>CM029116.1:19368719-20753719 GCA_016859345.1 Istiophorus platypterus
TAATCTCTCCCTACTGCAGGTGCGGCGTGTCTGTATCTGTTCTATGTGCTGTAAAAGTGGTTCTATCTGTTTGCGTTTTATGCAAGTGTTCATACTTGTATCTCTGCCCTGTAGAGCATGTTCATTTGAAATCAGAAGAACAGAAAGTTCACATGGCATGGGCCCTCACTGAATTATTCAATACTCATACATATTTGATGTGCTATGTGCTTTGTACATGATAGCAAGGAAGTGTAACTAGTCAATTTTAAGTCAGAGTTGCAATGACAACTATCTACAGTATACAATAAAACACGCAAAATGCATGAAAAAAATGTATTGTTTTTTCCCCAACATAAAGTGTTCTCAGGGGGAACACAGCTGTATGTATGCATGATCCAAACCTTCATCATATTTTTAAGCATGTCAATATCCCACAACAAGACACTGTTGCTTCTTTCATTTATTTTGACTAACGTAAAAGTTAAATTGCTGAACAAACAAATTATTTAAGTACATTTTCATCATCTTACCGCTACGGTAAATGTTTTTAAATATGTAACAGTAACACATCCAATATCTTGTTTTCTTATGTTGCTTTGTGAGAGGTTGCGTGTCTGAAATATTTCAACGCTTAAATGAGGTAGATGGATTGAAGCCTGGTGAAAGATACTGCACCACTTTCTCAAAATAGCCCTGCTCTTATCAAGCTGCAGAAGAGCAGAATCCAATGTGTCTATAAGCTTCCACTGTTCCCAGACGCACGCGCACACGCACACACGCACACAAACATAGCCCAACACACACTTAAAGTATACGCATCCTATGCAACACAAGGAAAAAGACTAGAATGAATGAAAGATGCTACAGTAAAAAAATGACAAATTAAGAAAGAATGTAGATAAGTATGAACACTTTTGCTGGACAGGGCCTTTCTTACTACTCTGAGGTCAGAGTAGTTTATAATAAAAACACAGCAACATTCAAATGATTTTATCCCACATCACATGGATATAAATTAGTCTGAGAGGTTCCATGTTCCATTTCAGTGAATGAAAGCTGAGGCTGCATAAGAAAAATACCCTACATGAAATATTTCATACAATCTCAGAACCAGCCAGGCTTAAAGCAACTAAACCTGCTGTTCCTCAATTCAGTTCTGACCATTTTTTCGAAAAACAACACAGCAGTACCTCTAAGTTATATCTAAATAAAATGTTTTAGAATACTTACAGTATTTCTTTTAATGCTTCCATGATGAGTAAAACACGTTCAACTTGCACCAGACTCCGTTAAAAAAAACCACATCGATGGTCATCTGGCTGACTATAAATGTTCTGTAATGTTTGTATATTAACAGGGAGATTAAAACCACAAACCAAGTGATTTTGAGTGGTATACATTAACCAGAAAACTCATTGCACTGGACATTTTGTGTAAATATTCACAGCCAGAACAGCAATTAATGATCCTTAAAAATAGTCTAAGGATGATTACTTTCTAATGATTAATTGTGACACTGGCATAAGGAAAGATAATTCAGAGGGTCAAAGTGTTGGGCAGCCACACTTGTCACTCGCGGAGGAGATAAAAATCCAGTGTCCTGCTTAAGGAGTGGAATGGAAAAGACTACTACAGCTAGAAACAATGTACGACTGCGTCGCCTTGAGACAGAACAATGTAAAATTTAACACTCAGTCAAATAGTTAAAACTTTGACATGGTATTCCATTTGCTACACTTGTTACACTCTAACCATCCTATCTAGGTCAGACCTAAACCGATACAAGTACAATAACTAGTGTGTCCTGCTCAGTTAACTTTTAAAAATATGGTTTAAGAGTCCACAGTTAATTCCCCACAGGAGGAGGGTTAGCAAACTATGAGTTTTATTTCTGAGTACTGCTTGAGTACTTCGGTTTGAGAATTCTTTTCCAGCTCTGCATTTCAATGAAGTAATGCAATGTAATTTTTTTCCCCCACTACACTACATTCATCTCCCATCTTAAGTCACTTTGCAGATTCAGATTTTACATTCAAACATAAGCATATAAAATATCACTGTTGTCAGTAAACAAAATAAAGAGTCTACGGCCAAGCTAGCAGCTCCGTGAGGCTGTGCTAATGCCACAGTGGTGGTTTGAGCCCATGCTAACTTTCCCGCGGTGACAATGTGAACATGTTGATGTTTAGCAGGTTTAATTCTTATATTCACCATCTCAGTTTAGCGTGTTAGCACGCCAAAATTTGCTAACAAGCTAAACACAAAGGACACCTGAGGCTGGCTGCAATGTTATTAGTTTCACAACTACTTAGTTAAAAGGCGTATATGGTATCTTAATACTTTACTAAACACTTAAGACATTACTAAAAATCTTGGCTATTGTTTAATGATTTTCACTTAAATTTCTCTTTTGCAGAACAAGGCATTACAGTAAGAAACCTCTCGTGTCAACGCTGATCAAATGTTGCTCTGATTATGGCGGTCCACCTTCTACAAGAGCTCATGGACCAAATTTTCAAGTTATGCAAAGTACATTTCTTAGTAATTTTTCCATACTGTACCTTATGTAGTAGATGGTGTGGGACTGCCCCAGACTCAGCCCATAGCTCATAGCTGCACTGTATTTACACCATCATCAGTGGGGATGCACTTGTATACCATTTATCTACAGTATGTACATGTTCAAGGCTTTTACAACAGAGTCAACGTGTATTAATCTCAAGTTCCTCAAATGAAGAAGCCAGATGGTGCCATTTTACTGTGCTGCTATTGCGGAATAGGTTTTCATTGAATATTGGGTTGTCAAAAGTTTAACAAAATAAATAAATAAAAATAGAAACAAAAATCTGCCTACTAAGCAGCAATAATTAATAAACGCTGCTGACTTGTAAGAAAGCTATCATGAAGGATGTGGTGCACAGCAGCACACTGTGTCCTCATCTACAGGACAAACTGCTTGTTCTGTTTCATAAATAATCAATTGAAAATAAACATGAAGATTCTGACTATTTATTTCATCCACACAGCTTTATGCCTGTCGAATTTTTATATGTGCTACATACGGCTAATAACAAGGAGCAGAGTGAGGAGGAGCCAAGTCACCTTGAAGCTACAATATAGCATCAAATGAGGAAACGCTTGTTACAGCAGTCCACATTACACCCGAGGGGGAGCTGAGCTTTACCCGTGGTGTGCTGGATAATGTAAGTCTTTCACACTAAAGAGATGCTGTCGGGGTTATGCACACATGCCTATGGGGAGATGGTGTCTTAAACTCAGAGAAAGATAACACACTGATGGAGCGAGTAATGAAACTCTTCCTGTTTGCCTTCTCTTGCCAGTGACAACTCGTGTGTTAGGATACAGAGAAACAGGAGACAAAACCCTAGGAGAAATAGCTACCGGGCATTCATTCTGAATTCACAATTCAGATTGTGAAAAGATTACATTATTTCCCAAAAATTATAAAAGTGGGCCATGTTCAACCAAATCTCCCATGACTAATTAGAGTACAGTGAAACATGCTGATTAAGTGTTGAAACTGATGTATTAATTCTGTAAATGGAGGAAAATTTGCTCTGGTTTTACCCTGACGCGGTGACACATTGCCTTATGGCACCAGAAACTGTTCCAAACAAATTAAATTCATCCCCATTCTCATGAGTAAATTTACTCTGCTCTCTCTACTTTGGCTGGATTCTTTTCTATTACTTAAAAGAGTCCTTCCAATAAGTAAATTCATAGCACCATGCATGAATGTTATCAAGTTAATTTGAAAGATTTTGTAAGGTTTCTTAAGATTTGTAGGCCTTAACTGAAATTTAATTAAAGGTCACTTTACTTAATTTGTTAAAATACCTAAAATTTGAAAGGGCTGATTTACTTTATTGACCCGTTGACCTTTCCCCCTAATAGCACCATCAGATATTGGATCTCAGATGTCAGTTTATCTCACAACCATTCATCTAAAAAGATGAAACCTATTGATTTTGTAAACTCTATGACCTTTTCTTCAGTACTGCTGTCAGGCCAGTCTTTAAAGTGACCCTGCATGATCTTCTGAGTCCTTTGTTTTAAGTATAGAATTTCTACTGTGTACATTTTGCTCCTTTGATAAAGCAACCTGTGAACTTTGGTGACCCAGGGCAGAGGTCTGCACTATACTGAGTCTTGTTAACAAATGTAGCAATCTATCAAAATGACGTGAAACACACTATGACACCACAGACCAGAAAACTACACAGGAAATTGATAACATCCACAAACCAAACACTACTAACACTGGTGCTGAACTGTTTCAGGCAGATGCTAGCAAACTCTTTACAAAGTAAAAAGGCTATTTTGTGCTTAGGTTTTACACAAGATTGATTAGAAAAGTGCCTGAAAGACCATCAATGAACTAACTATTGTGTGCTGTCGATAAGCTGCCTGCTGATGAACAAGTATTCAACTCTGAAAGGTAAAAAGAGACCTCAAGCTAAACAGAAGTCTACAGGTTCAATCCTCTAAAATATCTGAGTTGACATGACAAAACTTAACTCTCTTTCAGTTAGTGATACTCCACATTAGTGCAGGTAGCAGGAGCCTTGAAGCAGCATGGAGGTATTAGGGAAGATGTGGGGAGAGGTGAGTAGGGAGAGCCCATACCAACCTGCTCTCAGTGCCTTGGTCCTTCTTCTCTCGGACCTTCAGCCATTTCCTCAACAGGAAACGCTTGCGGCGAGGGGAGGCGCTGGGCGTGGAGCAGCTGGACCAGGACGAGGGGGCATCTTCATCGCTCGATGGCGTGATTTCAATGGATGGAAGCTGGAGGTACTCCTTGGAGCCAGAGCGAGATCGGGCTGTGAGGTGACCGTCATTCAGCCGCCCTCTTTCGATCTCCCTCTCACTGGGCACATTCCTCATACGGCGCATCTTGAAGCGCTTGCGGCGGAGAGTTGGGGTTGAAGAGCTGGATCGCATGGAACCATCTGACACAGCATTGCTTCCTCCGTCTGAGTATGCCGGGGCGTCGTTTGGGACGCTCACCTGGAGTGAAGGGGGTCTAAGAGTGTCGCTCATGGTCCTGACTAGCTAAAAAAAAGGCAAATACAAGCCCTAAATAACTTATTTATTGAGATCCTTGGTTACATATTTAGCAGTTCTGCAGCTTTAAGGACTATTAGCTACAAAAAAGTCGAGGTTGCTGAACAGGTGTGGCACAGTTTAGATCCTTGACAATCTTTGGTGGACCTCACACAGCCCCCTCAGTTCCTCTTGCTTATTTTAAAGCCCTGCCCATGCACCAGCCAATGGATTGAAAGACTGGCTGAGAAGTCCTGATAGCAGATATCTTGGGCCTGACCAAGTCCTTCTGCTGCTCCTCAGCTGTTGGTTTATATGTATCAGTTCAGTGGCTGGCTGACAGACTGTGAAGAGCAGTCTTGTGGCAGTAAACTCAGTCTCTCAGGCTGGAGAGGAGAGGGCTGGATTAGATAACAAAGGGGGATTCTGTTCAGAGGGCAGCAGATGAAACATGTATAAGGCCTGTCAGGGAGTGTAACACAACTCCTTTGCTGGTCTCCCCAGGGACTGACAGGCCAAGTTACACACACTCACTTAAACATTGGCTATAGTACAGTCCAAGCTGCCAGAGCTGTTACCTTAGCATAGTTTAGCTGTTGCTAATGCTAAAGAGGAAGGCACAAACTGTCAGCCCCTGAATATTGATGCTGATATTGTGTGAAAGGCTTAGGAGGTTGATTGTTGTCACTTTGTGCTCATTTTGGTGTTGCTGCAGCAGATGAAGACACTGTCGGGCCAGGTTGTTCCAGAGGCGGATGTCTTCCTTATGTCCCAATGTGTCGCTGTCTTCAAGTAGTTAATGCCTACAGGTTAGAGGGAGGTGAGAGGGCTGCAAGGTACAGGCAAGGCTGAGGGTGATGATGACCAAGTTAAGCAACTACACACGCACAAACACACAGGCAGATAATCAAAAAAGCAGGCATAGTATACAGGAAGTCACACAGACACAGGTAGATACCATGATAAGCAATTACAGGAAATAGGAGGCACGTTTAATGAGATGCAAAAACACACTCACACATGGTAACAATCTGATATACTGAACATAAACTGCCTATCCACCACCATGCACCAGCCCGAGTTTATGAACCCTTAACACTTTCTACCCTAAAACTGAATCAAATGTCACACAGACCTTTATATGTTCTGTCACTGTGCACAAACAAATCAGAGACAACAGACAACCTCTATGGATCGCTGCTACTGTAAAAAATGGATATATGTGTGATACTACTTCATCGGTTAAAGGGCACTTAAGTGTACACCATACTGAAGACACAGTGCACAATGCAAATCAGGAAACAAAACAACACTCTCACCAGACCCTTGATGTTTTGCTGAATACATGCCAAACCCACGCCTTTTAGCGTTGCAGGTGCAACTGTCAAGCAAATGGAAGAAAAATTTAAAATGGGATATTGTAGATACCGTCACAAAGTGTGTAGTCGAAGTTGGAGTGTTTGCCTTATGAGAGATCTAGATCAAGATGCAGCAGATACAAAGTAAATGGTAAACACAACAATCTACGTTCTTCACATAGCCTATGCCGATAGCGTCACTAGAGTATAACTGAGGTGAGAAACACATAGCAGGGACAACTGTTATGTGCCCACTTAGAAGACTCAGCACTTCCTGTTTGTACAGTAATATTACACAACCTAAATGTGCCACTTATTACCACTACTAATAATTAAAATACCTATCCAAATTAAATTAATCATTAAAGCCACTCAATCTGATTGAAGTTTCTCTCAACTGTAAATCTAATCTTGTTGCTCTGACCATTCAGTCTTCTTGCCTATAAAAAGTGAGAGCATGAAAAAGTCTTTTCTTAAAAGGGATGACTGAGAAGAGGCCTGATATTAGAGATGATCCAGAGACTTAATAGAGGTGGGATTTGACAACTGCACTGACTACCCTACTGAAGATCCTGTAAGGCTAAAACTAAAATTACTTGCCGCAAAGCAGCTTCAGTGAATCTGAAAACTTATATCTTGAATCTTAAAGCTTGGACTTTAAAAATAATTTGTTAAGGGTATGGAAATATAATAAGACAAAAATAAATTTCATCAATATCAGAAATGTCAACCTTGAAGAAAGTCTTGGAGTACCACCTTATGCTGAAAAATTACAGCTCATGTGCATGTGTGCAGCCAAAAACACATGTATGCATCCTTTATTTTGAATAGCCGACTTTAATGTCAGTAATTTAAAACAAATCACATGTATATCTGAAAAGAAAAACAGAACCATATAAAAAATGTAAAAGTTTTAATGGATAGTAAATCAAACAATTAAATAAACAGGCAAACTGATACCACAACAGCCAGTGAAACAGTTTCTTTTCCTTTCTTTTCTTTTTATTTTGTTGCACCACTGTGACACCCTCCACCTCACTTCCACCTGACACATTGGTTTCAGTTTGCCAGTTTTACTTGGCACTAACATAGTTCAGGTGTTATTTGCACTTACATTCTTCAGCTTGGCCTCATAGGTCACAGACTGAGAATTCAAAGCAATGTGTCAATAAAACTGTCTATGTGACACTGTCTTTTGCAACCATCATGGCGCCTCTGGTCACAAAAGAAATCAGCATATCAGTACTAAGGCTTGTATGAAACTGGGTTTTGTTTTTGGTTACCAGGCTGAAGATTCTTTTACAGTCTGCATTACTGCAAACAATGATAAGGACTCCCAGCATGACAGTAGAAAGATTTTTTGCTGCTGTTGCCATCAGACCCATTACTCTCCAAGCCTCACTGGCCCTTTTGGAAAGGATACCATCCTCCAGTCTTGAGGATTTAAACAATCGGACCTCCTTTTCAACATTATCCGCTATCACCTCCTTGGCCTTGTCTCTTCCCAAATGAGAATGTGTCAGTTTGGTGTCCAGTCATGTCTGACATGTAGAGTCTTGCAATAGTTCATCCCCATAGGTGAATTAGGAAATCATTTAATATGCAGCTGTTGTGAGGCAGTTTCTCATATCCCTGAAGAATCCTCCAAGCTGAAGATTATCTTGGCTCTCAATGAATACATGTGTCCTGTAGCCACTGGACAACTCTTCCAAGTCAGCTGGTATTTTCCTTTTCTGTAAAAAGCAGGCTTACGTCCTCTCTTGACCTCATCCATCATTTTGACATGTTCATCTTTGTAGAGGGCAGGCGGATTTGTTTAAGCTGCATCTGATAAGGCTTTGATTATGGATTAATCAAGAACTTGTAAACCTCTGGTTTTGTCATCAATTCTTTTCCTCCTTCCTCTTTTTTGTGCCTTCTCTTTTCTTCTGTTTTGCATCCTTTGTCTGCTGAAAGACAAAAGCATTCAGGTTGAACACTTTTGGGTTGGAGGATGAGGACCTGGTTCCTCCAGCTGATTTTAGTTGTGTGGGGTAGGAAGGTGATTGCCTGGTTTCATCCACTGACTAACTACTGGTTTGTATTATGGGACTTGAGATTCTGTTCTTCAAAAAGCTGGAGGACAACTTCTCTGTCTTTGGGTGAGCTAGCTTTCTGGAACAGGTATATGTAGGACCAGCTGGGTGCTTGTTCTTCAGGGTGAGACCAGTTGAAGATGTGGGCTAGAGTTCAGCTCCCTTAGCGGAGCTAAGAGGCATTGGCTTTGTTTTCTTCTTCTGTTGCCTCTTCTGTTTAAAACAGAGTCAGAGGTTCCCATTGGAGGAAGCAGCAAATTGAAACACTGAACATGAAATAGCCATCTTGTAAAGAACTTCAGAATCTGTCAACATCAGCAATGCACAGAATTGAGATAAGATGCAGTAAATTTTTATTCTCTGGCTGCTCTGGATGGGGGAGTAGTATATTGTGATAAATGGGTCCTGGAAGCTGACATGAAGCTGACTTGTTGCCTTTTAAGCAGGTACGTGCATGAGGTGAAATACACAACCGGCTGAGTAGATATGGGAATTCTCTGCCTTTGTGAATGCTGCAGCTCCATTCATTAAGCCCAGTAGCTCTGTCAGCCGAAAAGCTAACACTTTTGGTCCATGGTACTTCATGTCTTTTGAATTTAAGGTCAACAAATTGCAGATGCCTTCTCCAGTAATCTACACTCAACAAGTTTAGGCAGCACTACCACTATTTTTCCAACACTAGGATTATAGATATGGACAACCACAGATAAAGCTTGACATTCCCCATGTTTCCCTTAGCATCGTTTGCAATACTGTATGGGGAATGGCTAATAAGACCATTGATGCCATAGTGTTCTAACTATGGCTGCTTTCTTGGTTCTGGCCCAGCTGTATTGCTTGGCAGTTCGACAATCAGGGCACATCTCATTAAATAGTGTCCCTGAATGACTGGCTACAGATAATGGCAAATTGTGCTCAAAAAACAAAGTAACCAAAGTAAAAAGAAAGTAGGTTGGTTGGACCAACAACCAAGCACATGGAATACATTCACTCTCACTTGCACTCAAGGCAGTCTCTTAGGTCAGCTGCTTGTGCATAACCCCCAAACTGAATTCATATGTTTTTTACAGTTGTTAGATCAAATACAGTAATGAATTTAGGCTATCAGCACTCATCATGTTTATGGCTCCCTGTGACTTATAATGCTGAATTTTTTTATTTCATTTCAGAGTCAACATTACTTGTAGACTTTTGAGGATGTCAAGGAAAGAAAGATCTCATAAATGACTCCAATTTTCTCTGAAAGAAACACATGTACAAGTAACATTTTGATCTTTAATCTATCAGTCCCTTGTACATAAAGAAATTTATACACCTGAAAGTAGAATATTTCTTGGTAAATAGGGAAGTTCTACTGTGTAGTTGGAATTGTAGCCCAACTTTGATTATACTGATAAAACAGTTATATGAAAAACTTGTTGAGTGTAGACTAAAAAGAACATGACCGACATCACTTAAATGTAACTTAATTTTACATAATCTCAACGTTTTTCTTTCTTTCCCTTGATGATAGATGAGAGAGAGGTCTAAAGCAAGAAAAACTGTATCCCTATAGTCACTGATAGAGCAAGTCTTTTATCATTATTTTTTCTCTCTTTTAAGTATTTAATACAGGCAAATAATACACATAACATACACTACAATAAGATGACATGACAACATAGCCTCAAGAAAGACATAAAAGAAAAATTAATAAATGAAATTAAAAAAAAATTAATAGGATTCTTTCAGTAATACAAACAATTAGACTGATAGTACCAGTACATTTAGAAAGTGAAAGATACATATGACAGGTATTTAGAGTTTTATATAATCCCACTGCTCACTAGAATGATAGGTCTAATCTACAGGTGTAAGGTTGAACAATGATTGAAAGTGCAGGGGGTTAAAAGTGCAGACCTTCAACTTTAATATGAGGTCATTTATCATTCAGTCATCACATCCAAAGAATCTGAATCTAAATGTGTCATTTTTATTTAGGCCTTTCCTAAATTCTGGTCCACTGAAATTGTCAGTCTGTCAAATGACCATAAATACTACATGTCTAACTTGATACATCTGAAAATACCCACAACTTTAAGAGGAGAGTTTATACTTGAAATCCATGGTCATTATCTTATAAGAGCTCAGAGGCAAAATAACAGGAATGCCATTGTCCAAATACATATGGACCTAACAACAGACTTTCTGTAATCTCAACCTGAAGTAAATGTTTGGGAAACATTGGCTTTAATTGTGTATTTAATCTGTGTCCTTTGATGAGTTTCATCTCTCTTTACTACTCCCAGTTCGCTCCAGCAATGACGGGCCTGACATGACTCAAGACCTGGCCTCCTCTGGGGCCTATGACATGGTCCACTTCCAGTGGAGAATTGTGACTAAGTACATTTACTCAAGTGCTGTGATTAAGCACAAAATTGAGGTACTTGTACTTTACTTGAGTATTTCCATTTAAAGCTAATTTATACTTCTACTCCACAACATCTCAGAGAAAAAAACATCGTACTTCACTACATTTGTCTGACAGCTTCAGTTACCTCACGGATTATGCATACCCTTCCCATCCAGTGAAAACCGAGCATTTCCATATTTGGTGATTTTGAAATTTGAGATAAACTTGAGGACTAAATGTTCCTTTATGGGTTGAGAAAATTCTTCTACTTATTCAGATAAAACTTGGACTTGCTGAAAATATACTGTCACAAAGCTAAAAAACAGGCTGTTTTTCTGAGCTTATCAAAAGTTGCATTCTACCATTTTTCTGTTCCTGTGGGAGGTCAAATATGTGTCTTTGAAAACTTAAAATTCAGTGGAAAATGATCTAACCTTTCCCTGGATATTTTATAATAAAATTTTGAGTGCAACTGTTTGTGTCATTAATTTTACACTATTGACCAAGCTATTTTCTTGTCTTAAATTGAGCCGTTGCTTTCATTCATTGATATTCAATTGTTGTGCATGTTCATGTGAATGTCTTCACACAAGATAATACAGTTGGGATCATAGGAGCATGAGAAAAATATTAATGCATACATCCTGTAAACAAAGTCTGCGTTATGGGAGCAATTCCCCTTCCCTCCAAAATTAAAGGAGGAGAATTGTAAAAGATGTCTACTAGAAATGCTACTAGAAATGTAGTGAACATCGTAATCAGTGCACATTATACGTTAATATTTACTGAAAACTGCTGGATATATAGTCACTGCTGCTGTTTGTCCCACTTGAAACCATTCAAACAGGTTGGCAGCATGGATTAGTTTGGAACTATTTCAACGATATCAAAGTAGGTTGCAACTCTCTTATTGAATGACACTGAACAAGCAAGCTACCTTGAAAATACATATGTAACATTAGGCTAATGTTAACTCAATTCAAATTTCCATACTCCCTCATTTTGTTTACCTTTCCAAAGGATTTGAAAGAAAGGTGGAATGAGAGATATAAAATGAAGGTCACAAGTGTTGGTGTCGATTTGTGGATCCTATATACTGTCTGTTGAAGTGATATAATGAATTTATCAATCATCCCTGCTTGTTACACAAATCCGATGGTATGACTGGTGGAACTCTTCTTCTTATTTTGCTTTGCAGCAGGCTAAACGCTTGTTGGCATAGACCTGATAAATGTTCAACTGATTAAACCCACAAGATGTCTCCAGTTTTTTTGTTACTTTAGAGTGAAAGAGTTTAGCAGTGTCCTTGATGACACAATGTGCACATGCTATCCAAAATAGGTAAAGGGTGACATGACTGCAATGTCTGTGTTCATAAGAAATAAATAGTGAGCCACTGTGGTCACAAGACAGATACTGTCAACAGAATGTTAATGAGAAGTAATGTCATGTCAACAAATAATGTATCCCCTGGTAGAACATAAATGGAAAAAAGATTAAGACTAATAATGGAGAGCTGAGCTTCTCCATATTTTATTTTGACAGCAAGCAACTATAAGTTTTAAATGTTCAGTACACAAAAGGTTTCTGTTTAAAAGCCAGGAGGTAAACAGTTAAAACCCTGTTCACAGGACACTGGCTGATAAGTCTATTCATCAGTAGCTTGATCGTCGTGTCAAAAGCAGTGTTGAGATAAAGAAACATTAACATAGAGCACTGATCTTAATCTGCAGTTATCAATATATCACTGGAGATACGGAGCCTATTAAAATTAATGCCATAGTATTGAAAGAAGCATGACTGAGACTGCATGGCTATTTCTAGAACCACTAAACAGATCATGTTTTTATAAATTTGAAAAGAAAGGTAATTTGGAGATGGGCATATATTCATCCAAGATCCAGTAATAAGAATGTACTGGTCACATAAATACCTTTTTTTAGAAATAGACTATCAGAAAGGGGCTGATTATTCCCTTTTCTACCACAAATTTTGAGGATCTGAAGCTAAAATGGTAAACAAACACTGCTATCAGTGTCATAGAGATAGCCAGCCGAATATTAGAGGTTGCGTTTGGATTTCACCAGCATGGATTCTTTCACAAATATTTGTCTTAAAGCAATTGGGCTGTTTAAAGGTCAATGCTAAAATCCTGGAATACTACAAATTTCTCTGTGCAAATTCTCATTCTTGGTAAAATCAAACATTTCATGACAATGGAACTAAAATTTTAAAATAAAGGTTCTACTAGACAGGGTACTATGTAACATATCTGCATAGTCTTTACTATGCTATCTTCAGCCATGATTACAACTCAGCTAAATAGCTTCCTTGATATTTTGTACAGTGCTTTTTGTTAGTAAAAAAAGAGAAGGGTCTTAAATTTAGGTTTGTTCCAGGTATTTACCTATGTTGAACTAGATCAAAAACTCTCAGGGCCCAACTGTATTTTTGATTTTTGAAATGATAATTTTTTTTAAAAATAACGAGATATAACTGGGTAATAATTAATGCTGTAAGTAATTAATCATTAAGATAGTGATGATCTATTTATTCATTCCACTTGCATTATTACATCATCAAAACTCATTGTTTAATATTTAGGATAATAGTTGTTATGAAAAGCATAAATGAAATGCCTTCATACTGTATAAGCTGAGGAAAGCTGAAGCTGTAAATGACTGCTGATATCATATCATATCATCTATGCAGTTCCATTATGGCACTGTTTATATTCCAATAAAGATTTGCAGTGTGGATCTATGCAAATGCACACACACACACACACACACACACACACACACACACACACGCACACACACGCACACACACGCACACACACGCACACACACGCACGCAACGACAACAACACACACTGACCTGCAAGCTGAGAGTGGAAGAGAGGGGAAACATTATGCCTAAATCATGGAGTGAGTGTTTCTTGTTACAGTTTCACACTTTCTGTACTCTGGCATCATAGGACCACTTAGGTGAAAAGGTGATCTCATGGTTGAGCATGTGGGCAAGGCTGAGTGTGGTTTCTAGTCAATGCAATGAATTTGTATGCATTGATAATTTTAAATTTCATTAACAGATTAGTGACTTTTTTCAGAATAGCGTCTTAGAAAAGGGAAACACTATTAAACACTTCACTCTAGTTGGAGAGCATGTTTATACACCTGTGCAGTGTAATAATATTTAAAAAGAATAGAGTGCACAGCAGGAAGGATCCTATTGGTCTATCCATCTCGTGTCTTAGTGCCTTGTACAATTTGCCATGCGTACATTAGGGAAGTCAACAGATGGACCCCCCACAGAGTAGCTTTGCTGTTACAGCTGAGACAGAGATCAAAGTTTTCCATCACTGGGATGGCTGCACAGTTCAGAACAACCGTATGATTACTTGTCTTTCACGCGTCATTACTGACCAGCAGAGTTCAGCTCCGTTGTTTTCTACCTCTCTATTCTTAGCACTGTGTCCCTGTCAGCACAATGTCAAAGACGGTGGGCAGATTAGACGCATGCTTACGCTGATTAAAAGAACACTTAAAAAAGATAACCAAAACAAAGCCAAATTAATTCCTTACAAGGCCATGAAACAAACAGCATCTGAGGACTAAGAAATCTCTTTGTCATAGTGATTAAAGAATGAAAATAACTATTACAATGAGGAGGCTATTGTAAGTTCCTTAGAACACAGAAGTCTATATTTTTTCAAATGACATCTCACATCTCTATGGGTAATTCTGCACCTCAAATTAAGCAGATAAGATGGCTGATAAGATACAGGATTCAAATTCCTGTTAGGTCAAGCAAAACGTCAGGAATATTTCAAAATAAAAAGGTAAAGTATTCACCCATGCATTTGATATTTTACTAGAGTATAATGATTACAGTGTGAGTAGTGGTATGACCTCTTTGACATTGGATTAACTTGAACTGCAAAGTTTAAAGTTGTTAGGTAAAGGCATGTCGCCAGAACAAATTTGAAAATCATTTATTCAAATGGTTCACAGAGTGATTTTTACAATTTTTTTCTGTCTCCTTCTTGGCAGGTAAATCTAATTAAAAAATATTTTCAGAGAAATGGAGAAAGTGCACGAAAAAGAGCTTCTGGTAGGCTGCAGCAGTGGTTTGGTTCTGGTATCAATGCATCAGTCGCAGGGTCTATGGCCAACCAGCAAAGACGGGAAGTACCATGGGCAACCATGTGTCCTACAATCTCAGGTTTCAAGCTTAATACACCAAAAAAGCATTTTTGAGAGGTTTTTGTGGATTTACACCAAATGACCATAGAAAGGAATTATGTTGATTACAAGCGATTATGGTACTTGAAAAAATGAAAAACACATTCAAAAAAGAAGTTCAGAAAGTGAGTGAAATTTGATGTGTGTAATGTGAGACTGCTTCATCTAACAAAAGTGCTGTTCTAAGGGAATGAACAAAAAGGCTGAGACAAATAAGAAGAAATAATATTGCCACATAAAATATTTATACTATGTGTCTGCGTAACATTTTCCCACAGGCTTGATGCTATCGATGTGTTATGATGTGGAGTCCATACTTAACAACCCGCTCCCCACATAAGACCTCATCATTACTTACTCATGCAAGAGAGCATCGTGCTACAGGGCTGCAGTACTGATAGGCAAGTATTACATGCACTGTGAAGCTACGATGAGATTATGAAGTCTGATCATGTAACAGGCTTCACCCCATTTTACCTTTTGCCTTTCCTGTGCTAATCTACTGTATAAATCTTACCAGAGCAGTCAGGCTGGTGTCTGAGTGCACATCGACTCACTGTAAAGGAGAATGAAGGAGCACATTGTGCTGTAAATGACTGGATTCAAAACAGACCTCTCTTTCTTCCAGCTCTGCTGCTGTGCTGCTCACCAGCCAAGGAAGTTATTTATGGTGAAATGGCTTCATTGTAAATATAAATACAGTAACAAGGTTATTTTCAGACATGAGTCATATCACTTCCAGAAGGTTACCTTAATAGCTGCAAAGCTACAAGGCATGCTGATATACAATCCCACAAGGCTTCCTCACAAATGTGTCTTTGACTTCATATACAAAATTTATCATAAAGCTACTTAAATGTATTATGTATTATGATGTGCACTGAGTGCATCCTTTTCAATCAGATCTGACAGGTAATCCTATGTCCCATTGTTCACATCATAAAATACCATCATCCTCCTTTTCTTTGGTCCATATTTATAGAGACTTGCTGTACTGATCAAAACCCAAGCTTTCATCTCTTATTTAACTACCCTGCCTTCTAAAAATAGCCTTGGTACATGACGGAACCAGGCACAGCTCTCTGGTGAAGTACAACACAGTATGTAGTATTACATGAGACTGTAGTGAAGACACATCTTAGGTGAATCGGTGTCACCACTGAACCAACTGAATAAAGGAAAATTAGGACAAATGAGCGTGATTTCAAAATAGTTGCATTTTAAGGGCAGGTACTGTACGCATCAGGAATGCTGTGAATAATCAGTGCTGGTCAAGATCAACCAAAGACTGATCTAAATAAATCTGAGATGAAAAATAGGCCATGCAGCTTGATTTTATATATTCAGATAATATCTATAACATCTCCATGTTAATGTTCAAGTTCAGGATTATAAGAAGGCTGCATGTCACATCCTCAGTGAAACATTCACCTCAGATTCAGCCCTAAATAGCCTTAATAAATGCAATGATACTGTAAATGAAAAAACTAATTCACTCTAAAAGATAGAGAGATAAAGAATCAAAGTGGAAGCTCTGAATTTTGCATTCATGCCATCAAACACAAAGCCAGTTTTTGGTTCTTTACAGTGTTATAATCTATGAGAGAGCAAGCTTTGTCTGAATTAGGTCTGATCGGGTTTATTTTTAGATATATATTTATATTTATAGTTTTGTGACTTATTATGAGCAGGTAAGTGATGTTAGTTACTGACACACTGCCAAGACGTTCTATTTGGGCTTGTAATGATTTACTGCCGTGATGTGTTTACGTTGCTGTAGATTTCCATCTGGCTGTACTAACTCTGAACTAATCCTGCACAAGCAGCCTCAAAACTCTGCTGCTAAAACTGGAATGAAATCTGGAGGGTCTGAAAACAAAAAACTGTCCTTATCTAAAGTTATGTTTTGATTTGCAGGTTCATTTTTGGTTTAGAGGATTCTACATAATCTACCATTATTCCACCCACATACAAGAAAGTAATTTACCAGTTTCTTGCTTCTAAAATGAAAGAAAAATCAGCAGGTGGTGTTGCTTTTAGATTTCTAACGGATATAATGAGGATGTGAAACTGTTTCAGTTTTTAGATCTGCGCTCCCATCTCATCTTCACAGCTTAATTTTCTCATAACTTGATAGTTAATGCACAGTCCACTGAAGACCACTGTTTTATGACAAACAGGTATTATTTTTACTTTATATATGAATTAATGTATTTACCTCTTTGAGTTAGGTGTTTCAGTTTATGGTTTAAAGTCCTTTACAAGCCTTTCAGCAAGTAGTCCCACAAGTTTGTACAGTATATTTTTTCAGTAACAACTCTTGGATGAGAAAAGAGCATTTAAAGTAATTTAAAACATATTTTGGCAAAAATAAATACACAGAAAAGCCAAGCCTAGACCACACAGAGTACAAAACAGGAAAAAGGACCGACCACAAAACGATTTTCTCCAGAACTGGTGTACTGTCACCTAATGGGGTACATATCTATGGCATGTTATAGTCCACAGGTCTAGATAATGTTCTGAATAAATTTATGATGAAAAACAGATAATAAGTTTAGACCATACTCTATCAGAAGTATATTGCCAGAACAAAGCTAAAAAAGGAGAACAATGATTTATAGCATCAGCTGGCACAAACAAAGGAATTTTGCAGTGTATGTCCAAAAAAACCCTTCAAAATCCCCCTCATCTTTGAACACAGTCTATAAAACTACTTTTTTTTTCCAACTGCAAGCGGCTTGGTTTGTTCACCAACTGTCATTTCCTGAGGGGTTGAAAGGCATTTTCCCAGGCCTGACAGTCACAAACAGCTGAGAGAAGAGTTACTGTCAGAAACTGGGAGACCTCAGACTGTGAGATGCATTCAAAGTGGTCTAATTCAGAGAGAGAGAGAGAGAGTGAGTGAGTGAGTGAGTTAACTTCCAGTTAGCTAACTGCTCTCGTTGGGAGCATGTTGTTTTTACAGGCCTTTTCACAGGAACAAGATCTCCAGAACAGCAGTAAATTCACCTGGTTGTAGCTCCTGGTACAGATATGCAAAATTGGTAACTCTACTATGAGGGCAGTTTTTCTCACATGGTGACATCAATGTGTTGTTGTGTTGGTCATGAAATAGCTCTTACCCCTACTGTAACTGTTTCCTAAAACACAATGTTAAACACTTTTTAAATTTGGAATATGATTTACATGCATAAGTAAATTGTTGAAAATTTGATGTAAAGCTAGGATAAATAAATCCCAGGGATATGAGCTGGAGACTGAATGGAAATTGAGACTGTTCTCTTCCTTTTTGTTTTGTTGAGATAGCAATCATGGGTATTTTTCTAAGTGTCAAAAATTTTCCTCTAATGGACTCATTTTTACAGTCTCTCTTATGGCTTCAACTTTCACATATTCTTACCGTGTGAAAGGAAATGTCAGAATCAAAACCCCAGAGCACCTACAGTGACATATACAGATACATACTTTATTCAGCTACAACATTAAAGCCAGGAAGTGGTTTTAATGTTGTGCTCAATACAGTCCTGGTTGAAATGATGGCAACTCTGAATTCCAAGTACAGAATTTAGAATATCTGATGAAAAAAATCCAAATGAAGTAATTCTGTATAATCGGAATATTTAATAAAATATCAAAAGTTACTGAACAACAGAAACTGCTTAAAAATGGTGAAATGAAAAATACAGACATAAAATTTACCTCTACTGCATAAAAAGGGGCTGATTTCTTCCAATTTCCTTTTCACAAAGGTGAAGACCAGAGATCTGCTGATCTGTCCACTCCTAAAGCTTCTGCCATTTGTCTGATAGGTTTGTTTTTTCAGCCTAATGATACCTCCCTCATTTGCATTGACACCTCTTTGGAACGCATATTAAAATTTCCCATGAAAACCTACCAACTTCAATGTCAACTCTTGCAATCAACTGCAGATCTTTTTATCTGCTTTAATTATCAGGAATTAAGGATGGAACGAGCCAAACCTGGCAATGAAACTGATCAACTGTCAAATTACTTCTGAGCCCCTAAAAATGAGGGAGTCTGCATGAAAATAGCAGTAATTCACAAACACTTTATGAAAAATATCTTTGGACCCCTTGAATTAAAACTGAAGGTCTATATTTCAATCACATCTTGATTAGTTTGTTTCACGCATTCATACACACATGCATAAACGTATACTGACCTGAGCAAGTGTCCTGCTGTGACACAAGGGGATATACTGCCGACTCAACTCGAGCACCCCTGAAGAGATTTATTTTAACAACACATGCTGTGCTGCACAGCAGACAGGTCCTCTCAAACAGCTGGACAGTGGTGAGATTGTAAACCAATCAATCAAGTACCTGTCTGTATAGACAGCTTCACAGTACACCAAACTAGCTTCATTTGGATATTTTGTTGTCTTTTTTAGTTTCCTATAGCCTGTATTGCAATTACCAACTGCAGGTGCCTTGCTTAGTCCATCCCTAACTATTGCATTAATTACTCTGTGTTGTAGTACACATGTAACACACTACGGTTACGATCTGCTCCGAGCCAAAGTAGTTAGCAGTTAAAAAGTAGTCAGCAGTTAAAAAGAAGTCAGTGGTTTAAAAAGTAGTCAGCGGCAAAAACTGCAACTACTGGATAAAAATATATCAGCTACGAAATGAAAAGGAAAAATGCTTCAACCTAAACCTCACAATAGCAACCTTGTACATCTGGCCACAGACAAGGTGGCAAAGTGTGCAGGAAATACGGTCAAGAGTCAGCGACAAATGGGACAGATAAGAAATGACAAAAACTAACGAAGTGCTTGAATGAACTGTTTACACTTCTTGTAAGGCAGAACTTGATTGAAACTTTTTTCACAACTTTTTACAGTACCCACGGTTCAGCTGAGTGAATGTTGCAATCAGCGCCAAGGTTAAAAACATAGATGAAGTAGGACCATTATTTGACCGGGGGGCTACATGTATCTACGTATGGCCTATATGCACACAATAAGCCCTTCTGTTGCTGTTTTCTTCTATTCAGCATGATCAACACTGTGTACAGGACTTGAGGTTTGTAAGTGAAATATGGGAAAACACCTGGAGGAAACACGTTTAGAATCTATTAGACTGCACATAAACTATACACAAAACAACAACAACAAAAAAAGCAACTGAACGTTGTCATAATCACTTTCACTGGCCATAATTCAAACTGATCAAGAATATATGCAATATCTAATCAAATCTAAGACCAAGAGAAAATCCCCAGTGACAAGTTTTACTTGGATTTTTAGACATTTGGACTAATTACTCTGTGTTGTAGTAGGCACTTAACGCACTACTGTTGTGATCTGCTCCAAGTCAAAGTAGTTATCATACAACGGAGACACTTCAACTATCAGATGGTCATATGGGGTCTAATGGACCCGCACGGAGACAGGAGACAGGAGACGGGAGACGGGGACAGGAGACAGGAGACAGGAGCGGAGCCCCCGACGTAAGGCCGGACGCGTCCACCCACCACGGACACAGCCGAAAGTTACCGGCGCGTCTCTGCCGCCCACGTCCGAACAATCGTCCTCGACAGCCACGTTTGTTTTAACAGTCGCCGGAGTCCGGGGACGCGGGGCCCGGCGCGTCCGCCGCGGGCAGCGGGAGGCGGACAAGTGCACCGGAGCCCTTTGTTCAGCGAGATGCAGGAAACTCCAAGAATCACTGCGGCTCGACTATCGACCGGCGACTAATCGACAGAGTCCGGACTCTGCGCTTCATCAACCACCAGACCTAAGTTACGGATCGAGTTTTCACGTCGTTTTAGTTTTTGCGCTTTTTCGCTTTTGTTTGGGTTTTTTTTTCCCCCACTTTAGACCGACGGAGCAAAACGAAGCGGCCGCTGTCAGCTCCGGCAGATCCTCAGAAAAGCCCCCGCGAAAAGTCCCGACGTGTCCCGTCGGTGTCCGAGGTGCGTTTTAATTTTTTTTTACCTTCCACTCGCCGTCGCCCGCTTCTACAGACTTGCCCCACACGGCGGCGGCGGCGACCCCGGGGCGCGACTCTGCGGACGGAGCTCGGCCATGCCGACGGGGCGAAGAGCGGTCCGGGGAGGAGCGACGCGCGGTCTGCCCGGGGGGAACGACCGCCTCGCAAGGGTCGGTGCGCCGCGGAGGCGGAGACCCGCGGCCCCGCCGCTTCACGGATGAGAGCCGCGGAGAGCAGACCACCGAGCGGTGACCTATCAGTGCCTGACCAAACGCCGCCAATGACCTCCCTTCTTTTAACCTCTTAGTGGCCCGAGTGCTGCTGCTGCTGCTGCCGACTCGGATTTTTATCCCTCACTGTGCGTGATCGTATTCATTCTGCATCTTCTAGGGGGGGATCCGGTGTCCGTGCCGTCCTGCCTGCTCCTCCGAGTCTGATTCATTCACCAGAAAACGCGCCGGGGATCAGTGCATAAAAGCCCTCTGTCTCTATCTACTAGTCTGTCCACACATACGATTTCAGGTTGGACTAAAGGAGAACAGCGGGATCTAGGTAATGTGTGTAGCCATCTACAATCACTCTAAGGTCCCTGAAATCCTTGGGATTTTGGAGCCCTCCAATTTACACTAGTTGGCCTTTTCTGTAATCCCCTTGGCAGTACAGTGCTATTACTTCAGTGGCTTTTCATTGGCCTTGTGAGTGCGATGGAAGTTTCAGTGTTAACAAAATTGGATCAAAGAAGATTTAATGTGGGTTTTTTTTTTTTACAATTTTAAA
This sequence comes from Istiophorus platypterus, assembly GCA_016859345.1. NCBI lineage: Eukaryota > Metazoa > Chordata > Actinopteri > Istiophoriformes > Istiophoridae > Istiophorus > Istiophorus platypterus. The sequence goes on from CM029116.1 coordinate 19,390,572, forward strand.
TCACAAACGACGCTTTAATGTCAAAGTGAAAGCAGATCTCTGCAGGGATCTACAACAATTACAAATATAGAATGCAAACTGCATGTATGCACAAGTATTCACACCTTATAATAGGACATATCTAAATCATCACTGTTGTAGCGAAGTGTAGAAGTCAGATAACTAGTTTGATCGAGATCCCCTAGTGTGTGTAGTCAAGCGAGTTCATCTGATTACAGTATGGATACTGAGTCAGTATTGTGACCAAACCCTAAAACACAAACCTAAATACAAATTAGCCACACAGCTACGTATTATTGTGTATAGTTGACATTAACTACAAATATATGTTCTGCAAGTTTGAGGTGCAAGTACATACTTAGAGAATCCACACATCACTGAACTTTTTTCTCAGCATTTATCCTTCAAAGGACATTTCAATACCAAAAGGGTTTTGAAAGTGTGAGCATTATAAAACAATACTGTATTTCTGTATGGCTACACCCACAAAGGCAGAGAAATAAAACAGCAGGGCGCACACTCAGTTTTTCACCCGAAATCATTAGGTTTTAGGCTTTTCTTACATGTTCTTTTGTTTTTTTAATTATGATATAGACCATGCAGACTTTAACATTTGCCTGTTTTTGTTACCGTCACACTGTAAAGGATTAACAATCCTTCGATGCAGGCAAACACAAGGAGCCAGTGAGAGATTAGGCTTTTGCATTGTGTAATATTCAAAGTGTATGGTATGTCCAAAACAACTCTACCTGGTCATGTTCACATGTCCTGTTCGAGACCGGAGGGTGTACTTCCATACTAATGGATAAATCAAAGTTTCATTTGATCCTTTTCAGCACCATCAAGTAAACCGTTGTCAGTGACCGACCAGTTTTAAGATGGCACAAACAGGGAAGATTACAGTCTGCAGTGACTTGTTATGCCACAGTCCATGAAGCCTGGATTTCTCTGCCTCTTTGGGAACAAAGGGTTAAAGGTTACAGACAAACAATGTGGGCAGTCTGTCTGCCAGTGTGTGATTAAACAGTGTGTGTTTTATGTATTTGTGTGTTTCCACACCCCCCTCTCTGAGTGTGACTTTTTCTGGGGCCTTGTGCACGACATTGGCTGCTGTCAGGCAGAAACAGCTCAGTTCTTGGATTCTGTGGAGAGACTCAACAATGTTTCTATTGATAGAAAAGTGACTGAGAGAAAGAGACAGACAGTCCAACTGATGAGACAGAGACAGATCTACAGTTATTGTCTGATTACAATCATCATCATTTACTGTCAAAAACAGACGTCTTGCAGGAGAAATACGGCTCTTGGCAAGGCTAGCTGAAGCTTCTATAGCTCAAATCCGTCCGTTCATTTTTGAAATTAATTTTGATCTTACAAGTGTATTTCCCGAACAGAGATTCAGATCAAACCTCAAACAGCCTGGGATACCTACCACAGGGCTATGTTGCCATGAAAATGAGTTTAATACATTATGCTGTCCATCCAATGTTTTTTTTCCCCCTCTGGTCACTTCAGATAATTTATACTCCCATATCTCATCAAAAACATGGCATCTGGTTAACATCCACTAGTCTGCTCCTCTGAGGCTACATTACTTCTATCCCTGGAACTTCAAACACCTTTCCATACATTAAAAGACCGAGTAGCAATACTACCTCCTCAGGGAAAACATGACTCTGCTTACCAGTCCCCCCCTGGGCCCTGCCTCCAGCCCCTGCTCACTTCTCAAAAGGCCATTTTCTCCTCCTCATTTCCCCGGACCTGAAATCCTTCATCTGCCCACCAGATGTCCCCAGACTGTTTTCCTGTTTCATCCCCCTGTTCACCTGTTTCAAATTTGCAATTACCTGTTCTTCCCTGTCCACAAACACACACCTGATCCAAGTTCCCTCATCACCTAGGTCTGTATTTAAAACTGCCATTGTCACCACTTCCATGTCAGCTTATCTGTGTATGGCCCTTTGTGTTCTACCAGCTGCCTGTGTACAGTATCCTGTTGCTGCTGCCTGATTACCCAGCCAGCTGCCTGTAAGCTGGTTTCTCTTTAATTAAAGTTTCTCTACAGAATCTGCCTGCATTTGTGTCTGTGTTTGGTCCTTCCTACCTGTGCAGTTACCAGAAAACTGTGACAGAGTGAAAATGTTGATTATTAATATACATGGTGTTTTATATACTGTACGTGCAAACCATTTTTTTTGAGGCATAGACACACTCAAGATAGACTGCTTCCCTAGGACAGTTAATGGTTCTGTTCTTACACCTACATAAGGGCTATTACAACTATTGTAACTGATGCTTGAATGAAACCATACTAAGATAAAGTTCACTTGTACACCAAAGGGAAACAAATATTTGACTTTAAGCTGGTTCATTATTAATGGCAAAAAAAAAACTTGATTAATTGTAGCTTTGGAGCTCTTTATAAACTGCCAAAGGAGGAGGATGATTGTTTCTTCAGAGATTCCTGGCGTACAACATCTTACACAATCTATCTCTGCACTATCATAAGAGGGCAAGCAGTAATCAAAACTGTGGAGAAAAAATGAATTTCAATTTAAAATGAAGCATCTTCCCTCCTTCTTCTAAATAACCACATCACATATTTGTATACTTGTGTGATAGAAGGCTACCTCCCCTTCTTTAAGTTGAAAGAGTGGCTATTTGATAATATTACAGTTATAGTGTGAAAGGTTCCTTTTACAAAGGAAGCCCTGCTCTGAAGAATAGAAAATCACTGTGGGTGCTGCTGTTGTACCATGCAGTCACTAAGAGTAATTCATGGCACACACTGAATGACTACTCTGCCTTTCATAGATGCCACATTACTGCCAATTGGACAGCTCACGAACTCATAAAATCCCAGCTCAGTTATTCATTAGCCCACATGCAGAGAGCAGCTGCTGCATCTTTGCATACAGATAACGTGGATAAAATAAGAGCAATGCTTTACAGTACAGACAATGACTGCTTGTGAAATTACTACGTATTTACTATGTATTCCACTGTATTTAGTGTGCCGCTTTATAAGTGTGTCTGAATTCTGAATGTGAAATATGCACGTACAAGACTCTCCTCTAACAATCCTGCATGTGGCACATTTACTGTGGTGACTATACACCTATCAGTGATGATACAAAATGATGGTGATCAGTGTTTTGTGTGCAGTTCTACGATTTACTGTTCACTATACCTCAAACTATCGAGTGTCTGTTTCATAAATGCTGAATGAGTGAGTGAGTTAGGGATTTTGGAGAAAGCAAACAGGTCCATCACAAAGTATAGTTTCAAAAATTGTCTTGAAATCTAAGAATATACATATACACACACACGCATATATATATATATATATATATATATATATATATATATATATATATATATATATATATATATATATATATATATATTGGTTGTATGTTTTTGTTATTTTGTCCACTGTCTCTACATGTACCATCTAATGAGTGTAAGTGTATTTAAGATCAGTTTGCAAATGCACTACCACTACCACAGACTTTCTCTCTCTGGGACAAATGTTTGCTTACGACACTATTGATGGATCTTTAATTTTGGTTCTATGGTATAGTAAACCAGTCAATCTCTGGCCCCTGCTGCCAGCCAATGAGCAGCTGGAGAACCTTCAAAATGTCACCTTATGTGTTTAAGGAAAAGATGGAAACCTGAACTGTTCTCAGTTCATCACCTATTTTCTCAGGTAGTTTTAGTTTTGTCAGGTTTTACCCTTTTACGACCCAACACTTGAGACAGTTGTGAGACAGTTGTGAGACAGTTGTGAGACATTAGTGGTATGGTAAACACACCGGGCTATCTACATGTACTTCCCTAAATTGCCACACATAGCTATACTGCACAGCTTACTGCTCTGTACAATTTATTGTTACTGAGTCTGTAGGTGCTGGAGAGAATGGGTGGTGGTGGTGGTGGTGGGGGGGGGGGGGGGCAAGGGAGAGGTAGAATGAGAGAGACTAACTCTGGCAGATGTGGGAGAATCTGCGGGCTTTGCACCAATCTTGGTGAAGTAATTGCAGTACTCTCTCCAATATCACATTCATCTTCAGCCGCCTATCTGGCAGCTCCAGAGGAATGAAGGGTGGAATCCGTAGATATTTTCTAGTCCCCCTACTCCCATGCACTGACTCATGAAACACTCTTTCACATGTATTTTCTGTGTAATGTGTGTTTAAATAGTGTGTAGGATATGAGGGAATATACAAAACTGGCGTGGGGTTGAGACAATTTTTCTTGGTTTCTATGGCAACAATGGGAAGATGGGAAGATGAATAGTTGTTCACTGCTACATTTGAGAGCTTTTATCATTAAGCTTTTCAACTATTATGTTATCTATTTTCTATCGATTCTTCTCATTTGCAAAATGTGTCAAAGCAGGCTTTGCATTACCCCTGGTACACAATCTAACACACGCGCACATAAACCTGTGAATACGCACATAACCTAAATGTGCATAATTATCAATAATATGATATTGCACTCAGAAAATTCATACGCAGCTTTTTATGTACAGGGGTATATAAATAGCAGGCTCATAAGATTAATTTCACTCAGTTTCTCTGAATAAAATTGCCTCTTTATCTGGTGAACCTTGAAGCCTCTCAATGGTGGCAGACTAGCTTCAAAAGACAACGGAACATTTAATGTGGACTCTGTTGTCTTTTGATGCAAACGTAGTTTTATTTGCATTCAGAGAAGGAAATTGAAGATTCTGGCTATTAACATTTAGCACCACTAAAACACTGAAATGCAGTTTTTTGTCCCTCTTTATGTATTTCTGTCTGTTCCTTCTGTCTCATAAAGACATGTCATCCAGGCTAGGTACATCAGGGGAATGCTAAAGGGTTGAAAGAAACCAAACTGTTATAAAGTTTATATCTACCTCTTCAGGGACTATAATGTAGTTTAGCCTGGTACAAAAGCATCATTAGCATTGCCTCAGATCAGTGTTTTTGTACATGATCACTGAAAACATGCACCTATCTATTTGTTTGTTAAGATATATTCAGTCTTCAATTGAAGAAGCTAATTCAAAAATGAAAATTTTTTTGGGCACAATCAGAGGTGTCTATAAACTGATTGTCTCTTATCTGTCCACCCACTGCACAGTGTTAACATAGGACAACTCAATAGCTGAAGTACTTCACAATATAATGAGCTATAGGACTAACAGTAGAACAGTCACTGAACTGACTTTGAAGACTCTTTAATAATGGCAGCGACTTGTGTTGCAGTTCCAACTGGTTACCATTAGATGTTACTGTAGAGTATATATGGAATTCTTGACCCTGCAAACATCCCCTTGGGAATCAAGTAGGAAACTTGAGGTTGCAAATGCAAAGAGTTTAATGTAGCCAGTCTCAGATCCATAAATATGTGTTGCATTATTGGTTAAATATGGTGCATTTGAAAAGTATTCAGGCCCATTCACTTTTTTTTCATTTTCAATAGAATTGCAAAAATTTCTAGAATTCTGTGTTCATTTTGTAATTATGGGCTAATGACAAGGCCTCAACATAACAAAATATGAAAAATGGAAGGGGTCTAGATACTTACTGGATACAATTTATGTCTCAGTGTGTTTGCTGAATCAATATTATGCATGTTTAAGTACGACGTATCAAGTAATGAGATCATCTGAAACATTTGTTTGGTTAATGAGTTAATTCGTTTATGTTGGTTGGTATTCCAGTGCTGCTCCTGGGCAGACTGAAAAGACTTGTACAAGAATGCTACTGGTTTATTAGTTTAAAAAATCTACTTGAAGTCATCTTGCAATTTGGCTAGTAAGACATGAATTATCTATTTACATCTAAGCAAAATTGAAATTATAGGTGAACCTGGAGCACCAACATGAAGGTTCATCTTGTTGCTGTATTTGTAGGAATCATGCTTTTAATATAGAATGATTGATATGTAGCACTGGTGAGTTGGGAGGCAATGAAGGGATTACTTGGATGGTTTGTCTTTACAGAAAATTAGTGAGAATAGGAAAGAGTGTTTTATTAATTTCACATTTAACCTACATATATCTTTACTTCAATCTGTGGAATCTCATCAACTTAATGTTTTCATGCTGCTAGAGTACATATACACAAGACCTATGCAAATAGCTTCAATTATTGGGCTCCAAAAAAAACACTCAACTGAGCATCCAGACAAAGCAATGGCAAATTAATTAATCACATCATGCTCCAATGACACGAGCAAAGTGAACATGACTGAAAAAATGAGCTTAGTTTTGCCTGAAAGACTGATCCTCATCTCTTTCCATAGTTTTATTCCACTGCACAGTGCAATGAGGATCATAAATCCTTAAGCTTATGGGAAATGACACATGGACGTCATGGCCTGCCACTGTAATAGATGAGCCAGCTGTGAGTCACTGGGTAACAAAGTAAATTACATCAATTTGTTATTTTCTCCTCAGTGACAAAGCATTGTGTCCTCGCTCTGGTTTGACAGCGAGTCTAATTCCTGGATGAAACTTCACCACTACCACCACAATACAGTGACTGGTCATATACAGTGCCTAAACCAGGAGGGCTTTACATCTACAATATACGGTATGTACTGTATGTGTCTTGGTTGGTCCGGTCATAGCGACAGAGTGAAAGACCTCAGGGAGTTAGGCTGCTTATTGTTGAACAAATTAAATCCAGCAAATCAATAGTTTTTCTTTTGAGCTCTTCAGTCTCTTGAAAGAGCTTTTGGCATCAAACTCAAGTCCCCTTCAGTGACAGAATAGGTTAGAAGTTTCTTTTTTGTAACAGAATGTCAAACAATGTGCAGCTGAATCTGCAGATAGGGACAATCTGTTGTCTCCACGACACTCTGAGTATATTTTTTGATAAACTTTACAGTTATAGGAGTGAAAATCAATCTCCCTGAGGTGTGATACGGCTCAATATGTCATTGTACCTGTGTCTATCCGAATTTTGCACTTGATACAGTTACCGAAACATATCCTGACTCAGGAGTATGTTGTTATCGAGTAAGTATAGATACTGAAAAGGAATCACTCATGCATGAATAAATAAAAACTTTTTTCTCATCATGGAAACAAAAACATACAGTATTAGAAAAAAATGCATTCATTACAATTACTTTGAACAACAGAGGTATTGAAAATGAAGAATTATTGGATTGACACTATTTCAACACCTTCTCCCTTTCCTCTTAAACTTGTGGGGGAGCATGATGTCTGAGTAAGGTGATGATATACACCTTCGATAACAGTTCTACCATAGATTTGAACGGTTGGACACATCGGCTCTAAGAAATCTATCAACCTAAATCATTATGGATTGAAAATATCAAGGAAAGGCACTGACGGAATAGAAACCTGACAGTTGGAGATGGGGGGACTGGATGATTAGAGTAAGCTGGCAGACAGAAGCTGGGGCTATTTTTGTTACTGGAAAAATGGATTTTTAATTGTTGGGGACTAGAGGCTGACTCAGTGTCTGTACAGTATGGTGCACAGCGGTTGCTAATTCAGCACAGACAATGAGGCTTGAATTTTCCTAGCATGGCTATAACTTGCAGAGTTTCTGTCTCTTCAAATGTCTGAGTACATAGACTTAGAGCCTGATAGGTCAGTATTGTTCAATGAAAGAGTGTCATTTTACAATAAGTGAATTTTTTTTTATGTAACAGTGTCACTGTTTGATTATTTCAGTGACTGTAAATGGTTGACAGAACATTAGGTAAATCTTACTGATGGTCATTTACAGCCCCTTTGGCTTAGTATACAAGAGAGACATAGATTTGGTAGGGGGGAGTTGATATTGGGCTTATCTATATAATTTCTTTAAAATACATTTTTATGATTGCATATATATTAAAATTAATATTTAGCTGTTTATTTAAAGAATAATTTTTTTTTAATACAAACATTGATGTATGTAAATAATATATAAAATAACTTAAACATGATATCTACTGTATGGTTGACAAAGAGATCTTTGCAATTTGTCAATTTAGTAGATCTTCTGTAGCATTTGATTGTGTCCTATGATCTTCCTCAGCAGATGGAGTCAGTTGTCATGATATGTAGATGGAATTTTTTTATGAGGTCTTTAAGGACATCATTTTATTTTGATTTGAGCCTTTAAACCTCAACTTTCAAGCCGCCATCGACAAGTCTTTGAAGTGCTCTGATGAAATGAAGAGTCAGACATCGACATTCAATGACAGCCAGGCAAACTCCATCTGCCTATGAGGATCACAGGATACAATCAAAAGCTTCAAAACTGCTACCAAACTGACCCCGGTTGACGCTGTTTTCTCAGTTGCTGCTGCTAAATTCAAGAACCTCAGAATATCTAATACCTGCTTTGATTATCTAAAATGAAAGTCCGATGTCAGAGCAGCTCATAGAGGGTGTGAAAAAGGCAAGAAAAATGTAAGCCTGTTGCATAATCATTCTCATGAAAAATTATGTAATTATCCATATCCTTATATAAACATCTCCCTGAAGCCTGGACCTTCAACTGTGCTGAGTTATTGTTTATTTAGCTCTGCATTTCATCCAAATACACCAACAGCACAATTAGATGTAAATTAAAATGCTGTTTTACCAGGTTGTTATCCTCACCAGGGAAATAATAATGAAAAAGTTAGCTCGCTATTTCTAGGCTGAAACCTTAATGTTTTATTGTAAAGAAGGCAATGACGTGATTAAGTTGCCAGGGACAGATGTGAATAGTGATCTGGCAACAGCTACAAGTATGTAATTGGCACTAAAAAAAAGAAAAAAAGGAAAACAAAAAACAGGCACCTTTCCAATTGCAGCTGAAGAAAGCGTTGAATATATTCAGAGTCTCTCTGAGGACCACAGTGTCAACTGCTCATTAGCAGTTAATGGAGAAAGATTTTACATTTTGACAGTAATTGATATCTTCAGTTTTACTTAGTTCTACCTGAATCAATATGTAGTCCTGTTGTTGTACAATAATGTGTTAAATTAAACAACCTCCTTTACTACACTTACAACACAAAGGTTACAATGAGAGAGTGATTTATGAGCAAAAACACATAGAAAATCGATACCTCACACTTTCCATTACCTTTCCATAACAACATTTAACTGAGGGAATACCTTGGGGCACAGCACAGAAAAATAAGTTGAATATGAGTCAACAGATATCACCCTCCCAGGTTTCAGAAAACTGGGAATTCATGTAATTTCACTTAAGCCGATTTCCCTTCATATCTTATTTATAAATCTTCATCTTCATCATCTCCAAGCCAGAGCCCATTGATAATATAAAATTAATTTTGTCATTATTACCGACTGCATGTCCAATGAGGCCCACTGGAATCTTTTTATTAAATAATTGCGATTATGGTGAAAACGTGTCCCACTCGTGTAAAAGCTGCTACAATTTAGCAGAACAAATCAGAGAAATGAGGAGAAGAGGGTTTTGAAGTGCTGGCCACTGGACAGGAAAGATCTAAGATTATATTTCTAGAACAATTACCCACTTCTACCTCTCCAACAGGATCTTTGTAAAGAGGATGCTTACAGCCACCTTGATGGGAAAAAACAAGGTCAACAGATGGCGGGGAGCTGGTGTCAGTTCAGTGTGCAGATGATAGGGTGTTTGATAATGCAAAGACATTCTTGAGGTCTACTTAGTATAAGCCCCATCGAAAATGGTCTCTGTCAACATCACATTGCTATGTTTGCCCTCCTGTGTTGTAGTTTCATAGCTCAAATATAGTAACCAATCAGGTTTTGACAGAAAATGCTCAGTAAGAATCCTAGCTGTGATAAAAGCTGCCTGGATTACTGGCAGTTTTGATAGTTTTAAAATGTTCCTCTACAACTAAAAATCTGTTTCAAATACAAGAAACTCATCCTCTATGGCTATAAAAGGCTTTTTGTGTGCTCCTTTTTGGAAAACCAGCAAATTTTTTCAGCGGGGAATGATGATGGCTACAATGGATTTCAATAGTGAAAAGCTTTCACATTAGAAAATAGTATTAACATACCCAAATAACCCTTTAAAACCAGAAACACAACATTATAACAAAAATACAGAGCTTCCATATGTACAGTATTGCTTCATTGTAAAAAACCTTCATGCCCTATGAAATTTTACCAAATTCAAGAAATAACAACAGAAAAACATCTTGCCTACCTGATTTCAGTTTATGCGTCAGCTGTCTGACCTCCCATGCAGTAAGAAAATACTAAATGACTGAATATGATTTTAAATGAACAGCTACAGGACGTACTGTATGGCTCTGTTTCAGTCTATGTAACATGACTGTATGCAGTATCGGTTTGAATAGATGTCACAGTTATTTCAAATAACAAAGAGAGGCCTTCTCCCAGAATCAGAAAAAAAGAGTCTTTTCTCTTGCTTTCCCGTGAGAGTGAAATGTGGAAATCTATCCACTCAATTAATCAGGTATTTTCCACATAAAAAGGCTTCTCCTAGCTTGGAACTACTAATAACAGCCTTCTGCATGAACTTAATTTGTCTAAACAAATCAGTCAGCATAATACATGCCCCTTAAGACAGAATGAAAATGAAATGACCACTCTGCTTTGATCTCAAAGGGTAACACATTCGGTTTTCTTAAGTGATTTTGAGCATGTAGATACGTGTTCAAAAGGCAGACGGAATTGTAGCAAGCCAAAGCGACTGTTGATAACTGCTTGCAGACATTCCATATTATGATTGTCTTTGAAATAGTATGACATGATAAAAACATACAAGATAGATTACGCTTTGCATAATAATCAAAAGGTATTCAGGAAACCTTTTATTTCTTCGTCTGTTTTACCTTTTATCTGCCTGTGTCAACATTATACCACTGAACTGTAAAGAAAATCAGTGCACCACCACACCACATGTGCAATGTGTTAAAAAGGTTTTTTTTTCACTGCAAATGCATTAATATGGAAAAATGCATCTTTATAAAGCAAACTCTGATAAAATATGTAAAATACTGTTGAAACTTTGTTTTCCGATTACTTAGTTTTTTAAATTATTGTTTGCAAGAACACAGCACTATATAGGTCTCAACAACGCCACTTCACGTTTTTCAGATTTACAGTGATTCTCAGAAACCATAACCAAACCATTTAACACTTTATTATTATGATAATGGAAACAGATAATAGGTCTGTGGTTAATGTAGTTGAGAAGTGTAACACCTACCATCTTTAACTCTACGAAAAAAGTCAATGCAAAAATGATTTAGCATCAATACAATATGAGTAAAAAACAGTATTAATATTTAATTCAGCTCTCAGTGCCCCATTATGCGTCGTGTTTGTTTAAAAGTTCATACAAATTGAACACTGCATTGAACCAGATAGGCAGCACATATCAAGGGGCAAGAAACTGCACGAGGGACTTATGAGTGCTGGGTCTCATTATAAACAGTGACAAATGAATAGAGACAAATCTTTTGTTCAGGACACATTCATTACATTTGCTCAGCAGCCAAGTTCACCAAAGTTGGATGTTTTTATTGAACAGTGTCATCATTCCATGTAGCTAAAAATGCCATTCTGGGGCCCATCTCATTATCTTTTGTGATATGTGTGACAGCCCTGGGCCTGCTTCAGCTGTCTTGGTGTCTGAGGTCTATCTGTAGTTTTGACCACCTTGCAAGTAACTGCTGGAGCAGGGATGTGCCCCCAAGCTCTATAACAACTCCTGGAAGTCCTGTCTTGCTCTGTCAATGTGCTGCATTTGTTTTTCTTTTCTGCTCTGATATATTCTCACTCTTATTGCTTCCTAAAAGCTGGGCATTACCTATAAGATCTGAGGTTTGAACATGATATCATTAGCTAGATATGGTGAGCCAAAGCAACAATTACTTTTTAGTTAGTCTGGCAATCCCATGACAATGGAAGCCAAAATAGAGAGGCAGCAGGAGATAAAAAAAAAAGCAAAAACAAAAAACAAAACACAGCCTTGAGGGTCAGCTGAATTTTCTATCCACATCAAATAAAAAGGAGCAGAAAGCAGGAGACAGGTTGGTTGCACAGGACAAAGAAAAAAACTGATCGAGCAGTAATAGGAAAGGTTGCTGTCAGTGGTTTTCCTGAGGGATTTGATATCAGTATTGAAGAGGTGAGAGCTGCAGACACAAGGCCTATAGAAGGAACCTGCTGCCGCTGGTGCTCACAATATCCAAGATGTTTAGTAGGCAACTTTTTCCCCATGTCTTATTACATTCCACTAAACACATTCAAATTGTTGTTTTGGTGCCACCAAAAGCATTAAAGGTCATCCAGTGAAAAAAAGGGGTCAAGACATTGACTTGATTACGGTATTTTCGGTAAATCGGTAAATCTAGCAACAGAGGTGCTAAATTGGCAACACTGCCTGTAAATGCTCCCTGATGACTGAACAGAAACTGTTTGCCAGGTCATTTTGAAAGAGCAACAGCAAATGGGGAAAGTTTAATACTAGGCCACCTGACCAATGGTGTAACGTCAGCACTCAGTCACGCATGGACTTTACATGGCTCCACTGTTGCAGTCCAGCCAACAAAAAAAGTAATGTTGCAATGGGGTAAATTGCCTTGCTATCAGTTATTTAAATCAGTAGTTATTTCACTGACAACCACAAGTGCCAGGCTCATTGTGGCACTAGAGGAATAGTCAGGGTCTTACCAAGTTATTAGCATTTGTCCTCTGGTGGCTCTACAAAGACATGTAATCTATCTGCTCATTAGCGGCCGTTGGACAAAGTCTGCATCTTATCTTTCCTGCCTCTGGACCTCATTTCCCTCCTCCTCTTCCTCCTCCAACTCCTTCTCTGGTTTGAATTACTATTCTTATCTGGCACTAAGATTTGCCCCTTCAGATCACATGTTGTATAACCTGCCATTAATTATGTTGCTTCTACTTTCTGGAAAGATCCTCCAATTCTGTCAAGGCATCGAAATTTAGCCTTCGGCATGCCACCTGTCTGCTCTACAACTGACATGCTGTGTTTATGGGTTGCAGAGTACTGCTCCTCTGCCCTATTGTGTGAGTTAACTACCAGAATGAGATGCCAACTGCCCAAAGGTTATCTGCAAAGCGGAAAGGGGTTTAATTTTGTATTATGGTAAACATCCAACATACACACAATGGTGGAGACAGAGTCCTTGGTGAAACATAATTCATTTTGTAATCTTAATGTACATGAAGCTTGCAAATTACTGTTAAGTGGGCTCCGGGGCTGTTCTTGGAGATAACTGCTGCTTGCAGTAAGCAAAATATAGAAACTTTTTCTGCCACACAAGCATCAAGATGACACCTGCTAATTATAGCATGTGGTTTGCCCACCCCTTGGTTTTTGTTTTCATCTCATCCTCTCTCTGACAGAGAGAACATCCACTGGCCAAGGGGAGCTGAATTTGTTATTTTTTTCTTAATTTTTCTAGTTCATGCAAATGGATTATGAAACAAAAAATGTGACTTTATAATGTAAGCTAATAGGATTTGCTTAAAATTAGGGTACAGATACTTCAGTCACAGCTGATCTGATGTGAAATATAATTCCCTCTTAGATTGAAGTGTTAAGAAAACCCCTATCTACACTCACTATCTCAAGAGATTTAGCTGAAAGCCACAACATCCTTGGGCCACTTTCCACGGTACTCATTCAACTTCATTACACTGCGAAAAGAAAAAACTACTGCCACAAAAAGACAAAGTAATCTGTATCAGCTGCATCAAAACAGAGGAAAAAAAACACACTTACAAGCCTTTAGTGCCCTTTATATCAACACAGGTTCATGGCCTCTTACTTATACTTGATGCTTAAATGTATCTGTAATGTACAGTATCAAAATAAGTTTTATTTTCTTTTATATTGTAAGTTTAATCCATGAAATATTCAGGCAAAGCATGAAAAATGAGAAGTGAGTAATTAAGTTAAAAACGTAATTAACATTAATTCATGCCTTATGAAATAAACAGTGTTGACATGCCATGTACAATTCCAGTTGAACCCTAAAGCAGACACAGTAAATCCTAAATAAATCAGCATTAAATTAAGTCAGTAAATCATTATCAGTTGAATGGAAGGAGCCGGTACTAATTAAATTGTGGACTAAATAAAACTCAGCATGTCTCCCCACAACTTAAGTCATCTGGCTTATAGTAACACCTGTTAATACTGGTCAAACATGCCAACTATGCTAACCCTCTGAGCTTTTGATTTTTATTAGCAAGTGAGCAGGTGATTAGTCAGGGAATGCTAATAAAGAGTTTTTATTAGTTCAGGGATTACATGGGAATACAGTCTCAACAAAGGCCAGTTGAATGTTTTATTTTATTAAATTTATACTATGGCACTTGCTGTGAAGGAAAAGGCTTTAATTTTAAGCACCTGAAGATTTTAACAAAGTGTGACCCCACAGAAATGCTGCACATTTAAAGTTTATATAAACATTCATACAGGAAAGTATCAAACAAGAAGAAGGAAATGTATATCCTCCAGATGTCAGACGGTGCCAAGATAATTATAGTGCAGCCCACTATCAGCAAGGTGGCGAGGCAAGAGGGCCAGAAGTTATAATTTAGTAGCAAGAATAAAAATGTGTGTTTCACAGTTCCATATCAAATGACCTCTATAGGATGAAATGCAAGAAAATATAAAAGAACCTCACTGAGTCAAACCAGGACTTACAAGGTAACTGTATGATAGTAAAGAGCAGTGTTCAAAGCCGTGTGTAACGTATGCAGACTTAGGTGAAGACTTCAACATTGAAATTACTGAATAAATCATATATTTATCAAAAAACTTTATTTGTCTTTACTTTTTGGGAGGAATGCAATACAGATTTTTGAATTTTTCTTTTAGATTTTCAAATTTTGCTTTGGAGAGGCTATGTGGAAGATTCTATTTATAAGAAGTCTGAAATGAAAAATAAGACATAAAAATATATAAAAATATGTCAGCTCCTAATAACCTGTAATGTAATGAAATAGAGTAATCAAGAAGAAAATGAAAAGTTTATATTTTACTACATTATGGCCATTTTTGATGGGTTCAGCAGAGCCCTAGTCTGTGTGACAAATGATACTCCATCTAAAGCAAAAGGTCAAACTCTGACTGTAAAGTATGACTTCAAACCTCTGATCTCATTCAGTATATTCTATTATCTCATGGTCACAGTCTCACAGATCTGTCAATTAGGCTAGAATTGGTTAAACTACATCCCTGTTGTTACTACAAGTCACCTGCATTGTCAGTTTGTCGGGGGGGGGGGGGCAGGAAGCCAAAACGTCCTTAATCTAGAGTTAGCTAAAAGTGTGACTTTCAGTGTGGGCACCAGAGAGCTGGAGAGTGACCCTGGGAATGCAGTGGGAGGGAATCTGACATCAATCTTCATTCTGAGCAGGGTCAATGGATGCTAAAAATAAACACATTAAACTGACAAGGACAAAACACCCCACTTTGAACTCTGCACCTGCACACAGCTCTTCGCCTCTTCTAAGATGAAGCTACGTTACTAAGACTAACTAAAGAATTGTCAGTTGGCTATTGTACAGTATAATATGCTGAGCAAAATGATAGAGAAGGGAGCTCACAACCACACACCCTCAGTGGATCAAATCCAAATAGAATTTCAAAATACTTGCCTGTCTTGATTAATGGTTCTGCAAACTTCAATTTCAATTGTTATCTTTTTATAGAGCAGAGGTTGTCATGTCTATTAAAAATTTGTTTAGCTCAAAGCATAGTATGTCTAGTACAGATGCATGCTGAGGGTCTCGGTGCTGTATGACTCAGATGGCTCTATAATAATCTGGTGTGTATCCGTGATGTGAACCATGTTCATAACCAGGCTTTTTGGGTTCTTGTAGACTAGGCTTTACTACATTATTTACCATTTGGTGCAAACTTTTGGTAAATATTCAAAGACAGTTTGGAAAGGAAAAAATCTTTTGGAGGAAAGAGATACTGCATATTAACATTCAAATCATGTGTTGAATTCAAACCTTAATTACAATAGGAGAAATGAACAAATACAAAAGATGGATTAAAATATAGAATCTTATTACCTTTTTCAAAGGGATTCTAAGTTTGTATTACTGGAATTGTTTTGTTGGTTACAGGATTTGTCAAACTGTTTATTCTCCACAAATATCATGATCATACCCCTGTCGCTCGATATTAACTTGCGACCGATGTTCTTATTTGTTTGGGCCATTCACATACAGTATGTTGTCCTGAATTGTAAGACGTTGATATTTCAAATACTTTTCAGGCTGTGTTGCCTTGAATTTCACTTTTGCCAAGCCATGTGCTTTGAAATGACACATACCAAAAGGACAAGTTCCATTTTTATAGCTAATTATTGCTGTTATATGGCATTTAAGATAATACAATTCACATTTATAGAGTTTTTGATTCTTATTTGATTACTTCTGAGTCCTCAATCCCTTGATACAAACTAGTATGCAATATAAAATCTCCTTCGAATTTTCATTGCCATTTGAAGCATTTAGTTGATACTCTTCATAGTGTAGTGGTTGTGCAAGGGGGGAACCATGGACACAAAGACAGGACACACTGTTGTTTATGAACACAAATGCTAACGGGGAGGCAACCTGTAAACTTTTGGTGATGTCTCACTGCACTGTCATGACACATTTCATGTGATCATCTTAATGTACTATTGTTATTCGTATACATTTTTATGGCTTTATTAATCACAGTCAATCAAAAATAATACTCCACAAACCATTTACAGCCTTAAAATATAGATAAAAATATTCCACGTTAAATTCTTGTGACAAATGTTAGTTAAGAGTAAAATGTACATTATTCATTTAATCCAGTTAGTGCCCATGCAGCTAAAGGATGTAGTAGGGAGACAAATGTGCATGTCCATGTTTTGGGGGGGGGGGAATAAATAAATAAATAAATAAATAAAAATAGTACTGGCACATTGTTGACTACAATTAATACGATCAGTGGTCTGTTGTGAGGATTCCTCTGAACATCAACCTCATGCTTAGAGCAAGGAGTTAGAGGACAGTGTGTGTGTGTGTGTGTGAGTGTGTGTGTGCGTGCGTGCCTGTGCGTGTGCGTGTGCGTGCGTGACAGAGTGAGGGTGAGTAAATTATTATACAGAGACAAGCACAGTTAAGTCAGCTATTGTTTCTGATGCTGACTTCCCCACATTCAAATGTCTCAGGTTTTCACTAGATATTATAGAGAAGGTCATCTGTTTTTCTAAGGAAGTTTAACAATACATTTCCAACAGTGTTGGCTGCTTGAGAGAAGCTAGCGCATTGTGTTGAGAGCATGGTTTTTCAAAGAAAGGCTGGCGAGTTGCCAACAAGTCATCTGATGTTAATCCTGAGTTAAAAGAGTACAAAGCAGAACATAACAATATCTATGGTTATATGTACTTTCTGAATTTGGGATATTTTCCCTTATTTTTAATACAATTATTTCAAAATTGTACAATAATAATTGCTTTCATTTTAAAGTCAGTTCAGACTTTTTTTTTCTTTATAGATTTATGTATTTTGGCTTAAAAATGCTTTACAATACAATTATCAGGAACAAGGATAGTAATTTTTTAATATTTAAAAGGGGACTCTACACTAAATTTAGTTTTTTTCTGCAGCAAGAACCTAGCAATGTCAACTCTCGGCAAGCATCGCATCACAGCTCTTAAACCTGAAACAGTCAAGGGACATCTGATTGTTGACAAACTATTTCCAACACAGCGCCTGCATCTGTTGCAACTTGTGCCACCATGATTTGTATGTCTGCTACAGCCAGTCAAGGTGCAGAGAACAGCAACATTGCTTTTATTTATGGAAGGCTGACAAAAAAAGAAGTGCAGGTGGGTGAAGACTGTGGAAAAAAGTGTTGGCATCAGGGTGCTGCCCCTCATGTTGACAAGACTACCCTTCATTCTAGACTTCAGGTTACCTTGGCATAGAGCACAAGGTCAGTCATGGTACACCTCTATCACAAAAAGAACAGAAAACACTACTAATAAAAACCAGCTGATAAACACTGCCGACAGCTATGCCATGTTGAATAAGTCCACTCTGACAAGGTGCTGATGAGGTGGTGATTGAGCTATAGTACTTCCCTTCCTCACATCCTTCTTTGCACTGCCTCTGAACTAAAATTTCAGACATACTTGCATGCACACTGTGCTTTCATATTCATTCTGCACATTCATTCAAGCACATTCAAGGCACACAGTGCAGCAGAAAGCACGCAGTTTTTTTTTGCTAAAAGCAGAGAGGAGCTGACATACGTTACCTCAGTGAGTGGAGTGAGGACTGGTCGCTGGGTGAGAGTCAAAGATCTTAGCCAGTGCCATCTGTCAAGCAGGCTGGGTACAAAGGAAGTAGGAGCAAGTGTCCCTCTCCCTCCTTCCTGGGATCCTCTCTCGCTTCACAACAAAGTCCAGTGTTACATTAGAGGGGGGAGCTGTACTCCAGAAGCGGGGGAATCCTCCATCAGACTTTAACCAATCTGAAACCAGTTTAAATTCCCCATGAGAAGATGGAAGGACGCACCTCCCTTTTCCTGGAGAACCGCGACTTGCTCCTCCACTGCCAATGCACAAAGCCCTCTCTCTCTCTCTGTTTCTTCTCTCCCTCTCTGCTCTCTTTCCCTCGGCTTCCTGATCCTGCTCCACTACTACACTTGCTCGCTTGCTCACTCTGGCAGGCGTTCATACTCACTGTGGCTGAAGCACCTGCAGACACACACACTGTACTGTACAAGCAAACATATGCAAATAACACACACACACACACACACACACACACACAAAATTACAAAAAAACTCCTGTCAGTTTTCTCAGAGCATATTTCCCTATAGAATATTTGGTTACTTCTTGCTGTTTTTCAGCGGAACATGTGTTTCTTTGTCACATTATAAGAGGATGAGGAATAATGCTCTTTCATCTAAGACAAATATTTGATTCCTACTTCTGCTACAATTAAACTGGAATATATTCAACCCTTGCTTTTTGTAAGACAGAAAATTACTCACTCATGAAAACAGAAGCGATGTGTGTAGAGGGATTCAGACAGAATAGAGAAAGTCTCAGGTGATATAAAAATGAATATAATGAATAAAATAAATCTTTCAGAATGAGTCATTTTACAGTAAGAGTCTCACTTGTAAATCCTGTTTCCCCATGATCATATAAAAAATGGGCTACATAGTATGTGTGAGTGTGTGTACTCCTGTGCATAAAGCTACCACAGGCATGATTGGATGCTCCTGAGAGATGTTCTATTTTGAGCCTTCAGCTGTAATGCACAACAGAAGAGAGAGGACAGCAAGGCGCTGTTATGAGAATCTCCCCTTAAACTACACCCACTCTCCCAATGCCACCCCCTCATCCCTCTCCCCTCCATACTGAAAATCAGCATGCTTTAACAGCAGGGGGGAAGGAGGGACAGCGTTGTCTAAGAGATGAACTGTAAATAGAGCTGCAGTAACTTGAGCCATTAGAAGGTGGTGGGGAAAGGTCCAGCGGATAACAGGATGACAGGTAGGTCCGACAGTAGGCTTGGAGACCAATCATTAGGGAATTTATTTTTAAAAAGTGTGTGTGTGATTTTAAGCCATTCGGTGACTAGATGATTTCATATATCTACATATGTTTAAGTTTCCAGTGTAGAAGAATAACAATTTTAGATGCAGAGAGGAAGATGGCTCTGTCAATCAAAATGATGTAACCATGCTGAGTGGAGCATCCAGAAGAATTGATTGTGTTCCTGGGAACAAAGATTTGGATGAATTGTCAGGCCTAGTCCAAATGCAGAAACAAATTGTTATGGCAACTCTGTTCATTCTGAAACTCAAATCTAAAAAAATCTGACTAAAAATGTCTCAACTAAACAAACATTCTCCAGCACATAACTGGCTACATTTTTATAATATCTTGAGATTTGTTACAGGTGGAATCATGCCCTTTATACTGATACTTGATCACAGAATTTGTGTTGGTAGATGAAGAAAAGTCAGATGTATCAAGCAGTATATTACTGTTGACCTAAAGATATTAATATTTCACTACCTGTTTGATGTTTTGAGCGTAGTGAAGGGAATGTTCTCTCTGTGAAGGGCACATGTATAATCTGCAAAGAAACAAATATGCTCAGATATGCTTACTTACATAGTCTGCACATGAACACTCAAATACACAAATACCTGCCCTTGTCCAGTTGACCGCACAGTGATAATTATGCAAAGAAAGACAAAGGAAATTCAATAATTTTAAAAATGAACTATATGTAGATAAAGAAAAAACAATAAAATAATCATAGTTTTAAGAATTATATTCTCGAAATGTACAGTGTGTAAAACCAACCTAATGAAGCTGTAATCAAACAAGCCTTGAAATTCTTCCATGAATTATAGAAGTACAAAGAATTCATTGTGATGGAAAAGTAAAGCACGGCAGCTCTAATCTGTAGGTAAGCTCAAGGTTTAAAAAGTCTGCACAGAGATGGAAGTCACCTGCCTGCAATCTTATTGCCAACAAGCAGCTAAGGACCAGTACAGACAAAACCTACAAATCACATTGCCTTAAGTTACGGAAACACTTTTCCTCATCATGGAGCACTTAAAAAGCCATTTTCACAAAAGCCATCATTGCTTACACAGTAGTGAAGTAACTGAACATACAAACTCTATAGGAATGATTAAAAGATTTAGATATCTTTTACTAAACAAAACCAAACCAATCAATGTCAATGTCTCACCGGCTGAAATGAAGTGGTGAATTATGTAATGTACCTTAATGCTCTTTTTGCCTGTGAAACTACAAAAACCTATGTATTCACCATCATCATTTCTTCAATGTTCTTCAGGCTTCATGGTAAGTAAATCAAAATACATGTGATTTTGTAATGGTATTTGTTATTTGTTAGAAAGGCTTTCCAAACCAAGCTAGTAATTCTGACAGTATATTACACTGGCTGTTATATATGCAATTATTATACAAACCCCACAGGGTGTGTAGGGAATTACTGTTTATTCAGTTGCCATGGAGTCTTTATGAAAGTTAAAAAAAGGAAGAAAAACATGTTTTTTTCCCATCTTGGTTGGTAGGTAAATTCATGTTATTAAAGCGAGCTGAGGGCAGATTTTCCCACAGACAGCTAATTAGACACAAGGTCTAATGCCCGGTAAACTTGTAGTTGATGAAAATGTGATTAATTACATCCTGCACTCCTATTTCTAACACTATATTATAGGCGTCATTAAAATTAATTGGAATGATGTGATCCAAAGTTAATAATGTGGCCTTTAACATTAAAACAATTATAAAAGTGTGGATAATCTACTGCTTCACTTGAATGCCTTGAGCATATCGTAAAATTACAGTAAAATATGAGTAACATTTTTTCTTTTTGCATTTTGCATGGTTACACTGTCAAAACTAATGCTTCATCACTTTTGCAAAACTAATCAAGGATCAGACTACTTAAAAAAAACATTAAAGTACGGTAAACTTACATATATCATGACATTGTAACCTACACTTCAAATCTCTGAAGTGAACAGCCTAAAGTACAAAATAGTATAATCATGTATTGCTATATTTTATTGATTGTTATTGTTTTTCTGCAGAACATACTGAGCAAATTAGTCTGTAGAGATCTGTCGGCATCCTGTGTAGGGCATCAGAAAGAATATATGTCTTCAAAAAGATTTCACCAAGAGGGAATAACACATCCTAAAAATCAATGAAGATAAAATAATTTTTCACAATCCTGCAAATACACCGCACTTTCAAACCTAAACATGCAAATACTTACACGTTTCTGTTTCATTGTTTGAAGTGGTCTCTCTGCAAAATTGTTTAACAGCAAGCTGTTTTTTGGACAGGCCGAAAGGTACGACAGGTAAATCTTTCTCTTATCTAGGGTCAGAGTTACCTGGGTATCATCCCTTTCTTTCTATTAAATATCATTTTTCCAGTATGACATCCTCAAGCAGCCTTTGTCTGGGCTCTTACCTTGGTTTAGAAAGAAAGACATTTCAAGGTATCATGCCAGCCTGACCATGAAACAAATGTCAGTTTGACCAAGCCCCTCTGTTTGACAGAAGCTTCTACCTCATCTATTGGATTAGAAGACAGCTCTTCAAACTTTAGTTCCTTAGCACTATCTGTCTTCTTACAGCTGTCCTGCTGATTAGTTATCTTATTAAGATCTCCATGTTAGAAGTCACCAAGGATGATCAGTGCTGACTTTTAGAAGGTCTCCTGTGGAGTTTATGTTGTAAACAAATGGGTTTCATTTCTCACTCCAAGTCATTGTGTATATCCATCAAGCAAAACAAACAAATTAAATGCATTTCCAGCTTCAAAAGCTGTTTTGTAAAGACCTTTTTTGAATGTTCTAAAACATGCTTTTTTTTTTTTTAAAACATTGGCTTGATGTATTCCACTCTGTGTATTTACACATTTGTGCATTACCACCACTGCCCTCTGCAGAATTGTTTCTCACATCATCCTCATACTTATGTCCATAAGATACAGCACCATGAGCGGTCAAAAACTCCACTTGGTGCCATAAACTGTCACGAGATTAAATGATCCCTGAAATCTGTAATGTCACATGCTCAGAAGCTGTGGTATTGATACTGTGATGAAATTAAGCTACTGACTTACTGTACAATACCTTAAAAAAAAAAAAAAAAAAAAAAAAAAAAAGAGACTCATTCTGAAATTATATTAATTTTTATATCACAGCTGAGACTTTCTCCATTCTGTCTGTCCTTGGTGGTACATTCTTAGTACAGTCAAAAGGTGTGGTATTAATTAAAAAAAAAAAAAAAGAAAATTACAATAATTACAGAAGAAAGGGTAAGAAGATAAAAGTCACAGTACAGAGGAAGATATTGTTATAAAGTGACACTTAATTCCCCAATCTCTTCTTCTCATTGTCAGTCAGAGGAAAAAAACATTTATTATTATGCAGTATAAATTATACATTTGAGGGGGATTAGTGAAGTTGGTCTTACTGCAAACGTTACGCACACGGAGGATACAATTATATGCTTGATTTTGTCATGGCAGCTGTTTGGAGGTGCTGCACTTAGTATTTGCACAAACTGGTATTTGATGTTAATATAGGGAATAATCAGGGACAAAGCGGGCGATTGATTCCTCTTAGGGTGGATGAATAGTGTTTGATTACAGAGGAGCCATTAACGGGCTTAAGTAGATGACCTAAATGATCCCCGGGTCTTGTTAAGGGGAAGACTGAGGTAGTACAAGATGAACAGAATGGGAAAGATATGTGCATATAATATATATGTAAGTTCCTTATGTTTCTTTGCCACTATGTCCTTTAACTCAACAATTGCCTATCTATCTGCCCATCTACCCACCTACCTATCTATCATTTGACAAATCAGAATCCACAAAATAAATGGTCTTGAACCGTAGCCCCGTACTCTAGGACAGCTGCTTAATTACACAGAGAAATACAAGGCCTTAAAAGAACACTTCAACATTTTGGCAAATACACGCACCGGCTTGCTCCCCCAGTAAAACAGTAAACTAAACAGATAAAATGTGTTAATTAGTTTAATTTGGATTTTATACTGTCAGCAAGATCCAGGCTAGCTCAATTCCCCATTTCCAGTCTTTGTGTTAAGCTCACTGGCTGCTGGCAGACAACTTATACAGTATTAAACAGATATATATGAGAGTAACATCTACGGTATCTCAGCTAACTCTTAAAAAAAAAAAAAAAAAAAAAAAAAAAGAGTTTCAAAAAGAAATTGCACTGCAGTTTACTCACATGTTATATATGTGTATGTGTGTTTTATGTGGTGTGTGTGTATACTTGTTTATGTCTGTATATAATGACCAGTGTTTGAATAGCATGATCATAGGTTTAATTTGTTTCATCTTCAACTTATTCCTTGGGAATGTGTAAAATCCAGCCTAAACATAATGCTTTGATTATTTCCACACATTTATCCACAGGATACTTATCCACAGGATAAATATCGTAATACAACACATAAACAAAAGCATTGTTTAGTCACCATATAAAGTTATAAAGCTACAGTATTATTAACATACTTGCCTAAATTTTTTAATGACCAACAATAGTTTTTTTTCCATCAGCAGAGTACATGCAGGATTCGATGCCAGCTGAAGAAGTATTTTGTATTCTACTTTTGTGTTATAATAACCAGATAGTTGCGAGGAGAACAAAAGAGATAGTCCATTAATATCTCATAAGCGTTTATGGGTGCTTTGTTATCTTGGTTGATTCACAGAAATACAATGTGAATATGACTTGGGTGTAAATTGGACTGACATTCTCTTGAGTCTGTGCTGAAATTATGGGCTCATTAAGTGCGAAGATATTTACTGTCTCCTGCTCCACGCATAGCTGATGAAAGCTTTTGGTTTGCAAATGCAATTTTTGGCAGGCAGCTAAATATGATTCCCTTCTTTTAGACGGATGTCTTTCAGATCTTGTTCTTGATTTACATTAATAATCCAAAACAACCAAACAGCATACAGAGAGTGTCTCGCCACCTTTGTCTCTACTATGTCTGTCCCCTGTGAATGTTGTTGAAAGGCAAATTTTATGCCCATTTCCCACACTCCAGATAACCTTGGGAGTCAGTCCATGAAACACTCTGTAGTGTGTGTATGTGTGTGTGCGTGTATGTGTGTACATGTGCCACTATGTTTGTACACTAGTGAGTTGCAGAGATGACAGAAGGGTAAAGAAGTATTATATTTGGCCTCCAGCAACATCATTAGACTTGTCTGAGAAGTCTTGGCAGGACAAACCCGAAGGGCAACCCGGCACAGCTCTGTAAATAATTTGAGCCCTTTCAATTACCTTGAGAATGTGCAAGATTGTACCAGTCAGTGGCTGTCTGTCTGTTTGTGAATGATTGCTCAGTATTTTAGTATTTCTAAGCAAGTAAGAGTAAAGCTATTGTGCCACCATGTGGACAGTAATCTACACCACAGTGAATGATATGGAAACTAAAGATGAATAGTGAAAAAGGAATATGACTTGTAAAATTTCATCCTTGCATATTTCAATCGGTTTATGTCTGTGCATTTCACTATATATATATATATATATATATATATATTTGTATAA
The DNA here is from genome assembly GCA_016859345.1 of Istiophorus platypterus. Classification (NCBI taxonomy): domain Eukaryota; kingdom Metazoa; phylum Chordata; class Actinopteri; order Istiophoriformes; family Istiophoridae; genus Istiophorus; species Istiophorus platypterus. The sequence goes on from CM029116.1 coordinate 19,415,717, forward strand.
TGCTTACTGCATTGATATATTTTAACTTTTATACTAATGGTGTTAACACCCAAATGTTCCACCAAGGGACAATAAAGACTTGTCTTTATTTGAAGGCTTTTAATCGAGATCAGCAACAAGGCACATCACTGCAAGATCCTACAGTCCTTCTCATCAGGCAAACTGGCTTTGCATGCTGAAATTCTTTTGATGCTTTTTTTTTTTTACCAAGCCGTGAGCCCAGGGAGTCTCACCCCGTTTTATCTTAGGCCTGCATGGAATGGAGATAGGAAGGTGGAGACTAAATCAATTTCCCTGCACTTTCTCATTAGCTGGGGCTCTTGGGTGAGCCTGGCTCTGTGGTGATACCCTTGAGAAACAAAGCTAAGTCACTTGAGGTGAGGCCTCAGGAGCCAGGAAATGCATACACGTGGAATTATGAAACATGTCATTGACAACACATGAAGCTTTCTAAGCTTTCTAGATATATATCTATATCTATATCTATATCTATATATCTATATCTATATCTATATATCTATATATATATATATATACACATATACATATACATATGTGTGTTTGTATGTATATGTGTATATATATATGTATATATATGTAGAGAGAGAGAGAAAGAGAGAGAGAGAGAAAGAGTTTGTATGATATCGCGCTTTCTTGTTTTCTGTTTCACTTATTTACACTTAATGTCCTATTCACAGTGTTTCTGTCATGTTGTGTCACTTGTTTTGCACATGCATCACTTAAATAAATAAATAAATACACAAATAAATAAGATTAGATTATAATAATAAAAATAAATAATCATCAAACCAGTTACATCAATCATGAAAAGTTGCCACAGAGACTGATTTATTCTAGGGTCTATGTGTGAAGTTAACCATCATCAAATATGTAGAAATGGAGCTTTAACTTTTGCAACATCACACATTTTCTTACATTAAAAAAAAAAAAATAAAAAAATCATGCAGCATTTAATTTAACCATCTGGCCCTAGCAACATTTGTTGGACTGCAGGGTTCTACTGAGATAGCTTTATATGAACACGCAAACACATACGAGTATATATCCCTGTAAGTGAGGCATTTATCCAGTTCTCAATATGACATATGGCATATCGTCAATGTGGGTAAACTTGTGTCTTGTGATTCAATGAACAGCTCAGTTTTATAATCTCTCTAGCTGCAGTTTGTTAACAGGTCTGCCAGTTCAACACCAGCAGAATGCAATGAATTAGAGCAGGATTATGGCTTTTGTGGTTCGGATTATCTGAATCTAATTACCTTGCAGAGAAGCTTAACTGACTTTGCAGCCTATTGGCCTGTTTGCTTTGCTGTTGCTGAATGCTGGGGAAACTGATAATTTATGGACCAAAAAGACTAGCTGATCATTTCAACTCCACAGATGAGAGGATTCACCACTGTGGATTTACAGTATACACCTGTTTGAGGGACATAAAATGTTAAGATATCTTCCAAGTTCTTCTGTGTTAATTTTGTCAAATATCAAGCACGCTGCAAAGAGTGTGAAATTTCAACACTGACTTTTCCAAGTCACTTAAAAGAAATTACCGAAACCTTTATTCTATCTAGACTTTAACACAGCATTTCCTTCTATTCATGTCCCATCTCCAGCTAAATGCAGCTGCCACACTCCTAATTGAATTTATAGATATAGATATAGATATAGATATATATCTATATCTATATCTATATCTATATCTATATCTATATCTATATCTATATATATATATATATATATACACATATACATATACATATGTGTGTTTGTATGTATATGTATATATATATATATATATATGTATAGAGAGAGAGAAAGAGTTTGTATGATATCGCGCTTTCTTGTTTTCTGTTTCACTTATTTACACTTAATGTCCTATTCACAGTGTTTCTGTCATGTTGTGTCACTTGTTTTGCACATGCATCACTTAAATAAATAAATAAATACACAAATAAATAAGATTAGATTATAATAATAAAAATAAATAATCATCAAACCAGTTACATCAATCATGAAAAGTTGCCACAGAGACTGATTTATTCTAGGGTCTATGTGTGAAGTTAACCATCATCAAATATGTAGAAATGGAGCTTTAACTTTTGCAACATCACACATTTTCTTACATTAAAAAAAAATATATAAAAAAATCATGCAGCATTTAATTTAACCATCTGGCCCTAGCAACATTTGTTGGACTGCAGGGTTCTACTGAGATAGCTTTATATGAACACGCAAACACATACGAGTATATATCCCTGTAAGTGAGGCATTTATCCAGTTCTCACTATGACATATGGCATATCGTCAATGTGGGTAAACTTGTGTCTTGTGATTCAATGAACAGCTCAGTTTTATAATCTCTAGCTGCAGTTTGTTAACAGGTCTGCCAGTTCAACACCAGCAGAATGCAATGAATTAGAGCAGGATTATGGCTTTTGTGGTTCGGATTATCTGAATCTAATTACCTTGCAGAGAAGCTTAACTGACTTTGCAGCCTATTGGCCTGTTTGCTTTGCTGTTGCTGAATGCTGGGGAAACTGATAATTTATGGACCAAAAAGACTAGCTGATCATTTCAACTCCACAGATGAGAGGATTCACCACTGTGGATTTACAGTATACACCTGTTTGAGGGACATAAAATGTTAAGATATCTTCCAAGTTCTTCTGTGTTAATTTTGTCAAATATCAAGCACGCTGCAAAGAGTGTGAAATTTCAACACTGACTTTTCCAAGTCACTTAAAAGAAATTACCGAAACCTTTATTCTATCTAGACTTTAACACAGCATTTCCTTCTATTCATGTCCCATCTCCAGCTAAATGCAGCTGCCACACTCCTAATTGAATTTATACAGCCACATCCCATACACTCTTCTCTTACTTCACTAGTTCCTAGAAAGCTGTAGAATACATTTTTGTGTGCCTGTGTGTAGAAAATGAACAAGACCCCCCCCCCCCGATCTTAAACTGCACATTAAGGCCGATTTTCATGTAGTTTTTACTGGGCAGATCAGGAGGTAGCAACATGCAGGCAATCAAAACATAGCAAGGAAAGGACTCTGTTGTTGCTTTGAAGCTCAGCACAATTCAACTACAGTTTTCACACATTGTCAGTCAGCTGGAAGGGAATTTAAGAGATTTTGAGGATGCTACTAGGTGCTCATACAAATTCAGAGAGATTACATTTAACCTCTTGAAAAGAAATCGAAACAAAAGAACAAAACAAATCCCTTTTGCACAATTAAGGAATAAAGTTAACATTTGTAGAAGACATGCTGTTCATACTTTGCTTATGCTGTGGGCCTGTACATACTCATTCCTTTCTGGCGCTGACACTGAACATGGTCCTGCTTAATATGCCTCTGCTACAATTCAGGGACACTTTAATTTTTTTGTTTTAACCTTTTTTCTTTTAACTACACACCACGATTAACCTGATGCACCACATAGTTTGATATCAAGGTCCCTTGTAGGGTAACACCAAAATAAGTTTCTATATAAATACATAAATGGGTCAATGGCTGCAAAATCTAATTTTATACATATTTTCAAATATATATCTTTTAATTCTGAGAGTAAAGGTTTGGTTTGGTTTCATTTTGTCATTAGATGACCAAAACATAATACACTTTTCCAAATATTCAAAAAAGGTTCAAATAGAGAAAAAAACATGGATTCAATACAATATGAAACACAGGTATAAGAAGACAATAGAAATAGTACAATAGTACAATAGAAACAATTAAAAAAAACAACTAAAAGCAGGATACAGACAAAATAAAGTGGGTGTTAAGTGCATAAAATTGAAGCATTACACAGACAATAACCTAAAACTTAAAATAATTTATTTCCATAGTGGTCCAAGTTTGACCCAAATCATAACAACAAAGACTGCTGAGCCTAGGCTAAACTACTGCCCCAAAAACTCTAACATGCAGAAAATACATTCAACCAAAATATTAAAAGCATTCAAATTATCCACACTTTCCATGTTATTTTTAAAAACTGTAATCAATTCTGAGGCACTAATGTTATCTAGTAAGCACGCCCACATTTTAGCATCCGCATACTGAAAAGATTTAGACCCAAAAGCTCCATATCTTTGAATTTTATCTTTGAGTGTTGACTTTGTCTAGTTTTGTACCTTTGCTGGTCTCTCGTATATTTGAGCACTTTGAAGTTTTCCGTTGCCTGACCATTTAGACATTTAGACATTTCTAGGACTAGCTGCAAAAAAATACATAAGCCAATTAGTAATGTTTAATGATTTTAATGATCATAAAATGTCTGTACTTACATGCATGCGTTCATCATAACTGAAGATGTATCAAATACTCCCTTTTTGTACAATTTGTAAGTGGGTCTGTTGTTGTTTAAAAAGACCATGGTAACAGAAAATAGATGCATAGTTAACACTTATATTGCAGTTTCTTTTTCCCTCGCATTAGGAATTTTTTTTTTTTCAAATTTAGAAATTTTAGATAGGCATTAGATTTCTGGACAATTTCTTAGACCATAGAGTTAGCAGATACATTTTGATCGAGCACTTGTACATAGGTTACTGAGGTGTAGCCTTTTATTGAAACCCCATTCCTGATAACATTTATAAAATCTGTTTCGATTTTAGTTTACTTTTTGGGGCAAAAAAAAATGAATTCAGTCTTACCCATATGTAGCAATAGTCAATTGTCCACTAACCATTCCCTCTCATTTCGACATTTCTTGAATAAGCATGTTTTCTATGTAAGAGACAAATTCTGAACATGCAAGCAAATAGGCCTGAATAAAAGAGCTTGATTTACTGATAAATTGCAATTATAATTTGAAGGAACCAATACCAATTCTTAAAATCCCCCCAAATGGTTTTTGCATCTGTGCCTTCCTCAGTAAACATATATACTGATCACTGTTGTTGCTGAATGCTGTATGTATACACTATATATATGTTGTGGCTGAGCAGTGTATATATCCACTAAATGCAGTTGTTACTTCTTGTAAGTTGTTAATTAGGTCTGCATGATATATAAAATGTGTACTATTAGGATGTTTTAAGATAAAAAAGTAACGTAGCCTACAGCTGACTATATGAGCTGTCTCGATTCACAGAAGTCTGCTAAACTGTGACAAGAATAATGACCGTCTATGTGGACCCGCTGCAGTTATGGGACAGTCGTGACTCAGGGTGGTTGGCTAACTTTGGCTTTCTCTTGACAGATCCAGATTCTACAGGAAGGATAGACTGAAAAATCACTTTGCACACTGATATGAGCATTTTGTTTGAGTTCGATGAACAGGTATTATCTCTGGCTACTACTGAGGAGCTAAGACCAGCTTTCCAGCTGTCTGCAGATATCAAACTGATGTCTTATCAATAACTTCAGTGCAGATGAAATAGTGAGCAAACGTATACTTTCTACTCTACCCCACCTAAAATGCTGTCCTGTCATCCCAGAATATTTAGCCGCTCAAACTTGGACAACTCTAACAGCTGTCATTACAACAGCCAGGAGTACTAACAAACCAAGAGCCATCAATGGCCTTGATAACGACCCCATAAAGATTAAAAACTTGGGACTCCTCACCAGTCAGTCAGAAATGAGGAAGCCTCTTGGATGAGAGCTGATATGTCCTTAAGCTCTATAGTGAAGTCCAGTTGCCCTTGATACAGCTCTTCTTGGAGTACTGGTGAGCTAAGTGGCACAAATGGTAACTCTATTAATGTATACATGTGCCAGGCCAAATGTACTTTGGAAGTATAAAGTGCACCAACTTTGGTGAAAAAACCTGCTTTGCTTCATATTTTCATTAATGTAAAACATTTTAATGAGAGTGTAGGCAAGCCAACAGTGTGTCTCTCTCTCTTGTCAACATACACCCATTTTCTTGCTCAAAAAATAGACCAAGATGGGGGAGGGTGTATCTACCCACAAATGCTCCATGCCCTGGCTTTGATCTTAGCTGTGTTCATGGATTATCAGAGGGAGCAGCTGCATAAGATTTTGCAGGGATAAAAGAAAAGATCAATACCTCGACCAGGGCTTGAGTCTGCCTCATTTACCAGTCATGTCTTTGACTGAGTCCTCATTAGCACCCATATACTCTCATTGGATCCATTGTCACGACATCCAAATATGACACTGTGACAGAGAACAAAGTGCATCTAAATAAGCTGCAGAGCTCAAACTGATACAGTTCAATACTTTAAACCACTCATGCCCCATATCACACACAGTCTAAATAGAAATTTACATGTTTCCATGTCCCCCTGAGGCATATAAATTACGCACATGCATGCCTTTCACAAGCAAAGTTGGAGCCTGTGTAGTTCCTACACATATTCCTTTCACTTGGTATTGCTTCACTCTTTATGCATCCATGTATTGTGTGCGTGTCAATTTGGGCACTGCCATCGTCCATTCAAACCACCACCCGCAACATTGGCTTGACTCACAACATTGGAAAAATCTGTTTCAGGGCCAGGTCTTAGCAGATCCTCAGCTGTTTCTGACTCATTGGACCGAACACACTTGCACGTACGAAAATTGAGGCAGAAAGTCGCTGACATTGTGGGAATTGGTTGACCTTATCTGATGCAGCCTATGTGTCACCTCACTGCAGCCAAAGTTCACTGCCATCAGTATATGTCATGTGTTGCCTGTGAGCTGGACTTAATTTCCCTGTAACTAAAGGATCGTGAGCTCTGAATGAGGTCTAACGGGCTCAGTCAAAGAGCTGCTGATATTAATAACAAGGCAAGATTTCATTGCACATTATGACAATAGCTTCCTGGCTGCTGCTGTTTCTAAAAATGAAGACAGGATGATTGAAACATGATTGACAAACCCGACTGACAGATCAGGATGAGATTCCAACATATACATCTCCATCTATCTACTTACACTGTACAGATGTTAGTACAACTCTGACAGATTCCATAAATACTACAATCTGGACTAAAATCCTCCTGGTCTTACCTGCATCAGTTCCTTTGAGTTAATGTATAGGCAATGAGGAATTAAAAAGCTAAAAAGCAAGCTATGCTGTATGTAAAACTGAAAAAGTTACTATGCCATATCGTTTTTAAAATACCTTAACTGTTCTTTTAGCTGTTTAATTATCCTTCTTTTCCCTCCATGTCCTCAGTATCCAGGTACAGTATGATGTCAAGACTGGCAGCAGTGGCTGTTAATTTTGCTAATTGGAGATGAGTAGGTGAAGCAAGCAAAGCATCCATACTCATTCATTTGGAAAGATGCCACCTAGGAGAAGTGTTATGGGCTGGACCAGATGAATTCTTTATTAGTGCTTCACTAAAAGCAATTTAATCAACTAGCAATAAAATTCCTGCTGACTGAACCTGTACTGTATGAACAAAAAGAGCAGAGCATAAGTTTGGGGTTTTCTGAATGATACTAATGCAAGAAGTTGCATTAACACAAACTTAGATAACATGAATTTTGTAAGTTGTCCCATTATCATTTGAAGTGTGAATCCAATCATTTGGTCAATGAAAATTTGGAGGCAATGCAAAAAATGTGATTCAGTGATGAATAATGTCACAAATCAATAAATTAGCCCACGGTGTTATACTGCCACACAGACTGGCTGGCACCACAGTTATATAAAACCTTAAATCACATCAACTTGAGAAAAGCTTGGGCACCTGACAAGTGACAAGTATGCACCATTCAATGAAGCTGACAGTGTCCTTCAACACATAATTTCACAGATAAGTGATGTCAGCCATTCTTTCTCTGGAGGGGAGGTTAAACAACATGGTACCAGAGACCATTTACATTTTCATTTAAAATTTGCAGCATTAAAATGCAATGTGACTCCCCAAAATTGCCTGTGTAAATATATTCTTTATACTATGTCCAGGAGTCTAACAGTTAATGGGAAAGTAAGCACCAGAACACACAGTAATATACTGCTTCCAGCAACAGTAGAACTGTCACACAAACAAAAAACATTTCTTGCACTTATAACATGGGTCCTATGAGATAAAAGCAACAATACCAAAGTGGCTCCTTAGGCCAGAAAGTAGCCTTGTGAATTTCTGCCCAGAGTAAGGGTATGTCATAAGAAATTTGGCTTAATCAGGGCTGTGCACAGTGCAGTACAAAGTTTTCTCAGCCCAGAGGCCCTCTTCAGAAGCCACATCATTAGACAGATGCCCTTAGTGCTCTAACACTATCACTGAGCTGTGTAATCTGGCTCCGACACAGTTGGCATGCATCACTTCTACCATCAAAAGATGGATTCATGACATTGTAGGGGCTGATAACTATTCAACAGAGGAAGAGATGGACACCTAATCACCATACCACTGTGGCTGCTAACAGCCAGTTTTCATATTAGACAAAGCTCTAATTAGATCCTAATTGTCCCAGGTGACAGCTCCTGTACCAAAAGGCACGGATGCCTGTCGTTTCACAGCAATATCTTGCACCACAGTTGTGTTGAAACATCTTGCAACAGTCAAGCTCCTTAAGCCCTAACTAGAGCTCAGGATTCACACACTTTCCATAAGCCTCTTGCCGGATGTAGAACCCCACCGATAATACACACCTCACTTCAGAAAATATACTGTGTACCAATTCCAGACTATATGTAAATATAAAGTACACAGTACACTATGTCTTCTCATGTTGAAATAGCCCTACTTTGAAATTTATTAGGCAAAAAAGCAGACATTTAGCACACACACAAAGAGTAAACTGTAGAACTGTGTCTGAATACCAGTGTGGGTGCTGTTTTTCTAGGGTTTTTCTTGCAGAACACTACAACGTCAATTAAGACCATACACAGAAATCACATTATGATGATTTATTTCCTGGCATTTCGCTCGATTCTTTCTTTTCACGTTTCCAGTGTTAAAACTGTAGTCAAAACACACGAGAGACATAATTAGGCCAAATTATAGCGTAAGCTCAGGGCATGGACCTACACCCCGAGAAAATGACAGCTTCCCTCCTATGACGGTTCCTCCACTGAAGATGACAGTTCATGACGGCCACGGTCTATGTTTATAACTCTGTGGCCTCACCTGCTCAGGTGTAGAAAACCTGACTGTGACAGGAAAAACACATCTTGAATAGTTTAGTAAGTTTGAGTCAAGTTCTGTTTCTAACAATCACAACTGACAACCCTCAATAACCAACTGACAATGAGTGAGACTGTCACCAAGACAAGGACAGACACACATGTCAGGGCAACTGCTTTACATAAGTTTCATGTTCTCGTAAATAGGTATTTTCAGATGGTTTCTAAATGTGTTCCGGGGTAATTATCACACTTTTTCATAGTAAAAATTGGCCCTGGTGTCGCTCCACAACCGAGCGAACTGGAAAACAACCTGTACGAAGATGATTTAAACTAGTCCTTAGACACCATCTTAAAATTGCAAACCTTATAGCAACATTAACATAAATCAGGACTCGTGTTTCGAGCCACCTAATGAATGAACCTTTTCCCCCTTTTGGTTCCTTTACGGTTTCTTACAGCTCCTGACATGTTGATCTCCAGGTTGCTTGGTGTCTCTGTAGCAGCCGGCTAGCTCCTGGCTTTGCCTGTCTCCGGCTAATTCCTGGGCAGGTAACACACTTTGCGTCCGTCAGCTTTTTATTTATTTATTTTTTTCCTTTCCCTCTTTATCCGTCCCTCTGTGGCGTTGTCACTTTAATGTAGCTGACATTTAAAAACAGCAAGAACGGGGCTCGACATGTAAGTAGATGTTACTCATTACATTATATGTTGGACTGGCTTTATTTCCTGACACCCAAGTTTAATCCTTTCAAAACCATTAACAATAATCGCCTTGTGCATTCTTAACTTTCTCGCTGATCGGAAGCCTTAACCCCTCAGACCAAGGGCGTTTAGGAAAAATAATCAAAAAATTAAAATGTATTTATATGTATATTTATATATATATATGCTCTTACTCGTGTCGCTGTCTGTCACCGCAGGGAGAACCTGACTTTCCCCGTTGGTGGTTTCCATGCTGGAAGGGCCGGGAGCCGACGGTCCTGAGCAGCCTGTCCTCCGCCGGCTCCTCCAGTCTCAGCTGAGGGATGAGACGCCCAGAGGCCATGTCCTCTGCAACAGGTGTGCTCACGGTCGAAGGTGCGTGAGGGAGCCGCCACCTGGAGGATCTCCGGGAGGCAGACGGCCGGCGGTCGGTGCGGGGGAGACCGGCCGGCGGTCGGTGCGGGGGAGACCGGCCGCGGCCGCCTCGGCTCCGAGGGCTGCGAGTCGAGCCGGATCCGCCTCACGTTTTCATATCGGAGTCTGGGGACCCTGCGGGTGTCCCAGACCGGGCTCCCATCGCCGGTAGAGAGCCAGAACACCCACCTTGTGCTTCACTAGTCATTAGCCCAGTGTTTATGACTATAAAAATCTTTGTTTAATCAGAGCCTTCACTGCCCTCATTATGTCTCTGACTGCTGCACATCAGACAGCCGAGGGCATTAGAGAAGGGATGTACAGAGGAACAAAGGCGTTTCTAACACGGTCTACCCAAGTTTTCTTTTTATATTATAACTGCATAGAAGTTAACTTTCATAGACTGACTGAAATAAAAAAGGTGAATCTCTTACACACATCATACACCTGAAAAAGCATGAATTTAGGTTTTTCTAGGAGGATAATTGATGTTTGCCTCAAAGAAGTTAAGCTTATGGCCATGATTATTATTACTCAATGTGTTAAGCACAGCTATATAAAGTCTTCCCTGTCAAAGAGAAATGATCCATTCAGTCATTCATTTATTACTAGTCTTCACAACAAGTCTACTAAAGTCATCATATGCTACATACAGCTGTCATCAACATCTGCATGCAGAGGTCATTTTTTTTTTTCTAAATTTAACCAGCAACTTGTTAGTGTAGTGTGTGTCGGTGTGATAATTTAAAACCTTGGATGCAAAAGTTTTGCACCAAGTTTACTGTATTGTATGAATTGTACAGTACATGTAAAATCATAAAAGCATCTGTAAGCCTTTGCTTTGGATGGCCAGTGTGGTTATCTGAATTTTACAGTTGCCTCTCAGTCACAAACTACTGAACATTGGCTGCTGTACACTGTGTCCAGACTGGATGTAGTAATACCCTTAGCGAACAGCATATTTGGATCAACATTTTAAATGAACATCCTGTAAGTCAATAGAAAAACATGTGTCATACAATTTATTAAGGTCTGAAGGTGAAATCCTCAGCTGAGTGGTTCTCCTCCTCAGAGTACAGAATTATGGATCTCCTATATCTAATTTAGTCTACAATTAATTTTAGTTGCTTGCACCATTAAAAAAAAAAATACTGTATCATTAATTGCTTCATTTTTCAATTAGACGGACTACTAGCTTTAAGAATTAAGATTCTAGTTTGCTAAATTGATGTTCATGCTTCTTGCTTTTCGTCTTAAATAAAAAAAATCGAATATTTAATCATTGAATATTAAGATATCTTGTTGGCTATGTGTCTTGCGAACACTAAATAAATGTGCAGGCATTTTATGACACAGCACCGAAAAAGATGACACATCTAGCACAGGCTTATTTCAAAGCTCTACATGAGAAATATCACCCTTGTTCCAGTTAAGCAACATTTTTTTTCAGCTTTGAAAATCAGAGAACCACAATGTGTATTGATGCTTACAATTATCAGGGATGTCATAGGTGAATTAATCATGATCTGCGCTGACAGAAGAGTATCAGGTAGTTAGTTTGCAATTCTTCCCGCACAAAGGATAATTTTTCCATCGTACGCCTACATCGGTATTGAAAGACAGGTCAAGTTTTTAAAGTGGGATTTCAGCAGGGAACAAGTGTCAAAAATAGCATGCTATTAACCTCTCTATGTAAATTTATGGCAGGACTATAATTAGTGTAGTTGTCAGAGAGTGAAATATACTTGGGTATAAATATATGTGGGTCACAGTCTAATTTTCATTACCCAGGCATAATCAGTGCAGAGCCTCACAAGGCGCTGGTAAAAGTCCACAGTATTATCCACAAAGACTGGCAATAGTGAAGCCATCAGTGGTGTGCTACAGTACTGTGCTTTTATATCAGTCTTTATAAAGCTGATTGCCAAAGATAATAGATGACAAACTTTCAGATGAGAGTAACACAAAGATAAAAGGTTTTGGTAAAATAAAAATAAACTATCTCAGTACCTAGAAGTTGTGTGAACTGCAGTGCCAGTTCATTGTAATCATAGTCTACTGTCCCATCCTGCATCCCGCCACACTGAGACCATCTATTAACAGTCTACACTTCTCTTACTCTTCCGCTCATCATTGTGTCTGTGCGTTGGCCTTGGTACACACAACAGGTTCCACCAGGGGGAGCTTTAAGTAAAGCTCAGTCTTTTAAGTAGGCTAGTACACCCAGCGCGACCCACTAACAATATCACTGTTATGTTTAATTAAACATATAGGACAACAGAGCACAGTGAAATTACTGCATAAGTTGATAACTTTTGTCTTTCTTTGATAGTTTATTGTTTATGGTTAAATTGGATTAGAGCTATTTGTGAGGACCCAGGAAATGAGATCTGGTGATTAGCGATAAGGTCAATTTCCAGGAAAGAAGGATATATTATCCAGGCCTCACAGACATATAAACTAAGTATATGAAAAGAGTGAATCAAACATACTGAAAATATTTAATTTATGTGGGTTAGACGTGAGATTTTTAATAAACTGATCTTGGCCGGTTATGTACGGTGTATGACTTGTGATTTCTCTCATCCCATTATGAGCCTATCAGTATTACAGATAATGAGAGCTATCCCCAATCAACACCAGGGGGTGCAATTATATAAGTGACTTCAATTATGAAGGCCTTGTGTGGCAATCTGTAAGTATGTACTTTGCAGATTACAGAGGGAGACCAAGAGCAAAATATGATTTGGTATTAATTAGGCTACAAAGCCTGCTCAGAGCCACAACGAATTTCTTATCTGTGTGATGACATATTTTATCACTTTTGTATCTGGGCTAATTAGAGTGTGAGTGTCCCTTTTCCATGTTAATTCATAATTGTGACACATCATGCCTTTTGATGATTTGCAACACCAATGATGTGTCCTAAATAGGCACCAAAAAGCCAGATGTAGATATTTCTATATAAAATGTACATAAAACATATTATCTAAGTTTTCTAATGGTCCGGGCTGTAACCAAATGACGTCAACACAGCATATGCATGTAATTATAAGTGCGTGCATGTGTTCGTGAATGTGTGTGTTTGGGCATGTCAGTGAGATGGGTTTATGACATTGTCATCACAGATGGCTAATCATGTAGAACAATGGGAACAGAGGCATGGAACAGGGAGTGGAGAAATGTGATCTGGCCTAATATGGATGCTGTGTTTTGAAAAGATGTAAATTTAGCAAGCAGTCTGCAGCCAGCTCCTTAACAAACAAATGTCAGAGAACACACTGGTAATTGTATTATCCCCCATGGCTCATCCATGTGCATTTACTCATGGCATTATTTTCACATCTTCAACCCACTTTTGGGAGTTCTTGTCGTGCCTTTTGTGTGAATCCTTAAAGCTTGAGGATAAAGTTACACCCCGTCTCTGGAACAAGGGTTGATACACACACACACACACACACACACATTCCATCATGGCAGTTTAGTGCGTTGTCAACATTAAAAGAACTTTTCAGAGGAAAGAGATGAATGTCATTCAATAAGTGGCTGACAGGTCAATAGATACCACTGACCTTGCAATGAGCCTGAGTGTCACTTTGAGAGGCTGGAGAGTGAGAGACAGTTGAGGAGGAGGGAGAAGAAAGAGCCCCCCTACCCCGTGCTTCATTGTTGTGCTTAGTTTGAACAACTGTGCAGAATGCGAAGCCCATATTTGTAATAGAGTACCTTAAAGAACTTTACCAGTGTCATTTTATGTTTAAGCAATGGATGCACAACAGAACTGAATATAACTTTTCAAGGATTTATTCTAGTAGAAGTTGCTCACCAGGTGTAAATCCTGGAAATAGTCCTTGTCTGCATTTTTGGGCCCATAGCAAATGCAGATAAGAATCCTCTTCTAACTTAGCAGGTTGATGCTCTGCACACATGAATAGCAGATTATAGATTGGTTTTCAACATCGTTAAGGTCAACCTACTGAGTCTTGAAACTTATATGAGATAGCTAATCCATTCTATGGTAAATGTAGTTATTAACCATCACTACATTACCATCACTTGGTAATACAAATTAGGAATGCAGCTGTGAGCATCTAAGTCCCATAATGAAATCTCTCCTTCTTTTAGGAATTAATGCAAGGATTTGTGAGTTGGCTTTTGAGCAGTTTGGTTGTTTTTTTGGTTTCCACATTAGATTTTCTAACAAGTAGATAGTGAACAATTTACTTTTTGGCAGCTGTCAAATTTTAGTTCAGGTAGCCATCTCACCTCAAAAGAATTTATTTGTATCTGCTAGATACATAGAGTATGAACAGTACCTTACAGAGTAAAGATCAATTGAAAAGTTTATATTTTTAGTTATTGTCGCTCCCCATAATTCAGAATTAGAATTAGAATCAGAATCACTGGGGAGTGAAAATAAATTCAGAAATTCATAGTAAATAGCAAGGAAAGGTTTACCAGAGGAATTCCAAATACCGAAGCCGAACAAGTCAATTCTATCTCGTGCAAAATCAAAATCAAGATGCCAATATACCAGTTAAGTTGTCATTGAATATTTTATTTGCAAATGAAAGAGTAATAACTCAGAAGTCGTAAAAATATACATTTTTTACTTGTGATATTTACATGGATTGTTTTCATCAAACGAACAAACAAAAAATTCTGTACTGTTTTACAAAACCAAAGAGAAGCCACGGCAGAAAAAAGAAATGAGAATAAAGAAAACATAAGTGTTTATTTCTCCCTTCGTAACGCCGCGCTGTGCGTGTCTCCCCTGACATTGTAACAATGCAGTCAAGAGGAACAGCCAACCACAAATTTCGCATACAGGCCGGTGATGAACATAGCACACAAAAAAGTGCAGAGTACATGGATGAAAAAATCTTAATAAAGAAGAAGGCAAAAATAAAGCTTCATAAAATTTTTCTGTGTATATATTTACAATTGTAGATTTTCTTTTTTTTCTTTTTTTTTCTTTTTTAGCCGAATACAGTTATGTTACATCAAAGCAAAGCATTCCCGTTCATCTGCTCAATCTCCTATGACATGCAGGTACCTTTGCTTTCCTTGTTGAGGTTGACTTCAGCCCCATCCATCTCCTCTCTGGAAAGTAACCATATATCACATTCCCTTATACTGAGACACAAGGCCAAACCACAAAGTCTGAGCATCACTTTGCCCTACTCAACAGCTTTCATCAGTAATGAAACTGCTTAATAGAACATAAAACATTATGGCTACGTGAGATTCACTCTCCTATCATGTAACGCAGGATAACCATTATTGATTTTATGTTTACTGCACCTTTGAGTGTTGATGATAAGACAATAAGTAGTGCTGATGGATACTGTTTTAAAGAATGATATTGGATGTGCTGCTGATACTCTGAGGTGTGTTACTTTCCTCTTCCACTCTCCACTGAACTGACAAAAGCTCCTTAAAATGTATTTGTTGGAAAGAGCGCAAGTTTGTCAGGCCACAAAGCTGCACACAGATGCATTGAGAGATGCAATGCGAGAGCTCATAAACTGGGGGATCTGGCACCTGAGACTTGCAGTTGCTGGAAAGCAAATCAAAAAGCTTGGAGGAATTTAACAGCTGGAAGACTTGCATCCCATCCTCCACCTCCAACGCTACTTTCATCTGTGGTGGAGGGAATTTCAATGGCAGGAGCCCACAGCCCTGGCTCAATATCAATCCTGTTATATCTCTCCTGATTCCCCATATTTCTTTAGCAGATTCTCATGAAAAAAGTCTTGAAGCATATGCTAGCCAGACTGTTAAGATGCATAGCAGTGTCTGTCAGTCTGAGTGCATATGTCTGCATGCACGTGTGTATTATTACAGTAGCTGTTTTTGTATAACTGTGTTTGTGTGTGCAGATGTCCCCTGTGTCTTGCAGTGCAGAATGTCCCTTCCTGTGCTGGATTTGCTATCCTGTTTCCATCAGTCAGTCATAATACCTCCAGACATTCAATCCATCATATTGATTTTGAAGAAACAGAAATAACAAGAATTGCTATTTGGGCTTTTATTTGTGCAAACTGTGTGTGTTTGTGACCATGTGTGTGCATGTGCATCTTTAAATGTGCATGAAGCACACACCTGTGTTTCCCTGTGCACCTGAACATGCCATGTGTACATGTTTATGAGTGTGTATATACAACTACCTGTTTGTATTGTGTGTGTGTGTATGTGTGTCTTGAGATGCCATCAGTACACCCAGGGCCAAGTGCATTCTACGTTAAGAGACAGCAAGAGCAGGGAGAGAGCATACAAGTGGCCCCCAGAGCTGACAATGGTTATGAATTATGGACGTGCTTTGTCTTGAGATGCCACCCCCACAAGCAAAAACATGACTGCTGCCTGTGAAGCCAAGTTCAATAGGCATGTAAGTCAATGAAAATGAAAAAAACGAGACAAAAAAACAACGCTGCCAGTCTGCAGCCATATCAGTTTGGATAGAGGTTGCTTTGCCTGACTGGATCCTTCTCACGCACTGAATGGCTAACATGATAATGTGTGGGTGTGGCCCAAGGGCTTATACTGAATTTACATGCACACACCCATACATACACACTCACACACATTCACAAACATGCATGCATGCACGCAAGCACGCACGCACGCACACACACACACACACACACACACACACACACACACACACACACACACGCATACACACACACACAGTAGCTTCCCAGGTCAAATATGAACTTATGAACTGCTGTCTCTAGTTGAATATAAAAGGCGTTTTTTCTAAATTTCCCTTACAGTTAGGTCACATGTGATATCCCACATATAAAGTCAATCTACATGATTTTTTTCAGACAGATGTTAGTTTTAGAACTTTAGGGGAAAAAATATTTAATCTTATGGTTTAACTTTAGAATGAGAATTCAGATTTCTAAGTGAAACAAGAGTAAAACCTCACTACTGGTAAAGAGAGAAAAAGCAATGTTCATTACAGGCTATAATATTAAAGTGATGTTGATTGCTATTCTTAGAACCATTAGTGGGATTAAACTTTATAAGTTAGTCCTGATAGTAAAGGCCATAGAATCATGAAAATAAAAACAGGTATTGTTCTTTAGATTTTGATGTGTCTTTGCACAAGTGGGAATTTTAGCAGGATGTCGTGCCAGATTAAAGGTCAGAGAGAGAGACCACCAAAATATATTTAGTTGACCATCAATACTGATAGCAGATTCTTTGGGAATCTGTCAGTGACTTTTTGAGATAACTTGTTATTGACCAAAGTGCTGGTGAAGGGAAAATTTTGACCCAATGGTGATGCTTCAGGAAAGGTCACCATGTCACTTTAATCTAAAGAAGTTATTCTCACAGGATCAATTATATCCCTACAATTGCCCATGAGAATTTGGCCAGTTGTGTGGAGACATCTTTGCAATGGATGGCACACAATGAAATTTTTTTCAATACTTGCAACTTCCACTAAATACAATAATATTTGTTCCACACTGATTCCCTTGTAAAACAACATGTGTACCAGAAGTACATGGTTTAATTTCACTTTGGGGTTTTCTATTTGAATCATTTGTAAGGGGGAGATCTCTCCTCGCATACCCTCATTTATTAAATTAAATGACATCATGTGCGTATATCTATCTGTATGTACAATATAAAACAAGACTGATTACAGAATATACATTACATTGTCCCCTAACGTGGGATTGGTGTCTCACCATGGATTATTCACTCTGCTTGGTGCGCCCTAGGCTGCATCTGTTATTACTTGGGCAACTTTGTGAAGTTGTATCTCTCAGTATTTGCTGCTGTTGACCCTCAAAGCTGGATGTGAACAGAGACTTAACCACTGGTGTGCTGAAGATAAGGACAAAGAAAGAAACCTTCAAAGGGAAGAGGGATTGCAAAGGCACACTAGATAGGCTACTTGCCCTTTTTTCAGCTACTTTCAATCAAACTGCACTGGGTCTGTCTGACAATACGACAAAGGGGGGATTGGCTGATACCACAGCTCAACCAATAACCATGCAGGACCCGATGATTCAGCAAGACAGCAGACGAGTGCCACTCCATTGTTATGAATCTAGGGAGAGTAGTGACACTGATACTATACACACCCTATATAATTAAAGTCTCCAGAATCATAGTCCTTGTTCCCTTCATTCAGACTTTTTGAACATAAAATTGAACATGAAGGTCAATTCTTTTGTGCCTTGGCTTGAATTGAATCAGTACCTTATAGGCAGCTGAAAATAATGGGATCCACCATCATTGTACATCACACATTCATGGTGACAGATTTTGGTTTCACTTCAGAAAGGTAGCACGTAAACACAAGAGTAAAAAAGCAACAATAATGACCCATTCTAGGGATTGGTGGCACTTCTTAATATGGATGAATGGACAAATAGCTGTCTGTCACCCTTCACAACCTGTTCAGAAAGAAGAGACATAGGAAAACAGAAACAAAGTAAAAGTCCAGCTGGTCTACTAGATGCTTATCCCCTATGTTTAAGTATTAACTTGCTATAGGCCTAATACATACAATTGAATTATTCAGGGAATATATTAAGTACCAGAAAAGGATGTCCAAAGATGTAGACAGGATGTTGGAGGGGGTAACAACTCCACCGATTTGACTCACTACCAATGCTACATCCTTGTACCTGAAGTTTCCTCTTCTCATTGCTAAATTAGATGGGCTGTTTGTGAGCCAGCTGAGTCAGTCTCAGTACTGCTGTGGTTTCTCGCAGGTTCATTATGAGAGCAAGAAAATACAGAGAGCACTGAGGCAGATGAAGCACATGCCGCGCACTGTCTGTTCACATGGATGGGCACAACCGGCCCAGCCCATGGGAGGCAAAGGGGCTTTTGGTTTTGGAGCAGGTGCTGCAGGCAGCGGGTTGGAGATGCAGGGTGACATTAATCACAGGATCACCCCCAACCCCCACCCCCCAGCCCTCCACAGACCCCACCTCTCACGGAAAAAAATCAGAAGCTGTCTGACGCTCTTGCACTTTCTTCATTGCCTTCTTCTTCCTCTCTCGCTGCTGGTATCCATCTTCTGCTGGCTAGTCAGTGAAGCTCAAAAGCTGTACGACTCCATTGGTACCTGGCTCAGAGTTTGGATCTGCTTTATTATACAGCCCTCCCATTTCCCCCTCTTTTTCTCTGCTGCTTGACTAACCCTTTGATTTGATAAATAAATAAAAGCTCTACTAAGGGGCTGCTTCCAACTGGCTACACATGGTGCTTCCCTGTTCCTTCCAAAGCCAAAACAAGGAGCTCAGAAAATAAATTCTGCCTTTAGCCATGAGACACAAAGAGTTGCATCTCGGGTCTTGTTTTTTTTTCTTTTTTTGTTGTTTTATGTAATTAAGTAGGGGGCAAGCATGTTGTATTTTCCCTTTTTAAGTATGCATTCATTAAAAGTACTTTTGAATTTATAGTATTGATTCTTATAATTACATCCTTTTAACTAGTTGCATTTCTTTGTTTATGGAAGAGTCTTTAGGAGTGGGCTAGGGGGCTTGGGCAGGGATGGGAGTCTCACATGGCTGCAGGAAGGGGTTGGCTTTCAGTCCTACACAGTCTGAAAGGCCTTGGTCTGGGCGGGGACCATGAGGGTTGGGGGTGTGGGCCCAGACATGTTCCTAGAGTTGAATTTGGGAGTGGCAGGGGGCTCGGGGGTCTTGGGGGGCACCACTGAATTGTAGGCTGGAGGGGACTGGGGGAAGCCTGGAGGCTGTCCATTTTCCTTGAGAGCTGCTACTGCAGGCGGGCGGGGGCGGTGACCACGCTGGGCGCTGTTGTGCACCATAGACTGAGTGGAGGAGGCTCCGGAGCGCGAGCTGCCGGAGCGGGAGGAGGACAGGGAGTTTGGCTTCACTAGCTTGGCCTTGGGAGCCTCTGCATCCTCCCTGTGGTTAGAAACACACACATGCAGAAAACAATGAAGAAGGTTTCTTTATTTCATATGAGATGTACCTAACCTAAAATAGAGGAGAGGAACCTGCACAGGCACACACACCCACACATAAACAAAATGAACCGCAGAGCAACACAACACAATACAATTCTTTAACACTATTCTAAGGCCTTGCTCACATGGGACAAGCATTATGTGGGAACCTCAAGTAATTCATGAAATACCCCCCAGCTTTTGAGTTTTCTGTGAAACACATTTGCATGGAATAATGAAATCTGCTGAAATCACTAGCTCCCCAGATACAATCGTTGAAGGAAGAAAAAAGTTTTTCCTGTGAACACTATGAAAATCTTCTGTCATAATTCTATTTTTGCCTCAGTTTTACATGACAGATGGATTATAAAAATGTGGCAAAAACAAAAGAATTCAGTTGAGAGTAGCATTAATCACCAAAACTAAGGTAATTTGTGCTTTGATTGTTACTTGGATGGTATTAAAATTGCACAGGAGCTATGCAGTTATTATAAATCACTGTCACCAGGGTGTGTGGGTTGTGAGGCTAAGTCAGCAAGTAATATTACCCCACTGATATAGGGCTATGATTCTCTACAGAAATGTAGCATTAGAAACCTCTCATCTGTGCCCTGCTGGCTACACAATACTTTCTCAGACATATTGGAGGAGGTTCCATAACTCTTTGAAGGAAAAGAAAATTTTTTTAACCAGCAGTAAGGTTTGTTTTTAAATCCAAACTGAGAGCTGTGCATCACTAAAGCAGGTGTAGTGAGGTTTAACAGATAAGCGGAAAGGCACAGACTCTAAATTTCTAGACTCAGACTTTAAATGGTATAAAAACAAAAAACACCAATCACATCTGCATTATTCACTTGAAGCTGTCTCTCAACCATGCTGCATTATTTATTGTTACATCTGTAAATATGTACCTTCACAAACTCCATTCTTTTGCAAAAGGAAAAAAAAAAAGGTTGTTGCTTCTACAAGTGTCATTAGCGGTCCACAGGGTGCACCAGTGCACGCAGGCTTTAGAGTGAGGAATAAACACCAATGTGACCTCACACTTTGATTGTACAACACAGACACACACAGACACACAAAGAGAAATACAAATAATACAGGAAAGGTGTTGTGAAGAAGAGACTCGTAAAAGTTAACTGATGAACAGTTGACCACTTGACCCTTGTAGCTGTTTTTATTTTTAGATTTTAAAAAAGACACACTCATGTGCGTGTGCACAGGCACAATTGCAGACACACATACAAACACAAACACACACACATACAAACACACATAGGCAGGTTGGAAGCCACCAGCCAGCAAACACATTCAGGCATACAGGAGCTGTAGCCTTGTAGCTTAGCATTTGACTTCGCGCAGCTGTGGTTTAGAACAGTTACAGCAGAACTGGTGCGTCGGGGGGTAACACACAGGTTACCACATAGCCACGTGCTAAGACGAACATCCGTGCTCCATCAAGCCAAGCTCTGCTTAAACCAAATGTACTATCAACTCAACTTGTGATCCAACATAATGTGTTTCAGAGGACTGCTGAATGTCACAGAATAAGCCTGTGGTGTAAATTAAATTTCATTTCACAAATGTTTCCAAGATATTTTATGCAATCAGAAAACACTTACATAGAACTATATGCATTTTAACATTTACACTGTGTTTAGTCATTGTACTTTGCAAAACTACATTATTATCTGCTAATATAAATTTCAAAGAAATTGCAATAGATAGAACTTAAACTCTGTGCCTCTGCAATAACATACCTAAAACATAAAAGTCTTTCTTCTCACAGTTTTATTCTACAAAAATTATTTTAGGATAAACAAAAGACGCATTTAATTATGAAGCCAGGCTTTGACCTCAAGACCTTCATCAAGGCAAGGTCTTCATCTGTTTACATCAAAAGATTTGATCTATTATGAAATAATTGCATTGGACCCCAGTATCCAGTAGGACCTACGCCAAACATGAAAGGAGAGGGGATTTTAGTAATTCAGGTTACTTTGTCTAGATTTTGTTTTTTGCTGTCACATATATATATTTGTGTCAGGTGACTGAATGACACATGTAGCTCACCTGCCAGATTTGCATATATGAGTAGTTGGCTAGACCAGAGATCACACCTGCAGGAAGTTGGAATGCTGAAGATGCTGTACCACCCCCCAGCCCCAGGTGGCTGAGGAGGGCTATAGTTTATTGTTGCATGATATCTCTATATCACATGCCTGTCTCTTTCATGTGAGATTATTTATTTTTTCATCTGACATTTTTCATTTTAAATGCATGCGTTTATATATTAAATTAGGTTAGTATTCAGGCTAGTGGTAGAGCATACCTAAAGAACATATCTAATGTTTAGTGGTTTCTGCACAGAGCAGTAGGCCTGACCTTATTTAATTAAAGCATAAAGTGCTGCTAAACTAACACAGCAACAGCTCCAAAAAGATACAGAAATGAAAGAGCACACAGAGAAACACACGTGACTTTCTACACTCTTAATCTAATCCCACACAACTTGAGCATTTTAGCTTGCATTTTAATATATCAAAATAGAGCAAAATGACAAAAACAGTAAAAAATCAGAGAAGAAGGGAATGAATAAAAACCTGATCTCATTTGGCGTCTCCTCCTCCTCGTACTTCTTTTTCTCTTTCTTCCGGAAGACGAGCCAGATAATTAATATGACAATGAGGACACCAAGGGATATTCCCACCACTGCACCTGCTACCATCCCTACATCCCTCACATCTGTGAATGGAAAGGAGGACATGATTAGAGATTGAGTCACTTAATGTCACATAATGACCATAGTTTTTCACTCTTAATCTTAAATTCACAAATTCCTACAGTGCATGCTCATTAACTTTAAATATTTCAACAATCCCTATGTTTGTGCCACAGTGGCATCAGGGCTATCAAGCTGTTTATGCTGACGTGATATTTATGTATGTTCCTCCACACATGACCCCAGCCGTCCCAGGGCCCCGATGAAATGTGTTAAAGTGACAGTGGAACATAACAGTTTGAGGAGAGGTGGTGACCAGTCGCCACCAGTTTAAGGGTAGTGCAGTCCCTGGTGTTGGAGCACGGGGGGGAAATGGGGAGGGTGAGTGTGGGAGGTAAATACAAAGGCAGAGAGGGGGAACAAATGTATTTCCAGCTGCTGTTTGAAACAATAACCATCAATCAGTGTGGCAGTTTGGTGTGAGGTGAACACAGTGAGGTCGACTCTCCCGTCTGTCCCAAAGACTCACGCTGCATTGTGACCTCGATTGTGCAGTTTTCCTCTCCCACGTCATTGCTGGCTGTGCACCTGTAAACCCCTGTGCTGTCCATGGTTAGATTCCTAAGGGTCACAATTTCTGGGTTCTTGAGATCTGGGGAATAAAAACAGTTAATACAGATATTTAGTGAAACAGTTGGTTTTCTCTATTTATACTGCTCAAGCATTCTTGTACGTTAACCTTCCTCACTGTCAATTAAATTTGCAGGGCAGGAGGGGCAACTAAAATACATTGCATGACTTGAGATAGAGAGAGATAGAAAGCCAGAGCATGAGGAAGAGCAAGAGGGAGAGAAAATGATGGAGGGTTTATTTAAGAGAGGGGCCCATCACACTGATGAGGACTTAGCAGTAGTAGTAGCATTAGTGAGTCTAAGAGCAATGGAGCTCCACAGCCTCATGGGATATTTAGTCATCTCTACCAGTGACAGCCATGTGATATTACCTTTCACCAGGACCATAAAGAATGGCTGCTGATGCTGCGTGTTTCCATCCAATGAAAACTAATTAGACTAAACAGGTGTTCACTGGTAGAGGTCATTAACTTGAGGTTTTTGTCTGAGCACGAGCCATCACGGATACCAGTTTAACACTGGAGGGAAAACTGAGACAGAGAGGCTGGAACCCCGGGGGCATTTGTTCTGGTCTAGAGGATACACAGTGGGGATATTTATCCTACCATTAGCTCTTTAGCTATGAACTGTCTATATCACTATTTAGAGGCAGATATGCCTGGTTATGATCCAAGACGGATGCCAGAATCCACACCATGTGAATGAAGTGTACCTCAGGGCTACTAGTGAGCCAATGTTTTTTTTTGGGGGGGGGGGGGCAGAATGTAGTGGGGGCTGCCAGTCAAGCTCCGTGGACTGGCAGCCATTTGAAATTCTATGTTTTACACACAATCCAGGAAAATACTCAATCCACAATGACTTCATGCATACAGGTGTAGATCATTTGAGCCTGGCTGACATTTTAATGTCACGGATGTCTTCATCAATTCATAGTATCAGGCTGGATCCATGTGTTTATATAACTCATCCTACGAGAGCACAACTAGAAATCAGTAGCTTGTGTTCTGTTTGATTTGCTGGAGAAAAATGTTCACATAATATGGTCCTGGACTTATTGCTCAAAGTCGGAGAGTATGGCAGTAGTCTAAGATAATAAAGGCATGAAGAATTAGTGGTCTGCTTCATACAATTTAAGTCCAATAAGTGCTGTTGTGCAAAACAATGTAACTGTTAATTAATTCAATGAAACAGCTCAGGAACAAGCAGTAAGAGAATGTAATGGTACTGGGATGATTTTGGCGTCATTGTTTAAAAGTGTATGATGTAATGAAAGGTGTTCTCAGCAAAACACTTCCTTGGATAAATGTAGCCTATAAAAATCACTAATATGAAAATGAAACCTCATAGCACTTTTCTGCAGAGTACTGGACGGTGAACCAGCAGGTCACTGTGGTGCCAATTATTTTTCTTACCTATCAGTGCCAGGTTTGGCAATTTGCCCAGACTCTTGCCTTTGTCCAGCACTCGCTCCCACTTGTAGCTGATGGGGTCTGAACCATCGCTGGACTTACAGCTCAGCTTGACATCACTGCCCTCCAGGAGTTTGCCATCCATCCAGCACCTCGGCTTGGAGGGCTTGACTGTAGGAATACACGGGAGCCAGTAACAGTTTAATCCAATTGTGCAACAAACAGACAAACAAACAAACAAACAAACAAACTTTGCTCTTTGTCTTGTTGATGCAGATGTATCTACAATGTTGAGTTTGCATCACATTTTAAGCATTCACATTATTAGTCACATTACTTACTTCCTCATCAAGGGGAAGGTTGATGCAGTTATTTCAAGTCTTAAATGCATCAGTAATACAGTAAAATTGTACATTTAAAAAAATAACAATCACTATATTCTAAATTCAAATTATTTTTAGCAATAAATTAATTTATGCATATGAAATAGCCTATCATTTAGCTAGAGATACCAGACCAAGGATTAATGTGTTTCATTCTGTAGCTGCCCCTTTGCTGGCCCTAGAACTGTGGCCTGATATATGGTAATATAGACACATTTCCCAATTTTGAACTGTTATGGAACATGTCAAGTTTAACTGTTAAGTTTAAAACACAAGTTCATAAAATCACTATTCCATTCACTGTTGATGGATACGTAAATGATGATACTAATGTCTAAGCGTCTAAAATGAGCTGAATGTTTACAGTGGACTTTAAATAGAAAATTTACTGAAGCATGATTTATTCCATAGCATAAAGTTAAGTGCAACTGTCCAACACCAGTGCATTATACCTAAGACACCACATAAAAAAACATAAAACACCTCATAAAAGGAAGAACAAACTCATAAAAGTAAGACAATAATAGCGCAAATGGTTCATTAAGTTGCATAAAGTTGAAATGTTTAACATACATGATAAACTTTATTTGAATCTGTCCCTCTATAGTACATCCATTACTAGTGTCATATATAATTTTTAATGAGGGTTAGGTGAATCTAGTTTGTCATCACAGTCATTTCTCAGAGAAACAGAGAAAACAAAACAACAGTCCCACAGGGAATGGATCAATGTGACCCCGAAGCTGGCTGTGAACGCTTGTCGCTTGTTCTCCAGAGGTCATAGGTTTTGGTCATAGTCCAGTAGCTATAGGCAGAGTACAGTATAGCTTTAGCCTGCTGGGCCCTGTACAGCTGCTCTATTTAGAGACACACCTAAAGGCACTGCTATGCTATGAAAGCAGGAAAACAGCGTACTCTTTTCTCCCTGCCAAGTGACATATTTTTAGATCAGTTGCTAACTAAATTTAAACATCTTTTTTGTATTTTTGTTATGCCGTCATTTTAGCAATGTTTACTTTTATGTATGTGGATGTTGCTGCTTGTCAGCACAGTTGCAGTAACTCCTGAGTAATGCTGGGATGCAGTGACTTAGTGGTGGCGGGTATATAAAGCCAGATAGTTTGTGTGCATCTCTCCCTTTGTTCGTCCCTCCTTTTCTCTATCCCCTTCTCTCAGAAGCAGAGAGTATTCTGCTCACACACTCAGTAAGTAATATAATGAGAGGAACTGAGCGGGGAGCACTGACGCCTCATCTATGCATCTCACAGTTCTGTCAGGGTCAGTTAGGCCTAACTGTGGCAGGAGCAGTTGGAACGCGTAACCTCAGGCGTGCACGCGCACACACACACACACACACACACACACACACACACACACACACACACACACACTTAAACTCACAAAAAACACACACACACACACACACACACACACACACACACACACACACACACACACACACACACACACACTTAAACTCACAAAAAACACACACACACACACACACACTCACACACTTACACTCACACAAACACACAAACACACACACACACACACGCACACACACAAAAAACACACAAAACACACATAAAACACACACACACACACACACATACACACACACACTCACACACACACTCACACACACACACACACACACACACACACACAAGTAAAAAGACACCCACTTTTGCCAGCACACGCACACAAAAAGAAAGAACATACACACTTGAACAAACTAAGTAAAAAATGTGCACATGGAAATCCACACACAGTGAACAATAACAGTGTAGGCATCCAGGCACGAACATGCAAGCCTGCCCATAAATACATACACAACTACTGGAGGCACGAATAAACCTGGCACACCCACAAATACATACACTCACGCACTGTCTCATGCCAAGCCAGCTACCAGCTTGGCTGCCAAGCTATTATCTTATTGTGAGGGGTGAGAGAAAAATGCAAATGTTCGGCTCTCTCAAAATCGAAAGTGTCACTGCAAAGCTGAGGGCAATTTGTAAAAATCGAGGCACTAACTTACTGAAATGTCTTCATGGAAGAGAGAGGAGAGTGAGAGCGAGAGGATTAACAGACTGTTCCATTAGAAAACCAATAACCGCGGGTTGAACTAATCTCCCATGATGTTTTAATAAATCTCTTGCTTTTCTGACATTGAGAATGATCTCGCTCCTCCCGCTGGACTTTGTGGCTCGCTTCTGTGCTACAGCCGTTACCCTTTTGTTGTCTGTCCTTCAGAGTTGTTTAGCTATTTGAGATATGCAGGCAGAGACAGATATTACCATTGAGCTAGCTGTAAAGCTAAGCCATTTATAACCATCTGTATATTGGGCAAATAAGGGAAACAAAAAGAATGAAAAAGAGTGGGATAGAACGTGAAATGATGACTTTGCTGTGGCTTATGATGCCTAAACAGGCTTTACTATAGTTGCAAGAGCTAAGACATGACTTGTACAAGTGATTTTCCTAAGCAGCTTATCAGCAGTTAGATTGATGACCATTGTCTTTTTCAATGTCTTTTTTGACCACTAAATTTTATTAGAGAATGCACCTCAAACTTGAGGAAGAGTCTGTTGCCTGTTTACTCACAGATCATATAGGGGACAGAAATGAATTTAACTTGATGCGCGTCCATGTAACATAGTTCCTAACTTAATCTACCAGTTCTGTGCTCTTCCAGAACCAGTTGCATGTTTCTGGTCTCACCTCATCACAAACCAATCCAAACGAACCCAAATAGCATGAGCAAAATCAAATCACACTGTCTGAATCAAATTGAATCATTAGATCAGTCAGCATGACGGAGGAAATGTGCCAGGCTAATGATCCAGTGATTAGCTGTGTGTGTGTGTGTGTGTATGTGTGTGTGTGTGTGTGTGTGTGTGTGCGTATGTGTGTGTGTGTGTGTTTGTCCATTTTCCACGTACAGTTGGGCTTGGGTCTCTTCATAACCTTATGGCATTTGCGTGTGTCTGTCCATAACCTGAGTGTGTGTATGTGACTGAGAACACTCACCCAGCACAATGAGGTTCACCTGGCTCCAGTGGTACTTTCCCCCAGTCTTGACTTTACAGTAGTATTCCCCAGAGTCGGTCAGCAGCAGGTCACTGATCAGCAGCGAGGCATCTCCCCCCAGGTACTCCCCAGCAAAGGATAGACGGCTGGCCTCGCTGCCCGTCGCCTCATTGGTGTACACCTGGCCCCCGAAGAAGGTAATGATCTAGACATGGAAGGGAAGAAAATTAGACCTCCATTGTTTGTTGTATTCATCTCAGGCCTAGAGAGAGAGAGAGAGAGAGAGTAATAGCTGTTCAGGAGGAAGGTCAGCAGGTATATTTCTTTCTGTAGTGATCTTGGGGCCAAATCCTAAATACCAAATTTTGGTTTGAAAAGCTCCTAATGCCTTATGTGAAGGGAAGATCACAGTTCACCTGTCTTACCTCTTCCTTTTAGAATTTAGAAAAACACCTGGTAATGTAAACTAACATCTCAATTGTTGGTGATGTCAGTATTCATGTAGTTAATGCAAGCAATTCCCCAAATAAAGCTTTCACTTAAATAACACATTTGCTTGACTTAATTTCTCTGTCCTAACAAAAATATTCTTGATGTATCTGACTGGTAGCCTGCCATAACTCTAATGAAGGTGTCTGCACAGCTAAGGCACATCCACATAGTCCCTCACTGGGTGCACAGTTTTGAAGAAAACAGAATCCCAGCACTCCTGGGTAACAGTGTTAACAATCACTTTATAATTAATTAACACCCGGGAAATAATATTTTACAAATGAATACATTTGCTGGAATGCCAGTATCCTGCCAGTGATCATTTAGCTGATTGACTGTGAGTACTGTTATCTGTCCTTATGCTTTTTCTACAGGCAGTAATGTCAATTTGGCCAAATAAGAATCTATTCTAGGGCTGAAATAAAAGACGAACCCACAGTGGCACTGATGTGATGTCAGCACACTGGCTAGAACACCAAACAAATGTCTCATACTCAAAATAGATAATAAATAAATAATATTTCACTTTGCTATATTTACCTCAGTTTTTTTCCTGTTTGTTATTTTGCAGCAGCAACAAAGATGTGGAAATGTATTGTAATATCTGTTGTGTTGATATAAAAAAATCACTCAGAAACAGCACTGCAACAGTTTTTTTCCAGGAATATATTACACACACCTGATAAAAGTGATAAAATGACCAAATGGGGTGGTCTTCTGAAAAACATCAATGCTATGAATTAATGCTGTACTGTGGGGGAGTAGCAAGTTAAGGTGTGTTAATACGCAGTTATATGTGCACATGTGTATGAATACAGCACGTGTGTACATAGGCTATGTTCGTATGTATATTGTATGTGTAAGTTGCACACATATACACACATAAAAACATACGTATGTTTGAATATGTATGCATCTCTGTAAGGTGCATGTATGCACTATATGTATGTTTGTATGCTGATGTACATGCATGCATATTTTAATGCAGTTGTATATCTATACTAATGTGGGTACTTATTGTCTATATACTGTTATTTTGTTTTATATGTGAATGCTTTGTATATTTCACAAAATAAATACAATATAAAGGAAAACACTGATGAGATGAGGTGCACATTTATCAGATATGGTTTGTCATTTCGAAACAAACATTATAAATTTGGCTACAGTATTTAGCTAGACAAAAGACAGTTGTGTTATGGTTTGCAATGACATGATCTATTCTCCCTCTTTCCTTTTATTTTTAGCACAAGGTTGATTGATTTATGCAAAGGCTTGGTGTTCAAACGAAAAATCTGATGATCTGAAACTTTACTGTACACATGAAACATCTGTAAACCTGTACTCCTCTCTGCCTGTCTATGTTTTATTTTAGCTCTCTCCCTGATTCTCTTTGCCCCCCCCAACCCCAACCCCAACCACATCTCCCTATCTCTCTCTCTCTCTCTCTCTCTCTCTCTCATTTCTCGCTCCCCCTCCGTCCATATACACAAACACAAACAAACACAGCTGTCACAGTGGCCTATTACTCAGGGCTAGTAAGAGCCTGCAGATGGGGACTGCTAAATGCCGGTGCCACAGCGCATCAGTGCCTAAGAAACAGGGGCACCTGCTGTGATCACAGGTGACGACCGGCCATTTACAAACACACGCACATGAACAGACTTACGCACATAACCTTGCTTCCAAGCAAACATGTAGAGTAAAAAAAACACACCGTGCACGCAAACAGACATGAATTACTGTGCCACAGCTGCAGGCACAAAGCCACACGGCCCTGGCACCTAAACAAAGTGGGACATATTTTAAAAGCATCGGCCTCTGGGCACACTTCTACTGCCGTCATGAGCTGGACATTTATTTCTCACATATGTGTGAGTTTAAAGTATACTATCTGTATACGTGTATTTTTGCTTCTGGCTATGTCTGGATGTGTTCTGAACACATGCTTTTGAGACTGATAGAGAGATAGTTACAGTGCCAGTGAGCGAGAGGAATTTAAGGGTAATTTAGTAAATGACCCGGGGCTGTTGGCATAGTTTGCAATTAAAATGAGATTTTTTGTTTATTTCAGTAAAAATTGAAAATGCTCTATCCAGAAATGGAATGTTCCTGCCATCTCTGGCTTTTTTAACTGATATATGAAAGACTCAAAAGAAGTCATTAGATAAAAATAATCGTTTCAGAAATTTTTGCTTACTACAGTAAAAAAAAAGTTTTGAAATGATTGGTTGAAATAAATTAATTGTTTAGATTGACCTTTTCTGTTGACTCACAAGGTTTGTTGGCAACAAATGGGAGTGAATTTTTTTTAAATTTTTAACAGTTTTTCTCAACATCAGAATCTGAACCCTGCCTTTACTATATCTGCCTATATAAAAATATCAGATTCACATCTATGTATCTTATTTTCACATCATACATTATTCTTTGAGTAAAACATGATAGCGTGTTGCTAGTCACCTATTTTCTGATTAAGGAGGGATGGTTAAAGATCTTAGACACAAATTACACACTAACCAAGATTATATTCAAACATAAAATACATTAAGGCTATGTTTTCAAACTGTTTTCAATAATCATTTTTAATTGATAGATCATTAACATATCCATTTGGATTGTGAATAAAGAGGAGGAAGAAATACAGAACAGAACTATCATATGTGCCATTGCCGGAGACACTGCACTTTCTCACTCTTGGTGCGTGACAATTGATAATGAACGCCAATAAAACATGTTCGAAATTGTGTGCTGGAAGGACAGAATTTCATCTACTGAAACAGCATATATTAAGCCATAACTAATATCACACTGCTCCCGGTGTATTTTTCAAGAAAGGGTGTTAATGTGTGGAAAGTTAAGAATTTCGGCTTTAAGCAGCCTACTTTTCATTGCTTTCGATTTTTTGGAAAATGATATCCCTCTAGCTGTGTGCCATAGCTGTTGCTATGGTAACACAACGTGTTTTGAGTAACGATACTTATGGTTTCATATCGGCACAATGAGAGCCAGGAGTGCCGGTCGTTTCCTATCCATCTGGAAGAGCCGAGGTGAATCTTGGTCATCTAGTCAAGCCGTCTCTGGCCCCTCTGTGTCCTGAACACATGTCGTAGATTGGCTAACAGAGGCTAAATGTTGACAACATGGCCTTCCAGCAGAACAAAAGAATGATTTATTCATTCAGCTACATGCGCAGTCTCTTTAGTAATCAAATTTTTAGACGTTTGATTTTAATTAATGGCGCCTTCAATGTTATCTCCCTGTTAAATATTCATTGCAATGTGGCAGCCCCCCTCTGAATCATCAAAGCGTAAGACACATTGTTTTCCCTTTTCTTTCATTCCTAGCCCCTCTGTTTCCCCTCTCTACTCTCTTTTTCTTCTCTTTCCCACAGCGTTACACTTGTCTGTGCTAACCAACACATCAGTGCAACAACGAATGACTTCCAAAGAGAAAGAAAATCTCTTTCTTCTGACCAAAAAAAAGTTGGTGAGATTTACACTCTGTTATCGGATACTAAGCTCAGTTTGGGCAAACCAAAGCAATGGTTCAAAAGCAATAAAATGATACCTAAATGTCTTTAGAGGCTTTGAGACGGCAAACCAACTTAAGGGCGTTTAAAGAATTTCCGCCAGTTGATGCTTTACTAAGGACAGAATAGCTGTGCAGCTGTTTCAGGCTGGCAGTTATGAAAAAGTCTAGAGCCAGCTGCCATCGATTGGGTTCATCTCTTGTGTAGTTTTTTCAGATCATGTAATGACCTAAATCACATATTTGGAAGTTTTTTTTTCTGTTTTGTTTTCATTGTAACTAAGATTGATTGCTAATATTTCCCTACATAGAGTTAAAATGTAAAAGACAGAGAGGATATAACAGATTATTAACTTGCTTACATGTAATTCAATCATATGACATCATATGCTGAGTAGACTTTATTCAGCAAGACAGTGCGACTGCTTCAGCGCTTATAAAGCAGTTTCTAGAGAACCTGGAGCCTCTGCTGAAGGTTTGTACACTGGAAACCATATTTCTCTGGGGGGTGCATAAAAAATGTGTTTAAAATGTTCTTGTGTTTATATTCTGCTCATTCCAGTTGCATCAGGCTCTTCCTGGCAGTTAAAGAAGCAATACCTGTTTTTTTTACTTTGCAGTAGCTTAAGTATGTCCTAAAATCCGAAGTTATAATAACTATTGTCATTGCTATCACAGTAATTATATAATGAAATTAATGTACTGACGCACCAAATGACGATGGAAAGGTGGGGATAAAACAGAAAGCAAAAAGAATCTTCTCTCACCACTTTCTGTTTGGAGTTTGGTTTCTGCAGGAGCCACTCAATGTCAAGAGAGTTGGACGACGGGAACTGGTGGTGGCATGGTAGGGTGGCATTGTCCCCAACAACCATCTTCATCTCCATCTGGGCACCCACTGACAGTAGGCTGAATAGAACTGAGGGAGAGGAAGAGAGAGATGTCAGATGGGGACACTAGCTTGATCCAAACTTGAGACATACTGCAGACACAGCAGATAGGAAGCAAAACCATGCTGATAGAGGATACTGAGACGGAAGACGCAGTGAGAGATATGACCCAGAATCCCAATCACTATCTGACAGATGCTGAGATATGTCACACCCGGACATTGAAGAGAGGCAGAATGGGGATTGTGTTTACAGGAAATAGAGTTTGGTATAAGAGGTCAGAGAGAGAGAGGCACTATGGTGATCTTTCTGTTAACCCCTTTTGACAAGGGCAGTCAAAGAACACATTCTTATTCACAGCAACAGCTTTGGGGAGTTGTAGCCTGGGAAGGGAAGGTACAGAGCCTTTGACTACTTAGGACCTACAGTGCCTGCACTTGGAAATTCAACTGTAAGACTGAAGAAACACAATAACTGAGTCATTTGAATTACTAAAAAATTCTAGACTTGCCCTGGCCGCTTTTCTATTATCATAAGAAGACAAAATGGAAACAAGTTTGAGATAGGTCACCTCCTGCAGCTAATGCAAATGAATTATGCAATCATAATCACACAAGTACAAAAAACAAACAAAATAAAATACATTCAGATCTATTCAGTGGAAACCTCAGACTTCAGAAAAAAGCAGCAATGATTATGTGTGTGCACAAGCGAGTTACTTTGGGAACTGGCCAGGCTGTCAGGGCCTGTGTCTCGGTGGGGGAGCAACAAAGCTAATTTATTGGAAGGTGCTGGACAGCCCAGTGGGCTTGAGGGGAATTAGCCAGAGGCGTCGTGGGGACTTGCTGGAAGCTGAAGCTATGGATAGTGGGCATATGTGTGGGTTTGCATTTGTGTGTTGGGGCTGGGGGGTGATCCTTCCACCTGGTAGAAACTCTGTACAATACTGCAGAGCTTACAGGCTCGACTGTCACAGATATTTTTGGCTCCAAAACATTTAACTTAACTACTTGCCTTTAATTTAAAATCCGAACGAGCCAATAGCTCCAGGGTAATCTGAATGCTTAGAATAAAGTTATCCAGCCCGGTAGATCCTCATTCGGAATCATGCAGGAATGTAAAGTTGTGTAAATATTGTTGTGTCTCTTTTTCATGGTAATGCTGCTTAATAGATTCTCAGGGGTTCAATACTTTTGCCCAGAATAAATAAGCATCGTGATGTGAGGACACACTTAAACAACAACAATGTACATTCAGAGGTGTTATGTCTGCGGTGGAGTGATTCAGCCCACAGCTAGTCACTCAAAGAATGCTGTGGTACTTTGCAGACACAATCACATGCTGTCAGTTGTTCCACAGGAGGCCAAATGTGGCCTGCGAATGCATCAGCACTAACTGGGCGCCTGTCCACTTGTCCACTGGTCCGCCCTCACAGGGGCCAACACTCTGTCCCAGAAGTGATCTTTGGGCCAATGAAAATGTCAGCTCTGTGCTGTGAAAACAATGAGTCAGTGCTGACACAGGACACAGAGGCAAAGAGAAGCCCCACAGAAACCATTTCTTCCACCAGAGCCTCACCCATACAGATGTCATCATCTGGTGGATTCCAGCACTTCCTCAGAACTTGTTTAGGCTCCATCTCTACTTTGTGAACCTTGGACTATAAACCTGGTGTACTCAGTGTCAGTCAAATTTAGGGTTTCTAATTGGCCATCACCATTTGCACAGTGAGAGAGAGAGAGAGAGAGAGAGAGAGAGAGAGAGAGAGAGAGAGAGAGAGAGAGCACTTCATGGTTGGCAAGAGTGTTTGTGTGCCTCATTGGAAGCCAATGACCGATGGATCGCTGAGGTACGTCTGCTCTGTTGGACCACCTGCTTGGTTCAAATCATTAGTCAGCAGAAAAATAAGGGCCAACCCTCCACACAGAGGAGCTCCTGGACCCTGAAGGTATCCCCGGTTATGACTTTTTAATGCATTATTGCAGTCATTCATCTTGTGAGCTCCCCGTCGATATTGGTTTTAATGTCAGAGAATAGAGTGAGAGCTTTGCAGTATAGAGAATATTGAAGAGGAAGAATGGTCAGACCATGTGCGTTTACGTGTTTGTGTGTGTGTATGTGTTTGTATGTGCAGAGACGCAGGTGGCTGGACCTAATGGTGCAAGCTAACGCTTGATGGTGGTATAGGGGTCTGCTGGGAGACCTGTGCCCACCATCTCCCCTTGGCTCCCACACCCATCAGCAGCCTGGGCTTAACCCGGCACCATGTAGCAGGCTTGATAAGAAATCCCTGCTTGCTTCCACACCTCCGGCCTCATCCTTAACTGCCCACTGCCTCAACTGTAGGCTCTGTAAATGAAAGAGCTGGCGTGAAAGTTAGATAGGGCCAGGATGACTGCAGAAAGCGGGGCACTGCAATCTTTTCCCACCCAAAGTACTGGACTTTCGACCAGCTGACTTTATACTGACGTTCAAACAATGACTGGGGTCAGCTCACAAACTTCAGCGTTGCTGTTGTCAAGGGTGTGCTTCACTGCCCAACAATGAGCCTTTGAGTGCCATAAATTCTTTGCATTTAACAGGAAAAAAATAGATGGCAAATACTGCATGCTGTAAAATTGTATTCGTTTGCTCCAGAAAGAGTTGGCAGAAAAATTGTGGGGTTTTTTTTGGTTAGTATACAATTGCTGCTCCCCACTTTCCCACTTACAGTACTTATTGTCTAGCAGAGGGGCTTTTGTTCTGTGGAAGGGATGACACAGTGCTCCCAAAATAAGCTTGCCTTTATGTGAATTTGCACTCGTGTTTGGCTTGGCCTCATTCACCGTATGCACAGCTGGGACGATTGGACTGCAAGACCCAATCATTTGTGTCAACATCAACTATGAGACACGACAGAATTCATCTCTGCGGCAGCTATGCAGACAGAGTATAAAAAAACTTCCGTCATGTTGGAGTTCATGAACTTGGCTTTCAATTCACAGTAAGGTGACAGAACAAACATTAAAACTGTGTGCCATATTAGCTCAAACATACATAACATTCCTGGTCACATTACTCTGTAAGCATTCACATATCTTTATGAGATTCCATAAAGACATGGGAAAGGCCATGTAAATGAACTTGGCCAGCTTGAGGGAGAGATAGATGTAGAGAGGACTTGTAATCTGGTAGGTGGTGCCATGTCCTCCATCACTCTTCCTCCTCCATTGTATCTGCTTTTCCCAGCTTTGTTTTGCTCAGGCTAATGCTTCCATTTGTGGCTAGGTTCAATCGTCAATCCACAAAAAAAAAGGAAAAAAGCACATCATAAATAAAAAAAGAAAGTGGGAGCTAACACCAGAGCTTTAGAAAGAGATGGTGAGTGTGAGAGAGGGAAAGACAGACACATTTGACAAAGGGAGAGAGTAAGAGGCTAGGGTGAAATATGGAGGAACCAATTTCTATGAAAAGGCCCTAGGGGGAGTTGTGCTCCAGTAAATCCGCCTTACAGAGCCCTGCAATCTTATTATAGTGTGGCCAGTGAGATGGACAGACGGACAAACAAGGCAGGCCTGGATCTTTCACACTGCCCAAAGTCAAGTCCCATATCCCCTCAGTCAGCACATTGGCCTGGCTGGGGCCTCTGCCATGTCCAAAGCTTATGACCTCTGGTACTCAAACAAAGCAGATCAGAAAGGGGGAGAGGGACAGAGAGAGATAGAGGAGGGAAATCAAAGAACAGAGAAAAATGGGTTGAGAAGGGGAGGGGGGCTGAGGCAATGCCTTATTTTTAACTTATTGTAAGTCACTGGTTTGGAGGAAGGATTATACAATCACAAAGGTGAGTTTAGACAAAGGTTAACAGATGGATAAAGGAGAAAAAATATTGGAGGCATCAATGTTTAATTCCTGCTGACAATTTCCTCATGCGTGAATTCACGCTGCTTTTGCTGTATACAACACATGTGCGCCAATCTTCTTTTATGTACATGCGTGACTGCTGGTGTGTAGGATGTTGCTTTAAGGGAACACATGCTCTGTCCCAAAGACACTTCCACTGCTGCCTATCTGTACAGCAAGGCTG
The DNA here is from genome assembly GCA_016859345.1 of Istiophorus platypterus. Lineage (NCBI taxonomy): Eukaryota > Metazoa > Chordata > Actinopteri > Istiophoriformes > Istiophoridae > Istiophorus > Istiophorus platypterus. Next base: position 19,453,012 of record CM029116.1, read on the forward strand.
CGTGGGACAATCTTTTGCTGACAGTAAATCAGTGCCTCAGCACACAAACCTGTGATTTGGAATACAGCTGTCATCGGGTTTATAGACTCAAGTCACATTTGAGTAAGTGTACAGCCTCACTACAGCAGGCAAATGTAACAATCATGTCCCAGCCCTGCCAGCCCGTACAAGAACTGTTTCTTCTGTCAACCGCAACCATCAAAGAACAGGATTAAATGTGGCAGAAAGAGAAATTTTTGGGCTCTATACCAATTCCCTAAAATAAAGGACTTCATGTATGTAACTAGCAAACTAGCAAAATCTGACATGGCAAATATAAATACAATTTCTGCATTCTTGTTGCTTACATAAAGCTGTTTTTTAGCTGACTTGGGGACATGCCGAGAGGAGCATAAGGCTGATGAGACAAGAGTGAAATACCCTCAGCTCAGTGAGCTGTTTAAAAGGCTATGTCTGCTTCCACCAATAGCACAGCGCTCTTGTGTGACCTGAACCGGCTATTCAAATGCCAAAAATATATATACTAAATACCACCAATGTGGCACAGAGATTCACAGATAGGAGGTTACATCTTGACCTTTCTTCTATCCGGATATCTTGGAGGATTTGGAGACAGACTTGCTGGAAACGCAATGAAATCTTCAGGAGTGTCAGCGGACAAGAGGCCGCCTCCAGTTGTTAGTGCAAACTGAGTGCCTACAAAAACAACCCCCATGCCCACCCTATGAGAGAGTCCTTGATTCTTATAGCCAGAACTCTCTTTTTAATTATAGCTTCTTAAGGGGTTAGTCTCTTAAAATGTACCAAGTTATCATGCCCCATTAAAACACATGTTTTGCATATGGCACACTACACTAGTCTCCTTGTAGTTTCAAGGTCCAACTCATGAATATGTTTCTCCTTTAAAAATCAAAGGGGGTGTTTTTTTCCCTGACTTGAGGCTGGCTCTTTGAAGGGATGAAATCCCATAATCCTTCTCGCCTCACACCCAGCGACCGACGCTCCTTTCTGCTGACACAGAGCTTTTGTCAGTAACATTGTACAATAAGGTACATCGAGTCGTTACCATGGAACGGGTAAGGAACAAATAAGACCCAACTGCTAATTAGCAATAGCTTGCAGGTAGTTCCTGAATAGGCCTTTCCTCCTTCCTCTTATTACTATTTTTGTGCCAACCTTGCTTAAGGTAACATAGGTATTGTTCCTAGAAATATGTCACTACTTCACAATTATCTTATTACAACTTGGAATTTTTGTGTCCCCTCAAGGAAAGTATCACATCCCTATGACAAGCAGCTAGTTTTTACTGACACTATATCATTTACTGATGAATGACACCATCCAGACACAACTGAAAACTAAAAAACAAAAAACAAAAAATCATCTCCAGGTCACTTCACACAGCCACATTAACTATTAAAACTACAAAGTAAAGTAATCATGAAGTAATAATGAATCCCTTATAACAACTCACCAATGTGCCTCTACTTGAGTGGACACAAAAATTTTTAAATATTTCAATGAATGCCATAAGAAAGTAATAATTGCTTATTAGTTATATGCTATTTAGCTCCAAAGTGTCACCCTTTATATTTCTATTATTCATAGCACTATGAGGGCAACAAGAGAAATAAGTCGCTTAAGAGAAAAACTTCTAAAAGTGAGGGCGATCCTCTTCATGTTCATTTTGATGAGAGGTTTCTAAGAACTCTGGCTAGAACAGTAGTGGGTGGGTTTGAGGAGCAAAAGAAGGAAGGGAATCATTCCCCTGATTATCCCTTGAACACAGAGGGGGAAGGCAAATGGGGAAAGAGAGGGAGGACAAACGGGAACGGGAAAAGGGAGATGAAATACCACTGCGGTCTGAATAATGTAAGGCCCTGTGGTAAATGTTCACCTCGTGGTGCACTTATTGCTTTCATTAGCATCCTTTTCATTAAATCGTCATTGTTGTCATACCAAGCCATCTCATTCACCAAAATAGATCCGAAATTAGATTCATACCAAACACGCTCAATTCCCTCAGTATTATGCATTTCCCTAAGCAAAATAAGGAAATAGGGTGGAAGATGGAGAAAAAAGCTAATTACACCATTCCCTAAGGGAGGGAGAATCAGTGAAACCTGCTTACAGAGCTTCACACATCTTATCAACACTGCATATGGCGGCGTGAACCACACTCATGGGTGTAGCTATCCAAGATGCTACAGCTGCTCCATAAATCCTCTGGCCGTAGCCAGAAACAGAGCCACTCATATAGGGTTGCATTTTGGTTTTTTATTCCCATGTGACATTCTCTCACCAACCTGCATGACAAACTCTACATATCTGGTTACTTTCACCATCCTTGTACAAGTTTACTATTCTGGATTCGGGTTCCCTTTATAGAAAACTCCAAAAATGAGCACGATACATATTTACAGTATACTGAAAAAGAAAGAGCACACTGAGACACTGCACATTAGTGTACGCAGCCTGGCATTTCATTCTTTCCACCTTTATGTGGCTTTTGTGAAAAACCACAGCTAGACACATGACCAAATGGAAAGAGTGACAAGCAGAAGACTTAGACAAACTCCAGTCTCTTTCACAAAGAAAACAATGATTGTCATTGGCTGGAAGTTTTTTTTTCCTTTTTAATTAAAAAACAGTTAATCATTTTGGAAAGGATGGTCCCCATTTAAAATGTTAATTACTGCAATGAATCTCAGAAAATTCAGCCTGACTTGCAGTATAATCTCCAGAAGCTTGTGTGCTGTTAAAGCTTTTATGGAGTTACATTTAGCTTCAAAAAACAGCATTCAAGACATTTTTCCTCCCTTTAATGTGTTGAGACCGAACAAAGTCCAAATGTCAAATGGTCTGTTTTCTACCAGATAATACGCTTCAGTTAAATGGGGCTTGGACAGTGGCCTCTCTGTTTTGCTGGAGCAAGGGATCCTTCCAACATCTGGCAAAGCCTAAACAAACCAGTGTGTGCACATTCACTTTGTTCTGCATGAGCTTCTCCAAATCTGAGAATATGGAGAAGCATGTAGAAAAGAGGAGAGAGAGTTAACATCTTGCAGAAACTTATCACTGAAGCTGTGTGAGGGTAGGTGCATGTGTGTAAAGGACATATCCTCCCTGGAGCACACGCACACAGCCTTGAATAAGCCTGCCATCCCCCACTGAGAATACATTTTAATGGAGGATAGAGAAGAGTGATTCCTTTGACATATTAAGTCATCCACAAAAAAATGCTTCATTCTGAAATTACACACTTTCTTTCTTTCTTTTTTTTTTTGCCAAGAACATTTTGCTGAAACTCATTTTTACTAGCACGTGTCTAGGACTGAAGAGAAAACATTTGCATGGTTTCAAAATGGTAACTCAGAAATATGGGCTATCAAAAGAAAACAACTCTAAATCCCATAGAAAGATTATATTTGCTTTGACAGAAATCAAATTTGGTTTCCTTTACAGAGAAAACTTTCCTTTCATTCCTGCACAAGACATTTTTCCTATTGCTTCATTTTCAACAAGCTTTTGTCCCAGGGCTGAGCTTATTCTTGGTCTGGTGGCATTAAGTTATTTGTGTTGGCACAGCTTTTTGAATAAGAGTAGAAAATATTCATAACACAGAGCTTTCCAAAGTAGGTAGGGACACCACACTATAGACAGCACAGTGGAATGCTCTCCTTTGCTAAGTTCGAGCTCCGTTTGACCCCGCATGGCTGACAGATGGTGCAGGGAGAAACAAGATGAGCTTTATTCATTAAAACACTGTAGAAGACAGGTTTGCCTGCTGCTGATCAACTTAAAGCTTTCCTGGTGGGCATTGGTATGGCATGATATCGTATCAGCTAAGCACTGCTGGAGCTTGGACAGATGGGCTAGCTATGATATAAACAGCCATAATGCCCACAGTGCACATATAAACAACCTTTTTCTCCTACAGCCTTTTGTACCACATCAGGCAACCATGAGAACGGTCTTGTTCCCGGGATGCAAAATGCTCCTCAATTTCCCTCTTTATTCATTTGGTCTAATCTCAATTTGTGGCTGGCAAGCATGTGAACAAACTCCTCTCACATCGTTGGAGTGGCTGGACATGGGCACTGACTTCAGCGGATCAATACTTAATAAGCTTTTGTGCTGCCAAGTCCATTTTGCTGCAATCTGCAATTTTTTTTTTTTTATGTCCATTAGGTCGAAAATAGAGCTGACTAGGTGTATGACCACAGGAAGTGGAATGTATCGCGGTCTAACCAGGCTCTCTCTGATGATGGATGCTTCCTCAATACTGTGCGACCGATGAAAACTTCACGTACTATCTACCTCATGCACTATAAAGTACTACACCCCTGACTTTTATTATATGCAATTCAATACCCCAATGGTGTTTCAAAGAAGCATTTAACAACCTGTGGGAAGACAATAAAAGCCACAGTAGGCTATATGGTTATGGTTAAGTTTGTTGGCATGTGACACACATGAAAAAAGAGGAAAACAAGCCTAGAGCTACTGCTATATTTGGAGCAGCACTAAGGCTTAGCTTCAGAAACAGTATAAGATAGCTCCTGTCTGGACATGTAAGCACCACATGTTGGGAGCTCAAAAGGATTCTGGACATTCTTCTTATTCCCCTCCTCCTCTTCCTCACCTTTCTGCTTACACAGACTTAACTCCATTATTTAGGTCTCTTTGATTATTTGTCACTTTCTAATGTCCAAGTTCACCTGCGGTTAGGTGGTGAAACCTCTCTCAGAAACAATAATTTACTTCACTGGATCCATGGGAAAATAGAAACTGAATACAACAGAGCAGGTCCCATGTTGTACATTTCATCAGTTAATTGAAAACAGACGGGACGCTAACTCCCTCTCTCCATCCGCCCAGTACTGCGTCACTGACATATTAGTGCTGTCGCCAGTCCTATGGTATGCATCTGACACATCATTTACTTGACCAGTTAAGCAGAAAATAACAAAGCAGACACTTCATACACAAATGAGAGGGTGATATTGTTACAGCCGCTCACAATGTGGCTGCTGCTGCCGCAAAGGACAAAGAGGTAACCTATCCATCCCAGCCTGTGACTAGGAAGGACACGTCGATGGCTGCCATTTCCCCAGAGGTGAGCCGATGCCACGTCTGTTTTAGCAGCTGTATACTGAAAGGTGTTGATGGTGACGGGTGGGGCAGCTGGAGGAGGCAGAGGGCTGGCTGCACAATGGCCAAGGAGGTCAACAGGGGCTGCAAGTCTTCCAGGAAAGGCCTCACTTAGGTTCATTTAGCAAAGCTAATGGACCAACCTACCATCTGTCCTTATGATTAGCATGAAGTCCATTCATGCAGAATACTAACCTTGTTCACCTGCTACACACGCACACATACATAAAACACACCTAGTGTACAGTATATTCAGATGTGTAGTGAAATAAAAACAAAGAACAAGTATCAAGTATGTGCCTTAGTGCTGCAGCTAATTAAAAAGCAGTATGTTCCATACAGAATGTACATGGAATACATTTCTGTTGACACTGAAAAATATGGACATATTTAAAGACATATTAACTTGTTAAAGGTCAGCCAAGGAAAGAGTGAAGGGTGTGTTTCGTAATGATTTAAGTGAAACCTTTTTGTCCATTTCTTTTGTCCATATAAAAGCCTTAGCACTTTGCAGATTTTCTAAAGTAACCAGAATTAGTCCTTGTCCGCAATTTGTAGGATTTTAACAGTGATACAAAGAAACACCTACACACAGACACACTCCTCCAAACAAATACGGTTACCCTTTGTGCTGCTCAACCCCCCCAAGTGTCTGGAAAAGGAATGCCCACGCGGCCACATCCGAAGGCGGAGAGAAGATTGGAACCAGATGAATGGAGCTCGAGTATAGCCTGCTCACCAGGCCCATATTTCACTCCCCAAAGCCTGATTAAAACGAGGTGCGGCACTAGCTGGGGCAAGGCAGCTTATTCTGGCTCGGAGAAGGACATTTGCTTGCAGTGACACTCCGGACGAGGAGGAAACGGGGCGAAGGGACTAAAGTTTGCGCAATTGTCTCACACTTACCCAGCAAAAGTTTCCTTGATAAAGCACAGCCAGGTCCTAAAGTTCCACTGAAAAAAATAACTCCGCAGTCCTAATTTAAGATGAATTTGACGGAATTTGTTGTTGCCTAAAACACTGAGGATTTTTTTCACCATTCATTGTAATTTTTTTGAGGGGAGTAAAGTGGCAGAGGATGTTTAAAGTAGGACATTGGCATGGAAACTTTTAACTGATTTGCCAAAGGAAATTAGGGCAATCTGCAAAAATTGTAGAGCAGGAATTATTAGCATCATACAGAAGTTACCTACTATACAGAATGTGGTATGGATTACTAGACACAAAAACCTGCATGGACGCATTTCATTTTAGATATAAATCTATGTTTGATTTATAGAAACATTCATATTTGTACAATAGTGGGACCTGTTTTGGTTCCAAGAAACATTTTAGAATAATACCTGACTGAATAATGCCCCCTTGAGAATATGTGTTTCTAAAAATATTGTGGGTCCAATAAAGTATTGTGTATCCCATAAAGAACATTACATTTTTACGGGTGTAATGTACATGTTAAGATTAAATCCTGAATCCTTACAGGATATGACTCTGTTTTCAAGATCTTGGAGGCTTAATGTTTGTGTTTGTGTCCACAGGCATTACGGACAGCGTTGAGCAATGTTATAAACTTTCAACAAGGATTCACTTGGAGGGAGGAAAGAGAAAAACAGGCAAACATGCCACAAGTTTTGTCCTCCTGCCTTGACCAGTTAGTGTGCTCACCCAATGAGCCTGACTTTACACTGGAGATCATGTCATTGTATGTGTGTGTTTATATGTGTAAATGGAGGGAGACGGTGTCATTTGCATTCTTTTTTGAGCAAATGTGTGGAGCGAGACAGCATGAGAAGGAGACATAAGGGGAGTTTAGGTGGTGTAGGTGTGTGTCTGTGTTTGTGAGTGGAGCTTAACACTTGTGTGAGTGTGACTGACTGATTAGCGGCTTGTTTTCATCGACTGTCTGCATTCGCCTCTCCTGAGATAGCAGTGCAGAGCGGGAGAACTTCGTACTATTTTCCAGCGCTGGCTGCTTTCTCTTTCCTTCCCATGCAGCTGGTCGGCCACACTCTCGACTCGATGCCAAACACGCTCCCCTCTATCCCCTTGACATTTTAGCTATGTTACCGCTCAGAGAGTTGTGGCTCGCCTGCTTGCCGCCTGCCTGTACACATGAGTAAATAAAGCCCAGCTCATTTAATTTGGCCATAATGTGTAATCTACATTTGCTTGGTCAACGAGAGGTTAATCTCATTACCTTGTGCTAAATGGCAAGCTTGGGCATCCTCTGACAAGACGTAGGCTAGACACAAGTTAATTAAAAGAGCAATTAAAAAAAGACAGTAAGTCCCACTAAACTGCAATGCTATGTTAGTTCCCTCGACACCAGCACAGTGATGTTGAATAGCACTATTCTACCACAGTCTGTCACTAATAACGAACCACGTTTCATTGCAAAGGAGAGTAGAAACTGCAGAACAATAGAAAAACCTGGCATGAGATTAGCTTGTTTGTGGTTGAGCATGTGCTTCAAACTAACCTTTAGCACTGGTTGTGGTTTACCTACTGTGAGACGCCTTATTAAAAACCAGCCTCACCACAATACACACACTTATTAAAGCAGTTAATCAACTGCAACAGGTTGTTAAAAATCTGATATGCAATTAGTTGTGACTTGATTTAAAGGTCATCAAAAAGGGCAACATATTACAATGGTCCTTTATATGTGATTCTGCTTGGAATGCTCCAAAAAAACCCCCAAAAAACCCAAAACATAAATTAGTTTAGATTAACAAATCAGAAGAAAGTAAAAAGTATTTTTTATACACAATTTCTCATAAAGTAATTTACATAATATATACTTTTTCACTGATTTATCCTTGAACTTGTCATAAACTGATTTAAATATAGTAAATGTGTTTTAGATGTGCACAACTTTGTGGCCAAAAGGAAGTTGGAAGGCATAAAAGTGAGGCTCTACCGAGAAATAGAAGTAAACTGGACTTTCAGCCTTCTTCAATGTGTACTGGTTTAGAGCTGAATATACTATGACATCCAATCAATGATAACCACAAAGTAGACAATCTTTTTGTAATCTAAAAAATGTCCTATTAGTTTAGGTTTTATCCCTTTTCTAAAGCAGCCCATCTTCAACAATTTCAATATTACACACTGTGATGTAGGATTTATGTCATGAAGACATCATCCTGAAATGTGTAATCTGACTTAACAAGAATTCTCCCTCTACGTCATCTCTGTGAGGGCCATTAGACACTTTTTATTGTTCAGTGTACTGTGTTATCATACAGGAAAGCCAGGGAGCTGGGGATGCAGCCTGCTAGTTGCCTGCCCTGTGGGTACTACTACCGGCTGCAGCTTCCCTCCAGATGAATCATAAACAAGTCCCCTGGCCTCCGTGACTTAATCCCCTGTGACATTGCCACAGGGAGATGGAGAAAAAGGGAGCGGAGACAAGGGAAAACATGCCCTGTGCTCAACTTTCAAGTGAATTAAACATTAGGATGAATGTGTATGAGGTGTATCTGAGGATATGTTATTTACTTGAGGTAGTAATTTAACACATTATAGCGTCTGGATGTAGGGGTGGATATGTTTTGTTGGGAGAGGGGCTGCTGGGAATAGGGTGGGGCCCAGTTAAATTTTTTTGCTTAAAATTTTAAAAAATGTTTGTTTCATTGAAATAGCAGTCACTTCATCTCAGGCTTTACCTTCGAGCCCCCTCTTTTTCTTCATGTGTGTATTATGCTAATTCATGTCCCACAGTCCTTTCATTTAAATTTGGCCACACAGCTTAAGCTTGGGTAGTCTACAAAGTGTGGAAGCTAAAGCTATAATCAACATCGTGCTCCTTTTAGGCATGAGAAACCATACCCAGGAGGGAGCAATAAATGGATTTATTTAAGGAACCAGAATGTAGAATCTTAGTTAGGGCCTGACATGCTAAGTGCTTTGTCCCTTATGCATCAGCCCGTGGGCAGTATTTCCTTCCTAATTAGAAAAAGAACAAGGTGCTGAAGAAAACGGTGTAGGCAGGGTGCTCCAGCAGAGGTGGGAGTAGCCCGGCCTTGTGGCGTATTTTTTTTCTCTTAAAGTTTAGGATTCTCATTTTGCCCACACTCTGCAGGTTTTGCTGATGCAGGAACTTTTATCTTGAGATTAATGAAAGACGCTTGGGTCTTTGGCATTTTGGATCCCACACAAAGGTTAAAAACAGCCTCTGACCAGTGAAAGGTTTATGTGGCGCACCACTGAGAATGTTTTGCTCTCATGGGGAGGCAATTCTTTCATCCTACGCTTTCTCTTCCAATTTTACCAACACAAAAATAAATAATGAAGTGATGCTCAGTTTTATTTCAAACGATTTTCTCTCCTTACATTTGCCTCTGTCTCTCTTGTGCTTACAAATTTGAAAATAATGACACCCACTAGCTCAAATTTTGAATGTTAACATGTATTTGTGTGTCCATGTTTGCATATTCCAGCATGCTAACACTAATATCTGGTACAGTAGATGGTTTTGAGTACTCTGACTGATGTTTTTATTTGTCTGTCGGTCAGTGGAAACTTTTAAGGTGTGTAGCTGAGATCAAAATGAAGGCTGAGTTCAAGGATGGTTGTGGTCCTACCCACCAGTACTGAGTTCTCACATTATAATGTAGTAATAACTACTGAGTGCTCATGGATTGGAACGTCAACATGTTGAGAGGTGTCGCAGCTGGTGTGATCCCATCGCAGGATGATCTCTAGTTAATGTATGTTTATGTCAGGAGAAGCAGCAGTGTATAAGCCACCTTGCATGGGTATGACAGCATAGCTATTATTATCTTGAGAGTGATTCAGAGAGCAAGGAGGAAATTACAAGTCTCATCTTTTCTGTCTGGACAACGTCAGGTGAATTAAAAAGTCTGATGTATAAAGTCACTGACTTTTTTGTTTTAGGAACTTGGGACAGCAGGTCTAAACTTCTGGCCAGTGGCTGAGGGGATTCTAGGTGGATACGTTCTCAAAAGCTTCCTTAATAAAGACTCTTGAGATAAGGCTTATCTATAGTGAAGGAACAGTTCAATTGTTATACCAGTTTCCCCTGAGTTAACGGCGAGAATCTCTCTTATGGTGGGGCCAAAAGAAGCGGATGTGGACATCTTATCTTACTTTGACAATATTCAAGATTAGAACCTTCATGCATGATTAAATAAAATAAAAAGTGCAAATCCCTCTGGCTAAACTGGGAGACTTTGAGGAAAAGAGACCTTGCCCAGCTGTCAGTGTATGTGCCACTGGCCGCACAGCTTGTCCAATCCTGATGTCTGCTGTGAATTACACTGCACAGGCATCTCAACCCATTCTTCGATCCTGTGTGTCCGCTCTCACATGGGAAATGGTGGAGGCTGGAAGTCTAAAGAGAAAGGTAACTACCACTACCAGCACCAGCTCCAGTGCCCCATCCCCCATCATCACCTATCTAACAGCACTCTTATCTCTCAGCCTTGCTGTACATCAGAAATCATCACAAAAGTAACAGTAGGAACATACACACACACACACACACACATACACACACACACACTCACAAAGAGTCATGGCTGTAGAAGCACACTTTTTGCCCCCACATGGCACCTGCTCAGCCGAGAGTACATAATGCCCGTGCCATGCACGGTTGGACCAAAGCCAGGACTATGACAATGTTCGCTTCTGAGTCCAGAGAAAACTGCTCAGACATCTCAGCTTTGCTTCCACGTGCCACATGCTGGCCTAGCATATCCATAACTACTAATTCCAACTGAGGGGATATCAGGGTTTGAGTAAATACACTATAGCTAAGATCAAAGCAACGATGCAGCCTTGTTGAAGGCAAGGCCACAAAAAAGCATCTTATAGCAAGACAAATATCGAAGAACAACCACATCTGTTGGAGGAAGTCCAGTCTGAACTGGAACACTGACTAGAACCTCTTAACAGTGCTCAAACAGAGAGTTTAAGATCCATGTAAAAAAAAATTCAATATACAGTTTAAGAAAATTCAAACCACATCCTATACAAATAAATTTGTTTCAAAAAGAAATTTCTTCAAGCCTCGAAGCCTGATCTATCTTATTGTACTTTCATCACGAGATGTATAGAGGAAACTCCTGAAATAAGTGAAGCTGCACTGGAAAACAAATGGAGTAATCCTTCTGGCAGAATTCAATTATCTTTTTTTTAAGGCTAAACATGAGACAAAAATGACTTGATAGAAATTGCCTTCTTCAGTGCAGATCCATTTGCAGCAGACATGTGTTTATTTATCTCAATGCAGCCAATCAGGAACAATTTATCTCCCCTTATCCCTGGTGGATTAGGTACTAATCTGTTTGCTGAGGGGAAAAGGGGAGAGAGGGGGCGAAAAAAGCTTTTCTCTCTCATCTTTCCCATATTAATATTTCTATTAGTGATGCCTTCCAGTGATGCGATGTGACACTTGTGGCTCCGCATGAGAAGCCATGGTAATAGGGGGATAGAAGAGGAGGTCAGTCAGAGAGACAGAGGATTCTGTTCCACCTGAGATCGGTCACCACTGCTAGTCTGTGTGCGGGCGTGTGCGTACATACATGTGCACGATAAATACATAGTGTGTATACCAGTGCACCTGCAAAACCTTATAGTATTTTCATATATGGGAGTAACGTCTGCTGGACTTGTTAATGCAAATATTAATTCAGTGTGTAAGCAGTGCGATCACGGCTGTATTGTATGCTGATTAAGGCGCTCTGTGTGGGAGTGATGGGGAAGAAGACTACTCCTGTACGGTTTAATGAGGAGAAGATTTTAGCCCTGAGCAAGGTCTTTGGGAGCGAACACACATCCAGAATATAGCCAGAATGTCCTCTTCTCTTCCCATATACTTACTAGGTACAGAATGCATACCTAATCACGTATTTGTGCAAGCACATACACAGGCGTGGTACATGCACACTTATATTGTGCACACCAAGCAGATTTGTAAACATACTCGTGCATGCAGACTTGAGTGAGAGAGTAATGCTGCCCTAAGCAATGTGCTACAGACTTCATGGTACGACCTTCAAGCCCCAGTGTCCTTCGTGCCTGAAATGTCCTTTATTACAGCCTTGCTCCTATCCCACACTAATGCAAAGGGAGGGGTGGGAATAATATCTGCATGAGCACGAGAGCAAGCATATAACAGCAGAATGGGTGGGGGGGACTCCCCTTATTCTTAGCACATCCACTCTGAATAGCTAATATATTCTTGTCACTCCAGTAACAATATGCAGTTCCCTTTACTCATAGGCACCATGCATATCTTTAAGTAACATAAGAATGTGCAGGTCTACATTCGGTATGCATAACGTGATGCATCGCAAATGCATCTAACATGTTAATGTCCTCAGCAATAAAAGTGATTTTGATTCTGATCACGGCTAGAACCCTCCTCTTCAATCCCCCAGCTCCCCCTGTACAGTATACGTAGATCATCTCAACTGCTAAAAAGCACTGAGAAAAATGCCTAATGACATTTGAAGGGCTGCTCATTGCTATTGAGTTCCCACTGGCAATTTCCCCGCACAGTGCTGCATTCTTCACTAAAGAAGGAAGTAGATTAAAGATGGTCAGTGAATGCCTGTGCTCTAGTTGGCTGTAATGTCACTGGGTTTTAGCAGGAATTATTTTTAATGTCACTCTGTCTCCCACACCTGAATGTCACTGGCTTTTAATTGGCCTGCTTGTGAAATGGCAGTGTTACTTGTGGCTGGCAGCTATAGATGGATGGGAGGGAGTTCACATAAAGCATCTGTGGTTTCATTGTATTCTAACTGGTTCCACTTTTGGGACCAAGCTATGCTACAGTGCACCAGACCTACTGTATGCCAAATAGTTAAAGTGTTTGAAAATGTGCCATTGCAAATGGACCATACCCCACTGTAAGTGGACTGCTCCACTTCTGCATTGTTTCATTACTGCCAGGAATTTGACATGATGAAATGTGGAAGAAAGTGCGCACAAGGTTTAGGTTTCAATGCCAGAAAATGTTATTATTATTATCACCACACATTAAAACCTACTGCAGGGCTACTAATGCACTGCAAAGTATAATACAAGACCCATTGCAGTACAGTGGTGCAATACAAATAATAATGTATAGGGCAAAAGAGATAATAATGCATCATGTGCTCTTAATTGGTTATGTAGTTAAGAAAAACGTGAGAGGTCAAACCAGTCACAGCTGCTCTAAAATCCATGACCAACACACACACACACACACACACACACACACAAACATAGGCAAATTTTTTTCTCTTGCTTTCTCACACTCTCTCAAACACACAGATATATAGCCCAGCAAAGCCAAAAAGGGCATTAGTAACATTACAGGCCACAAAAATCATTTGATGAGACCTCCAGTAACCAGCATCACATCCATTATCTTCACAAAGTTTCGACCGAGACTGAATTAATCCATAAAACATCTAAAAATATCTAAAACGTAAAAACTTGATCAAAAAGGGATATTTATTCCGTCTCCTTTGTTATGCTGCCATAGTCTCCCTCCAGTCCTTTGGCGTGAAACCCACAACCACACGCATATCGCATCCCTGGACATCACAGACCAAGCTCCTTGCCAACCTCTCTCTCCCATTTGACCACAGTGATCGGTGTCTTCACTTGTGCCAGAAAACTGGCCTCATAATAGCCTCTTGACCACAGCAGGGCTTCAGGCACACTGCAGTGAAGTGATTTACTATTGTTTGCTCACATATATGGCAATTCTTCAGGGGCAAGTATTTACACATCACAATTCAAGGTCAGTATTTCCACTCCCTAGATTTTTCCAGCTGGGCTAGGTCTGAGCCATGTTTTCTTAAGGAATGTGTCACATTTCTTCAGCTGAATTGTTCATTTGTATGGTAGGTTAAAAAGTCCACTTTTTCTTTTTTTTAACATGATTAAGCTCAAGACAACGATGCAGTGTGCTGTGACAGTTTCTGTGATCTTCAGAGGGAGTTGTCTGCGAATTCAAAACCTCATGTGTGCTCATTGTACCCCCTTAGCTCACAGGAAAACCCATGACATGCAATAGCCCTGTCGATGACAAGCGCCTAATGATCCCTCTGGCTCAGGCAAACAGTCAAGTTTCCAAACCTCGCCTGTATTTCACCCCAAGGAAATTGCAGATCGACTGTCAGCGGTTAGACTTTTGAAATTCAACAGGATTCTGAGGAAAGAGTCAAATTGGAATGTGTTGTGCAAAAAAAACCCCCAAACTATGAGGTTTCCATTTTCAGCGAATGAAATGAATTGTTTTTGTGTACAGAACCTAGTGTCTCGAAGGAAGCACTTGGACTCAGATAAACACAAGAAGAAAATGGATAGACACATGAAGGGAAATCACATAGATATTGAGGGAAATAAATGTTGCAGTGGTGCATGTGCCCTTGTGTGCGTGTATGTGTTTTTTTTTTTTTTCTTTAACTCCCTTGTGTGTGATTCTGGTGCATACTGAATATGTTGCAGCAAGGGTGAATTTATCATCTCTCTGTGACTATACATGGCAATCAGGTAAGTCTGAGGATAAGAATAGCCCTCCCACCAAGAGGCTCCTGCAAGTTAACACAGTGCTTCAACTCAAGCACGCCAAGAGAATACTGAGGTGCATGTGGGCAAACACACTCACTCACACCACTGCATGCGCAGCCACAAATACGGGAAAATACAAGAGAACACACAGACACACACACACACACACACACAGACACACACACAACCACACACATATGCAAACACAAACGTAAACATGTTAACCCGCCCACTCCACACTGGTTGACCCTTTGCATCTATGAGCAACAGTGCAGACATTCCTCATTCTGGCTCAGCCTGAGCTTTGTTTGGATTAGCTGAGAGAGAGCAGAACCCCTTCAGTCCTGTGGCTGTACGGCACACGTCAGCCTGCTGCTGGGCTGCAGTCAAACACAGATACACACACGCTGACATGACATATACTGAAGTGAGTGCTCACACTGACATATCCGCATTCAAACCCAAAAAAATCTTGTGTGTGCACAACAACGCACAGCAGTAAGTAATGCTCAAACATCCATAGATAAGCACACACACACACACACACACACACACACACACACACACTCTTTTAAAAATGACACTGGCCAGTCATCTGGCCTTATACAGGCATGGTGGTGACCCGCTGCTTTTCATGGGAGCTGATTTCCTGATAATTTTTCCTCAGGCTCAGGAGAGGAGACTGTGTGGAGGGAGGGAATGATAAGGAGAGAAAGATGGAAAAACAAATAGAAAGCAGGGGCGGAGTGAAAACGGAGAGGAAAGAGGAAGAAAGCATGAAGCATGGAGGAGAGGGAGAGAGAGGGACATGGAAAGGAGGCAGAGCAGGGATCTGACAGAAGGAGAGCAGAAACAGAGGCGGGGAGAGATGAAAGAATGGAGGAACACCAGGCAGGAGACAGAGGGGATGAACTGTGCTCTCACAGTGTTTAGGTTTTAGTCATTTGGCGCCAGCCTCTTCCCCTCACAAAGCCTCTGCTCCCAGACTCCCAAACACCTGAGAGAGTGCTACAAGATCCCAGCGGAGTGGAGAAGGCCGCACTGTGACAGCAGTGTGTAGAACAGTATGTGTTCATAGAACTTCTCAACAGCTCAAGTTAATTCACAATAAGTCTTGTCCTCATTATAAATATGGCATCATCCTTTCACAGATGAGCACTGTCTGCTGACACATAACATGAAAAAGGTTGGCACTTGTTTTGCTTATAGAGTTAATTGGATAAGACACAGGATAATGCCATGAAACACTGACATTAGTTATAGGGTGAACAGAAATGAAACTTGACACTCTGACACATTGTTAAAATAATTATTGGAAAAAACTTGAACTAAATCAAACAATTTGCCAAATGCATCCCTGCTATATCAAAATACAAAAAAAAGATGAAAATAGTAGAGGGCATATGACTGACACTGAACCTGAAAGAGCATACCTGAGAAGTAAAGTGCCTAAGTAATGCCCTAGCTCATGTTAATCCAAAATAATGAGATCTTTTAAACAGATGGATAAGTATGTCATCCTCAAAATAATTCTCTGGGGCAGAGAACAAAACATACCAGTTTGAAACCAGAAGATAATTTTACCGGTCAAAGGATCTTATCTGTCTGTTGATACTCGAAAGTGGTAATAAAAGTAAAAATAACATTTTGACATCCACTGAGAGAAAAACACCCAAAACACAGGTTTCTGTTCTTGATCGGCTTATATTTGTATCAAACATGGAGGATGGAGGCAGATTTAATAGACCCGCAGAGTTACAACGGTTTTATGGAAACACTGACATGTTTCTTTGTAGTGACTGAGATGAAATTTTTGCAGAATGAATTTGACACAGATAGGCTGTATCTAGGCTATCACCACTTTGATTATTATGACTTTCACTGTGACTATTTCCTATCTTAAATGACTGCCAGCCCACTTGGCTGGGTTCTTGGTCCTCTGTAGTTGAATAATAGTAAAATATCAAACCCTGTTTCTCAAATTGGACTTCAAGTTGCGCTTTGAAATTTTTGGACTCAACAAAGAATTGCCAACTAAATTCTCCCTATGAAGTACAATGTTTTTTTCAAATACAATATGTTATGTATACAGCCCAAAAGCAAAATTATGATCTTCCAGTCCTGCCAACAGGATTGGACAGGTTGATATTAAACAATTGTTAAAAGTTGGATGTCTTTTTCCCTCATCATCTGGCCATCAGTTCTCAGGTTTCCTCAGAGATCATTTTAAAAACCAAGGTAGAGACCTATGACTATATGACTGGCAGAAAAGCAATACTCCCTTATACCCTACTGCTTTGCATGTATGTTCCACGAATCAAGCGGATTAATTGGACAGTAAAATTAAAGACATATAGGCTACTAAATGCAAAGATCCTAAAAAATTCTGCTCGATGCCTGTGGAAGAGCTAGAAAAGACACTTGTGAGTGTCCTTTAGTTACTAATATTCATTATGAATTTATACCTTAATCACTTTAACATAAAAATGAGGAATATATGAAACAGCATGGAATAATAGCAGGTTAAAAGCTCTTACACAGCAATGTATCATTAAGTCCATCGGCGATAGGCAAGTGGTTTAAAGAAATGTTGTCATGTATGAGTATGCTGAAAGAGAATAACTGTGAACCATGTACAGTGTTGTGCACTATTAATTTTTAAATAGTGATAGACAGCAAACTAGTCCTACATCAACAACCATGGCCTTTGATTTTTTTTCTATTTTTGAGAGTTTTAAGATTCAGGCTTCATTAAATTCCCTCAGATGAGTCATAATAAGTTTCACTTCAAATAAACACTTGAAAAACACAGCTAGTTTTATTCTTTTTATGCTTTTCTGCTCTGTGATGATAAATTATATTATTATAAATTATAACTAAACGTTATTTTCTAAATAGAGTTTTAATTTTGAGCCCGTTATACACGAGATGCTGATATCACAGCACCATTTCTCCGCTCGTGTTACAAACACCGTATAGTGGCACATCCCTGCCTTTCCTGCTCCAACAGGAGGTTCTGGTTGACTGAACAGCAAGACTCTAGTCTCCAGCGTGACTCAGGGGAGTCATAACCGACTCATTATAAATGAATGAGCCAGGCCGAGGCTACAGTACATATGCACAGCATGACATGCACAGTGTAATGGACGGGGCATTTACAAACTTTTTTTTTTTTTTTTTTACTAAGTTGCAGGAAATTCACAGTCCAGAATATTGATTTTAAGTTAAAACACTATGACATGACTTGAAAGCATTGCAGGAGCAGCTGGGTGGATGTTTATGGCCATTTTAGAGAAGGAAAAACTGAGCAGGGAGAATCTGAGGTAGGTAGTAGCCAAAGTGATGCATATAAAGATGTATGACAGTCAGGCAAGTGAATGTGGGATGATGTCCCATGGTGGTGCTGAGTCATTGGATGGTGTCTCAGCTAAACAGCCTTTTACGGACACGTTAACTTCTCTGAATTCTGCTGAAGGGAACAAAGGTTGGTCGGCAAACCATCAAGAAGCAAATGTTGTAGCGCTGCTTGAACATCTGCCAGTATCCTCCTCTGTTGCTGCCATGAGCTAATACACACTGATAGGAATAATGGGTCACGATTCAGGGTTACAGAATGACGATTAAAAAAGGGCCCCTTTCTCTGTGTAGCAGGCCCTTTTAGCGTGCACCAGCGATACACTACATTCTGGCCCTCTCTGGCTGAGCCCTCCAGGAAAATAATGCATGTTCCCATCAGTCATGCTACACTGCAGTGCTCCAAAACCCCCTCCCGCTTCCACGCACCCTCAACCCAATCCATCATTCCTGAGTATGGTGGCCCCAGGGCACTGTCTGGGAGCACTCTCTGAAGGAATGAGAGGAAACAAAAGAGGAGAAGTCAAAAAGGGAGTAAAACAGAAAGAAAGTGAGCTACAGAAAGAAAGAGAAGAAGACAGAGGGGGATATAGAGGAGACAGGGCAGCGTGCTGTCAGTAGGAAGGTGTGGCGCATGGCAGACTGCAGGAGGCCACTCCCATACTGTTTCTGCAACAGCTATCGTGAGTTGAAGCAGAGTTTTGTTTTTCATTTTCTTCGCCTACCCCTCCATCCCCCACCCCTTTGTCTGTTGTTTTCCCATGAGTGAAACTGTCACTGTCTGATGTTCCCTTTTTTTTGCTGTTGCACTTTATTTCTATCTTTCTTGTTTTCCCCTTTTTGTGCTCATTCTCTTGCTTTGTCCACCTGACTCCTATATTTTTGCCTCTCTAGCATTCCTCTCTCAAATCCTTTTTGTTCTTCTTTACCTAGCCCCTTTTCTCCTCCCTGCCCTTTCATTAACACGCCATCTCCCTCTCTCTCTTTCTCTCTCTCAGGCCTTTTATCTATCCTCCGTTTCCCTTGCTCCCATCCGCCGTCTCATTAGATGACAGCTACAGCGGTGCTCCTATGAGAGGGTCAGCTGAAACCCAGAGCGTACCGTGACCTTCGTTTCAAAGTGGGGCCACTACCAGTGACAAGCCATCAGCTGCAATGATGTCTAAGGTACACATATATACAAGCACACGCGCTCGTGCATGTGTGTACAAACAAATACAGTATGTGCTAATAGGCTACACAAAACATCACGAACACCCAGATGCACACACAAACAGCACATTCTGGCATATCATGGTCTGAGCGTATGTCACCAGCCCTCAACCTTCAACCAGCTATTCACCAAGGCTAAAGAGGTGTCAAATCCGGCAGAAAGAAATGACGGCTATGTTGCCCCCCCCCATCCCCTCACTCACATGATCCATCACATAGCCGGGGGGTGGGGGGCAAAGTCCTTCGGACACATGCACACGTAAACAGAACACAAAGCACACAAAAACACACACACACACACACACACACACACACACACACAAACAGGAGGGCCATGCAGTAAATAATGGCCATCAACCTGTGTTTTAATCAGCCTCAGGGACGCATGGGTGCTCCCTGTGACGCTAACTGTCCATCCTTCATCGAAGTAGTAGGTGGTAGGTTGGTCCAAGCATGGCTGTACAGACCTGCAAGGTCACTGATCAAGCCCTCTGGTTGACCCCTTAGGCCTGATAGTGATAAGTTAGCAAAATGCTGCACCATAAACCCAGGATGAAATAACCATGGGCCAAGAGGACTCACAACCTTGAGACCAGACATATTAGTAAGACGAATGTGGGCAGTGGACACATACCTTCATTCAATCTATCTTCTTTAGTGGATCAATTGCTGGCAGTTAAATTACTATTGGTTAAACCTGTAATATAGTTGATTCTGCACTTTGAGACGGAAAATCCAATCAGGATTATGTAGGAACCTCTGCTGAGATGATTGCAAAGATCCTCCTGATGCCAATACAGCAAGAAGCAAGAGGAGCTGCAGACAAGACAGTGATTGCTAATTGCCTTGATTAGCTTCCCTCTTTCCATTCCCTGAATTCAGATAAGGTTCTTTATTTCACAAGAGCATGTTAGAACAATATCATACCTTGGTTAGGAAATAATATCATACCGTGGGTTATATGTATGTGGCTTTAGTTTCTTTTTAGAGAGAAAAACATGTTCAGACTTTCTCTGATAAATCACATCATTAGAAAAGAAAAAAGAGGGAAGGCAGAAGGGAGATATAATCAACAAAAGAAAAAACATGATATGGTTAAATATGTGACATCATGAGAAACAAATGTCTCTGGATTGGGGTTGGGACTGAAGCAGGGGAAGGGAGTGCTGGGACTAAGACTAGGTTGCACACCAGCATACTGTGCCAAGGAAAGAGCTGCCTTGACTGTGCCAAGCTTTTTCACATTTTGCAGCATGCTGTAAGGGCTAGCCATGCCATATCCCTTGCATGTCCACGAACATCTGGCACCCAACCCATCTAGGCTTTCCCAGCCCATCAGTGAGAAACCAGATTCCTTCAGGCTTGAATTCTCTAAATTCTTCACTGATAACAAACCATTTAAGTGACATCCTAAACTTTTCTTCTCTAACAAAACGGTTTCTAATGGATTATAGTTTACTAAATTGTGATTTATTTCATTGTTTTAAACAGAAACTTAATATACTGAACAGAATACTGAACAGGATGTGCTGTGTTGGATTTGTGGTTCATCTGAATTGTTAATCCAACACATAACTTAAAAGATAATCTGTGCAAAGCAGAAGAAGAAGAGATGTACAGTTCCACCAAAAGAAAATGATTAACACTAATTGGGAACAACTTAAGTAAAAAAAAAAATACAAATAAAACATGCTGCCGAAGGATTTAAACTTGCTATCATCAAGAGATTCTCATTTCCTCTTTGATTGTCAGCAGCTTTATAGCGATTACTAAATTACCAGCAGTGCAGATGAAATGGAGCTTAGGTGTCAGAATCAGTAGCTTCCAGAGAAGTAAATTGAAACTGTGTGACATATGCAAAGCTTGATCTGTCGCACCTTTGGCAACTAATGGGACATCTTCTCTACTTTATCCATCCTACAGAGATTGTTTTCATAATTGTTTCATTGCAGATATTACATCTGACAAACTGATCATTTTTGGTACACAGTGTAAGAAGCTGGTTGGGGAAAAATAGACAGAGACACAGAAAGGAAACAAAGAAAGACGTCACTGTAAGAAATTGTTGTTTTTTTTTTTTTTTTTAATGCCAGAGTCCTGATCCTTGCCTGTCCTCTCAATAAGTAACAGCAGACACCTTGAGCTGTACAGACTCCTTGTCTCCTTCCTTTTCCTTGGAGACAAGCAAGGATGAAACAGCATAAACCACACTCTGTTACCCTCTGAGACTTGCCTTCAATGGCTCTCTCAGTAAGTCAAAACGGCTTTTCATTCACTAGATCATCTTATAATCAGTCATGTCTGAGTCTTAGGCTTTGCTGTCATTCTCTATTTGCCTAGCTATTTTCCAAGACATGCTAGTGATGCCATGGCTATTGTAAATTGAGCTTTTGTAAATGTGGTTTTGTCTGATTAGGACGCAGGTGCAACTGCTAAAATTTACCAGATTTATCAATTTAGGGCAGATAAATGCACTTAAACCCCTTCTTACACACAAATGAGTTCCACTCTGCCCTCGCTATGACCAGCGTGGAAGTGTGAAGGGGGAAAAGCTCGGCCTGAGAGTAATGGGGGAGGTGTCTCTTGCTCAAATGGATCATTGCGCTCCAGCTCCCTGGGTGAGGCAAGTTATAATTTGTAGGGACAGGCAGAGTCTCAAAGCAGCCACTGATTTAGTTGGATAGCCAGGGTCCCCAACAGATGCACTTTAACTTAATTGACGGGGAAAGAGTTAACAAAAACCTTTGTGAAACCCACAAAAAGTTAGGAAATCCAGAAGGTCTAGTGTATAAGTTAATGGTGTTCTTTAGAAATCCAAACTCATACTCATCCCTGATTAAAGTACCTGTGATCATTTCTAGGCAACAGGATTCAAGGCAGAACATATTAGATGGACCAAAAGAGGTAAGGCAGGCTGTTAAACAAGCTAATTAATATAAACTCCGATAGCCCATATGAACGTCTGGGGAGACAAGGGTTCACACTTAAAACCATTAAGGCCCTCTATCATCAGTGAGTCGTACTTCCTAACTCACCGTGCTGTAGCTAGGAAATTGCCACTAAGTGCTCCATCTGGCAACAGCCATGAGAACTCAAGTGATAAGGATCAGCTCCCACACTGGCAACTACCAGCATGGCCTTCATCATCACAAAGTCATTCCGGAAACATAAAGCAAGGAAACGTGCTGCGATTAAGCTGCCCCTAGCATACACTTTTTTCTCTCATTAATAATCAATTTAAGGCTTAATCAAGATGGATGAAGTCATGGGATCTTTACAGAAGCGTTCGGAGTTCGGCTAAAGTTCCTTCCTCCCTTCTTCGGACTCATCCATCGTCCAGAATCAGAGGTGATAAAATATTGAGATTGGTGCAACTCCTGCATCCTGGGTTCAATTATTCTCTCTGCTCTCTTGCAGAAATTAGCCTAAGTCAGACGGAGTTGAGAGGGTTTGTTTAGCAGACTGGCTTTGCCAAATGAAGTGGACATGTAGAAACCCTGGGTGGTTGGCTGAAGAAGAGAAAGAAACTCAGCCACAAGGAAAACTGGAAAACTTCAGAGTTCTGCTGTCCGTAGTTTGCTTTAGCTCCAGAGGCCTGCTATATAAACAACCAGAAACTGTATAGCCAGCACAAATGTGGCACGGGATACGAGCTGGAGGAGAAAAAAGAAGATAAAGGCACCTTTTTATTTCGTGAGCTTTCAAGCCAAGCTTCTGACCTTTCTCACAATGAGTCCAACTTAAACATAAGTAATGAAACCGGCTAAATATTACTCAGATGTCCAAAGTCAATAGTATATTTTACTCCCTTCAGATATTTAAATAAATGGGGGCAACCTTGTGGGGATTTTGCCCAATTGTTCCACGAACATTAGGAGTCTATTAAAGGCTTCTACCCAAAACCCAAAGTAGCTATGGCATTATTTTTAAACTGACTTTTTCAGATTCCCATTTTCAGACATAAATATTATCCTTCATTGTTTTATGACCAAGACTAATAATATTGCTGGTGGATTACACAACCTGTCTCTGATTTTTTTTTAGCACTTCGCTCAAGCTAAGGGCTTGAAAACAGTCAAAAATGAAAACAGCTCTTCTCAGGTGACCGTGCTCTGCTCCAGTTGTTCTCTGAGCATATATGTCATTCGTAAATTTCCCCACCAAAAGGCAATCAAGGTTTTTTTTCTTGGTTATATAAGCATTACTGTTGAGCGTAGGAGTAAGACATTTACGTGAAGGGACAAGAACTTTATGATTCAAATCTTCTGGGGGAAAATGTGGGTGTTTCTGACGGGAAGTTCACAAGGAACAATAACTGATAAAAAGCATCAGCATCAGATGATATGCAGCACACCCATCACAGAAAAATAATAGGATCTGTGTTTGAAATGCCTATTATGGTGTTTGTTCTGGTATGGAGGGATCACATTCTGGCTCGGTCACACCTTAATTTGAAAAGCTGTGGGAGTGACAGACAGAGAGTGGCGCAACAACACACACACACACACACACCCACACACACACCCACCCACCCACACACACACACACACACACAGATTGCCCCCCCCACTGTAGATTATAGGCTTGACTTGATAAGTGATGGAGGGGCTCCAGGTGTTTTTAATTGTGCATTAGGTCTGTTTATTATGACTGACTGGGAGCTTCACAACAGGATCTGCTAAACACTTAAACATCTTCACTTCTTTTCATTTGTGCCTACTTCTTTTCCTTTAAACTTGCTGTCTGTGTATTTGCCTGCCCCACATTCGATTGCACTCCCTTTCTTTCTTTTCTTTCTCTTTGCCCCTTAATTCTCTGTCTTTGCACGAAACCCACAACCCAGCCCAAGCTCCCAGTGGGCCTGACAAATTCAGGGGGAGTTGGGTCCCATTTTTATGTGCATACTGAAGCTCAGGGGTGGGGTTGGACCCATATGGCCCGAATTATACTTTACAGGAATCATGTAGTGATCTGTTTTTCAATTACAGATTTTAAAATGATGTTGTTACTGTAGTTTGTAAAGAAAAGCTTATCGTATTGCAGTTCATAACTACAACAAAGTAGCTACAGTCACAAAAAACACCAGATCAACAAAAACGGAACATTAATAAGTATAGTAGCTGCTATTTACTGCTGCTCAAGTTGCATTGTATTAAATTGCTTTTCTGTTTTTCACTTTCCACTTGCTATAACTGAAAGTTAGTGGGCTATAAAATGTGTGAGATTGGTAGAGCAGTAAATACAGCACCAGTCATATTTCCTTTTTCTCCCTTTGTTGGATTATCCAGAAAAAAAAAAAATTGTAAATCTAAGCTAATCTTACGGACAATGATCACATTTTAAATGTTATTAGAATTTCTGATGAAACCAGAACAGAAAAATTAAGCTACCCAACATTATCCTGATAAGTAAACTCAGACTAACTTCAAGTTGTCTTTAACTAACGGCTTATGCTGTGAATTGGGAGCTGGTGTTTGAACTGAACTCACTGGGAGCTATGGTCCTGAACCCACTCTGCTTTTCAACCCCTTGGATTTTTCTTGATTTTAACTTCTTTGCTCTGAGCTTTTCAGCCACATCTTTTGTTTTTTTTTTTCTTTTTGAACTTAGTTATTCATGTAAAGCGAATCAGCAACAATGGATGATAAAAGATTGTGGCCACTTAGAACCACATTTCCCTGCTCCATCTTATTATTTGTGAACATTGACTTGTAGTCTAAGTCTATGATAGCAAACTGAATATCAATGAGTCTTGGACTGCTGTTTGGAAAAAAATAAATAATTAAAAAATATCTGCTTGGGAATGTGGACAACATGATCCCTATTTCCCTACTGATTAACTAATTACTTGATGCTTCATGATAGATAGATTGATAACTCATAACAACAGACATGCCAAATAATTTGAACAGGGTACCAACGTTAGTGTGAGGCTACAGTATGTACATGAGAGAGAAACTACAAAAAGCAGTAAGTGACTATAAGAAAATAATCTTTTTTGCTTTGACCAAAATTAAAGGTTGAGGTACAGACTGAAATCACAGTGTTCTGCAACGCCATTCAAGCCCATGATGTCAAGAAAATGTAAGCTCTTACACTACTGGAAATGAAAAAGACAGAAAAACAGAGGTTTGAAACTTTTCCTGTTTTCTTCTGGGGTTTTCTCTAATTGGCAATTGCATTCGGCTTCGAGTTGTAGATCAGCTCACGCCATGGGACTATATCTATGCCGGCAGACAAGCGATTACAATAAAAACCTAAACACCTCACATGCAAAATACATGTTCATCTGTGCTGACAGTCCTTTGTAGAAACTCTGTAGCTACTGATAATAATGTCTGAGTGCCAAACTATATCTATATTTGGGAAAATATGAGTGTAGTGTGTTGACAGTTCTACTCTCACACTGTTTCCCTTTCTCTCTACCACTAACAGCAGCTCGCATGCTACAAGATGATGAGGCAGAGGAGACTGATCAGATCGGACAGGGAGAAGCTAATGGTTACACTAATGTACTGAAAGGCGCGCACACTAATAAATCTATAAACAAATATTCAGAAATGCAGACATGCATTAGATGCAGATGAACACACACGTGAAATACAATGTAACACAACAATGTGCCTGCAGTGACATTTACCATCCTGTATGTGAGCTGACATACAGAGTTACAGTTAAAAATAATCACACATACAAACAATGCATTTGCCAGCTGACACACGGGTACATTTTAGTACCTTTATTTGCGCTGACTGAGGATTTATAATAGGTTAAACTTGACGTGCCTCCTGTAAGGGACACCAACAGCTTTGCCCCTTAAACACAGTCACATTCACCCACTTACACACAACTATTTGTGCTTGCACAAATCTCTATTGTACAATATCTGTGGAGCATCTGTCTGTGCCTGGTGCAGTAGTAAATAACCCATCCCCTTGAAGGGAGGGCCCTGCTAATGAAGTCAACTGTATGCCACTGCACTGCGTAACTCACTGAAGCTGGCTGGCCGCAGCACAGGGCTCCTGCTCACCAGGACACTGTGCCTTGCTTTGCTTGTGGCTTATACTGCAATGACATGGATTGGTTCGTGAATAAGTGAGGTCTGAGAGATCATCACCTCTTAACTTGGGTGCTCTCCTCTAACTTCCCTCTCACACTTTATATGGCAGAAATAGCTCTCAATGCAGTCATTAGAACTCCACTGATAGAACTGGGAAGCAGAATAGGATGCAGATGATGTAGACAGATAACAGAAGCCTCTCCAGTGTACGGGCCCCCTCCTTAATATGTGCCACACTATCATCTTGATGTCTTTGTGCCGGAACATTGTTCCCTAGTTTGGAAAATTAGGTAAATCGGATTCAGAAAACAAGTGGATTAACTTAATCACCCCTCAGCTTTGACAATGACCTTCGCTTCTGAGGCATAATAAGGATTAGTTAGAAGTGGAAGGACATATGCCATGAAGAAGAAAAAGATTATAGTTCTCTCGTGACAGAATGATTGAAAAGTGCTATTCATCATTCCTTCATGGTGAGAGAGTATGATAAGAGACCATGGACCACTGCATCATAGTGCTTTGCTTCGATATTCAAAAGAAAACTGAGTGATATTTGTAATCCTACACAGTAGAATGCCTTCAGCGTAGCTTTCTCAGACAGAAATCTGCTCATAGTGTATAGAAATGTACATAAACAAACCACAATGCCATTGATGAAAGAGAGAAGGAAGAGTTTACATTAGGGCTATCGATTCCTGGCTGGATAGCATATATTCTCCATGATTCCTGTCATTACTGCCAGGGAAATGGTGCACTTTCTTACATCCTGCACCAAATTATTGATCCCCACACAGGAAGGAAGTTATTCTCAGGGCTGTATGAAAGACAATACAGGTGCGCCACTGCTCAAGAGGACATTACGATCAACAAGGTCATGCAAATTAATAACAGATGTTGATCTTTGGCCTGACTTATGGGAAAGGTGAGGTCAGATGGGAATATGAGGTCACCAGGCACACTGCTACAGGAAAATGGGAGAAACAAGATCTTCATTAGAAGAGGATGGATGGCAATTGATCTCCAGTGACAACTCCAGGCTGATCAATCGGCCACAAACCCAACAAGTCCTAACAGGATGCTTGCTTCCCGGAAACTGATCCTTGTCCAAATAAGAAGAGAGGGTGGGAGAAAAGTCGGGGAGGCAAGAATTTGCTGACATGGGTTCAGTGAAGGATACAGCTGTCCATTGCTGTTGCTGTTGTTGGGATCAGGATTTATGCTATTGTTGCTATTGTCAGCCGGAGAGGGGTTATCTGTGAAAGGAGGCTTATTGAGGGAAAGCTGTGCGTTTGTGTCCGTGTGTTCCTCTGGTGATGCATCAGTAGATATGTGCGTATACAGTGTATGCGTGTTTTTCTCTTTGGCAGGACTGATAAGCAACTGTTTTAGCTGCAGAATCAGGAGGGTGGCAAGGGGCAAACAAACTGCAATCCCACAACTCTTCCATTCCTGGTCATATTCTTTTCATATGTCTCTCCTAGTGTACCCCTGTTCTTTCCCCTTATGCCCCCACACACACACACACACACACACATACACACACAACAACAAGGTGCCGTTTTGGGAGGAATGACATTAAAATGTGGTGACTGCAGTTACATAATGAGAGGTGCTGGTTGAGCTCTGTCTGCATGCGTTTATCTGTTTATCAGTGTGTGCACTAACAGTCTGTGTCTTTCTGTGCGTATGTTTTATACAGCACCCATTTCCTGTGTATATAAGAGTATTAACTAATGTGATTGTTTCAGAAGGCTGTTTATATCATGGCTGTATACTGTATACTATATATGTAGGTTGTCCTCAAAGAATCATGTCCTTAGAGGAGTGCCAACGGCAGTACAAACTGTGCACTACTTGCCACACATAAAATACAGACTCATACGCAGATTTATACATCCATGCACAAAACAAGCGCTGTCTTTCTAACTCTGGTTGAGAGGGAAAGGGGCACTGTTCGTTGCATCATACCGGCATACGATCTACAATTTTCACTATCTGCCACACCTCTTTGTATTTCTCATACCCTCATCTCTTCCTACATTATGAATTCATTGCCCAGCATGCCTTCTTGACCATGAAACCAATCACTCTCAGCAGTGAAAGTTTGTCCTCTATGCTAGTGCTGACCTGCATCGGCAAATCCATAAAGAAGGTTGGAGGAAACCTGCACACACATACACCACATTCAGTCCTGAAACAGCAGCAGCTGCTGCAGCAGTGGCTTGGCTGCGCGGCGTTTGCATTGTCTCCTCAGAGGCAAGTGTAAACAGAGTGATTGAACTGCTATACTGCAGTTGCTCATGCTGACTCACGCTGTACATTACCAGCGAGGAGGAGACGCAGGATGGAGCAGAGAGAACGTGGGATACTCATAAAGTGTTCTCATCTCTCCCATTCTCTCCCCCATCTGCTTCCCCTCTTCCAACCTTTCCAAGGTTATCCCGCAGGCGGTGGGGGTGGCGGGGGTCAGAGAAGGGGACAGCCCACCTCAAGCAGCTACACTAAGCAGTGAGGACGAGGGCCCTTCAGTAGAGCCCTGGCTCTGATTAGCAATCTGTCCCTGTGGATACAGCGTGTAAAGCTGACAGCGGGGGAACTAGTCTGAGACTGTTAGAGGGATTGTTACTGCAGCGTCTAAGCTAACTGGTTGGCTGGAGGGGGGAGGAAACGTGTGGTGGCGACTCCGGAGGCGGATGCACCATTTTTCTAGTCCAAAATGAGCCCAATGTCACTGTGACAGCGCAACGCTCCTCTGAGGGCACCGCAGGCCAGGGGGGAAAATGATGGATGAGTCGCCAAGCAGCCACTCCTGCTTCATCACTGTGTACACAAACACACATGCATATACACACTCACACGTACAAACACAAACATGCATCCAAAGTCAGGAAAATACATACATATAGTATACACGTGCTATGAAAATGGATACCCTGCAATATGCTCACATAAAGGAATGTCGGAATACACAAATACACTCACACACTTGCAAGAATAGAATACACATATACACTACAAATATGTGCACACAAAGCCATCTGGGGATATACACATACACAAAGACATGAATGTGCACATATGCTTTGAGTGATTTATTTGTGTCCACATGAGTTATAATTAATCACCAAATTTAAACACTTCAGATGCAGATGTTTACAGGAGTTGTCAGTAACACACACACACATAAACACACACACACACACACACACACACACACACACACACACACACACACACACACCCACCCACAAACACACACACAAACAAATACACAGTCAAACAAAGCACACGGCGCTGGCTTCATTATGACTGCAGCTCAGGCTAATGCCAAAGGATCAATGACAGATCCTCTCTCTCCCTTTCTCTCTCTCTCTCTCTCTCTCTCTCTCTATCCTCCTCTCTCTGACCCAAAAGCAGCAGCGCGTTGCCATGCAGAGCACCCTGCAGCGTTCATTCCTTCTATGACCGAGCAGTAGCCTCCAATAAGGCCCTTGGGTCACCCCGTTGCTAATACTCCACCTCAACATATCCATCCATCCCCCTACATATTGCACAAACCCCAACCAACCCACCATTTACTGCAACACCAGTTATGAGGGTAAGGAGGATTACACTCAAAGGCAATTACCTAAAGTGCTGATTACATGCAGAAAATTGCAACCTGTAATGCTACTAGAATTGTTAATTTAAATCACACTCTTATAAAAGCATTCAGTTAATTATGGTTCATTTTTTAATCAATATTTCTGCAAGATATGAAAAATTCCACAGTTTAGATGCCACAGTTGTACTGAGCAATGCAATAATGCCGAAGCATCATAAGCATCTGTGATCTGATTACTGCATATTTACAGTAACTGCAACAGATTACAGATGTCATCTTTTTGGAATCAGATTACTGTAATTCCATTTACATCTAATCAAATACTCCTCCCCGGCCCTGCTGAGCTAACAGAAAGGAGCATCCCTGACACTCCTCATGTAGATGCGGGTCTACGCGGGCAGTGAAGGAGAAATATGGCCGGCCGATGGTGAGCAAGGCGCGTATAGCTGAGTGGCCATCCATCACGACCCTGCGGCAGAAAGCCATACACTCTCTGTCCGCTCAGGCCCATCCTCTTGTAAGGAGGGAGAGGGGATTGGGAGGAGACAGGACAGTAGGAGAAAAGGCTCATAAACATACTCCCTCAGGATGGGAGGAGTGTGGAATGTAAAATCCTCCAACACAGGGCAGGAGAAAAAATATCTGGCCTCTTAGATTGATGGACTGAGCTTCTGTGCTTGTAGTGTTTTTCCTGCAGCACAACACACACGGGTGTACTCCATGATTACTGTAGTCGAGCCGCAGCCGAGAGTGGATGGTGGCTACAGTCTAAATATTAGGATTAATGATCATACTAGTCAGTCTAGTGAAACATTATTCATACTTCTATTGCGTTCAAATGCCAAATAGGCAAACAGTAGGAATACAGAGAACATTTGGGGTCTGAAAAAAAAAATCTATTTGCTTTTCTACCTTCTGATCAAATAAATGGCTATACCCGGTGACAGATAGCATAAATAAACAATAAGTGGGATTACTTGTGCTCAGCTACGGATGAGGTGAAGCAAAAATCAATATAAAAAATAATGAGGGCCTTCAAAACTTATGTTCTGTTGGCTATGCTAATGCATTCAGATGATAATGTGTACCATAATACATTACATTTCCACCCACTGGAAAGGGCAGGTTAAATTTCTCTTCTCTCCTACCTATAACCACTATCTCTTTTCTATGAGATCAACTGCAGCAGTTGCTTATATATGCAGTTGGTCTGACTAAAGAAGATGACAACAGAGAAACGAAGCAAGGAAATGAAGGAGACACCAGGGTGGGCGGTGCTCTAACCAAGTCGCATGGAGAGCTCCGTGCCTCAAGACAATAACTTTTACTGATAATAAAAAGTGTGCTGGCAACGTTGCATGATGATTTCCCAGAAGACCATATTTAGTAGTTACCAAAGGACAAAAGGCTGCTAACTTGCATGTCAATGAAAAGGTCTCCTGATACAGGGGCAGCACAGGGGCAACACAGGGGCGAGTGACAACACTATTGACATCATTTTAGAAAAACCGTGCCCAGGTCTATCTCTCTTTACAAGAGGGCATTAGTATATATATGAAGTTAAAGGTTTGTCGTATCATCTTTTACCTGGGTATGTAGCAACAGACTGTACTAAGCTGTGACTCTCACACATTGGTGTACATGCTAAATTAAAAAAAAAAGGAATGGAGGAGTTGTTCCATTGTCTTGTGCTTCTGTGCTATTTGAGCTGAATATAGAATGACTAAATCATTTCTCAGTGAAATGCTTTCATGAAAGCTCTGTCCAAGGTATTTGTGGAGGAAAGGGTTAAGTCTCGAATGAGGAAAAAGGAGGCTGCATATCGGTGATGGTGGTGCCTTCTGTGTTTTTCAGTACCTTTTGCAATAAAGGCATGTAACCTGTCGTGTCCAATGTCAGTAATTTCAGCCAGCAGCAAACACACGTGGTCAGTTGCCAGTGCAGCCCACTGCTAACTGTGCACTTTTTCTGGCGCCCTTGCCACTATGCATCTTTATTGTCCTGTAACTGAAAACCGTAGCTGTTATTCTCCAATCCTGCCACTTCAGAGGCATCCGTTTCTCCGTTAATCAAGCTGAAGTAATCTTGCAATATTGATCCGGTCCGGTACCAAAGGCAAATATGTTAAGTGCACAGCGTGGCCTACACAAGGGAGCTTAAATTTGATGCTAAAAGGAGCCACAATGCTCACTTTGCTCTGCTTCCTCTACATATGTCTGTGTTGCTTGGGCACATCTTTTCCTGCCTACGTAAGCTCCTATGAATCTTGTCTGGCAAGTTGTGGAAGCCACATACTGTAGAGGTAGCTTCACATGACAGTCATTGATTTCAAACAAATCTGTCTGGACATCTTCTCTTTCTGGTTCGGTACACCTCTCCGTGGCTAATGAGCAGCCATCTTCCTTCCCTGCTAAGTGAGATGTTCTTTTTCGTGCCTTGTGTCATGAAACACTGGCGATTCATTGCCAGGGAGGAGAGATGGAGGAGGGAAAAAAAAGTGTGATAGTTAAGCCTGAGCTTTAAGACAGACAACTATGTCCCCTAATCCCTTCTGAGCAGCCGTAAGCCTTTCGTTATCGCTCGTTAGAATTGTGCATCCCTTAAACACATTAACTTAGGCCCTAATGCAGGCCCCTTTTGTATGACACAGTAGCTGCTCATAGCTGCAGTCACTAGGCTAAGAGGGAAGAAAAATGCTAATTGCCGTCAGACTCATTTAATTGGGTAACAAGGGCGTTTTTTTAATGGATGCTGAGTATCAGCACATTTTACAGCAATCAACATTATACTGACAAGCTCTTGAAGCGATAGCAATTCCATGTGATCCTTCAAAAATATGTCAGGGAAGGAATTTGATGATAAAACCAGGCATGAAAACACACTGACAGCCACTCAATCCTGTATTCATTCACATAGTGGGATACTCATATCTTTCTTTCTTTGGATTGGATTGCTCTTCTTGTAATCAGTATACAGGTAGTAAAGAGAGGAAGAACCTTGCTTTTCTCCTGGGCCTTGTGGGACTAGGATCAGAGCCACATCCTCGGTCAGCTGCTCTGTACTCTACAGTAAATATCCAGCCACAGTGTGCCCCAGTCTTGACAATGGCCATCGGTTACCCAGCATCCTCTCAGTCAGTCTACCAGCAAGAGCTCTTTTTTAGCTGCATGAATAGCCCATAGCATAAAAGACACAAGGTAGTTAGTTAAAGTAACAGTTCACTACTTGATCCCTCAACAATGCTGTATTTGCTGTTGGTGTTATCCCAAAACAAAGTGCAAGTAATATTAAAAAAAATTGTCGGTGTCCACCATGGCTTCGCAAATGTCATTCTATTTCAGTGTTTTTCTTCCATTTTCCATTTTCTGTGATTCGGTGCATATAGATGAATACGACCTGATGCTGTCTGTGATCCCCCTGTTGTGCTGAGGGTCGGGAGAACCACATTGACTGGGCGACGACTACAACAAAGCAGGCCTTGTTATATATTCCGAATGCAGCACGGCTAAGATATTTGGTGTTTGCTGAGACAGCAGATGACATGCCTTGCTCTCCTGGCTCCTTGCTCAACCAAAGCAGGATAGACTTAATTGCCTCATTAGCAAAAGGGCCAGCCAGGAGTCGGCCTCTTCCACATTGTTCAATGTCAAGAGTGCAACCGAGAGGAAAGGTTAATAGAGTAAACAGCATCTCCCTCTTCTAAATGGAAAAAATGTTTGTTTTCATGTATGATGGGTCGGTGGCCATAAGCTTTATCTTACTCCAAGGTGACTGAATTATGCATTTTAGCTTATCTGCGTATTGCATATGCTAACCTTCATTATTCCCAAATTCAGCATATAACACGGCTTGCTGTTGCTGTGGGGTAACTCCCAGAGCTGTCTTTTTTAAGCTTGGACCCATCTAGAAAGCAGAGTCATCATGCCAACTTTAATTATTTTAAGAGCTTGAATTTGCAAACTCTGCTATTTCCTCCTCCACAGCGTCTTTGGACCCTAGACAGCAAATCAAGCCAAATACTAACACTCTTGATTTCCCTCTTGAAGAAAGACACACAGAATAAAACTGATGTCTGCTGCTGAGAGAAAATGGGAGGTCCTAGAATGCCTCATGTTTAATAATTTTGAGAGAGATATCAAACTCTGAGCTCAGTACAGTTTTCACTCACTGGTGCACATCAATATCCTCATCCAGCAACCGCAACAGGACAATTTTAACTGTGACAGCTTGGACAACATAGCCAAACCATGACAGGCATCTTGAATGCAGTCCTAAGGCTCTGTCTGTCTCTTGACAAGAGATGGGGTGCTCTACAAGTTGGGTCTGACAAGCAGTGTGATGGGCCAGGCTAAACAAGTGTGCACTAAACAGAAATGAAGTGAATGTCAAAAACAAATGGAGGAAACATACCGTTATCTTCACTCAGCTGCGAGTTATGATTGCGAAGTTGTTGGCATCAATTTGCTAGTCTCTGAGGTGCAATCCATTATTGTTGTGAGTTTACACAATCACATGAGAACGACTAGCCTACAGCTGCAGAGAGCACTTGTATATGAGTGTTCATCCAGCACTAACAAACACACAGCACAGACAAACTCCACCTTTACTTTATGTACATGTAAAGCTAAAGCTGCCTTCCTGATGATGAAGAGGAGGAGTCCTACTATGGGAAAAAACACCAGACAACCTTGTGAGATAAAAATGTAAAAAGTGCACTGGAGGTTCTTCAGGCTGTCAGTGGCACCGCCCTTACTGCAACGGCAGGGCAGTTTCTGACAGTGGCTTGAAAATGGTTAGAAAATGTACAGCTACACGTCTGCATGGGCAGCAAAACATAAAGGCTCCCTTTCATCAACAAGTCAAGTCTAACGAGTTGGAAAAAAACAAGGTGGTGGTGCCATCTGTTCTGAAGCGCTTTGCTGGAAAAGGGGAAAGCATGGGGAGGATAAGAGGGGGGAAAGGCATTTTCAGCTCTAGCAATATATAATGTATTTAGACCCACGGTGTGAGCTCCTAAATCAGCAACATTATCTCTTGTGGAAACAAACGTCTGATGAAGGGCTTGTGTGCTCATCAATATGAAACACTGATGCGAGAGCTCTAGTGCAACCAGTGAATTTGCATACTTAATTTTTGGTCAACTTAGCAGTTGATCAATAATATTAAGTTTACAGTGTTTGAGCTGTGCTTTGACGAACCAAATGGCTGGTATTTTGGTTGGATAATGAAAACGATCCACTACCTAGCATCAATTGCAAGAGAACAACACTGGCAACCCAAGTTATTGCTTTTTAACGTTCCTACTGAAATGAGGTAAAGTTCTGAAGACCCAGGATTTGATCCTTATAAAGAATTAATTAGCAGAATTGCATATCTAGCAGAGCTTTAAAGGCCACAGTTTTATTACAATCAATAAACGGATTAAGCCAAGAATTTAAAGTTGTACGACAATCTGAATGTGTTCAGCCTCCAACCAATAATAAAATCTTTTTTTCTTGTATTCAGTATAGATGTAAGTTTGACAGAGTCCTGACTTCATCCATAATGCAGTAAGAGTGGAGGGGGATCCTCTGGATGGTGTTCAGCTCTTGTATAGGTAACCACTTTGTCTTCTACCACTCTAATCAATGCCCACCAAATTCCCTGCCTTCCAAACACCATACATCTTTAAGTCTTTCCAGGCTACCTGGTGACGACCAAAAGCGGCTGAAGATAAATGTCTGAAGGGTAGAAGGGCCTCTACTAGGGAAGACTGGCGAGCAAAAGAGGAAATGGAGTGAGACAACAGAGCACGCGGGTTCAAAATACCTAATGGAGTGTCCTGCTTGCTGGGCTAATAGACTGCTTCAAATTGAAAGGAACAGCAGGCGTCTAAATAGAGCGACGTGGAACATTTCCTCCTGTTCATTCGGTTAGCTCCCAATTGAAAAAGCGGGAGCGGAAGAAGAAAAAAAAAAACTTGCCTGGTTTACCATTATTTGGTACAACTCAAGTTGCTTTTATTCATCTGCAATCAATTGATTGAACCACAGCTGAATGCCATTTAGAATGAAAGAAAAGTCAATATTTTGTGCATCTGCACTATACTAGAATAAATCAAATACATATATATTTCAAAATTCCTTCTGTCTACATTAAAAACCTTTTGCTTTAAGATTTATGCTGAGAACTCCTTGTGGTCACAGTCTGCCTGTGAATCGTATTCTCTTGCTGGTTCTCATTTCAGAAATGCGATGCTGTTTGAATGTACAAGTTGATATTTGGACATGATAATCAATAACCACCGTGTGAGATAAGGCACTGCACAGGTTGGAGTCTGACAGGTGCACCCCATGACCAATTAAAGTGCTAAGCGACTGGTAAGAGATGATCAATTATTGGCAGATGGATTACTGGGGTTTTGACATGCTCACTGAAAGTTGTTAGCCGAGCACAAACTTGCCCAGCAGTGAAAATGCCATACTGTTCAATCAAGGTCCACTCTGCTGAGTAAAAAGAATGATTTCATATTATCTTGACTTGACATGAAATCAGCCAGATCAGGTTTGGTCAACCTTAATCTTGTAATTAGGCTTCCAGGTGACAAGGGAAATCTTTGAAGAAACGCACAGGCTTGACCTCCGCTGTAACAAAACTAATGTCACTCTTGTGCTGCTTGCTGGGTGTAAATGTTTCATCAATAGTTAGCTTTTTCTTCCTTTGTGTAACTGATGTAAGCACTATGCTAAGCCGCTTGAAAGTGAAAGACACCTCGGCAATAGGGATTTTGCTATTTGAGCTGTTTATTTTCCTGCACAGTTGTGTTGAGCAGCTGCATAGAAAACAGAGACATACCTGGTTTTCAGAGACAGAGAACATAGATCAAAAGCATGTTCTGCTTAGAGAAGACAAGCATACTAGCTTTATTCCGCACTGCCAGTTTTCAGTAAGGCTGAAAGCACTTGAAAGCACCACAACAGGGCCGGGAGCTCTGAGGTGATAGCATCTCAACCCCCATCATTGATAAACAAATCATTTTAAATGGTATTTTTGCAAGATGTATGAATTTTGATCACCTTTGCTCTTGCAGTCGAAGAGCACTTTGTTGGTGATAGATGGAATCCTATTTCCAGCATTGTCAATAGCTGCAAAGATATAATATCAGGACAGACCTTCAATGGAGTGAATCAATGGGAGACAATTCCATGCTTCACCTTGCTGTCAGCGTCAGCGCTTATCTCACCATTTTGTTCACTCTTTTATTTTCTTCTTGCTTACATAAAACAATCATAGACCTTGATTAAAATATTCATGCTCACAAGGAACAAATCGTTCACATTTTTTAAGAAAATAGCTGTAATTGTGCAAGCTTCATCGACTTTCATTGTTGTTCACTACTGCAAATAAGGCAGAAATCCTCCCTTTTGAGGAAATGGCCCTGGATGTAGAGATTACAGGGAACTAGAGGCCAATGCAGTAATTTAGTGTCATAACTACCCAAGGTGTTATAGAACTACCTATTTTAGGTACCTAATATGGCAAATCTGCTGGAATATGGTCATATGAAATATACATTCTTATTTAGTAAGCTGATTGCTCTAGACACTGCTGTCCTGTGGTCATGTAATATAACCCTTGATTAAAAATTTGCCTCCTGTAAAGCAGAACTATGAAATTGAATGTCAAAATATACAGCTGCAACTACCAGTTATTTTATTTCTCGAGTAATCTATTGATTTTTGGGGGATTTTAATTGGTCAATTCCCATTTTCCTAGAGCCCATAATGACTGAGCCTATTTTATCAGACCAGCCACACCGAAAGACAGTTAACTTATGTATAAAATGGAAACAATGAGCAAGAAATCCTCACATTTGAGAGGTTTGACTGTGAGTGCCTAAACATAACCTTAAAAAAGTTCTTCCCATGCTTTTGTTGATACAAGTGGATTTTTTGTGTACTGCAAGAATGGCTGTTTGAGGAAAACAAATAAAAAACATCATCAGTAAACATTCTGCCAATATAGTCTGTGTCAATATCTTTCATGCTGCTGGGTTTTTTTTGTTTTTTTTTTTCACTATGTTTCCCTCAAATTGTATTTTTTGCTGAAATTTACTGTGATAAAACATAATTTCTGGAAGCAGTTTTGCTGCTTAAAAATGTCTTACATGATACACAGTTTGATCTTATGTGAGTTTAAGTTTTGCTCAATAAAAATAATCTTATGGTTCACCTGTTACATAAAACAGCGGGCAGCTCACACATGTATCAGTGTGGTTTATCTGCTCAAAATGACTGTGTTTTTAATTGTTTGTGTACTGTACAGCAGTACAGCACACTAGTGTAGAGTACTGTAATGTGTAGACTGCGCATGTGGCTCTAGTTAATGTGAACGTGAGCCTCTCCAGAACATCTGTCAAAGATTAGCAGTAAAGTGAAATAGGCAGTTCCTGTTCATACGTTCCAAAATAATCTGGCAGTAATTTTCCCAGTGAAGGATGAAAGGGGGGGGGGGTTTATAGGTCAGAAACACTACGTAAACCCAGCTCTGTCAAGGCATGTGTCTTGTGTTTTACAAGATGGAAGTGACAAAAGGCCCATACAGACTAATGCTTGGATAGCTTGGAAAATATGGGTGTGGCATAAACACACCAGGAGGAAGATGAAGAAACTGTCAGACAAAAAAATACCGTGGAAACAAAAAATGGGTTTGTTAAAGGCCACATCCATTCCATTTTACCTTAGATATCCTGGATTGCTATAAAAATACAGCCAACCTCGACCCTCCACTAGTAGGAATAAAAGCACTTACTTTAGAGCCGGTACACTTTCACCTACAAACACGATCATTTCAAACATAGCATCCAGCTTGCTGCGACAGAATAGAAAGACCTTCTGACTAAAAGCACCACAATCAATGAAACATGAAGAATCCCTGAGGTACAGAAGGAGGACGGATTGTTATTCAGGTAAGCGTGCTGTCATTCAAAGGCCGTATACATCAGGGGGAAAGTGCTTAGAAGGCAAATCAGTGTTTTGCTAATGACATGGGTCAATTGTTTTGAGGATGGCTGGACCTCTGTACTCATCTCTAGGCCTCACCAGTCACCCTTGGTAGAGGGTTTAGATTCCAGAGTGCCCTGCCCTTGCTTATCCGTCCAGATTGGCCACTTTCACTTTGAGTAATACAATCCTCTCTTGAAGGAAATCTGTTTACACTTTGTTCTGCATGTCACATTTCTGACATTGTAGGTGGAGGGGAAGTCGTTTCACTATCTGGAGCTCTGCACCTCTAGCTATTTGCTATTTTCCTCTGTTGGCTGCAGTTAAACTGTACTGTTAGTCCTATAGCCTGAATGCATTACCCACTGGATACTTACCCCTGAGTACATACTGCATGTTTATTGCGATACTTCACATTGTACTTTTGCACAGTCTGTGTGCGAGAATGTGCTGAGAGAGTTGATATGTCTGCATCACCTTCATCAAATAAACTTTGTATAAATTGATTGTACTTGCCTATTGAGGTGAGACTGAGAGTCATTTCAAAGTTTATGCTTCTAGAGAGTTGAAGGTATCTTCAATGCACTGCACAAGGCTCCACAGCTAACTGACAAATGCTTTGAATATCCTGCAAATCTGTATCCAACAAAGCAGATCTGCCAAATTCATCACATGCTCTCAACAAACAAATATTTTCAAAGCTGAGAGTGTGCATAGAGGATACCACATGATAATGTCGAAGAATGATGTGAGTCAAAAGGAGATCAAAATGAAGCTTTAATGTATGGTAACTAGACGTCAAATAGCGAAATGTCTCTGGGTTAGTAGGAATGTCAGAAGTTTGTGCTTGGGTGTGTGTGGGAGTGTGATTCAGGCGCAAACACATCAAGATGTCACTTCATAACCTCTGGCTCAGGAGGCTCCTGTCATCTTCACAATTCAGAGATCCTCTGCCTACCCTGGCGGACATGCTAAATATAGAATGGGGACAGAATTTCTGTTTGGAGCCACTGCTCTCTTTAGCTACGTCTAACACTAACACTAGCATGCGTGCAAATGCGCTGCCATCTTCTCACTGTTATACACATACAGTATATGCATGCACGTAGATGCACATGCATAGACTCACAAATGCTAATGTTAAGACCACTGTATTCTCATGACCACTCGAACTGCGTTGTCTTACAGACTGGTGCTCAAGTTAAGATAAAACTCCAGAAAGTGTGGGAGCAGGGTTTGGCCTCTTGCATGGGGAATCTGCTCATTCTTTCAAATTACATTTCTGTCAAGTGACTCACACTATGTTATTACTTCTTGGACAGTCATTTTCAACTTCCCTCATTCAGAATCATTTAATCCTGGCACAAGGACAGATGGGCAATCCATCACTAGTCTCTCTTACCTGGCTGAATCTACCACTGCACCACACTGCTGCTGAGTTACTTTGTTTGACCTTGTTCTGTTTCTTACTTTGTATGGGCAGAGCTACTGAAGGGAGCTACGGAACTCTCTGTGGCAATTAATTGGGCTACTTATCTGTAATGTAAACAGTGGATATTACATTTCCAACAGATATTAAATTAAGGATGTCTCATGACTTGCGAGGCCAAAGCCGAATAAAAAGGAAATGAGCCCCTATTAATGACTATTGATTCTTTTATAATAAAAACAGCCACTTCCTCTCTTTCCTTGGCCTCAGTGTTGATCTGGAATTAATACAGGCTATAACTTTAGAAAAATGTCGTTCAGTCTGGCACAACACAGCAGCCTAGCCTAAAGAGCAACATTTATTTCTTTGCTCTTTTTTTCCTGACTGGCACATTTTTTTGTTCTGCATGAGAGATGCATGACCCAACTTGCGACTGTAATGGACATTCGGCCTAATACCACTTTTCAGCTGCAGGAATTGTTTTATACAGTCAAGTCTTGTGACATGACATAAAGGAAGAAGAAAAGAGAAAAAGCCTCACCATGGCAACAAAAATTCATTTAATGTTCTTGGCACAGGCTGATGGTTATTTTAAGAGAAGTGTGTCATTATTATTTTTTAGTAGGCAATAAATTGCTGTTGTGTAATTTATTGTATAAAGTTATAACACTGCCATTGCTGGCTCCAGTATGGCAGCTAGGAATTGGTTGTGTTTTTATTGTCACCACCACCACCACCACCATCATCACTATCATCATCATTTTTAAGGCATTGGTATCTAATAATCTGCGTGTTTATCTTGAAGAAGACTGATGAAACTAACCAAAATGTTCTTGCTATGCAGTGTCCAATGCTGACTCAGCTTCTTTAGCTAAACCGAAGATCAGTGACCATCACCACTGAACACATACTCTGGATTCACTGGTAGACCAATGTAACCCCAGCATTTCTGCAGGTCCAAAGAATATGTCAATTTTTCCATTTTCTATACTGCATATCTTATTCAGGGTCACAAGAGACTGGAGCCTTTCCCAGAATGCATTGGGCAAGGGGCAGGGTACTCTGCTGAGAAGCCACCACAATATGGAAGCAATTGAATAATGGGAGCTGAGGATAACAAACTCTTTAGAGGTTTATAAGCCTACTTAACCCACATCAAGCATTGGTTGCATATCTGAACTAATCAAATCAGAACTTAAACTTAAATTCATGTGTCTTGATTTCTCTCTACGCTGCTATATGACCAACAAGTAGACTAGAGTGCGACTTTTGCAATCAAACCAGAACAGATGAGCTGCTGGGTCTTATGTCAATTATTCCCAATATGGCCACTCTCAACCACTCCCTTTAACTTAGGGGTTTCCAAACTTTCTCATACTAAGCAGGCCTGTATATTCAGAAAAACTTCAAACTGTCAACTCCCTTTTGTAAAACTTTGTTTTTCCTCAGACACACCCAATTACAGGATTTGAATCCCCCTATGTTACATTGGAAGTGGTGAGACAGTTGTGGTGAGTGAGAAATCTCTTACTGGAAGTCATTTTTACACATTGTTTCACAGTGCTACATAACTCCAAGTCAGTGGAGTCACAGCGGAATTGAACAATTCTTCATTAAACTCTGCATCTGGTATCAGTAATAGCAGCAGCAATAGTAGTAACAACAGCACTGTTGGTATTAGTATGAGTGTAAGTGGTGATACCATAAACTGGTGTAACTGGTGAAAGGAAGTTTTTAATAGTGATCATAGGGAACAAAAATTTTCAATTAACCTGTTAAAGTTCCAATTCAAACTGAAAAACAAATAATTGTGCCAAAAAATAAGAGACAGCATATGGAAAATATCTAACCCTGTGGGGTCCTAGTGTTTTCTGTTTGTGCTGCATTTTAAATTATTTCCCTATGTTTAAAAAGGCAAAAAGCATTTTCTTCATCTATAGCAAACCTACCTTTGAAGAACTGGTGCCAATACATCCAAATAGGTACATGGCTGATAAATCTGAATAGCAGATTTAAAGGGAGGGGTCAGGTGAACTTTTATCCTCTTTATTCTTTCCTATTTTAGAGAGCTTCCCCAAGTAGAGCAGCCTATGGCTTGTAAATCAAGGCTGACTTGTGCCTTTTTCTAAAAAAATACATCTAAATATAAATAGATTAAAAAAAAAAAAAACATAGGCGCTTTGCAAAGTGCAAGAGTGCCTATACAAGACAAACGAAAATAAAAAATAAATATATTCTGACATCATTCTAAATCGGGGCTGAAAATATTTGCCATATGCGCCGTTAAGGACGTGTCAAACAAAAGAGATGTATGCAAAAAAAAAAATAAAATCATTTTACATATAATAAGGACAGACACCAGTATCCGCATCCTCAGTAACGAATGGCAGGCGAACACGCTCCGCTGCTTTTTAAATTAAATAATTCTCTTTAAGGGGATGGGAAGTGACTTACCCAGAAACAAAGAGCGAAATATTGCAGACATCACGGCTGGAAATCCCATATGCAACGGAGCTGGAAACAATGCGCTCAGACTGCCTTTAAATTCATTCGGCTGACCTAAGTGCAGGCACAACGAAGCGGCACCATCGGCGAATACTGGAGCGAAATCAGAGATAAATAAATCTTCATTGAGCATATGAGTCCAAGGACATCATATGTTGCACACGCCCGACATATCTAAACCTCCCAAGGAAAAGAAGAAACGTGGCTCTCTCTCGTCACCGTCATTTTCATCGCAGGCTACTTGGTGTCAAATCAAAGTTCCCTGGCTGTCTGGCTCTGGCGTGGGACGTGTTGTCTCAGGGTCCCCTCTGTCTCCTACTCAGCAGTCTCTCCTCCTTTCCTCCTCCGCTGCACAAAATGCCAGAGAGGAGGAGGAGGAGGAGGAGGGCGAATAGGTGGATGATGAGGGGATGCTGAAGGATGGAGACCTCTAGAGTCTGAAGTTCTCTTGCGCAGGCCGAGCATCCTGCAACAAACGCGGACGGGCCGGGCGGGAGGGTGCGGGTCCTCCTTGTTAGTTGCTGCGGGCACGAATGAGCTGATTTCTTTGATATGAATGGGATTATGAGCTAATAATAGCCTGACACCACGGAGCATATAGCGTTTATAGTGAGTCTTTGGACTCGGTGATAAATTCATATAGTAGGTGAGGACTGAGGATATGTTTTTTTTTTAAAATTATACATATCGCGATCTAATTAATATTA
The DNA here is from genome assembly GCA_016859345.1 of Istiophorus platypterus. NCBI lineage: Eukaryota > Metazoa > Chordata > Actinopteri > Istiophoriformes > Istiophoridae > Istiophorus > Istiophorus platypterus. The sequence goes on from CM029116.1 coordinate 19,496,552, forward strand.
GTATTAGAACAGTGTTCTCTTAAAATGTTTTGCAATCTAATATACTGAAGCTATATAGTGAAGCTCTTCTACCTAATATATACATTATTTTATATCATAACACAATAATCATATTTTTTTAGGCTGAAATTATTAGTTACTTAGTTGATGAATCAATCAGTTGAACAATTAATGATTCATTAATCATTACTATCTTTTTCTTAGCAAAACTGCCCAAACTTCTCCTGTTTCTCCTGTTCCAAATGCAGATCTTTGCTGCTTTTCTTTGTCTTGTGTCATCCTAGTAAATTGTGATTGTCATTTTTCACTATTTTCCGATATTTAATGGACCAAACTATAGACAGATACTGTTTATTCATTGATACATTAAGAAAATAATTGTGAGACAAATAGTAATAAATATTATTGTTATTTGGAGGTCAGTCAGTACTCTACAGTATTTAGATATTTTTATTCATGCGTTTTTTTAAATACTTCCAAAGAATTTGGACTGTGAGACTAACTGGCTGTGATTTTACATGAAGAAACAAGCAATGTAGCATGTTTGAAATTCAAAAGCGTGATACATTTTCAGGGCTATTTATATTGTGCAGGCTATGATGCATACTTGTGATCAAAGGCAATTTAAAAATCTGTTTCGAACCAGAAGGCATATTTTTGTTCGCTCGCCATTTTGTATTTGTCCGGCAGCTTCTCAATTTTAGGATCATTCTATCAATCTTTTCAAAACTGCCACACCAGGTTTATCCCTCCACTGACTTTGGGTCAGATATTTTACAGGAGCAGCATGGTCTAAGTTGGGTAAACAAACAGCAAAAGGGGGGAGTGCTGCTGTGTGCTGATGGCTGCTCTCTGGCCTGGAGACAAATTAATCCCCCTCTTCTGTGTCTCAACAATCTACAGAAATAACAAAAGGATTTTCGCTTGCTGGTGGCCCCTCTGCTCTGTCTTGCTCTCTCTTTCCCCCTCGAGTGGCCTGCTCTCCAGCACCAGCCCTTCTCCTTTTCTTTCCGTTCCAGTAACTAGATAGCTTGAAACAATGTCTCTCATGCACAAGCAGACATGCACAAGAATCCTTTCTCTCTGTCTCTCATTTTCCTATCTTTCACAATATAAACACACAGGCACGGAAAGAAACACACGCACACAGTGAGCAGTTGATGAGACACAGAGGGAGCAACAAAAACACAACATAATTCCTGATGTTGCAAGAGGCAGATAAGGCACAGTGAAGTTGTGCCTTCAGTCTTGTGTGGTCGGGTTTTTGTTTATAATAACACCCGGCATCTTTTTTTTCCCCCTTTGCTTTTGTTGCTCTGTTTTTCTTTGTATTTCCACCTGAATAGAAAAGGTCATGGTCTCATTGCAACTCATCTCTGTGGAAGTCGGTATTCACAGAAGTCAGCAGCAACACAGTGTAGTAAAGTACAAAAGCAAAAACTACTCTAAAATGTTGCAGTATCAGCTGTCGAATGATGATGGATGGCTGGTTGACATATTTGTCCCTGCAATCACAAAAGTCCAGATACAAACACTTGATTGAAAAAAGCACCGGCAACCAAACATATATTACATCTATGTTACCCCCCCCCCCCCACACACACACACACACCACTACCACCCCACCCCCACCCTGTAGTTTTTCTACAGACAGATGAGCTCTAGAGGCAGGCTAGACTATGCAGTTGTACAGTGCATGATACAACACTGAGGTTATCATGACTGGTCCTTTAAAAGGTGACCTCACCTATATATAAATGGATTAAAGACTCTTCATGAGAACTAAGGTCCCATTGATTGTTGATAGTGATGATTCTACAATATGTCTTCCAAGCAGTGTAGATAGTGCCATGGGAGGCAACCTGTCTGTGTTTGGTGGTTTGGCCGTGGTGCATGATATAGCACCCCAATGCAGATGGCCTCACAGATGGTTGATATTTATACCATGGGGCCTTGAAAAGTCACTAGTGTGGAAACTGCTCTTCCTCCCTGATTAGTTTCACATCACCAAGAGCACTGCAATCTCCACACAACCATTCCTCACTGCGCTGAAAACAAATGACCAGTTATGATATTTATTATGAAGACATTAGGAGAAATGTGTGACACTGTTTTAGAATGAATCATTTGTTGTTTGGGCTGCCCCTTGTTAAAGTGATGATGATGATGAAATGTAGGGACTCTTCCCCCTCTTTTCATGGTAGTGCATGAAAATGTAATCCTCCTAAGTGCGAGGTCCATGTTTTTTTAAAAATCTTCCAGACCCAACACGGCTTGCATTTTAGCTGGGAGCACTCTTGACTTATGTACTTTAAGTGGATTTGCAATTTAAATTGGAGCAACAAGATGCACCTCGGATCTCCTGGCAGAGACAGAGCACGGATGCTGGAGTGTTCCCCACCACTAGAACAGCTGTATCTCCCTCATCATGACATCACAGGGATGTGTTAGTGTTTTGTTGACGCATGGGACGACACCCTGCAAACACATGCGGGTACTCTGGGATGCCGGGCTTTGGTGACCTCTCTCTCCTGACCTCAGGGAATGAGAAAAGTGGATAGTTAAAAGGATTCTTGAGTAACAATATGCATGTGGAGGAAAAAAACCCTCTTTTGTTTAGGCCTCTCTATTTTTAGCGACCTGTGTGGTGCTTCACTGTTAGAGTTTCACGGCTCACAGATCCTTTATAATTTAATGAGAGAGAGGATGGCCCTCTGAGATTTATGGCAAGCATCTAAAGGTGGCATTGGCCACTCGGCTTATTGATCTAAATTGGACATTTGTTTATGCGTCAGTAAAGCTCTTTCCCTCCTGTACCATAACCACCCCACCTCAGGAACATTCAAACTGTCCGCTTCTTCTTAGGGCAATTAAACTACATGTACTCCGGGTCAGTGTTCATTTTTTTAGGCTCTCTCTTAACATTAAGCAGATCCTGACAGCCAGTCAGAGGTGTACTAAACAGCAGTGCTGTAAAGTGCAGAGACCACAGCCACTGATATAAAGAGTCAGTTGAGAGTAGTGTGCACGTTTTGTTTCCTTTTCCCATGTCATCTGCATTATATGACTTTCACGGAGAGGCCCATTTATTGATCAACAGAATAAATGAAGCACTCAGACCAACAGTCATGTGAATCTATTTTATTTATTTACTTATTTTTTTGCATCTTCCTACTTCAAAGTCCCTTTGATCATGCGACGCTTAGATGATGGGATTTTATTAAAAATTTGAAAATGTAAGTGTCTGCACTCTATGCTCGTCATTACTCTAGATCAAATATAAACTGTGACAAAGGACGAGGAGCTATACCCGTTTTAAACCACTTCCTGTTCCACATTCCTGTGAGTGCACTTGTCTCGTTGTACTGTAAAGCCCAGTGAGTTCAAAAGTGGATGTTCCTCCTCTATTTATTTATGAGCCTTTCACGGGCGACATGAGGCAGAGAAGGATGGAGCTTAAAAACATGTTATCATGCTCTAATTAAATGCGAGGCAGACGATGGAATCGCATCCACGAACCCAACAGCACACCCAGTTTTATTTGACATCTGTTAGTCTGGTCTGTAGGTAAATGAATCTGCTGGATGTGAATGATTGAATGAATGAGTGAATGGATGAATTCATCAAGCAAAGCACAAGTAAACGGCCGAATAAACCAAACACGCATGATGGTGTCATTTGGGAGAGTAAAATAAGATTGATGCCTGTTTATTTTAAATTGCATGACTCTGAATTTGGAAAAGGTAATAATGTTAAATGGTCTCCCGCTCAAATCCAGGATAAGCAGATCAATCACAGAATATGATATCCACCACATTGCACACTGCATTAGAATTTGTTTTCCCCAACACTGGCATTTCCCAAGCTCCCTGATAAAGGAATTTGCAGCATCCCGCCCATGTCCAGAAACCAGCCAAAAGGGGAAAATCTAATAAATTTTTAATTAGAGGAGGTTGTTTGGTCTATTTCGACATGTTTTTCTATTGGTAAGCGGGTGTAAAAGAACAACACACTATCTCTATCAAGGTGTAATAAATAACCTGAGAGCCAAAATCCTGCCATTTCCTTTAAGTCTAACCAAGTATTTTATATTTATATTTAATTTGGACCAATTTTAAAGTGCACCTTAATCACATTTATGTCCTTTTTAAAATAAAAATGTGTCATCTCTGAAGTTCGTTCTGACAAATAAACCTATTTTATTTAAACTAACTTCTTGTAAACTAATTTGTGCATCATTACCTTGATTTACTAATAACAAGAAAACAACCTGAGCATAAATTCAATCCTGTGTGACTCACTTTACTCCCAAAAGCATCTTTTCTATTCTTTTATAGTCCCATTCTTCCATGGAAGCATTTTTTTTTTTTTTTTTTACAAATAAGGTCATACAAATGAGAAACTGTGGCAGTTGTATAACTCAACCCCTCAAACCATAGTAAACTGACTTATGTAAAATGAGAAAACAATCTTAATGCTCATTACCAGGACATCTGAGTAGCCTTTGTCGGGGGCTTAGAAGCCACATTGAACCAAACAAATTAGCCGATTAGCCTTGGATTTAAATGTAAATTGAATGCCTTCTTTGTCATTGATCCTTGCCTCTTCAGGTTTATTGACACTGGATGGAGAAATTGCCAGCCCGTTTTTGTTTAGCAAACAAACAAGGCCAGTTTGTATCGAGGTATAAAAGGAGTGGAGAGCGTGAAGCAGATGAACTGCTGAGAGCTTTTGTTTGATTGGGCTGATTTAAAAAATTCCTGCCCCCCCCCCAACCCCCAACCCCCACCATCCAATCCTAACCATGACTATTACTACTGCTGCCCTCTCCGTGATGAAGTGGTCTCCATCCTGGTCATTGGGGACTGAGTGATGTGAGCCATATGGTGCCGAAGAGCTGGCGTAAATCAGCAGACCCTTTGCATCATACTCTATGTCAGGTGTGGGTGTAGCTGGGGGCATCCATCCTCAACATGTCTCTATTCATCACTTGGGGAAATGACCAAGCTGTTGGTAAACACTTTGGGAGTAACACCACAGGGCACATTTAAGAATTACCCTCACATACTATAATTATGTCTCACATACTACATCCATACCATTGGGGAACCATTTACTTAAGTAGAGGTATTTAAATCTGCACTCAATGAAAACTAAAGCCACCACTAAAGACACCACTGCTTCTTACTTCAACTGTGATGGGACACTGCACAAACTGATATTGTGTGTGTGTGTTGAAAAGTGAAGCTGTGATGTCAAGGTTGTTTTTTTTTTAACAAATCTCTTCCTTTTGTCTGTTAAAAGACTGAGGGATGCTTCTCTGTCATGTTTTCTCAGCCAGTGGAGTCTGCAAGGTCAAACGTGTGATTGCGTTTTTGAAAGGGCTGTTTATAAAAAAAAATTCATTCGCTCTGTTAAGGCCGGAAGGACTTTATTTCAACTTATAGATGTAAAATGATCTGATAGAGTGAGAGGCTTGATTTTAAAAATTAATAATTGCAGAAACAGGAAAAATTATGCCTAGTGAAAGTATTCAACTCATTTATAAAAATAAAACTAAAAATATATGTACCGTACAAATTATCCCTTTACACATAAAGATCCAGCATTACAAATTTTACTTTAATCAGTAATATGACATAACAATAGTAGTGAGAAGAGAATTATCACAGTTACCCTCAGCTCTACAGAGCTTCGTACAGCCTGTTTACTCACTAATTGGGTTTTCATGCACCTTTTCTTTTTTGTTTTTTTGGCTAGATTGCACCACAACTGCATGGTACCTGTGCAGTACCAAGCAGTGGACAGAAACAATTAGCAAGTAGCTGGTGAGTACAGTGGAGCTTTTTTCAGCTAAAGAGCTAGATATTTCCCTCCAGGGTTAGTGGAGAGCAAAACAGAGCTGAAACGAGAGTGAATGCTGGATTTAGGTGGACACAAATACCACTGATTTAAAATAAGCATTGAAACACATCTTATCAGCCCCCACTTTACACCAAAACAAACACAAGGTGCAAGATGTCACTATGAGACATGAATGAAATTCTTTTGCATATGAAAAGAGAAAAAAAGGAGACCTAGATTTGATTTGCAGTTAGTCTTTATTTTCACTGTAATATTGTCTTTTAAATTTCTTACTAATTAGATATCTATCAGTAAAGGTAAGGCTTGATTTATAGGAAATATTGACATGGCCAAAGCCAGTCTTACGTACAAAAAAAGAAGTGATGAGATTTTTCTATTTTTGAACTAGACATAAAAAACAATGTAGGATTATGTTGTGCATGCTCAGGGGGCTGCCCGTATAACCCAAGAATTGGAAAAAAACACAAATCATTTTCTAAAGGAAAAAATGATATTGGTCACAGACAATTCCATGCCCCAAGCAGGGGACTATTCTGAAGCCCAGGCAATTTTCTAGAGCAACTATGGGTTGAGGCGTGACTGATGCAGTGGCCACTGAAGCAAGATTATTTCTTTGACAAACCCCACCAAGAAAGAATGACGGGAAATGAAAAGTTCAGCACAAAGCAATGATACCCTTACTGGGGAACGTAGACCAAGTGATGCACACACACACAAACACAAACACATCTGACTGTGCAGGGATTTCTTTTGATACAGATGATCAGGAGGTTCCACTGCGCTGCACTGAGCCTGGGTTACTCTGATGAAATATCAGTGATGCTCCATAAATATCTTTCCTTTCTCAGGGGTTAAAGGAGAAACACATTCCTTTCTGCAGTGACATTGTATCATCACAGTGATCAAACAATTGGAAGAATTGGCTTTTAGAGAAATACCAAAGGTTGCCGACAGACTAGAACCAGAACCCACACACACACACACACACACGTGCACACACACACACACACACACACACACACACACACACACACACACACACACACACACACACACACACACACACACACAAACACGACCCTGTCTGCCTGAGCTCTAATATGTGTACGGTTTGGGCTACTTAGCATTCTCAGTAGGAAGCTGTTAATCACACTGAGGAGATTTTAGGACCATCTGCTGGTGACCAGAATTTACACACATACACAAATCAATCAATCGATCAGTCCATTCATAGGGTTTTGAAAATGGTGTTTGGTTCCGCATGATTTCTCATGACAATCTCATGAGCAACAGTTGAACAGTTAGATAAAATTGAGATGGTGAGAAAAAAAGAAGTGATAAGTGATATGAAAGGGCTGATATATAAGGTAAAAAAGACTTCTTTCAGTTCTCCTTTCATGAGGGTGTCAGCAAACAGCTGGAATGATTCACATTGTCTTCGTTTCGCATCAAATCAATTTTTATTGTTGGATGGAATACTATCACAACAGATTATCAAAAACAAAGCAGCCAACCATATTGTTAAAAAATTCATTTCCACTGTTTTGATTTATCACCTTTCTGGCTACAAAAACAAGCCTCCATCTTTGTCCTGACCTCTCAGGCTCGGTACAGGTTTCATCTATCACCAAAGTTAGAAAAAAGAGATATCTCTAAAGATCATTCCTTCTACTTTTTGATGGAAGCACAACAATTAGCACCAAGATTCTGGTTTTATCCAGGTCAGTCATTTGGGGTCAATCAAATAACTTCAGTTTAATGCCTTGGAGGTGCTACTCTAATGTCTGTCTTTATTCTCTGCCTCCTTTCTCACAGACAAATTTATTCATGGTCTCCTTAATTTGTCCTGATAGGATCCACCACTTGCACACCCAGTCAAAGCTAGGATAGGACAGGTCATGATGGGAATAGTTCCATATAGGACTAACATTAGCTTGCGAAAAGATACTCTCCTGAGAAGGCTCGCCTGCATATGAGGTGGCAAGCTCAGCACTGCATGTGTTGTTTCCAATAACACAGGTAATGAATATGATAATTGAGGTTGAGTCCACCTCATTTGTCAATCATGTTTGAATCAGGTAAAGTGGCATTTTCTATGGAAACTATCACACTTGAATGGAAGCAAACACTCCAGAGACATGGACAGAAAAAACACAATCAAAATCCCGGGTCCTCTGGGATGCCCTGCAGCTAACTCTAAACAGAGATTGCTTCAACCTCTTCAACAAAAATAGTCCAACAGTGGGCTATCTCCATGAATTCAAATGCACAAACTACATAAACAGGCCTAAGAGAGAACTAGTTTAATTTACATGCATGTGTTTTTCCAGAGGTGTTTCTCATTAAAATTTAAGAGGGTTTATTTCAATATGAGATATTGAATATTGATATCTTGCATTTGAAAAATGCTACTTGTAAGACAAGACTTTCTTCCTGTAAAAATCAAGCCCATAGGTCAACTGTGCAAGCAGGTTATTGCAAACCAGAATTACGCTTTATTGTTAGGTGAGCTCTGGCAGCTAGAGTTATTATGATCGGAGCAAAGGAGGAAGTCAGGCAATGTAGCATAAGCAGCAAAAAAGTGCATGTTAGGAAGAGTCTGAGGTGGATGGATCGGTCAATAAAGCACAAGATTTTCCCAGACTGCCGATGTGCTTCTGCTGCCAAAGCTTCAAAACAAGATATCTTGTTTTGTTAAGTAATTCTTTACAGATTAACGCTAATTTTACAATAATATTGACTTTTTTTTTAACTCTATGGTTGAGTAATTAGTAAATGCTGTTGCTAGAATGACCCAAATTGGTGTATTTAGCTGTCTAGTGAAGCTAGCTATATATTTGGCACCAGCTGAATGTACAAAATAATGGTATTAATCAGGTTATGCTTTAAGGCTGGTCTGGGAAGTAAATTCAGGCATATAACAGCTTCTGTCCATAGTGAAGGAGCAACCTAAACACTCCTTAGAGTCACCGTCCGAATATACAGGCCATAAAGGTTTTAAACAGAAATACAAGATAGACTTTCAGTGCAGTATTCCTAAAAACTTATCTCTCCCTGAGATCTCCCCTTCGTTCCTCTATTGTAGGGGGATATACCCTGATAGCTAACTGGCTAGCATCAGCCATATATATGTCTTTTGGCATAATTAATTGATTGGCAGGTGATAGGCCAAGGGGCTGTGCAATTCAATAATGAGAACTAATCAAAAACATGGGCTCTGAGAATGATAATTTATCGCACAATGAGCTGAGGCTTTCCAAACCTCTCAAATCCACCTGGCTTCATTAATATTAGATGTTAATGTAAATTTCTTGATTTTGGTTTAAGATATAAAACCCAGCAGGGCTCCATAGGAAATAAATGGTGCTGTGGCTGGTATTTACACAAACAAAATTAGGTTTTAATTGTATTTATTCCCATTAGCCATATGTAATTTGAACTACAATATGTTTTGGTGCGAGTATCTGTGGAACAGACCCAGATTTTACATTTCAGTGATTTCACAGCTCTGATTTCAAGCTTCATGGAAGACTAGTTCAAGTTTATACACACACTGAATGGCACTCCTAGGGAAAAGACTTAACATATCCATGTTCCTAATTATTATTTTCTTATATATTCCTCTAAGGAAGCAGTTTGGAATAGATTTTCCAGACTGATACATAAATCTGAATGACAAAATAATGTATTCTGGTTTAATTCTCAGTGAGCCAAAAACTTGTAAAGCAATGCACTTTTCGTACACATTAGACCAAGTTGCACTGAAAAATGTTAGTTGTGTTGTGCAAGATGAATAACACTGCAGTTTGGTTCAACATAGCTTAGCAGAGATATGTAATTGCATCTTGCATCTTGCATCAGCCCTCTAGATTGGAGGTTTTGTTTGCTTGAGACTGCTGTTTACTTAGCAGAGAAATACAGCTTGTGATACATTCTCACATATAATGAGCTTGGACACCAAACTGGGGTTTTATAAGAAACAAATTACAACCTAGCATGCAGCTGTCACTTTGCTTTAGTCAGGAGGCCCACCCACTAAATATCACCTAGCTCATTACTGTACTGAGCGCTATGGCTGCTGCATGGCAGCCATAGAAAAAAATTCTAGCAGTATTTCTAATAAGGAAACACTGTGGTGTATCACAGATAAATCCTGGCCTGCATTACCTTGAATTCCAGGACACGTTTTTTTTTTTTTTTATCATCATTTGGTGGCTGAAACAATGTGTTGTACATTATGTAGTAGATATACTTAATAATAGTCACTACTAATATGTTATACCGGTACAAAAAGTGTCAGGGGTATTGCTACTCTCTTCTATAAAATGGTGAAAGTCAGTCTTACTGAATATACTCTCACAAGATAAGGCTAAACAAAGTATTTTTTGTACACGACATGCCTCATGGGGATAGTTGCCATTTATGCATGACTGAACTGGTCTGCACCATGTAGGGTCAGCTGCTGCACTGTAGGTGGATAACAGGATTGTATATAAAGCTTCAAACATAAGTGTTCATTAAATAAGCTAAACAAGGAGCTTGAATGAATTAAAAGCAAAATGCTTTCCAGGTCTGCGCCAGTGGGTGCCTTCACCACCACTGCAATCCACTTTGATCATGCTCCAACACTGTGAGAACTTGCTGCTGTTTCACTGCAAACACAAATTGTGGATTCTGACTGATTTGTGGCCCCACAAAATGAATTTGTTGGGCCAATTCCAGCTCCACAAACTCGCTGTCTTCTCATTCTGTCATTTCCTCTCTCGCTGTTTCTTTATTCCATCTACAGTCTTTCATAACCTTCATTCTCTCTCTCTGCTCCTTCTCTGTGGGTGATGACATTCACTGCTATGGTGTGTGTAATAGCTGATGTTGACTCTGCAGACACTTCACTCAAGCCCATCACTCTTGATAAAATCTCTGGTTAGTGCCACAAAAAGCGATATATGCATTTTGACCACTTTTATTCTCCAGCCACCACTCAAATGAGACATGAACCACAGTATCTTCTAGCTGGCATGTGGTTCATTATCAGACGTATGAAAGTGGGACTACATCAGGCTATCACATCAAATGATGTGTTCTGCACCAGGCTCACATCCTGCATGCGGTAGCCTTGACAACGCTGTTAACTTCATCGTTAAACACGGGTGGTGGAATGACCTCTGAGCTGCCGTCAAAATACAGATAAGAAAATGCCATATGGCTGTAATAATTATACCTGTCACGTTCCACACCACAAAAAACCTCTCTGGATGCAAAACAATTAAATCATGTTATCTCTTTTTGTTTTTAGAGACGAATGGGTAGAATAGAGGAGCAGTTCCACTGTTCTGTTACAATCCAGGTCTAGATTGACAGCTCACAAATTGGATATTTTTAGAGGATGATATAATCATACAGTCCTATTATTCTCATGTATTCCTCTCTCTTCAAAAGTGTCCCAGAAACATAATGATCAAGGCAATCAAGAGATAATTCTTATCTGATTCTATAGTGGTTCATCACACTTGTGAGGCAAGCAGATGAAAGAGGGGAAAGGAAGCAGAGAGATATTGTTTTTTTCCACCTGTGTTATGTCTTTTGACAGGGTGGAGAGGGATAGTTAGGGGTCAAAGAAAAAACACTGAATGGAAAGAAAGAAATGTTTTGTATTTTTAGGAGGGAGAGAAAGACATGATAGTCAAACAAAAATGTGGAGACAAATGTTTGAGCACAGAGCGAGAGGGCACATGTATGAGAGAGAAACACAGAGAGAAGAGAGAGAAAGAGGGGGTTGCTGCCTCTGTAGCTGCTCACAGCTTGTGGTGCTTGCATAGTGGAAGGAGGGGTTCTCTTGCCTGCATTAGCACTGCAATGTCAGTGAGGACTAGTGTATATCACTCACCATATGAATGGTTTTTGCATAGCTCCTGTGAATAATTATTCAAAAGCCCAGCTATCCAGTTGATTCATTGACCACTGAGTCAAATAAAAAAAAAAAGGTGAGATAAATTTTCTGAAAATAGAACCTATACAAATCTATGATACCCTTAACGTACCTCTCACTGTTGTACTTGCTTTTTCTCTGTAGCTAGCATCTGTGTCTGCTTGTCTGTTGCCATGTGGGAGATAAAAGAGGTTGAAGAGCTCTATGATTTATCAACACATGGGCATGGAGGTGGACAGGGAGTTGAAAGAGGGGGCAATGCACTGATACACTGCCAGCACATGGTACAATTTGCAGCGGTGCAAGAGAGCACACTGCATGCTCAAATATGAGATAAATAAATAAAATAAAATAAGTAAGTAAATAAATAAATAAATAAAGCCCAGGCCAAGCACCAGCTGTTAAAAATAGTTGCCCTTCCTGGCATTTTTCTATACCTTCCAGCAGTTCTCCACCTAATAATAGCAAATATACACACATAGCTCAGGGCCACTGCAAACAGAGTAGGGAGAGGCAGACTGGCATGCCTGGAGGATAGATGTGCTAGGTTATGGTAATGCTTTTGGAAGACAAGCTTCCTCCTCAGGACATACTGCTCACTTCACCCAGTCCCTTAGCCCTATTTAATGAGCTCCAACAGACAGAAATGAAGTACATGGAGAGGCAGGCATAGACGGAATGGTGATATATAGCTTGCTTGTCCACAGCAAACAAGAATCATTTCCAGACATGCCGTAAAACACACAGAGTGAGAATTCACCTTGAGCCCGTTTGAACATCAAAGCTCGGGCTGAGTAAGGGGCACACTTAGAGTAAAAACCTGGAAGAGGAAAGCATCACATGCTTGTGTCACTTAATTGTGTGAACGACCAATACAATGACCCTGAATACATCCATTTCAAAGTACCGCTATAGTGGCAATGTCATGGTCAAGTAGACAAGGTAGTGAGGGAATAGTCCAAGAAATGATGGACGCTTCCCTCCACAATGGTGTTATACCTAAATAGGTCTTTTAAATTCATTACGTCCGTACTTCAGATAAGCCCATGCAGGCCAGAACCATTATACTTGCAGATCATTCTGGCAGAGTGCAGGCTGAAACTCATTCCCAGAGATTTCACATATCTGGCCACCGTGGTGGAATGTCCTCTGTCACTTGCTGTTTGTGATTGGTGAATACACAATGTGTGTTTTCCCCTGGCACGTCAAACAAGCGGGGAAGATATCAGGACATTGCACGGACATGAGAGTTGTGCTTGAAGGAGCACACTTTTTCCCCCCCGTCCAAACCTGGGGGATGCTCGTTGAACTGAGAGTGGCTTTTTGTGATTCAGCAAACAAATTACTCAAAATGTGACAGAGGAAAAAAACCCCAAAACAAACAAACAAACAAACAAACAAACAAAAAATGGAAGAGCTCAGAAAAATGAGGCTGGCTCCTGCACCACTTGAAGGGGGGCATCATTCAAGCAGGGCAGATTAAATTCAGAGGGCAAATGAAAACAAATACAGCCAGTCGTCTCAATATTATTTCTAATTTGCTACTTGCCTTAGCGATGTAAAAGCGATACTGTTTCAAAATAAAAACATCTGAAATTGTAAATTGGATGCACAGTGTAACAGGGAGGCTGTTGTTCACAACATGTGGTTCACACTTTTCTCTTACAGTGCCTTCACAAATATATCTGATGGCGTTCCTTCAAGCAAGATGGCATACATTTACACAACAGAATGCCATTAGTGTGTGTATGTTACCATGAGCAGGTGTGAACCAAACAGCATAATTAAGGGTGATAAATAATGAATTTTTCAATGTGTTACTGTGAGATGTTTTTGACGGCATATTATTGTTTCCATCAGAGGATTATTTTGCAGAGTTCTGGGCATTATCAGCTGTAAAATTACAAATAAACAACCTTTGGTCTCCTGACCAAGACAAGAGGAGAAAATTTCTGTAACAAAATGCAAGAAAAGTAAAACATCATCATATTACTTAACACATTTTACAGCATCATGACAGCCATATACCTAGTATCCCAGTACAAGTGTAATTTTCCACAATTTCTGATTTGTGAGGTGTAAAAGTTGCAGAAAAAAAACACAATTTCCGTATTTTTGTTCACAAAGGATGGCAAATTTTATTCATTGATTCATTATCAGTTTATTAATGTTTAATAATTTATCATTTATTTCACATTTTTATGTTTGACACACTAATAGAGCACCAATTACATTTTTCTCCTCTAAAATATCTATGATAATTCCTCTTACAAAGACTGAACCAAAGCTTTTTAAATCCCAAATGGTCGTGTCATAATCCAGTAAACTCAGGAGCCTAATTGGATCTTTGAAAGGCCCAGAATAGTATGTTAAATACTGGCTCTGTTTAATTCAGTAATGGAAAAGGGGTCAAGTGGAAAAGCCATCAATGGCACACATGCCTACTGTGGCCTTGGAAGTAATATTTCGCATATCATTTACCCCTGTGCCAAAATGTGGTCAGTCACCAGAGCCAAACATTAATGGCGAAGTTAAACTCCGGAACAAATACTGTATGAGAAGTAAGCCTTTCAACATCCAAATATAGACACTGAGGATTGTAACACAGAACCTAGAAACTAATTAAAGCCTGTCTTAGTGATTCACAGTTCTATGCAAGCATCCAAGTCAGCCACTTTCACTTCAATATGCCGAGAGTGAGGCTGTTCAGACACAGAGTGTCTTCACGCACAATCTGTCTTATTCCACATCACAATGGATCTGACCAAAGCCAGACACAGCAACTCACTTCTGTCCGTGTTCTTGAAATAACTGGCATCTGAGGAAGAAGTAAAGGAATAGAACCAACAAAGTACACCACCTCTCCAAGCTGTCCTTTGAAAAATGCAAAGCCTGCTTGAAGTTATTGTGGCTCAGACACTGGCTAGAGGGGCTGATGTTCAAAAATAACACCTTGCGAGCCTTGACCCAAATTTGGCTCAAAAATAACTCCCTGGAAGACCAGAAACCAACAGTGGAACATGGAAGTTTGAAACCAAATCTCATTTTCATTTCAATCACACTCTCAGATGCCGCCAGCATTATTTATTGATAACGTTTTGAAACAAGAAAAATACACAAGTGGGGATGAATTGTGGAATATGAAATAGCTCGTTGTGCACTGTGATTCATACAGCTATTATTAAAGTGATATCCACAAGAGATGAAAAGCTTTCTTAAAAATTTAAACAAGTACAATCAGAAACCATTTAATACCATTATTGTGAAGACTGAGAAGTCTGCTCGAGGGATTTCTGTTATAGTATTAAACATGGAAATACAGTATCTTGATTTTTTTGAGTTTCTAGCTTGACCTTTCATCCCCTGAGATTTTTATATCAAGCTGTTTCCGTGACACTCAGGGTTACTGGAGGCATTTTCTTTTAATTAGAGGCTGAACCTGGTCTTGTGCCACTGCCTTCTTCTCCTTATGCATATTTCAGACACATCAGCAGAGGCGATAGCTCTGGGCTCCAGTGATTACCTCCCCATCATTTCTTTTAATTGCACCTAATGCCATTTAACTGCTAATGGTTGTCATACTCGGATAAAGCTGAAATCAAAGGTGTTTATGAGAGGAAACACTCATTTTCCCCTTGATAAATACTTCCCTGGGAGAAAATCGTGACAGGTAAGGAATTGGAGGTCTGTGTGCCATAATCACACCTCTGTGTGCATGCTAATGAATGCAGAGCCTGATCCATTTCCCAATCTGCCCTCTGTAATGAAAAGAAGAGAAGGCCTACCCCTGCAGCATTGCCTTGTAAGCCAAGTTAACACACACGAATGCCACCCCTGTGACTAGCAGATTGGATTTGCCATTAAATTATTCACTAATCTCTATCTACAAAAATGCCTCCTAAACAGGCTGCTGCATAGTTTGGCCTGATTTGTTTTTTGAATTTTAAGTGCTTCATGGAAGTTGGTGGAGGTAAGTCTGACAGAGGTTTGTACAGGATACAGGTGGTACAGAGGGAGCACAACAAGCTGAAATATAGGCTAAGATGATACATGTCAACTGTGATCATTTAGGACCGAGAGCATGCACATCGGGCTGTGGACTGCTGAATGTCAAACTTAATTTTTCCATTCTCATTCAAACCTAAAAAATTAATCCCTTCTTTTATAAGCACAATGGTATGACACCCTAGATGACAAACAAAAAGCTGTGCAGACTGTCTCCTGAGAGCATATTTTGTATTTTCCACCGAGGTGAATACCTACGTAATGACTGGCAGTTCAAGTCCTCTCATACACCAATACACCCATATGCTCAAAACAACAAAACTCCCAACAAAGCTACATATGCCTGCCTTGCCAAACCCTGCAGGCGCAGTATCTGCAGCCTGTCATGAGATGAGTATTGAGTTCACTGGTTTCTGGTACCTGAACAAATCACTGAAAAGCGGCACTCACTGAGAAGAGCAGTATCTCCACCATGCAGCATCACCAATCGCATACAGAGCCAAGTTTGAGATTTCAGTATACTGGTCACGTGCCTCTACTGAGGGCTGTCAACACAGTAAACTCAAATGTGTACAGAAGCCTTTTGAGAAGAGGTCAAAAGGTAAACAACTGAAGAATACCAGACCACAGATTAGTTTTTCACAATATGAGGAAATAAAATACCTATTAAAATATCGATATTTCTCAAAATATTTCATTTGGTAATCAATAATGTATAAATAAAACGGGTGGCAACAAAATGTCAAAATATAAGCATTTGCTTAAATATTAACAATAATCCCTGGTATGACATGCAGGTGCATTGAGTGGTTTAATTGTTGAAGTAATCAGCAAGTCCCCAGACTGCTGCTATCGTCAGAATTCAAGATCATCACATGCAAACTGAGCTGGCTCTTAGTTTGCTGAAATCTTCTAATGGCTGCACAAAAGATTTGGTCACACAGCACTATTTTGGCCCACACACTGATGATAAGGCTCTTCAGCCTAGGGAATTTTTTTGGATAATGAAACGAAACTACTGTTTTTTTTCAATATTCTGATGTTATTTTGGCATGGATTTATTCTGTGTAATAATAATAATGTAAATTCAAGGATGACTTTATCTGACTTTATCTGGGGTACTAAGCATTAAAACTTCTTGCTTTTTACTTGCTTTTTTCCCCTCTCAGTAATATTTGTTATATCTCACCTCATAAGTGTTTAAACTGTCATTTGTGTTTTATATTAAATGATATAAATAGCTTTTCCAGAACATGACTTTGACTAGGGTTGTCAGCCAGTGTTTGCATCTATCTTTAACAAGAGGATCCTGGGAATCCTATGAGTCATTCCTGTGGCTGATCATCAGAGAAACTTTCTAACCTGAGTCCTATGCTGTGGATCCTCTGTCAATGCTCCACCATCTATTTTCTCTCTTTACGTCACTTTTCACCCCCTCTCTCCACAAGTATTCAACCTATCAAACTGTACCAACCTCCCCATGCTCAGTTTACACTCCACTGAGCCGATGTCATCATTCCTACATATCTTGCCAGGTAGAATTGGCCTCCTTTTCTCCTTCCTGTTGTTCAACGGCTAAAAATAAAGCTCCCTTTTGTGGAGATGCCACGAGGCTCCAGTCTGGTCCTCTGTAGGGCTTAAAACTTCACTTCCTGACAGACTCCACTTTCAAGAGCCAGAGGCAAACCTGGTTGTTTGACTGTTCGAGTGCGGACCTACAAACATCTCTGAAGCACTGCACTGATCTCATTAATGAACTAGAAAAAAAGTAGATTGTTCAACCATGAAATCACCGTTGCATTTACACACATAAAATCTAAGACCATAATGTATAACACACCAGACAAAAACAGTAAAGTTACACCAAAAATTCTAGATCCGCTTAAAACTTTGATATCAACCTTGATTAAACTGATTCAAATTTGTTGAACATTTGCTATCATTGTTGATACCACTGGGAATCAACACTGCCCAGAGTGTAGTGACTAAAGCCAAAATAAGTGAGTGACTCTATTTATCAGTGGCAGGTCAAGATGTCCAAAGTATCGACAGTAGCAAGCTAAAAAGGCCCATATGTTTCTGAATGGTTTCAACATGAAATTTTGATGAGCAGTAGTTCCATCCCACTTTCTTGCATGCTATTCTTCACTATCTGTAACTCAATCACAGATTTCTCCACATTTTAGATATGTGGTGCTGGTATTAAGATATCCCAGTATTGGTCCAGAAATTATTCGAGCTACCTTTGACTAAAGTCTACACGTTCCCTCTCTTGCAAGTCTACTTTACACTTCAGTACAATGTAAAAATCTAGGATAACATGTTTCAAGTCATTCTCCCTCAGGGACAGTCTTTGTTAGCTCTTGTGGGAAGTAGTTAATAAGATGTGTAAGATCATTGCTGTGAGTGAAAACTCTGCAGGCCATGTTCTAGTCTCCTCTTTAATCCACGGTACATGTCTGTAAATGAGTCACTCATTTTTAACCATGGCAGCAACTTTGTTGAACTTCCTAAGACTTTCTCTGTCTAACAGGCACAATTACAGCTCAGAGTGCGCTGAGAGGAATAGAAGTGACAACAAAGGAACAGAGATCCATCCCCTCTTGAAAGCTTAAAAGCTAAAAACAGAATAGAGAGCAAACAGGGATATTTTTTGCTCAGAATTTATAAAGTAATTTACATGGACATAAATGCATCTTCTTGTTTGATCTCAGGAACCAAAGTACTTTGGACAATAAAAGACATTTAGACAGCCAGAGATGCCAAGATTCCCTCTACAATTTAAGCCCTTCAGCTGATTGTCGTCGTACATGGAGGAACAAGACAAGTTTGAATGCGTCTGACTGCTTAGCAGCTAACCGTGATGGTTTAATGGGACATGAGGCAGAAACTTGAGAGTAAGACAATGCTGTGTTAAAGATGTTTTCAATAATATATCAATGCACTAAGTCAAAGGCCAGATGGTTTCTCCCTGCACAGCCTTGTTTTGTTTTAGCTATGCCCAGTGAATGGGAAAAAAAGTACTGAATGAGATAGCAGCACAGCTGGAATAGTCAGCTGAATTAAAAAAGTCAAAATGCTTAGTCAGTGGAACATTGACTTTAGGTGAAATATTTGATGAACTGTCCTCATGTTGGCACATTGCTGACATGAGAAAAAAATTAAGCCCTATAGCAGTTTGTCTTCTCAGGACAGTCCTAGTTTGGATTAGTAATGACACTTGTAAGTTTATTCTATTTTTAGGAAATTGCAATAGAAATATAATTTAATGTGATTCTTAAACCATGTAAAATATCATGTTTGTTAGAAAAAAAAACTGTCTATAAAAATGTACAAATGATCATCTCCAGCTAGGTTTTTCCAGAAAATACTAATGGTCGCAGTGCAGTGCCCTGACCCTGTCATCACAACTTTGCGACAATACAATTTCAGGAAGTCCATAAATCTGCTCTCATTTAGGAGACACACTTTGATCTTTTGCTTCATTCAGCCCAACTGTCATATAAACTAGTGCAGGTGGTTTCTCACCTTGATCACTGGTCAAGTTCACCTGTGAGCAAGCAGGCAGCAAATCCATGTTCCTACACAGATGGGACTGGACAGATGGAGATTTTAACAGGGCAGCTGATGTCCTTGGGCACTGGAGAATTTAAGTCTTATGGATGGAAAGCAGGTAACTGCCTAACACTGTACATTAGGTGACTGACTAACCCTATTAACTCAAGCTGTGGTTTCAACACATCAATGTCATGTCAGTGCTAACTCTGAAACATTGCAAAAGAATAAAGATTCACATACTGTAGGTTCCAGGGACTCAGCCCACTGATGATCTGGCCTCCCTGCTGCAAAGAGATAAATCAGCTATTGAAATAACTTAGCTGGAAATATTTTCTGTATTACTTACATTGGATTCCAATCTCATAGACACGTTCAATATTCCTTTTTACAGTTTAAAAATAAGGCTGATTTGACTTCAACTTCAAGCTTTGACTTTACTTGATCTTACAGGGCCATGAGGTGGAGTATATTAAACCCTAGGAGCATACCTCTTCAGTTCTCCATTTCTTATCTCGCTTCACACAAGAGGTGATCGCCTTCATCGCTTTCATCTTCTGGAGAGGGAAATTTTTTTCTGCACCTCTTACCAAGGTGTTTCTTCACCTCTGACTTAGCAGATACATATAACGGGACCTCTAAATGATCTTCGGACAGCCAAATCAATTCCCTTTGCCTTCACTGGAGCAGTGAAATGAAACATGACGCTGATGACAGTGCTTTGTTAGGGCAGGTCAGCATTTTTTTTTCTTGACTCCAAATCTGAAATTGACATGTGAAGAAAAGTAATTTATATCTTTACAAATGAATAAACCAAAAGGGAATGCGTTAAAAAAAACAAACAAACAAACAAACAAAAAAAAAATAGAAATTATTTTTTGCATTTACTTTACTGGCATTGTTATTTGTATTATAACTTACCCTTACCATGTATTGATTTCCCCCAAGTACCCTAACTGATCCCTCCCCTATGCTAACCTCCTTCAAGGCATTCACAATCTTATCCTATTGTATGTGTTGATGCAGAACCACAATAAAGCAGAATTGATTTTTTCTTTACCCCCTTGATGTTCTACTTGATTGAGAAGGACAAAGGAAGGGGAGTCCAGTGCCCTGAAGAATCTGCCTTAATGGAAATGCAGAGAGATGCTTAGTCTGCTGGCAGCTGTCACTTACTTGGATCTATTGTGTTTGTATTTCCAGGGACAAACTGCAACCATTTTATGGAAAAGTCCAACTTGGTTGTAATTAGTTTGTGATAGGAAGTGGGCTAACAAGCTTAGGGACACATTTTGTTCATGCGCCCCACTGGCTAATTTCTCAGCTGGAGTATTATTTACTTAGTAAATACAATTACAGAACACATTACCGTCCCCATTGGCAAATGTAATTAGGGACATACTTTAGATAACTATTAAGGTTTATAAACTGTCAACTGATGATAGTAAATTTTGTATTAATCAGAAACACAAGGCTAATCTGCATTCTTTGATTTTGTGTTGCTCACCGCTTTGAGGAAAAATTACTTCCAAATTCACTAGAACTATTATTGCATATCAATAATGCCCACAGTTCAAAATTAAATGAAATACTTACAACAGATGGTCTGCTGTTGATCCTGCTCACAATGGGCAAACTCCCATTGTGTCACATGACTGCACTGAAGTGAACAATGTATCACAGCGGTTCATCGCTACTATCTATTACCTGGTGTGTCAAACCAAGAAATGGATCCCACAGGTGTAGTTATTGTAATTAGTCTGCTCAAAGTGAATGGAGGGGAGAGCAAGTGCTTTTGCCAGTGGGTGAAGGGGGGGGGGGTGACAGTGCCGGAGAGGAAAAGAGGGAAGAGATGGCTTCAAATTTTGCTCGGACAAAGAAAACGTGCCACCATTTATTGAAGCCCTCCCTAAACAACAACCCAAGGACAACCACGTCAATGAAACTGACCATGAGGTGTTATGGTTCACTGAACATATTCTTATCCAACTGCCAACACAGTACTACCAATACCTGAAGGATGATTCTCTGTAGCTGTGGCTGCATTGTAGGAGCAAGGGGGGAGGAGGACCCTTTGACCTCTGGAGTAAACGGAGGTGGTCTCAATTAGCCGCATATCAGAGGGAGCAGGCTTGTCTCACAGTCGCAGTGGATGACTTTAATTACATCTAAGGAAGGTAAATATATGTCTTTATGACTTTGTAAGAAAGCAGCTTTACTGGGAAGCTCTGGCTGTACATTAATATCAGAACACTTCTAATCCTCATATACTTACAAGGATTTTAACACCATAAAAATGGCTTTTTTGGCAGAAGCTAAAGGCTCATTTTTAAATTCCTGGTTTTTACACAACTTGACTCCCATTCCATGTATCTCAAATGATTAAAGGTATAAGGGAAAAGGTTACTCAGAGGTATGTTTATTTTGTTTATATACCAGATGATATCATTGTTGAGACCAGCTAAGCTAAGCAGAACTGAGTGGTCTGCAGCCAGTCATATCGGACAGAGTGGTGTTTACAGAGTGGCATTGATCTTCTCACTTCACTCTCGGCAAGAATGTGAATGCTAAACTATTCTTTTAAGACACTGTAACTCGATAGAATTATTTCATAAAAACAATTTACTGCAAGGATGATGTAATATACTGCACATGACCTCTTGACATACCCTGCCATCATCCAGACAGATGACAGCTACTTAATTTGATGCCAGTTTAGAAACATGTCAGCAGAGTAAAATGTACCATACTATAACAGCAGTTTGGGCCTTGAAGTTCTGAAACGTTGTCAGAATGCAGAAGGTTTCGTCCAAAGCTGGATTCTCACATCCTTATGCCAGGATGAAACCACATTTAATGGGCATGTGGCTGCCTCTGGAGCCCATTGTATTTCCCAGCCATGCACACACTTATGAGAAGCTGATAGATTTAAGAGGGTCACCTTGGCTCGGATGCTGTCACCTCTCTGCCGGTTTGCCTGTCTCTTTTTCTACTGAAGCAGCAGTCCTTAGAGTATGAGTGATTGTGTGAGTAAGTGTGTGTGTGTGTTGCATTTATTATCATACATACTAACACAACATCTTCCAAAGTGTCAAACAAACTCTCCCTTCAAACTGCTACTGTACATCTCCATTGATAGATGATTACCTCAGTCTGGTGAAGCATTTATCTCTGGGTTTGCCTTCACACGAGAATCATTTGCAAATTCAATTGAGTGAAACAAGAGGTTAATAGGTGTGAGGGAGGCAGAGAACATGAATAGTTTGCAAAGGAAGTTGATGGAAATGGACTCTCAAGCGAGAGAGGGTTAACTAAATTTTCTCCTACGATTTAATGCATGTCTCTTCAGCGCTAATCTGTATCGATACATCAGATAGCCAGATGGCAGGGAGACATTGTGGGAATAGAATAACTGACAGGCGGAAGAGCTTCTAAGATAGATAGATAGAGAGGGCCAGGAGCAAAGGCAACACACACTGAAATTCTACTAGGTCAATAATTGTACACACCATGACCTATACAGAAACACTACCACCAAAAAATCATTTTGAAATACCTGCTAAAATGTTTTTTTAAATTTTATATAGAATGTAATTATTTTGTATATATTATTTTATAGATCATAATAAATCTAAATTAGCATAGAAATATCTTTCACCTTTAAACAAAATATACACATACTGCAAGTTCATTGCATGTTTTTATTGAGGTAGCTGCCATGCTTGCAAGCAGCTAATAGGACAGTTAGCATGTATTAGATTATTCTGTGCTCAAAGTCAAATAGAAATTTAAATTCTGCACACTTATTGCATGAGGAAATGTAATCTAAAATGATACTACAGATATTATGCATAATTTTTCAATGTTCAAAACAGGAAAATAAAAATAAAGTAATGAATATATTTGTGGAAACAGTGTCATTTCAGGCTTTTGGGAGTACATCCTCCATGGCACTGTTTAAGTGACCTGAGGTGTGTTTCAGGGCTGGCACACACTGTCATTTCTGTCGGTGGGCTACCAACTTGAGCAGGTCAGAACCCTGTAGTGTACAGATGTTGAGATGTTTTTTCCTTACATAGTGCAAGTTATTTACTATTAAGATTCAAGTGGTGATTGAAGACATCCATCCATTTGGAACATTAAACATGTGGTTGGACCCATCATGCTAGAGTCCAGGCAGAGTCATAGAGCAACGTCCAGAGAAACGTATGAAGAACTCAAATCACAGATGGGGCAGATATTAATGCCTTTTGTCACTCCCTAGTTACTTAACTGCTTCTGTGGATATTGGAACTGTAGCGATAGTATGAGTTACTTTTATTGCCCCCCTCAATTGGGCCAATCAAACCACAGTACAGGCATTGTCAGTTGAAACTGCAGACAAGGCAGAGGTGAAGGATGTGATATTTTCATCTTTATTGCAATAGTTGGTATCTTTGAACTCCGGTAATGCAAAAATGTATGCTGTATTCATAGATATTCCTTAATTAAAATGAATAGAGGTTAAATTATGATCGACCACTGCAATATGGCTTCATATGGAGCAAACTGTGTAATGTCATGTGCAGTCTGCAAAAGTGAATGGTCTCACTATCTTGAAATGGTCAATTTCCTTACCACACAGCAGAGGAATTACCTGCTATCAGAATGGAAGATTTCAAGTGTGTTGATGCATGTTCTGTGCAGCCCACTCATTCAGCATTTCAGCACAGTCTTGTCTAAAAATACTTGACATTTTCGACTTAGCAAAGCAAATTCACAAACAAAAACAGAGCCTGTGTCTTTCCACTGGGATGGGGTAATCCCTGGACATCTGTTACTGAGGCGTACTGAGAGATGGACCTGTGGAGAGGAAAGTATGGCCATTTTTTTTTTTTTTTTTGGTCAGTGCCTAGCCTGCGATGATGATAGTCTACGTCCTGTGCAGAGCAGTAAGAGTTGGCTGGGTTAATGGCAGTGAAAGCAATTACAGAGAACAAGGAGACCCTGTAGGCTCGGAAACTCTCATGATACTGTTTCATAAAAGTGAAGTCTTGCCTTGTAGATATGTGAATTAAGGAAAAGGAGCCTATGACAGAGACACACACACAACCACAAACGCAAGCACAGTCATGCATTTCTCAAAGATGAATAAAGACAGAGGAAGAAGCTGAAAAAAAACCCCAAAAAGGCGAGAGACCTGAGCTTTCTGAAAGAGCCACAGTGTTCTTTCACACATTGTGACTAAGGGCTCTCCTTACACAGCAGGTTTTGTGACAGGAAATCTTATATTTACACTTAAAGGTGTTATCTGCTATTGCTACATAGCCAACATTAGGATTCATGGCTGCTTTCTTTCCTTCTAGACTTAAAAGTATAGAAGAAACAGTGTGATTTGAGCACCAAGTTCATTCCTTTACTCACGAAGGGCTGTTTGGCAGCAGAGAAAACTCATATATAGCACCTTTAAATTAGGCCTCTGCTCTGATTATACTGTATGTTACATTTTATGAACAGTTCATTTTGAGGGAGCCTGTAAGTGGTCCAGTAAATGATAACTGTGATATTCAACACTGTGCTTTTACTGCGCTTTCAAATAGGTGATTTCTTCATGGCATATGTTTGTGTAAAAAAAAAACACATTTGGAATATGATACTATATGTGTTAACCTTTTTACATTTTATATTAAAAATAATGAAATTCTGTCAGCTGAGAAATCTGCTTTATTGGTCAGACTGCAAGTAAAAAGAGATAAAAAAAAAACGTTTAATTAGTCGATTTGACCTTTTCAGTGGATGCCATTTGTAATTATGTTTTTGATCAGATAGTCAGTAATCTGTGGCAAATCACATTTTTATATTACCAATCTTTGCAACCTTGACATTAACCCTGTCTATGGTCTTCAACAGCCTATTAACAGGGATTTACCATTCCCTCATACCTCTAGTCATTTGTTGTTTACTTGATGTTGCAGACCTAGTTGGATATTTACCAAGGAGCATATTCAACTGTTTGACGCTATGTTGTTTTATACACAACACTCATCTGACATTAATGAAGAGGAACTATAAGAAAAACAAAGGTAAAATGTTAATTTTTTTCCCCTGTCTTGTTGACAATATTGCCTCTTATTGTATTTTTTTTCAGTGCCAATGAATCACATTTTGTGTGCTGCTTTGCTCTAGAGGTCAAAAAATATTTAGATGTATAATGACGGATACATCAGAAATTATTACTGGCAACTTGAGCAGCCTGACGTACCACAAATAGTGGTCAAAGGATTACAAAAACATTCTGAAATAACACCTTGACAGAACAGCAGTTAGAAATGTAACCTTCTGACATTAATATCAAGTACTACTCTTTGTAATCACGCATTAACTCAGTGAGCATTAATGTGCTGTCTTACTATTTATTTTCTGTACTAGAAATTGTTCTTTGGAGTTAAAGTATTTTCCAGAAGTTAATCGGAGTCAGTGGCTGCTCTTGCTTCCAAAATGTTGCCTGGATTGAAAAAAATGCATCCTTATAAAGTAGGTTAAGCCATTCCAGGTATAATCTCGGCTCTAGTTTGCTGAAAAAAAGGTTTATTCTGTTGCATTTTTGTATCATATTGAGGAAAACAGCAGTAAGGTCAAATGTTAAATATATGCATATAGGTGACCGGTAGCCACTCAAGCCACGAGGCAGTGGGATACAGAGTAGAGTATTCCATTATATTCTTCTACAGTTAATTAAGTTTGATTTACAACTATTTTAGTTTAGATAGATTATAGATGATGATAGATGATGATTATACATTACAGGTCCCTGATTAATGTGTGGACATAAATGTGACACATTTTCACTTCCTTTGACAAAGCAGCTTCGATAACTACAATTAAAACATTTAAATTTGATTTCAGTCCCACACAATACTGTTGCCTTACAACTTACAACATATTTTAAGTCTAATGTTTGTTTATGTGAGTCTGTGTCTGTGTTTAAGGTGAGGTGATCATGCATAATTCAAGTGTCTTAGTGGGGGGGCCTAAGGTGAGAATGTAGGTTTATGCACTAAATCACAAGGCAGCAGTTGAGATGATAGTGGCGGGGTATCACAGGGCCTTTTGGGTGAGCGAGCTTCGGCATAAATTAATGCAAATGTTGGCTCAGTGCCGACAGACGGAGATAGAGCCACACAACTGCGCCTGGTTTGACTACCTGCTCAGGTACAAAGAACATTTCTTTTTCCAAATCATGCGTCAGTAAATCATCAATATGAGTACTGCTGACTCGTGCATTTTGAGAGGGTACATTTGATTGTTCTGACACATAAACCGCCAAATTATGTCTGTACCCCACAACATTTCTTGCCTCATTATTTGTTCCTTCCACCTTTCCTTCTTTGAGGCAATCTTGTTCACATCGAGACCCTTCCTTCTCAATGAGAGCTTTAATTGAGTCACTTATCTTATGGTATGAAACAAGCAAAAACCCAAGAAGGGCAGCACACTCCAGATAGCAAGTTAAGGCGAGCATCATAATTGGAGTAGACACTCAAGTTGGGCTAGTAGGCACACAGATCGCATGCAGTTATACTGCATGGCTCTCTCTGATAGGATTCCTGCCCCTTTACATTTAGTAAAAGGCATCAGGGGAGATAAGTAGAAGATCAGTGATTTCCCCCCTACAGAATTTAGCTCAGGCAAAAGCCAGTCACAGACCTCAATCCAACTGCTCTGCTACCCATTTGCACTGCTCCTTTAGGGCAAACGGGGACTCTTGCCTTTTAGCACCCACACAAGTGAGAAAATGACAGCATTACTCACAGGTTAAATGTACTTGTGAACCACCACCATTATAGATCATTATTTATTAAATGGCACTTTGTAGGCCTTGCCACCTGGCGTCAAATGTTCTTAGTATCAACAAGAGCCGTTGGTGTTCATGAGAACAGAGCACAAAAGTGCATAGTATGCTTCATGGGTCTCACATGACTGACCCTGAGCTGAATAGCTGATAGAGAGAATGAAACCATCTATTTCGGAAAAGATGATCTGATCCCATATAAATAGTAACAGCCAAGAGGAAGGGACTTACTTATCTCAGGATTTTGACCTTCCAGATTTTTTCTGACTGATTACTGCTCACAAAGCTCACTGTTATTCACTTTTAAGTCTCATGTGTATCAAAGTGCATGGACAAGGAGCTGCTAAGAGCCTTTTGCCGGTGAGCCCTTCCCTTCGTTGGATCCCTGCCTCTCGCCATCCATCTCTCAGTCAGGCTCTGAGGGAAGACTGAAGGGGTGTTTGAGACAAGGTGTCCAGGATTTTCAGGATCTTGTCAAGACTGGAGCTTGGGGGACATAGAGCCTACACTTGTCAACAGAGGTGCCAGCCGTCATCAGCTTGCAGGAAATACAATATGATAGGCGCATGGCCTAATATTGGGTGGTTTTCCCATAGTGGGTGCTGTTTGGGGAGAATGTCCAGACAGATACTAATGACCTTTGTCTGCCACCAGCTCTGCCTAGGGGAACTGAAGAATGGTTTGATCAGATGGTCCATCGTGTAAAAAACAGAGGAAGTTGAGAATAGAAGTGAAAAGAAGTGTGGAGTTGCCCTCCCCTGCAGCAATGAGTGACCTGCATTTTCACACTATGGAGAAAAAAAATCTGGTAACTGACAACCTGTCGTTCTCTTATTGTCAAACCATGAATTATTAACAGGAACAATAGTTCCACTGGCACAAGCATAATGTGCTAATTTTAAAGGTACATCTTTTTCTCAGAGTCTTACATAGTCACATGTAGTGGTGGCAAGAATGGATAATACGCTTGGATTTGATCCCTTATGACTTACTATGTTCTGTGGGTGCGAGTGTGTGTTGCATGTATTTGTGTGTCTGATCCATTAGACGGGCACTTACAGGACCGATGGTCTCCATTAGGCTTGAGGATCAGTTCTCTTTGTTTTCACCATTGATTTGCTGGGACTGACTAACATGCAGGTGTCACTCATTACACCAAAGTCCATCCACTAGAGCTTGTCTGGCTGGCTCCAGAACAGCAACTTGTCATTTCTCTCCAACTTCAGAAAGGAAAAACAAGTAAAGGAGTAAGGGGGTGGATGGTAGTGAAATAAAATATAGCGTGCTATGATGAACTTAACTGCAGATGTAACCAGATCCCTCCAAACATGATGAGATGAAAATTGGCCTAATGTTTAGCTGTAGCTGTAAGAACAAAGGCAGGATATACAACAGAGAGCTGGAGCTCTGGAGTGAGTTAAATGGCAATGATGAGTGAATGTGACAGAGCTATCATGAGAAAGAAAGAACAACAGAGCATCAGGCATATATCTGATTTAATCAGAAGTGATATGGAAGTAATCCCTCTGTTGGGTCTAAGAAACAGAAATGCAAATGGCAAGAACAGCACAACCAAGTCATCAGTCATGGTCATCATCTGCAGACCCTGCCCCGAGGAGCAGGCTTAGGCAGTAACAATGTAGAATAATGCTCTGACTCAGCATTCAGGCCTAATGTAAAGGGCAAATGCCATATTATAAAAGTAAATTACTCCTTACTGAGTTTACCAGGCTATGAATTAATGATATTACAAGTTGATTATTGGGCGGCATTATGACGTCAGGTTATTTCTTATAGTGCAATGCTATCCTGAGGCACCATTGCATCATGTTTGAAATAGTTCATCTTTGATTTCCAGCCTGTGTTACTTCTCTAAATAAATGCATTTTTACTTTCACCTTAAAAACCCTCTGAATAACCTAGTATTGTACAGCAGATTTATCATTTGAAAAAGATTGATTATAATATATAGGTTTACCCATTCTTTGTACTTGTGTAAGCTATCATAAATAAGACCACTATGTCAGTTGAACAAGCATCTTAAGACATCCTTATGCAATGAAGAAAACAATGATTTGAGTTAATTTCGCTGTTTAGTTGTACTAATGTATCTGAAAACATGGAGGCCTGCACAGAGAAGTAAGGTACACTAAGGGAGCAGGGGCTGTGGATGTAGCTAACATCCGTGCTAATTTAAGTTGGCCAACTTTTGCATTTATAGCCTAATAGTGAGAATGAGTGTAGACTATATAGGCTGTCAAGCATCTATTCCTTTACCTCCAGGTGTTAAGCAAAGGAACTTTACTGCGGCAAAAATTTCAATATAAATGTAGACAAAAATGTCTTTAGTATTTAGCTTGAGTTTTTGTTGGGTGTTTTTTCTTTTGTTGACTAAAGTTAGACTAAAACCAACTACAATTAAATCTTTATAGTATTGCAGAATCTGATTTACATTTTCATTAAGGACTAAAGCTAAATCAAAATCAGGCATATTTTGTAGCATGTACGGCCTCCTCAAATCAAAGACTGCATCCAAGGCACCGATATGAATTAAATGCAATATACCTGCTATCTATAAATATGAGGCTTGAAACTGAATATCTGGGTGTATATGTTTTTACTTTCTGTGTAATAATATAGTTTTTAAGGGTAAATTTCTGACAATTATCAACAGACTTTCCTTGAAGAAGCCATGTTTGCAATGATCAAAATGATCAATCTGCAAATTGATTGACTCATCTGTGGAGGTGCACTGTCCTTTCTCTGCAGCATCACCATTTTCCCCACTTGCATCAATCCTGCTTATGTCCCATAATACAATCAAAAGCTTAATGGCAAACACGGCCCAGCAGCACACTGCTGATGCAGGACATTTTTCTTGCTGGCATAAGTGGACGCGTAAATAAGTGAGTTAGGGTAATCAGGGAGTAGAGATACCGTAGTCGTGGCTTGGGGTTTGCATGTGCGTGTGCTTGTGTGTGTATCTGTCTACGACGTCAGCCCACTATCGATCAGATTCACAATTGCAAGACCATGTTGGGCAACCTGCCTGCTACTTTGACAGGTGTCCTTGTCGGCTTAATTCCTTTTGCACCACTTTGTTTCTCCCTCTTCTCTTTTCCTCACAGAGGCGCAGTACCCTCGAGGGCTGTTCGTGTGACTGTTGTCCCAGTCAATGCAGAAAGCACACACAAAGACAAAAGTGAATTAGAAAGACACCTGCTTCTGTGGCTCAATCTTAAATATGTCAAAATTGACCTGTAAACAAAGTCACGTTCATGATTTACAGATGCTTGGGCACATAAAAACAAAAAAAAAAATCATAGAAACGCAAAGGCAAACAAGCATCAAGGTGTCCTCGTGTGACTGGATCGAGGTCAGGTGTGAGGCGCCGCTTTGTGTGAAGAATCCTTGGAGTAGCTTGATGAGCAGCTGCGTGGCACCTTGAAGGAGGAGAGGTAATCACTATTCAGAACGCAAAGGCTCTTTATTATAGGGATACACTGCAATGATGCAAGGCAGTCTTGCGTGAAATTGAAGAACTGACATACTGTGTTTTCATCTCCTTTTTTATTTGTCAGCTTTACACAGTTCAGTTACAAGTTGAGTCAGTCAGTCACTCAAGTCGAGTGACGCTGTGTTATTATTTTCCTTTTTCCCTCATGCTCAACTCTTTCCCTATCATCACATCGAATGGGGCAGCTGATTAAAGCAACACACTACTTTCGTGACACCTGAAGACTTGTGTGTCTGCATCTAGGAGGCTTCATCTCTGTGACTAACTGAGAGAGACCTTCCTTTGACATGCTACAAAATATGTCCAGGAGAATGGGTGATGAAGGAGTTTTGGGAAGGGACTGTCAGCAACAATTAATATCAGAATGAGAGGACACAACACAGGAAATGGTTCAGTGGTTCCCTATGCTCTGGCAGTTATTCACAACAACTTTTCATACGGTGCTTTGAATGACTCTATTTCTGAAATAATGCATTCATCCAAACCAACAGAATCTACCTGGGTTACGAAGAGTATATTCCAGGCTTGTGTCAAAACCGTAATTCTGGTTGCCATGTAAATTTGTTTGTTATCATGTTAAATGTCAAAATTAGTGTTAACACAGATAGGGAATACTATATTTTTTTTGACCTGACTTCTACCTAAAAACACACTTACTCTAAATTCTAGGATTCTCTAGCACATTATAATTTCTAATGATTCCCTTTGACTTGAATACTCCCAAATGTAAAAAAAGGCAGAAATGTAGCTGCTATTAAACTTTGTTATTGCCCTTTGTTGATTTTTCTGTTTCAAAATAACTTTGATGTAATAATTTACCCCATTATTGAGAGTGGGTACTTTGCTCACATACCTTGTAGAAAACTTCCTGTGCTGTTTGCAACATGCCTTTCATGCAGTCATTAGAGTTGTGTTGACAGAGTTGCACAGGGAGATGCAATTGATTTGACAGACTCAAGATTTCCATTTTTCCACTGATTATGATAATGTTTTTCTTGATGTGAATTATAGAGATAATAATTCCACCTGAGCTGAAGAGTAAAATAGTCTTATAACTGATTTGATGTATTGCCAAAATTCCCAAATCTTTTTCCTCACCTCGCCCTTTGTCATGTTCAGCACTCCACTAAACTGACGTTTCTTGTTTTTTTTCTATCTTCTGATTTATTTTCTGTCAAACTCTCACTATCCCTCTTCTTCAACTTTTGCATATCCCACTAGCCCCTGACCCTATATTGCATTCTCTACAGTGCATCTGTGACAAGCTCTAAAAAAACATTTTTTTTCCTCTAGCTAAGCCCAATCTTCTGTGCCCTGCCCTAAATTCTACCTGCCATTAATACACAGATCCCCAAGATTCATGATGAGAAGTTTTTGATCTTCTCTCACTCATATATATATATATATATATATATATATATATATATATATATATCATATTTATTTTTTACAAAGTGCTTCACATATAGGATGAAATAATAAAATACACACATTCAGAATACAACTATATACACAAACCTACATATATGAAACCTATAAAAAAACCCATAAAAACCTATGAATACTTACATACATGCATACACCCATACACATTCATATCAGCAGCAACAAGCACACAACCAAAATAAATCAAATAAGTTGAATAGGACTTCCTTCAAAAATGAGCAATATGAGTGTTTTCAAATCAGTCACCCCTATCAAAAGGATGACTTCTGGTCCTGATTTCACCAGTGTTACTTGCTGATTTAAAAATAGCAGTGGATAAAATTCTACAGTCATGTAGCAGGTATTGCTTAGATTTCACATACTAGCTGCTGATTGGCCTGAGTGACATAATCAGCTAGTCTGCATGATATATAGGGACAGTGGGGACCCAACCTCTGTCTAGAGTGGGGTCTGAAAGTCTCAGACCACGTTGTCGTCACATATTGTTTCTGGCTGCTGTCTTTGTTTGTTAATGTTCTTGTTTGTTTGTTTCTCTTCTTTTCTGTAAAGTAGTCTCAAGAATTTTTTCTAAGGATTTGCCCTGTATCCAATAGTATTTTTATTTCTGTTGGCTGAATATAATCACCACTGTAAAATCTCTAATTGAATTAAAAAAGAAAAAGATGATTTCACAAGAGGCACAAGCTAGGGTTTGAATTGCACTGCTTGAAAACTGTGTTAAAGCTAATCAGCTGGGTTCAAAGAAAATGAGCATTTCACATTTCAATTATTATTATACTCACAACTTAATTTACTTAAAGTGATTGTTTCTTTAATACCAATGTAAAGGAAGCATTCGCAACACAATCATTTTTTCACTTTACCATATGATATAAAAATGAAACTCTCGCCTTGAGATCTAAACCTCTAATATTTTTCATTAAAATTTGTGTGTATAGTTTTGCGTATGTTTTATATAAGCATGCTGGCTCCATGGTTTCCAATGTTTTTTATAGCTTTTTTTAGTTTAAATTAAACCTCCTAGGTATGCTATTTTAGGATGATTCATTCAATATTCCTTGTAATTATTTTTCAAGGAGCTGCACTGAAGGTAGTCTGAATGATAAAGGAAGTGTGTGATGTTCTTACATAGGTATTAAGACCATTGTTTGAAAGATTCCAGTAACAAAAATGACCAGGATATTTTAGGGAGAGAACTTATGGGTAAAAAAGTGAGAGAAAGAAACAGCAAGGGAGAGCTAAATTCCTGACACCCAACCAAAGCTGTAGTGATGGATGCTAGGGAAACAGAAGAGAGCGACTATGGGTAACATTGCATGTCGGTATAGCGGGAGGTGGAAACTGGGTGTATGGAATATAAAAAGCCCTAACACTGTTATCGTTGACTGTCTGCGTGCATGAGATGCGATGTGACAGCTGAGCAGGGCTGTGAGGGCAGAGATGAATTCACAAATGGTAGCCCCGGGGACCAGCGAGTTGGGGGGAAGGAGGTAGGAAGGGGTGAGGGGTTGACACTGCATGCTGGGGAGGGGAGGAAGGGAGGGTCAGGAGGTTATCGAGGTCTACCGAGGGTAAACTATCTGCAGTGGAGCCAAAATCTTCCCTCTGCTCCTCTGCCCCTCTGCCCTTTGTTTCTAAGTGCAAGTAAGACTGCCTGCTAGAACATCAAAAAATTACAATTATTAGTAATAAATATAAAGTTGACCTGTTGTTCATGAGGAAATGCAGCTGTAGATATGAGGCCTTCATAGCACAAGGTAGCGTTCAATGCAAGGTCGCAACTTGTGGCCCTGCCACGCTATGCCAGCTTAAAGCAATTGTTGTAAATTTTAGGAAATACACGTATTCATTTCCTTGCTGACTTAAATAAATAGACTGATATCACTTTCACATCTGTACAGTAAACATGAAGCCACCACTTGCAGCTGGTTTTCTTGGCTTACCACAAAGGCTGGAAAAGGGCTAAACAGCTATCCTGGCTTTGTCCAAAGGCTACAACAACCTTCCATCACCTCTAAAACTCTCAAATTAACACATTATGTCACATTTTGTCATATCCACAGTGATTTCCTAGAGTCTCCGCTGGTTGCCTGGCAGCCTCACGGTGACAACAGGACTCCAGGAAGTAGATGCTCCCAGCCAAGAAACCCAACACCACATAACCACCTGTAAAACCACTATGTGATGTGATAGAGATATATCATTGTCATTAGTGACCTTGGGAGGTGCTGTTAGGTGAATTTTTCGGACAGAGCCGGGCTAACTGTTTCCTTCTGTGTCCAGTCTTCATGCTAGCTTTATAGTTAGTGGACTAATATTAGAGCAGTATCGACCTCTGTTAATAAAACTTGGCAACGAAGCAAATAAGCATATTTCCTGAAATACTGAACTATTTAAAGACCGATATATTGTGTATAGTAACATTAAAAATATGCACAGCTTTTTTTAAAGTCATCAGTACATACAGATTCCACCTGCTAGTACCTCAACCCTGCCAGATTCTTTTGCCATGCTTTAAAATGGGTATTTATAAATTTACAATTTCCTGATGCAGTAATGGAGAATTACTATTTCTTTTGATTAGTTATCTTGATTATTCAGGAAGGATTGTATTTTATCTTTTGGGAATCCCTCCAAAATGTGTGTGAAATAGTTTCCTCCATGAGGTATTCAACAAAAGGAAATAGTACGATTCTGACATATAATGACTGATTCTGACATATAATGACCTTTCAATAATACAGAGTCCTTAGACTTTCATAGCTTTGAATTGCAACTGTGTCTCACTTTTTGTTACCACAAACTCCCACATTCAACCTTCCTGTCACCCGCCTATTTCTCTAACCTCCATCTGACACTGCCCCACATAAGGATCTGTCCTGTCCTTCCTCCAGGAAAAATTCACCAGATGCCAGGTGAGTGTAGATGCTAATTCTTGTAGTACTGTGGTTTCCAATCCTCCCTGAACAATACAGCTCTTTGTGGAATGACCTGTATAAAACACTGACCTAATACCATCTTGTAGATGACACAAAGCATCAGTGTATCAACTCATCACTGCTCTCTACCTCCACACACAAACGCACACAAACACACACACACACACACAGACAACACACGCACGCACACACACACACGTATGCCTACACCCTAAAAGCACACAGGAAAAATTAATCAAAAATGGCACCAAAAATGATTCTGAGAGCACTGAGAGAGGTAAATGTGTGTGTGTGCATTCTGTTAAACAAGAAAGAGGAAATCTGAAATTTTTTTTTTTAGCATTTTAAAAAGCTGTATCGTCTTCAACTCAACCAAGAGCCATTGATTAAAAAGTAATGCCCTGTTGAAGCCCAAATGAAATCTCACTCTTATTCACTTATTCACTGTAGAAGATGTCTATAAGAATGATCTTTTCACTTGCTCATGGTAAAACCATGTAATCTAGGCTACAGACTTTATCATAATTGGATGAGGATGATTTATGCCAGGTAGAGAGAAATGAGGAGGAGGAAACCCACTCCACCACACACACTCAAACTCTGACTCTCTTGCAGGCTTCCTTTCACTTTAAGAGGATATATTATATTACTTGATACACTTAGAGCTCCTTTTTGCTGACATGCTTAGGGAGCTGTAAATTATCTTGATTGACATTTCAATTTCATTGCGAGATTTGTCGTCACTGGTTTGGCATGTTTGTGTAATTTCAAGTTGGAAGTGTAATCAGAATGAAATTTAAAAATGTATGTTATGATTGTGTTTGCGAATACCACTTGCTTTATATGTTCAGAGTACTATGCCATATATGCTCTGCTATATATTTATATATGTTTACTCTCTTGGTACCCTTAGGGCTTTAAAGTTATTGAATCCAAAGGCTACCACCCCCTATGGTATGGATCCATGCTGTGACAAACATAAATTACCATGTGTGTTAGGGTAAAGAGTACATTAGAGGTTTTTCCCTCTCATTAGAACTGAAGAGTCCACTCAGACAAAGATTTTAAAATCAGACAAAAATTTGGGGGATTGGGTAATTTTGGCCTCTGTTGAAATGTACAGACTACAATCTACCGTGTGGTTGAATCTTATAGCTAATAAGTCATCAACACTGACTCTGGATCAGGTGTGACATCACTGAAACACAAACTTCTACTAAATTCTGTTGACTTTTTCTATCCAAATGGAGTGTGAATCAAGTTTGAGTAGTCAACTCAGGGGTCCATCTTTTTGTCATGTGGCTGTGAAACAGAGGAATACCCCCGTCAGTGCCCTTGCACCTCTGGAATTTTGAAGCAACCAGAAATTTTGTGTATATTTGTGCTTGTTGTGAATGTGATTGGGTAAGTATGTGCGTATTCATTTGCATTTGCATTTGCATTTGCATTTATGGTTTTATTCATGCGTTAGTAATTGACACTATTTCCTCTGCTGCTGCTTTCTTTGGAATTTTGCTTGTGGCTATCCAGCCTACTCAAATTTCAGGAAGATGCACTTCTTACTCTAGGGGAAGGTCCTTGGGGAGGTGTTGTTGTTTGAACAAAACTTTCTACCATGTCTTACTGTAAAAAGTAAAGGAGGAGGCTTGCCTCATTCGTGTGGACCATGCATACGGGAGTGGAAGAGAATGAGAGAAAGAGAGCAGGGCCGCTTTAATAATATATACACAGGAGGTTTTTAACCTATTCAGCAGTGCAACACGACCAGGAGGCTTTATCTTATAAAAATTAACGAGCCCGAGTGTGGCAGAAAACATCACTGATTTATATCATTTTATGGAATACACTGTAACCACACATACTGTAGAATTTACACACATACGGTACCACTTACAGTATGTTTGGCACAGATACATATGTTAAAAGCTATTCCAGCTATGAGTAAAAAAAAATCCCTACTTTTTAAAACATTGATAGCTATGCAGTATTCTTCACCGACAGCTTGTTAACTCTTATCAGAGATGGGGTAATGAAGAAAAAGAAAAGGGGAGGGGAGATGGCAATAATGCTGTCCCCACCATATAATGGGAGCGGATGCATAGCTAATGAAATGGATGACACTGAGGACATGTTGCTGATACAGTGGTAATTACCAACTGCTGCCACTGCAGTACCTACACTGCCTCAGTCACATGGTCATATCCCTGAGCATGACTTGGGCAATGCTAAGAGCAACTCTTCCCTCAACAGTCCCCTTCCTGTTTGTCACTGCTTCTGCTAATCTGGGCCTCTCTCTCGCTTTACTCTCCATTGTCTTTCTGTCTTTGCACAGGTTTCCACAGCATTATCATTCACTATTGTATTGTGCCAAGTAACAGATAATGATTTTTTTTCTTTAAGTATTATAAACATTTACCTATGATATTAGCTCATATGGATCATTAAAAAAACAATGCTACTTATGACATCCTGTCAATGTTAAAACACCATTGTTCAATACCTATAAAAAAGATAAAATAATGTTGCATCTTTTAGTAAACAAAGAAACAAAAAATGTCAAAGATAGGAAAAAAAGATTTAATTTAGTCTACATCATGCTCTTATCACATGCGGAATCCCCATTTCATTGAAACGCTTCTTCATTCATCCCTCTCCATTCACTTATCTCTGAGTCTGACAGCTATAAGAGTGGCTTTATAATACAAATTTATGACCGCTAACTCTGAAGCCCTAACTTTAGTATTCTGAATGTGACCCAAGTCAACGAAAGCATGCATAAATCCAATGATGCTGTGCATTCATAAAAACTTGCTGATTCACGTTTACTTTAGTGCCAGTGTTCATG
The DNA here is from genome assembly GCA_016859345.1 of Istiophorus platypterus. Lineage (NCBI taxonomy): Eukaryota > Metazoa > Chordata > Actinopteri > Istiophoriformes > Istiophoridae > Istiophorus > Istiophorus platypterus. The sequence goes on from CM029116.1 coordinate 19,534,484, forward strand.
ATTCTTTGGATTAATTGATTGCTAACCCTAAAGCAAGAATTCCCATTATAATGAATGTAGTCCAATAAGGTCTTGTGCTTTCATTAAACTGCCAAACATTTTAACCCAAGCCACTGTAAATTTGTGCATTCCATACCCAGTGATGACCTCAAAAACCAAAAAAACAAAAACAAAAGCAATTTCAGCTTATCTGAAAATCTTAAGTAACTGCATGCTACAATAGGATCTTAAGTAAGGGTTTAAAATCAGTTGGCAGATCCCAGACCTTTAAGATCATCCTGTAAGGTCAGAAAACAATTATGTCTGTGGTGTTTTCTAGAATATGGATTTTACAGGCACTATATATATATATGAGTATTTGCTATCCCTACATAACTATCGTTAGTACTGACACCGCTTTACTTACCAGTCTAGAAGAAACATTACAAGTTCAGCATCCAACTTCATTCCTTTACTCGCCAAAACTTTCTCCAGCCGTGGAAAGCAATGTCAGTGTTAATTCTTCTTATGGTTCTACTTCTATCTCTTCTTTTCTTCTATTGAAGTTAGCACACTAACCAACTAGCCCTGGCCCGAGTTGTCTCGTCCCACCTTGCGGTAGTGAGTCAGTGTAGCGTCTCGTCTGCCATCAGTTCAGCAGGGGAAGATGAAGGAGCAGCAAAAAAAGGAATGAAGTTTAAAGATGATCTCATAATGCTTCTGTTAAGTAAGCAGCTGTTAAATGCTAATGTTGGCTATGTAGGAATAGCAAAAACTTATATACAGCATCTTTAAGGCACAGTGTGATTATATTGACTGGGTGTTCAACAAATTGGAGACCCCTGTCAAACAAAGTTACTATTCTAAATGTGTCCTTTCCATTAGCTGCATGGTACATGCATCTCGCTCGTATCAGTATGATTAGCATATGCTATCATTGCTGTAGGTGAAATGCATTGGACTAATTACCGTGCCACGGGATGCAGTGGTTTTCAAAATGCAATCCATTGATTATATTAAACTGCAAAGATCTAATAGGGGGGAACTGATGCATCTTGGCAGCAGAATACAGTTTTAAAACCACTGATGCTTCAGAGATGCTATATTGCAATGATTACATTTTTGGACTGAAAAATTATCATTTGCTCGGACAATGTAAGTCATAGCACTTCTGTGATTGCCAGTAGGTTAATCCTGTTTACTGTTGCAAACCCAACAGATGATTCATTAAGAGAAGAAACACGGTTTACCAACAAACAATTATGCCGAGAACCTAGCACTGAGAGTGGATTTGCAACACCTGCAGAGACCTTTAAAGCTAATTTAGGAGAAATCCTTTGAGTGAGACATTAACTCAGCACAAATGATATGAAAAGCTCAATTAACATTTAACCAAGTGATGAAATACAACAATAGAAACAAGTGTGCCTCTGGGCACAGTGAAAATAAGCCCTCATTAGCCAGATGGAAATCATTAAAATAAGATAATAAGAAGACCTCCCCCGCTGCAAGGCTCAGGGTGAAAAGTTATAGATGTTGCTTTTATTTACCAAAAATGAATATTAAAAAAAATATATTCATAAGTTGGAAAAATGTCTGTCTCACAAGTAAATCAAAACCAATTTGACAAGGTACACAAACTAGAAACAGGTTATATTTTAACCTGATGTCTTATGTTTGTTTGAAAGCAGATTTACTCCAATCTACCCTTCTCCAATAAATAATGCTTATGTCCTTTTACTGTTATTTTAGTCACTGGGCTGCTCTGTAGTAGATAACAATATTGATTTCAACGTTTGTTGCTGTTGACCTACGGCTTCCTTATCTGGTCCCTGCATCATAATGGAATTTAAAAATTTGGAGTAGAGATTGGGATTGCAGGGGGAAGTGTTGCGAACAGAGTGGTGATGGTCCCAACCTTTTCCCCTTTTATGTGTCACCCATTAATAAAGTCATATATCATTGTAAGCACTGCTTATTCTGCTGCTGTCATTCTTTTACTGTAGTGTGGTTGCCTGAGCCACTCAGCCTGGCACTCTCTAATGAATAAAGAATTGGTTTGGGATTAGTCCTTCATCATTAAAATCTCCTCACTCTTCTCGTTATTTCTCTGAGTCTGTTGAGTTTCAATTTCAATCTGTTTTTGTCAGTGATTTATTTTCTTCTCCTAAGCCTGACAGTACGTTGATATATGTTAAGCTGCAGTTTATGACTTTTTCTGGACTCTTTGTTAAACACAATGAACTATTTATCTATTCTGCACTATGATGCACTTGCAGTATCCTGGTTTTTAGAATTTAATGTAGTGCCATAAAATGGAGGCATGTGTTGCTATTAGAGCCAATTCAAGGCTGTACAATATACAGATATGATTTATGGAACACCGCAATCAGCCCTCCGATTCCCGTCTATATCTGCAGCTATAATTACACTCAACAGCATTTTTCTTGTACTAGCTGAATGGATTGATGTACATAATTTATTTACTTTCCGACAGATTTGAAATAGGAAGCATCAAACCACAAAGTAACCTTGGTGCCTCATCCAAGCGCAGTTACATCTCTGTCACTTTGAAGAAAACAAAGTGTAAATATGCTAATTTATTTCCCTTACATACTCTTGCATGGGCTGTAGTTATGGGGGAATAACTCCCCCCTGTTGTCTTTATTAACACAAATATCGAAATGCAACAATAGGTATTAAGTTCATTGACAATATACTGATTATAAACTGTATGTCCGGTAAAATACATTGCCTGAAAAATGTTCAGATTCCCTAAGCTTAAGGGTGTGATAACACATTCATAGCATTGCTTACATGCACAAGTAGATGGCTGACATGTCCAGCCTTTTGACGGCTTTTAGCGGAAGCAACACCATGAGCGAGTTGGTAGGGATTCAGTGTCTTACTCAAGAACCTCTCAACACTATGAATGCAGAAGTTGTTGTGGGGATTGGATATATAGCTGTATAATTCAGTCTGTCTTTTAGAAATCCCTTTTTAAAAACTAGGTCACCCTGTTGTCCATATTACAATGTGACTTTCTTGCAATTTGTCCCCACTCTACAGTGCACAGATTCGGACCAGTCCCATCAATAAATTTCCTACTGTTCAGTATTCCATCAACATTATCTGCTAGTTCATGTATGAACCTTTGCTTTTTGTTGCCAGAGGGACAGAACTTGCCCCCACATCTAGGAGGACCAGGCAAAGAATATAAAATTAATATTTCATAGCGCTCTAACGCCTGTCAGACAAATTTATGTGGACATCCCATCAATAAATGGTTGAAAGACCGATAGGAAATGATATCCCCGGGTAAAGCATGAAGCAGCTGGTGGGAGTGTTTATACAAGTGCTATTTTTGGAAGATCCCCAGTTCTTTCCTTTAATCTAGGAAGGCAGGCAACTGATGCATTGTTGCATGCGTCAGTCTGGTCCAGGAAAATGGTAAACAGAAGAGCATAATGTCCCAGAATGTTGCATATTTGTCACGGTGTGTATAAAAAAAAATAAATCATGGCTCACTTTTTTGTATGTAAATCTAAATATTGATCTAAACTGGTTTTGAGAAATATTTATGGCAAATCCAAAAAAATATTTCACTGCCTTGAAATTTGTTTGCAAATGTAGTTAACAGTGCTAAGTAGAATTATTATCAACTACCACTTTACTTTTTATTGAGTTCAAACCTAGTACTTATAAATTATAACATAAGTATTCACAAAGTGGAGATTTATGCTAAAACGTAGAGAAAAGTAGTTTACTCTACACAATTTACACTTAAATAGAGATTTTTTGTTCTTAAACCCTTTCATGCATGATATCCACATTTGTGGACATCTATTCAAACTTCTATTCACAGAAGTCAGCTTCAGTTAAACATTACGTTTTGTTTGGGTAACCTGCTATCAAATCTATTGTATTTGTTCAAAAGTGATTTAAATTAGCTTATATTATTATTAAACATACAATCAATAAACATATCAACAAAAGTGATCATACAGAACAACAACAATAATAATCATTATCATTATTCTTCATATTTGTATTCTTATATTACAATGATCAAAGTTATTGCACTCTGTTGTGTGCCACAAATTTGATGCAGATATTTTTATAACTGAGATCATTCAACAAGAACTGTGAGTGAGCTTAAAAAATTAGGGAATTCTCATATTTAATACATTGTTACAAGGTTTCCACATGCATTTAACCGCAATTGTTAATATAATTTTTAATACATTTTTTATTTATACACTTTGGCCTACAAACCAACTGATGCACAGTTAACTGAACCAACTGGAAAAACTAGTGTTAGCTTGCTAACATGACCTGTATAGATTTAAAAGTCATATCTCACTTACGCCTGAAGAAAATTATATATAATAAAAAAGGATGTTAATAAATAATAATGATGTAAATTATGAAGACTTCAGATTACATTTCATAGAAATACCGCTAATATACATCTCTGACATCAGAAATGAATTAGCTGAATGCCAAGGCAAATGGTGAATGTTTTTGTACAGAGAAAGCCACAAGCCATGGATAGAGGGACCAAACAATATTTGTTGTGACAATGACAGATCCAAACCCCTGGAACAGCCTTCAATGGATTTGACATGGTCCCATCTTGCCGGATCCGTCAAACTCATCTTGAACTTCTCTTTTTATTATTTTGCAGTAAGGAACACAGTACAGCCTAGAGCAGCTCCTGCATGGGTTTGAAGTAATGTGCTTTACCCTGACAGTGAAGATAAAGGGACTGGGCTGTGGGTGAGGAAAAAAAACAACAACAATGTGGTCTCTAGAGAGCCTACTGTGAATTTGACGGCCAGCTCTGCAGTTTCATTCCAAATATAAAGCAGGTATTTGATTCAATTGGTCTACAGAGCTACTGCTAGCAATTAATGTACACATTGAGCATTACATGGAAGAAGATGTTGACCGTCTTGTGCTCTCCATAAGTACCCACACAGCTTCTCCATGGAATGACAAAGCTAAATTAAATTTTACTTCATTTGCATCACTGGCTTCGCAGAGGCTGACGATTTTTGCCAGTGCCTATGGGTAGTTTAACAGTCTCTAAACTGTGTGCCCGTCATACATGGTTTATATCAGAGTCTATTTTTTTAAACCACAGAAAACATATAAGGATGAAGACACCATTACTTCAGTGGAATTGTGAAATTTCAGGATCTTAAGTGACGTTCAATCTCCTATCTAAAACAGCAGTGTTATCTTGTCTAAATGGAGGAATTTCCTTATCTACTATAAAACTAGAAATTTAAACTCAGTCCAGCTCCTGTGTAATTTCTTCAATATGCTGATATTACAGATGGTGGTCTGACTGACTGCAGGCTTCTTTAACCAATGAGTGTAATTTCCTCAGTTCAATTACATCATTGACGGCGGTGAGACCTCTAGCCTGAACTCAAGTGCCAATTAGAGACAGAGTTCTAATTTGGAGATCTTGCATGTAAAGCAAATATTTGCATTGCAAGGGGTTGGCATAACATCCTCCGATCAGCTGATCGCTATAGCGATGAAAAACCTCAAAGGGAAAACTTTCTTCTTTACGGGTTGAGCTCAGAGTTATAGGTTATGAGCTGCAATATTGACTGTCTCTGAGGGCATGTTCTGCTCAGCAGCAGGAATATGGGACACTCCACTGTTGATTATAATGAAGCCAGGAAAAGGAAAAAAAGCTTACTTTTGGAAGAGGGAAAAAAGAAGGAGTCTCTTTTTGACAGAGCTCATTATCTTCTCTGAAGGTGTTTGAGGCTTTAAAAAGCAGCACAGGCAGATAGAGGAGCAGAGACGAGTTAGAGATGGAACATCCTGAGAGGCTGGAGATTTGTGATTTGATGAGCTTTATACTGTAGGGATCCATTCCTTAATTATACCTCTAGGAGAGCCATTCCCCCTCCATTCCTAAGCTTTGAAACACCCTCCATATGGCACCTTTGGCAAACGGCATTATTCTGCTCCTCAGCAGGCCAGTGCTAGGGGTGAACATGGCCATTAGAAATGTGCTGACACCTCACTTCTTGAAACAGTAAAAGGGGTAGAGGTAATAGGAGGAAGGGGCAGAGGGATTAATGGATGTAAAAGAAATGTTCTTTTTTCTTTTTATCGCAACAGAAGCTCCTGTGCATACTCTTAATTAGATACTGTAAATTACTATTAGTCATCGGAAACCCTCTCTATAGGGAACTGGGGAATAAGGAGATGCTGTTTGAGCTTAAAGATGGGAAGGAAATAGGGTTTTGGATGCCCTGCCGCAGTCCGTTTTGTGGTGTGGGGCCAGTGCCAAACATCTCTCTCTCTCTCTCTTTCTCTTTCTGATACTGCTACTCAGCACTGCAGCACTGTAGCAACAGGATGGATCTCTGCCTTTGTGTGTGCGTGTGTGTGTGTGTGTGTTTTTTTGTTGATAGAGGGAGATGAAACGTGAGAGGGGATGCACAGAAATGAAAATGAAGTCACAGCATGTCAGAGCAGCAACAACATGCAGCACTGATATCGAGATAACAAGCATGTTGCAACGGGAGGGAATGCTGTGAAGAAACACAATTGGCTTGGACACCCTTCAGAAGATTTTTTCATCCATTTGTTTTAGGAGGGTGTTGAAATGGAGTGGCTTTCTGCCAGTGATGAGCTCTTGTCTGTGTGTGTGTGTGTGTGTGTGTGTGTGTGTGTGTGTGTGTGTGTGTGTGTGTGTGTGTGTGTGTGTTTGTGTATGTGTGTGAGAGAGAGGGAGTCACTTCATCAGATGCGTCTTATAAAGTGAGGAAAGAACATTTCCCTGAAGTCCTACACATAATATTTGAAGCAAACCCATAGAAACTGATAGATTGAAAATGATTATTACTCGGCCGGGGAAAGGATGAGTAATGCTTAATTTGTGTAGCTCGCTGTAGCTTTTCTCTTGCTGCAGTATACACAAGCCTTTGCTTGATATACAGGATTATACAGAAATAACAGATCATGTGCATAGTGTACATGGACTCAACATTCACAAAGTATAGTACACTACTAGTGTTGGAGAGAATTACTATATATATATATATATATATATATATGTCACTCGCCAAACTATCTAAAAGCTAGCCTACATGTACAGACCACAGTCCTGAATAATAAATGACATCCACCACCACAGTGGTTCTCCTACTATCCTGAATTAAGTATGATTGATTCATATATTGTCACTGGAACTATAGGAACCACTCAGACACCATCCCTAGCAATTGATTCTATATAATAGCATGGGAGGGGTAAAGTAAGATTGTATAGGTGGGGGTCATTACTGGATAAGCACTGAGTAGCACTTACTGTATAAAGGTACTGCCCAATAAACTGTGCACTGGATGCACTGAATGGGAAGCTGCTCTTTGACATCACGATGTCCAAGAGGGATGGCTTAATTAAACTTTCATCCGAAAAATATTCATGTTCATTAAATGATCCCAAATCACTTCATTCCACATGAATTATGAATATTAATGAATAGGAGGTAAGGGCAGCAGAGGGAGGTGTTGAGTATAGGTTGGAGCCTAAGGCAAGGGTGGGTGTGGGTGAAAGAAGGATGTGTCTAGCCACCAGTCAATCACTTCACAGTCCCACCAAACCCTTTAGGCCAGAGGTCCTAATTGGAAGTGAGTATACAGTGTATGTGTGCAGCCTCATTACAGCAGTCTTGTGTGGAAGCATTAGACCACCATAAGATTTCACATGGAGATCCAACCAGAGCAGACATGGCTGGTGGTGGCCTATTTCTCGGGTCCTGCCCTGTCACTTCTCCCCTTGCTGAATATTCACAGGCTACCATCTTGCCCTTGAGCATTGCTCCCATTTTGTCAAGTTTTTTTTTCTTCCTCTATTAATTAAAGTAACGTAGCCAAGTCTCACATGCGGGCATCCAAGAACCCAGTTGCAAAAACAGGTAATGCACTCATGTTCATGATGGTGATTGTAGGATGTGGTGTGTTTTCAAGGTAAAGTGCATACAGCTGTTTCATATTTAGCTCCAAAAGTGATTCTAATCTAGAAGCTAAATGCACGTGCTACTGCATGTAAAATAATGAGTATACATTAGGAAGAAAAAACAGTAAATATGATGTGAAAGTTTGATCCATTCAAATTTAACCAGAGAAGTTTTAGTCACCAGCAAACAGCAAAGGCCTTACTGTAAGCATATATTCTCATATCCCAATATGAGCATATGTAGCCTACAATAATTGTACCACTGACTTTCACTTAGGAACTTTCTTCTTAAATTGAAAACTTAAAAATACCACTTTGTAAAAATTGTTGCATGGACAACAATTCCATCTCCCTAACAAGCCATTTAGAATCCTTTAATGTTATGAGAAACCTGAAAATGGGCTACAGGCTAAAAGAGAGAGATGAAAAGAGGATATTTCTATGACAATCAAATCCAATTCCCTTTTCCACATTAAAAGAAATCAATTTGAATTCAGCATTTTTTCTTTCACAGTGCATAGCAACTGTCTCATATCCCCTCAGAGATGAAGCCTCTGCTAGTGCAACTATGGCATAACCAGTGTCACTGGATCAATGCTGCCATCTACTGTTGTTGTCCATATGCTTCAGCATAGCACAGTATGCAGTATTTAGAGGACTGACTGGAATGGTTATTGTCAATAGAATTACTTGATGTTTGATTGTAATCTAGGTCTGATTAGAAATCAAAAGATTTCTATGCATTGGCATTTGGCAGAACTTTAGTCAGTTTGCATGAGCAGGAATAAAGATTTTCACAGATTTCACTTACTCCTTGCCCTCTTTTCCACACTGTATTCTTTGTCCTGTGGAAGAGCATTTTAATAGTTCTCTCCTAAATTCCTTCCAATGGTTATAAAACGGGAGGAGGAAATACATCAGGGAGATGTATGCGGTAATGGCAATGTGGGGACCCAAAACAGATTCAAGAGCTTTAGTCATCAAATAGTATATTGCACAGGTGTGGTTTTATGGTTTAGGCTTTTTTACTGCTTCCATTTCAACCTTGCAGCATTTTGAATCATGAGCATTTTTTGGGAAAGCGCCAATACATGAAATACATCAGGTGTTAACAACTATGCACAACAGAACAGACATGATTAAAGCCAAGATTTTGGTGTTAAATTGCAGTGCTTTTTGCCGGAGGAGTAATATAAGTGATGGTAGCAGAATCTTGCAAGAAATAAACATGTCATAGAGATTACAAGTTGTAGATTCTTCTATAATGGCTATACTCCACTAAGATCTTCGATAAATTAAACAGCAGGAATAATAGAAGATTTGTCTTTAAATTGTGTCCGATGTGCCCTCCTTGTTTCTCTTACCTGGGCTTTACCAGGCTAGAATATGTGAGGGTGTTTCCAAGGCATGAAGGAGAAAATCATTACTGTTTAAATTGATGTTATTAATATGGAGGACAGACACCAAGGCCCATCTGATTAGGTTGGAATTTAAGCCTCTAATGCGGCTTGCTTGATTTCCACAATCAATGATGTCGCCACATTCAGAAGCACTTGGTTCCAGGCTCTTGAGCCACTGACCCAATGAGAGTGAGCCACAGGGTGAGAAAAACACATGGAAAGCCTTATCTGTTTGCAGCAGCCAGGTAGTCAAGACACCGTATCGTAAGGCACACAGTGGAGCGCATATCTTCGCCAAGGCCAAATTCACAGTAAATGATCCAGAGCTGCAAATGGTCCATGCCCCCTCTCTTTGCCAAGTCCTGTGTTAGACGATGCAGGACTTTTTGACTAATCCTGCTGATGAATAAACAAACAGACACAGTTGAAAACATAACCTCCTTTGTGGAACTGACAAGATGGAGAAGAGAAGAAAAGAAAAAAGAGAAGAAAAGAAAGGGAAAGAAAAGAAAAGAGAAAAAACATTTATGTTTGCAAAGGTAGAATGTAGAAAACTGTATCTGATCTTGCTAAAGCAACACATCAGTGCAAAGTATGGGCTACGAATAAAAAAAGGATATTTACACAAAACATAAAAAAGTAATTAGAAGAATAAAAATCACACAGTCAAAAGATCGGGTGAAAATGATGCATATGCAAACAAAATGGCAATGATGATAACCTTCTCTGAGCTATGTTTGACTTGTCTTTGTAGACCAGAAACACTGTAAGTAATTTATGTAGCCTTTTATATTGAAGGTATTTGACATGTCACAAGGACAATCACAGGCATAAATTACAAAATGAATGATGCTGGAATTCAATTTAGCTGCTTCAGTTTCAGGGGCCTGGTATTTTGCATGCTCACTCACTGTCACACTGTCTTGTCCTTAGGGGTCTGCAGCTTCCCTCCACTATTCTCTCTGGTGTGCACCCAGCCCTCCAGGTTCCAGAGTGCTTTCTGCTTTTTAAGAAGGACCTGTCAGTTGGCTGGAGAATATGTGATGTATGTGGAGGGAAGGACACACCAAGCCCTCATGAGAGTAATTAACTTAGTGTTAAACACTAAGTGACTAGGGTCTGGCTATCAAGAAGCAGCACCTCTGGAGAGGGGTCTTCTTTTGTCAGGTGGGCTATGAACTGCTTTCTCCAGTCCAAAATTTTTCTAATTATCTAATAGTCTGTGAAGGTGTTGTTTAGGCCCCCAGGACACCAGTCGACCTGGACAAGTAGCAGCCCATACTCTCCTACGCCATTGAGACAAGCTAGCAGCTTTGCTGATTCTCCCCTCTCATTTCCAGTGATTTTAAACTCTCCCTGCCTCCACTAGCTCCCTGTAATCTCAAATGGTTCCCTTCATCCTGTCCTCACTCCACTCGTTGTATTTTTTCCTTGCTGTCTGTTTGTTCCTTCCCTGTGCTTTTCCTTTTGCTGTCTCCTTGCATTTCTTTTCTTGTTAGGTTGGTGCCATTCTACTCTGCAATATCAATCAGGATTAGTAAGGGATGGGTTAAGAGGTCAAGGCTAAAGTTACTGTTAGTTTTGGGTTGGTTAGTGGATTAAGAGGTTGGAAGAGATTGGGAACCACTAATCCAGAAAATACACAGCATATACATTGGTTCAAACATATAAACTTGATAATAACACATTTTACTGATTTTGTTGCAGTTGTACATCATATTCATTATTCCCTCAATGGTTTGTGCAATATTACAATATGATGACAACATCTATGACAAGCTTGAGATCATATTATGAAAACAAGCTAGAGCTTGTGTAATTTTTCCTCCCTTCACGCATTGCAGGGTTAACTCCCTGTTTGATGCTTGTCATTCACACCAACATGTCACACCAATGAGGGCTTCTGATTTTTATTTGGCGGTTTTGCAGATAGAGCTTGGCAAAGAATTTTATTATTAATTTTCACTCATAAGGTGAGAAAATAAACCCTGTATGTTTATACTGTCCCATTCACCATTAATTCAACCTAAAACAGCAGAAAGTTATTCTAGGGCCCCAGCTTCTAAAAAGTGATGATTTCCACTTTTCTCTTTCATTGCTTGTGTTTTAAATCTTGTCAAACCCAACAGCCAAAACATGGAGTTTGAAGATATCAGCTTGGATTTTTTTTTTTTTAATTTTTTCCAAAGTCTCAAGGACTAATTGAAAAATTAAGGGAGAGATGAACTGAAAATGAAAAAAATCACTTGCAGTCGTCAGCCCACATTATAAAAATGACAGATTACTATTAAATGAAATTGTAGTCGAAGAGTTAAAAAGAATTAAAACTCATTTTCAAAAAAAGCTAAATATTCCAACAGCTTCTCTGTTTTCTCTCGTTTTAAACTGTGTTATAGATGAAAAGGAAAATACCAGCAAAATGTCTTTAAATAAATAGATATTTATAATGGAGACACGTTAACGTTCATCTCGACTGTCGCAGTTTCACTAAATAAAGATATTCTCAACATGCCGTATTCAAAGTGTCGTAAAGTAGCCGTTGGTCACTACGACGGAAGCTCCAAAATGACGGCATTTCACTTTTCGGCAACGTAGCACTTCCGTCCATATTTCGGCAGATCGGTTTTTTTACGTTAAACGTTCGCGTTCATATCACCTGCCAGGTGCCGGTTTTTTGCTCAAATACAATGGGAATAGAGGAGGAAACGGATCGGACGCTCTTCATAAGAAATTTAGACCCAGGAGTGACGGAGGAGCTTTTGTTCGAATTGTTTTTACAGGTGCTGTCGTCGCTAACAGTTAGCAAATGCCGAGTGTATGGATAGCACAACACACCTAATGTTAACGAGCCGAAATCGAGTCAGAGTTGAAATGAACCAGACATGTTAAATTGTGAAGTGGTGACCTCTTTTCAGAAAAAGTGCTGCTTCTGTAAATCTGTTGTGAACACTAGTGTCTGTTGCGCCGTTGGTAATTTTAAGAGACGTTACAGGTTCATTCAGGGCAGCTAGCCATGTAGCCGTGGTTAGCTTAAGCGGGTCGCTGTTTGGCTACGACATTAATTGATTATGTTTTCAGGCAGGACCTCTCATCAAAACTAAAATCCCCAAAGACTCGGATGGGAAGCAGAAAACGTTTGGTTTTGCCGTTTACAAACACGAGGTGTCCGTGCCGTACGCCATGCAGCTACTTAACGGGACATCGCTGTTTGGGAGAACTATTCATGTGCAGTTCAGATCAGGTGAGTTGACTTTATTTTATTTTCTTACCCGTAAAAAGTTTTCACAATTTGCCAGGTGCACGAACATCTTGTGAATTTCTGAACATATCAGTCGAATGGAGTTACAATGCTAGAAACATTTTAGACATGTCTTTACTATGATAAATGAATGAATAATCGTAGTTCAGTTGTCATTTCTAGATGTCCTTGCTTTAATCTGTATTCTTTATCATGTGCCCTGTCAGTGTGGTTATTGTGAGAGAATCTATTTTAAGAATACATAAAAGAGGGTATCTTTTAAAAAAAATACATTCACGAGTCTAAAATGGCTGTAAAACAAACAAACAAAACAGCTCAAGGTGTCACGTTACACTGGTGCTTGCTTGGCTTTCTGCACATGCGTCTTTATAGTGTTGACTTTATATCTGAAAAACTGCACCCTACACTGTTAGTTAAATAGCACAAGACATGTCATTCAAATTATCTATGAAAGCCTAAGTTTCATTTGCCAAGTTTAATGCCATGTGAAAAACCCTGTAATAGCGCTAAAACAAAGCCATTCAATTATTACACATTACATCAAAAGAAGGGTTCAGCTTTAGTCTATTCCATGTTCGTTCAGGTTTGAATGACAACTGAACCCACAGCACTTTAGCCATCGGGGCTCAGTTTTAGATTTCTCACAAGCTTGGCGCTGGAGATGCCTTACATCCTCTGCAGAAAGAACAATTGTGATATACAGTGCAGCCAAATAATATTCAGCCCCCTTCACTTTTTTCTAAAAATGGTGCTAAAATAGTTTAAATTTATCTATATTAATGGATATTCAATACCCCATAATGAAAAATTGAAAAAAGAATTTTAGATTTTTTTTTTTTAAATTTATAAAAAGGGAAAAACTGAAATATCACATTGACCTAAGTATTCAGACTTGCTGCTATGACACTTACATTTGGCTCTGTGCCTGCCATTCCTCATGATCATCTTTGAGATGTTCTGTTGCTTTGACTAGAGTCCACCTGTTGAATCTTCAATTTATTGGACATGATTTGGAAAGGCATACACCTGTCTATATACGGTCTCTCACCTGACAGTGCATACCAGAGCAGAAAACAAGCCATGAGGTCAGAGAAACTACCTCTAGATGTCAGAGAAAGGATTGTGCTGAGCCACAGATCTGAGGAGGGCAACAAAAAAAGTCTGCTTAATTGAAGGTTCCCAAGGGCATAGTAGCCTCCATAATTCTTAGATGTTAAAACAACCCGGATCTTCCTTGAGCTGATGCCTGGCCAAAGTGAGAAAATAGAGGAGAAGGGCCTTGGTAACTGAGGTGACCAAGAGCCCAATGTTCACTCAGGCTGAGCTCCAGAAATCCTGTGTGGAGGCGGGAGAAACGTCCAGAAGGACAACCGTCACTCTAGCACTCCATCGTTTTATGTTTAATTGCAGTGTCCAGATTAAGCCTCTACTCAGTGAAAGAAACATGTATGCCTGCTCGGAGTTTGATAGAAACCCAAAGGATTCTCAAACTGTAAGAAACAAGATACTCTGGTCTAATGAAACCAAGCTTGAACTGTTTGGCCTCAATTCTAAACGTCATGTAAGGAGGAAACCAGGCACCGCTCATTACCTGCCCAATACCATCCAATGGTGAAGCACAGTGGTGGTAGCATCATGGTGTGGGGTTGTTTATCAGCAGCAGTGACAGGGAGACTGGTCAGAGTGGAGGGAAAGCTGAACGAAGCAAAGTAAAGAGACATCCTTAATGAAAACCTGGTCCTGAGTGTTCAGGACCTCGGAATGGACTGAAGGTCACCTCTGACAGGACAGTGACCCTAAGCACACAGCCAACACAATGCAGGAGCCTCAGGAGCAACTCTCTGTCCTTGAGTAGCTCAGCCTGAGCCCTGACCTGAACTTAATCGAACGTCTCTGGAGAGACCTGAAAATGACTGTGCACCAACTGTCCCAGTCTGACCTGACAGAGCTTGAAAGGATCTGTGGAGAAGAATGGCAGAAAATCCCCAAATCCAGGAGTGCAAAGCTTGTTGCATCAAACCCTATGATACTCAAGGCTGTTATCACTGTGAAACGTGCTTCAACTAAGTACTGAGTAAAGGGTCTAAATACTTGTGTCAATAGAATATTTCAGGTTTTCCTTTTCAGTATATTAGCAAAAATTTCTAAAATTCTGTATTTGCTTTATCATTGTGGACTGTTGAGTGTAAATTGATGAGGGAAAATTAGTTTTAAAAATTTAGACTACTACATCTTTTTCTTAATTTTCTCATATTTCTAAGAAAAATATTGTATATTATGTCTCTTTTTTAAAAAATACATATATTACACATTGTGACACATAATAAAAGTACAGTATTGTCATACTTAAACATTATGTTTGGTTGTTATTTTCAAACTACAAAGGCTTTCTCTTTTACCAATAAACAATGTTTTTCTTTCATCATAGGTAGCAGTCATGGCAGCAGTCCAGGGAACTCACAGAATTCTAGTCCTGCAAACACCCCAAATCCACATGGCCAGAGGTAAGACATCTGGTTAACATGAGCCTCAGTAGCATTACAACAACCGTGCTTCCCAGCCACAATTTGGAGAGACCATTGTTCCCCTCCTAGCTTTTCATTTTAGCTCTCCCTCTGATGGTTCTCGGTTACATCTAGGAAGTGTTGCTTTACCACTGACTTAATATCAAGCAGGTAGGATTTGCTGTATGAGTGGACTAAACAGTCTCAACACTGAATTGAACGCACCTAAGTTAGACTTTTTCAGTAACGGCATCACCATAGCACTGGTTGTATGAAGCATCTAAATGGATTAGACATGAAGTTGATATTTTATTTTATTATTATTATTTTTTTTACATCTGTTTTGTCAGTTTTGATTTATGTAGTTAGGTGAGTAATATGTGTCCTAAGTGTAAAATAATCCCAGTTGTGTGATTCCTTTCAACTTTTTATTTATAAGTTTAAAAGAAGCTTTAAAAAAAGAAATTTCCACAAAAATCTTGTAAGTAAGTCACAGACAGAGATGATCTATGCATTATGTTACGTGCATTCAATACTGGACTGTACTATAACAATAAAAGCAATTGCATGTCTTTTTTGTTTGGGCACAAACAAAGTTTTTTGAATCTAATTTGACAGAAGTTTATAATTTGGAGACATGGCACTATTGTAAGTTTGTAATTGCAACCAGACATTCTGTGTGTGCAAAATATTCTTCCTCCTTATTGAATATAACTTAGACAGGCAATTTTCATGCTCTTGGCAGTGCCCTGTGTGCTAAAGCTGGAGCTTTGACAAAAGATGTGGCATGAAACGGGATTGGACTGGTCTTTATTTACACTCATAGAAGACTCAGTATGCAATGCTTTCCATGTTTCATGCCAGATTTTATGCAGCAGTACCTGTTTACGGCATTTGCTGGAAAATCTGAAAGTACTGTTACTAAGGGAGTATCAGACCAGTGTATATAGGTTTTTTCTGCAAATCTTGCATTCTTTGGTGCTTAAATTATGCCAGTTCGTTCTACTACTATGGAAAAAATAGGTTCAGTTAATTCTTTGGTAAAATGAGATGAGAGAGTTTTAAAATTGTTTGTTCAGTTCATGCACCTTTTTTTTCTCTATGTATACATCTCGTACAAAAAAGGAATTGGATATTTGTCTGTTACTGATCTTTAAACAGTTAATAACTGACTCCCTAACTTAAAGATTGTTCTTATTAAGCATTTCTTTTTCTTCGTTGACTAAAGCAAATAAAGTACCAGAAAACATTCAGCAGCTGCAAGATGATAGGCTCATAGAGATAACATCAGTGGCCTGTATCTCGAAGTGAGAAACATGGGTCAGCAGGCTACCTTAGAGCTTAATTCAGCATGAACCTGACTAACTAACTGGGCCAGATGACCATGGTATCCTTCGCTCTCTCATAGGATGAGAATATAATAAGCTTGTTTTATCCTGCTTCCAACTTTCTCAGGGATTTGGTTTGGCCAAGTCACTCAGTCTGTGCTGTTACTAATTTCCACTCTTGGTCTGGCTAAATTCCGCCAAAACAAATTTAAGGGAAAAAAAAAGAGGGGAGGGGACCATCCAGAAGTCCAGTTATGAACAGGCCACTGATTGATACATTAGTTACAAATCCAGTTCCATGGAACTGGATCTGTGAGACTTGGCTTCTTACTGCTGGACTTCTTTATCAGATGTTTTATCACCAATCTTGGCTCAATGCACTTATCATTGAAAAAGGTTGTTTCATGGATTTTTAATAATATTTGGCAAATGTGGCTGGATGGGTGAATTATGTGTGCTAAACTATACACTAGGTTGGACCAGTTATTGCATTCTTTGAGCTTGATGTCAGAGTTTGCATTTCCACGTTTTTGATTACAGCATGTTTGAAGGAGGGATATACTGTGCTTGAAATGGTAAGAAATATTTGCATGTATAGGTATTCACCAGTGTTTTCTTTAAATTATACGGTGTTTTTTTTATGATGGTTATTGTGTGGTTAGATCATGCATAATCAAAACTGTATGAAACCACTAAAAAATGGGCTTGTCAACCTTTAGTAATTTTTTTCAATTGAATCTGTGCTTTTGATGGATACAATATTTGTGAGAGTTCTCCCTTTTAATTTTCCAATGGCTCCAAAATTTTTTCAAGTCACATTCACTTGCATAAATCGATCCTACAAAAACTTAAAACACAATCGGTTTCCATAAATGCACAATAAAGTTAAATGGGTTCAAAGTATGAACTAAAAAATGAACTTAAAGTCATTTAAATAGTCAAAAATGTTGAAATCAAACACGGAGTGGGTTGTTTTCAATATAAGGAATTTGCATTTTATGTAGACTTTTTTTTGCTTTTTATGATCAAATATTTGACAATGGTTTGCTTTATTCTTGCAGGACCCCGATCCAGTTCAGTTCGCCACCATATACTCCGCCGCAAATGCAGAGGTCCTTTTCATCTCCTGAGAATCTGCCGAAGCATGTCATGGTACCCTTTCTAGATTTTACAATGACACAGCACTGCACAGTAATGATAGAATTATTGTCCCTTTTAAGACTTGATGTGTAAAGACCTTCTCTTTGCTTGATTTAGTTAAAAAATGTACCTCTGCTTCTCAGTAACAAATGACACTATATGATAGACAGGTATAGAAATATTTTTGCCTCAGTGAACCGAACGAAATACAGCTCCTGTTAATTTTCTTTGCCTTAATCTGTAGATGAGCAACATGATGTGGCAGCTCAACATGCAGCAGCTTGAGCAATTGAATGGCGGCTTCTCCAAGCCTCTGCAGAGGCAGCCGCCTGCAGGTGGAAATTCTGGTGGAGGTGGCTCAAGGCAACACAATAACAATCCCTATCGGCATCATCCGTTCCACATGAACAGTGGCGGCAGAAGCCAGCGCTACGCAGATGAATCAGGATCCGGCCGTCATCAGCAACACAGCCACAGCCGGGACAACTATCACCACCAAAGCGAGAGGAGTGGCAACCGTCACCAGGACAGCAGAGGTGGAAACAGACATCACGATGAAAGGAGCAGCAACCGTGGTTACCAAGATAGTAGATGGCGACGGTACTGACACGTTAAGGATTTCTATAAAGACTTCAGTCCTTTAAAAGTTTGTGCACAGCTTCCTAAAGAAGAGCATGAATTATGCTGATAAATTCACGTGTACTCAGGTTGTTTGTACATGATCCTACCAGTCTGAAGAGTTAATAATGTATGCCTTAGAGCCATTTTTGTTTACTTTTAAGGCATTTTTAAATTTGTAACCTACTTTCATGTGAGTTTTTCCTCACAGATGTCCCTCTAAATATTTAAAGGGGAAGAATTGTATTATCATGAGTGCAAGGATGAAAAAAAAAAAATTCAGGCATGACTGGTAGTCATATTTGGAAGACAAAAGACTTGCAAAAAAAGATTTAAGATATTGGTTTTTATGTTATGCAAATAGTCTTTAAATGGTGCTTCCAGAATTTTAAGATCTTCAGGTATTTTGCAAAAAAAAAAGAACAACAGTGTCAGCTAAAGGTTCACCAGCACCACTTTTACTACAATAGGGCACCATCCTTTCTTATTGTTAGAACAGTTGACCTTGCTCTTTCTACAAATTGCTTTATTTTATTTTTTTATTCTGAGTCTGTAAGACAAACTGTTTTACAATGAACATTTTCATTATTATAAAACTCCTTTCATTGATTGTTGCATTGTCTTTCATCTGGCCACAACACAAATGCCTAAGGTCAGGGCTGTACATCATGAACACTATTTACAGCACTTTGTGTGTGACCGAGTTAACTAAGTGAGCTATTGTATGTTGATACTACATGCTATAATGCCTACATGCAGGGCCTTATCTGCACCTATAAATGGCCCATGTGTAAGTAATACACTTGTGCAGTGGGTTATGGAGTAATCTACAGGTGGCGCCACACACATCCTTTCATTTAATCAATTAAGATGTTAAATATAACTGCGGCACATGATCAGCTCCTACTTTTGACCTTTCTATTTAGGACACTTTAAAGTCTTTAAATGAATTTGGCACCAACTGTCCACTTTACATCATGCAATTATGTTTTGGTTTATTTCTTGTTCCTCAGAGAAGAACACAGAAGAGTCTTCACACCACTTTGGTAAATGAAACAGGTTTTGGTCCTTTTACAGATGTTAAAGAATATGTCCATCGCTACAGCCAAGAATTAGCAGCACTTTTGATCCTGAGCATCTCATGTTGCGATCAGCCTTTGCGCAATGATGCCATAGAGTCTTTGTTCGGGCTTGCTTACAACGAAGTGAAGATCAAATCCCTTAATGTCCGTGTTGAGGTCATAATCTACCCTTCCGAAAGTGCTTATGTCACTAACAACGGCTCCCGCGCTGTATCGACAACTATACCCCCCCCCAAAAAAAAAAAAATCTCCCGGTGTCCAAAAGTGGAGGTGTATTTGCACCTTCTGCCCTAAGCCTCGTGTCAGATTGCATCCTAATGCTACCAAATGGCTCTAATAGAGAATATCCTCTGTTCGGTGTCAGTACTAGGAAGGCCCTTATTATGCTTCTGGCTGTGGCATAACTCTTTTAATTGGTTGATCTGCCTGGCGTCTCCAGCCCTGGGGCGGCCGGATTAGAGAGGCCGCTCAGTAGCCGCTGCTGTGTGGACTAATATAGAAGCGTGTCTCCTGAAATGATCCACTTCCAAACCACCCAGAGACCCCCCCCCCAAAACCAAACCACAAGCGACAAGATGCATGCCGCCCGCGGTTCCCGGTTCCCGGCTCCACCTCAGGTTGTTGGGTTCATTGATACCCCAGAAGCCCAAGATTTAGGCCTTATGTACCAGGTTTACAGTCTTCTTTTTCATGCATTCTTAATTTCCTTAAAATAGGGGAAAAGTCATTGCGGTTTCTTGTAATTTCCTATATATTATTTGTCTTGCTGAAAGAAATAAATGAAGATGAATTGTTAGACTCCACTAATTGACGCTTGATTCGAAATAGTGGAATCGCGATTATTTACATTGACATTATCTCAGCAGAAAAGTAATTTTAGTTCTAAGGTTTTGTTTTATTTTTTAAAGTTAAATATGAGACGAACCTGTTTTTTTGTTGTTTTTTTTTTTGCTTTGGCTTCTCTCTCTCTCTCTCTCTCTCTCTCTCTGCGCGCCTCCAAAAGTAAAATGTGCTCCACAGCAGTTGTTCTCATCTCCCAGCTCTTTGATCAAGGCATCAAACCTCTGAAAAGCAGCCGAGCTTTCCCATGCAGAGCTCCCATATTTCCTCCTCCATAATCCTCCTCCACACTTTGAACACGGCGCCTTCGACATGCACAAGCCGCCAGCGAGTTAAATTTATTTCCAGTTCTTGTGATGATAATCGTTTCCCCCTAAGGACACCAACGTTTCAGAGTTTCGACTTGAAACTCTACCTGCACCGACTTTCTTCACAGAAACTGTATCAGTTAAATGGCACCATGTAAACTGTACAAAAAGAACATGCTGCGTACTCTTTTATTTTTTATTTATTATTATTATTATTTTTTGTTAATCTTCCAAACAAGTATTTCCTCAAAACTGCAACTTCGGACAGAGTTTTTACAGAGAGATATAAAATAAAACGCGATTTTGCTGTAATATAAACACGATTAAAGGGCAGATTTATAGAGAGATAAAACGACGAAAAAGGGGGCAGAAAAAGCCTCTGTCATGGAGAGATTCAGCCTCAAGTGAACGGAACGTGCTGGTATGTGAGCTATTTCCTCACGTTATTGTCAGACTCATCTGCCTCTGGCCGACACCGATGGACCACAACAGTTTTCTTACGGCCTGTTGACTGACAAATAATATTCTCGGAAGACGTTTGTGTCGTTGGAGCTTGTGAGACGCGCGTTGCGCTGACACCAGAACCTGGGAGGGGAATCAGCGCACAGGTGCCCGAGCTGGCGTTTCGCCTTGTTTTCCTTGAAATATTTCTGTTAAAATATCAACTCCTGTCCTTTTTTTCGCGTGACTTCGAGCCGCGAGAGCACGTAAGCGCGCAGGACCTGCCATCTTAACAATAAATGACAACTGCGTCAGTATAAGCTAAAGAAAATGGCCCGACCGGATTGGCCTTTAACCGCAGCTCACACCACCGACTATTTCTTATTTTGTTAGTTGCTCATATTATTATTATTATTATTATTATTATTATTATTATTATTATTATTATTATTATTATTATTATTATTATTATTATTATCAGCAACAATAATTATTCTATTTTAAAGTTGATTCCGTTTACAGAGTTTAATCAATCATTCTTTATCATTCTTAAACCTTGAAATCATTGCTAAATTGTTTTAGGGTGTTACTACCGGACAGGAGGTTCAGACAGAAAGACAGAAAGAGAGAAAGAATTATTCACCCCCTTTAATCTTACTGGTTTAATTCGCCTTGGGAGGCTATATGGTGCTTTCATTTATTCAGTTTGAGTCCAGAGCTAAAATATGAAATACATAAGTTTGTGCACTGTTTAAAGTAAACTTCGAAGAAAAATAATAATAAGTAAAGTTAATGAGAAAAAACCAAAACACGGGTTTGCCAGTAGCTAAATTAATAAACTGGTTAAGATAAATAATTAAAAGCTATGAAACAAAGGAACGGCACATTGATACACAGTTAACCTTTAATGAATTAACACCACATTTATTTTATTTTGACCTAAAACTTTGATAATAACACCAGGTTTTAAAAGACTGATTGTGTTGATTTAATTAGCCTTTATTCTGAAAATGTCACCTTATTCTCACCAATACATAGCTTTCGGATTCGAATGAACAAGTTGTATAACTACTATGTAAAAGAATTCATCGGCGAGAGAGAGAGAGAGAGAGAGAGAGAGAGAGAGAGAGAGAGAGAGAGAGAGAGAGAGAGAGAGAGAGAGAGAGAGAGAGAGAGAGAGGATAGATGGAGTAGTAGAGATGCGTTCAGGGATGGTTTATATAGCAGCGGGTGTGAGCGCACGCCGCAGTCAGTTCATTCCCTCTGTGGCGCTCGGCGCAGCTCAAGTTGAAGGCTACCGATCTTCACCACGACACTTCAGGGAAAGCTTAACTGAGTTTTTACAGATAAACAATGCGTGATTTAAAGGCGTGAACTCCAGTAGTCGCCCTTTTCCACACGGTTCGACCCGCATACGCTTAGATATTACCGAACCGACGCGTTGCGCGGCGAAGATAGCGCAGGCACACGGACAGAATATGCACTGTCAAGCCGAGTTGAGGCTCTCCTCCCCCGGGCAGCTGAAAGCTGCCAGGCGGCGCTACAAGACTTTCATGATTGACGAGATCCTCTCCAAGGAGACTTGTGATTATTTTGAGAAACTTTCTCTCTACTCGGTGTGCCCTTCGCTCATTGTTCGGCCGAAGCCTCTTCATTCCTGTTCGGGTAAGAGGACTGTTCCTTTCTTTTCTTCTCACCCCCCTTTTTTTTTTTTAAACAAAAAACAAATCCAGAAAGAAATCATAAAATCATAAAATGCGATTATTATCATTTGCAGACTTGTGCGGAAATAAGCGTACATTTTTACGCACGGAAGTTGTGGAACTCTTTCCTATTAGCTCAGTTTAATTATTGATATATGCTTTTGTCTAATATAAATGTGAATTTTTATGTCATTTGGTCTGCATGATTTAACATTTTACATCGGATTGGTGAAATGTAATTTGGGCGAAGTTATATTGGTGTAATGGCAAATTTTGTTTGTGCCACAAAGTTGTAATTATTATTATTATTATCATTATCATTATTATTATAATTATTATTGCTATCATTTTTTATTTTCAAGTCATAATTCCCCGTGTTTACCACTGTGCAAATGAAGGTTTCTTGATAGATTGATATTTGTTTCCATTACAAGATATCCTTTGCTTAATTTATTATCTCACATTTGTGGGTTTGCATTACTATTTCATTATTTTTCCAACGGCGTAGTTTAAGATGAATCACAATTAATTTATGCTTCCTCCTAAAGCTGCTCAAGCGCCTTCACCTTCCTTCACTCTGTACTTTATAAATCACTGCAGCTAAAGTGATTATGCTGAAAGTCAGTTAATGTTAGTGTTGCTTAAGGGCTTTTGTTGGGGCCAAGATGATAAATGACTGAACTGATAAGTTGGTGTAATTATACATTAAAGTCAATGAGGAGTCAGTAGAACAGATAGTGACAATAAAGTCAAATCTCACTGCATGGTTACTAATCTGTAACCTTTAGTTACATAGATATTATTTGCTTTGATTAATATAGTTGTTCTGCCAAATCAAATGACTCTTCTATTGAGTTTTGCTGCTGTTGGACATTTGCATATGGGAGGATTTTATCTTGTTACTGTTCTAATATCATAGAATATTATGTGACCCAGAACTGTGAGCAAGACACACTGATGTTACAGTGTAGTGAGTAGTACCACCCTCTGAAAACACAAATAAAAGATGAATAATACTGCTGACGCAATGATAGTTGATATACTGAAAAAAGTACGGGAAAAAAACTGAAAAAAAACTATTACTTAAATCAGTCATCTATCCTTTAAAGTTGATTGTTGACTGAAAATTACCAAAATAGTATGACAAAGCCCAGTTGTCACAGCACATGTTACCTTGTCCAAACAAAACCTCTTGACTGATACTTAATTGTAATTCCAGATGAATCCAAACAACTCCAAGGCTACTGCACACTCCAGTAACCATTAGGATAATTGCTCTAAAGTCTGAAATAATAGCCACTGCAATTTGATGATGACAGTGGCGGGTGGATAAAAATAGGAGAAGCGATTCCCTCATCCCTCTGATATGGTTTGGTGCATGCTAGAGGGCACTATGACTGGGCTTTGGCACCCCTCTGTTCGGATGGATAGAGTAACCCGCCCTGCATATCAGAACACTCTGCCCACCACTTATTTGTAGCTGCGGGGGTGTGAGACACAGTATATTCCCCAACATCAATGGCTTTTAGTGCTTGATATAGAAGCTGGCAGGCTTACAGATCCTGGGCCAAAGAGAGGCGGCTGGCCCCTGCATGGTCCCATAACAATGAAAGTTGACTTCTTCATTCTGCAAGAGAAGGGATGCCATAACCTCCTGTTACCAGTGGAGGCCGCTGAGCAACAGTGTCATCAGTAATGTTGCGTGAAGGAGTTGATAACAACTTAATTGTTGGTTTATTGTTTATCACTGGTATGCCATTGAAAAATGCTAGCTTAATGTTCTTCCTGCATTATTCACCCTGAGATTTAAAAAAAAAAATCCTGAGTCAATTTTCATTTATGTGTGATGAAATACAGACCTTAATTTTGAACAATAAACGTGGCTAATACTCATGGAGTTAATTCCTTGTCAGTTACAGCAGGATCAGAGACAATGAGCCCTGAACTGGTGCTTAACAGTGAACGATGTAATGGCAGGTTACAATATTTCATTTGGAGTCCCGTCTCTCAGCAGGACCCAGGGCAAGGCTTTTAGTGGTGTTTTCTGGAAGAGGTAGAGAGATTAAGATCAACTGAGGTATAATCTCACCTGACAGCATGATGAAAAATAAAAACAAAACAAAATAAAAAAAAGGAGGAGTGTGTGCTGCCCGAGGGACACTGCTTACTGGCTTGGTACTGACTGAGGGCTTATAGAAGATATACAAGTGAGCAGAAAGGGTATTCATCAAAACTTAAACCCTAATCTGCCGCAGACAATAAAGTCTCCCATTAAACATAAAGCCTTCTTGAAAAGGCTGATTACACCCATGTCAACACCCAGGCAAGTACTCACACACAGAAAGACAGAGTCTGTATACATCTTCCATTCTACAGTTAAGGATAACGCTTGACACCCTATCACCTCCCCGTCATTTCAGCACGACCACTGCCATCAATTTTTTTCTACTGTGACAAAAGGATCAGTAATAAATCAGTTCTAAAAGCAGTTTATGCTACTGGCTGATTTCAGATGCCACAGAAAGACCTGTGCAGATCAGCTTTCAGATTAAATAGTTAACGCCTATGTTTAACGTAATGCCACTTCAGTTGGCAGTTTGTCAGTGTGTCTGGGAAACTACTGACAATTATAGTCAACAAGATGCTCTTGATTTGTTGAGAATTGGCAGCAGGTTGCTCATATCTGTCACGTCCTGGTGGGGAATGCTTCTAATTAAAGCAATGAGTTAGGGCAGATAAAGAAGCTGCGTGGCCTGTTGCCCTTCCCACCATGATGGTATCTTACTTACACTCAAAAGGCAAGGCCAAAAAAGCAAAAACCTGTTTAATTGAGCAACTCTCTAGCTGTCACCAGGCAGTTTATACCCAAAACATGGCAAAAGTTCACTTACACTTGTCATAGCTAAACTATGAATCATTAGTGTTAGGTTCTAGTTGAAAAAGAAAGAGTGAGTGCCGATGTTATGATAGGGAGCAGGCGGGTGCTGGAAATACTGTATACCTTCTAGAAGTTGCTGCATAGCTGCTCTTAGTCATGCAGGTGTAAAAATAAAAACTCTTTCTACACTTAATGACAGTTGTTTCAAATACTAAAAATATGGTCCATTACACCATAATGACTACATAATCAATGGGGCAAACTGTTGTATTAAAAGAAATGTTTAATAAATGGCTCATCTTGATCTATTCTTAGAGGGTATATCTTCTGTAATGGTTACCAGATGCACTTGAGCTAGTCCCTGCATTCCGAGTGTGATTATCAAGAGTATCAGTGTGCTTTTGCATGTGCTCGTTGGTGCAGTTTATTTGTCGAGTATTGACAGGACACTGGCACTTGTCAGCAACGTGTCAGGGAGACGGCCTCGCTCTCAGTGGAAAGTCACCACGCCGGCTAACATGTCCCTCTTTGCGTTCTCTCTTTTTCTCCCTCCCTTCTTTCTCTCTCGTACTCCCTCTGAGGGACTGTCTGGAGACAACTTCAAGCCCTTTGTTGACAAGAAATTTCACGACGGCCCTGAACACGAACTTAGGTGTTTTTCTCATCGCAATGACATGAGGGACATTTCCCCTGCACTTTTGTACCACTCCATGAATCGTCAGAAAAGCTGACATTAATGCAGATCAGATTTAAAGGGAGGAAAAACTGAGAGCAAATACATGGAAGGGTATAAACAGGGAGCAAGAGCACAGAACCAGAGAGGAGGGGTCTTCTTGTCTAGACCTGTTGCAACAGGAGCAATCTAATGTTGGAGGAGTACTGATGACCTCAGCGCCTCACCATGATGTCATGATGAGCCCAAGGCAGTGTCTGGTCCTTGTGTCTGTATGTGTGTGTAGAGCAACTGTGCCTGCTCACATGTGTTTGCATGCAGCACCTATACTGCATTTATGCTTGACCTACTACTTAAATTTGGGTTTATTTCGTATGTGTGGACAGTTCATATGCACAGTATATTTTACTACACTGTAAAGGTAGAAAAGTTGACGTTTTCCCACTCTCTTTGATTGTTCTTCCATTTCTTCTGCATTCCATTTGTTCCATATTTGTATGCATATTTACTCACTGACCTTAAGGGTATAAGCAGTAGAGTTGCTGAAAATGACAGAAATATACCACAGAATAGCAATAAAAAGTCAAAGTCAGGGTCTGACTTTATGTTTCCTGTGGGCATTGGTGTATACATGTGTCTGTGTATGTGTGAGTCCGTACGTTTATGTTGTCTTTTCTGGTTGATGGGGAGATTAAAGAGCCAGATCTACGACAGACAGCCAGGAACACACATGCCTGCCCTATGTGTCGGTGTGTAACAACCTCATATTCTCTCCATTTCACACTTTTATCTCCCTCTATATCATCCTCCTCTACTCCTATAACCTCCCTGGTGTCCTCTCTGCTGCTCCTTATCGCCCATGCATTACAGTCAGTGCTGTGCTCAGTCTGCTTGTAAATTTTGGTTTAGATTGGTTTTATATTTGAAGCTGTAAGGATTTTTCTGGCAGATATTATATTCACTTTGGTTGACCCACCTCATCCTCGCGGCCAACCTTATGGTCTCCCCCGCTCTCGCCTCGGCTCCAGACAAGTGTTACTTTTTATTGATTCTGGCGTCTTGCTGCTTCTGTCTGCACTGATAAAGAGCAATAGTGTGTGTGTGTGTGTGTGTGTGTGTGTGTGTGTACATTTGTAAATGACTGCACACATGTGCAAGGGCGAGAGAGATCGTAAGAGAGAAAAAAAGTTTATTAGTTAAATAGTGTTTGATTTAGCTTTTTGGATTTTATTACAGCTCATTCTGTGTCTGAATGTGTGTGTGTGTGTGTGTGTGTGTGTGTGTACATAATGGTGTCAGGCTCAGTGTGTGCTTGTGGTTTTGTGTTGGGAAGCCGGCTAGTATTTAAGAGCCTCTGAAAAATAATCATTCATTTTAAGAGTTCAGAGGAGCGGTGTAAAACACAGCCTGCGTCATCGAGATCACAGCCCTCTACATGGAGGAGGTCAAAAGAATAACACTTTTCACTGCAAACACAGTGTAATTAAAAATGAACCTGTCTAAGCAATTATAGACAGTCGACAGTGGTACTACCAAGGTGACTGAGGAGCTCTGGAGATCTCACTTAAAACTTACGATGATTCAGAATGATATCTCATCTTTCTAGTTTTTCTTGCTTTAATGCATTTCTTTGTGTTTCTGTAATCTGACGCACTGTCTCTGCTCTTCCAGGCTCTCCGTCATTACGTGCCTACCCGCTCCTCTCAGTGATCACCCGGCAGCCTCCCAACCTGCCCCCCCACCTCCCTCAGCCATCGTCTCCGGGCGGAGTCCCCTCGCACCTGTCCTTGCTCTCCCCGCAGCATCCACGAGGCTCAGAGCCATCACCAAGCCAAACGCCCCTCAGCATCAGCAGTGAGTCGGAAACGGAGCGCAGCACACCCCGCCTGAAGAAGCCACGTCGCAGCCGCACAATCTTCACCGAGCTGCAGCTGATGGGCCTGGAGAAGAAATTCCAGAAGCAAAAGTACTTGTCCACACCAGACAGGTCAGTATAGGTCGGGTAGACTGAATAGGTAGATAAGAGCTGCATATACAGACAAAAACAAAAGTTATAAACAAAATCACACACACTGAGAGTTCAAGAATATGATTAAAAACAAATTGTGAATCATGACTGTGCTGACTTCATAGCTACCTCAAATGATTTTGTGATGAAGATACAAACCACTGATGTGTGATTAAATTCCAACCCGAAAGCTACCACGATCATATAAGTGTTATTCAATGTTGACATTTTGATAACCTGCATACCTGGCAGAAGGTGCATTTTGAAAGTACAGTGCAAGCATGCACACACATTCACAAAGCCACAAATGCAATTGTCAAGCGGTGGTTAACCTAACATCATAATTTTTGATTTATCCTGTGGGGAATGTCTCCTGTAATGTGAATTTGTCTAAGCCAGAGCATTACATCAGCATTCTAGTTGAGACAAGAGTAACGTTTTAACCCTGAACCCTCGAACAGCAAAAAGACCTAACAAAGAAACACTGCCTTATTCAAGGAAACAGGGATGGAGTCCAACACAAGCAAACAGAAACGTATTACAGTGATTTACTGCCAATCATTTCACACGTGTGCAGGTGTACATAAAGTACATTTAGCTGTCTACAATAAGATGAAGTAAGGTACATGTTAATATCTGTGTTTTAAGTTCCACTTTCTGGGTCATTTTTGGGCCTTACATGAAGTTACACCATACTTTCCAGTTTTATTGTACATCCCACTTTTATTTTTGGCCTGCAGGCTACTTTTCCATATAACACAGAATAGTATCAAACCATAAATGTTGTAAAGAGCTTTACTTCACATGCACATTAGGAATTTATACTGCTTTTGAACCTTTGCATCAGGTAGAAATTGACTGTTTTTATACTTTGCCCACATTACTTATTTCTGTTTTCATATGTAGTCATGGAGAATATCTCAGTGGTGATTAAAACAATAAATAAAAAGGCTTCATGTGTAATATGTTCATGCATTTAGACATGCAAAGAGCTACACTTTCCACACAGATGTCTAAAATATTGTATCGTCTTTGGAATGTATCTGCCTACCACATCTAATCTGAGACTACATTAACATTTTTGGAATAAACTAGATTTATTTGTCATTCCATTTACATCCTATCCGTAGGGAAACCTCCCACGATGCATTATTAAATATATCACATCTTGGCCTGCTATGAGCTGTTGGAAAGGTGCCATGCCTCATCTTAAAACAGGGGCCTCGAGGCAGAGCAGAACTCAGTGATCAAAACCAACCACGAGCACGGATGGCTGAAGTAAGACTGTGTCCTGTCAAATTATCTGATTCTGACACTGTGATGAAAATTAATTAAATACCCAGCTGGTGGAAAAACATCAACAGAGAAAATCCCCCTTTAAAACCCCACATCAAAGGTGTGGCGTGCTCCCCACTATGGTTTGTTACGATCCAAAGATAACCTCACTCATTCTTTTCTTGGCTTGGAAAATCTGTGGTCTTGAATTAAGATTATGCATAGGGGCATAATCAAAACCAAAACCAAAATTAGCCCAGAAAAAGAATTTTGATTATTTATAGTGTAGAGCAATAATGATTTTATGCAGTTTCCAATTATAATAAAATGTGCCTTAATAATCCTCACTGTCATCATCGTCATCATCATCATCATTAGAAGGTATTCAGCTACACCCAAGATTCTCTTGTGAAAGGTGTGAGAATGGAACAAAATGGCGGGCTTGCAGTAGCCTAGAGGGAGTAACTCAAATGCTTTTTCTCTTAATGTAAGTATGTAGTTAATTACCATTGAGAATTACAACCATAAATAAGAGATTTTCTTCTCACTGAAATTACTTTTCCTTGCCTCCAGTTGTTGCCCTGCCATAGACTGGGACACGCACGTATGATAGCTAAATTTGATGGACAGCTTGAATAACCGTGTCTGTTTTTTTTTCCACACAAAACACACACACACAGACACACACACACACTTAAAGAAACACATACAGCTCTTTATGTAAAAGGTTTATGGTTTGAGGATTATTCCACGAATCTCAGTGATTGGTTGTTTCTCCACTTTGTAGATTCTGTTCAGTCCTTCTCTCTGTCTCAGCTTCCACTTTCACCATCAAATGAAACTCCTTTCACTTGGCTCTGGTGGGGATCAGAAACCCTTCCTCTCACTGCTGAAGACTTTGAGGAGAGCAGGGAAGAGGAAATCTCATAAAAAAAAACAAAATAATGGCTGCTCCTTTCCTTTACAAATGGATACCTTGCTCATTTTATCTGTCCCCTCTTGAGGTGTCACATTTCAGACCAACCAATAGCCCTATTTTGCATGGATCAACACATGTGGTGGATACATTCAGAATTTTCTCTAAAAGCCCAAAACATCCAGCTACAAGTTCTGTGATTGGATTACTGACCATCGTACAGATGTTACAATTTCTATTTCCTTAGCTGCAGGTTCACCCTGTCAAACTTGAGGTACTAGCAAATCACCTTTGATGTAAGATTCAAAGACAAAGTTAAGGGTAAAAGAGAAGTCTTACTGTGAATACTGTGCTGAAGTTTGCAATGCTGGCAAATTCTAGACAAAACTGCATTACATACTTGGTGGAAAATGGCAATTTTTGTCTCAAGATTCTTACGTTTTCCTTTCAAGGGGAGAAAAAAAAGACTGCAACTGGTTCTACCTACTGCTTTTTGAAAATCTCAGGAAAACTGATTACTGAATTACTTAGTGTGTGAATACTATGATATATAGCCTTGACAGTTTGCAGAAAGTGTGTGACAAGTCCATCTAATAGGCAGCTTGTTTTATATGTGATCCTGCAGGTTAGACCTGGCCCAGTCACTTGGTCTGACACAGCTTCAGGTGAAGACATGGTACCAAAACAGACGTATGAAGTGGAAGAAAATGGTAAGTGATCGCACCACAGTAAAGCCTGGCATGTCCGGGAACAGTATTCTTTTCCCATTCTCATCCTAAACATGTTTTACTTTTTGCTGTCAGGTTTTCTTGTACAGGTGTTCCAAGTCAGATTCAACAAACCATCTAAACGGCGCAGACTTGTTATAAATCGCTTGGCTCAGCTTGATGAGTACCTGCTGTTCATAAAGAGGTTCATGTTCATTAGATTTGACCATTCGCATAATCAATGACTCATAATTTGCCTTATAAGGCAGCCTGTTCCACTCAGCTTTTGGGCAGATTTCATTCACAAAATTGTTTCCAAAGAATTGGAGGAATGATTTCACTCCACAGAACTTCAAGTCCTGCTGTCAAAAATCAGCAAGCAAAAAGATGAAAAGTTAACAGTGTCAGTAGTGGTGTTAAAAAACCCAGGACAGTCATGAAGATATTAAATGAGAGAATATTAAATTGAACTTTGAACAGCATAAAGACCCTGAAAAGCAGACTGTACATGACTCCTAAAATAGGGTGTGGGACACTTCTCAATATGAGGATTTTGCTGAATGCTATAATGTCTTTTAAGTCATCCATATGTGCAACTCAAGGATGTATCTGTTTGTATGAGCAGTTCTTGCAAGTGGGCAAATGAAAAATCTTTTGAACTGTCATTTATTTATTAATTTGTTTTTGTCATACAATACTTAGAAATTTTTTTCTTCCAACAGTATGGCTTTTACTGGTAACCAACTGTTGCATGCAATGTTGGTTTGCACTTTAAATGTGAGAGAGGCAAATGGAAGGTCGCAATATGGCAGGAAGAGAGGGTGTGGGAAGACAAAGTATGATGTGAGGTGTGACCGATGATGACGGCAGTGAGAGCAAACACTTTTGTATAAGGGTCAACAACTCAGAGAACAAAAAAGACCTGAAATCGTTAAAGATAAATGAGTGCACAAGGGGCAGCCAGCAGCAATACGTCTTCTCTTAATTACTATAATAGCAAGCATTGCCTTCAGCGGCTGCTGCCATTTATTACCAGAGAAGTCCACTGAGATTGTCTATGCGCTATCCTAGGTGCTCAAAGGAGGTCATGAGGCCCCGACTAAGCCCAAGGGAAGACCCAAGAAGAACTCCATTCCCACCACAGAGGAAATAGAGGCAGAGGAGCGAAGAATGAAAATGGAGGAAGAGGAGCGGATGAGAAGGGCGACTGAAGAAGTAGAGCTGGCTCATGGAGGAGAGGCTTCTCAGCTTGAACCTCAAGATCTTAGTACAGAAACTCACAATCCAGTCAGAGTGATGGAGGAATCTGAGCGAGAGCTGCCGCTCCTGATGCAATCAGAGACTCATGCAGCTAGCTAAGTGAGAAAAGAGCAACCAAAGACTATTGACAACCTGAAAACAAATAGTGCCTCAGGATCACTGTAAAAAGGCTGTGTGTATTGTTTAGAGCCATTTACATTAGGGATTTGACTGGAAGCATATCAGTGGTATCAAATCTTTACCGAATGTAGCCTTTTAATTTTCATATACTGGAAAATGTACCATATAAAGAGCTAACAAGCATAGACAGTGATTGCACTGCTAAACTTTGGCCTTTGGTCCATGGTATAAGGAGTGTAAATCTGTCAAATCCAAAAAGGTCAGTCAAGCCTTAATCACAACACAGCATCAGTTCGTTGTGCTTTTCAACCATGAAAGATCACACACACCACTTATCTTCAAAGCTGCCTCACATAATGCATGTGCCAAAATATCAAACTTTGCCTTAATGTAGTGTCTCTATGTATTTATGTACCACAAACCACTCCTCACTGCCAAAAAACTATAATATTAAGTGGCTACAGTGCCTTGTCGGTCTCAGAGGAAAGCTTTTAAAGTGTTGATAAAAATAACTATCAAATGCAAGTATATTTTTTACAGTGATTTTTGATTACAAGTGCTAGTTTTTAGAGACAGAGTTGTAAAGTTTAGAAAAGAACATGTCTGTGCTTAGACTGGAGTTCTTCTGTACAGCTTTAAGGCACAAATGTGTTCCTTATTTGCTCAGTAATGCTTGCATTTTTTTTCAACATTAAGATCAATATTTCTGCCAAGCCATACACTGTATCATACTGTAGAATTATGTATAAAGTATAAAATATATGATCTTTCGGATATATATATAAAACAGTATTTTTAATTACTGTTTTAAATTGGATTAAAATAGTTTGTATGTATAATGTTACAGCCGTCCCTAATCTTTTTTCGTCTTGCTTTCATGGGAGTCAGGATGACTCCGCTTTCTGCCACCAGGCCACTAAGACTCTTAAGCTGTCACAGATTCTCAGAGGGAATAAATCATATCCTGTGCCAGAGATGCACAGCAAATTCTGAACATTTAAAACTCAGACGTTTTCCGCTTGCAGGCTTTGCATGAGTACCCCAATCAGTATGTTAGTCCTGCATTAACATAACACTGTCTTCAACTACCTGTCACCATGTCACTGACTTCTCTATATACTTCCAACTCTGCTTTCTTTCCATACAAATATTTGTAATTTTAAAGAGTTTCACTTTTTGAATTATACAGATTTATTTTTATTTGTTATTGTTCCATATGAAAAGTGCAGTATTTTTCTGATGTAAATAATGCGTGTTTGGTAAGCTTGTTTGCTGTTTTTTTTTAGGTTTGTGTAAAATCATTTTTATCATATACAAGTGTGTGTTTATGTATTTAAATACACTTAATAAAATAGCTATCATTTATCTTGTGCTTGGTATGATTATTTTGCAATTGCTTTGAGTTCTGTATGATAAAATCATCTCTTTTGTGTAGCCTTACTCCTTGGTTAAACCTCAAACATCATACCTCAAATGCGTCACACTGAGGCTGGTTTTGCCTGCTCTGTATAGGCATCCGGAAACTCAACAGTTTGTTTCGGTGATGTTGAAAATGGTTCAACAACAAATTAAAGTCCCCTACAGGACCCTGTTATTTGACTCACCAGATAATTCTCAGATGTACTGTCTGATCTTACTAAGTGTTTGTAACTCAAACAGTTACAGTAGCTCTGACAGGTTGAAGTTTAGGCAGATCCATTACTGAGGAAGCCTTTGGAGACATATTATTCATAGTCAAAGTTCACTATAAACCACATTCAAGAGACAAAGCATTTAAGCACTCCATCTTATGACATTTATCATCTTTATCTTTACAGCAAACAAGATGGCCTGTAGTCACCTAAGGGCTTCTCTGTGACCCTGAGGGAGCGAGGAACAGTCTAAAGTGTATTTTTAGTGCCTGATACCGGACATGGATGATTTCTAAAGCAAACAGCAGAGGTTAGCATTGAGTGATGTGTACTGTGCTTTAACGCCTTGTGTAAACACTCTTAGTATGCTGAGTATGCGTGTGCATTCAACAGAAGAAGCTTCAAGATTTCTGGAAAGTATGATTAAGCATTCTACTTTTCAGTCTCAATAATTAGATTGAACATACTTTATTACTGAAAAAAATTGAGGTTGCCAAAGCTTAGAACTGTTTCCTACATTGATTTTTTTTTTTTGATTTATAGTGATCAAATATATTAATTTTAGCTAAATATTTTTCAAATCTAAAAAGTATTTCCTGATCAGTTGTTTTAAAATCCTCCTTCAGCATAACTATCTTCATAATTATAATCTTAGCATACTTAGTGAGTGTGATTACAAACAATAAGAAAATGAAACCATATGAGTAGGATTTAGTTAAGATTTATTTGATTAAGTGTTCAACAGAATGTAATTGCTAACAAGAACAACTGTCAAAAATAATAGAACTTGTTTTAGAGATTTAGAGCAATAAAAACACTACAGGTTGGATTTGATATTACAAGAGATTTTGCTATGTTAGTCAGTCTTACTACTAATGATGATGAATAATGTAAATGAAATAAATTTGTACAGAGTAATGTGCAAAATAAGCATGGATTACCACAAACAATGCAATCCTTTCAGTATTGTCATATTAGTCTTATCCTTTAAGTGTTCTCATTAACTGAACCATTCTGAAGAACTACATCGATCAGTCATAACATTAAAACCCTTAACTGGTTTCAATGTTGTGGCTGATCTGTGTTCTTATAACTGCTTGATAAAAGGCAAAGGAAACACACCTTGTATTGAATTTTTGCCATCAACTGTTGGCATGTACAGTAGTTTTTTTGTTTTGGATGTACTAAACATCACCACCTGGTTAAATTAAGACTAGAATAACAAAAGCCTTTGTAACAGTTACACTGTAGCTATATTAATTGCAGGGAATGAGTGCAAACATTTCCCCATTAAATATCCTTGTGAAAACAGAGGCTCTGGTTGGCATGCAGGGAGGCAGGTCTACAATGAACTGCACTTTGCAGGTCTCCACAGGCTGGTGAGCTCCTCTAGGCCAATTGTTGTGTGGCAAGGTAAGGAGGACTTCCAGAACCAGCCCTCCGGTGAGACACTGGTGGCCTAATTGGAGAACCTGTTATTTTCTCACAGGTCCCAGTTCAGCTGTAGGTCATAGCAGTGGTGTCAACCTTAGCAAGCCCCCTTGCCCCCCCCCCCCCCCACACCCACCCACTAAGACATCCAACACGCACCTTCACCTGTCAGCTTAGCATACGCACAGGTAATTAGCAGGGACTGATGTGAGAGGGGGAGTGGGCGTAGCTCATGGTATTTCAGCCTCATTTGTGTTATGACAGAGGAAGTTCTCTTAAATGTTGAGTGCATGAGCAACAGTGGTGCTTACCTAAGTCAATATGGGCGGATGCTTTCTATGGCATGCACAATGCTCCCCATTGTCTTCAATAGAAGTAGAAGAGAAGCAGTCATCATATGCAGTGGAATAAGGATTGCATTGTAAGGCATGTGGCTGACACATGCACAGGTTTGCAGAGTACCCAGGAATAACCCACGCAGGCACGAGGAGGGCCTGCAAACTCCCGCAGAAAGGCCCCAGCCAAACTGTGCTTGTATAGAACCTTCTTGCTGTGACACGACACTGCTAACAGTACGATGACATGCAGTGGTTAGCACCCACAACCTCAAACATCAAGCATCATCCATTACTCAGGAGAAGTCAGTACCACAGATATAAAGAATCCCATCCCACTGATCTTCATACGACTGTGAAATGACTGCCAGCCTGGCAAGTCTATGTAGTGTTATATAGAAGTGAACCTTTTCAGTCTTTGTTACTTACTTTGAGTAAGTAAAACATACCAACAAACAAACAAAAAAGAAAACAGCCACCCCCCCCCACACAAACGCACACACACAATTATTATAACACTGCTTTCAATGCATTATTTGTCTTGAATAACATGTGACTGTAAGTACAGTTTTGATAATAACTGAACGTATTTATTTCTTACAAATTGCTTCTGCAATTTAAATTCACAACTGGGAAAGAAAAGAAAGAGGCATACATGTGCTGTCAAGACCTTATGAATCAGATTTTCTTTGAATCGCTTCCGTCATTTACACAATCATCCCTTAACACAGATGCTTTAGCAGTAAGTGCTCAAATCATTTCTCAGTGCATCCCCAGTTGATGTACTGTGGGACCTTACAGCCTAATGTATTTAGTGCGTTAATTACAGTGCTGCCCGCCTCCCTGTCTTCTCTCAATAGCTCATCCTCTGGTCAACATGTCTGGGAGACGACGACGCTGCCTCCCACCTCAAGGCTTTCAAGCTCATAAATCAACCGGGGAGCATGTGTGTGTGTGTGTGTGTCTACATGCATGATTCTGCTGCAGGGAAACTGAAGCGCTTGTTATGGAAGTCATGATAACTTGCTCAGGGGTGTATATCTGCCTGCTGAGGAGATGGGCGGCAATAGACCTGTCAGTTGCCTTTTACCCAGGAGCTACCGTGTGCTGCTATGTCCAAATCCCTGCAGACTCTTCCCAAACCCCACGGACCTTCATGAATATCTCTGTCAGTAATGACTTAACCCTTACTCTGATTAAAAAGACCACACTGGTGTGTATCCACATTTCAGCGCCTTAATTGGAGATAATGTATATTTCACATTTTGTTGAACATTTTCAATTATATGTTGCACAGTTGGAAAGGCAGAAAAAAGGCATTATAATTTCTTAAACACAGCTTGCAGCATTTACTATCACTTGCATGATTGCTGACTCTGTTAATTTCAGAACGGAGTGCGCAGGACACCCCCACAAAGCATCAGATAAGTTTTAAATTACCTGAACCACTGTTTTAGATGTGAAAACAAATGCAAAGGTTTAAAACTATTTCCCAAATTACCCGTTGTGTATGTAATTAGACCTTTCAGAGACTACTTATTTCAACTTATTCACACTCAGCCATCAATGCAGCTGATGGTTATCAAAGATGTTGTGGGAAATTTAAAAAATGGGTTTTAATGACTGTACTGGTGATTTTTCTTAAACACCCATCATCATCCACCCACTCAGTTTTCTGTATTTGCTCTCTAGTTATTTTGTTATTCTCTAGTTATTTTGCAGAGACCCAAATTTTTTGCAATTTTTTTTTTTAGTTTTAAAACTTTCCTTTGGTACTCTATACCTGCCCTTCAAGAAAATTTCTATTTATGACAAAATGCATATAAACAGCAAAAAAATGGATGGAAAACTCCTAAATGAGACAAGGTCCATGTGGGTGGTGGGCACTGTCAGAGTTTCTCACTGTGATCATAACTCATTCTCAGGCACAGCTGAGTACATGGGAGTCATCCATACAAAATCCAGCAAAGCCTGCTGTTCTGTTTTTTTTTTTTTTCTCGCCGTGACCTGGTCTGGCCTTTGGAAGATGTATTCGCCTTTCCCCTTTTCAACAGGGAATTTTATGGTGCTGTTCTTTGCTTTGATTTACAGTGACAAATCAAACTTTTCCGATGGGGAGAATGTTTACAGCTGGCAGCAAATTGATTGCTGACAAGATACTATATATCTAGAAGAGTTTTGTCTCTCAAACCTCCCTGGTGAGGCAGAAAGATACAAGTTGTAACAGCCCTACCTAATATTCAGTTCAGTTTGAGTTCATACAAACTTTGAATGTTTAATATTTTATATGCTGAAATTTTCTTTTCTATATAATCTAAAAAGCTGCAGTGTAACTTAAGTAAAATATTTCACAGACTTTACCACCTATGAATGTTTCACTGAGGATTTCCCAGCTCAAATATAATTTCTTAACTTCTCTTTCTCTGCTTTGTCCCATGCCTCTTTTTCATAATGTCCCCTCTCTCTCCTCTAGGCTTTCACTTAGGGTTTTCCCTAATGGTAAAGAGCAGCTCCTAATGCACTTAATTTAGGCTACATGAAAAACTGAGCTCAATAGGCTTGTAATCCACATTTTACACTGAGACTTGACTTTATAAAGGAAGCCGCTCTAAAAGCCAAGGAAATGTCAAAGGGAGTCAGGGAAAAAGTGCAATAGTGCCGGCTGTGTAATGTGGGATCAACTGAGTGGCAGAATGACTGAGCAATTACGTATTTGTTGAAAGCCCATTTCATAGGTCTGTGCCCAACTGAAATAAAATGAACTGAACCAAGGAAGTGTGTGTGTGCGCTCGTGTTTATTTTTGTGTGCTTACAGAGGGTTTCTCGCTCTTCTCCCAGAGACTGTCTTGGTTCTGTATTCTTTTTGTCAACTGATGTTTTCTCTTCCCTCAGAGAGCAAAAAAAACTTCCTCCTTGTCAAAGTTTCTTTAAATATGATTTCTTTTTGACACAAATCCGCACTAGGATGATTTCCTGTGCTGACAGAATCGACTTTCCTTTTCTCCACAGGTGGACGCACTCTTTCCACAGAGAACATGTGTGTGTGTGGATGTGTGTATGAAAGGACTAAATGTCACTTAAATTATGTTGCGTTGGGCTAGCAGGCAGGTAATGAGCTCAGGTGAGCGATCTGCCCTCTCCTCAAATATTTCCACTTGGGAAAAAAAATGAGAGAAAAAACAGAGGATAGGAGTTTGTGATTGGCAAGTTGTGATGAGCTTTTATTTTCTCAACATGTTTAGCTTCTCCTCTGTCAACTGATTTGACAGCAGAGCATGTCAGTGATCCTGTTAAGGGGCTCTGCGCTTCTCTGCCTTGGCTGATGTCAGGGAGCAGCCAGGGGTCAGCCGTCAGCTCCAGAGGTGGAGTTAACAGACTGTGGGATGGAGCTGATAAACTGGCATGCTTTGCTATCTATTACTGAATGTCATGTGCGATTTTATGAATGAAATATGCAGAATGTTCCTTTACTTGTAGCATAACATCTATATTTTAATTATTAGTTGTTTTCAATCAAGATAATTGTGCTACTGTCCCTGGAATCAGATGTGCTGAAACAGCTGTGCTTATGGCCAAGGCACATACAAGCTGCTACACGTGAAGCAGATGGATGCGTGACTCATCTCTGGATTATTCGAAGAAAAATATACCACAATGATTGTCATAAATAACAAGTGTGAATTACAGAACATATACAGAGGTTGACATGATTAGTTTTTCTGGGCAATTTCAGTAAAATTACTTGGACTTGGATGCTTTAATAAGTCCCATAATAAGACTAATTCAGAAGGTTTTACAGTGTATGCGCTTCGTCTGACAAGAGGCAAGTGAGAAGGAAAGGGCTGAAATAACAATAATAGGATTAGGGTAATAATATTAGCGCACAATTTGTTTTACAAGTTGTACTTTCAAACAGAAATAAAAACATTGATTAGCTCAAAAGTAATAATAGATCAAGAGTTAATGGCTTTTCTTGCAAAGGATACTTCAGTAATATGAGACCATGCATTTCGACATGTTTATACTGCGCTATGAATACTTTCTCTGCTGAAGACAAAAACTTCTTTATATGTGACACACTCAAGTGAGTCAGTTCCTCTTGACTTGCTGTCATAAGGCATCAGAAACCACAGCTCCATGAAGAGCACGAACTGCCAGTCTGCCAAAGGTTCATCCCTCTCCACCTGTTGTGGCACTGGTTGCTATAAACATTTGAGTAATTTGAATTGAGTATGCAATACTGTAATGTTTCCTTCAAGATGCTATCTGCCTGCAGCTGGCACCCTGCCATGCACTCAGGGTGTAAACGCAGGCTGAAACACATACACAATTAGTCACTTGCGCGCACACACACACACACACACACACACACACACACACACACACGCACACACACACACATGCGCACACACACACACATGCGCACACACACACACACACACACAAACACGCATTCATGAGTTTGAAAAATATGAGGGAAGGTGGAGAAAAAGAAAAAAATGGAAAGGGAAAATGAAGAGGGGCGTGCAGCGAGGATGAGGAGGTGGTATCTCTGTCCTTGGCCTTGACAAGGTGAGCTCTCTCTGCCCCGAGGACTGACTGCACAAACAACATTGCTGGCTGGTGAAGCAAAAGGAAAAGGCTCTGAGCCATCACTTAATATAGATAATTTCATAAGCACTTAAAGGTGATGAAACACATGGGCATGCCAGATGGAAGAGAGATATGTTGTTGTGTTTAATGTCTTAGAATGTGTATGTGTGTTAACTGACAAAGAGACAGACACACTTTATCACAATGTCAAGTGAAAGAAATATATTCTCTGACAATACACGACATCCTGAGACAACGCTGCTATTATTATTATAGGTTGCTAATGTTGGTCCAAGCTCTCTGCTTGAACCCTTTTTATTGTGTCAGTTGTGTTCACACATTTTGTTTACAGATTGACTCAGCTTTTTAGTACTGACTTCTGATTAGATCCTCTACTCATTCAAATTCATTATTTTGTTCCCTGCTTGCTTCATTTTCAATTCATTTTTAAAAAGAATCTGTCTAGGGCTAGACTAGGGCCAGTCCTAACATACTCTGGGCATGCAACACCCCGACCGTTTAAACTATATGCTACAGCTCCGAGCCTGACAGTTTAGAGTCCACCCTCAAAGGAGTAGATGATCTCTGACGATGGCCCAAGTGAATTTAATTTACTCTGTCCATTAATCATCTGTCTACATGATTCAGGTTATTCTTGCTATGCACCACTGTGCTGCTCCTGAGAAAGAATCATTATTTGAATACTTTTATAACTGGTGTTAAATTATATGTTAGCTAGAAGGAAGATGGGCTTGCTAATGTCACAGATTTTCAACCGGAAAAATGTTTTTCTGATGAGGTTGAGGCATATACTGTGAGTGTTACATTTTATTCCCACTGTGTTTTGCCACCAGAGTTTACCCTTGTTGTATGATAGACAGCATCATTCTACTCTTATTAAAGTCCTTTAGATGACTTGTCCTGTAACAAAATCAGACTTATGATAATACTGGGACTAAAAAGCTTTATACTGCAATACATGAACAATGCTGCTCTTGTTTTTTTAATTTCCCTGTTTCTTATATGGATCATCAACTGAGGAGTATTCTGAATTTTTACCTGTGACATGCATTTATAGCCTCAGTCTTTTTAGCGTAATATCATGTCTGCAGCTATCAAGTACTGTAGACCTCTTCTTATAGGTTTTTTGCTTTAAAGATAAAAAGAAAGGGAGACAGGGCCTTGTGAACAGTCCATTCCGTAGTTTGGTTACTGAGAGCAGTGGTGACATTGGGTCAACACTGAGTGTGTTTAGTTGTTTTATTCCTTGATAAAAAAGTTGAGATTCATGACTGATTTTAGCTTAAATCTATACTCCATGTATATATATACATGAAGTTGTGTTTGTAAGGCCTGAGCAACACCAGGCTCAGATAGTTTAAAATCATATTTTTTGGAAAACAGCCAAATCACCTTAAAGTAATCATGACTGGTGAAGTGAAAAAGGATCAATAATTTAAGTTATTTTAAATGTATATGACACATTCCAGTATAAT
The DNA here is from genome assembly GCA_016859345.1 of Istiophorus platypterus. Classification (NCBI taxonomy): domain Eukaryota; kingdom Metazoa; phylum Chordata; class Actinopteri; order Istiophoriformes; family Istiophoridae; genus Istiophorus; species Istiophorus platypterus. The sequence continues at coordinate 19,576,401 of CM029116.1, forward strand.
TCATTTGACTGGGGGAATATAATCAGTTTTATAGAGATATTTTGGAACATTTCCCTGTGGTATAGTTATTAAGGAGGCAAAACATGGAAATGTTCAAAGGCCAGCTTGTTTAAAGAGGATCAAAGCATTATCATTAACCCCTCGCAATTGTTAAAATGCATAAAGGCAATTACTATAAATGCAGCCACAAAATGCATTAGGCAATGATGATGTTTTTCTTTCCTGTGGTGTGGGTGGTAATGATTCAATTTCCATGATAAATAGGGACTAGGTGCTTCCTGATTAGCAACCAAGCTGGAAGGGAAAAAAGAGAAGAAGAAATGAAGAAATGATGAAAATGGCCTTACTATTAGGTTTGGGAATGATGAAGCAAAAGAACAGCCACGCTTGCTGATCAGAAATGAAAGAACAGGAGAGAGAGAAAAAAATGTCACTGGGCTATTTTTCATCCACCAAAGGGACACGGTAACAGAGCCTCAGGGGGGATTTTCCTTGCAGTTGAGGGGCTTATTTGAATTGGATCTGCTGTTGATTGAAATGAATCGGCCCAATATCACAACTCCTTATAACTCGATCCTGGGGACAGATGGACGAGTCATCTGAGAGGACACTTTCTCTAATCCTCAGTCCTCTCATGTGCTGTGGCATTCTGAGATGTCGGAGAGGGAAGAAAGAGGATGGCAGAGACCAATGACCCTTCGGCCCTCAAATGTATACACACACAAAAACACACACACAAACACACACACACACTCACACACACACTCACTGACACACATACACACACACACACACACACAGGCACACACACAAACACTCATACATTCATTGACTTACACAGATTCATACGTAAGCCATCTGCGACTCTTGCCTCCGGGGCAAACTGATTTCATGGTGGACAGAAGAACGAGCTCAAAAATAACAGAAAGGTGTATAAGAAAGTATTTTCTTAGTTTTACATCTCATCCCAGCAGTTGGAGCAGCAGGGTGCTGGTGTCAAAGGTTAGCTTGTCAGACGTAGTTATCCAAACGTGGCTTTGACCCTTCCTCACCTTTGACGGGGTCAGATTTCAGTGGGTCTCAAAGAAAATGCCTTTTCAAGTTTTGGAGGATGTGAGCAGTGCTTTTGGTTTATAATTTAAACTAAACTTCCCCTTCGATTTGTTAGATATATCAGATACCTAATCAGACAGATCAAAATTTATAATTACCAGAATGAATACTTTTCTAGTAAGGAATTTTTTTCAAAACTATCATATCTGAAATGCAGAAACGACTTGAAGCTACATCTCTGATATATCATCAGAGATAGAAGTACAAATGGGCCTTTGTCTTACGAGTTTTACAACTTCACAGCTTGTCTTCTTTTCTTACATTTCTGCTCTACTTTCCTTCTCACCAACTCTCTCCTCAGCGACTACCCCCTGGTATTTGAACCCCTTCTCTTTCTACTTCCGGCTGTTGAAACACTCTTGTGCTGTCAGCACCACGGTCTCTGGGGCTCACCTCCACTTATATTTGTCAGCCGAGTGGAAGCATTGTTAAATTTTTGAGAAGAAGCACTGTCGCAAATTTCTGTTATGCCTACAAAGATCCTTATGCATCAGGGGCATTCAGTCCATTGCGAAATTCAACAATTATTCATAGTTTTCTTTGTTGTGAGTTATAAACTTATTTTTCTCTTAAATTGTAACTTTTTAAGATTAGATTTCAGAAGTTCCTCATAAACTTGAATAACGTCGTCCTCCTTCCATTCTGTGTTACACTCTAAAAACCACTGACTCAAAAATGACCCATTGTGGCTCAATATATGACCCAACTATCTGAACCCAAAAAAGGTTTAACTTTACCTCATATCCATGGAAACCATCCAAGACAAGGGTTGTTTTGCTAAATGTTATTATTATCATTTTCTATGTTACTGCTGGGTTATTTATACAAACTCAAACATGGTATTGTTACAAACTGTTATAATCTGCTCTTTCTCTTTTCAAACTTACATCTCACTACTTATTCTGATTGTTATTATATACGTATCCTATGCAGTTTTGAATGTCATATAAGGTAAAACCCCCAACACTGGGTTGGGTAATTAACCCAACAGTAATATAAAAGATAGCTGGGAAAAAAAATTACACTTTAAAAAAAGCAGTTGTTGTAAATCCTACCATTATGCAACCATGGTGCACATCATAATAGGGTTTGCTGTCTTACAGGTGTCTTGTGGTACAAGTCACAATCATACTATTGTAATATAATATACCTGTTGTAATGTTTTTGTGTGCTCAAACAACCATGGAATGCTGTCAGCAGCAATACATCATTTCAGCTGGTATTCAGATTTATTCAGTGGAGGAAAATAAACAATGGAGACTATTGTTGAGGGATGGCCATGGACACAAACTAATGGCTCCTATCTTTGTCAACACTGACTCAAAAATGACCCATTGTGGCTCAATATATGACCCAACTATCTGAACCCAAAAAAGGTTTAACTTTACCTCATATCCATGGAAACCATCCAAGACAAGGGTTGTTTTGCTAAATGTTATTATTATCATTTTCTATGTTACTGCTGGGTTATTTATACAAACTCAAACATGGTATTGTTACAAACTGTTATAATCTGCTCTTTCTCTTTTCAAACTTACATCTCACTACTTATTCTGATTGTTATTATATACGTATCCTATGCAGTTTTGAATGTCATATAAGGTAAAACCCCCAACACTGGGTTGGGTAATTAACCCAACAGTAATATAAAAGATAGCTGGGAAAAAAAATTACACTTTAAAAAAAGCAGTTGTTGTAAATCCTACCATTATGCAACCATGGTGCACATCATAATAGGGTTTGCTGTCTTACAGGTGTCTTGTGGTACAAGTCACAATCATACTATTGTAATATAATATACCTGTTGTAATGTTTTTGTGTGCTCAAACAACCATGGAATGCTGTCAGCAGCAATACATCATTTCAGCTGGTATTCAGATTTATTCAGTGGAGGAAAATAAACAATGGAGACTATTGTTGAGGGATGGCCATGGACACAAACTAATGGCTCCTATCTTTGTCAACACTGACTCAAAACTTTTGTTAGCTCTAGTGGCCATGCACAAAGAAAGCCAGTGTTCTGCACTGACTGACAAAATCTGTGAGACATAAATGATTTACTCAGCCTTTAATATCAGGGCAGGGCATCGTGCACATTAACGTCCAATATACTTACATGCACTCAATATACATGTGTGCAGACTCCAGTGAATGCACTGGTAACACCATTGTATTATCAGACCTTCAGCGACATGCAGTAAATGCAGGTATGCACATAAAAATGCATGCGCACACAAACACAACAATCTGACATGCATATCTATAACGTCATGCATTTCTTTGGGTATTATGGCTTTGTGGGGCATGTACACACTTCATTGTAGATTGTTGTGCATGTACAGGGTTACCAAAACACAGCAGTGGCCAAGAGATACACCTGATACTCGTGTGTTTTCCATTAACTGTCATCCTTCATACTCATCTCTTTCTGCACATTGAGCAAAATTTCTTCACACTAAGTTTCTGTTCAAATACATATGAATGGTATGAAATTCTTTTTGTTTCTCATTGCTTTGCTTTTACTGTCCTGCACGCAGGAGTTGTGTTTGATTTAAATTCATGACTTTATCTATTTTACTCCGAAATGTCTCATGATTTAAAGATCAAATAAACGTACCATGCTGGGTTTCATAAGTGTTTTTATTTTCAGCAAATCAGTCAGTAAAGATCTCAAGGCTATTGCACTACTGATTTATAAAAGTAGCATTAGGCCTAAGTTATTGAGAACAAAGGTACTGTAGACTCTTTAGGCACAGTGCACACATAAATCAATGTTTCCTTAATTGCATTAAAACCTCAAAGTGAGTTTGGAGACCTCCCACATCCAGACAATGGAAAAAAAAAAACAAACAGGATCTCTGTAGATTCACATCTCACAATATCTTCAGTTTCTCAGTTGCTATTAGACAAGGGTCCTTGTTAGAAATTCTCTTTTTATAGAGACAATAAATCTATCATTTCTACAATACAGAAAGTAGCACAACCTTTGTTTTCTTTCAGTCTCTTCCTCTTCCATATAAATAAACAATTCGGATCTTCCCCATCATCTTCCACAGCCTTTTTGCTTCCTCTCCCTCCCCCTCTCCTTTGTCCCCAGGTGAAAGGAAATTGTTGGCACATGTACGAGGACAGCTCAGTCATTCATGATGTACAAACGCCTCTGACAGTAATCCTGGTTGATATGTGTGAAGGTGTGTACGTGCATATATAGGTGTGTGCATCTGCTGTATATGTGTGTTTGTTTGCGCGAGTTTGGTTTGGCCACTTGCGTGTTGAAAGCAACCAGCTGGTTGAGCTTAGTTCTCAGAGTCAGCTGAATTGATGACACTGTGACACACGTCGGCAGAGAGCATCCCCATCAGTCAGCAGTCATTTGTAAGTATTTACTGACACAAACTCAGGAAGTCAAACAAATTGTTGCATATATATTAATTTTCTCTTGATTTTGACTTTTGAGACTTCTCTTGTAATAGAATGAAGAACATGTTTGAAATCACAGTCTCATCAAAGTAGGTTAGTGCAAAAATTTAAAACTTTTCTGTTGTGGGCTTTTGTAACTGTCTCTCACTGCTTTATACTGAACAGCATGACTACACTATGAACTGTATCAGGGCCTGTGAAACTCTTAAACTAACTCTTACCATAGAGTTTTAGCCCCTTTATTTTTTATTGGTTTTTGCACAGGATGTGGTACAGAAAAAAAAGCAATAGCTAGTTTTGAATAAATACCGAACAATCAAACAAACAAACAAACAAACAGCAACAACAGCAACAACAACAACAAAACCCTTCAAACTGTAAAGCTTGTTCCTTTTGAGTCTACTAGGAGACAATATAAATTTTGAACTCTAAACATTTCATCAAAAACATCAAATAAAATGTTTGGTGAAAGCTGGCATCCCAGAATTCAACTGCATTGTAGCAGCATCAGTTTAAATCAAACTGTATGACACAAGGTCTAATTCTGGCAGAGTTCTTTTTCTATGATGCAATATGTGTTATTGGTTAGCCACTCTAAAGATCAATGAAAAGAGCGGCACAGTCACAGACATTTCTGAGTTAACACATTTATCCAATAAAGCATTTCTTCCATGGTAAATCAGCAGTGAAATCCAGCTGTGATTCACAGCTGGATTTCACTGGGGGACATTTATGATGATAATAACCTTATAAGCCAAAATCAAAAGAAAGAGCCAGCGGTTGAAGAAGATAGCTATAAAGCTGGGATTAATTTATTGCAGGAGTAGAAACAATTATCAATACTCCGTGGGAGATTAAAGGTCATAAATACATAGAATTAAAATGAAAAAAGAAGCATGAAGAATAAAAACTTTCATGTATTACAGTAATGTCATAATACTGAAAATTAGGTTAAATACACATAGTCCTGTAAATCTTTTAACAACACTAAACTGCACCAAACAAGATTATAATATTAAAACCATACCCTTAAATAATTATCATCCACAGATAACAACAACAACAACAACACTAATAATAATAATGATACAAACTTTACTTTTTTGAAGATTAGTTTTAATGTTGGTTGGGCTAGAAAGAGCGTGATGTCGATAAGAACATATCTGTGCAGGAAATACCTTTGTTTTGACTTTTGTTTCATTAGAGTCAGTTTACATATGCCCATGCCTGATACACTGCATCCAGTCCTGGAAAACAGAATGCATGTTCACTATGATTTAAATATAAAAGCTTTTTACTGAGTGAAAAAAGCATGCTTAAACAGTAGCTACACTAAATAGCAGTTGGTTTTACAACTAAAGCTCTGAATCTGGTTTTTGGAAGTGAACTAAAACAGATTTAAAAAAGACAGACATTGTTGAAAAAACAAACCAGTGCCTGGTTTTCATGTAGGGCCAATTTAGACATATTCAGCTCTCACACCCCAGCAAAGGTTTCCACTCGCTCATCTGAAGAACCCAATCCTCCCTGAATTACAGGGAGATTAGGGCTGGATTACGCTGCCTCTGAGAATCCCAGCCAGAGAGCAGCTATTATATCCATCAGAGGAGACAGTGAGCCGCACCTGTTGCCACAAAGCCTCATTGAAGGGGACAGTTCAGGCCTAATTTGGGATATGCTCTGGATATTTTAAAGGAAGAAAACAATAAATTTTGGAGAATTTTTAAAATGAGATTCTGTGTTGCTTTAACCTTTCTTATATCCTCACCCAAGGAGCAATTTCACTTCTAAGCACCATATGTGAAACGTGTTTTGAATTTTATAACATTACTTCATACCCTGGCAAAAGATGTCTCCAACTGTACATGAATGTGTGCATGGCCCAAAAGGTTCTTTATTGTCCCTGCAAGCACTTTACAACCAGCTGTATGTGCAGTAATTCACTTAAATGCAATTATCTTGAAAAAGTGGACCATAAAAAAGCCAATTTCAAGAAAACGTTGTCAAGAGAAGTTAATAAAAATGGGAGTTATTTACATGGATAACTGTGCAAATGACTGCTAATGCTGCGGTAATGGAAGGGAGGTAGGATTGAGCGCTCACAATTAACTGCCTCTCTTAAAAGTGCTGCCGACTTGCAGGTGCAACACGCAAAGCCCTATGAATGTGTGCGTCTTGTTGAAATAAAATATGAGAAGTCGCTGTTCGCTGGAATTACTTGATCTTATAAGATGTTAGAACACAATTCGAGCTTTTTTTTTATGCAGTTGACATAATGCTGTGTAAAACAAAATTTAGCCCAGTGGAGTCATATTATTTTCCCACTGAGGGAGAACTTGCTGAGACAGAAATGTGTGGGAATAACAGATAAGAATTTGAAATGAATTCATAAGACAACAACAGCATTATAGGATCAAACAGGACAATCACTTATTACACCCTTCTGCCTTCACAGGTCCACAATGCATATTACTCAACCCTAGAATGACCACACCTAACTCTTGCAAAAACTCTACTCTGTAAAGATGTATAAATGACAATCCTTTAGTCATGCCCAGATTGATTGAGCAAGCATATAATGATTTAGCATTAATGCATTACTGTCGGAACAGCAAGCCCTACAGCTTGTCAATCAGAGCCGTACTGTGATTTTTACTCTGTTTTCATAAGAAGAAATAAAAGAAAATGAGACGGTTACTTCCATGTTAAAGCTCTTATAAAAATATCAAATTACAAGGTGTATATTAACTGAAGTACTGCAATTACCAAAAACCAAACCACTGTTTTTATTCAAGTGCACTTGTAATATTTGTACAGTACTCAGGATGGGTGTTTTAAACTGTCTTTATGTGATAGGTCTGACTGCACACACACAAAAGTTCCTTCTTCACCAAGATGTAACCAGCCATACTGTCCCCAAACAACAATGCTCTCAGGTAATAAATAAGATGAGGCAATTTACAATGCTTGTCAAGAGACAAACAGGACAGGTAACAGTACATTAGGAAAACAACCTGCAGTTGCTAAGGAACTGGCAAACAAACAGAGTGGAGAAAAGAAATGGTTGGGTATAAATCAGCCTGAAGGGACAAGGGCCCAGTCACTGAAGCACAGAGAGCCAGTTTCACAAGGGAGGCCCAGCCAAGTATCATCCAGCGTGAAATACCAGCGACTAATCGTTTACCTTTTTTCCATCTCTTTCTCGCTCCCCCTCTTTCTTTTTCTTGTTATCCATCGGTCTCTGTCTCTTTCTTCCTAGTTCTTCTTTTATTTTTACATTAAAGCTCTTTTGTTTTAAAAAGTGTTCTATGAATAAATTAACTTGAGTTAATTGGTGAATTAATGGCAATACTCACACTTATTACCAAACTGCTATTGAAAAAATATCTTGATGATTTAAACACCATCATTCTTCATCAGTAGAAATGATAAGCACCGTAAAGTCTATGATGAGCCTGTGCAGATATGTGAGTGCATACAGTCCTCCTTCTAGATAGCCACCCAAATCAGGTCTCTTCCAGTAATCATCTTTTTTCAAGAAATGTGGCAAGTTCAAATTAGCATGACACATTTGACCATAAAATTTAATTACTGCTCTGTTACTGTGTTCAAAGTTTTTTTTTTCTTTAAAAGAAAACCATTTCACTTTGGCATGTAGAACAGTTTCATTTGATCCTTTGAAGCTAAAGATTTGCCTTTTAAATGTGAGAACAGCCACGGAGCACATATATGAACTTTACACGTGTCAACTCCCAACTCCCAGCAGATGATAGATGAGTTAAAAGGTGAAGTGAATGTGAGATGTAGGCATCTGCTCTTAACCATGGCCTCTCAGTAGTGCTGCTCAGCAGAGGTGATACCTGCTCTGTGGTTTCGATGCAGTTCCACTCGACTGGGTAGACTGGGGACATTCCTCAAATGAACAGGGCACACTTAAACACACTTGCACACACATTTATGTCACATGCTTAATTCATACTCACAGGGACAGCAGCATCTCATAATGTGTTTCTCTTCTTGACATGTTAAGCTGAGGAATGTGGGTGAAAAGACGGCGAAGGCCTTACCAGGGCTTATTGGCCTGTTTTTCAGCACCTATGGATCATTTCGCTGTGACAGGCATACATTAATGACCATACACACACCTCTTGGAACATCTGCAGTTCAGTGCAGTGCAGAGAATTACAGAATTTCGCTCCTATGCAACATACTCTTGCAGCAGGAAAAAAAAAAAACAGTTTACATGAAAGGATGTATTCAGTTACTTTAATGGATTAATTTCACAAAGTGAATTTGAAGTGAAAAAAAAATCATTTTACTCTGACCCTGCTGACCCTGTGTCTTTTCAGTGTATGAAACGAATACCAGATAAAAGTTCAAGGAAGTTGATTCTCGGATTACAACGGAAAGCATGATTCCAGTCTTCATAAAAATATCCTCAGAAATAGCATGCGCTATTTATAGGCAGGGTAGAGACAGATTTTATCAAGGCGAGCATGTAAGATCCTTTAAAGAAAAAGGCCAGTCAAGATATCTCTAAATCTTTATTTATTCATTTTGTCCTTAACTTCTTAAAAGCCAGATGTTTTACTTTACTCTTTTGGTTAAAGCATATATACAGAATTGAGCTCTGGTGGTTGCTTTTCTTGGTCACCTTATAGCTCCTAACCTCATGTGGGCTGTATGTTGTCAACCCAGCTGCTGGCAATATCACTCGGCACCAATGGCGTGGTGCTGCACAGTGGACTGAGCTAATGGGCCCCGCGTTACTTCATCGCACTTCTAAGCGTTGCTCCATTTAAGAGAAGCTGGAATGACTGCAGAGGCACTAATAAAGCCATTCAGGGGAGAGAGTGTCTCTGGAGATTTCATGGCTCAACTTGTGAATCGTTGACAAGCCTTTCCTAAAGGCCCAGGTGTATCCTTCAAATGGAACTTTTACTCCTCCTCTACTTATTTACATGTTCTTCAAGGCCCTTAAAGTGACTTTTGTAGATGCAATAGCTTAACTGGGTGCAGCAGTTTGAAATGAAGCTTTTTTTTTGCTCCCAGTTTGTCCTGTTATCTCCTGTGCGATATCCCTCGAAAAGGCGTTTTTTTTTTTTCAAATCTCCAAAAGTTGCAGTCAATGATCAAAGTCAACATAAAAATGTGAAATGCTATATGCTGTGTTGTTTTTTAAAAAAATGCATAAGCTTAATCCACTCAAAAATGAAAAACAGTAAAAAGATTGATCATGTTAAAGAATTAAAGCCACTCGGCGTAAAAGGCCAATCTAAAATCTGGAAGCTCAGCAAAAAATACATGTTCTGCAGTGTAATACTCTTGTTTCTGCCCCCCCCCATTGTTCTACACAAGGAGACATGTGTCTGAGGACCTGGGACAAATTTTTTAAGCACCATAAACCACAGAGAAACTGAAAAATTAATGTAAGGGTTCATGGGGATGGAAACACCTGTCTGGGTGTAAGGTGATATTTATTGTTTCTTCAAGAACAGGAGCATCGATCATCCTCAGTTGGGGAGATACGTGCTGTATATGAAATGTCATATGGCCCATGCATAAAATCCTTCATCACTACACCCGGCAAACTCCTTGCAGCCTGCTTTTGCAGCTTGAGCTTTGCCTGCGAGGCATTCTGTGTCTATAAATTAAATAGCAATTACACAACAGGTTGACAAAGCACAGAGTTTTTGCGCCCGCATGAGGCTTCGCATTTTGGAGCGGCTGTCAACACATGAAGCTGGGTGTGAACAGTGGTTTGTAAATCATCCTCTCTGGAGAAAGATAGGTAGAAGTATTGCTTATAACAGAGCTTTGCTTCATAATACATACAGAATCTAAAAAACACCTCGGCAGTCATTTTTTTCCCCTTCATTAAATGTCTAAATTTTTACGGTAGTCGCTAACTGCTGTTAATTCATCAGATGCCTGTAAAGATTAGGAGTTACAAGGAAACCATCCTGTCTTGATTTTAGATGCAGTACCTTAAGGCAATCTATCATTGGGTATAAAGTGTTTTCCAAGAGCTCGATCACACAGGTGAGATCACTGCATTGGCATTGATCCTCAGGACTGGACACGTTCAGCTCGTTTCTTGCCAGGTGAATTAGAGGTTGTCTTTATTTTACAAGAGGGGTATTTTGATTTTTTTCCACTGCTCAATGTTGTTTTCTCCTGTCACTGCAAAGCCAATTTTCCCTGTGAATTCGCAGGAATAGATGCTTACCTATCAATACATGCCACTCATTTTTATATTCAGTTAAAACTGACAATTAAATGAAAAGATGGAGGGGAATTTAGGATTGTTGTTGGAATGATTTCAGACAATCATAAAACAAAAAGACATGTGAGATTATTTTAACCTGTTTTCACCTAGAGGTATCAGTCTAGGTTTCAGCTGACAAGTTAAAAGGACTCAAAAATATGAATTCACAATATTCTGGGTTTGGAAAAAAAAAATCTCATTTGTGTCCAAACAATGGACAATAAATGTCTTGTGTAAATGTGCATAGTTGTGATTAACTAGAACCTTCTCACCACAGTGTATACAGTTAAAGGATAATACTTAGTACAGTGAATCTTATAAACCCGTTGTGGACAGATTGGTGCTTGGACAGTACAGTAAAGATTTTGCCTCAGTCAACAGGTACATTAATCACCATGACGCGTTATCATAGGATAGCTGAAAGAGCAAATGGTGTTTGAGAATGAGGAATATACAATGTTAAGGGGTCAGGATAGTCATGACAATATTATAATATAAAAAAAAAATTCTTGATAAGAATAAAGTGAAAAATCATCTAAGATTAATTGTAACAAGTAAAATAAAAGAGATAAGCTTTCAAATTTGCCAGTAGTCCTAAAATTGCATGAATTATCATTCAAGTAGACAAGAAGTTTCAGTATGATTTGGAGAAAAAAGCCAACAGTTTTTCTGGAAAATCTCAGTTCATGGAGTTTCTAGTGATTTATTTCAGGGGCATGTTTGGCCAGTGGTAGAAGGTAACTAAGTGCATTTACTCAAGTATTATACTTAGGCTCACATTTTATGTGTACTTGGATTTTTTTTTGCTGATTTAGACTTCTACCTTCCAACATTTCATAGAGAAATATCTTTAATCCACTACATATTATAGCTGTTATCAGTTACTCTGCACATTGTTCACTTTCTAAAATATGATGCATTATTATTGATTAAACTGCATAACAGCATATTATGTATTTAAAATCAGCTCCAATGTGAACAGCTACAACATTAAAATGGTTCCTTAAATTAATGCTCCAGTAATATTAATTGTTTAACATATAATAAAACTGGCAGGGACCATTTTGCTTCATAATCAGAACTTTTGATAAGTACATTCTCCTGATGATACATATATGCTTTTACATTAATAATATTTTGTAGGCATGACTTTTACTAATAATGTATGTAAATTAGTTAGTTAATGTGTCATGAACATAAAAGTCCCCACCCCATGGCTTTATAAGACAGATTTATTTAATGTTTTGCAATTTTTCAATCTTGTATTGCTTCTTTTACTAAATTAAAGTATTGAATCTCTGTTGATTTATTTAGTGAATCTATGTACTAATACATTAACAATATGGGTATTAAAATATTTTGGTAATTTCAGCTATTAAAGAGAATTGATCAAATTAATAAACTCAGCAAATTATTTATTTTTGTGTCATGTTTTGGGGAATAAATAAAAAGCTACAAGGGGAGCAGAAAATATTGCTGGCTTAGAAAGTCAGTTTCAACCTTGCAATGCACATGGACTTGATTGAAAGCTGCTCTTTTTAGTAAAAATTTACAAAGTAGCATGTTTGACAAATGATAAAACTCTTGTTTGAAAAGATTAGGGGACTCCTACACTTACTAAGTCACTAAACTTCACTAAGTAAAGCAGCTCTCTTTCCTTCTCTCTTACTCACTTAGGAGTTTTGTTAAATTCAAGCAATGACAACTACAGTATCTGGCCTAGGGCAGAGGGTTCAAGGCAAAGGAAACAAGAAAAGCACCTATTCATAACAGTTAAAAAATTGAGCCCTTCCTCCAGGCCATATCCGCTGATAGACTTACGCCCATTGACTGATAAGGAGGAGGGCATCTTTCAGCGTGCATTCTCCTGCAGGGCTTACTTAGAAAGACATACAATTCACCATTCAGCAGAGAATCTGGTGTTACACACTGTCTCTCAAGTGGCGTACACAAGGTAAGCACTGGCATAAATAAAACATAACCTATCAACCTTGCGAGGAGCTTTGACAAACTGTCAGCAACAGGGGGAGAATGTGGTGGCACTCAGGCAATGAAGTGCATAAAGGTTGGAAAAAAAAAATGTAGGAAACATTTGCATCTGTCTACAGAGTGAAAAAAAAAGAAAGACAGAAAGTGAGTTGGCAGGCAGCCAAGTGCTGTCTGGCCCACATCCAGTTGGAATGATGTAATAGTAGGTTAAGTAGTTCAGCGAGCTAAAGAAGTTGGAGAGAAGCTTTGTATTTTTTGGGGTGACTTTACAGCAGGTGAAACATAAAACAATTGCTTGATTCATTTCCCATTTATCCCTCAAAGGGGGGGGGGGCAGAGCCTTGAGACAACTCTGGAGCTGGTGGGCCATGAAAGCTCTTTTTCTGCCTGTTTTCCTCTCTTTGTCTCCCTAGCGTCTCCATTTTTGACTGCTGTTTGTTGTCCACACGGCAACAGAGAGAAAAACCTGCTGTCAGTTGGTGTTGTCAAGACCCGATGTCCTTGCAACTCATCGCAGTTAAACAATAAGCTATGAACTCATTGTCAGTAATGATGAAAAAAGCAGAGGAAAAATACAGACTCTAGGTTCACTATTGATCGGTCAGGGTTACATTACCAGAAGCTTGTTGTCACTTTAGTCTCACTTCCTATGCATGTAATACTAACATTGCCATACCCTGTATTGCCACACCGGGGCATTGCATTGGTTGTATTACTGTAATAGACTCTTCTAAATAAAGCAAAAAGAAAAACATTTCAAAAACACCATTACTCATTTAATCAATAAATCAACTGGAAAGTCATTGATTCATTCAATTAATCCATCACTGAATCAATAAATCAATCTACAAGTTATAATGAATACGTGTGTGAGGCATGCAAGCGTTAAATATCTATGACCTTTAAATCACAAAATATCTTGGTGCATGCTCAGGTAACCTACTGAGGACATAAAAAGGTGTTTTTTATAAATCGACAGATTAAATGTGGGAATTACCAGAGGGAAAACCTCTGCCATGTGTTTTCTCTCTTGTAATTTTATTTTGGCATTATGATGCTTAGATAATGCATCTGTCTCTGTCATTAAGGCTGGTCAGTGTCGGTTTAAACAGGGTGTATTTACGCCAAACCTGAATTACACAGTACACATCTGATGAGTCACACTGCTGAAATGGAACTGTTTATATAGCAACTGAGAACACATTGTCTGATTGCAGTGTGCAATCACACCAGGAAACTCAGAATGGGCCTGTTCTTTTATATTTTAGCAAATTGCATAGTGTGATTGTAAAAATAATTAACCACAAACATGGGTCGTTCAACTGTTTTGATGTGCAAAATGTTTAATCACACAGCAAAACAAATGTCTATTAACATACCACAAAATAAACAAAACGACTATCGGTAAATCTTTGAACAGAATCAAAGAACATTTATCAGTGAGATGACTATTTGCACACTTTTTCTTTTGCATTAATGTGAGTTGACTTTGGACAGTCAGTAATTAATCAATTAAGCTACTTTGCAAAAGTGATTCAAATGAGAACTTACATTAACCTTCAGCAGCTGATCATGTGTATTACAATCTATTCTTAAGAAAGAAAATAAATGCAAATGCTAATATGCGAACTGATTAACTGAAATTTTCCTACTGATCATCTTGCTTTGTTATTTGCATGGCTTGACTACTGGTCAGTGGATTAATTTTAGCTAGATTCTGTATTAAACTAAAGAGTTTAATAGTGATTGTTTTGAATCTGCCTCTCAAACAGCCCTCGAGTGATTGCTCTGTCAAATACCAGCTCCGTAAAGTTATTTTCCCTCTTACTCAAAGACAGTCCTAGTCAGTGTGTTAGCAAACAGTTGCGGTGTTACTAAGGAAACATTCAGAATGACGACAGACCTGATTGAATAAGAAATGGGATTTAACGTCAGCAGACAGGAGTGCCAGGTAGCTCAATATTACTTGTTGGTCTTATTTAATTGTTGGCAGTATTTAAAGCCACTGATATTAATGGCGGTAGAGGGAAACATTATCCTTAGGTCCTGTGGTTGAATTGAGCAGAGAACAGAGGTCTGCCAATATGCAGCTAACACAGACTAATATCCAAATTACATTATGGCACACTCAATCGGACTAAGGGCTATTATTGGTCACAGGAGAGGACATAGGCACATTTGCGGAGAATGGTTTCATTTATGAAGCAGGTTGTAAAAAGTTGGGTTTGGGGGTGGTGCAGCAGGGTACATAAAAATATCTGAACAGGGCAACATGTCATTGCTGTAATAGCATTAAGTTAGCCCTTTGATCTGGATTGAAGTATGTTTACATTTCTATTATGTTGAAGTAATTGGCTTCAATAGATCATAGTTGGATTTTTAAAACGTCCTTGGATTATTTAAAAAACATATAAATATATTGAATAGATCTTTGACAGCTTCAATGTTGAGTGTGGAAAGAAAGAAAGAAAAGAAAAAAGAAAGAAGACATAATATCCATCATACTTCTTTTTACGACATTTGATAAGTTTGCATGGCCTGAGTATTCAAATAATATATTTCTGTCTATTTTGCTGGTGATATTGAGGCTTTACAACTTTCCTCCAAAGTTCCCAATTACTGACTTTTACATGCAAATCTCAGACAGATTTTGCTCACTCCAACAACAGCAGAGACTGTCATAACATCCCCTGGTTGCACATTTATTTCAGCTGGACAGAGCTTAACTAGTAAAAGTATTTATGGTCTGGGACACTAAGCCATGGCTATTATGCTTTAAAAAATGGAAGGCTTATTTAATTTTTTATGTTATAGTTCCTTATTCCTTCCTCAATAAAACACAGTTATCATTACTGAAGATCTACTAATCAGGCACCTAATCCTTAATATCTGAAGTAGTACAGGAGGCTTTTTACTGGCCGTCACGTGAATATTCATGGACAAAACTCTGACATCACGCTTTTGCTGATATTACACACATTGTTCTGAAATCCTCATTAACATCAAAACATCCTGTCACCCCTTCCAAAAGTTCAAGCTCTATTTCAAACGAACATGTGATGCAACGATAGTCCTATGCTTTCATATTAAAGTCCATTTTCCTTTACAGAGAAGAGAGGATTTGCAGTGTATTAAGCCATTTTGCTTCACCGTCATTTCACAATTATGTGACTGTTGAGGGGAAATAGGACAGAAATCCATGTGAAGGAGATGAAAGGCCAACTCTCGCATTAGAAGAAACTGAGCTGGAACCCAGGACTTGCGTCGGCCGTGGTGGTCTCTTTTCTCCTTTCTCAGTTTCTCTCATCCTTCCCTCTCACACTTTTTCTCGACAGTGTTTGCCAGAAGTGGATCCCCTAACCCCCCACCCCCTCGCCAGCCTCCCCCCCCTCGGCTCTCTCCTGCAGCCCTCTCAGTGGACTATCAGCAAGTGGCCACCTTTGAGCATGGCACTGAGCTGCTGTGATCTAACGGCTATAAAATGCCAAATAAAACTTATGGACAGCCATTGCCGGAGAGCAGAATCCTATACAACACAATGGATCATTGTTATTGAATGGATGATGTCATAGCTGTAATGCGCTCAGTGCTGCTTCTCTTCATTTTCTCCATTTTTTTTAACTGAGTCAAACTATCTGTATGTAGTGTGACACAAATCTCTGACTGTTGAGGAGAAAGGGTAAAAACTGAGATTTGAGAAACAAAGATTAAAATGAACTACTTGGTTTGTTACGTTAAAAAAATATGTTACAAAATATTGACAAAATGAATAAACTGACATCACAAATCGCACCCTGATTTTGTCAGGGTGATTTTACATCCATATTTTTTCAATAATTTGATTAAAATGTGTCAATGTTGTATTTTATATCAAATGTCTACTTAGAGATGCATAAATTGTTAATTTTCTATCTATAAGCCTTTTTAATATTCCTGTGTCCTTAAAATCAAATTTTGTTAAAAATATTAAGATATCATGTAAATATATGCTTCCCATGAAAGCAGGAAAGTTGACCCTTATTTAAATTTTCTTTTTTTCAAACTACTCCTCTCACAGTCCGGTGCAAACTCTCACGCTCAGAATAAACTCGTCTGAAGTTCCTGCCTGTTGGCCAATGTTATGCCAAAATATCTTTGAGGCTTTAGAATGTGAACCTTACCTTGTCCTGGATTTAAAGGTAGACCTTTGCAGATGTCTAAGAACAATTAAATAATTGCATACTTCCCCACCAGAATCACTGCAGCAAATTGTGGCAGTATTCTTGTCAGTGTTCACTTTGCAAGCTAAGTAATAATTTGATATGTTGCTTTGATAGAGCTAAAAACTATGCTTGCATAATAATTCACCCGTAGCATCATCGGGCAGGTAGTAATTAAGTCGATTAGCCATAAATCCTCTCTATGAACTTGATGTTGGAAGCATCTCAAAACAGAGGTTAAATAGGGGCTTTCTTTCCCTGTTGAATGCTCTAAATTAAATTTGAGAGGTGATGTGATGCTCCATCACTCAATACTGGAACAGGTATACAAGCATTTATTATGCACTGGTGTCTTCTAAACAAATGGCTTTTAGCATTGCTATTACAAAAAAAAAAAAAATCAGTTGTGAGTTTGAAGTTCTTGTAATCAGTTTGCAGGACTATTAATTGTGTCAGTCAACCTATTTTGAGAGAAAGTTTTCAATGTTAATTATTTAAAAGGCTGTAGGGTTTTTTCAAGGCGATACTTGAATTTGTTAATGTTGAATTATTTGCCTTGACATCGCTGTTGTACTGAGAACCACTTTTACTCAGTTTTCCATTCAAACATACACACAGTACAGCTTGGATTCTCATAAACTGTTTAGATTGGCAAGTTTGAGATACGGGAAGGCTTGAATTTATTGAATCACAGGGAACTAATGTTACAAATTTGGAAGCACTGATATATCTTTATTGAATGAATTTAGATAAAATAAGACTACATTAACTGTACAGGCACAGTGTCGGTCACAGTCAATGTCTGTGCTTTTTGGCAGTGACTTTGTGCCCCCCACCCTATGTGTGTAACCAAAGAACACTGACTTTGGCCACAGCAGCACATGCATACAGCCTTGTTCTATCTTCCTCATCCCACTGTGCCATCCCCAGCGGTCCCCAGTGTTCGGCCTACGAGCCCACCAGCAGGACCAGCCGAGCTGTCCACCCTTCAGCCATCCTGTGCTCCGTCACCCTGGCGTCGCATGACATTCTTTCCCACAGGCAGCCACATAGTTCCAGCGTCTCCTCATGCGAGGGGGCCTGGGACCCTGCAACAGGCGGGGGGCACTTCAAAGGCTGGCCGGCCCACAGCTGCAGCCTGTCGCTCCAGCAGCCAGCTCCAGTTTGTAATCATTATTAAAGGCTTGACCTCGGAGGCATCTCTGCCGCTGTTCACACCCCCTTCCCACCCCTGATAACGCTGCACGGGGCTCCTCTCAAGGCGACTCCAGTTACCCATCAGTTGAGTGGACTGAAAGGGATGTGGCGGGGCATTGTTTCATGCTGTTGTGATGGTCCAGTTGAAGCATTAAGGAACATTTTTCTTGGAAGCCCTTATGAGGCACCTGTATGGCATCAGTGTGAATGCCGCATCAGGACCTGGTCACAATGCCTTGCAAGGTTCAATTGTCCCGTGTGCAGTTCAACTTGATTAGGGCATTAAGGTTTTACAATTGACGGTTAGCATCTTTTAACAATACATACTACACAAAATTACGTCAAGAATGTCCTGAAAATGACATGTAATCAGACATAATTTCTGAAAAATGTTAATTGCCACTGGAATCATATGAACCTGCAATTTTTTTTTGAGTGCAGGTTCAAATTCATCAACACCTAATAGTTGCTACTCCTTTTAGAATTTCTCCAGACAATCTATGATTAAGTAATGCATGGATTGTGTAGGTCACTGACAACTGTTAAAAAAGTTCAACAGCTGGATCTATTGTTTACATATAGACTGCAAACAACATTATTAACAAAAACACTTGTCCATATCCGCTGTTATACAAATTATCTGCATTGATAACAATCATCAGAAGCACAGTATACAATGCTCTCATGCGTTGGTAACTCTAAAAATCTACATCCAGATGTTAATGTGCCAACAGCCAGGATGCCTTCCTTCCTTTTTCTCATTAATTTCTCATTCCCTTCATTGATGTAATGCTCTTGAGTCACTCAAAAACAAGAACAACAGCAGGTGTCTAATAATGGTAGGCCTGCAAAGTGAGTAGGTGGCGTTCTTTACCAGGTGTGCTGCATTGGTAACAAACATAGAGCGTAATAACCCCTTATTAAAGATTCAACACTCTGTGTAGCATCCAGCTGAAGCAGGAGTTTGACCTGAAACTATCTACTTCTACATAATAATCAATCCTCACGATAACGTATTGGTTTTATTGGGGCTTTATATTGTCCTACAGATGACTGGGTGCTTTCAGAACTGACATTCTCTAAAGGTAAAAATGAGCTTATGGCCCCGTTGTATAGCCGGTAAATCTTCCATGTTACCTATGTTTCAAATAAACAGATTGCAGAAAACACAGTGTTAATGAAACAGTTGTGTACAGTGTGAGGTTTGACAAAAGAGTATGAAAATATTGCTTCCCATCACTTCATTCACAAAAATTAGAATCATACCATCACTTATGCAACCAATTGCATTAGTTACATACTTTTCTTCTCTGTGGTCCCACAAAGCTGATTTGTGCTCAACAAAGCTATTTTTAATGGAATATTGATTGTCGAGTCATCCATCATCAGGAGATTAAAGAGGCAAATTGTATGCTGTGAATGCTTGTGCTTAAACTACATAAAGGATGGCACTTATACCTGAACCCTTAATCCTGACCACCTTTGACCTCGCAGTATATTTAAAAAATAGTTTGACCCTAGAGAAACTTTTAGGTGCCACTTTTTTCTTTTTCTTAAGTAAATAAAAAAAAATACTAAAATAATTTGCACCCAAAGAGACATTTTCTATGGGATTATTCTTAAACCCTGCAGTACTAAAAACTTCATCAAGACAGCGACAAGACTGTCAACTTCCCTTGGTCATAGCCACAGAACTACAGAATTTCAGGAACAATTCCCTTAATGTCATTAAACATGCGTAATCATTTCGTGTGATTAGATTATTTTGTTAATAGATCAAGGAAAGACACTCTGATGAAAAGTGTTAGTAGTAATCACACATCCAGCTGTGTTTACATTGAATACTGTTGCATCAATAATCATATTTTCATATTTATGTAAAGATGCTATCTGCTAGGAGATGAAGTATTTATTTTTATGTGTGTGAATGATTTGAAACCCGTGCCTGGGTGATTTCCATTGCTGGTAATTCATATCCTGTTTCAGCATGTCTGCAAAAACAAGGCTTACAAAAGCCTATTGAAGCTTAGTAACAAAACTTTAAAACAATGGAACATCTTAATACATACTGTCTCTTGAAAACATTATACAGAACTCCCTATTATGTTACATGTCAGACATTTAGTGTTTGTTTTTATTTCAACATTTGGCATGCTAAAAAAGACACTATGCGTCACTGGTGCACCATATTTCAATTATCGAAACAGATATGATAAAAGGATGTGGTGATGATCTAATGCCTCCTAAGGTATCTCAGTTATTTAGTGTCATTGCAGTACAGACACTACATGCTCAGTCAGAGTTTAGCTGACAGTGTCATAGATATACACAGGGTGTGTGGCTAAGCGTTGGTGAGTGGAATCATTCCAAAGCTCAAGGGCTGACAGCTCCAAACAGATGGAAAAACCTGTCTGTCCCATGCAGCCTGCTCTCTTTGTCCACCTTTCCCCTTTTGTTTTGTTGATTTGTTTATTTTTGGTTTCTATACAATCAAGAGCCTTTCGAGCTTGGAGTGGGGAGAGGCCTAGACATAATATGACGGCAGCAAGGGATGAGAGGGACAGCATGGGACAGGACCCCCCAGGCGTGTTGCAGGGGGCCTGCTCGAGCAAGATGCCAGGAATGGCTCAGAGGTCCCAGCGGCACGAGCCTCCGACACTTAACAAGCGCCTTGCAGTTGTCCCTGGCCTTGACCCTGTCTCATCTTAAGACGCATATGGAGCTTAGACAGGAGAGAGACTCAGGGACGTGATCAATTACACTCTGTCATATTATAAGAATCTCTCCCATAAGAATATGTTATACCAGCTTTTCCATTACTTTGTGTGGAAGATGTTTTGACACAAAGTGAAAGTTGTCAATCGGACTGAATCAGCAAACGACTTTGACTATAATTGTTTGAAAATTGAATTATGATCATTTGAACAGGCTAGAAGCAATAAATTATATATACAGTATATACCTAAATATTTTTCAAAAATCACTGTTACCTCAGGAGATGTGCATACCACTGTTGAAACATATTCAGTACTGTCCTACAGTTTTGTTTCTGCCCTTTTCCTTTTGTTGCCTCTTCCCTTGAGAAAGCATGAGGATTTCTGACAGGCAAGCCAGTAGATGTCTTAGCTCAGGGCTTCCTGTTACAAGAACATAACAGACTTTGCTTGGTGAGTAACAAGGACACATTCCCTGGCTCCTTGCATGTCCTCTGGGAAGCTGTGGATCACGTACGGGAATCAGCAATGTAGGCTGCAGGCCTAGAAAGTCAGATGCAAGAAAATGGGTGCTTGTCAAGTCCTTGTCTAAAAAAAAGACTTAGGCTGTGTTATAGACGGCCATATACATCACTATTCTGCAAAACGTAAAAATGCACTAGGCAAATGGCAAAGGATCCTTTATACTTTGTACTTGAAACAAAGCTAGCCGTTCACTAGCACTTTACACATTGCGTAACACTCATACAGTCAGAAGAAATTTAAAGTAAATGAGGGATGACTAATACAGCTGTTTTTATTTTTAAATGTTTTTGAAGCTATAAAATGTCAAGCTGATTCAAGCCTGGGCCTGACAGGCCTACAGTCTTATAAACATTTCCACATTAAATCTTAAAAAAAAAAGGAAGAGACATGCTATACTAATGTTTTTATTACTTCAGTTTTACGAGTTGCCAGATTCATCTTAGGGGTTATTTTCAAGCAGAGAGGTAAGCTGTAGGTGAAATCAGGAAATCTAAAAAACTAATAAAAATAAAAAGTTTACAACTGATGGAAAGAAAATTGGATAAGAGTAACAGGCCACACATGACAAACTAACAGCTGGCTGTTTAGGTTCAATTGAGCCCAAAGACATAATGTTTAAGAATGTTACATGCTTTAAAATAAACATTTTCCACATCCATTGAAAAAAAGAATACCATTAATCTATAATGTTGACATGGATGTCTTTATATCTAAATGCCTACGACACTTCTGTTTCTAAAAGCTGAACCATTAAGAATCAACACTACACATACCAGGCAGTTGATGTGGTGGAAATTTGCCAAGTGTGGATTCCATGCAAACTGAGCTGCCCGGTCCTCTATTGGCCTGGGAATACACAAAATGCCCCACATGCATTACGTGACACTGAATTGTGCTTTGGAAAACGTGGCTTTTAATGTTTCCCTAATTGGGGGGCATTAATCAATTGTGCTCCATCAGCAGAGGCTAAGAGGGCCTGTAAGCATCTGCCCACCATCCAGCTCTCTGACCCAAGACCAGCTGGCTCTCAACCCACGCTCTGCTGCAAGAAATCACTTTTGACTCCATCAATCAAAGCTACATTAATATTCTGTCTTAAGCAGCCCACTAGTTGGACTGTATTCATGGTCCTAATTACCTTAGGCCCTGCCAGAAGAAGGTGACCGCAGAGAGCAGAGCAACTGTATCAGCTCTCCCTCTCTGTCAGTTACCATACATTTATACTCCATCAGGGACCAGGGACTCTTTCAGGCTTGTCCGCATTGGCTTGTACATACCCTGTACAAAGGACGCAGGGGGTTTGGGTATCAGAAATCAGGGACAATGGCAACAACTGCACATCTAATTTAGCTCCTTGTTTATCACAAGTTTGTAATCAGATCCGCGGCACAATGCAGGGGAGCACAATGGAATGGTGATCAGGGAGCTATTGTTTTTCAAGCTAATTAGCCTCTGGCCATACCTCGGAATCCTCTGAGGTGTACAACCCCGGAGTTAAATGTGGCTAAAAGTGGCATACATCCCTGGTACCATTAAAAAGAGCCTTACAAGTCCATGGTATTTGCAGATGGGTTATATGATGTCCTAGTTATCTGCTCATTACATTGCTCTGTTGGACACAATCCAGTGCTCTGGGAGCCTGGTAACCACACAACAGTTGTTTTTGCTCTAATGTGGTCCATTTATATATTATGGTGCCAACTTACATTGTCTTGCCCACAATTGTCTCTCCAACTAAGCTCAAGAGATTATAGGGCAAATGGGAGGTTGTCAACTCTGACGATATTTTTTGCAATATCTTGGCACACAGTTATATTATTTATTATAAACTGCAATATAACCCTGAGGAGTATTAGTGATTTGACAATGATGTGTGTTGCATACACAGTTATCTTTAAAACAGTATTTTTCAGCTGCTCATTTTCTCCCCTTTCCAGTGCAACTCGTTGATAGGTTTAAACTGTTGATTCAAACATTCAGCACTCAGGGTGGGAACTGTTAAAGTCAGAGAAAGCAAGAGTTCCAAACCAGCCTTGTGGAAATAACCTCTGACCTTAAAGCATTAGCCTCTGACCTGCAACAGGTGGAGACAGTGTCTTTCCAGCCAGTTGGACCAAGTGTCAGGGGCCATCTAGCATCTACTCTCAGCTCTCTGGACAAATATTATCATTTTGCTGAGGACCACTCAGACAAACATGGTGTAGACTACATGTGAGGTCTAATTGCACATGTTATTGTGGGTGTAAATGCTGTGTCTGGGACTAGTAGGCTAGGTGACTGAATATTGAAAACAAACCAAGCACCTGTTTTGCACCTAGAACTCTCCACAATGCTGGGAATCCAGTGAAAGGTAAGGGTGCACAGATAAAGGAGAATTTATTATAACCACCCAGTGTCAGTCATCTACTATTAAATTACATTAGATTCACATTGTTCTCATTTTGCAGAGTACAGGTACAAAGGCAATGAAAATCAGTAGTGTGTGTTATTTAATGAATATAAATATGTGATAATGTGATTACCTTGTTTCTAGGGAAAAACAATAGGGGCATGACTCCAAAGTAAATATATAATATGGGTTATAAATTCCCATTGACATCATTTAATTACATATATATTGACTTGTTGGTCAATGGTTTTTGCCATTACTTTTTATTACTAAAACATTTAACAATTATTTCTTTCAAAATCTTTCTACGGTTGCATCTATCAGACAACATGTTGTTTTAGACCTTATGGTTAGTAGGCCTATGGGGCGAGGAGGCACAGAGTGGTCTGTTGACTATGGAGCAAATGGACAATCTTTGATCTGCAACTGTGTCGTGGGCCAGGCAGCTTCATGAGCCTATTGAGAGGAAGACGCAGGCGAAGCTTGCCCAATAGGTGTCGGCAATCTCCCTCTATACTGTCCTCATCACAGGCAGAATGTGCGCAAATGGTCCTCAGAGACTCTCCCTGACGTGGCCCTCAGTAGCAAACGAGTTTTAATGGAGAGGTCAGGGAGAGTTCCTGACCAACGAAGCCAAGGGCCAGGTGGCACATCACAGCGTCCCTATGTGCAGCTATCCCCAGAATGCGACACAGTGGCGTCGGCAAGTTTGCCTCTGATCAACAAGGGGAGGGCTGGGCTTGATAGTGTCGCCAAATGCTGAGGGAACTGTGGCACAGGCGCACTGTGCCAACTCTCAGTCGGGCCATTCCTTTTTCTATTCTGGAATGAATTAAACCAGACTAGCATTTTCTTCAAACTGCCAAACAAAAATAATTAAATCAGAAAAAGACATGCTCCTATTTTTGTGTCTTTAAATGACTGGTTAAAAAAAAAAAAAAAAGACTAGAGTTAAAGTCAAAAGGGGATTTCACAACTGTTATGAAAATGGGAAGTTATTCTCATTTTTAAACACCATTTAGTTATTCTCAGACCAACATTTAGGACAGTTTGTGCCATACTGTATTTATTTTGTGCTGATTAAAATAGTAGATATATAGTAAATATAGTAAATATCTCTATCACTTAGACCCCCTTACTTCAGGCTGCATTCAAAACACTACATTGTGATGCCATGGTCACTTATGTAATCTTTTCAACAGTGCCGTGCTGTACATTGCATAAAGAGGATATAGAGATAACTTTAACCAACAACAACAACAAATTATCTATCTATATATATACATATATGAATGTGTATACACACACACACACACACACACACACACACACACACACACACACATATATATATATATATATATATATATATATATATATATATATTCACTTACTGAACATGAAGATAAAATATGTGTCTGTGTTCTGTTAATCTAAACTGACTGTGGACAGAGCACTGTGAAAACATAGCATAGTAAATATCAGCACCTATCATGGTAATAATAACATGTATCAAGAAGTCTGCTGCAAAACAATGGTTGCTTTTTCTTTGTACAGCCTCATTTTACCAGCTCAGCCTGCCCAAGTTACAAGATTGAACCTCTTGAACAGAGATGTCCACATGACATGAAACAAACATTTTTACATGTCCGTGGCTGTTGTCAGATATTAGTGATTCAGTAATGCCATCTACTGGCTGTCTATTGTTTTGAATAACAGACCTATAAAATATACAGACCTATAAAAAAAGTCATGAAGTGAAATTAGTCTTTATATTTCCTTTGTGTCTGATTAAGATTCATCTGTCTACAGAAAAGACATCATTCTACACTTTAGAGACTTTCAGTGTCCCTCTTTCAGAAATTTATCTTCACTTCAACAGAGTTCAGTCCATTCTGGGGAGGAGGACAAGGACTAATTAGACCACTTATGGCCCACAAAGTGGCTCTGTCATCTAGTGGTCATTGAAGAGAACAAACAGTCCCTTGCTGCTCTCAGCTGTTCGGAGATATTAGAAAAACATTTTGAAACACCAGCTGTCTTGTGGTTTTAGTGCACAATGCTCTAAAACCACAAGCCTTGCAGCAGAGCAGAAGATCTGTCTGTCTCAAGATAATGTAACCACAGCCTGTTGTTGTAAAAAGCTTCGAGGATGACATGTCATTTTAATATGAAACCAAATATCCTGTTAATAAAATCAGTTTATTCTAACTCAAAACATTGAGATCTCTTCTCTAATACTTGCTGGGGAACTTCATTTAAAGCCCATATGTACAGCAAATGTGTTCACTAACTGTGTTCACCAATTGCACTCTAAACAGACCTGTTAATAAATGATGAAACAGCCAAGGCAAAAAGAAGATTTGTTCCATACATTTTTCATTTTGTAGAAAATTGGCCAAAGTTATCACACACATAAGGAATTACAATGTTCTAAAAATTCATCTGTAGTAGCTTTAAACATAATATGCACTGTAACCTAAAACCAAGTTGAGTGCACTTCATTTCTGCCTCTTTGTCAGTACCTCCTATTAAAGCACATGCCAAACACTCATTTCTCTTTCATATTCTGCCATCAAATCTTGGCTTCATGTATCCCTGCCTGGAGGGCCATGCAAAATGCTTTTCTTTAAAAATTTACACTGGAGAAAATGGAAATCTGTGTTTACACATCTGTATATACATCATCCCAGTGAATTAAAGGATGCAGTGTGGACTTTAAAAATGGCAATAACTTCAGCTGTTCACTCCAGAATAATCATAAGTGAAAAAGACAGTGTTGGGTGCATACCATTATCTGGTTTCCACTCAGTGAACATTTTCAATTTGCGTAAACAGATGTGCAGCCTAGTTTTACACCTGCATCGTTTAATTAGAAATGCACACCTCCCTACAGGCTAATTCTGTTATTTATCTATTTTGAGGAGGGATATTCATAAGCACACAGTGTGCATGTAAAATAAATTACTGTGTTTGTAATCCCCTGAAACTAGGCTGTAATCCTCAGAAACTAGGCATCAGCCGCATGAACCTCCGCAGGCTTTTAGAAATACTTAGGTCCACAAACTGAGCTTGCTATGGAGGTTCGAGGACCTGTCCCCTATCTCAGAAAAAATTAGTTTCCCTGATCTACAGATTTGCATTTTAAGACATTTGGAGAGTGAAAATGGATTACAATAGCTTTAACCACCATTTCAGTCTGAATGATAGAAATGTGTCTCAAACAGTATGTAAACATAAGCAAACTGTGTTTTGTACAACACTGTATTTATACAACACTACTATATTATGATAATAAAATAATGAAAACTTTTCAGTTGTGTTACGCTGATTCTCAGCATTGGTCAGTGAGTTCCTGTTTGTGTTGAACGGTGTAGGGGCATAATGCTTATCCCATCCTTGGCACAGTGAGCAGTATCTCCTGAGCTTTGATTGATGCGGTCTTTTCATTTTTGTCCGTCAGTGAAGAAAGAAGACATAGGATAAGTTGATAAAGATATATAGGGGTACCTCACTTTAACATGCATTTCAACTATTTGCCAAAACTGAATTAAAAGAAAGCATTTTAACTTTTGTTGGAAGTTTATCAGTTCAACATTGGATGGTGATAATCTTAGCTAGCTAGCTGATTCACTTTTGTTCTATCCGTCAAATGTCTGGTAGATGAATGGCACTAAACTCCAAGATGTCCGCTGGTAAAATTCTCTAGTTACATGTTTCACTCTTCTGGGGATTACACTGCCTGTCCAGTCTGTTGACATAAACAAATAACCACTGTACTGAGTAAAGACTTTTTTAGTAAGGACAAGATAATTCACTCAACCCGTGCATAAGCAATGATACTTGTTTATCAGATGAGATAGTCGATAATCTTGGCATTGTACAATATCTTTGCAGCAACAAAGTTATTTTTAGGCAGTTATCTCATGACTTTTATTATATAAACCTCGGAAAAAATACCGAGGTCCGGACCTCCATGACCTCAGTGGTGGGTATGGCCATGGTCACCCAGACAACAGTAATGCAGTTTTACAGCTCTGTAAGGCAATTCATTCTTCATTTCTTTCCCTCTAAAATCTCATATATAGGTAGAGACATTAGCTTAATTAAAATTAAATGTAGACGACCCCCCCCGCCATCTTTTCTTACACTAATGAATTTTGAGTCAGTGCACACTGATACTTATTTTTATAAATGTTCCAGTTTAACCAATATGGCTCATTTTGTATTCAATGTGCAGGAACAATAAAAAAAAATACAAATAATAAAAAAATACAAAAACCAGAACCAAAAAACCCACTGAATAAGAACAAGGGTACAGACCTTAGAGTTGAGCCGACAGAAATGAGAAAAACCACCTATCAGCTTCCTACACTTTTATTCATGTATTCTGAGAGAGTTATAGCCTTGGAAAAACTTAACTGTCCAAAAGCAGCCCTTCTCCAAGGAATTATACAATCACTCTGGCAGCAGATGTAGTACATCTGTTATCAGTTGATTTCTGCTTAACAATAACAGCACCAGGGGGATGAAGCTAAGCCATGTGCAACAATATTAAGACAGGCATCACTGGTTCCGAGCAAGTTGTCTAAACTTAGTAATTTCTGTTTTTGAGGCCATAACAGTGGTGGATAAAAAATATGAATCCTGTCACTGCCCTTATCAGCCAAGTGATAATTTATATAATCAGTGCTACAGAAATTAGTGTCAGGCAGAAAAGAAGCAATGGACATTTACAAATGTAGACAATATTTGTTCTTTGTGAGTAATAACCTGATCTGTATTCTTATGTCTTGTTCTGAGAAGAAACATTAGAAGTATATGTTGAATTGTAAATTTGTGTTTGTAAAAAGATTTGAACACTGAAATTCAATTTTATAACCAACAGCCTTAACTTTCCTACCACATTTATAGGAAAAATACGAATACAGTTTGATTTTTTACAAAATTTTATTGTCAAAAGATACTAATTATAGTGTATGTTTTGATTAAGAGGAAAAATTATACCACCTATACACCTGGACATATCACAAAACTTTAACAGTCTTCCATTCACCCCCCCCCCAAAAAAAAAAAAACAAACAAAAAAAAATTATAATGGCTTTGCATATGCTATCAGGAGCTATAGGCACAGAAATCAGCATGCAGTGCATGCAGACTAAAATTGCCTACACACAGTAAGTGACAGTGAGCAGCTTGACTTCCGATCCCTGAAGAGCGGCACATCATTCAGCATCTTGTTGTTATAATTTGCCATTCATGCAGTGCATGCTGCAGCACACACTGGGGTTGTGGGAACCTCAATATAAAATCATCAGCTATAGAAAGCATATGGGAAAACTTGTCCTATCCATTAAAACACTGCACAGTCAAGAAAGTTTCTCTGAAACTGTAATGTAATAAAATGCCTGACCTTGATCATCTCCTCAGGAGTGCTTTGAATTCAGATTAAGAGAAGAACAAATGCATGTAGCAATGATTTACTCTCATTGTCCCCTTCCACTAAAGCTGACAGGTCCTGAATTATGATATAGTAAAACACTTAGGAAATATCAAATGAGGTCTGTTTTAAGCCTTTAATTCACCTCCATAGGCTCACTGCTGGTTGGGAATGAGGGCCAAATTTGGGGACATTATAAGGAGATACTCCACATTCCAAAACTACATAACTGCATAGTTTGTTACTGCCTCTCTACAAGTTTAATTAATTTCATCTTAAGAAACTAAATGTCTAAGGCTCAGTTTCAACATCTACAATGACGATAAGATAGCATGCACTGTGCATGTCATCACCGAATATTACAGGAATAATGACGGCACAACATTGTATCAGCAGATCCAGAATCTATGCTGCTGTATCGATTTTTTTGGCAGCCCCTTATTCAATCCCAAAATAGACCACGCTTCCTTTCCTCTATCAGTCATCAAAATAATTCAGGTGTGAGAGGTGTGATCTTCCTTTACTACTCCAACAGATGGAGCTAGTGCTGCACTGCAAAACACTGCTGAGATTTTACTGTTTTACAGCTTCTTCCCAGATGATCAAAGCAATCATTTGAAGAGCAGCTTTCTCTCTGACTGTTGAAGTAGTACTTGCATAGGACGAAATGAGTTTGTGCCCTGGTCACTTTGTGTGACCTGTGTTGCTG
Source organism: Istiophorus platypterus (assembly GCA_016859345.1). Taxonomy (NCBI): domain Eukaryota; kingdom Metazoa; phylum Chordata; class Actinopteri; order Istiophoriformes; family Istiophoridae; genus Istiophorus; species Istiophorus platypterus. Next base: position 19,606,364 of record CM029116.1, read on the forward strand.
GAGAAGAGGTAGCACGATACACAGCCACCAGCCACCAGCAACATCGAGCACTGCTTTGTTGCTCCAAATGTCTGTTTCTTTTGTCATTTTGTAACCATTCCTTTAAAGCCAGTTTCACTCTAAAGATCATTTGTATTTTTGCCAAGTAATCCTTTAATCCACATTACCTTCCTGTTACTGTGTGCATCAAAACAAAGCATGGCCATGTCACAAGCTTTAAGCTCCTTCATGTGAAAAGAGATATATATGTTACAAATCTGTGCATGTTATGTTTATACGTGAAATACAAATTAATTGTATGATTTATATGGTGCAAAATGCAACAGGTAGAGAGCTAAACATGATGACAAAAAAAAAAAAACATCGCTAGAATGTATGTTCTCTGTGTGGCATACACAGTGTAGTTTATGCACTAATAGAAAAGAAATGATGGGAAATCATTTGTGCTCAGTTCACTTTATTATGTACATTATGTTATATTATGTAAACATATGTCTGTAGTTTTAAATGATAATGATGGCATTTATGTTATCTCACAATGACTCATTTACTCACACAGAGAAGGGGATGACACACACACACACACACACACACAGATACAGACACAAACAAAATCAAAATGACCATGCACTCCCTTATCCTCACTTTGTCACTCTATTTTTGATATTGTTATTTGATATATTGATATTTATTGGAATAATATTGGTGCTGTTTTATTTGTCTGCCGACTTGCCTCTTTATTTACACCATTTAATACAATTATGTATGCAAGTCAAATTTGTGCACAGTATGTGGACAAATGCTCTAGGATCTGATTATAATATAGATTACGCCTCATAATCTATTCTATTGATCAGTTCAGAATAATAGAGTTAATTCTGAAACACCAAATTACTGGATTTTTTTTCATATAATTTTATCCTTTTAGTTGAGAGAGACACACCTATTACATAAACAAACAAGCCAAAGAACTCCGTGACAATCCTACGAAAACTGGCTTAGGTGATTTTTGCTACACATTAGTGCTGTTATCTGATGCAAAATGCAACATGCTTTGTTTTGCAATCAGCACATTTGCCTGCACAGCGAGAGGACAAAGCCTTCAGAATCTGATTGAAAAGATTTATTTTCTGCATTTTTCAATTACGTCCCGCTTGACGCAGAAGCCCATCTCCCACACAGTGTGCCAATCCAAGGATGGAGAGAAAAAGAGTAGAAATGGTGAAGGAAAAAAAACAAACCCAAGATGCATCCTGTCGACACCAAATATGAGGAATGCTTCACAAGTTCAAGACATTCCTGAGACAAAGTGAATGCCAAGGACTTTGATTAAATTGCAATTCGAATAGCTCACCAAGTACTTTATTAGGAACACCTGAACACTTGTTTATTCTTGTTTTCATCTAATCAGCCAATCATGTGGCAGCAGTGTGGTTCAGGACCTTCAATTAATGTTCACAACAAACATTAGAGTGGGGAATAAATGTCATCACATTGACTTTGATTGTGGCATGATTGGTGGTCCAGACGGACTGGTTTGAGTATTTTTGAAAATGCTGATCTCCTGGGATTTTCATGCACAACAGTCTCTACAGTTTACTCAGAATGGTGCAAAAAACAAACAAAAAATACATCCAGTGAGCAGCCGTTCTGCTGACAGAAATGCCTTTTTGATGAGAGAGGTCAGAGGGGAATGGTCAGACTGGTTGGAGCTGACAGAAACTCAGATAACCACTTTCTACAATTGTGTTGAGGAGAAAAGCATCTCAGAAGGACCAACACATCAAACCTTGACATGGGTTTACTATAACAGCAGGAGATCACATTGGGTTCCACTCCTGTCAACCAAGAACTGAAATCTGAGGCTTCGGTGGGCACAGACTCACCAAAAGTGGACGGTCGAAGACTGGAGAAACGTAGCCTGGTCTAATGCATCTGGATTTTTGCTGAGGCTCACAGATGGTAGGACCCAACCTGCCTTGTGGCAACAGTCTAGGCTGCTGGTGGTGGTGTAATGGTGTTGAGGATGTAAAGATTTATACATCTTCTAATGGCTACTTCTTGCATTAATATTCATCATGTCATGAAGTAAAAGTCTCAAAGTGATTTCATGAATATGTCAACGAGTTCCACATTTGCAATGTGGTAAAATGGGAGATTGACGTCATGTATGTGCACCTGAAAGAAATTGTGTGATGCAATCATGCCACATGGACCAGAATGTCAAAGGAATATTTCTATCATCATGTATAATCCATACCAAAAAAATTTAGAGCAAATGGAGGCCCTACCCTGCATAAGTATGGTGTTCCTAATAAAGTGCTCGGTGAGGTTATGTTCAATGACGTTTTACTGACTTTCAAAAGTGGCTGTTGTCCCTGTTTACATAAACAAGCAATGGCACTGATAACTTTAACCCAGTTTCTTAAATGAATTCAAAAGCAAAACTCCCCGGTGTATTACCCCCACTTGCTAATACTTTATATTCAGTAATTAATGCAAGAGTATTGGAGGCAAAAACACTCTTAGTTCGTCTATTTTGCATGTATGGCCTCAATGAGAATGATACTAAGTGTGTCCTTACAGTGAAGGAATATGGTTTGCAGAAGCTACTGATGTTAGCCATTGAAATGCACAACTGTGTTTTTTTCATTTTTTTTCCCACACCAGAGACCTCAACTTCTGCTTTTAAAATGAACCGCCCACCTCAATCAATGAGTTAATTAACATATTCTAGACTTGCTCCAAGGAGTGTTGACGAAACTTAACACCAATCTTCAGCTGCAGTCAGTTACCCTGTGGGATGAAGACGGTTCCCAAGGTCATACTAATCAGACAGATGATTTAAATTATATTCTGCCTAAAGGGCTCTAAAGAAGCAACAGTGGAAACAGTCCACTATCAATGAACATTTAAAAAGAGAAAGGCTGCTGCTTTTACGTCCTGATGTGCCTGTCATGTTTGTTAAACTAAGATGCTCTCTAGTACTCTAGTACTTCTCTTAAATGTCATGATTGATATCATGCAGAGGTTTGTTTGGTTTTCAACAAAATCCTGGTCCTCTCAAATGCAGATTAGATAACCTCATTCAGCAAAGATGGTAATATAGGAAGGCAGAGGGAAAAAAAAATCAAAAAATCTAAGCTTTAAGTTCACCAATTCCTAATAAAGGAGCTATTTTTAAATCTGATCTGTTAAATTTTTACAGGTTGCCTACTTTTCTGGCTGGATTATTAGTAATAAACACAAGCCTAGGTTTCTGTTTAGTACTATTATTCAGCTTCTAAATCCTCCCATTCCTACCATTCCCACCTCGGCTAGATCGATGGTCATAGATCCAATTTATCCTTGACTGTTACCTGTTACCTGTTTCGAATTTCCTCCTATCTCCCTGCAGATCCTTTTAAACACCGAGGCCCATATGTGTCCCTCCTCCAGTCCCTGTGATATAATTCCCACAAAATTAAAATCCGTCGTTCCAGTCTTAGGTCCCAGCCTGGTCTCTATCATCAACTATTCTCTCACATCTGGGTTCTCTACCTCGCTATTTTAAAATTGCTAATGATCAGCCATTTCTTAAAAAATCTGATCCCAAATAAGCCCAGATAGAGAATAGTACTGTGTCTGCTTTCCCAAGAATGACCGGTGACATTCTCATACATGCAGATAAAGACAAATATTACATTTTTTCTGCTCAATTTCACTGCTGCCTTTGATACCATAAGTCATGCCATTCTACTTGATGAGTTGCAGAGCTGGGTAGGCCTTTCTGGTACCGCTTTAACTTTAAGTTTATTTTACCAGTAAGTTTTTATTTACTATACTATCCTATAATGATAGATTTTTCAATTTTTTACCAAAAAACATGCGGTGAGGATCCCTCAGGACTCGGCTCTTGGACCAGTCCGCTTCTCATTGTTCAGCTGCATCCAAGACATGTCATATCAGTGTTATGCTGATGATACACAGATCTGTTTCTCTGCTACACCTGGTAATTTGAATCACCTGTCATCCCTCCATTATTGCTTGGGCACCACCAAAGATTGGATGTCCGGTAATTTCCTCCAGCTAAACAGTGATTATAGAGTAAATTCTCTTAGATTTGCCTGATCAGTTTATTGGTCAACAGGTTACTAAGTTTATCCTGTCCTGTTCTCCTCATTTAAAAAAAAATCACTAAAATCAGATGTAATGTATCTTCTACAGATGACAAAACTATTAATTTACTCTTTCATTTTTAACCGTCTTCATTATTATAATTCCCTTTAAATGTGCCCCTGTCAAGCCAATCTATATTGTTTACAGTTGGTTCAAAATGCAGCTGCCAGGCTATTAACTAGAAATAGCCACATAGTTCCACATTATCTGTTCTTCAAGCCCTCCATTGGCTTCTTGTAAAATTAAGCATGCACTATAGTATCCTGTTGATTACAAGGCCCTACATGCTCCTGCCTTGAGCTGGATTTCTGATGTCCTTGTTCCTCATTCTAATTCTAGATCACTCCTATTCTCAAATTTCAGTTTTTATCCATCCCCTGCTCCAACTGCAAAACAAAAGGTGTTTACACCTTTGCTGTTTTAGCCCTCAACCTCTGGAATCACTTTCCTTAATCTATAAGATTTGTTGAATCTTTGGATTGTTTTACGTGGCTTCTAAAACCTCATCTTTATAGGCAAGCCTTTTAATAGACCTCAGTCCTTGTTTTATTTTTTTTGCTTGGTTTGTCTCTCTTTTTGCTGCGTTTTCTATTGTAATGTAGTCTCACTTATCTGTTTATTCATTTATGTTTTTTCATGTTTGTGAAGAACTTTGTAACTGTGTGTTTTAAAGATGTTCTATTTAAATAAAGCTTAATCACCTACTAGCTCCTCTCAGTATGTAGTCCCGGCACACTCTCTTTTTCAGTTTGGATAGCAAAAATTGTCACATTACACTTTATTTGCAGGAGAGAAATCAAGGAAGTCATTTACCAATGAAGTGTTTCTCAGTCTGTGCTTCTTTTTGCCAGCACCAACGCCTAGCTGCCCTCCATCAAACTGAATGCTCTTTACTCTTAATATCCTCATTGACAAATTCTGTCTCTTCGTCTTCCTCTCTCTCTCTCTCTATTTCTCTGTCACAAATGCTTACCCTTTAGGAGGGGTTTCTTTGTATCATCTGACAACCCTCTCATCGTTCAAGAGTAGGAGAGTTATAAGAGAGAATCATAGGCTTACACTTGCCCTGATGAGCATTCAGATGAAATATTTAACTGCTGAAATCCTAATCGTAGAGGGAAAATAGATGTCAGGGTTAGATATTATATTTGATTATTTCAATTGGTTCTTTAATTTCTAGATTTTTTGTATAAATATTTAAAAAAAAACAATTCTGCCTTTTTGTGTCTAGTTCTCATCTTGCTGAGAAACATGTCTTCATATTCTGTGAGATGGATTATAAGTTTGTATCAAAGTGGTAATAAATACCCTATATCATACTTCTCTTTTTTTGTTTTCCTCAGAATATAGCTATCCTCATTATCCTCCTAACATATTAAGCTGCAGGCTACATGTAGCTTGTTACAATAAATCAACAAAACTCTACCAACCTTTATACATGTTGTATCATGAGATTAACAGAAATAAAGAATAACCTGGAAATGATCAATGTATTTTAATCAAAATGCAAAACAAATATTAACAGGAACAGACACTAAAAGTTATGTAGCTTAATTAAATTGCTGCAGCGAAGCTCTCTAAAGTCAGCAGGCAGCAAGAATCAATAACAATATTCACAAGTTAACAGGCCAAGAAGCACTGCATCTGCTGTCTGGCTTCGGTTCATAAAAGAATCAGGTGCACCCCAAAGCTCCCGAGCAGTCTCTGCGGCATTCTCTGGCACCTGCAGCTTGGCATGTTCGGGAGGGGCTGGGGCAGCCAGTACATATGAGAGTTGATATCAGCAGCAACTGAGTCGAGTTGAGTAGACGGGCTTAGTTTGTACTGGTTTTTAGAGCTGGAAAGCCTCAGCAGCAAGTACACACTGCTATGGTAGGCTAAACCCCAAGGGGAAAATGTAGATTAGTCAGTCACTACCTGCACTGCTTATAGCAGGCTAAACTTTATCACGCAGTACTCAAGTGTACTTATTTTATATGGCAGGTAATTAGTTTGGTAATATATATAAGGCAATCAGGTGCAAGAAGGTGAAAGCTTTTGTCAGTGTTGGACTTAGGGAGCAGGCATATGGCTATTTCCTGGAGGCAGTATTTATGAGTATAAACTATATATAGGTGTTATTAGAAAAGATGAGTTCAATCATTCATGGCCAGCATAGCTTGAAAGGCAATTTTTCAATGTTCATAAAAAAAGGTAATCTTTTGATTGACTGTGACAACTGACAGTTGACTCTTATGTAACAAAAAGGGTTGAATTAGTGTCTAAAACAGGGACAGCAGAGGTTCACAAGGGTTATTTAGCATAATCTCCTTTGTTATGAATATTTCTCGATATTACAACGGGAATAGATAAGTGTAAACTGGGTAATTACAACATGGTAAGATCAAATACCATATATCCATCTAGTGATATGGTGGTACAACCAAAGTGCACAATCCAACTCTGAATTGTAAATCTAAACCTACGTGGAAGCTATAAACGGCTCAACATACAGAATTAGCCCAGACAATCCTACCAGTGAACAAAAGGTCAAATATCTAGAACAGCTAGAAACATTACACAGCAACAGTCAGCGGATAGTTGCAACTTTTCAGCAGAGTGTAAACTTAGTTCCATCTGTGTTTAACATGCAACGAGAAGAGAACCTCCAAAAGTCATAGAGGTATATACCAACTTTGCTGTTACTTAATTCTTTATTACTATTAAATATTAATTATGGAGAGATTATGACAGCTTTACTGCAAGAACTTTGAAATTAATGGGGCAGAATTTCTTTCGGGGGGTGGTTTATGAGTAGCCACAGACTGGAAAGTGGGTTGGGTGATATTAATTTTCATGTTATCGGGGTTTATGGAGATACGTGACAGCTCTGGGCCATATCATAAAATGCCAAGACTACAACCCTTTCGGTTAGAAGAAAAATTAAAAAAAAGTGATCAATGTAATGCTATGTAAAGCCACAGGCCTTCAACAAATGCCTTACCTTCATGAAACTCTAAGTCTTGAGTGTTTGAGATTGTTTCAGAAAGGAGACTGTAGTTGAACCTACTGAACCAAATTGTATTGAAATGTGTAGTATGTTGTACTTTCAGTGTGTTGCAGACCAATAAAAGGCCACATAGTACAAAATGATCAAAGGGTTGGATAAGATTCACTGCTTTATGGCTTTATTAAAATGACTTCGCACTCTGTCAGCAACTAAAGGAGACTGCACGCTAGCATGCTTTGTACAATCCCCCGTATCTCCTTTCCTCTTTTGGATCTCCATGGACTCACCTAAAGGCTCAGCTCAGGCTCAAGTTCAGGAGGCGCTGACCCAGCCAGAATTTCAAACTGATTCAACTCATGGCCTCTATAATCCTCTGCCTCATAATTGCCGGAGCAGGGGATTGGTAGAAATAAGTCTCCCACCTCAAGTGACCCTTTTGTGAGAAAAGTGCCCTGAAATCTATTGCTATCTATCCCTTCCAGCTGGGTGATGGTGACGATCAATTTTTTTTTTCTCTCCTCCCCCACTCCCAACTTTTCTCGTCATTTCACATAATACTTCCATTGCTCACCACCTCTCTCAGTTCTCGTGTAAGTATTTAAGTGAAAGAGTGTAAGACCCTGTTCATATCTGGAAGTATCATGTATCTTGAGTGATCCGATCACAGCACAGCTTTGACTGCACCCAAGACACTTGGATGTGTTGGAGATCCTCTTGCTAAGACATTCTTTTTAGCTATGTGCATTCAAATGTGTCCTGGGTCAAATTCCCCCAGCAACTTGGTATTGGTCGAAGGATATTGGTGGTTACGCATCTTCAAATGTCATTAGCCATGTTTAAGGTCACTTTCACAGCACAGAGTGCATCACAAGTGAGCACACAAATGCATCCTTAAAACACCTGGAACTAGAATGACTGCTTCTTATATTAGTGACTGATTTGTTGATGTAAATGTGATATTGTTTTAAATTTAGAGAACTTATACTATGAGTAACACAGTGAATGCTTTTTGATATTTTATTGTTTGCTATTTTATCTGAGCATGGTACATAGTCAGAATTTGATAGAAGCCATTCTTTATGTAGCTCAACAAACTAAACATTACCAGACTACTTGTTAACCAAAGAACTGAGTGGAATTGAATAAAGTCAGGTTTAGTACCCGAAATGATATTGCGACAATATAGTACCAAGTTCAAAACTGGCAGATGTCTGACTGCAAAATAATTTGGTCATCCACGATTAGAGTGTACTTGACCTAGAGTGGCAATGCTTATGAAATGCAAAAGGAAATCCTGCTGGCATGTTGAATTCTCATAGGAACTCTAAATTATTCCTTTTTCACTTCAGATTTCAACTAAGCAAAAAAGATTGTGTGTGGCATCAGTTTTTTATACCCAACTACATGATATTGGTATGTTCAATGAATTTTGCCTTGTCTTGACCTGAGCCAGTAAAAAGCTCAAAGGACGCTAAAAAAAAGGCAGTTTAGTCACTTGCTTTTGTCAGTCATGACAGAGATAGACTATGAATTCTGCTGCCTGCTTTTGTGATATCTCCATTTCATAATGGCCCAAACTGGATATCAAACCTCTTTGAAAACAGCTGCAGTACTATTAACTACATTAGAGAGAATATGTCACAATATGTCACTCAAGGACCAGGGGAAAGCACAGGATCTGGTCTGTGCCTGCTTTGAACATCCAATTAATCAACAGCACTGAGTAGGCAGATGTAATAGAAATTCTCAAGTGGCAAAAGCACAGTCGTGGGAGTTGTAGATATCAAGCGTAACAGTTTCAGGATGGTCGAATACTCTTTAAAGCCCTTTAAATGTCTGATGACTCTGATTCAACCAATCACTGGTTCAGCCAAATGCGTGTCTACTTGCATTTACTTATCCACAGTAAGTACTTATGGGTTAGTGTATAAACTTTTAACATCTGACATGTTTTTTTCTGTGTGCTGTGTGTGCACTGTGTGCTGGTAGAAGGTATATACAATCATATTTTGTTGACTGCTACCAGCTACTCAGCCAGATGCCTAAGCAAGATGGCTGCCTTTATGTATGTTGTCGAGGCAGGGGGTTATAATATAGCATTTGTGCATGACACCATAGAAGTTTAATGCCTTGCCTTGGCAGTAAATATCCATGGGATTTAGTATAGCCTACTGCTTAATGGCTGCCATGGGTCACCAAGGTAAGCTTTTAGCACTGGAAGTGACAGGCAGGATGAGCTTAATGGACTGGGCTTCATTCTTGCGCAAAGTGCGCAGACGGAGGAGCCAGGCTGGGCCCTGCCTGATTGGCCCTGACCCGAGAAATAACACAGTGTCAAGGAGGCTGCTATGCCTCCCGCATGACTCAACTGGACACAAGAAACCCTACTAGCAACACCAGCGCCCTCCCAGTTCTGTGAGAAGCTTGTATTTAATGAAGTATTCAAGGTAATTAGCAGCGACAGCTCCCCAACGTACATGCACTGTCTCCATCTTCTTTCTACCCTCTTGCCTTCAGTACATACTTTCAACTCCTTTCCCTTTTCTTGCTCTCCTTCATACCAAAAAGATAACAACCTATTTAGGTAGGTACTTTCTGAGCAGTGGAGAAGTATACAAAACTGATGCAGAAGATAAAGAGACAGACAGACAGACAGACAGACAGACAGACAGACAGACAGACAGACAGACAGAGAGTCATCCCATAAAATAGGGGCATGAATGATAGATGGGTTCTGTACTTACTACAGATGATTAACTGCAGAACATGGCAATTTTTTTCTAGGACCCATAAGAGATTCAGTCAAGGTGAACGACACAAAGACATGATGAAACTTGAAGCGAAATGACCCCCAGCAGGTGAAATTGTGATAGCTGTCTTCCATCTGATCGATGCTAACACACAGTTTATCAATTATTTCAAAACAAGCCCATTGTTCACTGGTGTGAGTGAGTAAAAGAATATTTAATGACTTAATCATTAAAACTTAACATTTATTGGAAGCTACCTGAAAAGGAGAAAACCATAATGTTAGTCCCCTTTGGTTGGTAAAGTTCATCTCCCAACACTTGACATTCATCCCGACGAGCCGTCTAAAGTGGAATTTCATATAGCCTGAGGCTGACGGAACTGGTGAGTATAAAGCCACTGCAGGTGCAGAAGTAAGAGATTACAGGGTTACAAGTACAGTATTAAAAAATCAGGAATGCTGTTTCCCTATGTTTTCAATTTTATCAGGTTTGTCTATAACACATTTAGTTACATGGTTCTTTCATTTTATCCTGCTTTATTATAAACCTCAATCTTTCAAAGAAAAATAAAATGAAACTTACAAGTACATGTTTTTGGAATGAGTAAAACCTCCCTCTGCCAACATAAGATTATGGGTATTTTTTTTTCCTGACAACAATTTATTTTGTACTCTTGAGTTCACATCAGCACAACCATGCATCTTGAGTTTTTATTTTGAGGGTGTACTGGGTTTTTATTAAAGATGTCTCAAGGCAACAGGAATTGGCAGGGGGTGAATGCGGATAAAAACGTCCTCCGCACGTGGATGCTTTTCTCTGCTGTTCTCAGATGCTGTAACGAGAGACTTGGTCGAGACCACAGAGCTGGTTAGTCATGCGGATGGATGGGCAGAGGTTGTGGAAGGCAGGGGATGGACTGTGAGGTGTGAAGGTGGTGAAAGGTGTCGGAAATCAAAACTGGCCTAAAGCGTTGATACAAAGTGGACTGGCCTTGTCCAGCGCTCACTCTTGCTTCCATTTAACAATCTAGCTATCGATTCTGTGCAGCCTAATGAGTGCTTTTGGGCTGTGTGGGATTTTTATGTCTAGCGATCTTCCATTTGCTGTCTTTCTTGATGAGAGTATTGTGCTGTTTTTCCCCCTTTACCAAGGGCGTAGGTTTGGTTCTATCTCTGGTAGGGACATTTTTTTCAGATGGCCTAAATCACATGCCTGCTTCTTCTCTCCCTCTTTTCACATTCATATGTACACATGTATGCACACACGCACATAAACAGCCTGACCAACATTGAATATGTGGTTGCTGTTGTAACTTGCCTTAAACCGAACCTGTATCAGGTGTGCTTCTCTGTTTGAACCAAATTTCTGTTGTGAGCCATCCTCAAATCTCACCTGAGATTCTGTAGCTCTCTCCTTTTTTGATTTTGGTTATATGGGCACCCAAAATTAAGAGTTTAATGACAGAGCCACAGTGATGCTCAGTCTCATCTTTGAATGATATCAAAAATCTATTCTAAAAAAGTGACACATAATCACTGAAATTTAAAAACAATAGCACCTGATTTTTAATTTTGCAAAGATGATTTCAATTCTGTGACATTTAAAACCTTTAAACTATTAATACTTAACATTTCAGATTCACCAACGCTAATCACCAACTCCACTGCTGTGGCTTTTGGTCTGCAGGTGGTCAACAATATGTAGTGCAGTTTGAAGTTGACAGTCGTCCGTCGATAGTCCAGTATCCACGATAACCCAGTCTTTCACTATTTAGTGTAATAATCAACAGTTGGCAGAAAACGCACACAAAAAAATCTACTCCCATGCCCTTTATTCATGAGTTTCCTTTTAAATCTTCTACACTAACTTCCCAACTGAAGTTATTTTCTCATTAGCTAATATAAAACGATTTATCTGTCAGGTAGGATATTGTCTCGGAGGAAAAAAAAAACAGTCCAACATTCCTCAACACTCAAAATAACATGGTTATTGTTTGCTACCCTTTGACTCTTAGACTTTGTATAACAAATTTTCTCTGAATTATTTACACATGATTTCCTTTAATTATACATAATTTCTCCAAACCGTATAAACAGACACAAAACAACAGATACAAAAATGTTGTGTGATGACCATGTTGTCATTACAGAATTTGGACTCAGATAATATGCCATCATATGAATATATCTTGCTAGCCATTTTTTTTTAGGGCGCACAGTTATATACCACTGTATGAACCCTCATTTGCATATAAATTTAAGATTCCATTATTCATACATATTGGAAAGGTGTTATTAATAGAAAAGCTGAATTGATGCCATATAATGTTGTTAATGTGGTAACAGAAGAATCTTATATTTTACACCTTCAACCTTACCTCTACAGGAAAACTCTGTTGTTTTTTCATATTTTTCATTTTAATAAGCTAATCACATAAAAAAGCAAAACCAATAATGTTTGTTTGCATGTAAAGAGGAAATGATGTATTACATTATTTTTTTGTTAGTGTTTCACAGATACATGTTGAACGTGTATACATCCAATCAAAAGGGTCTGTTGTTCTTCTTTCTTGCATCATGTACTAATATTTCCAGGAAGAATTAATGTTTATGTGTTGGCCATGTACAACATATGTACTCTGTACATAATATTCTATTATGAGCACATTGTCATTTACTGATTGAGTACTTTGGCGTTTAGCTCCATTGTAACATTCGCATGACATTATCATAATTTTGTGTAGACTCTTCTCTCTTGAGGGCACATCTATTCATAAAGGATTTGGTAAATGTCACAGATACGCAACCATCTGGGAGAGAGATATAAAACTGGATTCTCCTTCACCATTCATCTGTCCAAGCAGTTGGTTTTGGTTTGATTGCTCAGCTTGTCTGGCTACTCCTGGCAACAAGGTGAATCTCTTGGATTACCTACACCCCGTCTGTCTGTCTCGCTTCATGGCGGTTTCCAAGGACTACAGCTTTGGTCAGGGACCCATTTTTTTTTCATGTTTTGCACTCAGATTAGGACAGAAAATTCATTTTTTGGAGCCTTGTTCTGTACTTAAATGCATACAGGTGCAGTCTATGTGTTTATTTTTTATCTACCTATCTTCAAGTGCCATTTTCCTCCACATTTCATCTGCTCAAACGGCTATACTTTATGTACCATTCAAATGCAGCACAGAAGATCTGTGCTCCCCTGACTCACTGCCTCTAAAACACAGTAACATGTGACATCTTATGGCATCCTCTGTACCTCTAGTTTGTGTCAGCATGGCAGAGGACACGAGTCAATGAGCAAGCCCTGACCACTGAACTGTAAGGTCTATGGGAACTCCTCTGGGGACAGCGTTGGAGGAGCATGAGAAATACCACAGTGACAAGCCATCAACCAGATCAGCTGGCTATACCTGATATTTTGACAGCTAAAGGTGATCAACATCACCTTTATGTCACAGAGACAAAGATGGAAGAGGAGGTCAACAAGACCATTCACTATGGTCACTAACTAAAAGAGTTACCATGATTGCATTTTCCATTAGAGATCTCATTCATTTCAATTGATTAAATTCTATTGTAGGTCAATAACTGTATGTTGAATATTGTTGAGTCAGTGTAATTTGTAACAAAAAAGTTGGATTTTATCTTATTTTTCTAAAGCTTAATATCTGTATTATGATCTGTGTAATTATTTGTGTGATATTGCAGATTAGTTGCAGTTTTGCCCTGTCTCCGTGTTTACCTGCTTTTGAATTGTTGTTGTTTTCATTTCAACATTATTGTTTTACTCTTATCATTTGCTCTCTCAACACTTTCGATACTAGACTTTCAATTTCAGTCTGTAAATAATGTAGCAGTTCAAGTCATTAAACGCTCTTTCATCCCTGGGTAACAAAAACTGTAAATAACAACACACTTTTTGTTCTGATTCTGAACTGCTGTTTATGGAAAGAGAGAGGTGAAGGCAAGAAACAAGGCACATGTCAAGGCAAAAACAATTTAGTTCTATTTGACAATGGCTGTCTTTTTCTTGAGGGGAGGTATCATGGTGATCTGACAACTAGACCCTGCAGACAGTATCTGGATGTTTTTCTCGCTTCCTGCTGATGATCTAAGTGAAGACAACAAGCTATACCCCACCGTCTGCTACCAAACGCCAGTATCTAGCTTGCTCCTAATGATATATGGGTGTGACTACTGTATAGGAATCAAGGCCTTGCTGCATCCAGTCATATGTTCCCTATTTTATTTTGTAGGTGAGACAGAGTTGGGAATCAACATGCTGTGTTTTACACATAAGGTTTAATTAGTTTAAGATTTCCAATGTGCTCACATTTTAAAATATGGAGCTTCTCTGAAATTGTTACAGCTCAAGTGTATGTAAAACTATTCATTCAATACTTTTAAATTTAGAAGTAGAAAAAATACACCTCACGCATGCATACCATTACTGTTAGGATAAGGCCAATGGATTTAGTTCTTTTTTCCTTTAAATGCTGAATCACTAGCAATATTGCTCTTCATTTGTGACCATACACATTTATAGGCACAGTTTATTGTTTTCTGGTGCAGTGTAATGATTAATGGATGCCAGCTTGACTCCATTACCCTTAAAGTTTTTAATGTACCTTGTTTTTACTCCTTCGATCTTGGCGACTGCACAGAAAATGGAAATGTACTCAGTGGCTATTTATGAAAAGACGCCTGACACACACCCGCAAACAAGGACACACACAGACAGAAGCTCAAATGTCAGAGGGGCAATGAGCTACTTATTAGAGAATATGCTCCAGAGAGAAGCCCTGCTTTAATTAATTTTGTGCCTGCGAGTGACAAAGAGACGAGAGGGAATATGGTCATTTTAGTCTCCATGGAGACATCTTCAATCTGGTTGGAAGTAGCTACCCTGAATTTACTTGTCCAAAACATCAGTGAATTCTAATGATTTTCTGTGTGAAAAAAGAGAACTGTTTATGTTATATTAGAGTAAGTAATACAGTTGCTGTAAACTTATTGCCAACAAATTGACAATGTAATAATATTATAAGCTCAGGAATCATAGTATGACAATATTATTATCATGACAACAAATTCATTCTCGTAACACATTTCAGATTATACCGTGCCTCTCAGTGGGAAGCTTTGGCAGGGACTACAGGCACTGGACCCTCAGCTGAACCACCACCAGGGCCTTGTGTCTGACTAACAAGTCTCTGTAGCCCTTATTAGGCTTGTGTTAGCTGGACATATTTTGCTGTCCAGTGCCCTCTATGTGCAGCATCTTTGTAAAAAATAAAAAAAAAATGTTGTAAAACACTTTCAACACTTTCTCAACATGGACTGTAAACACACACACACACACACACACACACACACACACACACATGAACACACATACACACATACACACACACTGATTGTTTTCCAAGTATCCCCTACTCCCCAAGAAAAACTAGATGTGCACAGTATATGGTGAGAGGAAATATGGTAGATGAACTAGATGACCATGTAGACTATTTACACTAATTCATCAAACTGTTGTAGACTGACCACTGTCTTGGGATTAGTGGTTTTCTACAATAGATATGTGGTATGTAACCATTACGACCAGGTGGAAACTTTCAGTAGTGATCAAAAAGACTAGCATCCTTAATAAGTAGGATATAAAATGCTTTTTGATGGTGGAGGAAATGAAGAGTTGTGGTAGCTTGACCGTATGATGTAATCTACACAAAAACGAATTAAAATAAAAAGCTGACAAGCTGGCAAGACATGAATGACGCCTTATTTGAGACAAGGAATAAATGTAGTTTACAAATATAAATAAATAAGGTCATTATACTGTATATCTTCCGGGAAGCAATTTATAGTCAAATTTTTAGACAAAAACATAGCATCTATTTATATAATCTATATGATATTGTTATTAGTCCAAGAGAACAAAGAGAAGCAGGAGCTGTTTCAGTAATGATCAACCAGTATCACTTTGGATCGAAATTTTCTTCTGAATTAGATCATCAAAGAAAAGAATAGGTGTTTTCTCCTCTTAAATGCCATGGATTCATTCAATTCTGGACGAATTTCTTCATCACAAACTGTAGAACAAAGGGAACTTCTTTTGGGGGATGGGAAAATTGTATTGGTCATGATTGATGTCAGTCCCCCACACACTCACTGAGAGAGTTTCCATGCTAATCCAACCCTTGGTGGCAGAAAGTTATGACTGGACCCAATGCAACATTTTTTATGGCCTCACCCGAAGGGGCGACAAATGCGAGAGAAAACTGAATAATTCAAGGGGTCTAGAGATGGACCCTGGGACATGCAAGGGATTATTGAAATTTATTGCTTTGGAGTGCTGACTAAACTGTTGTCAGAAGGTTCAGGATTTCTGGCAGCGCTCCTGACTGTCTCTGAACCTGGGACACATGTACACAAGAATGCAAAAAAAATAGATATATTATTGAAATTATCTTTGCTTTTAACAAACAAAACACAGATCAACACGGCTGAAAAATTAAATTCAACAAATCATGTAAGCAAACAAATCATGTGAATCAACTCTTGATATGTTTCTCGATATGTTTCACATTCTGTTAAAAACCTTTTAAATATGCTTTCTTTTCACTCACTGGCAGACAAACACCATCGACTGAAAAGGTCCTCACTTTCCTCTGTATAGTTATAATGATCCAATATAGGCATCTTTGCAAAAGTGAGTTTGGTCAAGTTTCTTTGTACAATATTACATTCATTGTCTGAAAGGAATACAACAGCAACAGCTTCTAACCCAGCTCAAGGTCAAAAATGAAGAGAAGACGAAGAACTTTTCAGAAAGAAAAAAAACACATATTGTGCAAAGAAAATAAAGAGCAAACAATCAAATGTAAGCCACCTCAGGGGAAGAAATTCTAAAAGACATTCCTCTCCCTCAGACAGCCACGTATGGTGTACAATGAAAGCTTTGTTTTATGAAAGGCAAATTGGATCAAACATCATTTGGTAGACATGCAAGATTCAAAAACTCAGCAATTGGGTTAAATCTAAAACTAATTAAATAAAACCAAACATATGCAACACAGCCTCTGGTATGGGATCAAAGTCCTTCTCAAAACATGGAGCAGTAGAAAAAGTCTGAATTGTTTCTATCGCTATACATAAAGTATTTCTGCCATTGTCAAAGCTGCTTCCAACTCTTCAGAGATGCACTAAATCTGAGGCCAGCGAATGATCAAAATTGGCAATACTATAAAACCAATTGATAAAATATAAACAACCTTGAACATAGGCTGTTTGTAAGCCCCCCCCCCCGCCCCTGAAATCACCACCATGATAATTCAAAAAGTGACACTCTCTTCATTATCTGCCATTTTTGTGTTGAGTAGGAACTGGCAGAATGGCAGAGCAGGAGCTAATGCGAGCAGAAAAAGGCAGTGTTGATTTGATAAATAATTTTTACGAATTGGAGATGCTCTGCTTAGCAACTCTGAACCCCCAGTGTGATGGCATATGTTAATAAAAAGCTCTGCAGGATGCCCTCTGCATCCTAATCTGCTGATGTCAAAATGAGTTCTGAATGTGAGTGTGTGTATGTCTGTGTTTGAGACTTCAGTTCTCTATGCTGCAGCATCTGCTTGACATTTGTTTCAGCGCTGAGTTGTGTATGTGTGTTACACAGAGATGCATATGCTTCCATTCCTTTCTATGCATGTGGCAAATGCATGGGGTACTGACAGGGAAAGCACCTTAATCTACATATCAATTTCCCTCATTTGAATTCACCACTTATTTGGTGATGGTGGTGATAATTACCTGTAGTGCAGTGAGTAGGACACAGGCTCCCACCGGGCCTCTGTGTTTGTCTGTTTGTCAGCCTGGGTCACTGAATCTGTAAACAGTAAAGTGCAGTATCGCACATTCGGGACGGGTGGGACATAAAAACACAGCACGAGTCTCAGCTTTCCTATATCAGCATTAGACAATCCCCGGTAGCACCCGAAGATCATCATTATATTGGAAGTGAAATGAAGGAAATTTGTCTCAAATCTGGGATTTATTCCTAAGCAACTTGACAGTTTTGTACAGTAGTAAGATGTCTTCTAGAGCACAATCTGTTGTGTAAAGAAAAGGTTAAGGCAGTGCAAAAAAGGTCAAGAGATACTGTCACATAGAGATAGCATTTAAAGGTTGTGAGAGCACTTGATGGAAAAAGAATCCCCTTGTTCATATTCCATGAAGCAATGGAGATTATAGCTGACAACTTGGGATGTCAGGTATTAGTATTACCCACAACAAGGAAAAAGACAACATTATTTTTGACAATATTTTGGCAATAATCAGAATTCATTTATGAAAAAAATGTGTTTGTAATTAAATATGGCGCCTGCAGCAATTGGTCTGGTTCATATACCTCACAAAGACAGCTTAAGATGTGTGTGTGTGTGTGTGTGTGGGAGCACAGGTGAGTCATGCTGTCTAACTATCTTCTGTGCATTTGACTGCCTGCAGCAGCTCTGCCGTCATTTCACATGGCTGAACCCTGAAGATGCCACTGAAAATTAAAAATGATCCCACTCATGCTCTACAGCTGTATGTTTTCTGCCACTGCTACTGGACGCACTATCAGGGGCCCACAAATGGGAATGACCAGGTGTCACTTTAATTATGTGTCCTTCCATTGGCGCCTGTAGAGCCGGCCAAGAGACGGTGGTTCTTTTTAATTAACCTTGGAGCTCTGCCGTTGAAACACAGCGACAGTGCCATGCTGGGCACCTGCAAATATAGCTGGACAATATCCTCCAGTCTACATGACTCCCCGTGTTTTAATTATAAGCACTGAGGGAGCGAGTTCACTTTTCTTCACCCCATATACCTCCCTGCTCCGTGTGTCCACTTACGATAACATCAGTCTCACATGTTTCTGTCCAACATCATCAGGCCACAGCAGATTGCTCCTCTTATGTCATTTTTGCTTGAAATGAGGTCAGTCCAGCCTCAGACAGTATTCCTGTTATCTTTACCTAGATGTCTGGCAGCCTAGAAAGAACCAGCATTGGGACTTTCGATTTTTTCGGTAGCCATCTTCTGGTTCAGAGAAGGAGGCAAATACATCAGTTTGCTGTTCTCTTCATACTAGAATGATGTCAAAACCAATGTATATGCATATGTAATGCATATTTCAGTATCCTCACAGGCAATATGCCTCTGTACATCCTCCTCACTTTGAGTTTTCTTCTTCATTGTTGACTTCTCACACCACGGATCTGACTGACATTTTTTATCCAATTTCATAATGGTAATTATTTCTCAGACGACAGATGCTGCATCTCACATGCCTCTGCCTTATTTTACCAAATAGAAAAGGCTGTGAAAATCAAAGCTTGTGCTTCTGTGTGATCTGGTCTAGGTTAATTTTACATGCTGTACATGCTGAAATGATGCTTGTATTTACTGCCATGCCAAAGAAAACCTCTGATACCATAAAGGTTATCCAGTGATTGATAAAGATAGGAATATTGATAACATAATATAAACAACAAAATCATTCAGCAGTCCTCTAAAAAGCCTGTAGTACTCTTCAAATGGGGGGTGTAAATCCTTTTGTTGGTGCAATTTTAACTGGAATTAACTGATTTATGTATTTCAGAATCCAGGTATTGTTTGACTTTAGTAATACCAACATGTTAAAAGCTTCAGAGGCACTATATCAGAAATGCATTTGGCCAACAAAGTGATGATTTTTGTGCTGATGCATGATGCATCATGTTTCTTATGCTTGTAAGCATAGCTTCACTTACTATCTAAAATGCTTAATCTGCCGGGTTTATATTAAGATTTTCTATCGAGTGCTAACACTACCCATCCTTTGAGGGTGCAAGCATAGTTTTAAATGTAGCTAAGAATAGACAGAGTATGTGCAGAATATAGAAGAAATGAGTACGGATTTTCAATTTCA
Source organism: Istiophorus platypterus (assembly GCA_016859345.1). Classification (NCBI taxonomy): domain Eukaryota; kingdom Metazoa; phylum Chordata; class Actinopteri; order Istiophoriformes; family Istiophoridae; genus Istiophorus; species Istiophorus platypterus. Next base: position 19,626,218 of record CM029116.1, read on the forward strand.
AAGAAGGATTCCTTTTGTTCTTTCCAAATGACCCTTTGAATCATAATACAAACACCCCACAGAGACACTCAGTCCACCACTGAAGATGAATTTAACAACAGTTCAAATTAAACTAGTCCAACTCTGTATTTTGAGCAACAAAAGTGGGAGTTTAATGAGTTTTTAGTTGTATTTTCAGCTTCTGTATTTCCTCACTATCCGGCTGTCTAGACACAAGAGATAGCTTTTCATCTGTGACAGCAGCAGCTAATTGAACAAGCAAACAGTCTTATGACCAATATAGCATCACACAAGGCCATAACTGCTGCTTAAAATGCCAAACAGAAATGTCTTTTTTTACACAACATAATGAGTTATATTTCTTTGTAAGTAACAAACAAAAAGAGTTGCACAGGAGCAAATTCATCCCCGATGTTTAGAGGAGAATCGTTGGACAGGTAGGATCTCTTGTCTGTCAAGCTTTATTTCAAGCTGATCACTATCACTTGTGGTGGAAAAAGCCAGTTATAACGATGTCTGTTGAATTCAAGTCACCATCTGAATGTTATTCATTTCTTTTACATCTTCACTTTCATTCCTCTTCTTGAGATTGTGTTTGTTTGTTTTTTCACTCTCTCCTTTTCCAGTCTGTAGTCATAATTTTCCCACTGCCATTTATGATTTCCCAGTTTCTTACTTTCAAATGTCACATTTTGTCATTAGGAGCCAGTTACTTTGTAAGAGTAAGAATTAATCAATCAGTCTGCATATTATGGCCATATAAACTAGAGTTTATCTTGTATGATAAATGAAAATAACATTCTCTGGTCATAAATAATAATAATAAAAAATTCCATTTTACTCCAGTATACCAACATTACTCTATACAGAAGAGTCTTTTACATTCTTTACATTCTCATTAATTTTGTCTTTTACAAAATTAAAGGTTCGAATCAAGTTCAACAAGTTAAACATATGCAGCTGTGCAAAGTAAAGTGTCATGGCAGATCCTCCAGCTCCGTCATAATGTCCAAAAATTGGAAAATAGAAATTCAAAGGGAAAAAAAACCAGCCTTGAATTTAGACGTTGGCTGTTGTTTGTCTTTGTCATTTATTTATTATCGTACCTACCATAATTTCGCTGTGAGAGCAGCTCCCATGCCTTTGTGTAGAATTTTGTACAGTCTGATTCCCTATTTTCCCTTTAGATAACCCTGAAATGTTGTTGCATGCTTCTATCCTTCAAACACAGTTATGCACACAACACCACGTTCAATATCTCCACTGTTAGCTTCAAATATCCTGGGAGACTCAGGTGATTCTCTTGGGCTTTCAGCATTTCAGGGGAATGTAACAGCTCCATACTAAAAGTCATTACTCATTTTGCTTATTGAACCAATATAGGGCTATCTCAAGAAAGACTGCAGTAAAATCGGACATACATTAACTGGGAAGCTTTCACACTAAAAAACATGCGAAAATAGCCAGAGAGCTTGCTAAATGTACTGATTAGTATAGTAATTTCAGGTTAAGATGCATAAAGGTTTGTGGTGAGGAAGCATCATTTTTTTTTCATTTGCCAAGTCGGATGGTGGATGCCACATGAGGAAAAGAATAAATAGGTTGCCATTGTACTATAGATGCTAGAGATCAATGCAAATTGCAAGTCAAAGCAAGATGGGACAAGTTTAGAGATATATAACATCCAAAAATTTGATACACACACACACACACACACCTCAACTAAGGTTGTATTGTTTGTCAAGTTATAGGATCAGTTTTCTCTGTAAGAACAGGCTTTTCATGTATATGAGGAGAATTGAAGCAGTGAAGCTGGTAACAGAGAAACTTGTCTATCAAATCTCCCTCATTCTGTCTCCACTAACAATGAATTTCTATTTACTCTAAAGTACTGCACTGCAGATGTTTTGGTCAACTACAGCCAGGCTCAATCTTTGCCTCCTTTTTTCGTCCTCCAACAGCTCTTAATTCTTTTTTATACAGCCACAAAGACCCCTCTGGCAGTGAGGAGTTTTAGACATTTGGGCTCGACAGGCATGCCTCCCAGACAGCTTGTGTTCACCTTGCTCCTACGGCACTCTGGTCTGAATTAGAGCATGATACTGTCCCCTCTTATAGTAGATACTGGATTTTCTCCCTCAAATTCTGCATCTTACATGTGAATTATAACAGTGCACTGCCTTGGGGCAGCGCGTGTGCGTGTACATCTGTTTGTTTGCGTAATGGAATGCTTGCCATGATATTGCTCACCATGTCAATGTGCAAATAAAGTCAGATCTTGGCCTACGCAGAAATCTAATCAATAATGCTGAATTTGATCATGATCCAATTTGCCTGCTGCACTTACCTAACAGTAAATAAAACAGCTTTTGAGTTTACTGGATTTTGCCTCCCTTGTTTTTTGTGTGGGTTAAATAAGGAATGCAGCCTTTCTACTAGTGACATAACTCTCTTCTCTTCTTTCTCGCTGGCCTATAGAACTGCTTGTCGACAAGGCTGCAAAACATATTCATTTCTGAAATGTCAAAGGGGTAAGAAATGTTCAGAAAACTAACACTGAAAAGGCAACCCATGACTTTATACTCCATACTGACTTCAAAGTTTAATGAAAAGAAATCACCATATTTTCTTACTGAACTCTGTGACCAGTCTGAGAAAAGAAACAAAAAACAAACAAAAAAAACACATCTACAGTACATGGTTCCATATATTTGGTATTATGATGTTTTCTCTTAACTGATGTTTGCGCTTTGTAACTTTCAAAGATTGTTTTTCTTGAGCTAATATTGCATGCAGGATGATATTTTGACCTGTTGTGTACTAAAATTTCTCAAGCTTATCATTTCTACTGGATTGATTTGTGAGCTGCAAATGCTTTCATAACACTTTTTTTTTGTCAGATTGTTTCTGCTACATCCTAATAATAAAAAAAACCTTCATCATGTACTCAGCTTCATGCCAGCTGTTGCACTGATACAAAAAAATACAACACATCTGCAAACCGCGCAGTGAGTTTAAGTAGCTCTACAGTATATCTAATTTAGTTTTTCAGAAACAAATGAAATGATTTGGATCTGATCAGTAAAGAATAGTGATTACTTCGGAAACTCATCCAGCATAGTTTAGTTTAGCTCTTTGCACAGACTATCAGTGTATGTCCTTAGACAATTTCATCATATAAACGACCTAATTGCATTTGTATTTCTCACTGTCAGTATGTTGGTCTACATTTCTCTAAGCTAGTAACTGATGAATTATGTATTTGTATACAGTTGACATCTTTAAATGTGATATATGTGCGTTTTTTGTTATGCCAAATGGCTATCATTAGCATTAACAGCTGTTTTCTTAACAATCTAGAAGAAAAGTTGCGAGTTCAGCATCAAACCTCATTCTTAACTCATCAGATCTGTTTCCAGGAGTGGAAAGCAACAGCACTGTTAACCCTTATTTTCCTTCTGTTTCTTTGAGTTCATTTAGCATATTTACCAACTAGCCCTGCCCCTACTTGTACCACCACTTTGCAATAGTAGGTCATTGCAGCATCCGGTGTTGCCCTCAGCTCAATATTAGAGGATAAATAAGTAACACTGCACAGAGAGTGTATTCTAACCTCTTGTGTCATAAATGCTACGATGGCTGAAGTAAGCAGCTGTTAGAAACAGGCATAGTGCATATATTTCCATATGTCCTTTTTTTGGAAATATTGGAAATCATGCCTGGGGTGAGGGGGGGTTCCCATGGCAGTGGCTGACAGATGTTGCCAGTGTTGCTTGGAGACACGCTGTCAACTTTTGTGGTGTGGTACTTCTGACTGGAACGTGTCATAACTCTGAATGGGCTAACACTGATACATTTTCCCCAAACATAGTGTCACTTGTATATCATTAACAATTTAGTACCTCTGTCCTTCTACAACAGTCAACGCTTTTGAGGATCCATCGTGTTATCTGTGTTTCATGCAGAAAGGTTAACGGGCTTTTATTTGGAAAGCTGTCTAGCTTGCTAATGTTAGAACTGATTACCACTCGATGATACTGTTTGTTTATGTTGGTAGAAGGCTGTGTGATATTACAACTATTTTTAGTGTCTGCACAAACAGAAAAGAATTTTAAGTTCTGTTTTTTTCATGATTGTTTCTATTATGTTGTGTGTGTATGTTTTTTATTTTTTTCTACACTGATTACCACTATCGACTTTGCCCTCTGGAGAACTTTATAGTGAGAGCTGCTATCACGGCACAAAAAATAAATAGATAAATAAAAATAAAAATTTCTTTATTGTGTTTTTCACAAAAATCACATTATGAGTGTATTGTTTGGGTAACAATATATTTCTCTTTTAAACCTGGCAGTTTTTTCCATTGAGTCCAAGCACAGATGAATTGAAACCAAATTTAAATAACTAAAGAGCTGTTCCTGTGTTGTTTATCTCAGGTCTCCTGATCTTCCATCGGTGACATTTAAATTAATTCTCATTTGAATACGAACATAGACGATCCATGTTTTCCAATCTTTTTTCAGTCCACATTCTCTCTCCTTCTTTTTCTCTCTTCCATGCAGCTATCAAAAGGATTTATCACTTAATTGCATCCCAACTGTTCTCCACATGGGATTTTGAGATAATTAGGATTTTTAACATTAAGAGTAAATTAATGTTAATCTTAGAGAGCCCTTTCTGAAGCCCCACAAAAATAAGTAACCTTTGAGAAACAGTGATGCACCATCCTAAACTAGATGTTGCACTGACTTGATGAATTAGACTGATATATGGGATAAAAGATACACTTGCAGCATTAAAGGTTAATTAAATAATACACAATTAATAAGTGGCATCTAGAGTCAAATTTGTTCCTTGTGGATGAAGTTGTGTAAGGCACCTGAAAGGTATTTGACTGACTTACACATCAGTTTACTTTCATCCACAGACCTCTAATTATGATTACAGATGGAGATGTTCTCCAATCACTCAATTTTGCATCTTGATTACACTTGACATTTTACTCCTGGGTGTAAAAATGTGCTCCATATGTGTAAATGATTTCAAATTTTTTTTCATTACGTAGATAGGGTTGATAATATTTCAGTAGCTCTGGGACACACATTCAAAACAAATTACTCTTTCTATGTAATGTAACACATAAATTATGATTTCTGATCAGAAATAAAGAGTTTTCTGGTAAAATGTTACAATAAAACTTTATGTCAAAATTTTGTCATATCAGTTTAAGTAACAGTATTTGTTTCATTGTTCTTAGAACAATAGTTTTTTTATTTACTTGAAGCTCAAGTAAGGCGCTGAATATAATTGACCCAGTGAAAGTAGTGAACAGAAAAATATTTTCATAACTTGTGAACACAGGGGGGCAGTATGGACACATAATCTCTGAGTGACATGCTCACATAAATGAGCAGATTTAAGCCTTTCTAAACAGAAAAATCTTGTGAACAGAATAAGTCTTGTATGTTTGATATCTGACCCTAAATATTTGATCTCTGCCACAGTCTCAAATCTACCATTTCCACATGGCGTCTGATGTCTTTCTAAACTGTTCAGACTGTCTGCATTGGTGACAATCAGTGATGAAAAAAATAAAAAAAAGAAAGAAATATTATAAAATAAAGAAAGTAAAAACTTGAAAAGTATCACTGACTCACTGACACTGTGCAATATGGATATTTTTTTTGCTTTGTGCGCCTAATTAGTAACTTTTTGCTCACATAATGTCATCAAAGAAGTTGTTTTTTTAATTTGAATGGTTTAAATCTGACTAGCAAAGACACAGAGGGAATATTCAGCTCATTAGAGAAATGACTCATTGTTTTCTGTCCTTTCTCCATTCCCTCCTTGACTATAGGCTTGGTCAAAACCCCTGGGCTTAACCCCCTTGCACGCTTGTGTGAATAACTCAATAACTCCCTACCATGGCACAATTAAGGCATTATTACACCCTCCGCTGGACCTCATGCTCGGGGATGAGTTGTGGGGGCAGAAGGGGACTGGCCTGACCTCTATTTACATCCCAGCCCACTGTGAAGCCTTGGCTATCCCTGACCCATTTTACCCTCCCCATGTGTTCCACTTCCACATAGCCACACAAATGGTCTCTCTGACACACTCATGGCATGAACACTCACACTTGTGCCACCTCCGTCGTCTCCATCCAGCAGGCTGAAACATGGCATCGTGAGTCACTTTAGTGCCGGCAGCTGTGCAACTGGCGCCAGTGGGTGGGGGCGGGCATCATGAGCATCGTTAGGGGTTGAAGGGTTGTGTGTGTGGGCACCTCTCCTCTGTCTATTTCTTTTACCCTTCTCCTCTCATGGCTCTGCATGAAGGAAGCCATCTGCCTACTGCCAGTCATCTAAGGCTGCAAGAATGTCTGTGACACTTTGAGCTCGTCCATCATCCACCCACCTTTTCCCTCACACAAAGGATGAAACCATGCTGAGATCCACTGCTGACCATCACTAGCTTTTTCCTGTATTTTTGTCACCTCAACATTACAACTTACTTAATCCTCATCTCTTCGCAGCTATTTTCCATATTATCATCAGCTTGGACTCACTGCTGGATCATGTTGTTGCTGCTGTGCTGGCATTGGAATGTCAAAATTTTTTTTCTTTTCAAACAAAAAAGAGATATGTGACAGTGTTTTTGTCAGCCTCTGGAGAATAGGAGGATTTGTATAAACGATTGTTATGAAGTATGAATATACTGTAAAAGTTGGGTGACCATGAGAATTTCTTGCCTTAAAAACAAACAAACAAACAAACAAAGCAAAATAGTGGGTCTGGGTAATAATCCATGGGAGTTGAGTCAATATTTGTGCAAACAGTTCCCTCCCCAGCTGATCAGCAGCAGCACAAAAACTCATCCCTTTATTCTTTATCAATCAAGCATGGCCAGCCCCCCTCTCATGATAACATCAAAGACCAAGGTCTTATTTTTTAATATTATAGCTTTAAGAAAGAAATCTTTTATTTCACTGGATTAACTGAAATAAAGGTCATCACGCCTTTCATCAAACTGCAAAAAATTATGTTTCATCATGATTTACAGGAATTAACTAGATAAGCTTTGGTTTCAAACAGCCAAATCACAAGCAGCCGAAACAACTGCTCATGTTACTCTCTTGTGTATTCACACGACGTGTTATTAGTATTCATACTCACTAACCTTTTCTTGACTGCTTTCAACTGAAAGGGACGAACTAACAAATGGACGTACAGTTGAAGAGAAGCTTGCACTGAAAACGTCATGTCTGTGGGCTGTACATTTGTTTTGAATGCAATTCAAATGGAAAGAAATTTGAGGGCTCCAGCTATTACAAAGAACCCCCACTTCTGAAGTGCAAACCAAACTCTAATTAAGAAAGTAATGATTGTTAAGTGCACTTGCTTGTTTACAACTGCCCAGGCTTTTTTTCTTATATCAATCTCTCACAATTTATATACTTCAGCCTGTTTACATTTGCAAAATGTCAATATGCCAGAGATGAAATTAAAGCAGGTTTTTGTAAAGAAGACACATCTATCACATCATTACTGGCAGAAGATTAACTGGTTGACATTTCTTTCCACTAAATCGGCACAATGGGACCTGATCCAGACGATGCTCTGTCAACAAGCCCTGTCAAACCCACAGTGCATGATGGAGGATATACTTAAGTCAAATGTCTGTCATGCATCAGATTTATTCCCCAAACAATTCTAAATATTGTATGTTGAACTCGTTTGACTTTTGTTTGTGTTCAAATGTCAAGGATGCTTGTGCAATTACTTTGTAGAAAATGTTCTTTCAATCAGTTTGACCATAAATCAAAGATAAAGAGCTCAGACACACATAGACACTGTGTGCTGAGGTATGTTAAATGTTATGTGCTCATGGCCTCATGCTTCACCTGTTATAATACTGTGCAAAAACAGCCAGAACAATTAACAGTCTAATATGGAAAGCTAATGTTTGATCAATCCAAACTGCCCATAGTGTGAGTCCAGTCAACAGAGCAGGAACAAGCAAGAGCAAACCTTAACACAGGGAAAGGTCATAGGATCAATAATTCATTTAAGATGCTCCCTGGGATTGACTCTGCAGCCGCCTTGTAATCAGGAGGGGAGATTTATTTATCTTAACCAACTTTAAATCCACGTTTCTACGGTAGAAAAAACATTGTGCCACCTTGGTCGATTTTCAGTACCCTCACAAGGCCACATCATTTTCTGTTATATTTATGCCCTAGGAGATGGCAAAGAGCAGCTCTTTTAATAGTATTTCAAGTGTGGATCTAAGCATCTATTCGGGAAACTTTGTGGAAGAAAAGAAAGGGAAGAAAATCTAAGTGGAAGGACAAATCCAAGGATGGAAGTGTATTTGCTGTGGGGAATCACTTTACTGTTTATGTTTGCAGTGTACACCAACAAGTTTCCTCAGTGGTCAATCTTTGGTTCTTTTTGAATGTGATATGATAATATTTTCCTGTGTAGAGTCGGTTGAATAGCTATTTTATTAAAGGACACCCTCATTATGATTTATGTATTTAAAATAATTAAAGGTCTCTAGAAAAGAAGGTAGTTTGTTATGTTTTCAAACATCTATCATTTAGTGAGCAGGGGATTTCACACACGCAGCGCTCACAGGACTGGATGTTTGATTCACAAAAAGAACTGACTCCTCTGATTTAAATAATGCAGCCCTGCTGAGTGGAGGCATCCAGAGGCTATGTCAGTTCAAATGTTACAAACCTGTCTGATATTAAAGATTTAAAGAGTCGCCAATCAAAGCCATGTCTAAGTGTGATTTGGAAAGTAGATTTTCCAAAATACACAGCCTTGAAATAATGACACTTACAACAAATTTTAAGAGTGTTTACACATTCTGCCTCTAATGCCTGATTTGTAGTTCATGGATCAAATTTTATTTTCCTATTTCACGGACCCTCACTAAATTCCATGTTTCTCTAAGAGATAGAGGTTGGGAGTGATTTTTCTGCTGATACAGCTGTCCCCAATAAACTAAAGAAGGCATTTCATGGGCAATTGCATCGAGGAAGCAGCAGTGTTTTGCTTCCACATGTCACTCAACTCACTTTTAAATTTGCTACTAGTTTTACAGTTTGGAAACTATAAACAAGTTTGACTGACAGTCCAATCAGGCACACAACAGTATAATGACCTCAAAAAAATCATGTTAGTATTTTTGAGGGGATTTTAGGCGCTTCACATATATTGTTCCTACCCCTTTTTTCTCTCACACCATGTCAATACCTGTCTGTAGATAATTTTTTAATAGAGTGTGTCGGCACACCAAACGCTTAGCCTGCCATTCGCTTAAAAATGTGTCTTTGTTAAATTGGTTTCCAGATGCAAATTATCTGCCAAGGTAATTGATGACAGAGTAGCCTGTCGTAATTGCTCATTTGAAAGGATGCAGAGTCATTCATGAGTCATTTTGGAACAATACTGTATCTCTTGGTAGAGGTGAGGCCCATGGGGAGCAAGGCAAGCTTTCTTCTATGTCAGGAGAGGCGGAAATAAATGATTAGTGCTTTCCAATAACGAGTTCTGAGGAGAGAGTTTAAAGTAATACTGCAAGCAAATGTCTCGCCTAGATCTTTTTAGTAATGAGTTGGATCTCCCTGATTAGTCAAATCCATCACAAATTCACAAATGGTGCTATTTGTATAATGTTTGCAAAACACAGGCATTTTATATTCAGCATGGGGAGCTTTTCCAGGGAATTCATGTTGTTAGCAGATGGATTCTCAATATCAAGACCAGATTGGTTATAGCACTTGCTTTGAGGTATCCGTATGTAGGCACAGTGAGTTCTTTGTCTGTCTGGGTGCTAGTTTGATGTGTAGCCGTGAAATGCTTACTTTTTCTCTTCTAAGCTGCGCAGCGTTCACAAATCAGAGAATTGTTCCTGATGCGGGGCTTCAAGAATGCTACGTTTCCATACAGACTGCAAGTGGATTAATCCAGCTAAAGAGTAATTGCCCTTGCGTTGTATTGACTCTATGCATGAGGGAATTTAAATCGCTTTTAAGTTTCAGTCCTGTAGAATTGTAGCCAGTACTACCAGACAAACTAAGGTGTTTATGTGAGTTCATTTAATTTGAAGTAAGACTGCAATGTTCCTATTAATGGATTAAGGGGCTGCATGTAAATGTGATGGTGTGAATCTGCTGACTGCCTAAAAAAATATCAGAGGGGAAAGTGAATAAACAGCAGTCTTCCCACTCTTAACAAATACTTTAAAATACACTTAGGCCAGCAAAAAATACTCTAATAGCTGATCGGCGAGCAACTGTGCAGTGAGGTACTGCATATAGGTGAATAAGGCATGTTACTGTATGACTGTCTCTCTTCTTGTACCGCTACACCTGCAGGCTGTTGCTGTAAGAAGGACTTGATTGTTAACCCCCCATTTAGCATCCTAGTAGCTTCTTCTTCATTATCTGTGGCTAATGTGATGCAATCACTACAAATCATAAAAGCTGTATGGATATGCACTTTATTTCATACTGAAATGTAGACCACAAGGTGGAGATATACAGATAGAGCAAAGTACACTCATTGCCTATCTTTTTTTTCTCCCCTTTGTTGTTGTTGTTGTTGTTGACATGTACATGGATAAGACGTCCTGTTTGAAACTGCATATATCTCCCTCTTCTACTCCCCCTTAAGGAGTTGTAGAATTTCTTACTTGGGCTATTCATGATTAAAATTTTCCTCTGAACAATGACCAAAACTGATTGTGAAGGCTTAATGTTAGTGAATATCACCTTTAGTTAATCCATGAAAATCCTGTATTTCCAAGTAAATTATATGTTCATGTAGTAGTAAAAGCATCCCTTGTGAAGCTCTCTCAGTCTGCTCGTTCACTCTCACTGACAGACATTAGTGCAAAATGGACACAAACTCAAACATCATTTTTATTCTCCAAATATACAGAGCAAAAGCATCAGAGATTCACAGACCCGAACAGTTAAAATACAACCTTTTTTTTTTTCTTAGATACAGAGGACCACTGCCTGAAAATAGTGGTTTACCCAGTAGAATTTACACATTTTATTTTCATTACAATTACAGTATGCTTATGGTTCACTATTTATACAAACTCTTTAAATGACGGTGTTAGTTAAGTACTTTTTTATAGACCTGGGTCTTGTAGTATTTGCAAACTATTTTGCAAACTATTTTGGATTAATCAACCAATCACAGAGAAGTGTACTCATTTGACTTTCAAATGCTTTTCACCAATTCTCTCAAATTTCTTTGACTTATTGTATACTACATGCTGCAGACCACACCACACTGATTCCAGATGTGTCCTACAGGCTAAAACAAACTCTGAAGGTTATTTGCAAATACTAGTTAGTCCAGGTCTAACACTAGTATGTTATCAAAGTACTAACGAGGTACTGATTGGAAGAAAAGAAAAGTGAGAGAGAAAGAGAAACAGTTATAGAAAGCAATTACACGGTAAAGAAAGACAGGTTATTAGGATCAGTTAAATGTTTCATATGGCACCTTCACTATGTGTTCCATCATGGACAGTAACACCTTTCATACAAGGAAGGAGACCTCAAATAGCCTCATGTAAATGCCCCTTGCACACATTCGATCTGTTTTTTTTTAAATTCTGATTAAACAAAAACTTTTGTTTAGTAAACAAATAGGCTACAGCCAATGGGTGGAGAAGCCATTACAAACACTTACCAATCCAGTCTTCACTTCACACTGCTAATAACCTCTGCCTCTCACAGGCTGGTCTTAAGCATCTCTGAATAATAGACTACCTATGGATCCTCTGCTCTGAAAGGGTTGCTTTGTTTTATCAGGAAAGGTCAGCAGCCCCTTGTAATGGTTCAGGGTCTTTGTGTTTATTCATCTGTTCTGCCCTGGCATCTGTGTGGTGCTTGTAGCCAGGCAAATCAGGTGCTGCCAGCACCAGCCGGTGAGGCGTCCACAGGTGGGCAGGGCAGACTTTGTCCCCACATGGGCTTTGATTCCCAAAGTGTGACATGGCATTCGTATTCTCTGGTACTCTCATGCCCACTGTAGCTGCTGCCATGGGGGGATGGGACAGAAGGCTGGTCTATCAAATATTTATCGGTTTGCTGTGCAGTACGCAGATTCTCTAGACTTGGAAAATGCATTAAGTTTGGATCACTGCGGGAGCTGCATCAGATAAGGAAAATTGGATCCTTTGGACAGGAGGGCAAATTTGTTTTTTTTTTAGGAAGAGACATGCTGGAAACCTGCATAATGGTAAGTTTTGATGCTGTGGATGTAAAGGGATGCATAGTATATGCAAATAATAATATAACTGAAAATAGTATCGTGTCCCATGCAAACTAGATCACACTGTTGCATCTACACTGTAAGTGAATCCTGCCAATTTTAAGGAAAGAGTTTTATCCGGCACTCATAAATGCTAAAGAAAATAAATAAGAAAAGGCATAGGCATACTTGACAGTTATTGTGATGCCAAATGCAATATATTGCTGGGCATCTGCGCATCTCTCAGAAGGGCTGAAGGTATAACCTCTTGCTGCATCCAGCTTCAAAGCTTTCTTATCCTATAGCCTCCTGTGTGTTCAGTGTACAGAGCATGAGTTTACCGAGTGAGATCTTGGGTAAGGGAAACTACTCACCCAAGCTTTTCATGTAATTTGTAAGAAACAGGCAAGGTTGATAACATTTTTGGAAGGGAAACAAAGAGAAAAGGATTGTCTGTCTGTACAGTTTTGATGCCATGTGGATTTGTTGAGCTCTGATGTTGTGAAAACTGACTGAGAAAGAAAGAAAAGCCAGGGAAAATTATATACAGAGAAAGACAGCATTAGAGATTTATATACAGTCTGCTAAGTGCCAAGCTGGATTATCAACATTGAAACAGAGCTTTTTGTCTTAAGCTGTACAATGGGCGCCAATCCATTTGTAAAATTAGAGTCCAAACCACTGCCACTCAAGTGGAAAACCCCATTCAAATGCCTTGAATATAATCATATGTAAAGTGCTTACAACAACAACTTGCTTTTGTTAGAAATGCCTTGCATGGTTTTTTATGGGCTGAGTGGCAGATTTCATAGTTTCAGGCTCACTTCATCCCAACTGACTGCTGCACCACGGAATATAAGGGAAAAAAAAACAAAAACCTAATTGGATATTATCATAACCTTTTTTTTTTTTTACATAGTGTTATGTTTTTGTTTGGTTTGACAAAACAGATGTGGCATTGACATTGTGAGCCAATGTTTTGATAACTGTTTTACAGCAATTTGCTGTTATTTTCCAGGAACTTGTCTCTACCCTTCAAAGAACTGAACAAATAACAACCATGCTGATGCTATAAAGTATGGGTGGAACAGACCTTGAAAACCCACAGACATATCCTAAGAGCCTTTTGATGGCTAAAATCAAATGTGGTGTAATATATGATGCAACTGTGGCTGTAACAGAAAATATCTGTTTGCTGTAAAGGGGTTGCGCCTCTTAATTAAAGTCTGCTTTAACACAAGCTGTCTTGGGTTTACATTTGATTTAGAGGTCTGGATTTAACTTGAGATAGTGTGGTGTGTTGTAGCATCCAGGCCAATATTAAAATAAAATACTTTTGCCAAATTGTTTTACAGTGTGCACTATAGATACATCTGCAACGGGATTCCCAGTGTTTGGTACTGCAAAAAAGCAAAAGTCCCCAGCCCAATACTTTCTGCCACATAATGTGAACGATGCCATGAATGTGATAGTCTTGACAACAGACTCGATTTGAAATTTTATGTGCAAATGTTTGTGTAGCTGCATGTAAATTACTACTCTCTGTCTCTAATCTCAACTAAAAAAAATACAGTGTCAGTGATTGAATAAGAAAATCCAATTTCATATATGTCACATACAGTGCTTGACAGAACAAAAAGAATTATGCACTTGAATAGCATCAGTGTGCCACCATCAACTCTACAGCAGCCAAGAATGAACAGCAGACAGCAAAATAAAATACATCTTCTAAATTTGCTTCTCATGTCCCTTGATGACCAGCACTATCACAGGTAAGTATATAGGCAGGATGCACTAAGCTCCAGTGCCAACAGTGGTATTGACAACAGTAATGGGATAACCACATAATGAGAAGCTCAGATAAAATATAAAGTTTACATTTTATTCAACAGGTATACCACAGGTATATTGCTGATGTTTTGCGGCGTTAGCAGGAGAAACTCACAAGTACAACACATGTTGCCATTTGTGGACTTTCCTGCCTCTTGCCTAGGGGCTGGATTTGGTGCTGTAACGCCATGGAGGAAGAAGCCCCCCATCAACAGAAGAGTTGATAGTGTATGTCTATCTCACTTAGTCAAAGTTTGTATTGACACAGTTCATATAGACCCTCAAGGCAAAAAAAAAAGATATGGAAAAGAATAGACGCTCATGTCTCATTTAGAGTCCTCCATGAGGGAAATTAGAGTCAGAAATTAGATGCTAGAAAAGAAATTGCAGTCACATATGTACAATGATATTCTTTTATCGCAGAGTGTCAAAGTAGAAATAATGACTCAGGGATTTAAAATGAGATCTCAGCCCCTTTTTATCTGCTCAGCTCGGTGGCCCAGATACAGCTGCGGAGAGAAGAACAGCCGTTCTTTTCAACGCTTGAGACGTCTGTGGGCACATGGTAAAAGTTCTCTTCCACCTACACAAGAGACGAGTTTCAACAAACCAAGCTTAACATACAGTATTGGAGGGAAAAGTGAGGGAAGGGAAGAGTTATCATTTTAACAACTAAAACCATGTGCACATTCATTTTTGTACTTCAAACTTCAGGACAGCAGCAGGACATTGGCTTGCACTTATTATCATGCCATTCGTGCTGAGTGTGTCAACACTCGTATAACAAGCTCAGTTTTTCTGAATGACAATCTTCAAAAGGCGAAAAACGGTCTTTGCCAGGGGAACTGATTGTCACACAAAAAGCCTGTATTCCTACCCTCCAATCTGCTCACAGTCCCACTGTAAAAACCAAGAACTGAATGTTCGGAATCCAAACTTGTGTTGGCTGTGTGTCGGCAAATAACCTCTCTGTGGCACAATTCCGATTATGGGTTCAAAAAAGGAGTTGGCTGATGAGTTAAGCATGAGGAAAATAAGGCTTCTTGATCCACTTTTTAGGGACATTGAGAAGTCTGAACAAGTCACATGGTCTGTTAAAGCCAGCCCCGGCATCCCCAGGCATCCAGAGGAAACACACAGTTACTTTAGGAGCTCCTGGGAGCTTATTCTTTCTCAGTTTTACAATCCCAGCTGCTTGTTACAACCCGTCCAAACACCCTCTTTCCCTGGTGGTCAGACATGGGTCTGCATGCGCTTCTGGAGGGGCCGTGTGAGGTCTGAGTTCTGCGAGGAGGACTGGGAGTAGTGGGAGGAGGAGGAGGCCGACGCCTTGCTGTCTTTGTCGAACTGCACATAGCCGTCTGGCTTACTATAGCTGCTAACGCTGCTGTCGCACTGCGTGTCGATAAAAGAGCTGGAGTCGCTCAGTGAGCCACGCTGGAACTCCCGCTCACATAGCTCGATGGAGCTGCTGCCCATGCCCAGTACAAAGCGTTGGCTGTAGTCATACAGGCGGTTGGGACCTGCTCCCAGAGTTGAGTAGATGTTGGTGAAGGACATGCCTGTCGGTACGCGCTGCTTGCCCAGGGTACCTGTGTTGGTGGGGTTCCTGGCCTCAGTTGGCTGATTCCCTGCCATGGTAGGTGTGTGGTGCTCTTTGAAGGTATTGACACTGTAGTAGCCATTTGTAGGGTCCTATGAAACATTAAAAAAAAAAAAACAAGAAGGAAAGATTGTCATCATTTTGTCATTATTATTTTTATTATTATTATATATTCAATTACTATTAAATGTCTAATTTCTATCTATATGTAATAGCAAATTAAAACAGGAAAAAGAGGGGAAAAAAGAAAATGATCCCCTTTTTTGAAAATATGTATTCACATTTATCCAACTCAAAGCTCACCAAGAGCCAAGGTCAAACTGGCAGTAATTACAATTTAAATTGCTGAATAAATAAGGAAACAGGCTGCCATGTACATCATAAGATAAACGAAAAAAACAGCAGCAAAGCTTAGTGCAAGGATTTACTCAGGCCCAACGCTAACCTTAAAATCATGCTTCTCACTAATTAAGCAGGTCTCGATGATTCATAGTTTGGCATCCTACGTGTCACTGCAAAGTTTACTCACATACTAGCTTTAATTGGACCTCAACAGATTGTGGTGTCTGTTATTGCATCTATGTACTGAAATGGCTTCTGAGATGATAACTGTGCCACTTTTTGCAGGCACTGTTCTATTGCTAAGGGTCCAGCTAAGGCATTTGTGTGTGTGTGTGTGTGCCTGTGTGTTTTTTAATTTCCCCATGTGAAGGGATGTGAATATCAAGCATAGTGAGCACGGTGGCAAATCCCAAAAGAAGAATGCTCATAATGGGGAAATGAGAGACAACCTGAGAGGACCCTTGTTATGTTTGTCATTATCCGACAGCAGACAGGGGGATTGTTTGTGTCTAGCCTTTATCTCTTTTTCAGCCCCCCCCCTCTGCTCTCACATCATGCACGCTGTCATTAACTAGTATCAAAAAATCCAGCCTAAGGGATGGAGGGGCGCAGGTAAGCATGCAAACACAACAGAAGCACACTCCAGGGAGCAAATGCCAACATTCATTTGGACAAGAGGACAAATGAATGGGAAATAATTTGTTTCTTTGGCACTGATAAGCTCCAGCTAGTGCATAGTCTACCCCCCCCCCTCATTTTGCCTTGCTTATATAGGATCAGAATTGTGATATAATGTTTGGTAAATATAAATGCAGTGTTAGAATCCTACAGTCTTTGTGACAAGATGCAGGTCGGAGGTGGAAAAAACACCTGCTGAGATATTCTCCAGTGCTTCAATTACTGGTGCATTTACATGAAAAGCACCAGTGGGGTCCTCTTAAGGGATAGTGAACACTTTCTCTATGTGTTTGAAGAGCTTGAACAACAACTTATATATATAAATATTGAGATTTTCTGTTGCATAAGCACAGGATATGGGGAAATTGTTGTATGGAGGCCTTCTTAGGTTATTATTAAAAAGTTTCAGGAGACCTCTTTTTACACTATTGACATGGCACTGTATATTACTAATAAAATCCATTTAACTTTTAGTTAATGCACAATATAAGTCTCTTTTAATTGCTACCCTAAGTTATTTCAGAAAGTTAAGCTATCATTGGTGTAACAGAAATTTTCTGCTTTTTTTATCTCATTTGATTGAAAAACCTGCAAAGTATTTATCTAATTTTCTAAGCTACTTTAGTGGTGTAATGACAGCAGAAATATACACACAGAGGAGAAGGTGGCCAGCCTTTACCAGTAGTTAGCCTATCAGGAGGCGACTGTATAGAACTAGCCAGCATATAAACTCCAAAAATATTAGGGATGCAGGACTATTGATATCTTAGGATGTACAGCTGCACTACAGAGTGGAGTGAAGCAATGTACTACACATTTTATGACATTTTATGTTTATATATGCAAATGAACCATTATCTGATTAAATATGCACACATTTTCTTATCTGTCATAAAATTTCCAGAGCAGAGATCTGAACTTTAGATTAGGCCGGGTTCAGGTTCTTCTTTCTTTCTTTTTTTTATTTTGACATATCAGAGCCCGAGGTTCTTATAGGGGACATTTCGGATATTTTATCACCCCATTACTCAGAAAATGCTTAAAAAACAAACAAACAAAAAGATAAAAACAACCATGTTTTTAGGAGTAAAATGTTATGTAAATAAGGCTATGAATCATATATGAAAAAAAACTCCACTCTGTTCTTTCAAGGAGTCTGAAATAAGACATGTTATGGAAAGCAAAGTAGCCCAAAATCCTAAAATTGACCTGTGCATGAAAAAAAAAAAATGTTTTTGTCTGTATTGTTTCTGGTATAAAGGTAAGACAAGAAAAATTATTGAACTGAGTAAATAACTTCAAAGTTTGGAGTACCTGAGTGTTTTAGAATAAACTTTGACTTTGCAAACATACACATATACAATACACAATATTGGGACCAGAAAGAAAGGAAGTCACATATATCCTTATTAAATTCGAAACAAACTGAGTTGTCCAGGGAAATATGTACTATATAGACTGCATAAACGTTTATCCACAGGTCCCATATGCTTTTATATGTCACATAACCTCTTTCTTTGAACAAAATGGAACTTTAGTGTATGTGTTGAAAAATAGTTTGCTGAAGGTATGCATATGTTAAATTGGTTAGAAATGCTGTTGAGAGAGCCAATTCAGCACATCTAAATACCAAGAACTTCTCCCAGTGCCATATGCTCTTTAGAATAGTCGACTCCTGTCTATATGGCATAAGTAACAATTTAAGTCACTTAAATAACAGCTTAAGGCCAACCAGCCTGTGTTATCATGAACCACCATTGATGAGAGATTATCAATAAATCAGACCCCTAATGGGAGTCATTTTGCCTGTGGACATTTCCTTAGAAAATCATGTGTATCAGGAGAGGGATTAATGCTTTTCAGCTATTTTGGTGGAAGAATTGAAGACCACTTGCTGGTCCAAAGGCGTTCTTTCTGTCTAACCAGTTTTTACTCTAGTTCCCCTGCATCATCACATCATCATGCTGTCAGTGTTTCATGAGTCGTACCTTAATGTGCTGATACTCCTTCTCTTCCTCTTGTAATACCTCTAGCTGCTTCAGGACAGATTCCTGCTGGAACTCTCCTCGTTCCACCTGCATGGAAATCAAGCAGAGTACATTAAGTGTCTTTGTAGTTTCCAAAACTCCTCCACTCAGTGTAAAAATACATTTTGAGACAGAAGGAATTTACTTTTATTTCTTGGTCTTCTTTTCTAATGTCAGCCAGACATATTTCACCTTCATTTAGGACTGGCAAGGAACATTAATAATGTATCCGTGCATATATTTTATTTATCTCTACAAAATATAGATTTGCAAAGTAGCTAATCCCATTTCCCTGCACTTACATCAAGTATTGACTGTATTAAGTATTTTGGAAAAAAAAACAACCCAAAAAACATAATCCAAAACCTCAAACTACAAATAGCCTGGCCCTGAAGCAAACTGCATTAAAACCAAAACACTGGTACAGTTCCAAAGAGGAAACAGTTCTTTGTGTGTCTAGAAGGCATGTAGATACAGAGGTACACCCACTGTAGGATTACCCAGCACACATGAGCATCTCCATAGTTACAGTATATTAGGACCTACACTGCTCATAGGACTACTGGCGTCATATCGATAAACATAACCCCTATGCTTTACACTGCAGCACATAAACAATCTACATGCCTTTCTGTACTTCTATTACTCAGAAAATAATTACTTCACAGTTAATAGCAATCCAAATAGTAAATTACTCTTGGCCCAAGAAGCAAAAATATATCCAAAAAATTATTTCTGAAAACAAGGGCAAAAAGTGGAAAGAAGTATGCTGCGACACTCACACTCACCATCAGTTGTTTCATGGAGGTGTGCTCTTCGTTCTCTCGTGCCGCATTATGGTCTTTGTGAACAATCTCCACGCGGATGTCATTTTTCGCCGACACAACGCCTTTCAGATCTGGCAGAAATAGACAGCACATATGTCTCAATAAGATGGATAAACACCATTCTGTATTTGTTGACATTATATTTTTCCCCAGTGCAGTTTGCAGTCTTATAGAATTTAGCAGAGATCCCTGGGTTTGGGTTTGTGACAGCTCCCCTATTTCCCGAAAACAATACAAATCATTATTAATCATTTGTTTCCTGCCAACATAAGATTATCTCTTTCGGCATACATATGCAATCTCACACAGCTTCCACGGTGGCTCATTCTTTTTGGGACAATGCTGATGATACTGTCATATAACAAAGTCTTACTTTCTGTCTTAATTTTGCTTGCAAGTTCTCTCTGGTGAGCACAGATGGAGACGGGCAGTGAGGGCATAACCAGGTGCGCTTCCTCTGTAGTATACAAACAATAGACATGCTGAAGGGACTAGTAACAGTAACACAGTCTGGTTCTTGGAAAGAGACAGTGGCTGACTGTCTCTAACCAGAGTCACTTGGTACATGGGTGGGTGGCAGTGAACATAGCGCAGGATGTACTGTAAATAGACTCAAAAGCGAATGCAGCCAGACTGAGATTGCATGAAATGAGCCCTTATTACAATCTCTGCACCACAAAAAGATGTCCATCTCAGCAAGTGATTTTATCTTGTGATGAGTTTGATACTATGCTCCAGCAATTCACCTTGTGACAGAAATCTATTAAGGTAGCTGCGAATGTCTTTTTTTTCTGCTTTTTTTCCTGTTTTTGTAGATGCCCCGTAATTAAGAAAACCGGAGTCAAAATTTGGTGACAACTAAGACTACTTAACTTTATGAGCAGATCTTTTTCCATTTGTTTTAATAAAAACAATATCTGCATTTAATTAGATGGACATGTTTTAATGTGCTTGGGGACCATACAGTACTTTGCATGCTTCAGTAGATGTTAAAGGGAAGAGCGAACGTACTTCTCTGGGAGCGGGTGCAACAGAATGCTCCAATGGTACCCATGAGGACAATAAGGGCCACAAAAGCTCCCACAGCAATGCCGATGATCACCGCCACTGGGAGAGATTCTGCAGAGAGCAACAAAGAGAAATGTTCTTCTACAATAACATGACAGATACCACACAACATAGCCATCAAAATGTCGAGGCCACCTTTCTCTTTCACATACACACATACAACAGGTCTGTACATCTCATCCTCTTTTCTCTCTCCAACAAGCAGGAACTAAGGAAAGATGTGCTCTATTTTATCCCTCCGAGTGACTTTAACATTATCCCTCAGACACAAGGCCATGTAATAAAAATACCAGGTACAATGCCATAGAAAGAATTTTCTGTACTGTATGGCCAAATAACTGGAAATTCAATAAAAACTTTATAAAATTCAATAAAAATCTTTTGTAATCAATGCTGAGTAAACATTTTCCTGCCAATATTATCTCATTATCCTACTGTCTAATAATTTTTTATTAGCACTCATTTAGGCAAATAGAAACATTTCACTGTGGGCTTTTATTTTCACTGAGTGGAGTGCAAGAGTGTGTGCATTCGTTTAGGCATAATCATGTTTGTGTGTTTCTGCATGGATGTTATAGTGCATCTGCGACGAGGAGGAGATTAAACCTGCAGGCACACATCTATATGCTGTTCCAACATTAAAAGTCCTCATTAAAATGTGGTATAATGAGGACCTGTGTTACCAGCCCACAGTTTTGACCTTCTCACATTTTAAACAAATGCAAAACAACAAAATGCTCTCCATACACCATTAAAGCCTATTTAATGTCTTCATTGATCAATGTCGCTCTCACATAAACAGCTTATAATTTATCATTTGCGATAAGTGGATGGAAAACACATCTTCCTCCACAGTAGAGGGGAAAAGGTCAACAGATAAAAAGTATTCAAATTTTGAGGCTAAAGAAATGTTTTTCCTTTCTCTTTTTCATAAAGAGAGCTGGAGGCACAATTTTTTTTCATATCCAGAAAGCAGTGCATGCCAGTGGTCAGCAGTTCAAATTACCACTGAGCTGCACTTTTTATTAATCGGTAAAACCAGTAAGGAATCTGCTGGTGTCATCATCACATTTACTGTACATCTATTGCTACAGAATTTAGGCCATGCAGCATAAATATGTATTACCATCCTGCAGTTCCAAATTGGTTAAATGTCATATCTCTTTGAGACATGCTGAAATGGTGTTTATGTACATATAACTCTTCTAGCAAATCAAAATAGAAAAAAAAAAAAATCATACACTAAAATCTATGTGTCCATCAATTTTCCTCAGCAAAGAATAAATACGTGTATTGAAAATTTGCAGCTGGTACCAGTTAATGTGTCTCAGGATACTTCATGGATGATCAGTTAGTAATGAAATCCTATCCCACTTACCAACATGCACAAAAGTACATTCACTCACAAACACACTGATAGAGGCACAGAAAAATTTACAGACACAGGCAAGCACCAGAGCTCCGTCACTATCTAGAAAAGCACTGTCACTTGATTCGTAGAAGAGGAAGGTGGAACCTGTCGAACCTTGGCTCCCACCTTGTTCCTTAAGGCGTATGATCTCAGTGTCAGAGCCAAAGCTGTTCCATGCGGTGCAGTTGTAGATGGTCTGGAAGTCGGCTGGAACAATGTTACTCATGGTCAGTGTGGAGATTACGCCTTCTTCTGTGGTGACTGTCTCTACTGTGTAGCGGCCAGATGTTCCAGACTCCAACACGGTTTCCTTCCATGACCAAGCCTGAAAGGAGAGATACATGGCAGGAGGTGGTATGTATTTTGTGGAGTTTTTGACCATTAGAGGTGCTGCAGAGGAATGCAGAGTAATGCTCTGATGAGTGGGTCCTTGTATTGTATTTATATATTCTATTGAACCAGTAAGTGCCCAAGGACAAATGCAAATACCTAAGCACACAGGTGAGGTTGTGAAGGTAGTAATATGCCAATAAAGACGCGAAGGCTCTATGCCCACATAAAAATTCAGCTGTTGCATTTTATAACAGGCTGTGCAAGTTTTTAACCACACTAGCAATGTGGCTGTATGCATGGCAATGTCTCTCTCTCTCTCAGTGGGTCCACCACGTAGGTCCAGACTGACATATCTCTTTCTGATGAACTGCCATGAAGTTTGCTACAGACATTTATGTCCTACTCAGGATGAATTTCAATCCTTTGGCGATCCCTTTATTTCTCATTTAGCCCAAACTATAAGTAAAATATTTAGTTTGGCCAATTTAGTTTATGATAAGCTACTAAGAAGCATCATTAATTTTTGCTGTGTGCATTTTGACATTCACATTTAGCTCAACCCATTACATCCTCCCATAGCCTCTAGCATGACAATAGACTTTTGATCTTGTTTTGACAAAAAACGCACGCAATGTGCATGGAAAACACAATGAGTTGTGTGTTCACACTGAAACCTCCATGTCTACAGTACTTTATCTGGTTTGAAAAGTTTGAGCCACCAAATTCTCTCATATTTCAAAGGGTTGCAAACCATCATATCCATATGTTCAATGACTAGAAGAACGGAGACTAAAAAAAACTCTGACCCCGATAACAGCTGCCACTTGTTATGGCAGTGACTCAACAAGGGACCTATAGCAAACCGAGTGTTCAAGGTGTCCAAGCCATCACACATCTGTGCTTTACACAACTGCCCAATGTTGATCAGTGGATACCTCTTTCAATGGGCACTTGAGTTCACCTGAAGGTATTAAATAAGATGATTCTGGCCTGGTCCCCTTTATATTCTTGGATGATGACGGAGTGCTTTACATCGCTAAAAGTACACATATCCATGGAGATACATAATGAACATGAATAGATGAATTTATAACTTTACAATAATAAGGGTACAAGGATAGCCATTTTTCATTTAGTTATACGGTGGTATGAGTCACTGGTATCAATGCATGGACTTAAGCTCATTTTGTCTAATGAATAGCTAAGAGATGTAAAGAAAATTCCAAAGGAGATGCCTGTAAATACACTAAGGATTTCCTGTTCTGTTGTAGATGGTTAAAACACTTTTGAATGCCGTGTTATGATTAAAACTGTTTTTGTGCCCATTTTCCGCTGCTCATCTCCGCTTGACAAACAGCCAGCTGACTGAGATATTGTCGGCATCTGTAGACTGAGATAATGTCTAATGGATAATTGCAAACTGCATGTACTCTAAGCAGATCTCTTTCCACTGCAGTGTTTGAATTACTGTGCTTTCTGGATTTGGCTGTTGAGAGACTGCATGTAACCATTTATAGAGCAGTGCTGACTGTGAACTAGAGGAGTTTATGAAGGTAGGTCGAGAGACATGGTGCATTATATTGTACACTCTGAATCATTATGATTGCAAAATGAATAAGATAAGAATTTACCAACTACACTTTAGTAACAATAGCAAAACGTTTTAATCAATTCAATATTTCTTGTGTAGGAGTGGTTGAAGAAAATATTTTCTCTTTCTGCACAGTTGCACAAACATTGCAAAAATATTCAGATAGTTTGATCTTTTGCACATTTTGTATCATCCATGAATCATCAGAATTATTTAAAATATTAAGTAGTAATATTTGTGATTTTTTTTCTTTTGGTCTTTTTTTGTTTTCTGAAAAGTACTGTGTTCAGTAAAATAACTGCTTGTCTTATTCTTTAGAAAACAAAACTTACAAAGTCTAGTTCCCTCTGGATCTTGATGAGACTAAAACAATTCTATAGGCAGTATAGTACTGGATATACTGTATGATTAATTTGTTGATGCGAGTAATGTTAAGCCAATTCCTTGTGCAGAGTCAGTCTGTTAGGTGATGTATACATTCAAATTTATTTCAAATTAATTAAGGCTTTGTGTGCCTTTGATAGACAGAAACTAAAAGTGGAATATCTTGAATAAATGTATTTTGGAATAACAGCATATCAAAATGTCCAAAACTCAAAGAGCCTTGACAATTTTTCAAGGAACACTAGAAATGAGATTTGATGGACTAATGTGAAGTTGTGTTGATGCAAGCAGCTATGTAGAGAGAGAAATCTAAGAAAAAAGCAGATATTTGCATATATTGAATTTATTTATGCAGTGCTGTGATAATTTAACACATGCTGTTTAGTGCCTGCTTTTGTTTGAGGCATCTTAGTTTAGACTGCATTCATTTTGGGGGACTATGGTGAGAATTACATAATTCACTTTTGCTGATTTTTAAATAAAAAAACAGGAAAATTCATTATATACAAACGCAGTGAGAGAGGTGAAATGACACCCAGAGGATAAACACCACATTCAACTTCAAGTGTGCAATGATGGACAGGAGGCCAAAGAAAAGAATAGAATAGAGAAGTAGAAATACAGTATTACAGTGTTACAAATTTTGCAATGATTCAATTCTTTAACTGTTATTATGATAAATAAAAAGCTTTTTTGTCCTTATTCTTAAATGAGTCTGAGGATAGAGGTAGTCCTCTGTATTGTTTCATTTTCAGCTATGTAAATTAATACACATTTACGTGACCTGACATAAACATGTGGGATGAATGATTTCACAGTTCTCTCCTAAAGAAATAGTTTGAAATCCAGGATAAGCACTGACGACCCAGCAGTCCAGCCTCCACAGTAGCTAGTTAATGCTGGACAAGAATATAATAAAACACACTTTAGACGATGCATGGAAATCAACCACATGCAGTTGCAAACACATACACACCTATTCACATGCAAATTAATAAAAAGTGCAAAGCGAGCTCAGAGAGTAGGATGTTTATATAAGGACCATTAATCTTAATGGGATCAGTGCTAACAGAGCTTAGGTGTGGATTGAAAAAGAAACTGTGGGTTCAAATTGTAGTTTCATGCCCACCTTTTCATATGAAAACAAATGACGGAGTTAATGTTACAAAATTCTTCAGCCTTTTATTTGCACGTACGCTGCATGTGTAGTTAACAGATCAATAGAGTTCAGTCAGGCATTATATTTCACAGGAAAAGAGCAGTCATTATGCTATCTAATTTTTACTGTTCAGGTGCCATAAAGCCATAAAATGTCTTTTGAGGTTTATAGTTTCAGTTGTGTTCTTGCACTGAAAACAGGCAAAGTTGAGACAGAGATCACACAGATCAGACATAACAAAATAGTTCAGATGTACTTACAATGCGGTCTGGAGGAGGTGTACTTCGAATGAAACACTTGATTTGTCCTTTTTCTCCATGTAAAGCTTGCTGAGTCTGTGTGCTGGAGATAGTAGGTGGCCCTGAAAAAGAACATCGTAAAAAAAAGTTTGAAGATGAGTCATTGAAATTAAAAAATGAATAATTAAATTAATTTTCGGTTACAGGTCATCTGACAATTCTGCTCAAATGAGCTCTTGTGGGGCATTATTTTGTAATCTCTCCCCTGTTCCAAGTAGTAACACCTTAAGTGTTCAGCAATTTGGGACTCCTGAGGAAAATTTCATTGCGTTGCGGTAAGAGCATGACTCATTCCCTGGTAGAATCTAGCCAAGGGCAGGCTAGGACTGAACAAAGGTCAAAAGTGGAGGCCCAGACCTCATTCTGGATCAAGAAATTGTTGATTTATGGCATGTTTGATTTGTCCAACTGAGATAAACGTTGCTGGAGAGTGCCACGGCAGTTCTTTGGAGCGTAATCAGGAATACACAGATGGAAAGACAGAAATGCTATTGTGGGGGATAACACATCTGTCGTTTGGTTTCACCTCAGTCAATTTGTTTGCCGTAGATTAGGCCCCTGAACCAATAGGTTAGCAAATAACTAAACATTAAGTCGCAGATCTGTATAAATATGCAACCCAATAGATGGAAAATCAATGTGTTTTTTTTTGATTATGTATTTTTTATACAGCTTTGTCTTATTTATTATTGTCTATATTAGAATAACAAAAAGTCTCATCAGAGCTGGTTCAGAGTTGCAGGTATGGATTTTGAGTCAGCATATGTTAAACCTTGGTAAGGCCACAAGATCTCATCGGATGAGGGCAGCTTAGCCTAAACGACTTGTCTGCTTGCCAACTGGTCTGGAGGCTATTCACACCAGGTGACAAGACTAATATGAAGACAAGATGTCACATATGACCTAATTCTGTCTTTAAGTGTATTTTCCCTTTGGTCCTGAAGAGCCCTCTGTAAGTAAGATGACAGAAAGGCAAAGTGCAGACACAATTAGAGTACAAGAATTAACAATGGAGAAGGAATTTTGTATGTGAATCAATCATATTTTTGTGTTATTTCATATACTGCATTCCAAAGGTGGCAAAGGCAAGTGGTAATCTTGTAGTAATTTTTCTTTCTAACTTACTTTTTTGTTTCATTTATTTTTTCTGTTGTACTTTATGTATTTCATGATTATTTATCTTATGGTTTTAATTTATGACTATACTCAGTGGATTAAATTTGGCTCTGGTCTTAATTGGCTGTTCCCACCATCACTCTGAGATTTCAGATTCGGAAGCCCAACATAATCAATTATGTCAAAAAAAGAATCAAGTGGGCTTCAATTAGCAAACTGAACAAATTAAGTTTTTTGACGTTTCAGGATTACTAAATTCTGATTGATTTTTTTTTATTCTTTGGGCAAATTTTCTTTTGAGCCCTCTAGAATTATTGTGGAAATAATTCAATTTAAAAAAAAAAATTACATGTACACACTGACATAATCTCTCAACGCTCCACTCTCTTGCACTTAAATTTTGCTAAAATTTAAAAACTGGATTTAAACAGAGATGCTCCCACAAAAATAACAGCAGGAAAGGTTTCCATCTTCTCCATTCTTTTCACTTGGGAAAAGGGACTTTAAAAAAGGTGTTAAAAATCAAACATTAAGTGCACCTCTTGTGATGGGTTAGGTTAAGAATGTGGGTTTGAGGGGGTGGCAAGTGAGGCAGCTTCTTGATTAGTGAGACAACTCGCTTCCCTGCCAACTTCCCTCAAACTCTCGCTCTCTGCCATCTCTCTGACGATACATAATTGCAGTTTATTACCTGTCTCTTATTAAAATGAATTAGCATTTTAATGAGTCTTTGCCAGATGGCGTCTTGGTATGCTACTGGAGGATTCTGGAAGACTGCTACTGCTGCAGAATGAACTCTGCAGACAGTTTAAGAAAAATGCATTGAAAGCTGTTCCTTTTCTTTCACTGGTTTGCCAACATGGATTATCAGTATTAGTACAGTGTGTATGTGCTATAGTAAATATGGGCACATTTGTATGTGTGATTTGCATGTATTTACTTGTGATTAGGAGATGAAATGCAAGTATGTGGTTTGTATGAACTCTGCCTTTCAACATGCAACAAGGTCAATTGCTTGCAGGCTGCAAAAAGCCAGTGGTAGGGCCTAGGGAGGATCTATTTTATGGATCAGAGCAGCAAATGAGGAATATAATTAAATAGCTTTATCTCACTAGCTCAGACTGGGTGGAAAGCATATGTTTGTGTTTGTGTCTGTCCATGTGTGTTAGTAAGTTCATGTTTGCCACTTGCTATATGTGATCAGACCACAAACAGATTGGAATAGGAAAGGTAGGATCGCACTACAACATTAGTGTTAGCAGCAGGGGAGGTAATCAAAATGTTTCACTCATTCATTGGAGGAGGTGTTAACTCTGGAGTGGACATTGCAGTCTGATTGCACAATACAGGTGTTGGTGTCAAAAGTTTACATTTAATTTCTAAACTGAGGCATCTGCTTTGAATAGAAGCTTGACATTTCCTTGCGACCTCAACACCTCTCTTTTGATTTCTCGGTTATCTTTGTGTGATGAAAGAAAGCACAAAATAGCTACAGGACAAGTGAAAAAAAAAAAAAAAGTCTTGCACGGTCAGGAGCAACCTCATTTTCCATCGTGAGAAGTCTGTCGTATAGAGATTCTTTCTATATGTTGAAGCTGCCAACCAGAGTTCTGAGCATTAATATGTTAATAATTTTGTCAAGGTAAATATGCCAACTTTATTATTTGATGTATATTTAGCCGTAAATACATTGCAACATACTTGTTTAAACATCTGAAACTAAACTGGTGGATACATGATTTCCATAAGAGCATTGCTTCCATGGAGTTGTTAAATAGTAATTTCATATATCACATGGTTGTAATTTGTCCATGCAACTGACTTTTACTGTATTAAGTTGTTTATTATCTATATTGCTGGTCTGCAAATTGGGGAAGAATCGTTGCTGGTTATCTTAGGCTAATCTTCCTGCTGTTTTATTTCGATTATACTATATAACATTAACTGAGGTGAGGCGATGTCCAACCGGATGAGGAGCTGTAATCACAAATAATTTTATCTTCATCCCTAATCGGCCAATGTAGGTAGCCAGAACATGCACCGTGAATGTTCTGACAGGGTATACTGACAGCTTCACCTGATTTGCCTGATTTGGCCCAATCCAGCTTTACAACAGGGACCATACTGTAACCACCCCCCTATAAAATACATTTAAAAGAATAACACAGTGCAGATGCCAGAGGCCAGAAATGCTAATCATTTAATTTTCTGTCCACAATTAGAGCTTCATCCAAATTTAAAAGCGGGATTTCAATCAGTATTAAACATATCAAAAATGAAGATGGGATTGCTTGACAAAAGGACACATATAAAGGACACAAAGGTGTAGAAAATACACTTTGAAAAACATCCTTGATAATATTAACATGTGGGAGTTATTTTTGCTTCAGTGTTAAATATAAGTTTCAATCCTTCTATTCAGTTAACAGTTAAATTCTTGCTTTTTGAATTAGCCTATTTTTAAATTATACCTGTGAAGTACATTTTTAAATATTTGAGCTGAGGAGGCACCAAGTTGGCATGAATCCTATTGTTTAGTATCAGTGATGACTGACTTCTGATGAGCTGGCTATTTATTTCTAGACTTCCTTTCCACTTCAGTGGATTTACCAAGAAAGATCTTTCAACAATCAACCATCAAATCATCATACAATCCTTGGACACTTTAAATTAATCTCAAAGCTGTTCACAAGTTGATCATATAAGCGTGTAAACCTAAATGTCTGAATGAACCATCATGGTACAAAACCTTTACTACATATCTAGCTTTCTGGCTAGACTGCAACCAGCCTTATAACTGCCAATGCACTGGCTGACACCACTGGTCAGTGAGCCAAGCGCTTGAGTTTTCCCATTGGCCATTGCTCTTTCAAAACGAATTGGCGCAATCAGTTTCTATTGCATCATCAGGGGGTGTTGATGAGCAGTGTTGCCAACTTAACATCTGTGCCTAATGATTTACCAATTTTTTTGACCCTTTTAGCAATTTTTCCTCCCAAAAGCACCTAGGGACAAATCCAGTGACTTTTCGGACAAATCTTAGCTACTTTCCATTGAAGAGTGCTGCCCTACAAGTGCGAGGTTGGGCCTTCCCTCTTCAAGAACAACTCTATGTGTCTCATTCAACTGACCACATGGTAGCTGACACAGACATGAATGAGCTTCTAACTCTCTCTGTGAATTATCATTTTACAGGTAAATACAGCCGAATCACAGCACAGCCGTTGTCTTTAAATAATAAGATTATATAAAATCATGATTTTAGCAGTATAGAGCAGCAGCTTGGAAATGGCTTGGAGTTAACTGCTGGTTAACATGCAGTTTTGATGGGCTGTTTTTCACTGTACCATATCTGTTCCTATGTCCGACAACAGAAACAGAAAAACATGTAAATGAGAACAGCTTTATTGAGAACTTTGCTATATTAATATACTGTCTATGTGAGCATAGACCGTAGGAGAGCAGCAAAAGTATAAAGGCTGAAACTGGCTAACACTATGCAGAATGCAAATAAAATACAATGTCCCACAACAGTTTTCAAATATGTCCTCAGTTTTGCACACTGACCATGCGTGGTCCTCGGTTTGGACTGTGTGAAAAATGGTGAGGGAATGTATTAAAGATATTTTTTACACATAATAAATGAGTGTCTGAGACTAATAGAGACAGTGCCTGTGACAGGTCCTCATAATGGGAAAAGTAAGTTCAAAGTCTCCCATAGTCTCCCAAGTCTCCCAGAAAGTCTTGCAGATCACATCTTAGTATGCTGAAACTTAACTGGTCAGATATAATGTGCTGCATCTTAAATGCAGCTTTCACCTTCAATCATTTGCGATTTTCTTTATTATATGGTGTCATTACAATTTTAAAAAAGGCTGGAATGGTAATTAACTAGGTACATAAAGGTTGTCTAGAAAGAAAAACAGCATAAAAAAGATGCATATCAACCCAGTACTCTGTGGGATGTTGAGGCCTACCTCTTTCATACTGTAGAATTGGGCTATATCTCCCCAGGCTGTCTAAATTACTGGGTTTGTGTCATTATATATGTTGCTTAACCCAACGACACATACATACTCACAAACACAAATGGCTGTACAGATCTACTTACATGCATGGATATTAATAATATGTATCGCATGAATATATGGTCCCTAAGCATATACAAGCTAAGTCCTTTCAACCATGTCAGATGACTTCTCTCACTTCCAACTTCTGCAGGACTGTGGAAAAAGCTATGCATATATTTTGTATGCTATATAAATTATCACACGCATGGACGTGCATAGCTCCCTCTTCAAACATGAAGCCACTTTAGGGATATGACGCAAATAAATGCTGAGGAGCTTCCAATTCTGAAAATGTTTGACTAGAGTAAGCAATATGTATCTATTAGTGACTTAAACACAAACTGCCACCCCTGCTAGCTGTTTGATTATAATTAAATTACATTCTTCCCCAGGGAAAGCAGGAATCCTCATGTCTATGTGGTGTGCCACAGTGGGAGCCTGTGGCACACCACGGCAGAGAGAAGAGAGACAGAGGAATGACAAAGTATAAACACATGTAATTCAAATTATGGCATTAAAGAACCAGGGGATAACTGCAGGGAAAACAAACAGCAAAGAAACATTCAAATGTGCAGTAGACACCGTCGCATCATGAATGCTCGAAATTTGCACAGCATTGCTTGAGATGTTACTGTATCATGGCTCCCCTTACGAAAAGCTCACTCATCCGTTATGCTAGTTATTCATTGTCAAAATCAATTGAGTCCTGCAGACTGTCAGTGATGTTTGGCTTATAGGCTGATAAGAAATAAAGAGAGTCCACATTTATCTGCAGTTGAGACAATGGCATAGGACAATCCACAAAATTCAAGAAAGAGCCACCGCCCCCCTTGCACCACCACTTCAACCACAGTGTTTGCACTTTCACATGTTTGACATTCTGATTTCCCTCAAGGACAGAGTAAGAAATGACTCAGGATTTCTCATGTGGTATGGAAAAGAGAGATGAATTTCAATTATTCAACATGGCAAAAAAGAAAGGAGACTTTTGAATGTCAAATACCATTTCAGACGGGGACGTGTAAGATGCGAAAGAAGAGAGGACCAATATGAACAAATAAAAGGACTACAAGTCATCCAGAACTTGCTTGAATGAAGTCTGCAGAGACTAAATCAGCATGCCATTCTGCTTCTTGTGCTCCAAGTTGTTTGGTGTTATAATCTTTATTAAAACAATCCATCTTCTTTCATTCATGACTTCATTTTCAAAAACACACAACACAATCTCCATAGTTTCATGAGCAGAAAAGAAATGCACCAAAATAAACTGGCACACTGGATATTATGTATTCTGTTTGCATGTTAAAGCTGCAGAAAGGTTGTCAGTATAGGTTGCTATCAACAGAGCGGGAAACAATAGAATTAGTCATGACTTTGCATGACGTTTCTTCTGCCTCCATTTCAACTGAATTCCTAGCTGAGAATGAGGAAGCTGAGAGCAGTTCATGGAAAGTCATGGTTCTGATCTTGTGCTGGAGGGAATACTGGTATCCTATTCTCTCTGATATGCAAAGCTAATGTCTGGATTTTGAAAAGAAAATCTTTACACACACTGTTTGCTACTTGATGTATCTTCATCCCCAAATCAGCACCCGTGTTGCTTACAGGCAAACTCTTTTGTTAGCTTTCAAAACTTACAACGATACACTGACAGCATTTTTAACTCAGCATCATCTTGACAGCATCTTAAAGCCCTTTCTCTTTTCTCTTTATTTATTTTTTTTTTCTTTTTGGCCGGGGTTTCTTGTACACAGTCGAAATAAGAGATATGTAAATCCTACAGCTAAGAACCTCTGCCACACCAAAGCATGCCCCCTGAATATCAAGCACTGATAATGAAGTCATTTGTTTAAGAGTTGCCAGGTCTCCCACCAAGGCTGGTATTCATTAGTCAGTCAGTGCCTCAGAAAAGGCAGCTTCCCTGTGACTCATGCCGAATATAATTTGCATTCAAGTACATTTCACCTGTTTATGAAATGTGCGACCATATCTCAAAAAGACTGGGTCTATATTTGTTGCTTTTCAGATCTAAAAGTCTCACAGTGATGACTGATGAGGAAAAAGCTCTGTTTTATCAAATTACCCAGGGAAAAGGTAATGTGATAAAAAGACTCCAAAAAAAGAATTTGTATGGGCAGTCTATGTGCTACCTCCTTATGCTGTGTGTGTGTGATGGCTTATGTTTGTTACTGTTCCTGCCCAATAAAATTAGCTGCGTCTTCAAGAAACTGCTATACCGAAAAAAACAAACAACAACAAAAGAAAAAGATACAAGAGAAATAAGGCAGCATATTCTGTTGGACGTTTTATATAAGGAAGGCTTTTGTACACCACAGAGGAAGCTGTATATTGACACCTGTGACAAATTGCTGCCTCTTGCTGCCAATGAGCCCAGACCTCAGGATTCACACTTGTATGCGTATGCATTTGACAACTTTGTGGGTGTACATCTGGATCTGTTTGTGTGAAAGTCATATCAGTAATACAGCTTACCATTGACAGTGAGAGAAACCTCTTTCTCCCCTACTCCTACTCGTGGGACCACAGCACGGCACACGTATTTCCCAGCATCCTCCTGTCTCACAGATTTCAGTGTCAGGAGGTTCTCATTGCTAAGAACCTGGAGTAAAAAAAAAAAAAAAAAAAAAAAAGTCAAAGATCATCAAATGCAATGACCTCAAAGGCACCTTTGTATTTGAGATAGCAACAAGGAGGCAGCGCAATAGGGAGGAAAAAGGAAGGCAGCACATGGACCATTTAATACCTTAAAGGGCACCTCTCCTCAATTATTAAAATCCAATTTAAGGTCTGAGCTCAGTGGAGTAAAGGGGTTGGCTTTGGCCTTTGAAGTTGAAAAAAGGAAAGGTGGAATGAGTTTGAATTTGTGGATCAAATTTAACAGATCTCATGTGAGAGCAGTTCGCCAAGAGGCTAGGACTGTAATGACCTCAAATACTTAGGTTTAATGGATATTTCAAACCACATGGTTATGACATAAAAGCATCTACCCAAAGTACATCATATATTGTAGGCCATGGAGGTGCTACAATCACTGAAAGTCTCATAAACAGGCTCTATAAGAGAAAAGCAGCTTTTAATCTACCGAAAGCCACAGTATGTGATTGCAAATCAATATGCTCACCACTCCTGAACCCCTCTTCATCCACACTATGGTAAGGGAGGGATTTCCTGTCCAAGCACAGTTGAACACAGCATCAGATCCAAGGTCCACTTGCAAGGACTGAGGCTCCGCAGCCATGCGAGGACCAACTGTTGAAATAAACATCATTAACCAGCTATGATTCACCAGTAATAAAAAAAATATAATAATAAATTTTTTTTTATAAAGCAACTTTCTAAAACAATGTTAAAAATTGATATAAAAAAAACAGATAATACATGTAAATAAGATCCAAAACATAAAATATAACAAGATAAATTTATTTTGATGGTAACAACAAATACCAACACTTATTAGTAGGCCAATTAATAAAAGTGAGCCTTAAGAGATAAAAAATAAGTTACTGAGTTTTCCTGCTTGAGATCTCTAGGCAGAGAGTTCCACATCAAAGACCCAGTCACCTTTAGAGACAAGTCAACATTTTAGAACCCTTGGTTGGGCCCTGCCAGAGGATCTCAAGCAGCGATGGGGCTCATAGGGAGTTAGTGAATCCCAGATATAGGCAGGAGCCTGACCACTCAAGGATTCATAAATAAACAGTAAAATCTTAAAATCAATTCTGAATCTCATAGGGAAGCAGTGAAGGGTAGTGAGGATTGGGCTAAAAAGCATTAGCTGTGGCTGCTCCAGCTTTTGGTGCCCAGTGTCAAAATATATAAAAAGTACACAAATCTTTGATCATGCAGTATCACATTGCTGGCATTGCTGACAGGCATGCAGTGTTATTAGAAGCCACTCACAGTACACATCAACATTCCGGCTGATGTTGGTGCTGCCAAGAGGGTTGGTAACCTCACAGGAAACAGGTTCTGTGAAAAAGGAGTGATCCACAGTAACCTCATAGGTGTCTCCAGAGACCTCCTTGATTATACTTCCTCCTTTGGCCCACCTGGTGTGTGGATTAAGAGGCAGAGAATGGAGAGACAGGAAGTAATGGAAAGATGAAGGAAAAGGGGAAAAGGCATTAAGACAGGTTTTCACACCTCCTTATGTCAATAGCTTTCTTTTGTGTGAATAAATCATCATTCTGGGGCAGGTTTTCTGTGCTGGCTTCAGCATATTTTTGTGGCAGCCTTCCATGCTGTGACAAGCTCCCCGGCGACTGGGAGCAGACAGCACGTTCCTCATTACGCCAGGCAGAAAGTGCAGCACAGGGTGCCAGCTAAGAAAAACAAATCACAGAATGACAAATGGGTAGCTCCTCCACCTTTGAAGACGGTGGCTGACACCCACTGTATTACACACAACAGCTGACATTAATAAATTGACACAGGATCACATAAAGAACATCTGTTTGTGTTTGTGAATGATAGCTTCTGTGATGGGGGATACAGACACTCCCCAACTGTTAAGGTGATACTTTTATGATGTCACGGGCAGCGGCGTCTCTCTCTGCGTGGTGTGGATGGCTCTCTGCTGTTTCAACAGACAAGGCCCATTTATAAAAGCGAAGTGAAGGCATCTGTAGATGTCTCGGGTCTCTTTGGAAATTGTAGACGCTGCTGTGAGATGTACAATGCATCATGCATCTAAATGCTGTCATCCTCCACAATAGAGATGGTGCTAGATGCTGATGTGGCAAATGAAAACAATGACAACGGTACAAGTGCCTGTCTCCATTTTATATTCTTGCCAGTACTGAGAGCAGTTTTCACGGGACGGGGAACTCATTTGTTTTCCATGACTAAGCTGGCCCCATGCTTGACTGAAATGCTATCATTTAAATGAGAACAGATTACCTCATTCAATCAGTAAGTGAAGTGAAGCAGAATTCTAATTGGGCTTCATGGGATTTTTTTGAGCTTTTTATCCCCTCAGCAGTAGATCTTTTCAGAGTTGGGTTCTTGTGTGACAAGGACATAGCTGAGAGCTCTACAACACCTGTTTTTCCAAAAATGCATAAATTAGGGCAGACGGGTGTTTTTTGGCCTGCCTGCCCTTTTGTATAACTGATCTAGTAACAGCACTTGTGTGATATCTGGAAGAGTACAAATAGATGTATTCTCCCCTGGATAGCTTGGCAAATACACACTTCATATCTATAAAGTGTAATTGATTGAGTAGCAAAATGACCTCACAATACCAGTACAAG
Source organism: Istiophorus platypterus (assembly GCA_016859345.1). Classification (NCBI taxonomy): domain Eukaryota; kingdom Metazoa; phylum Chordata; class Actinopteri; order Istiophoriformes; family Istiophoridae; genus Istiophorus; species Istiophorus platypterus. Next base: position 19,662,516 of record CM029116.1, read on the forward strand.
GAGCAGAAGTACATGTGGATGCTACATACTGAAAGATAACCATGTGAAAATCATTAGGTTGATGATAATTTGTGCTGATATTCATAGCAGTGTGCCCTGAATATGAATATGATTACGAATGTTTATTATTTTATGCGATGACGGCAATGGTGAGGATGACCATGACAATGATGATGACAATATTAATTTAGCTGGTGATGGTTGTGGTCATAATGATGAAGATAATGATGACAATGATGAGAATGATGACAACATTGAAGATGATGGGGATGAGGATGATACACATTAAACTGGTTATAAGTTTGAAGACAGCATTTGAAAAGAAGAGCAAAAAAAAACAAAAAAACAAAACGGTCTCCTTTTAATAGCCATTGGAGAAATTCTCCATCTGCTGATGAAGATGGATTTGATTTGATTTTTGAGACCATCATGAGGATGAAAATAATGGCGGCGATGTGGATGCATAAATATCCATGTGTCACTTCCACCTACACTTTTCTAGCTCATACAGTAGGAGTTGTAATGGGGTAAGCACAGATGTTTGGGCAGCCGGCTGCTCCACAGTGAAAGTTGCCGCTGCCAGGTTTGGGAGCCCTTGACAGTGTTAGAGGGAGCAGAGACAGAATGCCGTCATCCGCAGGGACCACAAGAGCTCTTTTGGTTTGCTGGGTCTTGTCCAAGCCTCATGTCTAAACATAGCTGGCCCAGGGTAACACAAACACCTGCATTCCCTTTGGGAGGTTAGAAGGGCCAGTGCAAGCTTATTCAATAGCTGACTTGCTTTGCACTGCTGTATCCTATTCAGGAATTTGGATCAGACAAAGGGCGAGAATACTGTAGACACTCGAGTGTGAGTGTTTATGTGAACGCCATGTTTTTATTGCGTGTGCGCAGTTGTGTGAGTTAACACTGTTATATAGATAAAGATAGATAAATAGGTCTGCTGTAAATGGAAGCGGAGGATGAAAGACATTTGGAGGAGCGGCAGAGTTTTATATTTACTGATTGTGATTAAGGCAATATAACTAACAATTAAATTAGACAGGTATCTTTGCCACCAGCATCAACACCTTCAGTAAATCAGACTTCATGGTTCTTAACAGCATGGTTAAGCACAGCACGGCGTGGTTCTATCCTCCCTAACAAGGATTCTGAGGTGATGACTTCTGAAATCTCAGTGGAATCTAAAATAAATAAGCAGGTTTAGAAAAAAGCATGCAGTAGCTTTGACGTGTACTTAAATTATAGTTCTTTTTATGATCTACCAAGGAGTTATTAAGTAGCAGTAAACTCTACAGATAAGTACCTGTATATATGTTACCTGAAAACATTGATACGTGTAATAATGACCATGCCCTGAAAAGTTAAGGATAACCCCAAAAGGTTGATAATAACTTTGAAAAATCAGAAGATAAAAAAATTAAAAAATAGGAGGAGACAGTTTTTTGAGTTGTATAGCAACTTTTCAGAGTTATTACAGACTTGTAGAGTTTAGTCTCGCATTTTCAGGCTAATTTTCAACTTGCATTGACTTCACAGTTATGCTGTTTATTATTGAACCAATTACATTTATGGCGATACACCCTAGGTACTCAAACTTTTTTTCTTTAAAAAGTAAAACTATAAAGTACTTTCTTTCACATATTTTAAGCAAGTCTGGCTGCAGCTAAGGTAGGCATAAATAATCTGGTTAGGGAATATTGGCCATGCCCAAAAACAGAATTTGGCATCAAGCAAAATGTGTCAATTAGATACCTCCAATTTTTGCAAAGAGGAAATTTATGGCAATTGTTGTGTCAGTGAAAAGCAAGAAAACAATCACTCCACCAAAGGCATAAAGAACACTGAGAATGCAAGTGTGAGGAGAACTGGGATACTGTTTGCTGCACTGCCTTGCAAAGGAGGGGGGTTTGTAGTCGGTCTGTGCATGGTCGTATGTGCAGACAAGGGACCTGATTTACTTTGTTTGTTATGCTCTCTCTTCTCTCTGGTGGGTTCTGGCTTGGATCTGAGAAAACCCTCTGTGTCTTCAACTGAGGGTGGTTGAGTGATTGTGGTGTATGCCTGTTAGCCCTCTGACCACTGTAAACAGTAATGAAGATGATCTGACCCACTCATCTTTCCCTCTCAGAATGCGTTGATTTCCTAAATGCTGACTGAAACATTCCCATTCCTCTTGCTTCATTCACACTTTCAGCATCACAGTCATCTTCTCTTCCTCCAAACCAGGTCCTTTCCTCTTTAAGCTGTGTTCTGGCAAAAGTTCAAGTATCTGTCCAAATACTCCCTATTTCCATTTTCATGTTTAAAGTCAGTTTTATTGAACCGGTCTAGCAATCACAAAAGGCCGCAAAAAGCACCATTTCTTTGACTAGTGCCCCCACTATCTTGGGCCGGCCAGTGTCTCAAGTGTCCATTGAATTGGAGGATGGTAAAAGTGGTGCAGTGCACACTGGGAATAGATGGCTCTCTTGGGAATGGAAAAGAGGCCATCCATCTAAGAACTACTCTGTCCTTGTGCCGTATCTGATCTGGGGTAGACAGAGAGTATTAGCACTGAATAATGGCCGCACACTGCTTGACCAGCTTCCTGCTCTCCTCTGTGATATTGCTCTCTAGCGGGGGAATTGGGGGGGCTCCCTAGACGGAGTCTCTCAGGCAAGCAATATGGGGCCCAAAAATCCCCTGTCTACCATGCCCTGAACGCCAATGGTGCATGGGAGTCCTCATGTACTTGTATAAATTGCTGATAAATCTAAATGGGAAACTATGAAACTGAGGAAACTGAGAGTATAACCTTGAAGTTTAAAAAGTTATTAGTCTGTCTGGATATTATTCAGCCCTACAGTGGATTGTATGAATGACAGATACCCAGACAGCAGAGAGATGGCAAGAGGAAAAAGAAAGAAAGGAAGAAATAAATGATAGAGTGAGCAAGTGGTGGGTCTAGTCTCCTTCAGCCTCAACCTCCAACCTTTTTTCTATTCTGTAGTTTTCATACTAAAAGAAAAAGTCATTTCAACTGCCATTGCATCTTAGCTCTTGATCCCCTGGGGAGAAGTCTGATTCTAGCATTGATCCAGTCTCATAACAATAGAGGTGAAATCCCTCTGCAGGCGCAATAGACGTCCTGTCTCTGCTGTGAACCTACACGATCAAATACAAACCTTGTTTTCCACAATATCTCTGCCCCCCTGCCTCCTTTTCTTTTCCAAAAGGGCAGAATCCATCAAAAAGGCAACATCTCTGTTTTGCCACCTGTGAGTGTGTTGTACATCCATTTTATTTCCCCGTACCATTACAAGATTCAGAGCCGACCAATTCCTTTTGCTATTGATTTCATCCAATTTATTTTTTGTTGGGTTTTTAAAACCTCCCACACAGAAAGCCATCTCTTGACAAATCACTTCAATGTTATACTTCTGGAAGGCCACAAAGAATTTTCTGAGAATAATTACTGTCCATTGTGTTGTTTTCATCACAATTACAGATATAGTAAGACGAATTACCAAAAAAAAAGCAACAGAAAATGTCCATCGCTAAGGTTTAATAAATACAGGAAATGGATGAGAGGATAGCAGCTTTATGAATTTCTGAACAGCGGTAGTATTTTAGGGTAAGAAAGATTGCTGCATAATGAGCTTTTGTACGCCTTTTTTTCCAGCTATCCATTTGTTTAGTTTGCTGCCACTTTTTTTACTCTAACTTAATTTGAGACGTTCTAGATTTAGATTTAATTTTCTACAGTATTTTCTGTGAGATTGTGTTGCTGAAGATGTTTGGCATTAAATGCTTTGGTTTATAATAGGCAAAGAAAATGAGACTTCTTTGTGAATATCCTTTTAACGCTAATGATAAATATTCTGTATTTTAATTATCTAAATGTCAGCACAGAATCTCTTGGAATTATGTTCTCATTGACTAATTTTACAGTGAACAATCTGCCAGTGCCAGTGGAGGAAATAGAAAGCCCTTTCTGTAGCAAAGTGACAAGGGTAGTGGGTTTACATGTAGCATGTCCAACTTTTATTCCGGAAAGCACAGGTCAAGGCTCGTCACAGTCCAGCAGTTCACCTTTCATTCGATCTCATTTTCAAATCAACATAATGCGGGATTTTTTGCAGATTTAACACCATGTCTGGCAATAAGGGTGTTGAATACCTTTATATAATATGTCTGCAAGATCAGCTGTGGCATTAAATGGTGTATGTCTGAAAACTGCACTGACACATAGGCCATACGCTACCTAAACATGCACTTATGCACTATTATGAAGGTTGCAAATTAATTTTTTTTTTTCTTTCTCAACCTTCAAGAAACAGGAAAAGTGAAAACATGTTCTGGAAACCGTTAGCAAACAGTCAATTTGGTGCTTTTGCAGCACTGGGACCTCGAAAAGCCTTCAAATTTTTTGGTCTACACCTACTATATCTCTTTGATGATTTCACACATATATAATGTCTTCAATCTGTATCTGTCTTTGAAAGTTCAGAAAAGGCAATGATTCCAAACACTCCCAGCACCATGTCTCCCACCATACAGAGACATCTATCACATCACTTCAGAGAAGGAATGACGTGTGGTAAGCTGGGCCCAGATTTTTTCAAAGAGCACTTCTTTTTTGTAGTTTGGATGAGGTATCACTTAATTTTTTCATCAGACTAAAGTATCTTTTGCTCTACAGTTTTTCTCTTTCCCTTTTTGTTGACTCTGAATTGTCAAAGCTGTACTAAATTTTATTCTTAAGGCACATTTGAACCATGTCTTGCCCATGTGCCTTCTTGTTGCCTGCAATCGTTGTTGAATAATGACATCTTATAATGAGATCCCATTCTTGCAACATTCGAGTAATTCAAAATAATGATAATGATTATAATAATAATACACTAAAATGATAATAATAATAATACACTAAAACAAAAAATGACTGTACAACACACACATACGCACACAAACACTGGCAGAACCCTGGGGGGAACCTGTCGTTCTGCTGCATACTGTGGAACACAACCCAATCTCTGAAAAAGCTGTAATCTTGACAGCTTCATCAAATGTTACGCACATTATATTCCTAGCTTTCCTCCAACACATTGATGGACATTTAATGTTCAAGGGAGATGATATGACCGCAAATCAAACAGCTATGCAACAAAGCACCACATCACTTTGCTTCAGCCCACTGGTACATGACAAGGTTCCCCAAATGATTTTTCTGGGGTGTAGTTTCATTAAATTGTTCAGCATGACAGTATTTCATTGTTTTTCTTCTCTTCAATTCAAAGTGTTGGCAAATATAACAGTTACATAGCATCATAAGAAGGTGTCTTGCAATGATTAATGCTATCAGTAATGCTAAATGCTAAATAAATGCTAAATGCTTGTGAAAGTACATTATTCACCAGCAATTGATCAGAGAGAAGCTCATTTAATGTTAATTGTAACATTTTTTTCTTTCTTTTCTATGTTATCTTTGTTTTATGTGTTCATGGCTTGTGCGTGTGATGTAGAAACACTTGTTTTTATGACCTCACCTGTAGAGTGTAACAGGAGGGTTGGCCTTTGCAGAGCAGTGGAATTTCACAAGGTTGCCCTCCATAACAGCCTGAGGCTCCACTGAGAGATTGACAAGCGGGAGATCTAAAAAAACATAGCGACACAAAGACAACCAATTAAAGAACTGGCAGCCTCCTCAAACATCCTGTAGTGAACTGTAAGCCTGAGACAAACAATATCTTGTTGATATTTTATTTGGCTGGATAAGGCTTGGAAAGAAACAGGAAAAAATATATCAAAAATTTTGCAGAGGAGACGAAATAGACACGATATAAAAAGCTTATACAATTGCAAAATATACAATTGCAAAATAAATTCTATTCAGGGAACCCACATTTGCCAAAAATTCTTTTTTTTGCCAAAACAGATTTGGCAACCTTTTATATAGCTGTACCCCATGCACTGTACTGTAGATAAATATGCTCCACTTTAAACCACCAGGTGATATTCTTTATATCCAGAATATCTTGCAGTAAACTGTGGGAGTGCTTAGAACGGTTGTAACAACTAATAACAGTATGCAACAGCATTTTCTCTCCAATAAGAGGCAATTACACCTGAATAATTTGATGCCCTATTTTAATCTTGCTGCCACCCACCTAGGGGTCTGGGAATAACACTAACACTGTAGTGAATTCACACGAGTGGGAAAGAACATGCTATTTTTATTCTCATATATTCATTAGGTATGTTATAAGGAGTGAATCAAAGGAAATCTTGACTTTATAATGAGTTTCAGGAAATGGCAAATTACAAACAGTGAATAGTCCATAGTGCATCCACTGCAATTAAAACAATGAAAAACCTCTGTGATACAGTACAATCAAAACAGTTTTTAGAAAAACAAGCATTCAGATTATGCAAATTTAATAAACAAATTAATACTTATCTTCAAAAAGAATCCCACCTTTGTCAATTAGGACAAATTAATTTCCATATCAATCTTGTCCCATGTGAAACAAAGCAGCTATTTACCCGACAGACTAAGGGGAATGAATTTCAAGTAGGTAAGCTATTCGTCAGGGTTTCTAAAAAGAGGCTGGTTACATTCTACTAAGAGCGTCAAATGTAGCAAGGTAAAAGTAATAAAAGTGACCTGTTTTAATAGAGATACAGGTGCATAGAATTAACAATTCAAATACATATACATTATGAGTAAGCTCTCAAGGAACCCAAATATTGTCTGTCACATCATGGCCATGGGAGCACATCTTTCTTTGATCATTTGATACCAGTTCGACAGATATTTGTGGTGAAAGGTGGAATATTGTTAAGGCATCATGGATAGCACTTGACACCGGAGCTGGTTCTGGTTTCTATGATGGTGCAGCCATCTGTTTCAAAGGTGTACTAAGTCTATCTGCTTTGTAATAAATAATACTAATCTACTAACCAGGGACTGTGTTTGGATGCGGATGAAGAGCAGCAGTGGGCACAGAGATCGACACAGAATTAAAGAAGCATACAAACATTGCTGCAATGAAGCCAGACAACACTGTGTATAGATATGGAGAGAAATTCCGTGTGTATGTGAGTGTATGTGTGTGGGCACAAAGTGTAGGAAAACTGCTTTTTACCCTGTGGCTGTGCAGATGCTCTGGGCTGGCTCAGCTGCCACAAAGCCCCAGAGAGGGAGGGGGGCTGGTCCAGGTGCTGTATTCCTCCCTACTCACACAAACACACACACCTTATTCCCCATCAGCAAACACATCTCCCTCCTGGACAGTTCAGTCTCCCCTCCCATCCCTCTCTCCCACCAACCACTCTACCACCATCAAATCCATGAGCCCCACCTGTGCCAGTTCTCCCAAGGCCATGAGGGAATGAATCCTGGAACATTGAAAGCCACAGTGAACTGCCAGGTCTCTCCAGGTACTGAGCAGCCAGCTGTGTGTTTCTATCTGTTTGTAAGTGTGGGCACATGTTTAAGGGGGGTACGTGTGCATATGAAAGGGAATGTGGGTGTGTGTCATAATAAAAAGGAAATCTATTTTATGCCTTGAGCAGCCGTGTTCGCTGCCCTGTAGGTGTATCAGCATTGTGAGTGGTTAATTGCGTGGACAGAAATGTGGGCAGAGGGAACCTCAGGGGCAAAATGACAGATGTGGCAGTGGTGGAGGTGGTAATAAAATCCAGCAAGGAGCTGGAGAGTAAAGAGAGAAGCGGACATAAAAAGAGAGAGAGGGATATCTGGAGGTGGTGTCTGTGCTAATAGACGCGGTAATGTAGAAGCTAATTCACAAGCATTTCTTACTAAAAGCCTTCCTATACTGTACTTTCCAATCAGGCCAACCTTTTTTCTCTGGTCCTGCTGCCAAGAGACTTCTAAGGACACAAATGCTCATTACTGTCAATCTGGCCACTAATTAAATTTCTTTTCAAATGATTGAGGCATAAAAACTGACCCTCCCTTAAAAAGACCTTGGTTCCTTTCAGCGAGACACGTTGTCATGAAGACTTTACATCTATTTCTAAGTCAGGCAAGCAATTTGTTGGATAGTTCCATCTCCCTGGAGAACCACAGGCAAAGACGGCCATTGGAGCAACAACTGTCAAAAGTCTGCCAGCTGGGGGCTTGGGTGTGAAGCTGGGGCTGTCACTTCTCTAACTTTTGACCTTCCAGATATGACAGACATCTACTTCATAAAAAGTCCATTTGCTACTTTGATGTATAAATGCATGAGTTGCTGAGCCAGTGCATTTGAGGCTTCATGCGACAGCACATCAATATGCAAGACTCTTAATTCCTGAGATTCGTCAAGAGAGTAGTAGCAAGGGAGAGAGGGGGAGGAATGGATAGATAGAAGGAAAGGGAGATAGTAAGACTGATCGGAGCTCCAGCGAAAACAACGGGATGATTTGGTTTGGGGGGGGGGGGTTATGTTATTGTTGGCCAACAGCTTTTGATCGGTTAGTTCAAAGTAGAGACCAGATGGTGTTTTTGGAACAATCTTCCAACTTCTTTCTGTTTCCCGGAGATAGTGCCAACACAAATTGTTTTTTTTCCCTTTCTTAAAGTTCAACTTACAATCTCTCCGGGTCACTGTAGACAGCTGTTTTCCAGTAGGACCAGCCTCAAACTCCAGGAGTGTTGGTTGCCTCTGAAGAATGGGGAAGCTGTTTGTGGGCAATCCGCTTGTGGCTTATAGCCTTAGCAATATGGGCAGACTGTCATATGTCTGGCAGAGTGGAACACTTCGGGGGAGAACAGACTTTCTGACAACCTGAGGTCCAACATATTGATCAGGAGATATTCAACCGTGTAACAGCAAAGAATTCACTCTAAATTCTTCAAATTTAATAAAGGCAGATGTTCTGCTATTCATACAGCAGCGTGAATAAGAAGTGCTGCATTCCTTTTAGTACATCTGTAAGTGTCTAAATATGTTAATGAGCATCAAAGTCTTGTTACAGATGCAATCAAAGTATATTTGTCAAAGCTTGGTTTAAAACATCAGATAGCTCTTGAGGGCATTGGAAGTGTGATACTTAGAAATCACGTCTTAGCATATTAGATGACATGAGATAACTCTGTACTGCAGCATCATTAAAGCTTACTGTAATGTACAGAAAATGCTGAGCCTGTTTTTGCCCCCTCATCCTTGCATTCTTTCCCTCTCACTTTCAAATACTGTCTCTGATGTATTTGCCATTATCTGCTTGATTAAGCCAGGAGAGCATGTAGCTGAGCCAGCTACCAAAAACAAATCCCACCCCAGTTGCACATCTGCATGTTCTTTATTAATTACTCTCAACAAATGGCATTCATATTCTCCTCACATGGCTCAGCGTGTTTGCAATGCAAACACACAGAAAACCTTGGCTTTGCTCGTCCCCAGCACATCCCACTCCCACTATGTGTTTGAAAGTGTGTTTCTATGTGGGGCAATGCTCTGCAGATGGACTTGACAATATTTGAGGAATATTTTAAGTTGTGTGATGAGCAGGATTCAGTTTGACATGAAACTGTAGCACCAGAATCACATTTCACTGCAGTGGTTTAATGCCCAGGGGTAGGGGGTTTACTGATTAAAGTCCAAAGGATGTAATGCAAGTTAAGTCATGCTGCTGGAGAAAACAGCATTAGAGGTTGGCCACCCCTCTGCTATCAAATAATTACAGAAAGCTAATGGACTGGTATGGACAACTGAAGTCAGCAGTCTATCCGGGGTTCTGAATCACCTCTGTTAGCTCCAAACTCCTTTCATTTTGGCAACATCACCCGTATATACTGTATTTAGATGCTAATTTGTCTAACCCTAGGTCAGATAAGCGCTGTGTGAACTTCTGTGGGAATGAAAATGCTGAGGTGGATGTAAATCATGAGCATTAAAGTAATGATAAAAAGAAAATACCGTTGTGAAATGCATTGGATTTTAGGCTGGTTTAAGCTCTAGAGCAATATGCTGGGTTGTGTTTAGATTACTCTAATTTGGATTGCTTTAAGGGTGAAGCTGAGAGAAAAAGGGCACCAAAGCTTAGAAATTAGTGGGATACAAATATTAAGAACAGTAGACGGAGAGGATTTTAATCCCTTTTGTTGCTCACTCACTAATACGGTCAATTAGATAAATCAAGAACTCAAGAGACATTTAATTCTTGATATTAGGACTTATACACGAAGAGATAGGCACTAGGTAATAACAGTATGATTCAGAGATTCTAAATGCTCACTATCCACATTTTCAGAAGATATGCAGTCATTTTGGGAAAGTAATTTGCTGTCTTACTGAGCGTTTGATGGGAGCATCAATATCAATTTCATCTCTGCGTTCAATACTGTGTTATCATACAGAGTGTCAGGGAAATATTTACAAGGCATTAACCCTGTATTCAATAGCTGTTCAATTCATAATTTTCAACTTCTGATTAGGAAAAGGGAAATAAAACAGCATTTGAAGTTGAAAGTCATATGACTGTCCTCATAGTCAAAGCAGATGTTGCCTTTCCAAAGTGGTTCTCAAACTTTTTTCTGGCATGCAGAAGTGGGAAAAATTCTTATCAAATATAAACAAAACAAAACTAAACATCCTTGTTGACCTTTAGTGTTTGCAGTTTGAGAACCACTGCTTTAACAAGACTGTATGCCTTTAAATCATTTCTAAGTTTAATTTTCAGCAAGGCAGATCAAGCTCAGTCAAAGGGTTGTACTTTCCAATCCTGACTGAAAACTAAAAGGGTAAAAGTTCTGTCCAAATGGACTTTTATGTCACTAAATTACAATCTAATTCAGTCATTATTTGGAAGGACAGCGGTGGCCGTAGGTTGCAGTCTAGCTTCAGTGACTTAATATATCCTGCCCTCACTAGGGTCCAACTTAGAATAATAATAACCATCCACCAGAAACTCCTATTATTCCTTCCATCTTTGTTATGGGACCTAGGCATATTACACTACCACTTACAAAACTCATAAGAGCACAACATTCAAAGGAACTGGAAACATAATTGATTATATGCACTAAACAGGACAACCACTTATGGCTATTTTTATCTAAGCATTGACACCTTTTTTCCCATTTCATGTGTTAAAAAAAAAATTAATTAAAAAAAAAAATTATATATATATCATATGTATATGGCAGTTATTCATCTTATGTATATGTGTATACAGCATTTGCCCAAGTATTATGTAGTTGGGAACAAATTAGGAAAAACATTGACTTAAAGAGTGACTTCAAAAAGTCATCAGAATTTAAAATTTTCAGTTTTAATATTCCAACTGACTTTAGCATCTATAGCACCAATGGGTTATTCAGTAATGAATTAAAGGAATCGCTGGTTCTTAACCTGAGTTATGAATACAGAAGAAAGTAGCTTGTTGTTGTACACAACCCTGGACAATCATAGAACATATATGTACAGCAATGCAATGTCATTACTATGCAGCATTACATCTTTCCAGCTGGTGATGAATTATAACCAAACTACAGTATCATACACATCTGAAAGCTTGAAATGTTGCTTGGTATGTGAGAACATTTAAATTTGGAGTGTTTAATATATGAACATAAATGTCATTAAGTCCATGTTTACCACAAGAAGCAAGTAGCACGCAAATCTACGTCAATGTGATAGAAAACACTGGCTGGAAAATTTGATGTTTGAAAATATCCACCTTACACTGAACATATTGTATAACAGCGTTGGCTTGGCTATGTATTTTTCCTGGAAGCATTTAACACTGCCAACAATTATGAACCGGTATTATTAGATCCTGACATGTAACTGGTTCTTGCTGTTGAATAGAGAGACCACCTTAGCACAGTTGTAAAGAAGAGATGTTCAAGTGTTACATTTATTTCACAAGCTGTCAGGGAGCGCCTGAAGGAACCGCTGCACTGATAGTTAGGGTGATAGCTTTCACCTTCTCAGAGAAAGACTCACTAAGAGAGGTAGTAGAGTGGGCAGAAGAAAGAGATATTTCATTTTCTGTTTCCCGTGCTCCAGAAAGGTAATACATGCTCTCCTGTCTGGTGTTTTTCTACAGCCTGACAGTGGTGTCTGACTCTGTTAAATGTTGGTGTCCGTTGTTATATATTTACTGATTTATTATCATTAATGAATGAATAATAATAATAATTTAAGACTACCCTCTTAGAGATGTGGGTTGAGAAACAGCTATGACAGTAAACGGCTAGGTGGAGACTGTACCTCCTAAAGTACTCTCCAAATGTGGCAGTTTTTGAATTGTGCATTAAAGTGGACACTTATAACTCATAAAATCAGGGATTATAATTATAACCCTTTGGTTCAGCTGGTTATAGGAAACAAAGCAATTGATATTCAACAATGTAAACGCCACAGAAATGTGTAAAGAATCAAAGTCAGACACAAACTCTTCTCTTCTTGTTGTCGTTAATCACAGTGTTACAGATAATTGGAAGCTACATTGATGCGTCATGTGTCATGTAATTTTGCAGTGTCACTCAATAGCACTGAAACTCTACTGGGCAATTGTGGACAATTCCCTGGGGAAAATAACTGGATTACCTAGTCTGATTTGGCTCAGTCTGGCCTCCAGGTCATTTGAGGACTCACTTTTGTTGGGCACATTCTTTGGACAATCTAGCCCCTGTATTAGGACACAGCCTTTTTGTGCTGCTGCCCTGTATGTCAACAGCTGTTTCCCATCACTATTTACGACTGAGCTGTCCTACCACACTGACCCCTGTGGAGGAGCATTCACATAGGCTGGAGCTAGCCAGACCTATGTGCTGTGTGGTCCTTAAAGGGAGGGAGGTCAAGTTTCATCTGCTACTATTCCCCCTGCCAGTGCCGCATTTATTCATTTGGCACCTGTTTTAATTGTTGCAAAAAGACTGGGTGCTACTCTCTGGCCACCTTCTTTGTAATGTGTGGTACATTAAAATGGAAGTGATTTCCAAATTCACAGTACTCCATTCTCACAATTTTATCACCTCTGCCAAGGAGGTAATAATACAGTTTTTAACTGATCTCAGTTTGTTTGTTTTTATGTGTCAGCTGGGTTACACAAAACTTACTGATGTTACAGTACTGACATTACTGTTGTTGAGCCAAGAACCTTGAAATCAAATTAGGCAGGATTTAAATATAGGAAACTGATACCCAACACGAATAAAACAGAAAGTTCAGTGACAGCATGTTTCATTTCAGGAGCAGCTTAATTTTGGAAGTGGATCTTAGCACAAACTCCAGAGGCCCTGCTGAACTGTGCTGAACACTTTACCTGTCAAGTCTGCAGAAGAGGTGGGGAGCGAGAATGGAGGCAGAGAAAGGAGAGGCTAAGCCTTGTGGGAGACAATTTGAATCTCGACAATTAGTCTCTGCTGTCGCTCAGTTTGATCTCACGCTGTGAAAAATGTTTTCAGGAGCTTTAATTGCATAAAGAGCACATTTTGGAATGCTAATTAGAAATCAGCTGCACTCATTTTTCAGGGTTAAATTGTACATTCAGAAATGAGGATGATGGTCTGATGGAGCATTTATCACAGACACATTATTATACATGGTGGCAAATCAGTTTATATGTAGGCGGACTTCCCTCTCTGACTGCATGATAAAAGAATGACGTGGAAAAACTGCAAGGGTTGCAAACCCTAACAAGTGTCTCTGTTCTTTTTTACTCTCATGCCTGAGTCGGCCTGTTCGTGACATGCCCTCCCTTGCCACGCTTGCCTCTTGTGGTGTACATAATGAAAAAATGGAGCCGTCAGTCATAATGGCTCTCTAAATAGCATTTTCTGCTTTATTAGTCATACTTAATGGTGTTGAAGGGGCTGTAAGAGATGCAAAATCCCTTTGTTCAAAGTCCCTCTCTTACTGTGAATGCTTCTTGATCGAAAAAGAGATTCCCTGACAATTGAGGCTGAATGTGTTTTACACGCTGGGCTTACTTTGTCTATTTTAGAGGGGGAATTGTCCATTTTCTCATCAAAAAGATTGATGGCATGAGCAAGGAAATAAAAGAGATGGTGACAGTGTGCATGGTGCCAAAGCAGCCAGGTAGTTGGACCAAAAAAAGACAGTCCCATTCATTTTAGATGGACATTTCCTTTTGTATTTCATTATAACAAACAAAAGAAGCGATGCATCACCCATCCATCCACCCACCCACCTACTGTACATGGCATGAAAACAAAATGGAAACCAATTTAAAATATCCATCAGAGCCTAAAATGAACGTAGATTTTTACAGTTTTAGTCACCTATGTCTGTCTGACAGTTTCACGCCTCTGCATGTGAGAAATACGTCATATTTTGAATAATGCATGTCACACAGAGACATTTCCCCCCCATCTGTACTGATCATTAACCAAAGGACTTCAAAAAAACAATAACTCTCTAAGGGAGAGACACTGAAGGTGATGCAGGCAGAGACAAAGAAGAAGTGGTGTGCTTACGCTGGATGTCAATCGTGACACTGGTCTCCTTGCCATTGGGAACTGCGTTGTTGGTGGCCTTACAGGTGATCTTCTGACCCGTCTCGATGTTGGAAGGTGATAGATAGAGCGTGCTCACAGTGCTCTCTCTCCTACCGTCCCGCAGCAAGGTCTGAAAAGAGTAAAGAGGGGCTGAGTGAAGTAACAGTGCAGACAGTTGTGTTGATGAAATGATTTAAGTCTTAAGTTAGTATGGCTGGTTGGCGGTGATGGAAACTATGGAGTCATTTTCATAATCAATAAAAAGAATCATGAACTATTTTGATTTATTGTGGTAAACTCCAAATATTTTGCCATCCATAATTTAAAGTCAAATTCGTACTTGATGATGGACGATATAAAAACTGAAGAGAGGTATAGTAAGCATTTCACCAGGCAGGCTTTGATGGAGAAGATGTAGAATTGTGGAAAAAAAAAACCCAAAACAAAACATAAAAACAAACAAACTCTGTGACAAGTTCATGAATATAAACATCTTGTCCCTTGGGGAACAAGAGGCAAACAGTCTAGCCTGTAGTTTTACTTGAAAGCCAATTGATATGAAATAATAAAAAAAAAAAAAGTAGAAATATGTTTTTTGAGCCTCTTTTGTGTGTGTGGAGAGCTGTGCTCTAGTGCATGGCTTGTCATACTCCACAAAGGAAATCAATCTTCTTTTCAGTGCTCATCCTCTGAGCCCTACATTGTGGAAGCCATCTGGAATCGGTTGGTAGCACTCAGTAGCTCTCACTTTCCCTCAAACGCTCAGAGGAGGGCTCTGGGAGTCTATGTTAACCAGTGCGGGACAGAACAAAGTCACTGACTAGAACAAATTGTGTGGGCAACGGGGCACAGTGTGGTCAACCACAAAGTCAAGATGCATTTCCCTGCCATCTCTTTATAGGAGGCTCACTGTTGCTCTGTGTTTTTGAAGAAAAGAAGACCCCGCTATACTGAAGCACATCAAAAATTTTCTTAATAAAGAAACAGAGCTATTATGTTGACCAGGGAGAGCTGACTGGGGACCTGCTTTACTGCACTGCTGCCTTTGGATTAGTCTCACAAATGTATGGATTGCTTCAAGGACATTTCCCTTACTCTGGCTCTTATAGCACACCATAGAGCAAGAAAAATGTGAATGTTCCACCTCAAGGTCTATACAACATTTTATCCTTTAGGTCAGTTCTTTTCCAAATATAATGGTGCTTTACTTATATACGTCAAGTTGAAAATTAAAAAAAAAGAAGAAAAGTATTTGAAAGGCATAAAAGATAAGTTTTGATGTCATGATGGAAGCTAAATTACATCAAAAAATTCTCACAATGTTCAAGAAAACTACATATATACATTATTTCAACCACCATAATCACTACCCATTAGTCATTGGCAGAGTCAAACTGTAGCTCGTTGACATTTTATAGGCCAGCCGCAATTATCTCCCCATTTCTCTACTTTAAAACACGGGTTTCTATTAAATAAAACTTTGCGCCCTTCTCCTTGTTTGAGCATACCATATTCTGAATAATATAATTAAAATGTAAATGACCTTGTAAAATCAAATGACAATACATTTCCAAAACAAATATTTTCATCTAATCACTTTATAGTTCAAGTACCTAAAGGCACTTCTTAAGTTGCATATTACTCTACAATATCTTTAAGATTGTTATTAAAGATAAACAAGTTTTTCTGGGTATTAATGAGCATTTTGCTATTGCAAAAAGAAAATTATAGATGCCATCCATGTTTCTGTGAAATCCATTTGTATGTGAACCATGTGATGAAAATCATAGTTGTGTGTGAGTCACTTCGAAAGCAGAACGCATTAGCTGTCTGACATGGGATATGTCAATGTAATATCCTTTCTGACACAATCAGGATTGTTTCCCTCGTCGCTCTCGACCTGTCTGAAGTCATTAGTCTTAGAAAGGGGGTTAGCTGGCTGCTGCATTGAATTCAACACCACGCCACATTACACATTTTCATATCACTGCCTGGAGCCAATGTTATAGGGACTTTTAAACATGGTAGGACAGGCAAAAATGGCAAAAGGAACAAGATGGAGTTGAACAGGTTGCTTTTGTTCAGGCATCTGCATTATATGGTTTCTAACCTCTCGAGGGTAAAAGAAACACAAAGAAGAGCCCCCCCCCCCCCCCCCCCTCAGCTTTTCAAACTGATTAATTTGTTACCAAACATTAGTTGAAACTGTTAGTCCTCTTAAAATAAAGTCTAACATATCCAGGCACTTTGGTCTTGCTTCGAGCTGGGCTTGTTTAAAAAATCTCTGCTACGGAGCATAATTTTTGCTATTTTGCAGGGTTATCCTTTGTGGTCAGTGTGGCTCTAATTTCGAGATAAATTGTGTTCTCTCTCGCAGAAAACAACGCAACGGCTGCAAAAACCCTGAGCCAGCTAACATAACAAGAGCTTACTTAGCTTGCCTTAGAGCCGCAACTGCCAAGCTGACCTTTAATTTAAGAAGAGGGCGACCTGTCAGTAGGAGACTCAGCCAGTGGCTTGAAAAAGAACATAGAGCTGAATTAACTACTAATTAAAAACAGCTGAACTAAATAGATTATGTACCAAGTAAAACTTGTTGTGCTGCCAGAACAGTTAATTAAATGTTAGCCCCTAAACCACCACTGTGTTTACTTTGAACCTAAGCTGTTGATGTTGATGGTCCATATATAAATAAGTTTCAACTATATTTGGCCCAAAATGAACATACCAGATTTAAAAACTTAACTGTTTAATTTCAAAATCCTCCATTTTTGTGTTTAGTAATTACTAGTTCTACCAAAATGCAAGGAAAATGTTAAATATATATATATATATATATATATATATATATATATATATATATATATATATATATATATATATATCAATTAATGCTGACGTAAGTTTGACTTAATTATAAAGCCATATAGTATCATGTTTACCTTTTAACTATCTAATTTATCCTAAATTTTAATTAATGGAAAACATTAATACACACATATTGCTCATCCTTTATGAGTATTTCATTCTACACTCAAGTTGTCTGAAATGGTCAGAAATCAAAATGACCCACTGAGACCTGACAGGCAACCAGGGAAAGCCGTGACTAGATCAGTAAAAGGTAATGGAGAGGAGACAAGCCTCCCAGGGATGCTAATGAATTTACCAAGTAAGCAACAGCTCGCAATTTATATGTCATTAATATTCGAATAATGAATCCACACGCCTATGTCTTGATATCAAATGTATCTCTGGGTTTGATTCATTCAGTAATTTTTAATTCTGGACCACACAAGAATTATTTTACTAAAACAGTTAATTGCTTTAACATTGTATTATATATTCATAAAAAGTGAAAATATATACCGTTTTTTAACCATGGTCATTGAGGTTGCATAGGTTTCTTTTGTCGGACTTAATTCACCTCAAAAATATTATTTAAAACTTTTTTAAAAGCAGTTAATTGAAGTGATCTATATTTCAGATCACACTTTTAATTTTACAGCAGAATAATGAGGTTACTTGGCTTAACAAAATCTGTTGATATCTTTTAAAACTAGCGCAACGAAACGTCTTTCACTTAAATGTACTCCTCAATGGCTTGGGAGAACTATACCTGTCTCACAATGCAAAAGCGTTTAATTAGGTACGTTATATGTAAGTATTTTTCCACCCTATTACTCGATGGGTATGATGATTAAAATGCATAAGGCACTCTAATTACATTAAAAGAAAAAGAAAAGTCATGAAACATGGGAGCAAATTTTTTTTAAAAAATGAGAGGAAGTAAGAGTTGCTGCTTTGAACACTTCAGAAAAACTAGGATTGGAAAGATTGTAATTATTTTCTCTTGTGAAAATTATATCAGTTAGCAGCTTCATATATACTTTGCATTTTTAACTGGCATTCACCAGCGACATGGTTTTACTACAAAGTTTAGAGAGTATACAATAGAAAAAAAAAAAAATCTTTTTTTTTTTCTTTTTTTAAACCTCCTAACACTGAGATAACACCCCATTATCCTGCTAACCAGCCTTTAGCTTGCCAAAAGAGAATTTGAAAAAATATGTAGCACATTTGGGAGAAAGACTTTTCTGGTGAGCGAATGCATAATATTTTCCAAGTGATTTGTTGTACCATTCCAGCGCAAAACCATCATCGAGCATGTGAGCACACCTTCCACACCACAGCTAAGACCTGGGGGCTGCATATTACAAACAGTCTTTTGCTGTTTGCCACTGAGCAACTCCCCTGGAGCAGAAGAGATTTGAGTGTTTGAGGGAAGAAAGAACATGATTCATTAATTGCCTCTGCCTTCACAGCTAGCCTTGATTTTTGAACCATCCACCTTACTATGACAAGCCTCACTTATTTGGGTTGCCCCCTCCTCCTGTATACTACAGTTCTGTTTTTTGACAGCTACCCTCACTAATGATCAGCAATGCATCAAATCAGTGATCCTCTTATATAGTAAAACCAACGAACATTTTTGCTAAGTGATAGCTTTAATCATACTTTTTCTCTTTAACCACTGGTCCAGTAAATAGTTTTCTAAGAGGTCATATAGATGAGGTTTTTGGCCCTAGCGGGAAATTATATTTGGGTCAAAGCTATCATTAGATATGACACCATCAGGAAAGCCATTTCTGTGAATCCACCGCCGCATCTGCTCACATTAGTCCTCTTCATCTGCGGGATATGAGAAGACCATCGGAGCAGATGATTATGCTTACAAAATGTCCCCCTACTGGTCTTCGGACCTCAAAAAGAGTCATCTTCTTATAATCAAACCCATTGCTTTTTAATGGTAGGCAATAGAGATAAGAGGGAAGTGGGATATACTTGGGCTCAGTGCAGGCGTGTGAGCATTCATCACCTACCAGCACAGAATGGCCAGATACATGCTTTTGCTCTGAGAGAAGTGAAGGCAGGAAGCGCAATCTCTGTCCACCATTAGTAAGCAGCACCTCCAGCAATCACTTTATTTAAAGCGGCTTGGTGATGTACCACAGTCCAATCAATGGCATTTATCTGCTTTCTGAAAAAAGTGGATAATGGGATGAGGCAGCGCAGGGAAGGCGGGGGAAGTGTTAGTGCTTGGACTAAGTGCTTGGACTGTTTACAATCAACCACAATATAAGCCAGTTAGCGGTTTTAATGTTTTGGCTGAAACATTAAAAACAACTAACTGGTTTTAATGTTGCAGCTGATCAGTGTATGTTCTTTTTTTTAATGGAAATAAAACATGACAGTGTTGATTGCATGATTAGCCTTGAGGGCTAATGTCAATCAAGACCTGCTAGGGCCAGGTAGTCAGGACCCCAGGCTGGTGTGAATGGTATTCTGTGCTATGGCTTCAAAAATAGGAAAGTGATATATTCTTGAGAATCATACTAAGCCATGAGAGGCTCTGGTAGATTCCAGCAAAGAAAGTGACATTGTTGATTTTACTACAGGTTGGGAAGATGAAGAAAGACAAATGCCCCTGAAAGAGGATATCAAAACACCTGAGAGAATTGGAGAATCATTTTCCATCATCTCTCCATCTGCTTGTCTGAGTGGATTTGTATACTGGGAAAAAAAAATACCAGACATCTTTTTGTAATCAAAACAAAACCTAAATTTTTAAGGGATATCGTTTCAAATTCCCATCTTGGATGCTGATGCAAACACCCACCAATGACTCAGGCAGTCACTCTGAAATGCATGTTTAACAGTGGTTACTTACAGTGTAGGACAAAATGCAGAATGTAAAGAAACAGCTATTTTCATACTCTGTCCCAATTTTCTACTCTTGTTACTGAAAGCACTAGCTGCTTTGTAACCCTCACCCACAGCCCCGCCCCTATCCTGTTGCCGGGCGGTCTACAAACCCTGTATGGCACACACCTCTATGCTTACCTTGGAGGACATGGCTCCATTGAGGACCTGTCCGTTGCGGAACCAAAGGATCGATGCTGCCGGCTTGGCATTGTCAGCATGGCACGTTAGATTGAGTGGGTCGCCTGCCTTTAGGCTCACCACTGGTCCACCACTGATGACTGGGTCCTCTGGGGGAACTATTGATACAGACATGGGGGGGGCAAATGATAAACATGTTACAATAAATGGAGGGAATAGTAACACCAAATCAGTGTAACTGTGTAATAAGCAGTAAATCTGGACTATTAGTAAAGTATCTCGACATGTGATTGAGCTTTTAATCAATATGTATCGTGAGTTGTTTTGTTTGCAGGGCAATCTGGCATGAAATACCTTCATCATTATTGTTTCTACATGCATCAGCCTTGTTTGTCTGATGTATTGCGTTTCCAGAATGCTGTGACACTGAAAATCTATGATGAACCACACGAGACAAAACTATTTACAAATGGGACCTGCAAGGATTGACTGCATGACACCTAACCTCATCAAATAGTTAAATCCCATTTAATATGTGGACTTATGATGCCAATAAGAGAAGACATTTGGGTATATTTTAAACAAATTACGTTTCTTTAGCAAATAAAAACCACATACATGTTTGCTTGTACAGGTAAGCTGAGGACTTCACAGTGAGAAAAAGATTAATCCTGCACTAAATGGAAAACTAGCTGTAGAATGGTGTTTGAGGCACAGAATGATTTGGACGAGTCACAGCATGTATATCCAAATAACAATCACCTCTGCCATTAGTCAAAGCAGTTGTGACATCCCATCAAAAACACAGTATTCACATGAATGTCAGCAATAAATGTTATTAAGTCTATGTATACACTCCCCTTCCCCCTCCATCCCTAGACACACAGATGCGCATTTGTACCCACTATTTCACCCCCACTAGGCTTTGACAAATACAACAGAGAGTAGAAAGCATCATAACAATGCTATACGTGCCTCTAAATGACACTGATCAAAGCCCCATTCCTGTTTTAACCATGAGCTTGTCTTTTTCTTTCCTTTTTTTACAACTGAAACTGCAGTGAATTATTGATTGACCTGAGTGCTCATTACAATGCAGATCTGGGGCAAGATGAAATCAAAGGCTGCAGGCAGCTGCCATATTCCCCTGCAAAAGCATCATGATTGGAAGGGAGGTTGTTAGGGTTAGATTTATGCTGTCAGACAGCACTGAGATGAATGAAAAGAAAGAGAATTAGATTTTGGACACTGTTTTGTACATTTAATGACAATAACTATGAAAGAGCTGCTCTATGGCAGACATAAATGAGAGTTTGGATCTAGAGAGTTGTGCATACAGTAGTCTATGTTGCTCATTCCTCAGTGAAATTACTGACAGAAAATGTTGTTATACATTTATTTTACTCAGTTTTAGTTTTCAGTTGCTGAAAATCTGTTTTTTAAATGATCAAACAAAACCATTCTGTAATTACCTCTTTTTATTATATTTTGTATTGTTAGATGCAGCATGTAATACAATGTTACTGTTAAATTTTATTCCCTTACTGTTTACTGTTCACCCTCCTACTACTGTCTCAGAGCTGTATTAGTGCAAATCAAACATTTCACACTGATGCTGCTTCACATTAAAACTTGTGGGACCATAGGGTGATTTTCCCGTGGAGCATTTAAAGCAAAAGCAGTGTTTGTTACCGTGCTTAGTGGTAACCGATCGTTCATCAAATATGCATCATACAAAACAAAACAAAACATGGTAATTTCTGGCATTTTCTGTCAGCATTTCAGTTTTAAAAATTGCAGATTTTAACAAAATGAGAAGGATATTTCACAGGGAATTGTTAGATGAAGAACTGCAGACGACAGCCTGCACATCCTCTACTACTGGTATTGGACTCTGCTGTACTGTGGAAACTTCTTGGCCCTGTGCAGCATGAAATCAGATTTCAGTTGCAATTATTTTTGACCAACCTCTTTATTACAAAAAAATGGTGTGTATTGATGCTGCAACAATAAACACAATCAACCAGGACTGATATCTTGAGGATTACAACTTTAAGGTGTAGACTCAGTCTATTGCAGAAATAGTAATATATTATTTCTAGAATGATACAGAGCAAGTGGTGCAGCATTTTGAGACTGGTCATCCGCAGAAACATCACACTCCAGTTCTTTTTCACAGACAAGCTCATCTTAGTCTTCAAGTGGCTGATTAGTGCATGGGGGTGTCATTTTGGTCTTTCACTGTTACAACTAATACCTCTGCATTACATAAAATTATCGACTAAAAACATGGAAAATGTTTGTTGGTCCAATTATCATGCAACACAAGCATCTTTACTGAACATTTACAATGAATAAAGACTGAATTAGAGCAGTGTGGGAACATTGAGATCTGGACCCTGATTAGACCAGACTAATAACTTTGACCAACTGGACCAGTAAATCTGCTGTTTCAAAGACAAATCCCACTCACTGGTTCCTGTTGTGTGTTTGAGTTTGAAATGCGGTGTTAATTCTGGCTGGCTCTCTTTCATCTGGTCCTCATTAATATGCAGAAGGGTGCGAGAGGCAGAGGAATCTGAGGTCAGCACTAGCAGATCAGACAACAGAGTGTGCTGATCTAGGCAAGTAAGAAAGAGTCTTTGTGAGAATGTGGTCACCTTCTGGTCCTTCATCAGCAACTGGAGACAAGGTCAAGAAGATCACACGAGTTTATTCTAATGCTAAGAATAGTGTTGCTGCATGATATATAAGAGACAGAAACAGGGAGCATGTGAAAAGCATTTCGAGCCAGGACTCTCGACTCAGCCCTCCCATGTGTCATTCAAGAACACGAACAAAATGTGAAGCTCCGTGATGGCACTGTGACAGCTGATTGCAAAGATCCAGTGTTACTGGCTTGCTGTCACTGCTCCTTCGCAGATATGACTGAAACATTAGTTATATGTCAGGCATATAATGCAGCCATATTTTTTTTTGTGGCGAGGGAGAGATTACAAAGGAACGTCTGACAGTATATGAATGACAGGACTCAGTCATTGTACACTGAAGTGAGATGATTTGCTTGTTATTGCTTATAAAAGCTTGAAAACTCTCAGAGAAAGAGAAATCAGCGAGTTTTTCTTGCCTTTGACGGTAAATTTTTGCCCTTACAGATACTTACAAATATCAATATCTATAAATAAATGCTACAGGGTCAGAAGGTGATACGGTAATGAACGTGGTTATGCCCTTGCAGACTGTTTCAGTAAGTCACTGTTTGACCTTTAATAGTCTGAGTTGTCGACAATTATCCAGCTTCATGTTTTCCACTGAGGGATATCAGAGCATACAGTGCAAAAAGAGTTTATGATTTCGTGCATAGTGGAGACAGGAGGTCACAGGCAGACCACTGCTACACTTTCAGGTCATGTCTCCCCGTGGGGCTGCCTGCCAGCAGAACACTGAGGGTGAATGGTGACCAGAGAAGGAGAAGGAGGGCACGCCTGGCTGCCTCCATCCTGCATCCATACCTCTGTTTCTTTCTGTCCTTCGCTGTGTTTGAGATCTTACTGTATGCAGAAGGTGCCAGTGTTGAGACAGTTTGTGACAACCTGGACTGAAATTGTTTTCTGTGTAACTAGCACTCAGCTTGTGCTTCTTTGGCATATTTTTCAGACTGCTTTCTCTAAAAGAGCATGGAATTAATACATGAATGAATAAGAATGAATGACTAGGAAAAAAACAATTTAAACAGATATTTAGCTCTTTCTATTCATCCAAGATCTTTCATTGATTCTGCCTTATGACTGCCATATCAGTTATACAGAGGCCAAGCCTTGAACTTCAATCAGCCATCATCATTACTGGGCTGTTTGCAAACTCAGCAGTACCTAATGGTTCTAAATGAGCTCTTTACTGCAGCCATTCGATGGACTTAGCATAAGTAGTGTGGTCAGTGGTACAGATTGATCACTCCTTTTTAATTACAAGGCTTAGTTACTGCAACCCCTGTTCCTTTCACTACATTATTTTTTTATGATAATGTAAGCCCTTTCAACACTATCAAAAATCTGCATTCTCCTGTGCAACATAGACATAGAAACTGTCAGCATGAATATGCCCAGACACAGACATTCACACGTATTTTCAGTGATTACAGGATTTATGCAAATCAAAGATAAATGACAGCAGATCAGACAAAGAGTTTGTGCTTTTTTTCAATTCTGTATTAATCAAAGATGTAAGGCAAGTCGATTCAACTAAAGACTTTAAAATAGCTTTAAGATATAGCTAGTTCATTACTTTAATCATTTGGAAGAGTTTGTTGGAGTTAGTTTGACCCCTGGCTTTGTTACATCATAATTTGTTTCATATTTTTCTTTCTTTTTGAGGGGGGTATTTTTTTTTTTGAAGGATAAATCCGATTGGTCTGTCAGAACTTACATTAACTTAACCCAGTCCATTTGATAAGTAATTCCACTATTCTAAGGATGCTAAAATTTTATGGACATCAATTACCTCATCCAATCTGAGATAAGACTTTGGATTCATTTATGTATTTATCCAAATGTACCAATGCTAAACGTATCTGACTATGAACCCCATCTTGAACACTTCAATCAAAAAAAAAAGAAAAAAAATGACACAGTGATGTCAGAAAGTCTGGACTTCAGTGAGATCGTTTACTTTTACTGCATAATCAAAGATATCCATAAATGAGACCAAGGTATATTGATGTGTTATTAACTCAACATTGCAGGGCAGTAAGTCTGTCACATCCAGGAGGGGCCTGAATAAACCCTGGGGTCATAAAGTTCCCTTTTTTCCCAGGATACATATGAATTCTCCAAACACAGAACATAAAATTCCCCAAACCAAAAACATAAAACTTGAATTTATGTGAGGGGCAGCTGATAACATGTGCTGGAATTGGCTGAGAAATGCTCTTCAGTCTGGTAAAAACTGGTGTTGCTGATGGTGAACCTGCATGGTTTTTCCAGGCCAAACCAATATTTCGGGGGGGGGGGCTTCTCCAAAGCAGCCAATGAAATCCTGCGAGCACTCCAGCTTTCCAGGAGCATGGGCAAGGGAGAAAAAGCAATTTGGAGGCAGATGAATGAGAGAGGGCTCCTCACAAGGAGGCTGGATGGTATCGGGGAGGGGAAGGCTGGCAATGTGTTGCTGCTGTAGCACTGGGCTTCAGCAGACGTGTCCTGAACAACAATGAGCTTCCTGACTTGCCTGTCTATTTCAGAAGAATGCTTGCATGGGCCGCCTGTCACCCCACTGCGACAGCTTGCAGAGTTTGTGATAGATAGATCAGGAAAATAGAAGACAAAAAGGGGAGGAGAGGAATACCGAACACAGGTGGATACAAGAGACATGCGTGGCTCACTGGCCCAAATCACTGGCCCTCTTCAAGTGCTGTCATTGTACATCTGTCTGAAAGCCAGAAGACTCTCAGTCATGTGTAAGCACATGCACACACACAAGATGAGAGAAGTGGACGAGTGAAATGACTGAATGAAAAAGAAAGTGAGACAAATACACAAAGTCATTGACTCTAGCAAATAGTATGGCCGACTGTACAAAATGTATACACAAAATAAAAAAGCAATAGAGGAATGATTTGCACGAAAGTGTGTGTTGCCTCCTGGTAAAAATTAATGAACTGGAAGGATAAATATGGGATGGAAGAAAAAGGGAGAGAGTGGAAGGAAGTGGATGCACAAAAAGGCTGCGATTTACAAGACCAATTTTTGGTAACATTTTGGAGAATGGAAACACTCGTTAATCATTTGGTAGAGCTGGTGTCATGATTTACAAAATGAACAGTGCCAGATGAAATGGAGGAAAGCAAGGATGAAGATAAGATGAAGAGTGTGGAGATGCCAGAGACGTGCAGCGCCTGCTCCGTCACAGCGCAGCCATGTGCAGCTCCAGAAAGCTACTCTCCACAGATTGTGAGGGTGCTGACATTGCTGCTTACCACCCGGCTGAGTTGTGCTACGTAGCTATCGCATATGTGTATGTGTAAGAGAGTGGCAGGCAGGGATTTTGAAAGTCAGGCTCCTAAAGCAGAGTTAAAAATTATAAGCCAATCATCAGTTTCTGACAACAATTACAATCGGCTGAAGCAAACCTATTTACTCCATTATGTGAACTCAAATCAGCTCACCACCTGTACACGGTTGGCACTGCTGTTTTGCAGAGCACAGATGTATTTGTGTTACTTCCCTCCCTTCTGTTGAAATGCAGCAGGAAAAAAAAACAAAAAACATCCTACATACAGTCTGTCTACCAAAATCATGCACCTGTTCACAGTCCTCTGAAATCATAGATATACTTATCATTCCATCTTGTTTTTCAGACAAAATGGCAGAAAAGGCAGTGTAATATAAACATTACAGCCTTATATTCTCTCGGAACGACTGCCATTTAAGACACTTATCTCTCCCATTGCTCTGACTGTGATGCTTGGCTAGACTGAAATTAACTTTTGTAAGAGACAAATTGGTTACTTACACTGGAGGCTTTTTTCTTTCTTTCTTTAACTTCTCTGCAAACTCATAATTGGACTGCTGTGAAAATCTGAGTGGCTCACACACACATACACACACAATTTCAACAGCAGCACTCTTTGAGACACATATACATGTGTATCTACACACACAAAGTGCTTGTGCACAAGGATCTTATTCCTATTTACTGTCCAAGGTAATAGAACAACTAACACAGGAGACGGACTAAAGTTACCTCTAGCCCTGCTGAGCCATCACGCAGCTCTGCAGAAGCCAGTTACACCTAATACTGCATAATGATAATAATTGCTCAGGTGAACAGACAAACAGAGAACAGAGGAAAGTTACTTATTTGCATAAGTTTTTTTCCCCCAAGGAAACAAAAACAACAGCTAAATTGGACCCAGTGTTATATAGTCAGGCCAACAGTTGCAAACAACATCTCTTATTACAGGCCTGTCTCTGGTCAGTGCTTCCCACAAGCTGCGAACAGTCTCAGTGTCTGAATTAGCAGTAAAACAGCTCACACACTCTCAGCAGAGAGCAGAGGTAGCACCACGGACATTGGTTTTGACAAATTACACATTCATGGACTGTGCAGAATAGTTTGTGTGAATTGTTTTCAGCATGAAAACTTCTAATTCCTCAGTGGCTTTCTTTTTTTTTTAACCCGCCCTCAAAGTTCACCTCCATTACTAAAAGGATGGCAGCATGATCCTTGACAAATAATGAATTCAGACTTATCCACGGAAATGGCTGATTCAGCTTTGGCAATTGGAAACAACATTAACAAAAGATACCCTTGGGCTTTTGTGTACATGAATATTGTTGCTGAAGCGTGGGTCCAAAACATTAACAATGCAGGAAAGGAAAACAAACATCTTGCACACAATGGTTCATTCAAATGGCATGCCATCAAAAATGTTTGTCAGAGGACCAGCATCATAGTTTGTTCATAATTGCCCGTCATTTTTAAACCTCTAATGTAAGTGTTTGAGTTTGTATATTAAATTTATTCCACTTTGATAATGGTATGATTGAGATATTGGTTCAAATATAAAGCCATAAGATACTGTACTTGAAAGACGGTCATCTCACATCAGAAATAACACATGAAGGGAAAAAAAGAGAGAAACCACTATGGCGCCTGGGTAATTTTCGCTGCATAAATATTGCAATCATCAACTATTACTTTTATAATTAATTATTGGAAATGTGCCCGGACACCACTGATTCATGACAATTGAACCAGTCATAACAGTTTTATCATGACTTGTATGATGTATATTTCATATTATGCTGTTTTGTGACTGTACCTGCAACCTTTGCTTCAAAACTTTTAAAAATATTTAGATTGTATTTGAAATTATGACCATAATTGGCCTATATCTTACGATAAAGTTTGTACTGAACCTAACACCCATGTGTTTTCATTAAAGGGAAATATTTTCTCCTGATGAAGTTAGAGCTTCCAAGCCTCTGCTTGATCTCATTAGTATGGTCTGTGGTATGACCCTTATGAGCCTGCCCTGGGCAGAGCTGCAAAAGAGAAGCAAATAATTACAAAAACCTATGTCAAAAATGTTATGACATATGACAAAATAGTTATGACAAGAGGAATAATCGCTCTGAGTCTCAAAATAAACTGAAAGTCAGCTTATGATAGGATTGCATTTATTACTCAAGAAGCAGTAACAGTAACATACAATTAGAAAGAATGTCATGCTGAGAGGTCATGCTGGCCACTTTGTTATCTTGGAGTTTATCTTTGATAAATACTTGATACCCAATTTTAAATCTTAATTTAAAGAGATTATGTAGACATATCTCTTTGCATTACATTGCAAATCAATTTAGTCATCAAAGAAGTTCACGGCTCTGTATTAGCAAGGATTGATTCAATAACTGCCACCACATTCCAAGTAATATTATGATACAGTTTCATTTGCGGAAAAGATTAACATGTTTCCGATCAACAAAAAACACCGAACACCTCAGAGTTAGCAAGTTTTTCAGCCAAAGACCTCAATCAAACAACGGTGCTCTCCCCTCCCCTTGCTCTAGTGGTCCCCAACCTAAGGTAGAAAGATTAGAGCAAAGGTCTGGAGCAGTGCCAACTTGCTGCAAGGGGTATAATTAGTCTCAGGGGTCTTTTTAGGACTTTAAACACTCTATTCCATTTCTTCATGACTAATTCACAAGACCTTGATTCTCCTTTGGCATTTGAGGGTAAGCCTGCAAGCCATGAAAATGCTTGGATGGGTTAAGTTCAACATCAGTTTTCTTCTCAGAGCTTTTGGATTAAGGAACTTCATTAGTGTTTGTAAATCTTGATGTTGTCATTGTTTTCCTTTGTGAATTCCAATTCAATCATGATTGAAAATAAAACAAAGCTTTTTCTACTTGTTGAATTTTTTTATTGTGCATTAGCAGTTCAGGTAAGGTCACTGCTACTATGTTTTTGTAAACTGTTTACCTTCCAAGGACAAACTCAGCAAATTATTTGGAAGAAAAGCAGAGAATGCGAAAATGGCGTTTTTTATTAAATGGAAGTGATAAAGGTTTTTATTTATGTGTTAGGAAATATTTGTGTTATGTTATTTGCAAGCCTATGAAAGTCAAGAGGATTGAGGTTCCTCTGATATGGCACATGGAGGAGTTTGGGCTGATATTGAATTATGGAAGATGGAGGGGAGAGTTTTAGATTTATTCTGCTGTCAGCTCGAGGAAGGGAGGCTGAGTGCTTGTGCACTGTTGGGTGTGGGTGTGCATGTATGCATATTGTGTATGTATGTGTGTGTGTACGGACATAGGTGTGTGTGGCCGATAGACACACTCTGTCACCAGTGGCAAGTAATTGACAGCTTGGAGTTTGCAGTTACACAGGCCTTGCATATATTTCCTTCATTACTTTGTGTGTACGTCAGCCTGGAGTTCCCCCTGGCAGTGCGTTTAGGGGTCAGCTAGCTCGGCGGGGGATTAAACAAACACCTTCTATTCAGGCTTAGTGGGAGGAATGATAAACTTTCACACACTCAATCAGCCAAATAGGTATTAAAGGTTTCCCATTTTCTCTTTTAAATAAACAGGACCAACTTCTGCACTTCCTGCAGATCTACATTGCTTGCAAGCATTTGTAGATGGGTTTTTGTTTTTTTTTAGTTTTGTTTTTTGTTTTAATCATTTTGAGTAGTCAGTGTAGGATTTGCCAAATCAGAAAAGCACATTTTTATACCCATGAAAATCTCAAGCATACTAAGATGGCTAAAGAAATTGGTATTAAATACGATATTTAGTAATGACAATGCTGAAATACCCTTAACTGAATATAGTTGATTTGATCAAATCCATTAACAGTGACATTTCTAAAGTGTTTGGATTCACATTTTAAATTTTCACCTCCTCTTTCCTTCCTGTCTTTGATGCTGCAATCAAATTGCAATGTTTCTGCGAAAATCTCTATGTCAGGGCAGCTAAACAATGAGAGATCTAAAAAAAAGTATGGAAAGAAGGAAAGTATCTCAAGGTAGGAAAGTGCAGTCACAACAGACATTTTTAGCTCTCAGTACAAGTCTCCATAATTATTCATTCACATCCATTTGCGGGGAGGCTTGTGGCAGCCAGAGAAATGTTATGCCGCAATTTGTCTTCATGTCTCTCTTTTTCTCCTGCTGCCTTCTCCCCTACAAATCATTAGTTTCACTTTTCATTAGGCTGGATCAATAAGGCAGATCAGTCGCTCGTGGCGAGGATACTACGTGGCGGACACCCTTCTCTCTGTCTCTCTCTCACGACTCTTTTTTTTTCCTCATTCCTTCTCCCTTGTTCTCTTTCACTTTGTCGTTGACTCCACCAATCTTTCAAGCCATGGTGAGGGAGACTGTGAGAAGCAGCAGGAGACAGGAAGGGCCCAAAAAAGAGATGTGGTTGTTCTTGTGTTAGCGAGTAAGGCAGAAATGGCAATGCTGAATGATAAATTGAATAAGTTTAATTAAAGGCACGTAACCTCTCAATCTTACAGTAATAATGAAAATGGAGGCCACATGCAGAGGAAAGAAATTAAAGTGGAATTATAAGGGTCTGTAAAAGTTTAGTCACTTTAACATTAAAAGCCAAATGGTAACAATAGCATTGATTTAATTCTTTTGTGATTGTTTAATACCAGATTCATCTTATGGTCGTCAGGTTTTGCTGTGGATATTTCATCAAGGTCTGTGAATACTTCAATTCAATACCTGCATTTGTGTGTGCACATGTATTTATATTTTCTGTGCAACTGAAGTGAACAACGACACACTTTAAATTTATTCTACTGTAAAGCACTTCTTTTTTTGGGGCCCATTGAGCTATGATAGTGCTTCCAGGATCAAGATTATAGATTTGGGTTGAAAATTTTGGATGACTCATGTGGGCTCATTCTCCCCATTCTCCTTCAGAACAACTGGTTGTTGATTCAAGTAATATAGCAAACAAAAGCAGAACACTTAAATATGTTTGTGATATGTAAGCAGCTTATGCTACGTATTCTAGTTTATGCTATATACATATGCTATCAATAAGGACAGTTTCTGTGATGCTGATCTGATTTTTTATTCTGCCCCCTTACATCCTCAGAAGCACCTTGATAGTAACATGAAATACTGAAAAACTTAAGAGAAAGGGAGAAGCCAGTGATACTGGGGAAAGCTTTCACATGAGCTGCTTTTAACCTCAGTTACTGGAAGTTGTTGCTGCCAGTGCAGTGGTATCTTTTGGAGTCTATGCGTGTTTACTTTGGACTCACCCAGCACAGTGAGACGGGCAGGACGGGACCTCATGGCAGCCTGGACAGCCTGGCACTCAAACACAGCGTCATCCATCAGCTCGGCACGCTGGATTCGCAAATGATGCTCTCCTGATCCGTGGTCGCCAATCACTGTGTAACGAGGATAGCCTGCAGTGCAAACACATTTGCTCATTGTAATCACCCCCCAATTCTAAATGGTACTTATTTGCCAAAAGAAAGAAAGTAAAGCTGTCGTTTTAAAGCTTTGCATAGTTATAGCAACAAATAAACCTAACAAAAAGATGTGAGCACGTTTTGTCACGTGTCTTCTTAAGTTATACGGTTTATTGTCGATTGTAAATGGCAAACATGCTTTAGTTGGTAAAAAACATAAACAAATGTGTCCATGTTAAAACGAAAATATCGGTATGAGCACGTTATTTTTAATTGAGTTGTAATGAATTACTTTATAGGTGAATGTATGTTTTAATCGTTCATTTTTTAATTTACTCACAATGCATTTTCATACATGTTTTTATAGCACCCTTGGCAAACTTAATGAGCTGCTGTGGAGGTTGCTGCATTCTGGAGAATTATTTTTTTTACTGCAACCATAAACAGGAGCAGCTCGAGTTTGAGTTGTTTCAGCATTGCTCTGTGAAATGATTTATAGTTTAATAATGTAAGAAAGCAGAGCAATATCCAAGAGACCTGGGCATTTTACACAAATCAAACAAGATGGTTTTAAAGATATCCCCTTAACTATTATCGAAATATGCATTGCGAGTGTGTTGGGGAGTGCATCCCTCCACCGGGGTAAATAAGCTGGAAGAAGAATGTGTTTGACTGGGAAACTCTATGGGCTATTTCTCATGCTTATGAAATTGCTCCTCTCTGATGATACCTTTTCTTTTCTGCTTACTGAATCTTTCTAATTATTGAGGATACAAACTTAACCATAAAAAGTGCACTCCAAAAAATGTAAAGAATTCCCATAAAGGAACTGGTCCTTAAGTAATTGAATTAATGAATTAATGAAACTAGGGAGAAGGATTGGAGAGCTTTCCAGTGGAACGAGGCCAGACCTTTAGCCTCACTTCAACTCTGTGCTTTGTAAATGAAAACTTAATTCTTTAGAATCACGCTCTTGTCATTTCCTCTACAGAAAAATTGCTATCACTAGCCATCCAACTGTTGGGTCAGTGCCAACAAATGTTGGATGTAAAATATTGATTTCTCAGTAAGAGTCAGCCAATGACTCATGTTCACTTCAGAGATCCCCAAACACTTCAGTCTTTCACTGTAAAGGTTTTACAGGCTGGTTATATGTTTTAGCACCCAAAAGGAACATAACAGAATTGGCAGCCTCATAACAGCTTTAAAATCCTTGAATATGTCTCCTGCAAAAACCTATCCTATGCTCAAGTCCAATTACAGATTGTTGCTTCATTGAATCCAGTTGCCTTTAATAGAACATGAAATTGGCTCATTTTATGCTGGTGGGGTGAGCTACAGCTGATTAAGTCACTCTGTATTTCATCTTCCTATGTGTGGGTCTACACAAAAGGAGATGAAGGACAGAAGAATGCTAAATTTTAATAAAGTGAAGAGGGCTTAATAGGTGGCATGCTAAATAAAAAATAAGCAAAGGTGTAAGCTTCAATCGGTGGATGATCAAACCAGCCACACAGGTAAGAAAATGTTTATTCTCTTTGAATTTACTTGATACGTGTGTCGTACAGTGAGCTAGACCAAACCTTCAGTTAAAACAGAGTGTAAATGTAACAAGGTTGATAGAATTCTGGTCATAACTAAAAGCTTCCCTGATTAATTCTAATAACCATTAACTGAAAAGGAGCTTTCCATGTTTTCATGCTCAGAATAGCACCTAAAATAGACGAACCATTATGTGCACAAGGTCACAGAGGGAACCATTTTGCTTCAATTTTATATTCGTTGATGAGATTCAAAGCAATATTGCCATTGCAGATCACAAGGGTAATGATCATTGCACATTCTGAGTGATGTGACCTTGATTTGACATCAGTCCACCTAGTGAGTCCCTGAAAAACCTACCCCATAACCAGGGTTTACTTCAAATGCAGTTTTGTTTTGCTTGCTTTTTCTTAATTGTAGCAACGTATAAACCATGTAAATTGCTGTAACACAAACAGATGATCTGACCAATTACCTCATCTTCGCCTTCGGCAAACTAAGAATAATTTTGCTGTGCGAGGATATGGCTCTCTTCCAGTTAATCTCTGTGCATTAGCTGGGTCCAAAAGGAGAAGTCCTTTGCATTTGAGGTGGATAGTAAATTATAAGAATGTTATAATCTTATTTTCAAAGAATGCAAACATACTGTAATTAGTGTTTTTCACCTTATAAGCACCTTTTTCATGCATTTTGTCAATATCACTGAAACTATACCAGCACATATGAAGACTGATCACCTCTGCACATGTGACGTGTATCTATAAAGGGCCATTGATCTTAGATCTCAGCAAATTTAAAAGACACAATGTGTTACCCCAAGCAAACAATGTAAAATAGGCCCATTAAGGAGTAATGAATCCATCAGGGGGGAATGGATTTGTCTCGAGGCCGGATCAATGGTGCACGCGCATGCGTGTGTGCGTGTTAGTAAAAAAACACTTGAGGCGTGGCATAGTGATTTATAGCAGTCACCTAGAGCATGTTTCACACAGTGTACCCATCAAAGGATAGAAACAGGTTAGCTGCAGCTGCAAACAGGTGACCGGTGTTCAATTTGCTCCCATGAGAGGTAAGAGTGATGCTTGCTGCTGAAGATCTGCTAATTGTCAGCTTCTCTTTTCAAGAGTTCATTCTCCTATATCCTAAGTGCATTGCATAATTTATACATGTATACATTCCTTTTCAGTTTTTACAGTGTGCACAAGGAGAGTTCAATTATAGCTGTTTTGTCTTGTCACCATCATCATGCGTAGCAGATGCATTCTCCGTCATGCATATTCATGACATTGATTGATATGTTCTGAGCTGCTGTGAGGCTACTTTACTTTTTGTAATTAAAGTGGCAAAGCATGACATAAAAGTGAATGAATAGGAAATTCAGGGACAGATAGAAATCATTGGCTTTTGTGCTGTGATTTCTTGCACTGAATGGTGAAAGAGTTCTCTCAGTTTAATCACTTCTCCTTTGAATGGAAACAGGTCCCAGGCAGAGCCTGCTGTTGCCGACGAAGCTTCTTTCTATGAATAGCCGTGCAGACCTATATTATTGAACTCCTCCATGCAACATTTGATTCGTTGCACTTTTATGTATACAGCTGCCACTTTCCTTTCATTGTGTACATCTTGCAATGGATGTACCAACATTCTTACTGCAGTATGCATTGCTTGTTTATGAAGGCAGGAGTGATAAAAAGGACAGCTGTGGAGCGCTTTATTTCCAAAAAGTGTCATCCATCTTAATAGCAAGCACTCAGCCCCTGTCTGTTTCATGTTGTTGATTTTAGCAACCTACTGTATCTTCTCCACGCAGGCAGCTTTCTTCCTCATACAGAGCCCTGTGGATTTTTTTAAACAGTTTTCACTTGTACATTGTATCTTTGGAATGATTATTCAGTCAGATAAGAAGAGAAGAATGGTTGTGGAAGGGGGCAAGGGCATGAGTACTGCATATGTACATGATGGTTAATCTATTCATGGATGCCTTATTAAAGGTTGATTTTCTGTAGTCTCCTTATGCATTGTGATCAAATCTTTTATCCATATTCTTTCTTCTGACTTTGCCCATTCTTGGAATGAGATTTGATCTTCATTGTTTTGTTTTGTTAAATTAATAAGTTATAAGAGGATAAAACAAACTACATCCCACCTTCCCTCTGACCCTAAATAAAACTGTGCTCCCTCTTCCATTCTCTTTCTCCCTCATTCTATGTCTCGCAAACAAAAGTCCTCTCTCTGACTGCCTCCTCTTCCTCAAAAGGAGAGTTGAAGACTGCAGGACCATTGTTTACTGCATCCTCTCAGCCTCCCCTGGGCCTGATAAGGACCTGAAGAAGGAATTGGTTAGCTTTACTGGGGCTCTGTCAGCAACTGAGGTTTAATTACAGACAACATCAGTGACAGGGAAGGCCTCTGAGTGTTTGGTAAAGGTCAGAGTGTAGAGGGCCCTCAACCTCTAGCGGAATATATATTCAATCATTCCTGGTCATAACATAATCACAGTGTTTTAAAAATATCTACTGTTGGAAATGTATGTCATTGTGCTAGAATTGTGATTATTCTTAGTTTTTCTCAGTGTTCATTGACTGGTGGTGTGTGCATGCAAATTGGAGTAAAGTAACGCATCCTGTTGTGTGCTGTGCAGATTTAAATGGATCTCTGTTTTTAAAAAAACTTAATGATCATTTCAATAAATGATGCAGACATACAATGCTTTTATGGATTTTCTCATTCAATAGCTGAGTGCCTCAGAAGGTTGTTAATGTTTATTTAGGGAAGTGAAGTGTTTCCTTGAAATTCATCAAGGTCATGAATATACATAAAGCCTCAATTGGTAGAACAACAGGCTACTAAATGACAGTGCAGTAGTCACTTTTATTCCAAATTAAACAATTAAGGCAATTACACATGAGGTGCAGTGTAATTAGAGGATGCCAGCTACTCTTCAAAAAGCCATTTAGCAGCTTGAAGCACCATAGAAAGACCAGGGCCACTATTGATTTCACATTTCATTTGGGTTATTGTGCTTCTCTGCCAAACACATAGTATAAGGGATTTTGGTCTGCATCTAACACAGAGACAGCAATGAATTTTTGATTCTGTTTGGTCATATTGTGTGATATAATTATTGATTTTTCACACTATACTTGTAATGTGATACTTTTTGTAAAACACTATTATGAGGCCTCTTATCTGTCTATGGAGTGACAGATTTGGCAGAGGGTAGAATGTTGACAAGAGGGGGCTCTGGATGACAAACAGAAAGCAATTTGAATATAACTTTTATATTGTAGAGTGTAATTAATAGAGGAAGCTGAGAATGAAGGAGCAATGCAGGGTTACAAGGGGATAAGTGCTGCTCCTTACCAGATAGGTCTCTGCCAACTCCCAGCGCCAGGCCATCTTTGATCCACAGAACTATACCATGGTAACCGGGGATGGTGCATGGTAACGTCACAGGCTGGCCTGCCACCACCACCAGGTCCTGTGGCTGCTGGGAAAACATGGCCTCTGCCCCTTAAGAAGAAAAGAAGAAGGGAAAGGTTAGTTCTAACCCATTTAAATCATTACCTTATTTTAATATAATCAGGACAAGAGGGGCATAGAAAATTCAAGATCAAAGAGGAGACTAAGTGGGGTTTTACAAACACCTGGTTTCAACGTTTCAAGTGCTGAATGAAGTAAAAATGAAGGGAAGAGCAGCATATGCCCATTTCCACCAATTTCACTCAAACCTCTTGTCAAACTCAAGTTGAAAGAACCCTAAAGGGTAATATACAAATGTGGCGTATTCTTTGACTATCCTTGATAAAGGAGACAAGATACTATACATGCATCAAAGGTGTCAGTGCAGCACCAGGACTGAAGCACAGGCTAAGAGACAGCCATCGTAGCTCAGCTTGGTTCATTTATGAAGGATGTCACTGTACAGATGGGCTGGGCCCGTACACACCACAGCAGATAACACGATCTTGTCTGCCAACACTGCTCTAGTGGCATACATTAACTCGAGCTCACACCCATGTATTCCAACTGTGCAACTACTATTAGCTGCACTCCTCTTACTGCGTGTTCAGGCGGAAAGTGGTGTGCAGTGAACTCCATTAGAGGCAGAGGGTGTGTTAATGGGGAGGGGGGGAGTAGTTTTGTGGATCAGAGTGGAGCGTACAGACTGGTAGTGATGTGTCGTTAGAAACCCTGGCAGGCTGCCTATCAACTAAAGCCTACACACACACATATACACACACTGACATGCATTCAGACAGACACTCCCAGTCTGATTTGAGAGCACGAACTGCAGCAAAGGTTTAAAAGTGTCTCTTCCTCTCTCACATTTTACCGAGACATTTTTGTTCACAGTGGTTTCTTTTTTCCAAACTTCTAAGTTCATGTCTACCTCTTTCTTGAACAACATAATGCTCCTCTTCCTACTTGATGTTTAATGGCATGAACACAGTGGCACATTCCAAAGCATTTACTTCTATTGACCCAAATTGGCACACACACATTTTCTAACCTAATCATATGCTAATAAAAAAGCTGATATTACTAATAAAATATAATGAATTACAATAATAAGCAGAGCAAAGACAGTATGGAACATGAAAGCACATTTTCCTCTTACAACACAGTTGTTATCACATTGCAGTCGTCTACTGCAGTTCTCTTTATGCGAAGTCTTATATTCAAAAGGAAATTACTTATCCTATGGGTGACAGGGCAATTGATTAGCTTTGTTGTTTGATTTAAATTCACATCAGGGGAAAGACTGCTGTCATACAGGGAACAGATTTTAATTTAGTTGGAAAATACCATTAGAACCGCCGCAAGTCATTTTTCGGCTTTGGACTGAATTCCATGTGTTTGATAGCTTTTTAAAGATAAGCAGAAGTTTTCATATTGATTCGTACTTTGTATACTCTCTTCCCCATGTCACACATGCCTTCACACCACACACACACACACATACACACACACACACACACACACGCACACACACA
Source organism: Istiophorus platypterus (assembly GCA_016859345.1). Lineage (NCBI taxonomy): Eukaryota > Metazoa > Chordata > Actinopteri > Istiophoriformes > Istiophoridae > Istiophorus > Istiophorus platypterus. The sequence continues at coordinate 19,700,856 of CM029116.1, forward strand.
CACACACGCACGCACGCACGCACACAAAGGCATGCACACACGCACAAACACACACACACACACACACACACACACACACACAGAAATACATAATCCTGTACACTGCCTCATTTTAATATACATCTATTACTAAACCAACATCAGGAAAAATAATGTGCTGTACTTCAAAGCATATACTGTAATGGGTTTTTCATCATCTTGAGACTCAGCCGCTTCTCCCCGGCTAACCAGGCCCTTTGTGCATGTATATTGTGGCTGATGCTGGTGATTTGAAACTTTATCTCACCATATGTGTTGCCCTTCAAACCTAGACGGCTTTGTTCAGCCCTTGACTGCGGTCCCACATGAGGAGCTTATCTCGGCTGTACTCTGCTACCCAGTCAGCACACAGATGAAGCACGCTAACATATAGACAGCTACTTGACAGATCTCCTGGCATGTTGTAGAAAAACATTGCCAAGGCCATGTATCTTGTATCTGCTCAGTCATGACTGATATTATCGAACAGGTCAGTTTGTGCTGTAATTGATTTAACGCTGGAGGGATCTCTCTGTTGGTAGCACGCATGCCTTCCTGCCTCCTCCAACTCGCCTCTATCCTTACTTCTGCCCTCCCTTTTCTGGCCTCATGTGTAATCAAGAAAAAAAGGAAAAAAATTGATTAGAGATTATCTTTCGGAGACAGGCTACCTGTCATACTGGTGCACATTTTCACCAGGGAGATTAGTACAATATCAGCTTGATTACAGCGTTCAATTAGGTGAAAAACACTCTTAGCTGTTTTATACTGTGCGTTTGATGTTGTGTCAGCACAGAGACAGATTTTGGCACACAATTTGCAGTAGGAGTTCACACTAATTCTGTGTCACGCTTTGCCCCTAGAACTGTTGTGAGCAAATATTTGACTTCTATAACAGCCCCTTTCGAAAATATTAATTACCAGTACTCTACCGAATCATACGTCTTTCACACAAACTCAAACACATCAACAATTACTCATTGTTTCCACTGAACTTGAGCTGGATGACTTATAAGGGCACTCTGCTCACTCTGCACAGCAAGATCAGTTTACTTGTCACGGGGAGTGCTACTCAGCCTTTGCAGACAGACTTAAAAATGCGTTCAATTCAAAGTGGGGACAGGAGTTTGAAAGACATAAGTTTTTTTACCAGACAAGGAAGGTCTAACAAATGATACTACTTAGTTGCATCCAACATTTTTGGATTTTAAGCCTTCCGCTTGTCCTGAATCTGAGCTAGGTCCTACCTCGTTTTTATACTGAGAAAGTATTCTTTAAGTGTGAATTCTTAAAAGTTTGTTCTCTGTTTTCAAGATTGATGCCCTAGAAGAGCTATTAAAATACGCCGGTGACAGAGACAATCAAAGACTTAAGTGACACCAGCTTGTACTTGTCACTTGAGCAGTTAAAACGTGACCCCCTTCATTCAATTTAAAGCCTGGCTGAGCTCTCATGGTGACACAGCAGTAGAGAAATGGAGGTGATGAGTTTGAGAGGGTCTGGGCTTCCATCAAGGTAGCTATACACAGAATAAATCTCTGTCACATCTGCCAGATTTATCCTTCACTGGGCATCACAGCATTGGCAAAAATTGTGCCCCTCCCTAATCTACCTCTTCTATATTCTCGTCCAGGCATGGCACGCAAAGGAGTGAAGACAACCCATGTCCCCTCACTTATTCATGAAAAATATTTTCATAACTAAAACATCCAATTAAGAATTAAGCACCTCATTTTGCAAACGTTATCACTGACAGTAATAGGAGGGGAGGAGAGTGACTATGCTCAGTTACCTGCAGAGCTGGAGATCCACGTTAATAACGTTTTATTAAGCAATCTAATGGGGTTTATGAGAGAGCTTGGTTAAAAAAAAAATAAATAATGAAAAGAAAAAAAGTCTAAACATGCCAATTTGCTGTGAGAGAAATGGGCTTTGACTTCAGGGGTTAGTTTCTGTAAACGTGTGGGCACACAGAGCTGGAGCAGACATCTTTTGTCTGTCGCTAAAGACATCAGACAGTCCCCTGGGTTTTCTGACTCAGCAACAGCCAAACCTGGACTATGAATAGAACTTAAAAAAAAAAAAATAGTTATCTACTTAGTTCGTTTTCAAATTCTGTCTGGGAAGATTAGTAACCAGAATAGAGAAATGTTTTACTTCAGCTCTTTGGATTTGTTAAATCGACCATAATGCTTTTGCTCAAATCTTTCATAAGAGCTTATCCACCTATTATCTAGCAGCCACCTTTCCTTAGAGACACACTGCATATATATACAACAAATTCACATATTTTACAATGAAGGTCAATGTCAAATGTTAGCTGGAACAAAATAAGTGAAATCTTTTCCTCTATCTTTATCTGTCTAACTCTATTTCAGTCACTATCTCAGTCCAATAATGATATTGAAAATAACAGAATTTCAACAGGCCTTAGGTGAATAAGTCTTCAAGGATAGTTCCAGATTGAATACATTTGCCATCATAAAATTATAATACAGGCACTTCTATGGGTGTGTCTGGCTGTGCAGGCTTTACATGACAATCATCATAAATTAAATCATCAAAAACACTCTCCTGTAATTACAGGAAAAAAAGATTTGCTCAGTGGTCATTGCATACACATTCAGACAAATACGAAAAAACATTAGAAACCTGATTTCTGCATTCCCAAATTCCCATATTTTTGTTTATCTTTTATATATTCAGATAAATGGTATTTAAGCAAATTACAGTGGTGAACATCTATCCCTTAACAGTTATGTTTGAATAGGGTTTAAGTATGAAACCTTTTTAGAAACTCAAGTTATTCTCACTGAAATTGCATTCAGTGTGTTCTGAAAAGTCAAAGTTACATGAGGTTGCGAACAAATCAATACTTTCACAGAGGGAAGGGACAGAGAAAGGGAAATCAGATGCTGGAATTTCACATTGTTCAACCAGCTTTTACTGAGGTTTTGACACAAATTGCGATATAGAATGATGCTGTATTTCTCAGAGCAGCACGACTTTTGTTACACTGACAACCTTATTAATAAAAAATGTATCCCCCAGATGTTACAACAATAGGCTACATAGGCTACTTCCAAAATATACTGTTAAGGCAAGGCAAGTTCATCTATATGGCACCATTCAGACATAAGGCAATTCAAAGTGCTTTAGAGAGGCATAGAAATACATTAAAAATTGCATTTAAAAGACAATATAACAGAAACACACAAAAAAATCTCTCAGATGCAGCTGTCATAGTTGCAACAATAGTTACTATTGGTAGTGATAGTTAACAACAAGGACTTTTTCATGAAGCTCCATCAAGCCCATCAAGGGAGGCATGTATTACTATCTATCTGTCTTCCTCATCAGAATGTTCAAATCCTTTATTTCTGCCTTTCCAAGTTTAAAACAAATACTATATGACGACTGCAAATACGTGTTACCCTCAATTGGGTATGTTTGTTTCTGACTTTGATTCATGTTGGGTCTAACAGAATTTAGGAAGGTGAGATGAGAGATCTTTGACAAGGACTGCCTAGCTGTTTCAAATGGTTGGAAAAAGGCACGTAGTCAAAGACTGTGCATGGAGCCATATTCATAATGTGGACCGGCTCAAGTTATTCTCACTGAAATTGCATTCAGTGTGTTCTGAAAAGTCAAAGTTACATGAGGTTGCGAACAAATCAATACTTTCACAGAGGGAAGGGACAGAGAAAGGGAAATCAGATGCTGGAATTTCACATTGTTCAACCAGCTTTTACTGAGGTTTTGACACAAATTGCGATATAGAATGATGCTGTATTTCTCAGAGCAGCACGACTTTTGTTACACTGACAACCTTATTAATAAAAAATGTATCCCCCAGATGTTACAACAATAGGCTACATAGGCTACTTCCTAAATATACTGTTAAGGCAAGGCAAGTTCATCTATATGGCACCATTCAGACATAAGGCAATTCAAAGTGCTTTAGAGAGGCATAGAAATACATTAAAAATTGCATTTAAAAGACAATATAACAGAAACACACAAAAAAATCTCTCAGATGCAGCTGTCATAGTTACAACAATAGTTACTATTGGTAGTGATAGTTAACAACAAGGACTTTTTCATGAAGCTCCATCAAGCCCATCAAGGGAGGCATGTATTACTATCTATCTGTCTTCCTCATCAGAATGTTCAAATCCTTTATTTCTGCCTTTCCAAGTTTAAAACAAATACTATATGACGACTGCAAATACGTGTTACCCTCAGTTGGGTATGTTTGTTTCTGACTTTGATTCATGTTGGGTCTAACAGAATTTAGGAAGGTGAGATGAGAGATCTTTGACAAGGACTGCCTAGCTGTTTCAAATGGTTGGAAAAAGGCACGTAGTCAAAGACTGTGCATGGAGCCATATTCATAATGTGGACCGGCACTTTGCATGGCCTAATGTTGCCATTTCACTTCAGATAATTTGTTTACCATTGGATGGATGCTGCATCTCCACACTCTCCAGCACAATTTTCCCCTCGGTGCTAACTGCTCCCAATTTCATCGCTCTTTGCCAATCAGGCCTAGAAATTACCGTTGTGGACACACATCCAGCCCACTTCAGAGAAATAACCAGCATGCTGTCTGTGCGGCATGAGGCCACACAGCAGCAAAGCTTAGCCCAGGATCATTATCAAAAACTATTACCCCTCTGTCCTTGCCATTTTATAACAGCAATTTAGAGTCACAGAAGGGCTGCAGAATATGGAGGAGTTGAGGAGTTACTCATATGTGTTGTAGTTTGGTAGCCAATGACCACAGTTTAATTTTTTGGGGACAGTGATGCTGGAAGAAGTAGAGAGAGAGAGACAGGTGCAGGGGGGGTTGGGGGGAGAGATTTATTTTTATCTGCTTCTAATCCACTGTTAGCTATGCCATAGGAGACAGGTGTTAGACACTTTTGATTTTAAAGACTACATCAAGTTATTCTTATACTGTAAATCCTGTTGTAAGGACCAGCAGGACCTAAGTCAAATGAAAAACCATGCACTCCCCCTGAAAGGGCCCCTAATGATAATTTGTTTAAATCACAAAGGGGAGATGCACCACACAAAAAAGTACTTTTTTTAAGCACATTACTAGACTTTTTTTTCTATCATTCTAAGGTTTTGTTAATCATTACTTGGCACTTGTAAATCGACCCCTGGCCTGTAGTTCAACATAAACACAAATCTACTGCCATATGAATGACTCTATCTAAACCTTTATCTCAACTGAAACTTACTTATTGCAATCAACACCCTCCCTGAACTCTTCAACAGATCACCACCTCCTGTGACACACCATCCTTCATCTGATTAGTCATAAGCCCACAGCACCAGCATGCATTCTCAAATGCTCACCATAGGTCTATTGTCCATGATTTGTGAACTTTGATTATCTGCAGCATAATCAATAATTTGACGCAGTGAAGTGTGCTGCTGTGTGATTCATCAATCTATTTAGAATATATAAACTACAAAAGAGTGACTTTACATCTTGCCTGTGGTTACATGACTGATTATGCATGTTTGCAAAAGCTAGTCCAGTTTATAATATATAAAAAGAAAAGAAAAATCACTTAGATTAGAAAAGGCAAGCCAATTTCAGAGGTATTTAACAGCGTTACTACAAATGTGTGACAGAAATTTGGCAGGAAAACAGCAAACTAATTACCAGCCATAAACACTGAAAGTCATGCTTCAAACAACTATGTTTTATAATCTAATTTATTTGTAATATAAATTCAGAAGTGAGGGGTCACCACATAAGTCACCCAATAATTCTGGTTAGCTGAGATTGATTTACTGCTTGTCAGGATTTATCAGGGCAATTAGAGGGTCCTTTTTTTTTTAATATATTTGGCAGTTTTGGAAGTTATAAAACAATAACCTGGTATATTTTTTATATTGCATTTTATGCACATGATAAATTGAGATAAATGGGAAACAGAGCCAGTGTACCACACACACACAAACACTAGACAGACTACGGCACACTAATCCCAGCATTAAGTCTGAGGGCATGCAGGCACTAACTCTGTCAATGACAATGACTGAAGCGAATAGTTAAGCTCACCTTGTTGAAATAAATCTAAAACTCCCTGAGCAGTACAGCAAGCTGTGACAAAAAAGCAGGTCTGCACCTGCTGTCAGTGCACAGGAGATGGTACATCTTTCAGAAACTCAAGTTATTCTGACAGCAATTGCCTTCAGCGTGTTCTGAAAAGCGAAAATTACATGCGATCGTGAACAAATGTATATTTTTTTAGAGGAAAGGGACAGCATAAATGACAATGCCTCAAATATTTGCCATTATTTATTGTAGGTCTGCTGTGGGTGGTACGTGGTATACATTTGAGTAATGGGAATTCAGATGCTGGAATTTCACATTTTCCAACATGCTTTTACTGAGGTTTGGACACAAGTTATGATATGGAATGATGCTGTATTTCCAAGAGCATTAATATATTGTTATGGCAAGGCAAGTTCATCTATATGGCACCATCCAGACATAAGGCAATTCAAAGTGCTTTAGAGAGGCATAGAAATACATTAAAAATTGCATTTAAAAGACAATATAACAGAAACACACAAAAAAATCTCTCAGATGCAGCTGTCATAGTTACAACAATAGTTACTATTGGTAACAATAGTTACAATAAGGACTTTTTCATGAAGCTCCATCAAGCCCATCAAGGGAGGCATGTATTACTATCTATCTTTCTTCCTCATCAGAATGTTCAAATCCTTTATTTCTGCCTGTCCAAGTTTAAAACAAATGCTGTATGATGACTGATAATAATACGCCAAGCCTATCTGTGTTGAGATGTCTTCAATTCTTAGTAAAATTTGTCTTTGGGAATGCAAATTCATGAATCAGGGAAAATAAACATCAGTGCTGCCGGAAGACATTGTATTTATGCCCTCTCTCACACTGTACATTAGTGGAGCATGACAGTTGCTATGGCACAATCAAGACGGATCACGTCCAATGATGACTTCTAAAAATTACAAATGGCAACAGCAGGAAGGCCTTGCAGGCATGAGCTTTATCATCAGCTACACGTCCAGAAGAAGCAAGATTTCATGGACATCAGAGACTGGAGTATAAGGGGCCTCAAACGGTTTATTAAATCTCTCTAGGCTGCATATTTTATGGCAATGTACATACAGTCGGTTCCGCAGTTCATCATGGCATCATGAGCCATGGAATGGATTTTTACCCTCGTCCAAAATCCAGAGCAAAAAATAAACAAATCTGTTTTTAACAGTCTCCTATAATGAATAAAGGGAGAGATTGATTTAATGAAGTGTAAAGCTCTTCAAGGTTGCCAGCCTCTAACCAGCCTGTAAGCAGTCCAAGTAGTGTGAAACAGTAAAATACACACAAAGTAGTCTACTTACAGGACGTATGTGTGCTTTGTTCTGTAAACACAAGGCGTAGTCTGACCACTGATTGTAATTACTGTTATAAAGCAGAAACTCCTGTGGGCTGGTTTCCAAGGTAACTACAGTTCAAAGCGAACAAGAGTTCAAATATTCTAGTTAGCATAAATGCAACTGAACACCACATAACCCTCCTCCCCTGGCTGGGATTGATTAAAAAGTGCAGGGAAATGGAGCGACTCACTTTGCAAACCGGACTACTTTTTTCGCGTACACTTTTGCATAATGGGAAGCAGGGACATAAAAGAGATGCAAATAAGTGGAGGGAGATGGAGAGGAGAATGAGTTTGGCATTTCAGATGGGGCCTGATTGAATAGGAAGGGTCCCTTCTGTTTCTGTACTCCATCATTACACCCTTTTCTTTGTCAACTTTCACCACTTGATCACCTGCTGCCTCTCCAGTGCTCTTTGTCACAGGTATATCTGTTTGAATGTTTGTTTGTAGAGTCCAAGGGCAGCCTTACACTACTGTTGTTTGCTGACATGTGCACACTTGAGTGTATATGGATCTCAAGGCATCAAGACTGAATGATTTGCAAATGGAATATGTTTGTGTAAGGGAGGGACCTTGGGGGTTGCCCAAAGTGAGACCACATAGGGATTGATCATGCTCATTAGGGAATGATGAGCATTTGAAACAGACTCAGGTGGCTGATTTGATGGATGTGGTGTAGAGAGGGTCTTAGTCCATAGGGCATATCGTATATTTGAGGGAGAGCCCAATTTTTCTATTACATGATATGTCACAGGCACAGAAAGCCATATTAAGCTGCCTTTTGTCCAACCATAACTCATATTTTGTAGGCCTGACAAGATAAAAGTATACCTTGACTTTCAGGACTCAGTGCATGTTTTTGTCTCTTTGAGCGAGATTAAATCAAGAGATATATCACAGCCCTTGCACATAGAAGCTTAAAGGGATATATCTGAGCATCAGGGAGGTTTAGGAAAGGTATTTGATTCATATAAATATTTTAATAGTTGAAAGGACCTGCTTACAAGTTGCTGAAAAAATCTGTTCATGTGTTTATTAAGGTCATTTTTTTTTGCATTTGGGATAAAAACCAAACTTCAGCACAATATGTTTCACGTATTTATGTAATGTCCCTTAATTATTCACTGTTAATGAAGACTTTCACTTTTTTTTTACCTTATTTCAATAACTTTATTGTTGATAAGCATATTGTAAATGTTGTAATGACAATATCAAGGCTACATAAGAACTTTTTTACAGAGATTATTACAGTAGACAACCCACAAAAGGTGAAGTGGGGGATAGGAGAAATGAGCCACATTCTCAAAAATATTTTATTTGAGGTGAGGTTCTCACAGTACAACACTGACAAAACTTTAAACTGTTTACTCCTTAAGGATCCCACTGAAATGCACATAACGTCTGTTACGGTTCCTCTTGTAAAGCTAGGTTGTATATTTTCCTCTCACTCTATTCCAAGGGAAAATTACCAGGCTTGCTTTTACTTATTCATGTTTTTTCTATAGCCATAGATAGATAGATAGATAGATGGATAGACAGACAGATAGAAGTGGAAAAAAATTGTCATATTCTTTTGAAGCGCTAACTCCCCGAGGTGGCTTAATGTAGCAGATTTCTCATTTACTGTTGACTTCAATGGATATGAGAGAAAGATGGGGGCCCTGCTAGTGCAATTTCTGTAGGGACACAGCAGTTAATGCTCACATTTCTCTTGTTGAGAGGGATTTGTAATTATACACATCAATGATTAATGGTCTTAAAATTATTTGCAATGAAAAATGTCAACATATATAATATATATATATATATATATATATATATATATATATATATATATGATTATTTATTACAAGGATAAGAGTATAAGCAATATATTAGTGATAGCAAGTCACATAGTGCTTATTGGTAACTGAACAGGATATTTTCCCAAACATTTTAACATTCACTAAGAAGAAATTGAAATGGTTTTCTGGAAAAAAGAATGCAAAAGAATACGGTCTCATTATAAGAGATGCTGTCACGGAGCTTGCTCTGACACATAAAATTCCCATTCGACACCCTCCAGACAGTGGAGACATTCATTTTCCTCTCATCATCTTAAACTATTTGCTTCCCTTGGAAACAGCCTCATCTCATTCTTCTTTGCTGGCTGCTGTGACATTGAAAGAGACCCCTAATCAAAACATTTGTCTTTCTTTCAGCCAGCACTCAGGCCAGTGAATGAGAGCTGACACCGGGGGGAGACGAATTTGCCCCAATCAGGGCCTCATCTCTGCGTCACCATTGGGCCAGTGTTTCATCTCGACAGGCCACTGATGAATCCGCCACTTAGCCTTGATTTGGAGGAGCGGCTTGCCACAGCCAAAATGCCAGGTTAAATCACAACGCAGTGGCTCAGTCATAGCGATTACAGGCAATGCAGACATTCTGCCTTGTCTATTGTCAAGTGACCTGTAATTACAATTTTGTGTTGCACTTGGATTGGAAATAATACTGCTTTTATGATTGTGTATTCCTATTTGTGTGCCTGAGTGCAAATTATCTGTTTAGGTTGTCTGATCTTTTAAATTTTTTCATGTAGTAAATGTGGTATTAAAATAGGGTAAATGTGGCATTCGGGGAATGTCTTTTTTTATCTGGAAAGTGAGAGGAGATGGCTGAACACCATAGGCAGTGTGTTATTAGAATAAAATAAAACAATATTGAAATTGTGTCACAAACATCCATATTTTTTCCTTATACTTATACTGTGCTTACTTTGTTTAAATTCCAAAACAACGCTATAGACAATCCATCTCAGTCTTGTCTTTTAGATGCATCATTCCTACCACCTTCTACCATTAACAGGCCTTTAATAATAGCCTCTGTTGTTCCTTTAGAGCAACACAGGTGATAAGGATGAGTGCCATGCACTTTGGATTTAACCAATTAAATGTCCATCGCTTCTAGCACTATTTGCTACATTAGCGAAAAAAAGCTTTTTTGGAAAAGTGGTAAAAGATTTGCAAGCATATGTAGGTGTGTGTGTGTGTGTGTGTGTGTGTGTGTGTGTGTGTGTGTGTGTGTGCGTGCATGCGTGTGTGTGTGTATGTGTGTTTGTGTAGGAGAGATGAGAGGCAGGCTCCTGCTAGCTACAGTACCTGTCAGACAGAGTGGAATGTTGTTACAAGACAAAGAGGAGAGGAGGCTTTATCAAGGTGTGCAGGATCCCACTGACATGAGATAAGAGGCCTGAGTCGGAACTACATTATGCCACACCTTCACTAAGAGGACTGTGTCAAGGCAGAAGTAGAAAGATCCATTTCAGTGTGGGTGCCACCATAATACTTGACTGCAAAAAGTCATTACCTTTCAAGTATACACTCCACCCTTAAGTGCATATAAGGCAATAAGTAGACACTCTATCCTGTAATTTCATTTGGATTCCCAAAGCCTTTCTTTGAAACCTGCTCTTAAATGGACAAAAAAAACATTATTTCCAGAAAGCTGTAGGCAATGTCTTTAAAGTGGTTAAAAAGGTTGGAAAGCTGTAGTGTGTTTGGAATAGCAGTTCAGCTTTCATAAGAAATGTGGTGTACAGTGAGACGAGACGACTGCCTGCAAAGTCTGCTTGTCAAACATGAACTGGAGCTCAAGAGTGTGTTCCTTACCAGTCTATGTGGTTCTGCAGCAATATATGACCGAGTCCCAAATGGGACTGCAAAACATCTCCCGTTGCTTTCACGTAGCCACCTCGCACACGACACCCTCTACATGAAAATCGAACAATCAAAGCCTCATTTGCATTTCAAAGTAGCATTTTACAGCCATGGCAAGGACATAAAATCACATCTGCCTTCAAATAAATAAATGGGAATTCAAAATGGTGTAAAAAATTACATAAAAGCAGGCGCTGGCAGAAAACTAAGCTTGTCATATTTTATGTCATTTACAGTACTTTAGAAAATGCCATAAAAATACACAGCTGTGCGAGATGCAGTAGTCATAGGATTTAGGGGACTTAAGGCAGTAATGTAAATGGGAGGGTAATGACAGAAAAAGGTTTGCTTGCAACTATGTGGGCAAAAAGCCTAAAAACTAATTGAAAATGCTCCTTTGACATATAGCATTTTCTCGTTGGAATCATGTCATATTCTAAAAAGATCCATTTATTTAAAGAGCTCTTTATGAAACTACTTTGCTTAAATGAAAAAAAAACACACCTTACTAAAGATACGACTTTTTTCCCAAGTGGAGAGCAATTCAACTTAGTCAGTAAACACATTTACTATGTCTGCTTTCAACAGATGCCATGAATCTTTGCAAACATGTATAATCCATTAAAAAAAATAAATATCAAATCGTCAAAGGAAGCAAGGACTTTTTCACTCCTAAAGCGTTTCTAATTGCGATGTTCAACAAAGAAACTATTTATAAACCTAAATTCACAGACTGGCTGTTGTGTGTCACACCCAGTGAGAACAGCCTGACCAGACCTTAAGAGTCACTCCTGTTAGCCATTGTTGGACATTCAGTGAGTGAGCACAGAAAGAGTAGTCTTCAGTGGATCACAGGAGTGGTTTGATGCTGAGGCACAGGTACCTCTCATCTCAGGTTACTGTCTCTCAGTGCTTCTGGCCTCCCCCGGGGCACTTTGCCACATCCCACTCAGCATCCTGGCTACTACACTGTGAAGTCTTTTTTCAAGACTACTCCTCTCCTTTTTTCCCACACCTCTTGAACTTTCTTTTGCCGATAGCATTACCTGAGGCAATAATTCAGCTCCCAATAGCATAAGAGCTTTGGATCCCTACAGTCCTCCTCTACTTCTAAAGCCCCCACCCAAAATTGTCTCTGCCTCACTTTTTTCCTACTTTTTATATTTGATAATAGCTTTGCTCTTGACATTTTTATTGTCTGAGCAGGTAAAACATTTTGAGAAATGCCGTTGTACCTTTTGGTTTATAAAAAGAACAAAACAATCAACAAAGCGCCCTCGTAACTTTGCCTCCTCCTCACTTTTAACTCAGTTGGGTGTCGATTTGACTAATGACTCTGACAAGGTTTTACAACGGGGTGCTCTCACCACGAAGTGTTTACAAAGGAAGCGGAGCCGTACAGGAGCGGAGGTCAGACATTATTCCCGTTTTTTTTTTTTTTTTTTCAAACCTGTAGAGTTCGCTATCTGACTCCCACTAGCTAAACAAGCAGTGATGAAGTGTTTGACTTAATACTTCCCCCTAACGCTTTGTATCACATTAACATCAGAGGAAAAATGTCTGATTACCGCAAGTGCTTCACATTTTAGCTCTACTAGGAAAAGGCACAGCATACAAAAGAGAGAGGATAGAGAGAGAGAAAGAATAGCCGCTGTGGGTTTTAGAGTGAGGGGAAAAAATCATGGCCAGCCTTTACCTTAATGAGAGCTCATTGGGGATATATACCACTACAGCCAGAATGCCAAGCATGAAAAGCAGACATAAAAATGGTGCCATCTTCTGCAGAATTCTCTCCAGAGACTAGCTATACCTCATTATATCAAACGATCTTCCATTTAAACCTGTTCATGATCAAGGGTCGGTCCTTACCACCTCTCCACTTAGGGTGTGTGGCTATTGGATTATGGAGGGATATCTTAAACCACTCTAAGTGGTGATGACATGGATTCTAAACCAATTAGAGGCCCTCTCAAAAAGAAGCAGTCGTGGTCCTATGCAGTTTTTATTGGCCACTTACAGGCTCCTCAGAACTTGCTTTTTGGCTGATCTCTGACCTGCCTCCGTGACTCTAGTACTTGTGGAGTTACCTTTGACTATTATCCTTGGCCGCCATTGCCTAGGTTGTCGGAGCTAATGTCTCACTGCTGGGCAGGATGCCATTTGCAAGCTGCAAAAATTCAGCAAGGATCTCACGCAGACACACACAGGTATATGACACATACAGGTGTACAAACAAATACAGGTGCATACACAGTAAATAAATGAATATGACTGCATACAGAAATGGAGTGCTGCCTTAGTAGATACTAATGGAGATAATGTTCGAGTACTGATGGTCAGGTCAGGGGAGATAAGAGCGGCTGCCCTGCACTGACAGTCTGACCTTTAGTAAGGTAGTCCTCCCAGTATGACTTCTCTCCTCTTGCCTTGCAGCATCTCTTTGGCAATGCCTTACAGTGCTTGCACAGCCCAAAGGCTTGTACTCTATTTAAGCAGTCAAAATTACCTAATATACAATCTTAAAAGAAATCTTAAAAGGTCAGCCACATTCATACATATCCACAAGAATCTCCCTCCTTATATTTCTTAGCAATCAGAAAGTGCCATCATCGGAGGGGGGACTTATAAACATTGATACCTAAAAAAGGTACACAAGTAACTCACCTGCTGCTCGAAAATGGCTATGGATGGCATGTGTAGGTGAGGCTACATCTCAGTAAGCGAGTTTGTTGCAATCAGCTCAGGTGAGTTGGACTGGCAATGTGACATGATGCCCTTTGGGATGATAAACATCAGATTCTGGTATGCTACTGCAGGCAGTGTGCATGTGTGCATGTGTGTGCATGTGTGTGCACGTGTATGTGCACGTGTGCACGTGTGCACGTGTGTGTGTGTGTGGTGTGTGTGTGTGTGTGTGTGTGTGTGTGTGTGTGTGTGTGTGTGTGTGTGTGTGTGTGCGTGTGTGTGTGTGAACATGTATGTATGTTTGTGACAGTGCTACCCTTCAGGTGGGGATGAGGAACAGTGGGGCTATGACTCACGGGGTGTTTCAGACCATGCAGGATGAAATCTCTCTCCTGCACTTGGTTGCAGAAGAGCAATTATCATTTCTAAACCTGGACCTTCTGTCCAGAGCCTTTTCTAACTTGTGACTCCTTGTGTCCTAATTTCTTTCCTCTGCTCTCTGCTCTCTCCTGCCATATACAGCCCACAGATGTCAACAGTACAATACAACATATCCCTTGCTACAGATGAGATGTTATTCACATGCCTATGATAAAGTTGTCCAAAACCATTTAGTGCTTCTGCCAAAGTCACATAAAAAAAAGTATTTTAAACCAAAGGCTGATTGTTTGCCTGATGGGAAAAATTCTAGATTGCTTTATGTAAGTAGGGATACTGACTGAAATGAGCAATGTGCATTACCACATATTCCTTGTAGTGACACCGTTATTACCACTTTTTTCTTTTATATCCACATTTAACCTTGGCTGAAATTGTGCTGAGTATGTATAATAAGTTGCAGGTCCTAACCTGTGCACTGGTGTTACCCTGTGTTAAAAATACCATCAAGTATTACTGGGATAGAGCAGTATGCATAATGCTTCTCCATTAAATTGCAGGTGAATATTTTTATGAATAATTATTACTGGTATCCCTGCATCTCTGAGGTAATGTAGTCGCCATGCAGAGAATGGGCAGACAGAGGGATGAGAGGGATGGATGTGGCAGAATAATAGTGTTGAGGGCAATGGAAAACAGCTCTGTGGAGAAAGGGATAGCTTGAGAAAAGACACTTCCTATGATTCTCAAAAAGAGTGTTATTTTTAGAAGCCGACCTCAACTAAATTCCACTCCAACTGAAAATACCTCCGGGTTTATAGAAAACTTTTGTGCCCATGAGAATCCATCCTCTTGACTATCGAGGCACATCCTAATGCGGAATATAAGATGCCCATAAAAAGAGAAAACATCGACTTATTGTATGAAAATGTATTTCTTTTGAGCTGCCACAGCATGGTCTCTTTTACAGCTGTTGGAATGATGTGCTTAATGATGCACCAAATGTTACCACATAGCCAGGATGGAGCCTGTTGCAGTGTATTCATTGATCAGTATTAATCCTATAAGCTTATGTTTTATGTTTGCAGGAATACACATACATAATGCAGAGTATGCATGGCATGTATTTGCGTGTGCACAGTTTTGAGATTGTTAGAGGTGTTCCAGGGCAGACAGCAACAAACCTTGGGAAGTGGAGATAAATTATGCAATTTAAAATAGAGCAAGCAGCATGCATATAAAATGAGGGGCAGATGTGAGGTTTACAAAAGTTATCCAACACAGCAAGGCCGGATATTGTACTTCTGTTTTGCTAATGGCTGTTTGTATTCATTCTCACAGTTGGCTCTGAGAGATTGAAATGTTTTATTTGCATCTTTCACCTATATGGGACACTATCAAACACTGACGCTGATATCCCTGCAGAAATGTTGATCGAATAGCCTTCTCACCCACAGTATTTCTGCCAGCTGCCTCATCTGTGGGCAGCATGCATCAAAACTGGGTCTGACATGATATGACTTTCATCTGGAGGCTTTGGAGTCACATAGATATATATTATGTCCTTTTCCCTCTTTCTCTCTCTTCTGTCTGTCTCTATTTGCCCTTCGTCTCTCTCTTTCTCAAAGCCCAAAGCATGTAATTTGTCATCTGGAGAAACTGTTCCCCTCTCTCTTGCCATCATGATGGAGCATATTTTCGTGATCTCCAGGATCAAGAGGTTTTCAATAAAAAGACTCCATATCATCCAGTCACCCTGGTTTCATGCTGCAAGGCTCCTAATGAGCCTTCAGCAAATGGGATGTTTTTTTTTTTTTTTTTCGTCTGTACCGATTGAGCTTTGACCCAGCTAAGGCCTTGCAAATCAAAGACATCTTGAGTCTACTCATTATTTACTTGTGACAGCTAGCAGAGAAACATGATTAAAGCGAGCAAAATGAAATAGAGGGGAGAAGAGAAGAAAAAGTGCTGTTGAGATAATGTATGTGAACTGATTTTATCAAAAAATTTACTTTGCACTTCAACAGAGCTGAAGGTCATAGCTGCTAGTTACACATAAATCAAACGGACGATATTTTTCGCACGATTTTATATTTAGTGAAGATCTGCCCTGACGAGAGCAAAACATTCATTAAGATTCTTGCAGTTAATTATGCCTAAATACTGTAGATGTAGTATGTGTACGGGAAGGATGGAGAGTGACTGTTTTTCTGTATGTCTGTGAGGCAGAGGAAAAAATGATGTAGCTGCATCTGTGGGAGTATTAAACACTGCTAGGTGACCAAAACCTTGAATATCTTAAAGAGTCACTTTGTCCGGTTGTCACCGCAATGTGTCACATTGCTAAAGAACATTCAGAAGGTCATCTCACTTGACATGCTTCTCATATTCATGATGTTGTGTTAAGGAAAGTCATTCTCTCATCAAAAGGTTGAATGCACGAGTCAGACATGTTACGAATTATAAACTCACAAAGAAGATTCTCAGCTTGCTGTTTTACTAAGGAGTTGTTTCTGAGCAAGTGCAGCAAAGACAATGAGAAAATGCTAGGCCTCAATCAATATTATCCATTTGTAAAGGTCGATGATGAGCAAGAAAATATGAAACACGTACTAGTTCTGTGCTCATTTAGTGCCAGAAGAAAGATGCTGACAGTAGATTTTGTGCTATCAAAGCTCTGTTACTTGAGCATATGTTGGCACAGACAAACATACATGCCAGAAACAATTTAGCCATTAGAAGGAAGCTTTTAGATGTCATGGCAACACGTCCTAGAGGAAGTGCTGGAACAGGCCTTTCGGGAAACTAAGAGTGAGAGAGAGACTGAAGCTAGCTTGTCGTTACCAATGTAGCGAGGGCTTAATTAGGGCCCAGGCATTTCATTAAGGCAGCCATTAAAGTCAGCTTCATTTAGTTCGACACTGGCATGCCACAGTTGGACAGTTGAACCATTACATACACATGCATGCAACCATGGCATCCAGTGGACCTGAACAATATGCAGTGGGGCAAACCCCTTTCACTATAATTAATAAGAACTCTCCCATCCCCCAACCCTGTGGGGGGAGAATACATCTTGTATCCTCCACCCGCTTTCCTTACACTCACAAGGGCCATCCGTCATCTAGCCTTAATGTGTTTAGTTGCACCACAGAAGGACGAGGGGTTTTGAATGAAATAATAAAGGACACTTAGATTGCCATTACATTGAAGAGGGGATCCAATACATCACAATCCAGTGTGTGTTCTTTTCCAGGAAATGACTTCGGCCTTATTCTGTAATAAATGGTTGATCTCTCCCTCCATCACTGTGTTTCCACAACATAACCACAGATAATATAAGAAGATGGTAGCAGGCAGTAATGTTGTATCTTTATTATGTCACTGATTGGAATATATTTCATATGGAAAATATTCATTCTGAATTGCTTTGCTTCCCTAATCATAAACAAAACATATTGTGTTCTATTTCAGAAATTCATAATCCTCGCTAAATGCAAGGAAAATGGTTTGCAATGTGATTCTGCTTAGTGTCAGTTTAAGCCAAGCCACTGCCTCGCTTTACGCCAGCCTGCTTTCCATTCTTTCCAGTCAACTGATCTCTAAACCGTTTGTTAGTCTCTGCATGCAGGGACTGCACAAGTCATCCCGTGAAGGGATTGGAAAGTTGGGAAGAAAGCAAAAAAATTGAAAAAAAAATGTGAATGAGAGAGAGACGAACTCATCTCTGATCTTAAGTGACAATTTGACTTGGAATTTTGCCAGGAGAACACCATACTGATGAAAGAGTGCATAAATAAAGGATGCAGAGAAGATGTCAGCCAGCCACAGAGGAGTGGAAGAGACAGAGAGGGAAAGAGAGGGGAGGAGAGACGGAGAGGAGGAGTGAACCATTTGGACACCTCTGGCTACATTCCCTTGCCCATTACAGAGTCTGGATCTTACTTCACATGCCATTAGAGGCTGTGTAAATCAGCAATTAGGTTCACAAATGAAGAAATGTCAGCTATTACCTGGTGCACAACAGGCCGACAGACCTTGCCATGGTGCATTTCAGCACAGCCTGGATCCCTCGTCTTAGCCAGGCAGCCAGCCCGCCACCTACACACATTCACACACACACATACTCACGGCCTATTCAACAATCACACATGCACACACACCCACATGGGTCTCCACTCACAGTTCAACTCAGCCATTCCTAAATGGTCTTGGCATGAGGAAGGCATTGAGCTGCGTGGCTCAATTAGACGTGTTGTTGTAGTTTACAGTAAGTGTGACAATTGCTCCCTGTGGAACAGTCAAAATCTCCTCTCTCCTTTGAGACCTTATAAAGCTCAAACGGATAAAATAAAAAACAAGAAAAAAGGGGGGAGCTCAAAAGGATAAAACTACATATACTGCTAACATAACGTAAAGACAAAGAAGACTGAAGGGATATTTTTGCTTTGTGCCAAGATCCCTATCTCTGGTGTTTTTGACGAAAGCAAATGACTGATTCAGACAAAGATGGGTGAAATGAAAATGCTTGGTCTTCACTGAACTCCAGTCTATCTACAGAGGTAATGCTTTTAACCTTGTGGCCATCAATCGAGCGATCTATCCTATACACCTTTTTTCTACCTGCCTATTCTCACTGAAGGTTACAGCCAGCTAAAGCCCATACCAACATATATTACTGGAGCTAAGATGCAGGAAAAACTGAGGATAACGTGTCAGTCTATCCAGTGGCTAAACTAAGAACTGTGCACAAATATAGACAATTTAAAGTTTCCAGTTGATCTGATCTCATGAGTCTAGACTGTGGGGAGAAAACCTGAACATTCGAGGGAAACAACATAAAGTCATTCAGAACTTTCTGCAAACCGTGGACTCTTCAACCACACAGCCTCTGTGCTGCCTAACATAAAAGCAGGGCTCATTGAATTAATTTGCAAAAGTCCAGCCTCTTTTACATACTTTCCATAACAAATTTTCGTGCCACCACCACCTCCTTGAGTTCTTTTACAGTAGGTAAGTTTTTTTTTTTTTTTTTTCAAGGCTGGGCTTAATATGGGGAGACTTATAAAGTGGAAGGACAGAACAGAGAAGGGAAAAAATTGCAGTTTTGAAAAAGCAGGCCACTTTGTAGCACTGTCAACGGAGTTGTCCTAATTATGCAGCCACCCAAACAGAGATCTCTCTAATCCTCAGGCACATTGGCCTGTCAGATTTCCTGCGAATATCAAGAACACACACACAAACACACAGACACACACACACACACACACACACACACACACACACACACACTCAAAGCGGCAAATATTTCTGCGTACTCACCTCGTGCCCTAAGCCAGCTAAGGCATAACTTTACAATGTTGAAGGAAATTTACACAAATGTGATAAGATCGAATGATGAGGGCACAGCGCCCTAGATTTACTCCATGTCAAAGTGTTGGTTTGGCTGTGTGAGGGATAAGGTGCTGTGACCGAGACAGAAGGAAGCATTAGACTTCATCTTGGAGCACTACCCTCCAGGGATGTGCTTAGTCTAATGCAAGTTATTAAAACCAACAGCTGTGTTAGCCATTAGGAACCTTTTGTATGAGTGTGCACTCGACATGTTTGGGCATGAGCAGTCCAGAAATGCACAGGAGTGACATAAACATTCAGTGTTGATGTGGACAGAAATTGCATACAACTGATTATTCTTGAGTTTCCTGTGACCTCTTGTCTTGTGCTTTTTGAAGAATCCCATTGTCTCCTTGATGAGTTGCCTGGTAATTAGATATATTCCCAGAGTTCTGTGCTAGTGCTGAATGTCATTATACACCTCATATAGCTTCTTCCTCTGAGCAAGGTAACACATTATAATGAATGCCTTTTTATTCTCACTGCAACCTCCAACATCGACAATACCCACTATTACACACAAACACACCTCTGTGTCCTATCACAGCACCTGGTGTAAGATGACATCTTAAGTTCATGTTAACATCATAACAGGTACTATATGGACAAAAAGATATCAGATATGGTGATGGCAGGTCACTAATGTAGCTGCCTCACATGGGAAAGTGTACTTGCAATCATGTTAAACATTATCCTTGAAATAATGGTGCTTTATTGGCCTGAGTTAAATACTTGGCATTAGGGCAAGTCCAGTAAACATGAGTGGTGAGAAAAATAAATAAGTAAGTTATTTGTGATAAATAAAATTTCCACTGCACTTTGAGACCCTCCAGCCAAAGTTAAGAAGTTCTGCCATATTCTTTTTTAGCGCCTGATAATTACATGTGCATTCATGTATGCTGTCTTGTTTCTCTGAGTGTGAAAGAAATCATGACTCTTAGGGAGGCAAGGCTGAGCAAAAATAAATTGTTGTTGTTGATTGGGTGTCTGCAGCTCCCATTTCCCCTTACATTGTAGATGCTTCCCATTCAGGCAAAACAAAGTTGGAAGGGACTGAAGATGCTGGAGATACAACCATGCTGCTGAAGGCAGCAGCTCCCTGCATAGACATGTGATTTTTCAGGCCAAGCCTGGCAGCAACTCTACACTGCAGCCCCCAAATGCATGACAGGCGTGGCATTCAAAAAAAAAAAAAAAAAAACCCAAAACAAAACATTACCATTTCCAAGATGGAAATAGGAGGGGGATGCTTCATGTGTCCTGCTATGAAAGGTGTGGAATAATTTCCCAAAAAAAGACTGCCCATTTAAGAAAAGTCTAAATTCTTGCTGTATCTCTCTTTTTTCTCTCTCTTTCACACACAGACTCAGCTGAGTAAGCACAGATGCCTGCATGACTTTTTACCTTTGCCCAACTTCTTTTATCATTTGCCAGATGCTGTTTGTCTTCGTGGGGCCATCTGAGCAACTCTGCAGCAGGATTGTGTGCTGCTAGCTTTAGAGCGGTGTGTGGGAGAGATTAATGTGACAGAGCCTCCCTAAAGTGCTACAAAACCATCATCTCTTGGACTGGCAGCAAGAAACGCACACAAAGGGGGTTAGTAAGATGAGCTAACTGGATGGCTGCTATCTACCACAATACCCCTACCACTAAAACAGGGATTTTTTTTTGTATGTTAATGAAACTTGACAGATAACAAGAACAGACAGGGGGAAAATGTGCAAGCCGTTAAATCGTCATTCTGCTAGCATTAAAGAATAATAATAATGGAGAACACTGAGTCGTCCTTGGTTATTGATGTGTCTTTTATGACATGTCTCTGTTGAAGAAACTGTGACACTAATGTCTGCCCTGTGGCAGACAGAGAAGGCGCATTACAGACAGCAGCCGCTGTTCATTTATTTACATAGGAAGAAAAATAATTCTGAGTCAAAAACATACATAGTAATAATTTGAAAATACATTTTAGCCTGTCTGAGACTTGGAAGTATACACCAACAATAAAACCAGCATTTACACAAAATTCAGGGTTATCCTTTCACTTTTTACAGATGGCTGTGCAAATGGTTTTGGAGAATGGGAGAAATGAAATGCTTATTAAGTTGGCTGGAGGGAGAAGAAAGTTTATATTGCAGCAGTTTCTCTTCAGCGCATCCGTGGCTGACTGTTGCAGAGTTTAGTTTAAGGAGACTCCCGCCCCAGGTGCCAACCTGTGACAGTTGGGATTAGATGGATCTAAACCACCATTTGCACTGCTGGCAGCTCTCTGCTTCCATATGCTGTGCAGTGGGCAGGCAATGTGGGACACTCAGCTGGCCGTGTGGAGTAGGTTAGGGGGACAGAGTCCTTTGCCCAAAGCTAGCTGGCTAGGGGTTTGCTGTTTCTTTGTTGTTCATGGCGTTGAAAGTACATTGGCAGCTTGCTGGAGCTTATGTCAACCGAAAAATGGAGAGGAGTCCTGGAGAGGCGCAAAACATCCCAAACTTTGATGATGTTAACAAGGAACACAAGAGGCAGCAGTGGTAAAAGTTGTCTCACAAGACCTTTACGCGAATACACAGTGTGAAAGTGAAAAAGAAAAAGTCTTAAATACCCACTGATTAGATTGGCTTATTAAAATAAACAAGACTCTTTCCCATATTGCACCCCTGCTGAAAACCACCTTTTACTTGTACCAAGCTCATTCTCAAACCCCCCTTTCTCTTCCTCTTGGTCCACAGATATACAGTATCACAGAAAAAATCCTTACAGTTGCAGCACAATGTGTGTATAAACGTTCTTTATCTATCACACTCATTCTTTCTCGGTCTCTGTATGTGTCTTCAACAGAGCATTGTGACACTGAGGTCATCAAGCAGCAACAGTTTATCTTTTTTCTGCCTTCTGTATATTTGTACCATATAACCTGAATTCCCAGAGCTCCACCCGTATGACAACACCCGGCACCGCAGGATTACAGATCTCTACATGTACAGCTTCATCAAATGTGTTTGTGTGTTCCTCTGAGGGGGAGAGAGTGGAGGGGGGGGTAATAGAAAAGCATCTTCCTGGGGCAGATGCTGAGCACTGAGAGAGCATCGTTAAAAGCATATGAGCGTGCTCATAAGAGAGAAGGATCTGGCTGCAGAGGAAGGAAAGGGCAAGCCTTTATAGGGACAACCTTTGGCTATGACTGCAAGAAATCCACATCTTAGCTCTGTCCAAGACTCTCAGAATTCCTATGTTTTTTCCCTCTGTTGTGTGTGTCCTTCTGAAGTCTGTTGATTTGTTCACTTTGTTTTTTACCCTCTCCCTCTTTCCCACATACACACGACTCCACTCTCTTAACATGGTTGTCGTCACACAGCTGTGACAGAATGTTGGACCAGCAGGTCAAAAGTCCCTAATAGGTTGTTGGTTCTCAGACGCAATAATGGTGCTGATTCACTTTCTTTATAACGCGGCTGCGTTAATGGGGGGCCAAGGGTGACAGTAACACCATATGAAAATAATAGTGTTTGCCATGTACTGGCTTGTTGATTTGCTGCCTGATGGATTTTTAATATTCACTGCCGGGTCGTTCCGGACGATTGGTTGTGGCCATTTAGCAGCTCAGTGCTTCTGGACAGGAGCTGTGCTGCCACCACAGAGAGGTGGCAGGGGTTGGGAGAAGACAGAAAGGGTAGACACTTCAAATTAATGATGGTCTGTGGTAAGTCTACTTCAGTCCTGGCTGCTCTGAGAAGAGAAGATGTATGTTCAATGACTAAAAGGTTTGTTCTAATTAACAGAAGTGACTGTCTGGATGGAGAGGCAATAATCAGGTTTGGGAGGACAAGAAGGAGAATGGGGACACAGTGACCTGTAAAGGAGAGAGCGACAAGCAAATAGAGAGATGAGGAGAAAGCAATGCAGACCTATTTGACTTACTGAGACAACAAGAGGGCCTTTCTATAAGGCCTTGTAGCAATGACCTTGTTTGATTCATTTGTTTATTGTTTATTTGATAAGACCCCCATTAGCTATGCCCTAAAGTCAGACAAAGACATACATTAAACATTAGAGTCCACACAAATCTACACGTTTAAAAACATACATTAAAAACCTTCACTGCAGAGCCATTTTTCCCCTCTATCCATTAAAGTTTCATTTCAAGTCTTTGGCAATAACATTACTGTACACCTTTCTACATATTTTTCTGCACAATCTCTAGATAGAATATTATTTAATACTGCATTATATTGGAAATTGCACTTCAATAAAGTACGAGGGCTTGCACAAGAGAAATTAAAGAAAGAAACTGGAGTAGCAGCAGCTGAGATATTCCGACTTTGATTCCTAGTACTAGGTGAGCTTGGAAATGCTGAATCATATAGTTCCCATAATGCTACTCAATATTATGTGTCATTAGACCTCCCCTGAACTAATCTTCTAAACTCCATGCCTCTGGTTCATAACACAGATTTTCTATCAAATATTTGAAGTCACAAACCTAACTGATAATGACCCTGGTATCATTATCCGGGTCATTTCCTTAGACTCCAAAAAGCTCCCCAGAGCTCCCCCGAGACATTATACAGAAACATTACTGTTTTCACAGGCTAAGCAGTGTTCTCCATGATGGATAACAATTCAGTTTTTTTTTTTCAGCCTTTAGATGTAAAACTGGTGGAGGAACCCTTTGAGAGCCTTGCAAAAAAATAAATCAAAATAAAGTATGATTAAAATTACCAGGCCAACAGGTTTGGACCACAGGACAGTATAAACAAACAGACTGTAAATCATTATCTTTTCCTCTCCTCAATGACAGTGACACATAGTAACTGCATCAGCTCAACAAAAGTGATAAATAATTCATCAAAATCTTAAAAACATATATTCAAGTCCGTAAGTAAACACATTTTAATTGATTATGGTTTCCCAAGCAAGCAGAAGCTAACTTCAACTCACAATTGTTGCCAATTCGATGAGAGATTTTATAAGATTCAACAAATTAATTCTCCACTGAAGCATTTCCTGTTTAGCGTCTGTGTAGAGGTCAGTGCTTTCTGAAGATTGCTCTGAAGAACTCTCGGAGTGATATTTACACTTCTGCCACCCAGCTGTAACCTCTTCTCTCTAAGTGAAATGAACCTCAGTGAACTCAGCACCACTGCATGTGCAGTACCTGTCATCTTTCTCACAGCCTGTAATTGGATTTAGCAGGAGCTTTTGAAATATTACACGTTTCTCCCTTACGGGTTATTTCATGACGCTGGCAATATATGTCTTTTTCTTGGATAAAGACATAGTGATCCTGACTACTTGATCTTCTCTTACAAATATATTCAATTTGGGCACTGTGTTATGAATTCCTATTCATTTGTAGGGAGACTTAATTTGACACCTGCCTCATCATTTACAGTTAGGCATTATGGGATGTAATTGGCCATCTGCCACTGCCATCTTGTGTTCCTGGAGAGGGGCCATGTTTGTCTCCTGCTGTTTAAAGTGCCTCTACACTTGGAATGCTGTTGCTCTGCTCGTGACCCTTTGATTCTTTTAGCTTAACAAAGAACAGTATGAGAGGCGCCTGAAATTCATTAGACAATCATTTGCATACTCTATAGAGCCTATATTAAGCACTGTGTTTTTGTAACCAAAAACTTTAGTTTTTTGGAGGGAAAACACAGAAAAAGAAAAACTAAGATGTAATATTATTTTTATGGCTGAGTTATAGACTTTAAGACAATGAATGATTTTGAGGTTTGTCATAATTCAGGCAATTTTAAACATTTTATCTCCTCAGAAAAAGGCACCCCAGCAAAGACTGAGAGCTACTGTTTTGTAATTTTTGGGCATAAGTGAACCCTTTCACCGAAGATGATGAGCCAGGCACCAGCTGAGTGTCTAGTGAAATTCTGTCAAAAACGTGCAGAGACTATAATGGCAGGATTTAAAAAGGAACAGATACATACTGCCTCCTCAATTACCCTCACCTGTACTGAACTCAAAACCCTTGGCAGGTACTGTAATTGTTCTGTTCTCGCTGTCAGTCACAGTTAACTCTCTCCAAAGCCCACTTCTAGCCTCACCTGTGCCCTGTCGCCTGCTCAATGTGATGACAGACACAACATTTCTGATGACAGGCAAGAAAATCTTGAGTGACAGAGGCTTTCATTCTTTCATCCCTGTCACTCACGCTGCCTGGCCATTGGGGACAAGTGTTTCAACTTAACTTGTTGTCTCTGCACTGTAAGTGCTTAGCAGTGACAGTGAAGATATGTCTACCCACGTGTGTTTCTCAGAAACCCTGTGGTTGAGGCTAGGATTAAAAGGGACAGCCCACTAGCAACCGTGAAATAAGCAAATGACCTCGTGCGTGTTCTGATCAAAAGAACCTTTGCCAGCAGGTCTTCTTTGGCTTCAAGCACATTGTTCCCTGTGATATGACCAATGCCACTGAAATCACTCCTATTTAACGTTCCTGATCAAAACACATTTGCCATAGTACCTGTGGGACATATATATAACCATAACAAAAAAATACACACAACCACAAAATTGCAAATAAAAAAAAGCTCTGTTTGGTGGAATGAAGCAATTTTCTGGCGGAAAAAAATGTTAATTTGAGACTTTTTTTCAGATTTTGGCCCTGATATTTCCAGTGTAACCTCTGCACTTAGTACATCTTTGCTGCCCATCAGACGTCTTGGTTTATTAACATGTCCACTCCATTCCCAAACCTTAATGGGTTAATTAGCAAAGGAGCACGTGGGCACACACTTTCCTAAGAGATGTGTAAAAGGTTTGTGGGGGTACTGCCCATCAAATTCTAGCTGAAAACCCTGCAGAGAACCTTGGCCACAAAGAGGTAGTCTTCCATAACAGGATAGCTCCTTTTAAATAAGCTTTACTATGATACATTTTTACATCACACCATTCCCGTATTTACTCACATTATTCAATGCATTTTTACAGCTTTCAATCTTATGCTCCAGGACAGTGTGCATGTAAAGACTGAGGGAGAAATAATTATAGGTTTCGATTTTGTTTTTTTTTAAGTTCAGAGGGCTAGAAAGGTTAAGGCCTTATTTTCCGCATATTTACTTGACATAAGTTATTGATTGTGCATACTGTTATAATGTGAGTCTTATGGGTCACGCAAAGGCAACAAGAAAAAAGAAAACAAGAGAATTTATCATCTTGGAAAAATAAACCCTCCTATAAAACTTTTAACTTTTTCTTGGATACTTGCTTATCATTCAACTCCTGTCAATTTTGCACTTTGATACTAAAGGGTAAAACATTGGCCCAGAAGAACATACCATGCCGTGCTAGTCAGTAGACATCTTACTGATTTGTTTCACTTTTCTAGGTTAGACTAATCAATTCCTGTTGACATCAATACCGACTGAGCAACTTGAGAGAAGAGGGAATCAAAGAGAATAGTTTTGCACAGTGTGTTAAATAAGAGTAGGTTCAGAGAAGGCTTGTGAGGTACCTGCAAGATTTTTCTGATATTTTCATGTTTCTTGTAGATTTCTAGATATTACTGTGATAATTTTTCTCTAATGGAAGGAAATGTGAGATTGAGGGTAAGTAAAAGTTGATCAGTACAGAGTGACAGGAAACATGTGAAGAGAACTAAGCTCCTAGCTCAGATTCAGATTGTGGACTGTGTATAGCTGTATTAAAGGTGATATGAATCAGACCACTAGCCCAGTTGGACCTCCCAGATTTGAAAATTTAAGAATGTGGGTACATGTGGGGTTTTTGAAATTGTAAATTATGCAACATAAGGGTGTATTAATGCAAGCCATTGCTGGATACTGTTTTCTTTACATACATTTTTTTTTGCTTGCATATATGCAAAGTCATTGCTCCTTCTTGAAGCTTCTTTGTCACTTCTGCAACCTGTGCTGTCTAATCAAGCATTGCCTTGATAATGCTCAGTGTTAAGTTACATTACTCCTAAAAATTGATCTCTGTCTATCTCTCTTTTTTGGCAAATGTTTTCAAGCACACAGATGTATCTGCAGTGTGATAGTACACCCTGTCACAGAGGTGGGAGTCGGCTGGTCGCTGTGTCACTATGACAAAACATGACAGATGTGTTTAGGCGCTGGAGTGCCGGACCTGCCACAGAGCATCAGGCTCACGCAGTCAGAGAGGAGAGTGCTGGGTATTTCCACACAGGGAGTCCAATCATGGACATAATAATGGTTTGTCCACAGTCAGTCTGTAACTCAAATCTTCCTGGATATCAGGGATTCACTGGCGGGTTTTTTGATGTGAAAGATTTCGAGGAAGACTTTGGTTTTGTGGGCTTGCAGCTTATAGTGAATCTCAACAGCTGAATTCAGATTGCTTACCACAAATTACTCACATGAGCTACCTTAACATGATCAAAGGCAATCTCATTATTCTTCCATCATTCACAGAGACTTCTTTTTTTTCCAAAATCCCGATTAATCATTAATTCATCATAAGGAGGGCTATGCACAAAAGGTTTGGGGAACTGACAGATTTGACAGGTATCCTAATACAGCTTTTCATGCTCATTTTGCGGCCCAGCTTGTCTGGAAACCAATCAGAAAACTACAAGGTAGTCTATTGTTGATAAAAATCTCTCAACTGATGAAGAATCCCTCTTGAAAAATTCTTTGTTTTGATGAATTATGGAATGGTATTATGGAAGTTGTGGAGAACCTTTCCTCCCATAGAGGCTCATGGTCGAATGAGTCATCCGTTATCCCATTCACTCCATAGAAGAGTTGATCTGCACACATAATGAACATAGCCTTGTTTCCCTATTATTAGCTCACCTGTGGTCAGTTTTACTGAAATGAATAGTGGCAATTATACCGGATACCCCTGATATCAACTTCAACTCAGTTATAATGCTGATGTTTAATAAAAAGTATAAAGACACGACTTTGTGAGTAAAATTGGAAAAATTGGGCTTTTTTTTTCAATTATTACTATAAAATTAACTGCCAGATTAATTTCATAAGAAGCACATGTACATGAAATGAGGAATACTTACACAATATGATTACCCAAAGCTTAATGACCATATACTTTAGGAATTGATTCTGGGAAAACAAGTGTCCAGCCAACATATTTGATTAAAATAATTACACTTTGGGTTTTTTTGTTCATTTTATATGTTTTCACATTTGGCTCATCTTAATTAGCCTAAATAATGGTCAAATAAATTAGGTAAGTGTTAAAATGTTCAGTTGAATCAACGCAAAAATATTAAAAAATAACGATTGCTTGAGTCAGACTCCCCTGGCTATGAGGAAAATTTTCACAAGTCAGACGTCAAGTACTTAATTATGCCACTTTGGCAGAAAATAGCACTGCATCTAAAATAAGCACATGCTGCTTCCCTAACCATCAGAAACCGCATAAAATTGAAATACTAGAACCGACAGAAATGAGAGAAAATTCCCCTTAGATTAACTCCAACATGGATAGGTTTATAGGCTACACATGGATGTTCCCTTTTTTTCTGTGTTTACTTGGGTTTCACATTTTCCCTGACTGAGGTTAAAAAAAAAAAAAAAAAAAGTACATGTGAAAAGCAGGCTATACCAATTTGGGTCTCTGTTAGTGGTTGATACACAAATCCACAACACCAGTGGTGTTATTTTAGTGCCCAGGCTGAATTCTATAAGTCTTTGTATAGTCTGGGCTCATCTCTGAGGGATAGTGGACACATAAAGCCTGGGGGTGCATGTGTGAAGTGCAGCTGCTGTCAACACGACTGTGGTCACAGCAGAGGTCAGTTGTATTTGCACCCTCTGGCTAAAGAATGGGTCCCTTCATTTAATACCATGAACAGAGGTCTCTGTTTCACTCTCACATAGATACACATGAGTCTATTTCCACCTCATTCCTCTGTAACCCCACAATGCAAACCTAGACATACACAACTGTTTACACAGATTCCAAATTCCTCTCTGTCTGTGATACACACACTCCATTAATGGTGCAGTATTTTTTCTAGTCTCACAATCTTCGTGTACGCTGTACATGATAAAACTGCTAATTAACAAACTGCTCATTAGTGAAGCAGTGACACCCAAAGGCGCCTCACATTTTACTGGTTGCTATCCACTATCTCTTATTCAGAAAATGTATCCATCCATGCTGAAAATAACAACAATCATCATAAACAAAAGCAATATAGGCATAAATACCTGCATAAGCTATATAAGTACCTACAAATATAGTGCAGTATGTAACAAACCCAACCACTGCTCCTATCCTGAGTAAGGCTGCTGTCGCCACGGCAGTTCACTTTCCTGATGAAAGCTGTCCACCAATGAGATGCCTACGTCACTCTAATCGGGCAAACAGCCTGTTCATGCTTACAGCAGCACATATACCCACTAATTTGTCAGCCGTAGGGTTGGGAATCCACACATTTCCTCTCCTTTTCTCCCTCACTCACTGTACAAGAGATCCTAATGAGAGTGCACATGTTCAGCTCTGAACTGAGAGTGTGACTTTATACCTTAAGCCAGGACTGAATTCAACACTTGATATCGCGGTTCAGGTGTGACATTTCCAAGGCAAGGGCACATTCACACACCTTTCACAAACCTATGCTCTGGGGCAGAAGCTAAAAATAATCTGAGAATGTTGCAGTGAAGCTGATTCACCATAAAACCTCTCCCAAGCCTTAGTCTTTTACTGCTCCCTAATTGTCTAAAGGACCTTTTCACCTGCTTTATTGGGTGTTTTGACAGTGTGAGAGCCCAAATACTGCCAGCAGCGTCACAGCTTTTTTATCACTGAGTCACATTTTGTTCTCAGATGGTGCAACAAAAAGCTCTACGAATGTAATCATGCCATCAGGTAAACTGGGCAAAATCTTAATGTTTCACTCCTGTTATTATTCCATACAGGCTACTTTTTGACAGTTTTTTGTGGTTACGTTAGAAGTTTTTCTCGTTAGAATGAGATAAAAGCAAACAAATTATGATTCCTTGGGCACATCCAGATTTCAAAAATGAGGAAAAGTATCTACCAATGACATGGCATCTCATGCTATAAACATGACTCTTTGCTTGAACGAGATAGGATTATGACTGGATTCTTATTGATTTTAGTGGTAAGAGGAGTTTATGAGAGGCAAAGGCAGATTTAGATAGTGAATGTGAGAAAAAAAACCCTCTAAAGAAGAATATCTTCTTTCAGATCTGCAAAAACCGAGTAGTGTCACTACAGTCTAAACAACCTGTCTCACACGGTGTTTATTGTTAGTCTCCTAGAGCCAAGCATCCGTGGAAAGTGTACTGCACCAATGAAATGCACTGTTCATCCAATACAATTTGGCTTTCAAGGATAACATTATTGATACTTTAAAACTATGATTAGATGTTTCAGTGAAGTAAAACCGTATAATTCAGAGAAGGGCAACATATTGATGGTGATTGTACTTTTTAAATTTAGCTTCCTCACTGGAATTTCACATCTTTTGGTGTTGTCAGATTCGATTTGTATTTAGTGGGAAAAGACTACTTACGTCTAGGACAGAGCAGGACATTTTCCATCAGCTGGTTTCGACTGGCACTCAAGGCTTGTATATTATAGACACATGTGCACTCCAGCATGAATGTTATGGAGCGTAAGGCTAATGGAGAAACCTGCCTGAAGGTGTGGCTTTCCACCCTCCGGCTGTATTGTGCTCTTGAGCAATATGGCCCTGGGTAGCAGGAGAATTAAATACAAGCCCTGTCAATTTTCGTTATTAGGCATCAGGTGCTGTGCCAGGTCCAGCTGTCATACTCGGCTGCTTTCCACTGCCCTCAGAGCCTTTTAACCCTAATTGACAGTCTTAAGTCTTCTATCCTGGTGCTACGGAGGAGACAGACAGACAGGGAAGGAGGGAGAGGGGGGACTGAAGGAGATAAAAAAGAGACTGAGGGAAATAAAGATACCATATATCTCTACAGTAGTAAGAGCATTCTGTGTAAGCCAATTAAATTTAGGGCATTCTAATGACTAATGTGTTCCAGTCTATTTGCAATAAATAACAATAAAGATTAACAAGTATGAAACGTTATTCCAAGTTCAGTCTAACTACAAGTTATTACCAGATACTGCTGAAAATGCAGCACCTTCATTAGACAAGATTAAATATTTAAATTTTTCTCTTACCACTTATCACACTGATTTAATTGGGACAATGAACCCTACTTCATTATCTCTGACTCCTGAGTAGGTGAATGCCTTTGTCTGCTGAACACTGGTGCACATTTACCACTGAACAAGTTGACTCATAAGCTGTGTAACCATCCCTGCTGCTCCTCTCTCCTCTCGCCTCCCTGCCGTTAAAAGCTAAACCAAGCAAGCCATGCTAATCGGTGGAAAGAGGCGACTAAAGCTACTGCTAATCCATTCTGGAATTACGGGGGAGAACAAATTAAGAAACTTCAACTCATCAGCTGAGCTTTAATTCACCGCCCCTCCTGGAGTAATCCCTTAACTCAGCCTCTCCAGTTAATTATACTGAGGCCCTGGATGAGAGGCCCTTCATTGTGTTTCTGTTGTTGTTGTGCTGTGTTAAGTTTGTGAGGTGTGTGTGTGTGTGCCTTTTTGCCCCAGTGGTTTTGACTCAGAAAGGCAGGTTAAGAAACATCAATACGACAGCAGTATCCTACTGTGAGAATCACCTAATGCTATATATTCTTCAGTTGGTAGGATAAGCGCAAAGCTTTGACTATTCCAATGATTTATTTATTCAAGGGTTCAGGCAGTAAGGAAGATGAAGGGGAGTATCTGTGTGTATGTGTGTGTGTGTGTGTTTGTGCGTGGAAGAGTATGTGTAAATGCACTTTTTTCCTCTTGCAGTCTGGGGCATGAAAAAAAAAGACATAAAAATATAAACACTTTCGATCAAAAATATGCACCAATCTCTTTTCTTCGTGTGGGTTTAAGAGAATTTTCAGAGACCTTATGTGCATGAGGGAAACGGTAGTTTACTGCTGTGATGAGAGGAGGCAAAGTCAGAGAAATCAAACAAGTTCCTTTCAAGAAAAAGTCACCTGCAATGAACTTCAAACTCAATGATTTACAGGCTTTCTCTCAGCTCTGAGTATTGATATGCACAAACATAGCTTTTTTTGAACAGGAACCAAAGAAGCATAAAGGGTAAAATAAGATCTGGCAATTCTGTGAAATTTGTTACAGTATGTTTTTAATGTTTAGGCATATGAGTATAGATTACTGTGATACTGAAACTGCGTTTCTGTATTCCTGGGAATTTGTATTGCAATCAAACAGTTAAGTGTTTCCCTCACTGACCTCATAATTACCTCTGTGTTACTCTTTTGTATCTATCTTCTCCTATTGCACTTGATTGTGATGCTTCATATACCCTCCCATCATTCTTAGCCGCGTGAACGAAAAAGCGGAAATCAATACCGTACACATTTGATAAATGGTGTGGCCACATAGACAGAGGTGCATAACAAGGACATCTTTACAGACTGTGACGCTAACAGAATATACTGGAACTCTGTGTGCTGCAACTCAAATATAAAAATATCACTGTGTCCTCTCAAAAAGACACATTATAAAATGGATTTAGCTCTCAAGTCCACAAGAGTGTTGAACTCATTTTCAATCTAAAGCCACAAAATTTTAATCCGTTTTTTAGACACCAGATACTTTGTAAATTGATAGTGGTTGCTGTGGCCACCGGCACCTTTCAGAGAGGATTTCAATGGCTTTCTGAGCTGCGTGGATGGATTCGCATTTGAACTTTGTCATTACATCGGTGATAAGCCACCCATAAGAGAGGCTTTTGTAATTTCAAAAATGGATAAGTGGCAGTAGAGGATCAAGCAGGAGCGATGGATGGATGGATGGAGGGAGGGAGAGATGTGAAGGCCTGTGCTTTAAAACCACTTCATGTGCCTCACTTATCTTGCCCAGAGACACATGTGGTGATTGTTGTAATCAGAAGAAGTCCTCTGGGAGACCTAATTTGGAAGCTGTGTAATACCTGTTTCCAATTTGCTTTTGTTTACGCTCCACTCACACAAGTAGCTTGGCCATTTGCAATCATCGCCTCAATAATTAACCCGAAGTCCTGTGGACCGACAGACAGGACTGATGATATTGTCGGCCCTCCCATCCTCAATCTGCTGTGAGCACATTGATTTGTGGGCCATAGGAGGTTAGTGCGGGGGCCGCTTGCCATGGATCTCCCATTAAGTTCCTGAGACACGATGTGACAGCCTTGGTGAATGGGTGAGCAGAGGATGTTGCTTGTGGCATGTTCTGTCACTGAACAGTACATACTGGTGCCAATTCCCCCTCAGTAGAGTACAATTGTCCCCCTATAGGGCCTTATTAAAAACAGCTGTCAAAAGTTTCTATTGTTCTCTGCACATTTCAATGTTTATGTTCCACTAAATAGCACAGTGTGCACCATTTTCAACTGGGTGTGATGTTTGTGTACATCAATTATTACATCAGGTTCTTAAGACTAAGAACAGATACTCTGTATCTAGAGAAAATGCAGAAGAACTGAGTTTGTGTCTGTGTGTCTCTCCCCTTGTGTGTGTGGTCACATGAAAGGAATTACACTTTGTCTAATTCAATTGGAAAAAGCCATTTCAAGCATCTACAGGCGGAAATTCACAATGAAAAAAAATATGAAAAGAAACAGAATAGAAAGCCTTGATCCTTTTTTACTGTTCTTAATTAGTTTTTCTGCAAATGAAAAATATGCTTTTGTTCTTTTTGGTTCACCATTGTTCTGCAGTGTCATAGAGTTCACTGTGTAGAGGATCTCAAGGTAAAAATATCATTGAATACTTATACGAAAACCTTAGCATTGAAGTGTGATGGCATTGTCAAACCCTAACTCTCTTTCGTGTATGCAAACACACACACGCACACACACATACATACACACACACACACACACACACACAGATTCAGATACACACACCCACACCCACACCTACACTAACTAGAGCATGCTCACTCCTTGTCACTGGATTGCATCTTCCCTAAAGGTTCAATCTGACGCCAGATCTGATCCCATCTGAGGCAAGGCGAGACCACAGTCACACTTCTGCCAGCAGCTAGAGTGAGAAAAAAAATAATCTTTCTTTAATACCTGAACCTAATTAGCTCTGAAATCTGAGGTTAATTAAACAAAAGGAGGTTAAATTAAGTGACTGGGATTTAAGTGGCGACACACCGGATTAAAAACGCCCCCGTCTTTCTCTGAATCACTCATCCCTGCGATCCACAGAAATCCGCTTCTCTCCTCAGCCTAGTGTATTTTAAGACATTTGGACCCCTGTAAAGCAGTCTATGCTGTAGGTTACCGCCCAAGATGTATTTTAAAGACATTCAGTGATTTTCATAGAGCTACATCACAAGAGCAAAAATAGCTAAATAATACCAGATGAACCTGAGAATAGCACAATAAGGGTGCTCACATTAAGGTCAAAACAAAGAATAATGATTATTGTCACCATCTTACCATTGTGTATCTCTTTGCAACTCTCTAATGGATGGTGGCAGCGATAAAAATTAGAATATCTGTCACATACTTTAGTTAATAGGCTAACAGTGAGAGAGCATTACCATCAGGTTTCTCACATATTGATAGAGGGCAACCTCAAAACTGAAAAAAGTGGATGCTTTAATGAATGCTTAATTGACATATTAAGTAATGGTCATCATAAAGCTTCCTGAGTGAGCTAACGACTCGGTGCAATGAAAGCTTTTGACCTACCATAATCAACTTTGACCGGTAATAATACACTGTCAGCAAGCTCTGAGGTAAGGGATTTAAAAAAAAAAAAAAAAAAATCCATTTATTTATTCATTAACATGACTCAGAATTCAGATATGAACAAGTGTTGGGGATTCGTACAATCTAAATTTATATTATAATGATTTATAATATAATATAAGTTTGATTGATTATAACATAGTGAGGGGAATCCTATCTCCTGTTGCACTGCAGAGTAACATCTTTGTTTATTTAGTTTATTCATTTGTAGGGTGCCCTGGCCCCATCATCACATTCACAATTCAAAAGAACAAGACATAAATTCCCCTCACTCCAACTCACACAGTCTCATCATCTTCCTCCCCTGCTGGACTGTAGAGCTTGATGGAGTGAATTCAGCACAAGATCAACTGAGGTACACACATGTTCAAAGTGATTGAATGAAAAAAAAAAAAAAAAAAGGGTTGAACAAACCCGGAGACATTCCTTCTGGAGATGAAAAAAAAATTAAATAAGTGAATAAATGTTTTACATATGCAGATGCCCCTGTATCTTCACCAAATCTGCCTGTATGAAAATCTTGCCACATTTTCTTTGAAAGCACTAACTCTCTTCCTTGACCTTTCATGGACGGAGAGAAGAAGCAGACTGGACATTCTGTCCTTTTTTCAGGGACAGAGGTGACATGATGATAGCTCTGCCATTGCTGTCACTTAAAAGCCTACTACTCTTCTTGCTGCAACCTGTGTTTGTTGCACAAGTTTGTGTGCTCTCAGGCTTTAAGTGCTGGTTACTTTCCCACTGCAGCTTGCTAATGATGCTTGCTAGCCTTGCAGGGAGAAAACCCTGTTCTAAATTAAATACCCTAGGTATCATAACCTCATGTGCTTCTTACCCACCATAGCATGCCACTGTTAACGATCTAAAAAAAAAAAAAATGAAACAAGACAAGGTTTCCTTCACTAATGGGCCCTCACACAACCTGTTGCCAAACTGTCTTCCTCCCGATAGAAATCTGAGTCAAAAAGGATGAAGGCACAACTTTTTTAAGTAGCTGTTTTATGTTTTCACACTGCTGCAAGTGGGCTATGTGCTAATGGTATTAGTGAGTTGCTGGAGCAAGAAAACTAAACAAGCTGCCAAGAACACCCAACAAAGAAATTTAAAGGATGTGTTCCTGTAGTCACGTAGGTGGACCCCTCATTTTTACTCTCATTTTCTCTCGATCATTATCAGGTGGAGAACTCGGCAAATCCAAGTGCCTATATGGAGACTCTAGCAACCTCTGCTGGAATGCCTCCACATGGAGTTTAGGTACAAAAATTTAACCCTGTTGAACCTCAATCTGTCTACTGCCCGCACGCACACACACACACACACACACACACACACACACACACTCTCCCACAGAACAAAAGGAATGGCCAAAAGATAGGTCATTTGTATCTGCTGCCCCTATTCCTTGTCTTAGTTGTCCAGCCCATCGGCCTCTATTCATATGGAACAAGGGGCCAAAAGGAGTAACTGAACTGATCAATGTCAAAGGAAGTGCTAGCCAGTGGTACCTTTCCTTTTCCCATTTTTTACTCTTTCCCAGTGAATTGAAAAACATCACTCACCTGGAGGTGGTGGTGTGAGGTCATTGGGCTGGTATGCAAAAAAATATTCTTCCTAGTCTTGCTGTGCCTGTCTCATGGCCCTCCAGCCAGAGCATACATCAAGAGCATGCAGGGTTGGCTGTGGCTAGGTTTTGGATGATTCAGAGCCATGGCCCCCCTCAAGCACAGAATGTTGTTGGTATATTATTTAGAGCAATGTTACCCTGGGAAAAAAAGAACCTTTGAAGTGGAACAATTCCAACCCATGATTTAAGCTAACACAGGAATTTAATGATATTTTCTCAAAGCAGGTGGACTGAATGACAAAATATCTGGTGGGTGGAGGAAAAAAAACCCATAAATAACTGCATACATAACCACTGTTGCAAATATTTGAAAATCATTAACCTTTTACAGGTGTCGTCATTATCTGTTTCTGTGACACCACCACAGAACCACCACTTCTGTGTGCAAAGTGTCCAAACTACTGTACACTACTGACTGATATATAGACCAAAGCCTTCAGAAGAGATTACCAGAGCAATCATCAGACTGTGGCTCCTCCTGAAATCAGCTATGAAAATGAATGGATTACATGAAAGTAATTCCAAGCTTGATATCAGAAAATCCTGGAGCCAGCCAAGAAAACAGATTCTGATCTATTACTGTTGCTGTGTCCTCAAGCTCTCTGCAGTGGTCTAAGTACCTCTGAGACTCTATGGTGCATTAACGACCTTCAGTTTCTAAGGCTGTCAAGGTCACAAGTTTGTATGGATATTTTGCACATCTTTCACATCCCTTTTTTTTAAATATTTTTGATCTTGCAACAAACCCCTTCACACATTTACACATTATAAAGCTATTATACATAACCATATGCATTAAGAAAGACATAAACACACAAACACACACACACACACACACATACATACACACAAATTAAATAGTAATTTAGTATCGTTCTGTCCTAAGAAATGTTTTGGAGAAAGAAATTCCACCCAATGTTCTTTCCTGCAGTAATAATATGGGTCCGCATCTGTCACTCTCTGCCCGTGGCAAGACCCCATCTCCTGGGAGAGAAGGTAACAGGCGGCTAATCAGCTCCATCTGACATCTTCATCACAAACAGCCACACGCAAACACACATGGCTGCTCAGTTGTAGACATACAGACACACACAGACACACACATATGTGTATTCCCGAGCAAATACAAAGACCCACAAACACACTGCAGACAGATAAAAAAGGATTAGGCCAGCAGACAACAGGAAAAAAGAAGGACATGCTGTGTGTTTATGTGTTAGTGAACCACAGCTCTCTGTCTCTGTCTGTCTGTCCCTCTCTATCTGTGCGTGCTAGGTTATGTCTGTCTCTCTTACCTTACTTATGCAAACTTGCACAACACACAGTCGCATCTCTCCCTACTAAACATACTGATTTTTTTGTTCTTTTCCTGCCTCGATCACTGCTCTGTGATTGACAGTCGAACACCATAAAATTGCTTATTGACTTGAACGGAGTATAGCATCGTCTAATTCCCTTTAGGCCTGTACGTGCGAGGCTTTGTGATAGGTTTATGTGTCAGCCAATGCACAGGTTTTTGCAACAAAAGAAAGCATTTACTTCCCCCATGCCTGATTTCATTACATCTTATTTTGAATATGCACAGTATGCTGCTCAGTGGCAAAGCAATAAGAATAGGAGCATGCATTTTTATGACAGTGAATGCAATAGGGTACAGATACAATTCAATTTCAAGGATTTAATTGATGCATGTATCCAAAACAACTACAAACAACAAAAAATTTAAATAAGCTTCTGTTATACAGTGCATGCACTGCCAGAATTATAAGTAGGGATTATCAGCATGTGCAAGGTTGAACAAAGTGATGACCAGTCACATTTGATGCTGTGATATGTGTGTGTCAAAAAGTCTTATACCAAAAAAAAAAAATTCTGCTACCACAGTATATGTCATTCATCATCATGTTACAAGACAGCTCCTCTTATAAATGCTCTGCAGTTCATCATAAAGACAAGAAAGGTTTCTGACAGATACTAGTAAACCTAGTTCCAGCAGTGATCACAGGACGTTTAAAAACATTGCATAGCCTCCTGTCCTGTTGACCACCACTGAAAATCATGCGTTTGATACAGGCATGGTAAATTATCATACATTTACTAACACATATATCAAAGTAGGAACACCAAAATAAAATTTCCCCTATGATCTCTGGGTGTAAACAAGAGCATGTTTCTTAATGCTGTCTGAAGAAAGATCACTTTTGGGCTAAAAAAACAAGAAAGTGTGTACTATGTTGAAAAGCTTTAATTGCACTTTGATAGGAGTTAATGGTTTATTTTTTGGGTAGAACAAGCTGATATTTTTTTTAAATTTAACCTGTTCTACAAGTAATTTAACCTGGAAATCTGTTAGTTGTCATATAGTATGTTGTCACCCTATATGGTTGTGAGAAGAAATTCAAATGACAAAGACAGAAGAATCATACTATGATGTGGACTCCTCCAATACAGTGTGGCTAACACAGGTTACTGATGTAGACACAACAGATGAATGATTTCAGTGTGTTAAAACTGCAAGATAAAAATGTGTCACTTCCTGTATGACAGCTCTAATTTAAACAAACATGGCCATACAACATAAAATCATAAATCTTATTTAAATACAAATTTCATAAAATAAACTCTGATAAATAAAAACATGCAAAAAAGGACAACAGAAAAAGGATTGTAGCTGTCGCTGACACACTCAAGTAGAAAGCAGATGTGCCAAGGCTCACATCCAATTCACTCTTTAACATTAAAAAAAAGACTGATGAGAGGCAACTTGTTTTTCTTCATTTTGATTTTGTCAAAATCTTAGTAAACTGACCCGAGAGCATGATTCAGGAGAGAGATGTAAAAGTAAAAACTCTACTGAGAAATTAAAAAAAAAAAAAAAAAAACAAAAAACTAGGATGCAAACCTTGAGCAAGCAAACAAGGTACAAAGGGTTGGGCTGAAGCAAAGTCCAAAAAAATTTAAAAAAGAAAAAAAAGAAAGGTAAAAGCAGGCAAGGTCCAAGTCAAGATCAGGATCAAAACATTCAGGCAAAGAACAGAGCACTGGAAAGCTACAAAGACCATTTGTCAGAGAGTAAGTGGAAACGGAGCAGTATATATACTAGCAACTAATGAGATGTGGGGAAAGGTGAGCAGGGAGGAGGAGCAGGTCGGGTCAATCTACTGGCTGGTAAACCAGGCAGGTGGGAATGGCAGGGTCTGAAATGACAGCACAAATAGAGCATGTATGCAAAAACAACTGGACTGAATGAATTAAAGGATTAATGAGCAGCCTGAAACTCAAAACCAAATTTTTACTTTGAGCACTGCAAAACGGCCTTTTGTATCCTTTGTGAATATTTTATGACAGAGAACTCATCTTTCAAGAACAAAATGTCTACACTTGATGGTATTATTATCTCTTTTTTAGTGAATTTATACCCTAGCACACACTAAAAATCTCCTGACATTCTCCAAAATGTCAAAGATAGAAGAGAATATTGAGCAAAGGTGTTATCCACAGAAACGCTTTTAAAATTCCACTCTTTTGAAAATGAATTAATTATTTTGTGCTCTTCATTAAGTTACATTGAGATGATCATGTAGCTGGTAGGTTTCCTTGAGTTGAGCATATGAAGTGAAATAAAAC
The DNA here is from genome assembly GCA_016859345.1 of Istiophorus platypterus. NCBI lineage: Eukaryota > Metazoa > Chordata > Actinopteri > Istiophoriformes > Istiophoridae > Istiophorus > Istiophorus platypterus. The sequence continues at coordinate 19,741,524 of CM029116.1, forward strand.
AAAATTAAAAAAAATACAAGAATAATTGTAAACAAAAAACACAAATAAAACTGGACAATCGGAATAAACATTTGACAAGTTAAGCGAGGTCAAAGATTACCTCCACAACTGCCACTGAACACCTGCCAACTTTGGTGAGATCAGCATTAGCTTGACATAAGCCCATCCTCAGCACCCAAATCCCTGAGCAGAGGGCAAACACCTATTGGATATGTTTCTGGGAGCAGCTGCAGAGAAGAGACCTGAGGCGGGGGGGTGGGGGTGTGTGTGTCTTGGGGGGGCGGCTAAGGTTAAAAACCCAAAGCCTGCTCCCTTCTTCACTTCTTGCCTTTTGCACACTTCTCACCTCCTTACCACTCTGCCCGCTCCCTTCTTCGCTCGTGCATAAAAAATTGTGTGCCTGCACTTAATACTCACACACACATGCACACACAAAAAGTTGAAGCCTGACAACTAGTGGGCTAAACCTAGCATTTACCTCAGCAGCTGGGTTCACCACCAGCTACAATTACAACCATTAGCATGCTAAATTAACAGAGTCTCTGGCAGCTCATGCAGGCTGAACATGGTTCCCCCTCTCCGCCTAAACCACCGGGCCTCCAGAGATCCAACACCCACACCACTGCCTCATAAGGTGGGCAATTTGTGGGGAGGCTGGAATAGCACCATTCTGCTGCCTAGCTTCAAAGGAGATAGATAAATAAAAAATATTATATTATCTTTTTTATATTTTTCTTGGTTGTCTGGCCCATTGACCTGGCCTGTGTTTGATGCAGACTGTCGCAGCAGTGTCTTTTGAGGTGATGTGCATGGCCAGAAACAGTAAACATGTACAAAAAAAAAAGCCGTGTGAATAAAAACATCAAAGCTGGGTTGCTCCTCAATGTGGCTCACTCGGTGAGAGAGACTGGCATCAGTGCCAGCTCTGGCACGTGTCTGAAAAAAAAAAACCTTGAATGCTTCCTAGTGGTAGGTTTCCAATAGAGAACCGTCCTCTGAAATGCTCAGCCCACCTCATGTTTTAAGAAAGCAAGGGTGTTGAGAAGACATTTAGTTTAGTTGCAAGAACTGTCCATCAAACAAGTACATATACATTTTATATCTGCAGTAAGAAACAGATATTGTTCTGTTCACATATAGTGTTGCCAAACACCTTCCATTGAAGTCACAGGCTCCAGAACAAGTAGTTTGTGAAGCAGGGGTGTTAGTTACTAGGTGCAATACAAGGTTTTCCAAATAGCAGCCCTTGACCCCTTTTCACAACATTTTTGTCTGCCTGGAAAAATTAATCCAATTCCACTCCCCGACTTTAAGTCTGCAACAATCACTGAAGTAATTATAGTGCATGGCATCCTACTGGACAAAAATTATTATAACAATTATTCCCTTGTTTTGTTTTTCTTCCCTTTTTTGTTAATGTATCAATTCTAAAAGTAAAACAAGTTACACAGGATTATTGATACACATTTATATAATATAGATATTTCAGACATTCATAACATTTTAGAGAATGATGTAGAATTTTTGCAAAGGTCCAACTAAAGTCCCAATTCCTTTACAATAGAATCTGAACTGAAAAAGGAAACAACCAATTAAAGGTAATGAAATACCATGCATAATTGCTGTGCAAACAGCTGAAAGTAGTATGAAAGTTTCTGACTATTTAAATAGTGTCATTCAAACTAGACAGAAAATTAATACAAACCAAATATATGCAGAAGAGAGAGAGGAAAAAAGTAAGGTGTCAAGGCTGGACAATCCTTATAAAGCACTTAGGGATGAGGATATAACTTTATACAACAAGAAAGTAATGCTACAATGATGCTGGAGGAAGGGAAAACCCAATTAGATGTGGGCGCTGGTGCACAGTCCTCCGGAGAGACGGACTGGCTCTGTTAAAAATGTATCATAGTGCTCAGCTTATTAAGATGTCATCTGTGCAAGCTCTGCAGGTTCAGGGTAAATACCCCAATGGCATATTCTACTGTGGGCACGTCAATCCACCCTGTCGCCGCTTTTGTGGTCGATGGCTCTTTAGTGGCTGTCATTGGCTGCCTAGAATGCTTCATAAACATCTTTTCCTTCTTCACCTAATTAGGCTAGAGGGATTTCACTAAAACACAGGCGAGGGGGGCTTTCTACTCACATTGGCAGTACTGAAGAACCTACTGTTATAAACTGCCACCCAGGCACTACCCCATTACTCTCTCTTCTTCTTTCCTTCTTTCTCTCTAAGTTCTCAAACTTAAGCATATCACGTTCTTGCTTTTATTTATTTTTTTAATGTTAAAGATATGTTGTAACATTCCAAAGTCACAGCAGTTCTTTGTGGTTAGAGGGCCATTGGGGCCACTGAATTAAAATGTTGTATCTTTCAAAACAATCTTTCCAATCCCCAGGCCTAGTTTTGGGAATCACACTTTCTTATTTGCATTCATCTCTGCAATGAACACCAGATGCAGAAGTGACATTTACTGAGATTCACTGTGTTTACTGTGCACACTTTATTCATCTGTATCCGATTCTGACTTTATGTTCATGATTGATTTTATATCTCAAGAATTATCTACCAAACACAACAACAATTTACTATCCAATTAGACTCTTGGCAGAGAAAATACTAGCCTAATGCATTTATAACATTTGTTGACTGACTTGCTCCGTATCTGGTTTCTGCCAACATTTCCACACATACATGCATGCAGATACACACATATTCATGAGCATGCATCACTCTCTCTGAGTAGACATGTGTGAACGAGACATCTCCATAACTGGACCAGCTGACCTGAGACTTGCAGAGCTGCTGATGACTCCAGGGAGAAGGATAATAGAATTTCTCCAGCCGCCTTCTTGTTAATTACAACAGACCTTGGCTCTGAATAAATATTTATTCAGAGGGTACAGCAATCTGCATGCATATTGTACACAGCCAAGCCCTGGCCAGCCAGAATGATGGTCGGATATGCCAATAGTAATCAACAGAAAAAAAAGTTGTACAGTATATATAAAGATGTGAGGGTAGAGCAGTACAGTGCTTTTAATTTTCACCAAGGTACAAATACTAAAAAATGGATGCACTGACACTGTAGGGTACAACAGTATATGCTACTTAACCTTTTGGAGCATAAATGTAATGTTGCAGCTCTCATAAACACAGATTTTGGACAAAAACAGAAAAAGAAGACAAAGTTTGTGCCAGAGTCAGTATTTTCTTGAATTACTTAAGAAATCTTGCTGACCTAGAAGGTACTGGTATAAAAACAATAACAGAATATATGGTTTGGTGAAGGCACTGCAGTTTTGTGTGAAATATAACCGTAACTTCAAATAAATGTAAGAAGCAACTGAATTTCCAACCAAAGGGCTAAAATTGGAGTTTGTTGCAGTATGTATATACAAGAAGCAACTATGAAAGGAGAAAAACACAAAAACGCAGCATTTACTTACTCATGCTACAAGCAGGACTTTAGACTATGTTTTTTGTCGATATACTTGAATCAGCTGCAGAATCTGCAGTGACATATTAGTTGTAATGCTTCTCCCACCAACACCAGTTACTTTTGTATATGTACATATTGTACATTAGTGGCTATTGCATGGCTTATACTTTTGTAGATACTCATATGTCAAAAATATACCATGGAAAAAAATACATTAAATATTGCCTGAGTTCTTTATGTTCCTTGCCTATGTGCTTCACTCAGTGATATATAAGAAATCATACTGCAAACAAACTGTTTAGTTGCAGAAGTTTTCTTTGACAGATGGAAAAACAGACTTAAAATCTATACTTCGGAGAGTTACCCAGCAGAACCACTAAACAGTTGGCAGGGAAATACAGAAGCAATACAGAGAAAAAAGATAGGATTCAACACCATGCTGAAGGGACAACATGAGTTAGTGCCCTGAACCCTCTATGTATACATTATTAGACAGACCTGAAACGTGCATGTTTGTGTACAATAATACATATGAGTATAAACTGAACACTTATCTAGTTTTTCACATTCATTCATTTTTCACACACAGGCACACCTACGAGCACACACAAAAACAAAACACACACATACATGCGCATGCACACATTCCCCTTTGCTCTGTGGGCCAGGCAACAGCTGTGTTTGGTGCAAGTGGAAGAGCAGCTAATGAACCAAATAGAACGCTTGACAATTCACATCTGCTGACACTCTCCAGCTGCTGCCAGCAGGCTGGCCTATGCAAGCCTCCCTAGACCAAGACCTGACGCCAGGGTAAACACCTGGGAAAGACGCCACAGACACACTTGCTTTCATGCATATACTGTACAGACATACCACCTACCTGCCCACAAATGTGCGCAGATTCCTGAAAATACCCCTGAGTATGATCTCTGTTGTACCTAAAAGCCCGATTCTGATTTTTCATCATAACTTTGATGTGGAGGTGGAAGCAAACTAAATCCATTTGACCACAGTTAACATGGAATGAAAAAGCAAAAGCCACAAATGAGTGATGTTGCACTCTACTGTCTGGAGTTGCGTACATAACTTAATACATTTTGTCAAATGCAACATTACCTTGATATACCTCAGAGCACAACATCTAGAAGCAACATGGGGTTTGTGACACTATCTATGATACCATGCTGTTATATCACTTACTTCACTGTTAGTGTCTACACAAGTGAGACTTATTTATAGCCGTGTCTGAAGAGAAAGAAGATTCACTGTCACTGCAACAGAAAAGTTAGTGCTGACACTCTCCAGCTGCTGCCAGCAGGCTGGCCCATACCGGCATCCCTTGACAAAGACCCAATGCCAGGTTAAACACCTGGGAAACACACCACAGATACAGAGATAGACATACATATGTACTTAAAAAAAACAAAAACAAAACATTTATATATTCATGTATGTGTGTATATGAACATATGTCTGTGTGTGTGTGTGTGTGTGTGTATACTGTACCCAGCACTGTGCACATACATAAGTTGCACACAGAGTGATTAGAATGATACTCCATCTGCTGTAGTACCACAGAGACATGATACGAGCGGGGCAAGGTACACTGCAGTCAATGTAAAGGCAGCCCTAGTGTGAGGACGCTAAGATGAAAAGTGATCTCCTGGGTTCTCGTCGCTGCCCTACTCCATAGCCTCATTTAGTAAGAAATCGCTCACCTGTTCAGTGAAACTGCTAACACATATATATATGTGCTCATGCACAGATAGGTCCCATGTGTCCCTCTCTCTCCAAGCTGCATCTCATGAGCCTGTTTTCATAGCATGCACTCACTCCCACATACCTATACATAAATTTGTTCTCACAGAACCCCTTTTGTAATCCCATCCCTCTCCCGCCCACTATCTCCAATTTGTCCAGGATCTTAATGCAGTGAAAAACGGCTCTTCTTTTCTGATTGCATTTGATAACAATTTTGTCAAGGCTCCTCTGGCAGCCAACGAGGAGCAGTCCCATCAGCAGCTGTAGCTAATTAGCCACTATCGCTAGCTCTTTTGGCTCACCCTCTGCTGCTTCCCTTGTCCCAGTCACTTCTAAGTATAAATTATTGGATTGTCAAGATAAATGAGGACTGGCAAATAAGTGAACAAGAGATGGAGAGAGATGACAAGGGGTTCAAGGAGGAAGCATGTAGAGGGGAAAATGGACTGAAGTGCTAATAATCATTCCTGTCTGATTCTCACAATTAACCTACAGCTATGTCATGCTCATGAAAAAATAAGTTAATATGGTGACTATTTCAATTACTAAGCCAATTTTGTTCTGACCATGGTCAAACTGATTCAGTTTACTCCCAGCTTTGCATCAATAGCATGTGACTTTTGCCTACCTACTGAAAATAAGCCCCACAACTGGAAAAGTGCTTTTACTTTGGTATAATACTGAAGTTTTTCGTTAACTTAAAGGTATAAAATTGTAAAAAAGATACAAAAGAAAACAACTGTAATCCCACTCATCCTCTAATATTTGACTGCACATTGATTGCCCATTTTCCCTACATTTACACATAAAATTCTCCAGCCTGAGTTGACAAAATTAGTAATTACAGCAAAACTCGAACTTTTACAGACTTAGGCGTAATTTGCCATTCACCACTAAGGTACTAATAGTTTCTGACAACAAGGGAAAATGCGACTGAATTACTGTGTTAGAAAAAAAAAGAATGCCATGATGAAAACACAAGGCAATCATGGAGAACAGAAAGTCTAGTCAAGGACGAAGGGGGAGTGATAACACATGGGACAATCTTTTATCCTCCTCTGATTAATTCCAGGTCCTCCACACTACATACTGGATACAGTGTCATCAGCAACCACTATGTCAGTGGAAGTTTCACCAGGGTTGCAGGAATCTGGCCCAAAGAGAGCTGTTGAAGTGTACAAAGATTAACTTCCTGGCTATCAAATGCATTGTTTGCAGATAGTGCATCTACTGCACCTTCCACATCTTGGACCCAAAAGAGGAGGAATAACAACAGAACTGGCTGACATTAAGTAAAAAGATCCACATAAGGGCAAAATAAATAAACAAATATATGAAATATAATATAGATACAATATAAAACCACCGATGTGAACCTGTGATTTGTGTATTTACAATTTTTCGAGTCAGATTTGTGAATATATGTCTTATCTTAACATTAAACGTGGTAAAATAGAACCAAGAGCAGAATTAACATATTTCAGTCACTGTATGAAACATTCTCCAATGATGATCAGTAGACTATTCACCTCAGGCAAAAAAAAAAAAAAAGTAGTTTTCTGGAACAATGGTCTTTTGGAAGATTTGCTTCATGGCCACTAAACAATAGTGATTTGCTAAGACATAATTTTGGTTGAATGTGAAGGCAGAGGGAATTAATAACATCGGGAAAAAAGAAACATTTGATTAGATTTAAATGGCATCATGTTGCATTGCTAGACTTGGCACTGTGTGCATACAGGTCCCACAGTAATTATTCATGTGTCTGAAATATTCAGCTCTTGCCCAGTGATCAGCCAGCACATCTAATGTTTGATGATAAATTTAATTTTTTTTACCACACTTTACTCAAACTTTTAGTTGGACTAAACTTTTTTTTATTAGATCTTAATCTTACTCAGGATTATCATGTCGTCATCAGTTGAAAAATAACTCAATGAGATTGATGGCTAAGCACTGATTTTTTTCTTCTTTTAATAAATTGTTACTTAGGCTTTTGGGACTCTCTCAAAAAAAATACATTAAGGCATGGTGCATCACCAGTTAGCATACTCCATACTGTAGGAGCAGCTTTGGCAAAACCCCAAAACTTACAAATGAGTCACAAAATGCAAAGCTTTAGTCCATCTTTTTCCCCTGATCAGTGGTTGATGATAGATTAGCTGATTGGCTGTGACATGAAACTTGATTTGTATTATGGCCCTACACAGCATATATATATGACTGAGCATTGAAATCATATGTGCATATGATTGAGCATATGCGAAATACATACTGTATGCCTCCTCTTTCGGAATTCACTGGAAAATGGATGAATAATCTATTACCGTTATGCATTTAATGAGGCAAGGAGCAGGAAAAAAGTCAAGTCACAGGTTCACGACAGGTGTTTTCGTCCTAATTAAACATATGTCAGCAGGCTTATTGGTGTCAAAAGCAGACATACCTCTGGTGACTGTAATTCAGTCAAGGTGAATGGTATAAATGTTGTTAGAGAGAGTAAAATTTTGGTTCAACCAGCTTCCTTGTGACTCCTCCACATACTGACAATCGTTTTCCACATCTGAGTTTGAAAGTGTATTTGTGTGTGAGCTAACAGGAGGTTTTTACAGGAGTTTAAAAAAAAGCCAGCACACAAGTTACTGGCAACCCTCAAAAGCTGCTAACCAGTGTGTGATTGCAATACATGAATTGACCTTCACACACCAAATAGGCCTACATCAGATTGAATAACATTCCTCTGCTTGTACATAGTGTGTGTGTGTGTGTGTGTGTGTGTGCGTGTGTGTGTGTGTGTGTGTGTGTGTGTGTGTGTGTGTGTGTGTGTGTGTGTGTGTGTGTGTGTGTGTGTGTGTGTGTGTGTGCGTGTGTGTGTGTGTGTGTGTGTGTGTGTATGTGTGTGTGTGTGTGTTGTGTTTTTGCTGTTCTCAGGTTACAGCTGTCATCGACTATTACAGAATCTGACCAAAGAGTGAAGGGAGAGAATGTAAGTGTTTTTGTCATATGAATGAGAAAAAAAGGATTTATGTGAGCTATGAGTGATAAAATATTAAAGTGGGATTGGATTATTACTAGGCTGACTAACTTTAAATGATTGCATTTCAATTTGCCCTTCATCTCCGACAGCATTAAAACGTATTGATTTTTGCTTTCTTGTTGGTGTCTCAGAATTTTCTCTCTACAAACATCCATCATTCCTATTCTCTCTTTGCTCGCCCATCCGCTCCCACTTAATGGACATAAGTCTGTTGACATACCAAATCTGAGACAATTGTGAATGACAAACTGCCCCCTCAATGAACTTCTTCATAAATCACACAAACAATGGTGTGCCCCCATGCCACAGTTGACAGATAAGAGATGGATCATGGATGCTGCAGGGCTAACGCCAAATGACGCACCCCATTAGGTGTAGGGTAGAGTTATTCAAATCGATAACTGTCTTGTAAAAAGAATCCACCTCCTCCCCTTGAGGTCCAGACTTGTCAACTAATGACACCTCTATTTGTTTACCTTGTCCCTTTCTAATCGCACTTTTCCCTCTTTTCCATATATCTACTATGCACCATCGCCTGCACAGTGTATTATGTGCTGCCAGTGACTGAAAATGCATGTCCACCAAACCCTTTGTTTGGTCTTTGAAAGCACTGCTGAATGCTAGAAACCATTTCATTTATTTTATCTTTGTATACCTTTGTCATTGTAGTCTTTGTAAATTTGTGGAGAGGTAATTAATCCATTAATTGATTGACAGAAAACTAATCAACAACAAAAAAAACAAACAACGAAAGAAGAAAAAAACAATCAAATGTTTCAGTTATCTAGACAGCAAAAAAGCCCAAAATTTTCTGGGATTAGCTTCGCAAACATTAGATTTGTGTTGTTTTTTTTTTTGTTTGTTTTACATCAAGATTAACTAATATCTTTGGGTTTTGGTTTTGTGATCATCACCTTGCATTCAACACTTTTTTCTCATGTTTTATAGACACGATCAAATTAAAAAAGAAAATCAACAGATCAAGCGATCATTATAATAATTGTTATTTTCAGGTCTAATTGATAAACAATATCAGACTAAAATGTGTTATATTAATTAAATGTTTAGGTTTTGGTTACCCTGTATCATAAGGTATACCTGATAGAAGAAAAGCCGTAGAGGCTTTACACCGAGGCCGACTACTTGAATTGTGAACTTAATTTGTCAAATGTGATAAGTCATGACAGTGTTAATTTGGTCATCTCAATGTAAAATACCCAAGAAATGGCTGAATGCACTAGAGGCCAAGATGCTTACCGCTGCAAGAGCCTCATTGTCTTAAATAAATTGTGTCACACTGTCAAGGGGAGTTGATAAATGGGCCAAAGCAATGGCATTTACGATAGCAAATTTGTCTCTATACTGGGCGAAAAAGAGGACTTGTAAATTCAAATAAAGCCATCCTGCTGAGCTCAGATCTTGTGAGGCAGTTGAAGTATAAAGAGCAGAGAAAGAAACATGAAATCAGAGTGGGTTGTGACTGATTGTTTTTGAGTAATAGCTCCATGCACTGTGTTAGATCCTCCAGGCCCGTTACACTGCATCTGGCTTAAGACAAAGCTAATCGCAGAGGACAGCGATGTAAGGGAATCGCAGTGGATGGGATCCACCGCAGGGCAGCTAGGCTCATGCAGGGTGTGATTTTTGTGTGTGGAAATGTTTGTGTGTGCGTGTGGCTTCGATCATGAGCTCAGTGTGGGGGTCATAGCACAAACATCACAGAGGCTTACCTCAAACTCTACATCTCGTACATGTGGCTTGTTTTTTTGTAGTGTATGTGGAAGGAGGAATAAATGTGTCCAAGCTTTGCCTTAGAAGTTAAGACTACCCCAAGCTATGAGCCAAGCGTAAAAGAAACCTTCGCCCTTTTTCTGTGACGGACTGTTGACAGGAGAAACATTTGCCATCCTCAACAATGTTGCTGCTATCACTCTAGTTTAATGTTATTCCAAATAAAGTGGACTACAATGCCTCATGTTCTCATATGACTTGTATTTGTTTATGAAAATCCTTTATATGAGTTGACAAGACTTCTGAGCATGAGCATGCTAATGTCTAGTTCATTGCACACTGTATTTCATCTGTCTGAGTCTGTTGGTTCTCGTCTGAATTGCAGGTCTCTGAAATTAGAAAAAAAAAAGCCAAGCTATATCAGTGTAATCGTCTCTTTTTTCCTTTGCTTTTTCCATCACTGTGCTTCTCTTGTTCTATTGTAGCATAAATATGTATTTAAATTCAGGTTTGTGTTTGAAAGTATATAGAGCCGTTGGGATAATAGTCAAGATTTTGATTCACTCCAGGCACATTTAGCACAGAAAAGAGCTAAAGAAGCTTGTCACTTTTTAACCTACCATTACTACACAGGATAAGGTCGGTAAAAGGGCTCTGCGAAGCGCTAAGCGTATGATATCGATGGCTCCCTAGTGAATGATAAAGACAAAAGCTGAGTGAGTGAATGATGAGCGTAGTTGTATTTCTGTGGACCAACACCACGTTCAAAGAATGAGACTGGGAGCGAAGTAGTCATTTGCCAACTTTGACGCCATGGAGAGGCATTGTCAAACACAAGTGAGAATATTGAATGAAGGATGTGGAAGGGAAAGAGAAATTGAGAAAAGGAGCAGCCTGCTGGGTCCTCTGTACCCGGGCAAAGAGGGAAAGTAGTGGAGGTTGTGAATAACAAATTAATTAGAAATGGGAGCAAGATAGCGATGGATGAGAGGCCCGACGGACAGGGTCCGGGGTAAAAAAAAAAAAAAAAAAGCCAATCACGGAGCAGTGAGCTGTGAGCCCCATCCATTATGTGGGGACTGACAAGTTACCAGCAGTCAGAGCAGGAGCTGCACTTAATAAATCAAAGCTGACAACTCCTCCTTGGCCCTACCTCAAGTACAGCTTTTCCACTTCCCCTTCCCCAGCTTCCATTAAGCTTCACCTTCTGTGGATACGAGCTCCGATGCTGCCCACCTTCCAAGGGCTTTGCGGGGACTGGATTTGTTATTTACTTGGTTGTTTCCAAAAATATCTATTCTATACTTGCTTAAACAATGGCTGTGAAAGTCAGATGTTAAAAGCTTGGGCAAAAAGGTTGTTGAAATATGGGGGGGGGGGGGGGGTATAAGTTAATCAGTTTAGCACTTTGTTTCTCTGATTGACATCTTACAGTACACCAACTCTGACACAGAGGAGTCCTTAGGGGATAACTGTGTGGAATTGAATTAAGAAAGGATTTTGTGCATATCCACAGTCCTCTATTTTCCACCTGACTTTATGCCCCAGGGGGTCAGTGTATGAAAGTAAAATTGTCTGTTTCAGAGTGAAGAAAAAACTCCATTGATGCTTCATTTCAGCAAATGAACTGGATGCTATTAATTAGCACTGTAATTCAGCAACATTTGGTCTTAATGAAGGCAGTGCCTTGGAAAGGTTACATTTTAATTAAAGTAAGTTTAGGCTTCCAACAGTAACAAGTTTTTCCTTCTTTCTTTCTCTCTTTTTTCTTAACTCCAAAATCTTTCAAAGGGTGAACAATTAGCACCTGCCAGAGAAGCAAAATGTCTAAACAAGTTTCCTTGCAGTGCAGCACATTTTCAGCAATTAAGACTCTTGCTTGTACTAAGTGGAAAGGGCTCTTAAGGGAACAGTTACATATACACGAATACACAAAGGACGGAAACAATTACTAGTGCAGATGTTTCCACTGTAGATCTCACTGGGATCAATTCTAATCAAGTGTCTAAAGGTTAGGTTGGAAATCAACCTGGGCACTCTCTAGTTTCTATTTCATCTTCTGGTCCCAGTAACACTATTGTATAATTGTCTGTCTTTTTGTCTTTGTTATCTTTTTACCACACACACACAAACACACACACACACACCACATATACACAGATTTTGATTGTAAAGATCCCTGGCTTGATTTCCATTTATGGAGAAAAGGGAAAAGGTGAGCAGGGGAAGTGAATCAGTAACACTGAGAACTGAAATTATTCAAAATATGATTCTAACTTAGAGTGAAAAGCAAGAGCAGGGCACTTAACCCTGAAATAGTCAAGAAGAGCTACTTATAGACCTCAATACATCTAGCAAATCAGGTTGGGTTGTACCAGGTATAAATGTGAGATTTTACTGAAATGCGGATGCTCACTCAACAGATAAAAAGGGCTTTCTCTGCTAAAAAAATACTGCCAATACTTTCAAACACATGCTGGTTTTTGTTCCAGTAATTTCAGTGTAAAATCCAGTCATACAAGGTCAATTTCTGTGACATGAACATGAAAACATTATCTTCCCAGGTTTTTTTTTTTCTTTGTTGTCTGCTTTTTGTTATTTTTTTTCAGATCCATTCACTCATGTTCACATGTGGCAGGTTTTGTGATAAGATCATCATTTAAGGTGATGGCAAGGTTGGTGTCTTTTGGTGTCATCACCATGCTGCGCCCACAGTAGCTTTGGGCTGAGAACAGCAACCGCATTGTTTTCACCCCTGAGTTTTTAGGGACTGCCCAGGCTGTGTTGACATACAGTATGAACTGTATACCTGCATTTTCCTGATAAAGGGAAGAGAGATTTCAGAGATTTACTGAACACAACAGCTCTCAGAGTGATAACAGTAGCACTGTTTCCCCATCACAACAGAAACTGGTGAGATTATATGAGTGGCCTAGTAATCCAGAGATCTTGTTTGATTAAATAATTAAAAATGCAATCCCAACGAAGTTGAAAGGCAGAGGCAGGTGAACAGAAGTGAAATCTGGAAATACCATGTCCATCTGTGGAGAGCTCTTGCAGATTTGAATTAGAGAACTAGGCTATTTAAATACATAGTGCATGTGCTGTATGTGGAATAATTAACGAATCAAAGATAAAACAAGTATATACATGCAGACATAGTCAAGGACATGGTCACACACAAAACAGCTCTCTATCACAAACACAAGCAGTGCAATTTGCAGAATCCATTTGGAGTTGATGTGTCTAAATAACGAAGCTTGTCCCTAACCTGTTTTTTTTTTTATATCCTGCAGTTGGTGAATGCTGGTGAAAGTTTCTCCACTGAAAAATATAGATGATTATTCCCTTATAGCTGTGTTTCTGAGCAGATTGGTGCTCTAATTTAGCTATGACCTCCCTGGCACCAGAATTCAACAGCATGCAACAACATGCCTACCAGACCATTTTAACCCATTTTGGGGTTTAGTTTAAGCCTAATACAACATGATGGAAAAGTATGCATTTAAAGATAACTGCAGGTTTAAATGAATCACAAATATTACATCTAAATTTCCTATGAAGATACATGCATGTCACCCTAACCCACAGGATTTCTTCCCTCAAAGGACAAAATCTTCTTCTAATTTCTAGTTTTAAGCAATCACGTCCTGCAGCAGTGCTCCACAGCACTACTCAATGTCTCTATTGCTCTTTTCTACACTCAATTTTGCCGCTGTTCTCATGAGGCACAACTTGGTATGCATTTGCTCTTGAGGAAAAAACCTGTTGAGGTTTGATGGGACCTTTCCAATGCGAGGCAAGTTGTCACTCCACTACATATGACATTAACTTCTTTCCTGGTTTAAGTAATTGGTGTGCCTGTCCTTCAGCCTGGAAATCTAGGGGTTAGGAGGCTCAAAAGGATGTAGAAGGAATTGAGGTAACAGTTCAGCAGCAGCAGGTATACCTTCATAGAGGCTTTCTGATGAGGTCCCATGAGCCCTGTGCATCTGCTGCTTCAGATAAGCATACTTTAGATGCCACTGGGAGAGGTGGAAAAAAATAGAAAGATGGATCTTCTCCTCATTGATTCAGAATGAAACGATGAGGGAACTTCTCCCACAGTAATACATGGAAATCCACAGACAGTCAGGTCCATGTTAGGCTCATGGAAATCATGATGTTGTGGTCAGTTGAGATAAGGCAGAGACAGGGTGGAGACAGGGAGACTGGTGCCTCCTTAATCCTAAACATATATACAAGTTTTCTCTCCAAGAGATTGTTCAGCTTTCCTCTGAATCTAACTTCAGGCACTATCCTTGAGCAAAACTCTGTAGCAAATAAAATTAGAGTGGAAAAAAGTGATGGGAATTTGAGATAAACTCCCCTCAGTCAACAAACAGGCTTTGCTGTATAATTCTCAGGTGTTAAACAAGGCTGTGAATGTGAGTACTCTCACAGATCTGAATTGGAATCCAAAAAATTAAGAATCCATCTTTGTCTGGTTTGATTCTTCCCTCCCAAGGCAGTGTGACTGACAGATGGCTGCCAAGATCATAGCAGTTGGTTGTGCTGCCTGTTTTCTCCCTTAAGTCGCTGTGTTTGATGTTGCAAGGCCAAGACTTCCAAATAATAACAGGCGCCTAGTCTAACTCATGCATTATAAAGACAGGAAGGAAACAGCTGCAGAACATCAGCAACAACAATAGCATTAGCTTCAGCAAAAAAAAAACAAAAAACAAAAAAAACAACAACACAGTGACAGTAGCCTCGATTTAGTGTTTAACTTTGCATACTAGAGCTTTTCTAATATATTCTTTTAAGCTCATAGCCTGCCAGAATCAGCCCAGTGCATCTCAGCCAGTTACATGTATATAAAACAGTACTATGCCATGCACACGCTCTGATTCTAATGTAAAGTAAAGCCTGCATGAAACCATGACCCCTTGCTAACAATTAGTTGAGAATGTCTTGCTCTGCCACTGTTACAGTTATATGCTCTTCAGTAGAGTTGAGCTGTTTACTAATCACAGGGCTTTATCATGGTGTTTGAGTCAAGGTTTAATTTTAGATAATTCTTTACTTTCTCTGGTTTTACTCAATTTTAATATAGTTGAACCTTATATATAATCATTGGCCTGAAAATAATCACATACCAATTTATTTCCCCAAGCTTTCAGAAGCTTTCAGATATGCCTATTTGAAATATGGCACATTCATCCCACTCTTAACTGTCTTTGCAGCTGACAGTTATGTGTATGAATGTAAGAGTGGATGCTTATACAGTATATGCCCAAGCTTGTGTATGTGATGATGACGTGAATATGTGATTCTGCAGTGAGAGTGTGGATCTCTGGTCTAGATATGGTTGAATGGCTGCAGGGGAAATTACCTCCTCTCCCTTTCCCTCTCACCAGAGCTATTTTTCAAAGGTATACTATACTCAAGGTCAAACAAACTAGCTGAGAAAACAATCCTAGTCTTGAGTAAAAAAACAAAGCACATATTTACCAGTTTATTATTATGCTACATACTATGTTTATTGCATTATACTGTTTTTTTGCATACCTACAGTAATACTACATGATTTAGTATGTAATATGTGAGAAAAAGTCCTCAGCCCTTCAGGTCCCATTACCCTCCATGTGACTTTGCCACGGTTCCTGGATAAATGTCTGACTTAATTAAAACATGGCTCTCTCTGTGAACACCTGTGAGATCGTAAATCCAGTTGAACTGTGGTGGCTTAGTGAGGGCAAGGGGAAAGAAAAAGCAGAGGGTTTTCTATGCATGTGTGTATGCAGGTGAGTGGTTGTTCTTGGGGGACCATTTCTATTCTTCTGCCGCCATCTCTGGGCTGCAACACCCTTGACCCGGTTGTCACCAATCCGTCATGATGGCTGAGTGACGGCCCCAGCACATCTCTTAACCTTCTTTTAATCAACCTGTCTCTCTGCATCACCTTAAACATAAGAAGCGGCTGACAGGAGACAGGGGGCATTTGTCTTTGCATTATGGCCTCTCCTTGAGAAGCCCACCAGATTCATCAACGTGATAAAATGGCGTGTGTCCCTTAAAGGAAGCCTTTGGAAAGAGAGCAGAGTCACAGAGTCAGAAACAAAAGGAGAGGTACAGTGAGAGAGAACATTGAAAGAGGAACTCGCCTGACAATAGGCATATGAGTAGTGAATATACAGTATGTGTATTTGTGTCCAATCAATGCTGGTGCACTGTGAACAAATGGGTGTTAGGGGAAGTTAAGTTAAAACTCAGCCTTTGATTATTGTCGCTGATTGCATCAGTGATGAGCTTACTTGTTCTTATGTTTAAGAGACTTATATTAAAAACATTCATACAATAATATTCAATCATCAGTGATAGTTGGAAAAAATTGAAAACCACAACATAATTTTCAAACCATTGAGTCAGCAAAACTACAGTCATGCTCTGTGAGCAGAGGTTTGAGCTAAATGGCTCAAAAGAAACAAACCATCACAAACGAAAACTGAACCAAATTAGATTTAAAGCAGCAATCGTAGTTAAGCTACACATTTCAAGTCCTGAACCAATCTGTTCCTGGTGACAAGGTCATCATGTGAAAAACCAGATCTAATGGTCTAGGCCATTACCCATCATACCTTCTGTTGCCAAATATCACAACAGAGTTAAACTGAACAGGTTCATCATGTTATCTGCATAATTTGAGACACTGACAGGCTGGTTCCCTCTTGATGTCTTCGCCAACCTGTCATCTCAGATCAGCCCCAGCAGGGCTTTCGTTTTACCTCCTGCCAAACTTGACTCTTTATGATTCACCCTGAGCTATCTGGTTCTCCAAGCCTCACATCTAGAGTACACATATTGTTCATGCCAAATAACTTTCATACTTTACTATAAACACGGGCAAATCCTTAACCCAGCCCGCCCACTTAAGAGAAGGCAGCCATGAGCAACTGCTCTGCTGTCCCAACAGACTACACAGCTCCTTTACAGGTTGAAGGTCGATGCTCCACAAACAGGCTCTTTTCTCACCAGGGAGGTCCACTCTGCCAATCAGAGTGCATGTTTTAATTCTACAAAAAAGCTGGTTCTGTTCCCTAAATTTTCTTTTAGAGACACGTTTCAGACTCAGTAAAGGAGCGATTATCGGGGAGAAAGAAAAAAATAATCCAATCAACTGTTTTTTCAGAAAGTCTAAATCTACGAAAGGTGGGCAAATAGGGTCATTAGATAAGGCTTGAAAAGTGAATTATCAGACTTTGATAATGTATTTAGTTTAATTAAACTAGCAAGAATTGAGAAATGTCCATCATTCTCTTACAGCTTATTTTTGCTTTTCATATGCAATCCCTTAAACCATTGCAAAGACAAACACTACCAAGTTTGGGTGATAACAATCTAAAAACCGCCCTAGGCATTTTCCCATGTCCTTTCATTGTCTTCAAGGACAAATCCCATCAAAACACCATACCTACTCCCCATACACAAAGAAAAATTTACAAACACGCTTCATAACTTTGTTCACCTCACATACCCAAGGAACTAGGGGAAGCTGAATATCATTAAAAACCATATTTCATACAATGCATACCACTGCAGTCTCATTCACCTTTGACTGTGATAATCTAAGTAGCAGCTAATTGATTACCTGCTGGAATCTAAAAGGACTGAAAAGGTCAAGGTATGGTACAATGCAAAGGACAAACACCACAGGCAGTAAGGAAAGGTCACAGCCCCTTTGCCTTTTTGAAGAAAGGATCAGTGGATGAGCTAACAGGAATCCCAGGGGAGCCACATAATGAGTAATTTTGGGGCAGACGGCAGTCTTGTCTAAATATAAGCCCACAAGCTGTGCTGGCTGGCACACATTGGAGACCCAGGCTTGAAACAATGTTGAAATCCAGGTCAGGAAGAGATAGCTTTGCTGTATACTATATGCTGTTCCTAACAGTAGTTAACACTGTATGTCACCACTGTAAGGTATTTGATATGTACATGCCAGAATATATCAAATAAACCTTGGTTTAGATTTTTTCCTAGCGAGGTGTATAGTATTACCTGGACAGTGTGTGTTTTTTGTTTTCATTTATATAAAATTTTTAAGATATGAAAACAAACATAGACTTCATCTGACTTAATTAGCTGAAGAATTAATTGGGGTATAAAAAAAGCATATAAACTCTTTTGCTAGTAAACTGTACCGCACTTAAGCTTTTTATATTCACTGGTCACTGTATTTTCTGGATAATGGAAAAATGTATTTCCACACATGGTGAAATGACAGGGTTTAGACTAAATCCTTGTCATTCCTACTCTACCTGTGTAGACAAATACAGCAATAACAACATAAAAAGCATATTTTGATATATAGAATACATAACAACTGAATGACTACAATGAGGTAATATGTGACATTATAACATTCCTCATTAATGGCTTTAGAAATATGTGGCTTAAACAACAATTGTGTGGCAGTACATGTTTTCTTAGTAATGAATTCAAATTTGAAACACGGAATATGGAATCTAAAACAATTCTCAGAAATAAAGCAAAAATGTTCATGACAAATTCAAAATCCAAATGTCTGCAAAATATTCACAAGTATTCACATATGTGTGCATTAGTAGAGATTTATATCTGTGCACAAACATTCTTCCTACAAAATCCATCATCACGACACATGGCCATTGTTACAATTCTCAAGAGTGTGAGTACGTGTGATTTCTGCGTTATAAAGAAGAGCACTTCCATTTATTCGTCACCATACTGCTTTTAGCTGATGTCTGATAACAACATTGCTTTGGCCTTCCAACCCTACCGAAAAAGCAATGAAGTGAAATGGTGGTGACAGCCACATCCTTGCTGGAGCAGACTAGACATTGCTTGTTAACACACGGAGAATGAAACAAGACTAATGTACACTTCAAGGGCAAAGAAAAAGGTTGAATAATTGAAAGCCCCACTCTCGCTAGGACTATGTGTTAAAAGAGCCTGACGATCACATCACATTGCTTTCACTTTTCCAGTTGGTTTCCGCTCTAGTGCCAGGCAGCCCCCGTTGGCACACAGGCATTAGGTATTCTTTCATGTAAGCCCTTTTTCTCCCATGAGTGCCTGAACTCTATTCAAGGTACAAAGGGGAGATGGTGTTTGCAGTCTTTGATTTACCGATGGGGGCGACATAAGATAAAAAGAGCTTGGGAGTCAAACTCCACCAAATACTGGGTTTAGTAGACAGCACTTAACCGACAAGCCTCCCTTAGGTACTATGGTTCCTACTTGTCAGCTTGACATACTTCATGTTGCCATTTGCACTTTTACCAAGGGGGGTTGTCTCCCTATGGGCCTCCTGAGGACTCTCCTCTTAGACAGAAGCAGCATGACGATGGAAACAGAATTCCCTGGTGTTGCACGTGTCACAGGATTACAGATTCTGGGCCAAAGGGTCATCTGACCCCAAGCTTCAGCAGACTTACTACTTACTTGGATGTAACTATGTAAACACCCAAGCGTACACACATGCATGATACCAGGTGCAAGTGCTCCTAAAAATTCAGGAGTTACTAAATGAACTTGGCTGACTGTAGCATAATATGACACCTTCTGCCAAACTTGCAGATTTTAGCCTTTTTTACTTGTTAGCTTCATGGTTTTATAAAGGTATTTTAGGAGTGCTCCGGGAGCTGCATATCCTGCATTTGCTGACACTTGTATATTCTAAAAAGTGTGCAGGGGAAGGGGAACATAATATTAATCTTAAAACTAACGCACTGCAAAACACTACAATGCCTCTCTTGTTTTTTGTGAAATGAGTTGTTGATATACTTGTTTTCAGAAGGTATGTCACAGTTTTGCAGATAAGCAGGACGACCCACCGACACGTTGATGATCATTCACTGCCATGACCCATCAATCAGATCTGAGGTGTCGGGAGATACAGGCTGCTGGATTGATACTATGTGTCACTGGGCTGTGAACAGAATTCGATTTAGGTGGTGACTGAGAGCCTCTGGGATGTTAGTCAATATGTTGCTTGCCAAACTATAATTAGCCCAGTGGGTCATTTGTGCTTGGGCAAGGTAACATTGTGAGTCAACTGCCAACTGCAATATGAATGTCAGTTTTGAAAAGTGATGGTTTGTCAAAAATGTCATAGCTTATTATATATGTTATAGACAAGAAAATGTCCTACTTGATAATGTTAACATTTTTACATCAGGTGCTATACTGCTGGCACCACTGAAGTAGCTGTTGATATGGCTGTATTTGTGAAATGCTGTATGTTAGGAATATCTTTTTAAGTATTGTGTGTTAGTTGATGAAAAATCATTTATGACCCCATCATTGGCTTATTATTAGGACTGAATTCATAAAGTTTTATGTTGCAGAGGCACTATTAATAAACTTCAATGATTATATTTTTCTTTTTAACTTGAGTAGTGGAGATGTAAAATGACACAGAAAAGCCTGCATGCTGTTTCTCTGCAACTCCGTTCAAGATATAAAGCATATCTGACACATGGGAGTGAGCAAATTGTGTTAAATCTCAAATTTTGCTGGGAAGCATGTTTACCATGAAAAAAAAAGTCCAAATTTTTGTGTGGGTTCTGAGAGACGTTGTACAAGATGAGCTTCAGCAGATTGCTTTCCAAATGAGAGGGGATGCAGCTGATCTCTTCAATGGACAGAGAGGAACGAGAAGAACAGAGATCGAATTTTTCGATGAGACATGCAGATAAATGTGTGTGTGTGTGTGTGTGTGTGTGTGTGCATACACACACAACAAAGTGCACTCTTTCCAGGCAGTAGAGTGGTGGCATGTAATTATTTCCTCAATGACCGACCATGTGTTTATCAGAATGTTAATGTATGCATAATAACAGGCTCCACAATGCCCGCAAGAATGTCAAGGCTATTGGCCCGTCAATCAAGCCTCAAAATAGACTGGCAAATAAGTATTCACCACTGTCATGCTAAATGACAGACAGAGCCCTCTCATAGCCCTAAAGCTGACAGATATCAGGCTAGTACATGGGGCGGAATTATTGTATCAGAGAGCATAGTGAGCGGGTAGTCATTTGGCCACAGGCAAACCAGCACCTGAATGTAGGGAGCACTGGATTGAGCACCCAGACAATAAACACAGAAAGAAAATGGACATGCGGGACTATAGATTATACAAGCACAAGGATGGACTGAGCAAAAATCAGACAGTGGATAGACATAAAAAAATAGTAGAACCAAAGATTTCCATCATGTGGTATAGAAGTAAAGAGCAGACAAAGCATCAATGAGCTACCCACTTGTAGCTAATATTGATTATCTGTGACTCCTCTGGGAGAAAATCAAACCCCCACCCACTATTCACCTTAAAAAGAAAAAAAAAACAAAACATGAAGAACAAAAAAAAAACGTGGGTTGAATCCTTCTTAGACCCTGCAAGCAATGCCTTATGCTAGAAAAGAAAGCGTAAAGTTCCAAAACCTTTATTTTTCTTCTGTTTCTGCTGTATATTGGTTGACAGAATGTAGGTGCGGAAAATGTGAAAAGTAAATGTACCTGCTGCAAACTTTGAATTTTTTGAGGTAAAATTGCATAGGCAGTGATACTCTACCCCATATGACTCTTTGCTTTTGGAAGAGTTTGTTACTGGTGTGGCACTGAATCAGAATGTGGAAAACATAACAAAAACTGAAAAAGACATTATGTCCTATAAAGGATTCTCCTTACTAAAATTAAATGAAGCACAAGAGTGAAAAAAAACAAACAAACAAACAAATATAAGTAGCTATTGGCCTTCCCTTTTTTTCCCAGTGTACCCAGCACCCTCTGCACCCCTCTTCTCGTACAGTTATCATCATGGCAGCAATTATCTGCTTTGCCTTATAAAGGAGTATAAAACTGATTAGCATCATCTACAGGACAGATTTTCTTCAGATTAGTTCAAAGATGGCTATTTAAGTAAAGGCAATTTTGGATAAGGAAATGGGGACAGAGGCAGGAGATGGATTCCAGTTAGACTCCCTGGATGGATGACTGTGTGTGTCCGTAAACCCCAAGGACTTATCACAAGATTGTAGCCCCTGTCTGGACCTCATGTTGTGTAGGATTATGACTGATCTGTTTCCGATAGATATATGAGGCAACAGAGACAGGCAGACAGACACACAGGCAGACAGACACACAGGCAGACAGACACACAGAAAGACAGACATGCAGACACAGCCTCACATGCACATGGTACAACACAGTCATCACTGAGTGTCTTATACATGCATTTCTGCAGCATATACTTTTTAGGCTGCAGTGTTAGAGTTGTTCAAGTGCACACACACACACACACACACTGACAAACACTGGATGTATTTTAACTAGGCAAAGTTTAGCTGTACTTTTTGGGGTAAGAGTTTCATAGATTAGTCATTCATCATAGCGGAGGCATCTCCTTCATGGAGAAATTCTGAGCCTGAGCAACAACAGTAAGGGAGGTACCAGAACCCAACAAAGATATAAGAATTTTTTCCTAAAAATCTTACTTGTGAGAACATTGCTGTCATAACTGTCAGTGACTGGCTGCCTGCCAACACAATGCACTGTCTCTCAGTATACAAGTTGTTTATTCTTCTTTCATATAACACATTCCTGGAGTAAACCTTTAACATCATTTGATGGACAATGAAGAGTTCATGGTGGGCACAGCTGTAATTGTAGAAAAGATGTATGAGAGTCTGCATGGCTGATTCCTCTACTCTTCATCTGTTACGGCAATAAAAAGCTATGACTGTCACTACTGAGCTCTGATGCTCTCATTGGCATTGACACATGCAGCAAAGTCTCACCAATGTACATCTTTAAACAGTGAGGTCACCTGTACAGATTTAAGAGAATTAATGCCAGGGCCCAAGGGACAGGATGGCTTGTCAGTCCGTATGAGCGAAAGCCACTGAATGGAGTTAACCACGCAGAATCGTCTTACAATGATCAATTCTTAATTTCATGCTGAGTGCCTCAGATTTATCTGTGCAGCAAGGAGAAGTGGGTGAGCTTTGATTTGGGGATGTGTTACTGCACTGCTTGTTAAACGCAAAAGAAACAGTGGTGGTTGAGCTGGAAAATAATGGGTAGGACAAAATTCTAACCATATGGCTATAGGAGATATGATATATGAAACCATTGCAATGATAGCAAAGAGACCAGTAATGGTTTCCAATTACTGCAGGGAAGATAAGAGCACTCTGCCAGACTAAATTTAAAAATGTGCTGTGGAAAGCCATGGTGTAGCTTTAAATTAGACAACCAATAACATGTAGTAGTAGTACTAGTGGAAATTGCATTATGCATCGCACACATAGAGAGACTGAAAGGCATTTTCTGCAGGGATGTTTAGCAATATGTCCTGCAATGCATTTAAATTACCTCATCTCATAGACTGATGTAAGATTTATGAGCTTTTTCGGTGTATAATCGGCAATGTCCAAGTCAGATCAGTATGGCTCAGTAAACAGTTTATTGAATCAAAACAAGCAGATTTCCCCTTAATGACAGTGTTCAGTAGGCAACACTGACAGCATCACTGGAAGAGATACTGATTTGTTACATATCATCTTCTACAAGCCAAATAGTCTAACCAGTGTAACCTTGGTCGCAGCAACCTTAAAAAACACACACACACACACACACACACACACACACACAAACACACAGTCATATACACTTGGGCATGGGACACACTTTTCTATCAACTGTTAATCTGGAGAAAAAAAATCACCCAGTTAATTGAGAGCAGTTTAGTAGATGAGTGTTTCAAACACACACAGACACAAACACACACCCCCGCATGGAGGAAGAGAGCTTACAGGGACGTCTTAGTTATTTACTAAGTCATTTCTCTTATCACTTAGGCTTTGTAAACAGCCAATGGGGAGGTAATGCAATCTCTGGTGCTGCTCATTCAAGTCTCAGATCACTGAAGAAAAAAAAAAAAATAGAAAGACACATCAACCATTCATGACAGAGCGGCTACCAACGAGGTGACACCGAGAGGAAAACCCACATATTACTATGTCCTTTCTACTTCTACTTATGACAGGTGTTGAGTGTTTGTTTGTTTTTTTTTTCACATGGTGATCCAGATGCTGAGGAAGTATACAAATAATAGGTCTATGCATGCTGAGTGGTACCCTTCAATCAATAGGCCGACACAGAGACGGGCCAGTCAAAGATTGATTTAGTCACTGACCTTGTGTAATTGAATCGTAACTAATTGTAATTAGCAATCATGGGGTGGAACCACCCACCTCGTAGAGAGCACCACATCTACCGTCTGGGAGGCTTGCAACCCTGCTGTCACTTTTACTGTTTGTCAGTAGAGAGGCCTAGCTTCCAAAAAGAAAAATAATCAATCATCTTATGATTATAGTGGAATTAATAAGGCATACACAATGAAGACTAAGCTCAAATTAAGCTCATTAAAAAAAAAAAAACTAATGTGCGATTGTTCAAAAACCGTTCCATAAAACAACATAGCACCTTCTATTCTCTGAAACCAGCATTCTAACTTATAAAAAATAAACGAACACAAAAACACATTTAAAGCTAGTGGGAATGCCATAAGAAGAGCTTAAGAAAGGATGGCAAGAAACGTTTAACTGGACATTACAAATAACTGGTTGAAAGTGACGGAATGGGTTGTTCCATTACGTTATACCCCCGGACACGAACACACACACATACACACACAACTGCCACAACCCACAACTCCCGCATTCCACCACACACACGCTGTGATCAGGGAAAATGCCTTCTTTTCACATTATACAAAGATAAGCATGGTATCTCACACCAGTATCTGTAAAGTGCCATTAGTTTCCCAGCCATTCCATTTCACTCTGTGGATCCATAGTCTGTGCCTGGTAATGATAAAGTCACTTAAATGGATGGCTCTTGGGCTGGGTGTAGATAATCTTCGCTGAAGAATGGTCGTTGGTGTTCCACTACTTCAAATGCTCACCTTGGGTTTGTAACTATGCTGTAATGCATGTTACACAGAATAGGAGATATGAAAGTCAATTTATTAAACACGTGCTTTCTGTACCCTGTATCTCTGAGTGTAGATTAGACACTTGGGCTTGTCTCCCAGAGAACGTGACAAGAAAATTAAATACTCTGCAATATTTCAGCTTTTCATTTAGATGAAAAAAGTTATCAAATGCTGCTCTTGTCTAAGCTGCAGTCATAAGCAAGGTTTAGAGCCGTGTGTACATTGACATTAAATTGGGCTCATGTTTTAGAAAATAGGGGAATAAATCATTGTTTATTTTTGATGTTAAATTCGTGAGGCATGAGGATTTGTTGATGATGTACAACAAGCTTTATTTTCTACTTTATTGTGAAGGTATGAAAACTGTATATACAAAGGTCACAGAAAATTCTGATTTGCTGTGGATTAACTTTTAATAACTGAACAGCTCAACCAGAAACCTCTGACGTGTATTTGTTTTTGGTTCCAAATTAATGTACCAGTATTAAACTGTAGGTAATGATAGCAATGAGTGAGCTGAAGAGCTTCAGTCTTGGGCTATTTGTGTAACCAATACTAACAACTGAAAGACGGATGCATTTCGAAAATAAAACTTGCAACACGAATTTACTTTACTTACTGAACTCAG
Source organism: Istiophorus platypterus (assembly GCA_016859345.1). NCBI lineage: Eukaryota > Metazoa > Chordata > Actinopteri > Istiophoriformes > Istiophoridae > Istiophorus > Istiophorus platypterus. Next base: position 19,767,146 of record CM029116.1, read on the forward strand.
TTGCATTTACACCAGATTTTTCTCTTCATCTTATGTCATTGGAAGCCTATTCAGAGCTGCTTTCTTTGTATGAAAACGGTGGTTTTAAACAGTCTCCTTTTAAAAAAGTCAGGCTCCGTTTCTGTGAAAAATCAATTATAAACAACAACCATTCAATGTACAAGCTTACCTGAGTAGGGGGATTTCGAAATGCCATTTTCACCTGACATAACAACAAAGACTTGAACCATACATTGTACAGTCACATGTTTTGTGCATCAGCGTAGAGGATGTCTATTTAAAATGCTCATTGTCATTACTAGTGGTTAGTGGAAGAGCTCCATAACACTGATGGATAGACAGAATTAGATATTTCTACCGTCAGCTTTTTGTAAAAAAAAATGTGTTCCATGAAATATTCCCTAAGTACTATTAAAATGGGGAGGGCTGCATATGTGCACCCATCTAATCCATCTTGTGCTAAATGGAAAGAGACTCAATCTTGCATAAAGATATGATCTCTGCGTCTACAAAGCTAGTTGAGCACAGCACGTTAGTCATCCATATCACGCCCCACACTGAATTCCCTCAACAACATGCCTTCTTTGCTCATTGCCATAGCAACTTACACTAAAGTATTCCCAACTCACAGTGAAGATTTGGTGTCTACACAATAAAGACTTTTATGTCCAAGCTTTTTGGTTCCATATCCTATCTACAAGCAATTGAAAATTCTACCAATACCAAGAATTTATCCTGATCCTTCCCAAAGCAGACTGTAGACATCAAGACTTTGAACCCTCAAGTTGCATGAATTGAAAAATATATATTTATATTTTAATATATGTATATAATTATATATATATATATATATATATATATATATATATTTTAATATATGTATATAATTATATATATATATATATATATATATATATATATAAGTGAAGCCCACAATAACTAGTAAATCTGATTTTTAATATGATATAATAATACATACAACATATATCTACTTTTTTCACATCCTCTCTATTTTAACACAGAGTAAAAATAGGAGATGCATGGTCATTCTTTCAAAAGTTATAGAGCTTAAAACTCAATGACATGTCTCACTGCATTTTAAGGACTAATCTGCCACAGTTGTTGGCAGCTGCTGTTTGTTTACATATGGAGCAGATGTTGCAGATGGTACGTCTGGGTACACTTCATGGCAGATTTTTAACTGAAAAGTGTACAGTGAATGATCAAAGGCAGAGCTAACATTTTGGGACAAACTAACAAAAGATAACAAGTTACTTGGGTTGTCATCTTGGGTTTGTGCTTCTGAACTCACAGCTGTGAAGGAAACAAGATAGAATTCAGAAATAATTCCAAAGGAATGATGGGAATGTTTGTGAAATGGCAGCATTTTAGATTTCCAATTATGCAACTGTGCCTGCAACTTTAGAAGAGAAAGACTGTTTTAAGGCATTGTGAAAAAGTCTTAGGGCAGGGTCACATTTAAAGGGATTCTGACTGAGTTATCACTGACTCATCCCTGTTGTCAGCCTGAAGGTAAATCTGTTTCAGTACCTTGGCCAATATCATTGATCTTCACCATCTTTTAATTGAACATCTAGTCAGTGCATAATAAGCAGACCAGATAATGGTCTTGATTCTGATTTTGCACAAAATAAAATGGCTAATCAAACTTATAACCTAACATCTGTTAAACCAAACTTCTACCTGGTAATATTGTTATACATTTAGGCTGTTGGAAAGGTTCTGTATATGTTGTCTTATTTGTTAAATTTTGATATATGACCAATATGATGGGTAAAGAGGAACAGCAGATTGTAATAAGTCTCTTCAATGACTTGTCAACAGACCTTGAAGCATTTTCCTTGACTCTTACTGGAGAAAACACACTTCCATTGACACCCGAGAGACAGGACTTACATTAACAAATATGACTGTATTCTGCAGTCTAATCCTACTTAAGTTCAATGCTGTTGGGGTACTTTTGTTGGAACAGACACGAGACGTGGTTGCCAGTTTCTTCGAGACTCCACTGCCTCAAAGGAAGATGTGAAGAATTAAAGCTCCCTTCAATCAACGGTCAGTTTTTTTGTTCAGCAAGGACAATAACTCATCTGTCTCCTGCAGGTTTACAGTCAGCGCTTGAGCTTAGCTGTGTGCATGTGAAGTTAAGCTGTATAAACAAAACACTGAATGAAAAATGAAACTGTACACAACTGTTTATTTGTGTAAATAAGATATACGGTAGATCCCCATGAACAGAGAACACGTGGATGCAGATCACAAACTCACTAAATCAGAGTTTCAAAGAATGAGGTGATTACTCTTTTTTTGAATAACTAAACTTGTTAAAGCATATATAATGTATCTTATCAATAATGTAACATAGAAACTATATATAAACTATTATCAATTAACGCTGTTGCTGATGCAAGATAATAATTCTCATTTAAAGTTAAACTGGTTGGTGATTTCATAATAGACCACATGTGAAAATCTGCAGATTTTTCAAAACATCTGTCCAAATCACCAGAATACAACCTGCACACAATACAGATCAAGTTTCTTATGGCATGATTAACAAGGATTAGTCCTCCCATTCTGAAATGACAATATAAACAATGTTAGAGGAGCTTCTTCTTCCTATTTCCAAATGTTCACTTGAAGAAAGATATATTAAGTGTTGTGGAGGAGATTATTCTCCTGTCAAGGCATATACGACCAGAAAGACCTTCACAGGGCCCAAGGAGGAAAAATAAAGCCGATGAATGCTGTATTCAGTCTATCATTTCATAAGCAAAGATTTAAAATTTAAACAGATAAGAGCAAAGGTATTAACAGAAAGTATAATAAGAAAGGTTGGCATAAAAAAAATGAACAAGAATATTGCAGATATTAAAATTATGGTTATCAAGAAACACAAAACAGTTTTCCCCATTTTTTTCCTGACAGATAGGGTACTGTTTAAACATCGGAATATTTGCTGACACCATTGTGGGTGTCAAGGAGAAACTGCTTCATTTTTCTAAATTATTTTCAGGGGTTTGACTCCATTGTTTGCTTACTAACAATTTCTGTATTGGTGTTCAACAGAAAAAAAAAGAAAAAAGTTTGTTGACCTCCCTTGTGGTCACACAAATCACAAACTGCAGGATTCCAGGCAATAATAGGTACCACGGTTGAGGTTTGCAGCCGATTGGATTCATCAGGAAAAGTCAAGGTACATTTAATTTATCAAATTCCTCATCCTATCAAACTCAACAGTGAGCCAATTGGTATTTCAGTCCCCTGAAATTGCCCTTTAGACACAAGGCTGGGACCCGTTTATTCCAACAATGCACAAGCACCACATACACTTTGGAGAAATATTGGTAGTTGTACTTTGCTACTGTTAAAATGAGTGGATGATGTGGTGGCAATACAGTTCATCCCCATCTCTGTGGTGGCAATATATGTTTGAATCACACCATCCAAAAAAATACATCTTTTAATAAATCTAACATATTCTGTCCACATCAGCCTTGTTCACAAGGTATCTCCTGGTAATCCTGGATGTTGCTGACCAAATAGATACATAAGACTAAAACTAACTCTGCATATGTACAGTATTTGGCTTCCTGCAGTTTATGAATCAGTGTAGATATGACCGCATAAAAACCTGCTAGCTTTAACAGGAGGCCATCAAACATCAAAGGATCAGTGTTGTGGAGTATAAAAATTGAACATAAAGGGCCAAATTTGGTTTCTAAAGGGAGGAAGGGTCCAGGGGATCTTGCCCCTTTCCTGTCCAGTAATGTGGGTTTGCTAGGTGGATTAACAGAGGTCCTAAGCTGAGTGCTACAGATTGTCGGGATTTAGGGATTTGGTAGGGAGGGATTGATGGTACTGCGTGTAGATCTGGGTGGATATTGAGAGCAGATGGCTGTGATTTGGGCATGATTATCCAGCTGGTATTGTCACTGATCTCCATCATCCTGTTTCATTTTCTCAGGAAGTGCAGCTCATCTGCAGAGAATCCAACTGCCCCAATCCCAGGCAATGAACTCTGTTAATGGGGAGGATTAAAGGTACTGCTTCCCCTGTTTCTGCAATGCCTCGGTTTCTCTACTGACCTGACAAAGACAATTTTTGGTCCAAATGTCCTAATTTATGCCAACATTATAAACATTTTTGTGCAAGCCTCTCGATTAGATGAGGAAGATATAATTTACTTGTCTTTTTGGGTTTGTTTGTACCTCTAAATATCGCTTTTCAAAATAGTTAGAATAGAAATAGGAAAACCTTGACACAAGCGGTACAGAAACTGTTGACTGCTGTAGAGATTTAGACTATTACCGGCTAAGGCAGGGGAGATCAGAGCAAATCACAAAGTTAGATCAGTCATTCTGAGGGAAAACCCCCCCCCCCAAAAAACAAAAACAAAAACTGCTTCAGAGAAGGTCTGCCAAGGGACAGGGGCCAAAATAACTTGCCAAAGAAGAAAATTAATTTGAAGTTATATCAAGTAGTGAGTGTTGGAAGGCAAACAATATTAATCTCAAACATGAGCATATGTCATCAGGGTGCTTCTTGGCACTGTGAAGTCCATTAACAGCCAGTTTCTATCAAGTGCGATGGTTTGTCCAAAGCCTAGGTCACAGTAAGGTCAACCAATCTTTCTTACACTGCACATTTAAACAAGGTTAATCCTCGTGCTGTCTCTGCCTTATAGAGGGCGCACTAATCTGAGTGCTCCATTAAAAGCCTTGGGAAGGTTTACATGGAAGCTTTACAGCTGATACAAATGCCCCCTTTGAAAGACATTCCTCCACACTCACCAAATCACACACACACACCTGTGTCTATATTGCAAGTAAACATGACAGTGGTAATGATTTTCCGGTTTCATTCTTTAAGGTTATAATGTGAAAGTTAATTTATGTTCTTGCAAATCTTTTTTCCAACGAGGAAAAAAAGCAGCCTCTTCCATTCATTTTTCACACTTTCCTCTCTGTTTACTTCAGCTTCAAATTGAATAGCTACAGTACTATAAGTTAAATCATTTTAACTTATTAACTGTGTTTTCTTTTTAAGTGTCTTTTGGACTCTCGATGGTAACTATATTGGATTTCATCAGCTATCATAGACCATGTGCATGAAAAATAAAAATGATGCCTCATTTTATGATTAACTGCATGTGCATCATTAGATTCCATTAAAATAAATTTGGAAATAAATAAATAAATAAATAAATAAAACTGTCATAAAAAGACAAGGTTCAATTAAAAAAACTTAAAAAGAAAAAAGAAAAAAGTTGCCATTTCTTGCCCCTAGTCCCGCTTAGATTATTTGCTTTTGCAGAGCGATACTTCTCTCGTTTTTTATCTTTGCCCATTCTTTGTGACAGAACCCTCAGTTAAAAAGGCTGTTGGCACAATTTACACCAGGTGTTAGTGATGCTTCCACTACCACACACCATTAATAAAAACCTTCCATGTCCTGTTTGATATCCATGCCTTGTTTGTGTGATGGGAGCTGTCATGTCGTGCGTCGTATGTATGGGTGTGCTGGGGCTGATATACAAGGCTCAGGGCAGGTGACAAACACAGACCTTAATAAAAAGAGCGAATGAGAACCCCCTGACTGCTTGGTGGTCTTTGCTACATCCACTGTATTACTACCACAGTTCCTCTTTAGTCAGACAACAGTTAGTGTGTGGGTTCCAAGTTGGAGTAGTTGCCAAGTTACCAAGTTTCTCCAGTTTTTGGGACAGGTTTTTGTCTTTAAGTTCTTCTTTTCTATTACCTTCTTTTAGCCACTCAGCTGAAAAAAACAAAAGTTTGTATAGTTGTGTGACTTCAATGTCACTTTGTCACTTTGTCAGTAAAATGTTCAGCTACTTGTCAGTGCAGATTATTTCTAATGCTTCAGCCAACTGTTTCAATGTCAGCACATTTCAGTAAACAACAAGATTCATTTTCTGCAAACTTACAACAACTTTCAGTAAGCATTATAAGATCTCAAAGGCTTGAATCTCTTTTGTTCTCTAGATTTATTACAGGACACTCGTATTGTATGCTAGGCTTTTCAAGTGAAAAATAGGACAAGAACATTTCAACATCTGTTCTCAGGAGTTATAAGAGACTCAGAGGATTGCTCTCTGTTACATGTGAATTCAGATAAAAACCTGAGCATTAGAAGAGAAGGAAAAAAATGCAGACCTTTACAGAATGTATCTGCTAGATGCTGCACCCACCAAGTAGAGGATTTGCTAATGCTAATGAGACATTTTAAATAGAGGTTAACATTTCTCTTCACCAAAAGCTACACTTCCCCAAAGTATGATGTTATATGGCACGGAGGGCACTCTAACACTGTGCTATAGGAATAGAAGCATTATGCTAATGGGAGTTTCTCTACCAGCAGAATACATTTGCTGTTGGAAAACATTTTGGCTTCTGCCTTGGGAGCTAATTGAGTACTCTGACAATGCAGTGCTTGGCTGGTTCACGTACACACAGAGGTGGAAAATTCAATTTCGCAGCAGGTTCAGAGCACTCTGCAAATAGAAGTGAAAGTAAAAAGTGTGTCTGGATTAAGGAGTCTGAGCTGGCCCTGTGGCTCTGTGTCTGGTTCAGTGGGCATATTCTTTTCATTACACTGTTGTGTTTTATTGTTTTATTGACCAGCTGACAGTGAGACTGAACTTGTAAATATGCAGTCCAATTCCTGTCACAGGCTTTAAGACTACATGTTAGCATTCTGCATCAAATTGTGGGGGGACATAGTTGTAAATTTACTTAAAAAATTACAAAATGTGATGTCCCGAGTAATGGTCATGAGAGACTTTAGACTAAATGTTCTGAAAGAGCTCAGATCCTATTTAATCCAACTGCCTCACTGAGCAGATAAAATGCTATACACTTGGTACACAGGTGAGGTTAACACCTTCTACTGCTTTGCCCCAGCCAAAGAACAGTGGGGTGTTTTTCCTGTTTTTCTTTTCTCTTTTTTTTCAGTGAGATCTCTTGATTTATCCAAAGCAACGCACTGTACTGGATTTTTCTTCAACCTCAGGCCAAAAGCTCAACAGTGAAAAATAACTGATTGCATACTCCAGTAAGCAAATTTCAGTCAAATACAGATTGACTACCAATTTCCTACTGAAGTGAATGGGGAATCGTTAATATTTTTTTTTTTATTTTTGATCCATGTGCTGCTATCATATTGTGCTTTGTAGTGAATACACCAGCATCAACAGGCCATAAGTGGGAGCTTAAACTTACTGCTTCTAGTAATTGAAACAATGCTTTTAATAATTTTCTAGGTGTTTTTCATTTTTTTACTCTGCAGTACAATAAACACCTTGTCCTTTTTTGTTGTGAGTTGATATTTCCCTCCAGTAATGAACAGTGAATGTCCACCAAATACCCATATCCATTTATTTAAGGAACTGCTAATTAGCAAGCTCTTAGTTCCTAATGCGTAATTAATACCTTATTTAAGGCCATCACATATGGAAACTTCCTAATTAAGATTTAATATGTTAAAAACACAAGGCTCAATGGTAAGACAAGTGCACTGATGCACATTATCGACCTAATTAGGGGGATCAGTGTGTTGTCAGTTAGATCAAGGTCATTTCCAATGAAATACAAACTCACAAAGATGGGTAAACAGATAGACAGACATATAGGCTAGAGAGCTCAGTGATATCAGCACGATGGTCTTCAAGTGTTTGACTATGACTCCCCTGCGCTCTCTGCAGTTATATGATGCTATCAAGTATGTACTGCAAGTGGGAGAGGGACCCAGCTGGTGCCAATGGCCCAGCCCTCAACCCAGACAAACCACTGGGGTCAGTCCCAGTCAAAGAGGATTGCTCTTTGTGCCTGTCTTACTGATACAGCTCAGAGGGAATAAAGAAGTGGCAGTGGATATCCTCAAGAAAACCAAAAATTGAAACTGGCATATCACATTCGCACCAAAAGCAAACCCGCAGAGACACACTTGTTTATTTTGTCTCTAATTGCTTTGCATATTGGACCAAAATGTCATCAACCTTTCAAATCAGCAGTTTCAGTTCTGCGATGCTCTATTGGTGTTGCTGACTGATCTTGACAAATAAAAGATTCAGTCAACACGGGGAAGAAAGCTGCAGAAAAAGAGCCTTTTGGGAAGGAAAAGCAAGTGTACTTTGAAGGTAGGGTTACAACACTCTTGGGACAGCCTACAGATTTCTCATTGTCATCAACACAGATGTGCCCAAGATCAAAGGCATACACTGCCCCCATTGTTTGTATGAGTGTATGGGGGTAAAAATACTTCCCGCAGTGCTTCTTATTTCTGAGAAATCTATATGTTCCAATTCCCTTTGAAAGAAACACAGCTGAATCTAGTTCTTGTCTGACAAATTAAAATCTGTGCAAAGACCAAAGTCTTGTTTAGTACACATTGATTGTGGGCCCTAAACATAGACAACAGCCGTATTTTCTCACAAAGATATTTTCTTGTTATTTGTTTGAAGGAATACCTTGAACATATTAACTGTGCTGTTTCGTTCTGCCATAGTAATTACTCATGAACTAAAGCACATGTTTTACAGCTCTGTGCTCTACTACAGTTTTAGAGTTCTATGCAAGATAGCAGAGAAATTAGCACAAAGGCATTGCAGTGCTGTGCTGAATTCAGTCTCTCACTAGATGACTCTTAATTCAGGGGACTCTTTTCTCTTTTTGAATGCTGAGCAATTAGCACTTGATGCTATGGGTGCTATAGATTGTGCTTTGGTGTAGAAGGGGGAATGTAGAGCCTGAGGAGGAGAGAACGAGTGATGTTAATTTCAGCATGGGGGTGGCCAGTCGTGGGAGGACAAAGTTGAGATGTTTGCCTTTTTTACATTTCCAGCAAGTGAGCAATATCAGCAATGTGCCTGGCTTTACTGAGGCTATTACTGGAAGCAATTCTCCATCTCTTGTCTTGTTTAGACTTCATGCCAAAAGATTTCTATGTGGGTAGCCTTCGGTATTGTTATTGGTGCTGGCCTTCTTCTATATACTAACAAGTCTGCAGTGCTCCACACTGTCGCAGACTGAGACACATAGAGACCAAGTAAAGCGGCTAGGGTCTCCTGAATACAGAAGAAGAATTAATTTTTTAGTCTGGTAAATGATAGGGCGATCTTGCAGTCAGGTAGTCAGCCATCCTCTCTGGAGGGATAGAAGGTACTTGGCATTTCTGCTACATGGAGTTGCAGTCGCACAGGGGCCAGGCCTGAAAATAGGGTGATGTTCTGTATGGGTTCATCTAGCAGAGATAGATAAAGAGCAATACAGTCACAAGTTAAGACCTGCAGCTTTTGGCCCATTTTTTCTTTCTTATAAAGTAGAGGTAAGGTAAAGGAGAGAAAGATTAACTCTGTGTTCTGTAAAATGTGTTTTTTTTTATTCTCTTCCCCTTAAGACACTGCACTCTGCCATCAGTCATCTATTTGCTTCACTGTCACACAGGCATATGTTAGAGTTGTCCTGTCATGTTGCATTTTGTGAACTTTAAGATGCCCCTGACCTGCTTTACGTCCCCAGAGGGTGAGGAAGCTGCGGGGTAGGATGATGGGAAGTGGGCTGGTGTGCTATGTCCTAGCATGAGTCTCTAGGGTCAGGTATAAGTAAGTGCACATGTGACATGCAGTCAAGTTAATACTTACATGTTGCTATTTATTTCTTTATTTCTTTGCTGTCATACCATGCTCCCCTAGCATGCTCTGGTTCAGTTTCCCAACTCTCACTCCAGCTGTGTGACTTAATCAGTCTGACAGACTCAGGGTGCCTTGGGAAAGTCTCTCTCTCCGCAGTCCCCTTTCTCCTCAAGTTTACGCTCTCTGTGACAAACTCATTCTGGCACCTTTCGAAATGCAGTGCTCTCCGTTGGACGGCCCTCTATGTTTTCTTCACACTCACACGCATGCATACACAACACGACTAAGCGCACAGACTCTGTAGAGTACATGCCACACTCAAGGCATGCCAGATGCACACAGGTACATGCAGGAGCACACATAAACACAAGACTATGCAAACACATAAACACACACAAAGAATGTGGCTTAAAAGCAGGACGCACAATATTCTCCAGGCACACATATGTCTCAAAGTCCTCTCCCTTAGATATCCCCCCTGTTCCAGCTTAAGAGCTTACTCAAACAGCTCCCATGCATAAATAGGTAGCAGTTCTGCTTATTGGTTTATTGTTATTGAGTGATATTCTCAATTACATTTCATCAGAGTCTTGTGGTGTTTGACCTCTTGAGTTCTTTTTCAGAGCTCATTATAAAAGCAATGGGATTCCATGTCCATGGTGCGGGCTAACCTTGGCTCATGTCCAATACATTCTGGCTATGAGAGTGGGCTAAGAAAAAAACTTCAGCCTGTGGTTAAAGACCTCCCCACAGGGCTTAGTTTCTTCTCTGTTTAATTCAGAAACACAACAGCCCCCCTGTGGCATCCTCAAACACTCCACTTAATCTGAGGGCTAAAAAAGAATTTTATTTTCTGGAAAAGCCAAATGGCACACTCCCTACCTCAGTCTCTTATCTTCTGGGACCTGATTAAAGATGAACATTAAGTCTTTTCTTAAAGAGTAAGGATAGCTTAAAAAGAAGAAAATAAAAATGTAACAAATATAAAACTTAATACACACACACACACACACACACACACATCTGAAAAAACAAACAAACAAAAAAAAAACACTAGAGACATAGAAATACCTGAGGATTTTAATTGATATATGAGACAGATGGAAAAGTTACATCTGTTATCAACCTCAACTTCCCATCTTGGAAAATTAAAAGTTTAGCTTAAACTGTATTCTATCAAACAGGTATGACATAGCCAGCATCTTATTCCCGTTTGTTCTTTGAGTTTATATGTTTACCTCGCTGAGATGGGAACTTTCAGTCTTTTGAAATAAGTTTTACAACACTTACTATGCACAAGACAGTTCATGTTCTGATACAGGTGGTGCATATTTTGAAGCTCTTTTTTGTTGTGTATTTAGGCTGGCTATATTTCCTTATGCATTCGGCTGATTTCCCCCACAAGACAAATTTGGAGTGGTCCATTTGGATCCTCTCTGACCTGCCTTTCTTTCAAAGGTCTCTAGATGGAAAGCTTTCATACTGATAGCTCCTGACAAGCGTTTCCACTGACATACAATTCACCTCCTTCAATCTCTTGTCAGTCTCTTCCATGTGCCTAAGCATTTTAACAGTAGTGGCTTGCAGCCTTTCTCTGGCCTGGCTGAATTGATGGAGCAATGGTCCTACAGAGCAGAACAATCTACAGACTTTTTAAAAATCTTTTCTAGAAGGCAAAACAAGGAGAAAAGGAGGAGAAAAGCTATGGAGGGAGAAGATTTTTAGAGACGTTTTATGTCTTCTCAGGGATTTTCTCATTATTCTCCATTTTCAACAGAGGCAATGATGAGAACGAAACATTTCCTATCTCTCAAAGTGACAATTTACCCATTTAATGCCTGTGTTATGCGGTCCTGACATCCTTTCATCCAATCTCTTTGCACTAATTTTATTCTTTTTTCCTTCTTTTTCTTGGCTGATAATTCTCACTTTATTTCCATTTAAGTTTTGTTTTTTTTCACAGCGATCTGTTGCTATAATTTATTAGGGGCTGTCAGCTTAAATGATGTGGCGTGCCTACACAGCCCAGCAAATAGTCACTCCCCCCTTCCCCTTCTCCTTTTATGGAAAGCTGCCCTAGTTTTTTCACAGGGAGGAGGAGGGAGACATTACAATTAAGGTGGCGACACCGACCCCCTGGTGGCCATGCTCAGGGACCAGATGTCCTGTCAGAGAGATGCCGGCCCTCACCTCCAGGGAACTCTGGGTTGAAATCTGGTTCATGTCTCTGTGGGGGAACACTACTGCTCCTGTTCCATCATTAATTCAAGGATAACAGATTCTGGAAGCACTAGTATATTTTCTTTTCTTTTTTCCCATTTTTGTCTGCTACACAACAGAATTTTCTCATTCATTCATTTGTTTATTTTCTTTCTCCCTGTTCTGCTCTCTCAGTATTAAGTGTCAGGACCTATGTGGCTGATTTCAATTTGATGCATGTCTTGAATTAGCAACCCAGTAATACCAGAACCTTCAAAGCATGATAACACTTGTATGTCAACACTGAGGAAGGCTATGATGCTTTTCCTGCAAAAGGGAGAATTATCAAATTAGAGACAGATTTCAGTAACCACAGTAAGTCTCTGAGATTCATTCTGTGTTATCTGTTGTGCCTCATTTAGGCGTCCGTGATTTTTTGGTTTGTCACTTCATTGAGGATGGAAGGAGTTTTCAGTGAGCAAATAATCTGATTGGCCTGCTAAATGGAGCAAAGTTTTTTGTGCTCACCTCTTTTCAATGTTTGAAGATGCCTGGCTATCAGCGCTTTATGAAGTACATGCCACTTCGCTCAAAGGAGGCCTTAGAGGAAATACGATCACAAAGAGAACCCACAACTTCACCTTTTCATTTCTAAGCCACGGATCTGCCTTTCTCTCTCATTTTGCCCTGTTCTCCCTTTGTACAAGGTGGCTGCTGGTTTTTTGAGATGAAAGACACTTGTTTGGCAGCCTTCAAAGAATCACAGAACTCTGAAAGTCACTTATATTCCAGAGCTGTTCATTCCCCATTTCATATCCAATATGGAGGTGATGATCAAAAGGATCAGAGCTGTGGGAAAAGTTAAAAGATGTCTGCTTTGGAGTAAACAACAACAACACCAATCCCCAGACCCACAGTAGGCTCTCTTTTAGGGATTGTCCTTCAGCTAATGCCAGAGAGAAGATATATCAGTATTTGAAAAGTGCATGAAGATTGATGAATCTTAATAGTTTCACCACACATAGCTTATAGCTGTCATTTCTGCTATGCTTCTTTCTATGCTCCAATGAGTCATATATTTAAGTAATCCATTAAACCAATTCTACACATCTCAAGGCAAAGAATAGGAGGAAAAGAAATATCAAGCATCGAGCAGTAACAGAGAGCTTGCAGATAAAGACTGACAGTAGACTCCAAGTCATTAACTCTCTACTCAATGTGAAGCGCACCCATCTGGAGATGATTCTTTGGGCTGCAGAGATCCAGCATAAATTTATGAGATGTTTCAAATAAGGCTGTGCTGGCAATTGTACAGTACGGTCTGAGCAAATTACATTTTTTTTAATGAAAGCCCTCTTAATAATTCACACTCATAACCTGGGGAAAGTTTAGGGGCCATGCACTGCAGGTGATGGGCGGATTGGTAACACCTCCAAACATCCCACTGTGTGCTGCCATGATCATCTTTAGATGCCCTTCTGCATTTTTAATGTCCTGCTGTGCTGGTGTCACACAGTTTTGGGACATAGGCATTGACTTTTGCCAACTAGATCACAGTGAAACCAAAGCTAAAAGTCACACAAGGGTATTTTTAAAAATAGTAAAATATATATATATATATATATATATTATGTTTTTCTACTACTCTGCCAAAAACAAATAACACTGAGTCTTTTCAAAAACCACGAGAGGTAGTTTGAACCAAAGCTGTTTAGAGGAAGATAGGCAAACAATGGGAAGTAATAAAATTAGCATACACTGAAAGCGAGGAATAATCACATTTGTGCTTGTTTGCACATACGCACAAATACTCTACTCAGACAACAAATACACTGGCATTAAGGATTAGGGCTGCAAGACGCAGATATGTTTTAATTTGTGACAGGAATGTGCTTCCTTTTGAGTTTTCTTTTTTCTTTTTCTTTCTTTCTTGTTGTCTAATTTCCCCTCACTTCCTTTCCAAAGCACTAGATATCTTTGTTTACCTTGGAAGGCATTGTGTTGTCATTACCATCATCTGTCGCCTCTTAGATAACATTACCTTTCAGCATGGAGAAAATCCCCTAGTCATCCTGAAAAAAATGAGAACAGGACTTTTACCTTAATGCTAGTTTTCTTTCCCCAAACAACTCTATGAAATCCTTGAGATGTACTTTAAATTTTCATCTTATTTCTCTTGATTTTCTCTGTGTCCATTGCACTCCACTCGCCTTAGAAAAATAATTCTACATATAAATAAAAGGCATTGTTAAACACAGATTTCATCTATCATAAACCGAAGCACTGCAGAGATCAGTGCTTTCAGTGAGACTACAAACCTCAGCAAAAGCACTGCTACCATTTTCCCTAAAATGCCTCATGGGTATCAGTGATGAAATGGGACCTAAATTGCAGGGGACCTGAGAACTGAGCCCCTCTAAACTACATATACCTGTGATAATGACACTGCTGGGTAACCAGGGTGCCAGCAATTGATGGTCTATTTTTTTGAAATCATCTACGGATCCTACTTCCTGCTCTTAAAAGAAGATGAGTTGACCATGGTGGACCTGCGTATCCTCCATATCCATCTCGCCTGACGTTAGTTCTTTACAGGGTACTGTCCACTCCATCATTACATGTGCCTTTCTCTAGAAACATTATCGCTTTAGATAAGGCTTCAATAAACTGTGCATGGCTTTTAGGGCTCTCTCTCATGCCACTCTAATCCAATCTCTGATGTGGAGTCGGTTCATCACCGTGCACCGCAGGCATTTCCCATGTCCCTGTGGTCTTCATTGCACAGGAAGTAATGGATGGCCTTGCCCTTGGCTCACCCAAGGCCTTTTGCTTCCTCTTCAACTGTTTGTCTTCAGGTTGTCTCAAATGGGTCTGCACTGTGGTATTTTGATTTGATTTAATCAGGTTTAAAAGGTTAGAGACAGAGGGAGGCAAGGGTTTGCCCTGTCTGGTATTGTGAGCCAGTCCTATGCCATTTAGCATTGGGCATTGGCCAAAGGAAAGTGGAAAAGTGAAATGACTTCCGTGCTCCTTTGTGATTTGAACCAATGCCCCCTGGGGATTGAGCAATGACCAATGTGAATTCCCAAAGGATGCCAGCCAGCTTGAAACTCCTGCCAAGAGATTTAAAAGGATAGCAAATCATTTAAACTTCCCCATGTGCATTAGCATTTTTTTCCGTGCCCAAGCCAGCCTCTACAATATTAAATTGCACTTGATAAAATAAAATAAAAATTAGAGTGTGTGACAAGAGCTCTTCAGCCTCCAAATCAGCAAAGTGAATATTTGAGTGGCCATGGAAAAATTAATTGTACTTTAAATCGCTTTGTTTATGTTATCAGGTGTCTGGCATCCACTTGAGGATCTCAGCTGATAGAGACAAGACTTAAGATGCAAGAAGCATTAAGGCACTGAAAGGGGCGGCGTGTTAGAGACCCAGAGTAGTGAAATACACACACACACACACACACACACACACACACACACACATATATATGTATATATATATATATATATATATATATATATATATATATATATATATATATATATATATATATATAGGACTGCCTTTGGCTGATCCTGCTGGTGACTCCACATTATTATTGTGTATAAAAATAGGCCATGTGTTAAAGTGGGCAGATTGAATCCCAGCAGTACCATATTAAAGACACGTCAGAAGCATAGGCTTACAATCAATACAGCTATTTTCTTATATTAGGCTATATTAATGTTTAAGGATCAATACAACCTTTATTTATAGCATGTTTCAGAACCCAGCAATATTATTCAGCCCCAAGTGCTCAAATACTCCTTGGTTTCCCATCCTTTACTGTGCTCTAGCAGACTGTGTGATAATGCAACTTAGGGTATGAAATGTATGTATCTCTGTCTTTCAATCCATGTCTCTCTGTATGATGGTACTGCCACATGAAGCTTTTCCTTGTAAACAACACAGGCACAGGCCTCACACTGAATTTGCCTGGAGACCAAGAGAAGGATTCTCTATCAAAATGCAAACCAAACACCCAGTGTCACTTGTTTCCCTCAACAAATACACAAATAAGAATGAAAGAAGTTGGAACAATGCCAGCATTAGCAGTGCTGAAAGTGTTTTTTTGTGGGGGAGGGGTGGTATGCAGGGCAGTTTCTGGCTCCTATGCTAACATTACAATCCCCACTAGTGAATGGCCCTTTCTGCCCAATTGGTTAATTGTCTTAATCGGGCAGGCAGGTGTCTCAAAGCTTCATTTGGCATCTGTTGAAATGGTCAAAAACAAAACAAAAAAACCCAAAACACCCCCCCCAAAAAAACCCCAAAAACCTCACAACTACACAGTGTATGGGAGTGTTGGGGGAGGGTGGCAGCATTAGACGTTTTTCATTCTCCAAGCTTCACATCCCCCCTTGGCAGATTTCAAAAGTTTTGGCTTGGATCAAGAGCAAGTTTGTGTTGCTATTGTTTTTGATGTGCTTTGCTGAATAAAACATCTTTTGGTATCAGTGCCAGATCAAATAGCCTTTCAAAAAGCCGTGCCTTTTGCCATTGGTGTCTGGTACCATAGAGAGAACTGTTTTCCTATCTGTTTAATAAATACAGCATTCATACACATTTATACCAATACATTGCCAATTTTTTACTGACTTTTCCATGACTCTGAGGCAAATTTTCTAAAAAATATACTTAAGTAATGCTTACACATCATTACGATGTTTACAGAATAAAATGTGTCAAGCCCCAAGAACTCCACTGTGGAGCTACAGTATTTGACCGCCACGTAACACGACCTGAAAAAGCTGCTTGTGTGACTTGCCTTGTAGGAGACTTAACCATTTCTAGCACCCACAGTAACTCTTTAGTTAGGGCATAGTTCCTGGACACAACACCTAAGATGGAGAGAAGCACAGCAGCTGGCAGTAGGTGTCACCTTTGTCATCGAGGTGAAAAAGCCACTGATGGGTTTGAGAGTTGATTTGTAAGCAGCACCAGCAGCCTGGTGCATGGGTCCTATAACATTGCTAGCACTGCCTCCCCTATGTTTGAAATTTTAAGCATTTCACATCACAGTCCACATTTTGCACGTCCCAGGTCCTGGTCTTTCTCAAGCCATGTCTATTGCTTGTCTAAGTGAAGCTAGACATTATTAAATCAACAATTTCCTGGCATTGTGCAGAATTACAATTCGTTTAAGTGCAAGCTGCAACGCTGGCTGAATTCTGACTATAGTGTGGCATGACTGATCTACCTGAACATTAAAACATTGTTCAAGCAATAGAGATTTTTCTCAGTCAATTTTAACTCAACCAGATACTGTATACTCTATTATACAGGTATTTAGGAAGTAAGATTTGCATTGGTTTTCATAAACTTTCTGAGTTTATTTATATTTCCAAAACTTCTTCAGGCCTGGAAATTGCTCATTTCAATTTCCATTTGTTCAGGTTTATCATGATTGTATCAATGATTGTAGGCCTTCCATTTGGTACTGCAATTTTGATATATCTACTACAATGGAAACACAAAGGTAGGAAGATAATGTCAGAGGTTCATCGCTTTGTGTGATTGTCCCACACATAGGGTTTTACAACTGTTCCCAGAAGAGGACTTTACTATTGGGGCTTTATTATATTGTCCAGACACATACAACAGCTTCTAGGTTCAATTACAAACTGAAATAATGTACATGCTATCTAATGCCACTGTCATTTTCAAAACAATTTCAGCCGTTGTAATTGCAGGCAGAGACACATCCACATTTATCCACAGGTGAGAAGCTTCTTTCTCCCCAGATTCTGCTTGTACAAGTTAAAAGGTTAATTTGCATTTATATTGCCCTTCAAGGCTTGCAGGTGTAATTGTTGTGACACAGCAGAAAATGCACACACCGACATACACACATGCATATACGAACTAACACCCCCCCAAACACACAAATGCACTCTGGCACACAATCACAGAATGCATGTGAAGTGTGCAGTATAAAAAAAAGAACCTTATCCATTAATTCATTGTTATGAATCTTTGGCATGAGAATGTTGGGACAGGGAGAAGCAGAGTAAGAGATGGGGAGAAAACAAGGGAGAGGAGAGAAGGTGAGTTCATCCAGGTGTAATATTGAGCTGTGCCAGAAACTTCCCGCCAAACACTAGGAAGTCATTATCGGATCAGCAACCCTATTTCTCAAGTGCCTCCTCTAGTGATGCACTACATACATCTTGTAGACTCTTTGCTAACACAGCCTTTAATAATCATGTCGATGCACTGGCTGGCTCGTTTACTCACAAATGTTTCAAGCAATAGTGGGACACATGCATGACACCAGTTGAAGTACTGTGCTGCGGCAAGGCTTGCCTGTGATTTACTCAAGCTTATAGCTGCAGATCTGCAGAGATAGCACCATCCTTAAGAAAAATGAAAGAGATGATAGAGAGTTTCAGGCCAGGGCAGTCAATTTTTGCATGAACCTTTTTTTGTTTACATACCAAGTCTGCCTGACATGGCACGCAGGTATCTCTGGGCCAAAAAAGCTTTCTGTATAGGTGGAATGTACATTATTAAACATGCATGTTACAACGCGAGTAAGTTGCCATATATTAAAAAAAGGAATGCATTCAGCATACTACTCAGCTACAGCAACAACTCTGATCATGTACATGTATACTGTAAATCTAACATTAGTCTTTATATATTAGGCTGCAGTGATTCAGATGTCAAGTGTAGCATATTATATGAGGCATATTTTCAATAAATTCTGTGACTAATACTGAATATTTAAAGATTTTTGTTTTATTGCGGAACCTCACCTTGCATCCACTTAATCTTCATATTAAAGCTGCCATATGTAACTTTACTCACTACAGACTACAGACTACAGTAGAGATGATGAAGCATGTAGTTATGCCTCACTGTTGCGTCTATGATGCTATGCAGCAAAAATGCATTGACCAAACAGTTTTGTGAAAAGAAATGTATGCATATACAGCCTGCCCCGTTGGCAGTGACAAGCTAACGGGTATGATCTGACAAACCTGATAGAGACTTCTGAGTAGCAGATCACGAGAAGCATCTCCAACTACATTAAATGTGCTGTTGTTCACAACTTACCATAAAAATGGATATAATAATCATTTACTTATTACAAACATTACAACACTAAAGTTTATTTGAGATTTCACTCTTAGCTATATAAACTTTGAGTTAATTGACTGTAACAACATGAATTTTTCAAAGCTGAATAGAAATCAGAAGTATAAGATGTCACTTGCATAATGACAATGAATAATGGATAATTTATTTCACCATGCTTCTGTTCACACATTTTACATTTTCACCCACATAACCTTGTGCTTTTGTTGTGCTCACCT
Organism: Istiophorus platypterus; assembly: GCA_016859345.1. NCBI lineage: Eukaryota > Metazoa > Chordata > Actinopteri > Istiophoriformes > Istiophoridae > Istiophorus > Istiophorus platypterus. Next base: position 19,786,383 of record CM029116.1, read on the forward strand.
GTTTCCATGACAGATGTTGAATCGAGCTCAGTGTTGTCTCCCAAGCGCAGTAAACACTCTACTGTATCATGCACTGTATTTCTAGAGACACACCTAACACTATTAGAACAGTATATCTTTTTGTATATTTTGAAAATAGAGTGTAAGTCCCTTCTTCTCAACTCACTGTTTCTATGCAGTATAATTCTTGGAACAGGCAAATCTGTATTTACAAAAAAATGCATCCCTGTAGTGAGAACTTTCATTCAGTAAAAAAGGAGGGGTGACGGGTTTTAAGGCTGAATGTGTAAGAAAATCAACATTTAACTTGAATGTCTTATGATGTCTTGAACAAAAAGCTTATTAATGCCTCAAACTTGCAAAGCAGGGTTTTGACAGGAAAGGAATAAACTTCCTCTTGTTACATTGTTTGAACCCACCTTGTAGAGCACCTGTATTCTACAAGCAATGACAGATCTCAGAAGCAAGTTAAAAAAAAAATCTATCCATTAGAGAAAAGATACAGTCAAGCTAAAAAGCACCAATATATATATATATATATATATATATATATATATATATATATATATATATATATATATATATATATATATATATTATCCTAGCTGTGCAAATGCTTTGTCCTCTCCAAGGAAAAATAACACAGTATGATCCACCACTACTCTACTTAAAACACCCCCACAACTAAACACACACACCCCTGTGGGACTGCCCTCAGTTGCTTTAGCGGGGAAATATAGCCTGTTGTTTCCTGTGCATTAAACTGCAGTTTAGAAGCCATTAATCCATCCCATAATCTTTCACCAAATAAAATCCTGACTGGGGTTAGAGAGGGCTTCTGAATACTCCCATACATTTAACAGCTTTCTTGCATGTAGCTTTTTTTTTTTTTTATTTTAAACTGACCACCTCCAACTACCTTCCTTTTGGCATTCAAGGATAAAGTCTCAGAGAGATGGAATGAGTAAGGAGCTGAATGAAGAACTGCAGCTGCTAACCCTGCCTTCACAGGTGACCCAGTGATCACAACAGCATCTGGTTGAATTACTTAACACTGCCGCCCAACAGACATGTAATCCGGGATAATGCCCTTTTGCTGAGTGCTCCAATCTGTATAAATTTATCCCCGAGGAATGAGATCCAGCAGCGGAGTCTCAGAGAGAGAGGAGATGAGGGGCTTGGGGGTTTATTGGTTGGTGCTAAAGAAAACTGTTGGGGCTGGGTAGAGGGTCCTCTAGATGGATAATGAAGCCCAACAGTAAACAGCTTGATTTTGTTGACTGGCTGACTGACTGCATGAGAGGAAGCAGATCATTGCCTGGTTTTCCAAGAAGGCTCCAAACTAATCATATTCCCTTCCCTGGCTGACCTGAATCCTGAAAGACTCGAAATCGGGCTTTCATCTAGACTGAAGTCATTAGATATACTGTACTTACTAACATTCTGCTTTTTTATTTTAGTACTGCCCATAACTAAATTATTTGGAGGGTTGAATTTTTAAAATGAACACAAACCTATCACTTTAAAACTGCCCCTCTTTCTATATCTAATGAATAATTGATATATTAATTTGTCAAATGTTTGTACAGTTTTTGACCAAAATCCCTTTTTTTTACATGGCTCCATCCAAGTAGTCTTACTCTCAGCCAAAACTGATCTTTCTTGGAAGTAGCGTCTCTCTTTAATGCCACAAGCACTGACAAACATTGGGACTTACAAATTCCAGCTGTCCAATAGCAGCCTCTTAGATTATTTTTTTCATATGTTTACTTATTACCATAAATATCCAACAGGGCACTCGGCTCAGAGGGATTACAGTGGGCTTAATCTTCCGTGGCACAGAAATGAGCAGGGGTCACAGCGGCTGAGGTGACTTAAGCTGGCTAGCCTTGATGGGACATGAAGCACAAACAAGAAAACAAACTGCATGCCACTGGCACCATCATGAATTGATGACATCATCTGTCACTCACTGTGTTTGCATGGCATAATCCAGACAGGGTTAGCATTAGTCATGCCAACTGTCACATATGATGACTGGGACAGCCATACGAACAGGTCAAGGACACATTTATGTTTCTTATCATATGCATACTAATTATCCATTACCAGACTCCAGACAGAATGAAGGCAAAAAGCTCACAACAAATTTTGTCATGCCACTTGGGTTGAAAATATAACTGCTGGAACAGCAATGCTTATGACAACATGCAGGAAAAATGTTATATTGGTTTTAGCATTTAGAAGGGGGATAAATAAATTAATTACCTCTGAATTATTATGGTCATAATCCATGCATTAGACAATTGTGAGTCTTGCTTACAAATAAGTATTCATAATAATGAGGCTCAAAATTGGTATTTCTGTTCGAGTAGTGTTGTGCAGTGTAATGGGCTGGGTTTCTTTCTCTTTTTTTTCCTCCTTTGGAGAAGCGAGAATGATTTCTCCATCCATAAAAGAAGCCACACATCCAAACATGACATTGGAAAGACATTTAATTATACTTTGATGAGAAATATGTATCAAAGCCTGCCGCCAATGAAAAGCGGATTTAGAGTCGTCAGACAGCAGTTAATAGACAGCAGTAAATGAAATAGGGGCTGTTGGGGGTACTAAGACATGCTTTCCAGGACTAAGAAACAGCTTAGTCTGGCTGGGTGGTGAAATCAGGGGTTCTGACACGAGATATATGAGAGGATGGGAGGTAATGAGGGCGAATGGGGGGAGGGAAGGGGCAGGAGATTTTCAAGAAGATTGGGATTTCATTCCTGTGCAGCAGCACTGCCCCTAGTGGGCAAACCTCAAGTCAAGGTTAGTTCAACTAGAACGTTTTATTTTCTAAAAAAAGTGAACCCAAAAAACCATAACAAACCACAACACTTGGCCGGACAGTTTGCATATTAATTTCACAAGGTGTCACTCAGAGAGAGAAAAGCAGAGAAGCAGAGCAGAGAAAAGGAAACAGAGAAGAAAGCCCATACACTTAACAATTCCAATGTGGGATTTTTCTCTAGCACATTTTCTTCAGAGTCTGGCACATACAGTGCAGGGGCAGTTCTTAAACTGCCCTTCCTCCATTGGAACATCACGCTCTCACATATTTCACCCTTTTCCTGACAGAGGCTGGGGTTCTCAATCACATGGCATCTCAAAGCAAAAAAGCGAAAAAAAAAAAAAAAAACAACAGAAGGAGAGAGGGACAAGCAGCAAAAGAGGGACGGTTAGTCAGAGAGGGAGGGAGAAATGTGCTACTTCAAGATGGGGAGTGAAATTAAGGGACCAAGAGCCAAGTGAGGAATGTGGGAGCTGTTGGACACTGTATAGATTGGACAGGAGGAGGCATGGTGAGGAGGCGGTGCGAGGAGATGGACGAGGTCCTGGAAAAGTTTGGCCTGAGGTGAATATGTTCCTGGAGACTGTCTCCCAAATCCTCCTGAATGGTGCTGTGTCATTTGTCAATGTCAGGACAGGTGACAGCAAAAGAAAATGTGCCCTAGATGCGGTAACGGCACAGTCAGGATAGAGAGCATCTCGCAACAGCTCTCCCTCCTCTTATTCTCTCTCTCTCTCGCTCGCTCTGGACCATTTATTTCTCAAACTTGAGAGACAAAATGCTCAGAGCCTCTGCATATGGACTGGTGTTCTCATCTGCTTCTCTCTTGCTCATTCTCTCACTCATTTTCATATTCGCTTTCTTTCTCGCTCTCTAACATGATAGCTGTTTCTAAGTATATAGCTGCTATGGCCACAACTCCCCTCTGTCCCCCTGTTCATAAAAATAAGATTGTTTTCAGCAGCTTTCCGCTGACATCGGCTCAGCACATAAACAGAGCCGTAATTTGTACAACAACAGTAAGCTACAGGGAAGCATTTTTTTCTCCCTAGAGACATGCATAGAGATGGTAGGTTGTTATCCTCTGTTTACCTGGCAGGGGAAGCAGTATTTTATATTATGGTAATAACTAACTGTGCTGAAATACACAGCAATCCTATCTCATTCCAGTTGTAGCAATCACCTCATCCCAGCTGGTATCTAAAATATGGTGTTAGTTGTTTCCAGAACTGGGGCTAAAGCCTGTGGTGGTATGTGAATAAAAATGTGACAGAGATTTAAAGTCCAAAGCAAAGTGTGATGCATGTGAATAAATCAACCCCCTCAATAATTTTAATGATGCGAGAAATGACATTACAGTGCAATTACCGGTACACAGTACACAGCACAGTAAGTTGTGGATGCGAAACTTAACAGATGCTGAGCAGAGTGCAGAAGAAGAAACTAATAACTGATCATGTATTTTAGCATCACGATAAGCACATATGGTACAGAGATACTTGACAGTGAAATCAGGGGAACAGAAAATAGCAAAGCATCAACATCAGGAACAGTTACAGGATTTCAAGCACCATGTCTGATGTACTATAACTGCCCTGTGACAAGAGCCATGACCTATAGAGAAAGCTTCCATATCCCTGACTCTGTCTGTTCTCTAGGTCGACTTACAACACTTGTGTCACTGTCCCAGGTCACACAAGACAAGCCAAAGACGACAGACAGTTTAGCTCAGACATCCACACCTGTTAAAGACCAGGCAATGCTGACAGGTAATTAGAAGCTTCATCACTAAAGTCACTTGCAAATAGGTTATTTCTCCCTGTCTCCACGAGAAAAATGAGTCAGCAGAAACGTAAATTCCCATTACAGTAAATTGTTTTATTTTTTCTTTCCTTCCATTTTCTGTCTATTAAATCGACATTTAGAATAGCTGAATTCCGCGCCGTAGAAAATGATCTTGTTTACCGAGTTTCATTTGTTGCCGCTGTGTTAGCAGCGTGTTACGTTCTTTGAGATTTCAATTAAAACACGACGTTTCAACAAACTGAAATGAGATTTCTGATTGGGGAAGACTGGGCTGTGGCTTTTCTCTGCTGTTTCGCAACAAAAGGATACAACCCCTTTGAGAGACTACTATGGACACACATACACTTCACATGCATTCAGTCAGTGCCCTCCAAAGAATGTAGCTCAGTCTGACGGGGTCGAACTTCGAAAAGAGGTGGCGGCCGTGTCATTGACCCTGACCCTCCGGAGCATGAACCAGGGAACTCGTTGCGGGCCAGGCATGACAAACATCCACTGTCAGGTTCATTCCTGCGTGCGTCCGTTTATCACACAGACACCACAGAGTTATAGTTCTGTTGTACTTTACTCACTTCTATTGTCTTCCAAAGACAACCACCTGGTGGCAATCTGGGGAAACAACCAATTCATCCTCATTCTCTCCACAAACAAACCATCTAGTAAAAGAGAAAAAAAAAAAAAATAAAAGCGGAGGATACTGACCACAGGGCTGGGGTTGCCAAGCTATACCCATGAGTCTGCCCTCTGAAGCATTTCACTGTTAACTTTTTCTATTTTCTTCTGACTAGACACCCCGTAGTTGGACTAAATAGGAAAGGGCTGACAGTTCAAAACAATGTGACTCTGGAATGAACGCTTGACTGAACAGGACAGGGTTTGGAGGGCTTTGTTTGTGTGTCTCTGTGTGTGTGACAGGAATATAAAACCCACAAAGGAAGCATTTAACTTGTCTGGTCTGAAAGCTATGACAAACTACAGACAGAGAAAAGTGCAGGCTACAACTATTCGCTGCTGCTTAACCCCTAGACAGCCACACTGACTTTTTCCTGCCATGTCCTCCTTTCTCTTTTGCATCAGACTTAACGGCGCACATAGGGGTGCCATATTATAAGCAGTTAATAACATAGACTGTAGCACAAGCTCAGACATTACAGCAAGAGATGAATTCAGAGACACAGTTCCCAGCCAGCAAGGCACATAGCAATCACAAGCACGCGAGATGTGATGAATAAAGCAACTTAATCTGGAAAACTTACCATGTCCAGAGATCCACAGCAGCAGAAGGACCCAAGGGATCATGACTGGGGAGTGTAGAGGGCAAAACCTACAAAAAACAGTGGGCGAGTGTGAAATTGAAGTTGGCAGGCACAAACACATGCACGGGATGAGACAGTGCTCCTCTGTGCTGTTGGGGGGACGGATGCTACAGTCCCTCAGTAGTGTCTCCCTTTACCAGTAGAAGGCTGGTAGTCTGTCTTCGGTCCTTCCTCTGCCTTTTCTTCTTCTTCTTCTTCTTCTTCTTCCTCTGTCTTTCTCTCCGTGTCTCTCTCCTCTCTGTGTCACTCTTCAGAGTTGCCAGTGGCCGGCTCTGCCTCGCACGCTGTCTTGTTGATGTGAGCTTGTAGACTTTGTGTGTCTTCGCTGCTGACTCTGGGCATACATGCGCTCACTCTTTCTCTCTCGCTCGCACGGTTTCTTGTTGCCCATCCATTCTCAGTCTCTTAAGCCCCCACTTGCCCCCCCTCCCCCTTGTTCTTTTTCTCTCATACTCTCTCTCTCTCTCTCTCTCTCTCTCTCTCTCTCCTGCTCAACCACTCCCGTAGCAGACACAGTCAGGGGATAGAGCTCCTTAACTAGACTCCTCCCTCCATCCCTCTCTCTCTCTCTCTCTCTCTCTCTCTCTCTCCCTCTCCTCTCTCTCTCTCTCTCTCTCTCTCTCTCCCTGCCTCTCAGCCTGGCTGTCTGGGTGGCTGTGAGTGAGTGTGAGGCTGGGGGGGCTCGGTGTCTCACGATGGGAATGAGAGCTGCCATGGGAGAAACAGAGAGGGTGCACTACCAATTAGAATGAGAATAGAGCGACTTAACCTCTATAGCTACAAATAACACAGACATCAACAAAACAAAATGTGCAGTTTCACCCCTCCTCCCAGTTAAGACCCCTGCCTCTTTTTAGATACTGTGGTCGGCATTTTGAAATAGGCCGCCTTCCTTGAGAATGGATAAAGACCACATTAGCATTCAAGACCAAAGCAGTATTCATTAGTTTTCAGTTTTCATCAGGCGTGGATTAGATTCATAGTCACTCAATCAAGGAGCCATGATGCAAGACGTCATAAAATGCCCAAATGCACTGCGTGCTTACTAACAAGTTTTCCAGTTACGCTTGTTGAATATTTAAAAAGGGGCATTTCTTTTTTTCTCTTATGTTCCATGTCAAGCAAGGTGGGACTTGATAGGGTAAGACAAGGTAATAATTTCTACCCTTGAAATTGTTATTGATGTACACAAATTAATAATTTTTACCTTGACTAAAAATAACAGCCTTGAATTAATGAATTTATTCCATCAAATAATTATAAATAAAAAATATTTTCTGTTCTGACATCACTCAGACTGATAGTGAATTGTAGTCAATAACTGTAGCAATGGTAAATCAAATTTCCAGTTGTTGTGGCTAGAGTGGACCTCTGTGACTGTTGGTGTTTATCTGTAGGTGTGCATTCAGTACAAAGTACAACTGTGCATTTTCATCAGAAACTGTTGAGAATATTGAAAGTTTTGGCTGCATTAATGCATTTTTGGCTCTGCCACCTCTACTATCCAGACTGCAATATCCCACCACCACCACTTTGGTGATGCCCTTATTTTCTCTCTACCAACAAGAGGTTCACATTTGTGGTTTTGAGTAAAATAGCTCGACAAATTTCTAGATGGATTTCCATGAAATTTTTCCAGTACTTTGTTTCATGACCAAATACCTGCAAAACTAATCTCATTCCCATCAGTTTAGTGGTAATTAGCAAATGTTAGCATGCTAACATGCTAAGGACACCCACTAAAAACATCGATATTCTGCTAGCATTGGGTCAAAGCTGAAACACTGCAAAGCCAAGGGGAAAGGCAGAGCTGACATATGGGTATGTCTCTTACATGTGGGTTCATCACTGCAAGTGATCCCATACACACATTAGTAGCTAGTCATCTGAACCATCCGTTTATATATATGTGTGGGTATATATATATATATATATATATATATATATATATGTAGTTTAAAACAGACAACACATCTAGCTCTTGCTTGAATTAATCCTTCTAGACAGTATTGGACCTGTATGACTTCATTAATATGGCTAAGGATTATAAATATACATTGACAAAATGACTGACATTAAAATCTGGACTAGAGGGACAGACTCTGTTAATATAAGATGTATTGTAATGCCCAGTACCTCCAGATCAGAGCACTGATAATGACACTGTGAGTACTGCGTTTGGGTCTACTCCACTTCATATCAATTTAATCAATCCCTTTGACCTCCTAATCTAATCAAAGGGCCAGAGGATGACAGGTGGTCTTTTCATCAGTGTACTAACAGCTACACACAAAACAACCCCTCTGCGGTTGAACCAGAGGATAACAGATTTGCATTCTATCTAAGAACATGATGAGTGGGGCAAAGAATAACAATGGAGCTTATGTGCTTGAAGGGTGAGCAATGATGATAAACAAGGTAAAAAGGAAAACAACTGTTTATGTCCAATACTCACAATCCTTTACTTCATACGATAAACCCTTCGCTTGGATTATATTTTTTTTAATATTTGAAATATTTGGACACATTTGAGGAAGATAAACTGAGCTGGAGTCATCTTGTCTGTTGCCATCAGAACTGAATGAGTTCAAATTCCTACAGTGGAGACTTTAATTCAGACTGATACTGAGCTGAAAAAAAAAAAACAGGTTATTCAAAATACATCTGCTTTTTTTGTAAGTGCATCCTCCTCCTCATTTGTATCATTGTTCATTTACACCTGTTAGCTACCTTCAACAAAACCAGTGAATTACCGTTTTTACAGCTCCTGCATTGATAATAGACACCTTAAAATAACAATAACTTTTTTTAAGAAAGGGGAATCATTTAATCAAAATTCCTAAGACATTTAAAAAAAACTGAACACACAAATCCAAGAGGCAAAAACAGGAAAAGGAAAAAAAATTAAACCTCAACAAGATGTTTTGTATTGTAATGTCTTTATAGCGATGGAAAGGAAACATTAGGAGATGTGAGGTCTGGTTAACTGCTCTTATACTCTTAAACCCACAGTGCACCCACAGGGGGCATAATCTTAAATGACTTGGGAGACAGGGTACTCTTCTTCTCAGGGTTTAAGAGCCTCTTTATGCCAGCTATGATCATAATCCACAGTCAAGAGGACATGCTCAGAAGAAGGTGAAAGTGAGCTAGAAAAAAAATGAAGATATAACATATATATAGTGCTGTGCTACCTGTAAATCTCCCATACTATTAACTGTAGACCATCTCTACAATAGTGATGTGTAATAAAAGTAAGGTTGAGGTCATTCTGTCCTGAACTCGTAATTGATTTAACATATTATATGGGCACCTCATACTATATTGTATGTATTCATTGAAAGGACGCCCTCCCCTAATATCAACAATTTGTGTTATCAATACAATATTTTCCATGTTCGTTTGTCTGTCTTGGCTGTTGCTTATCATATGGCTGCCATCAACTGGATTTCAATCACCACACATTTACTTGTAATGTACTTTTTGAATTTGCTATGTGTGGGTTTTTAAATTTCATCATCACTGTGGATCTCATTTAGTTTGATTTAGTTTGAGTTTATTCCACTGCTGACATTTATTGCTAAAGGTCCTGAAATGTATCATAAATGGATTTGGAATGAATTGCTAACTAAAATATTAACTTTAAAACAAAATTTTAAAAAAGCAATTAACAAAATAATTTGCCTGTAAAAGAATACTACAGTTACAGATGTACAAAATTGTTGGACTTAAGATGGACAGTTAAAAAAAAAAAATATATTAAAATCAATGCAGCAGAACCAGAGATATTGTCTTTATTATTGCATGCATTTTTTTCTTTGTCAAATTTGTAGTCGTCAGACACAACCAATGTTGACTTGAGGCAATTTATCAGATTTCCTTCAGTGCCCTCTTTGCACAACTTTTTCAACCATGCAGTAGCACTCCCCGAGATCTGTAAACAGATATTGATGTGTAAAATTGATGGCGTTCCCCTTTAAGGTTTCATGACCACCTCAATAACAAACCCCGTCTCCTAGTGTGATGATCACAGACACAAAGAGTAATATCCCAATTCACATTCTTGCCCCTTATCTAATTTGCAGTCAACCAAACCACCACATCCAAATAATTGACGTGACTTAGTTTCTTTGATTTAGTGTTTATTTCTTTTTTTTTAATTACATTGTTTTACATGAGGTGCACACATTCTGAGACTGATATTAGTCATTTCTCTCTCTGTCTTGGAGTTACCTTAGTTGTTAAGGCAGGTCACTTCCTGGTTGAGCAAAAGGTGTGTCTAGGGCTCAGCTGGAGGTGGCTCATTGGGATGAACAATGTGCTGCCATGGTCAGGGGGGATTTGGGCTCATTTAGTTTTTCTTTGTATTCAGATGTGGTTGGTTTCTGTTCTGTTTATAACTTTTGTGTCATTTGGCTTGGCCAAGCTAAATCAGTTTGTTCAGTTACTGTCATGTATTGTTGTTGTTGAATAAGTAGTTATATTTTATTGACCTCTTTTAGACCTATTTACAAGTTTCTTGGTTTGTCAAGTTTTGCATTTTTTGAATGAATAAAATTCTGTCTTCATCAACAACTTTTTTGTAAGAGTTGTAAATAGCAGGTTTACAAAGTGTAAGACTGTCACACCACAGACTGGATTTTGCCTCCAGAGTCCTGCCTGTGGTTAGATTGAAGCAACAAAACCAATTTGATGATGTTAGGGAAAGATCATGGCTTTGGTTAAATGAAAAGAAACATGTTGTGTTTGAAGTCACTGAGAGCTTCTTCTATACTGCCACCTTTCCCTAACCTTATCCAAGTGAGTGCCTACAAATAATCACAACACTAAAACAAATGTAATATCTGTGAACATTTTACTAACAGCTGACAACAACAAATTAACAACATATCCTCATAATGTTAATTGAAAACGCATTGAAAACGTAATGTAGTCAGAATTACGTTTTCCTACAAAACACTTTTTCTGTTGCAGTTTAGTTGTAGAGATGTAATTTTAAGGAGAAAGAGTTGTGATACCATGTGAATCTACAATTAAACATTGGGGAACAAATGAAAACAAGTCCCTGTATGAAAAACAAAAAAATATATGTGGCCCTCTCACTGCTGCTTGCCTGTACTCGAGTGGAGGGCACTATAAAGCCCTATGTAAATATCCATCCAATATAACTTCAGTTTCGGTTTCACAGGGTTTAATAAGACACAAAGCCTCAATTTTATTAACATGCATCTAAAGCCTACAAGCCAGCCCTTATCATTTAATGTAACAGAGCAACAAAAAAATACATGTCTATTAAAATAGTAATGCTTATTCCAGTATTGTAACACCGGGATAATGGACTATATTTCATGTTAGTCTGACTTTTAAGACACAGGATTATTCAGGGCAGCCAGCAGTTTCTTTTCAAGTGAGAAATGGCAATAAATCTTATTTATCCAGTACTTTGTAAAGCCTTCATTTCAAAACTCAAGGAGCACATCTTGCACTACACAGCAAAACAGCAGCTCCTGACTAATGTAATTAATTATGTTGGGTTACAAAGTGACCTCTGAAACCTGAAGGCTTAAAAATTACCAGAACAGTTTGAAAAGCAATCCAACACTAAGTGCAGAGAAAAAAAAATGCAATTTGGAAGACAGGAGTAATGCTTCATGGCACTGAATTCTAAATTGTTGATGGAAAATGTAACACATGGTATGGAGAGAGATGAACATTATTAATTAGATTAATGCAAACTGTAAATTTTGTAACAATATATCTGCCATGAGGGGAGAAAAGGAGAGTTGAAACTGTGCTGCTTGCCTTTTTTTGCTCTGTTCCACCCATGAGATCTTTTGCCTCCTCCCTGTTTCTATATCAGATGAAATGCAAAGTCTCAGTCTGGTATTCAAAAAGTGGCACATTAAGATGATGGACAGGCACACTGTTTTTGAGCTAAATCGAAAGTGACATATCTGTTTATTTCTCTTGGGCCTGCATATCCGCTGTTGAGACACTGAAAGGTCTGAAACACTCCTGTCTGTGGACGTGTGTGTGTCCCAGTATGCACGTGTCTGTTAAGTGAGTGTTACCATCAATTTGTATTTTGAAATTAGCAAATCAGCCAGTTGTCTTTCAAGGAAGGACATCCACTCAATCTTTGTCAGTCAGATGATTCCCCAGAGATGTTACATCTCTAGACCTGATGCCTCAGATTCTCATTCTAATCAAGTCTGCAAAGTGGCAGAGCAGAGAGCCTAAATGAATGGAATTAAACAGTATGGTGAGGTGCTGAAAGGAAGGTGGGAGAATGACGACATTTAATTTTCATCTAGAGCACTTTTTAAGACAAGGACACTCAGTGGTAGAAACAGGATTCTGTTGACATACTGTTCATTTACATTTCTTTTAGCATAACATGGAAAACCATTTGGACAATTCTAATAATTGTGTAATCTTAATCAAATGATTATTGTATAGCATAGATTTCCATTTATATCCCCAATTAACACATATTCCTTCATGATCTCTACTGATCGGACAGATCTAATGGCAGCTAAAAAAAAGGATAAAAAGAGAATAATAATAGACAAATTAATAGCACCTGTATACTACTGCATAGCCAATATCATAACCTCAAGGATCCCTTGCTGCATAGAACTCCTTTATCTGAATGCTTTGTCCTTACTGATGTCTCACCTACATGCAAGATCACGTGGGACAGCACTCTGCTGACTTTGCTGATATAAACTTAAGACGTCATTATGCATTGAAATGAAGAGAAAATTCAAGCTGCACAGCAAAAACTAAGAGGGGACAACGGCCAGGTTCAAAAAGACTGAGATCACAACTAAAGAAGCCTGGGCTGCAGATCCCCAACCATTAATTAAACTAATTTAATGTCGCTGAATTAAGAAAAAAAAAATAAAATAAATAAGATAAAATATATATATATAGATAAAACTGATTACCATTTGACCTCTATTAATTGCCCTCCTAATTTCTAATACTATTATATTAGTATGATACACTTCAGCACTTTTTTCTCTTTACATTCAGTGCCTTTTTTCCATGAGTAATTTGTGTGGCAATACGGACCTATTCTATTCAGCATGTTGCACGTTTGAATTGTTTATTAAAACATAATTGTCATCCCATCAGAAACGACCGAATATTTTATATTTTACACTACATGGTGAATACATTTTAATCAAAAAAACTGGAAGCTAGCGTACTAAGAATCCCACTATATCACAGTTGGCAAGCCTGTTCACATCAAAGTCAATGCAAAGCATCTTTGTAAACATGTCTTTTTGTTCATGTAAGCTGAAAAAATGTTTTTTTTTTTTTTTTTTTCCAAAGCAAGTCTCAAGCCTGCTTAAGCCTGGAGCTTTCCTCTGACTCATTCAAGTTCACACTGCTACAGGGCAGCTGGGTCATTTGACTCCCCCATTTGAATTTCATCTTAATTGCACCATGGAAATACAGTTTTTACATTGTATGCAAAATAGTAGTATAGATTTGTTTGCCACGCTCATCTGGAGAAAGGTAAAGAGCAATGGTCAGCAGTGTGCACCTGAGGAAAGCTTGTCAGGGTTCACAGGTCTTTGCATAAGCCAAGGTGGATTCCCTGCCCTATAGGGTAATCGGTGGATGTATTTTCACATTTGACAGCTTGACCATCAACATCTTTATTGCATGCATTACCCCTGCTGCTTCTGTTCCCTGCTATAGTATGTGGTAAACAAAAGCTGTGTGTTGAACTATGGATTTACCCTCAGGCTTGAAGAAGGCTCTCCATATGTCAATGGAAGAGAACCAAAGAGAAAAAAATAACCAGAGAACAAAATGTATATATGTTATTCATACTGTTGATAATATTTGGACCAGTGAGAAGAACCAGTATGAATTTCTGAACAATAGTCATTGAGATGCCTGGAGTCACTATGGTTAATAATGAGTTTATCAAAAGAAAATAAAATGTTAAAATATTAATCAGATCCAGAAGAAGTTTAGCCATTTTAAGCAATATTTTTCAATGTTATCTATTATTATTATCATTATTAGTTCTAGTAGTAGTAGTAGTATAATAGTAGCAGTAGTAGTAGTTGTAGTAGTAGTAGTTGTATAGTAGTAGTAGTAGTAGTACTACTAGTAGTAGTATTGTTACTATTTCCATGCATTGTCCTTTAGAGCACATCTTCACAGGGAGCATCCAAGCAGGGAATATTGTATGTTGGTCTAAACTGAGATTGCATAAGGTTCATAATAAACATAAAATGCAGCTGTAATGCATAAAATAACATGAAAAAATATGATAATCCAATATAAGCCTACACTAAAAATATCCATTTAACCTATTGTAAATGCTTTGCCAGTGGCCTTAACTGAAAAAGCAGAATGAGCCACAAAGCTTAAGCATCTGAGATGTCCAAAGGAAAACCTTTACTATCAGTAACAAATTACTCTTGAGCAAATGTGGAACTGAATATAACACATAGTAGAATATATTCTTCAAAGCCCATAGGAAAAATACATGGTAGGAACATTGTTTTAGTTTTAAACTGCAGTAAAACATAGACAGTTTCATAGATGTTTGAGAAAGTGTTGATTTCTAACTTAGTTCCTTCAAATATTGATTAGTTTTAGAGATATTTCAGTTACACTATGAAATCTGCCTCGATATGAAAGAGAGTATCATAGAAAAACAAGGAACCCTCTAACCCGGTGTATCATTAAAAAAATATTAATGTTTACATTAAGAAGAAACCCAAAAGTAGTTACATCAATGGACTGTTTATTTACCACAAAAGACACAGTGAGAAGTAATCGTCATGTACAATTCCATTGTTCTTTCTCTGCGGTTTTAATTGAGGTTGTGAGGTTATGTTTCACATGTGGATATCAATTTGGGATTGCCATCTCACTAAAATGTTTGCATGTTGCTAAAACGTGATGTTGTTCTAGTGTTTATTAATAAGACTTTGGAGGCCATTATTTAAAACATCACTGTACAGGCGTATATCCTTGCTTGTTAATGTTGCGACTATTTTTTGGGCACCTGAAGAACTGGATGGTAACTTTGATGTAAGTCCAGTGGGGTTTATTTTGGATTGGACATTTTTGCAGGTCTGGGTGATGTCTTGTTAAATGGTTTCAGATATTTGTGCTATTCAACAGTATATGTCCTCCATTTTGTACGGTACATCTGGCTTTGCTTTTGTTGATTTTCACCGCCTTCATAGTTTTTAAATTGCAAATGCAACCAAATTTCTCCACTGAACGTCGCCATGTTTTTGCTTCTCCCATAGCTAGAACTTGTTGGACCAGAAGGAAGCCCTTGAATGGACTGTCACGATAAAAACTTGTATAATATTCAGATTTTGGAATACTTAAAATTGCAATTTGTTCTTTAGGGATAGAGTTATAGAGTTGTAAAAAAAAATATTTCTATTGCATTTATATTAGTGTTAATATAAATATACAGTAAAACATGAAGTAAATTCTATTACATTTATATTAATTTTTGTGCTTATTGATAACTGTAAAAAATTAAAGCATTGTAGGTACTAAAAAAATTCATACAACAATTAAGCTGCTGTTCTCGGAGACTGCGGTGCTCGATAGCAATTGGTGGGGATGTCAATCTTGATGTAGTCAGTTAACAACATTTACACACTTTTATTGCAGATGTGTATGTCTCACAGATGCCCATCCGATCCAACACCAAAAACCCACGGTAATTAATGACAGATATACAGACAAAGCAATAAAGTACAGTCGCATTCCACCACCATGCTGTATGTAAATAAACACTTGCCATTGTTTGTATTAATCAATGCTGTTATCTACACTTCTGAGAAGTGAACTGAAGCCCAAAAACAAAATTCTTAATCTGCTGCACAGATGAGTGTTCAAAATATGCACTACACTAATTCAACAATGAATTTCAAATACAACAATTAAAGGCAGTACAGTAACCAATGAGAAAATGGAGAATATATGAAGCTGCTTACCAAATAAAAAAAAAACATGTTATTACTTTTACACAGCTCTTGGCTGTCTTTACTTCATCAATTGCCAGACAAACATAAGTACTTAAAGTATTGTCTAGAGATTCTTTTTTCTTTGTTTTGTTTTGTTTAAATGACAATATAATTAATAACAGTTTCCAGGTTTTGATCATAGTAAGTCAGCTACAAAATGTGGGTTTCTCAAAACTAATATTCGGCCTCATCCAGGCAACTGAAATAGCATTTACAAAACAAGTATTTCTAAATTTAAAGTTTGGCAAGTTTGCACATGTTCAAAGAATCAAAAAACTAACGATGCTGGTAGCAGTCAAAGCCAAAGTTAGAATTCCTCCCATTTATGGATATTTGATGTATTTAATGATTTAAAGTGAAAACGCAACAGGAAATAGAGAGATCAGCATCAGGTGTTTGAGAAAACAATGCTATTCCAAGCTAAAGCTTGTTATTTCACATCAACAACAAACACTAGGTTGCTTACCTGTCCAACAAACAGGCCTGCAAAGGAAGTTTTGCATTTGTATCAAGGTTTTTTATAGTCTTAAGCTGAAACAATGAATCAAGCTGGACATCAGTGCATCTAAGAGTTGCCAAGGTGGCACCTTCATTAAGAGGACAGGTCTCTTCCTTGTAGTTCAGTTCCCAGGCCCATCTGCTTAAGGTTAAATTTTGAATTCTGCTTTAAAAGTGAGTACCAAATATAAAATAAACCTTTTAAGACTTTCACTACTTAATTTACGAGGTGAGTTTTTTGGGACAGTAGTGTATCTGTTCTTAGCAGCTATTTGCTTATTGCTTGTCAGTTTGTGTAATGATTAAGGTTTCATTTTTGTAATTGGTTCAAGTTAGTAGTAACTGTATACACTGAATTTGAAGCC
This sequence comes from Istiophorus platypterus, assembly GCA_016859345.1. Lineage (NCBI taxonomy): Eukaryota > Metazoa > Chordata > Actinopteri > Istiophoriformes > Istiophoridae > Istiophorus > Istiophorus platypterus. The sequence continues at coordinate 19,803,226 of CM029116.1, forward strand.
AAGTAAATTTGCTTTTAAACTTAACTGCTCTTATTGTTCGGTTTAGGTCTTTGTTGATGCAGTGAAAGGTTAATCATATTTTCAAAGTAAAAGCATTCTCTCCAGTTTGAGGGATGCCAAAGGTTTCTTTGGCAGCTGTGGACAATCCTGTTAGATGGTGTTTGTGTTACACCTTAACCTCTTTTTCCAGTAAATCTGTCTTTTGTTTGTACAGCTTCCCAGTGTGAACCTTCTTTGCCAAGGGAATTTAAATATATGAAGCATAAAGAAAAGGAAAACTGGTGCTATCTTTGGATTCATACACCTTTTATTTTATTTCAGAAAATACATCACTGAATCACAACTCTTTTGCTCAATATATGCCCATATTGATGTGTTTATTAATGATCCTTTTTCACAATAATTCACTATAGATTTGTATTTAAAAGTGGCTTAATTTAGATGTTGAGCACAGAACACCTATCTATATCCCTGTCGTATGCAAGTACATATACAGTGCACTGCATTTAAAAGGTAAAAGTTACTCTTGCAAGAAAATTGTTGATTGTAGCAGCATACAATATTCAAACATTATGTAAGCAGTATGCTGTGTAAGTGCTCATAGAATAGAATGAATAGAATACGGCACAATTTATGAGTGCACAAAGGCATAACTACAGAGAGTAGCCTGCAGCCGACTTCCTCAACAAGTTGCAATAAAGGACACTAATACCAGTACGATGCTTGAATGCTTTATGAATGTGTAAGGGTTAAGGGGAGGCAACATTGAATTTACTAGTCTTAACCCAGGTACACAGAGGAAACTGAGGTAATGTAAGCAATGTCATTTCTGCTCATGTGTTTTTGAAAATATAATTAGTTTGTCTGTTTGGATACTGGCCCATGGTAGGCTAGTGTAAGGAAAAATAACCAAAACAAAAAAGGACATTCATATAAGATGAAAGGTTTTCTAGCATTTGGCTAGCCCTAACATGTTAACAGTTATGATACTCTCCTCTCACGTAATAGGAAATTACTTGTTGCAGAGTGGATAAATAGTACTTAAATATTACAATTATCAATATACTGTAAAATAATAAAAAAACTCATAATATTATTCAGTGTATTGCTATAGAATTATATTATTGTCAGTTACTTTTTCTTCATGCAATTGCTATGTTGGGTAACGGGGCTATTCTCATTAAATGAGATCTTTATATGGGTCACGTTTTTTTTTTTTTTTTCTTTCACTATCCCTGAACATTCAAATATTAAAAAATATATAACTAAATAAAAAAATTTGGAGGGAACAGCTCTTGTTTACAGTACTTTCTGGTCATAACCCAGCTAAAGTAATTATAATTTTAAAATGTTTGCATGAAGTGTATACAGTACATAATAAATATGGATTTTATCCAGCATGCTATTTCATTTATTATGCATAATAGTTGTTCCCTCTGTTCCACTTTACAGTGATTTTTTTTTTCTTTTTTTGAGTGCGCCTTTAGGAAATAGTCAAAGGCCATCACTATATTTCAAGTGCTGATGACTTATTCAAAAAGATAATTCTCCTCTCTCAACACAAAAAGGGAAAAAGAAAGACACTTTAACACTGAGTGACACTTCAATTAGCCTCTTGTCCTCCACTACTAATAATCTGATTGTGAGCCATGTAAAGGATAAGGCAGGTCATTAAAATATCCTCAAAAACCTGCAGCCTGTAGATTTTGGTTGTATTTGCTGACAGCCGTAGTGCTGCAGTCCCCCCAGATGAAATAAAAGCTATCTTGCTGTAATTGCTGAGGAAAACGGATTCACCGCTGTCGGAAGCACTTTATATGCCCTCTAATTTCGTTCAGCTCTTTCTTCAATTGCCAGGACTCTCACAGCGGTCCTCATCTGTTCCGTTCAGTTCTCTTCAGTGTAATGTCGCTGTGGACCCAGGTAACAAAATAGTGTAGGCACAGCGTTATGAGAGTATAATCAGACAATCAGAGATTTGTCGATATTATCTAATAGTTAATGTCGACAGTGGAAATGAAAAACTACACTATTAGATTTTCGTCCACATGCTGCAGTATAGACTTTAATTGTATTTTATTCAACAAATTTAATGATAATTGGATAAAATAAACAGCTAGTTGAAGATTAAAAAAGGCTTTAATTCCAGGGGAAAGAAAAGGATATTAGCAACAATTCAGATTCAGATTAGGCTTAGTCTTAAATTGCTAGTGCAAACATTTTCATTTGGAACAATATATATAACTGCTTTTATGAATCAACATTATTTTCTAGATGAAAATTAGGCAAAAGTTTTCCTGGTACTGTCACTTTAGAATGTTTTTGCAGCATAATGTAAATTTTAGTGTTAATATTCAGACCAGTGAAGCTCTATATTGTAACAGTTTATACAGTGAACTGTTTTGGAACAAAGGCAGAGTAATTTTTCAGTGACAGAACTGGGTTGTGCGTGATGCCTCATCTTCATTTGACGATCCTGTCTTTGTCCTGTTGACTGGTGTGAACAGTCAAAAGGCAGACCAACCATTTAGTCTGAAGCCATTTTTCATTAGCCTCCAAGTCATCTCTTAAACACCTGCCACTGTCTGTATATCTGTCCATAAGCACAGGCAGTATGCGAATGCCAGCATTCAGACTTCATTTCTAAGGGGCAACTACTGATAAAATAACTAGTGATAAATGTACACTGGCCACAAGTATTCATTCAGCCTCTGACAAAGTGTTTCCAAATACATATTTAAATGTTTTGCATGTGTAACTGTCAGCGTTGAAGAGAAAATCTGTTTAGTGGATCCCTACCTTTTAGGATGTATGCAAAGTGTTAGCTGGGGACTTGCTGGTCACGGTCAGGCTGGGTAATTTGTGAATGTGTGCAAGTAGTCCTTCCCCATAAGTGTGATTTGTGATACGGCCGGACCATCAAGGAGTAGTAGGGAGTCTATTAGCGTAAAATCAGCTGAGTAAACTGGGGCCAATATGTTTCACCTACTCCTCGGGATGTCATAAATGCAGTATCTAGTGTTTACATGACTCTGACTGAATACGCAGGTGATTCCTACAGGAAATTGCTTCAATCTGAGGAATTGCTAGTATTTTTAGGTGAAATCAAAAAAATGAAGGAAAAAGGAAAAGAAAAAAAAAAACACGCAAGTCTAAAGTATTTCTGGATGTTTTCCATCACTGAATGATCTGACTCCTGACAGATGCTCCAATATGTATATTTGGCCATACATAGTAGTCAGGCTCTGCTTTGCTTTGAGAACTTCAATGATAAAATCTCCTTTCAGAATTGTTCAACAAAATATTGGGGCCTTGCTGAATGGGCACAAATAATTGAGGCTTTTCTGAAAAATCATCTTTGTGATAACAGAGCTGATTGTCGGAAGACTGCCAAGAAAACACTTAAGTTAACCATCAAGATTTCTGAAACTTGTGAGAAGATTTAGTGCTGTGTATTTTCTTTGTCTTTTCTTCAAAAGTCTTACCATAAACCTATACTTTGTCATGAATTACTATATCCTTGATTGCATTCAAGCTTCTTGCTGTATCAAACTTTGCTGTCAAAATTATCAATACAATGGTTTCATACAACAGTTTTGTGAAAGCTTTTTTCCTATATGTCTAGGCGGACAATACTACAATAAATCCCGATTGATTAATCGATACATGTTGTTGGTGAATACCCAGCATGATGTTTTACAGACCTGTATTAATTTTACAGGAGTCCTCTCTAAGTTTGAGACCTATCAATTCTTGTTCCCACATCTAAAGTTATGCAGCATAATAATAATTGAAAAAAGAGACTGATTTACATTTAAATCGAAAATCGCTATCTTACTTATAATGATGTGCTCTAATCCACCTTCAACTATCATCCAAGGAGGTTAAATTGTGAAATATTACATGCACTAGACAGAAGATCCAATTCTTAGAGTGTCTCCTGGGACCAAAACCCTGTTCTTGGTACTTTCTTTCCTTCTTTGAAGATAGACGAGGAGGAGGAATAGAATTGGGAGGTGTGGCAGGGAGTTCACACAATCTCTTTTAGGTTCCCTACACATTGCAAGACATGGTGAATTTAATACCTTCTTTTATCTGTTGTGCATGCAGCAGTGAATGGGAGGAGTTGCAAATGTCAAGTCTTTATACTCAGGTAGTATTAACTGTGCTGTCTTTAGACAACAGGGTAATTTATTTCCGAGTGCATGGATGTGGGTGCAAATGGGAAGGTCTGTTTCAGTTTGGATTGATAAACACATTTAAATGATTGTGATTCCTGCTTATTGGTTAATGTAGTTTTAAGCTACAAATGGCAATATGTAACAAATAAAAAATTAGATTGTATGTATAATACTATTTACATGTTTGGAGAGGTTCTTCGTTTAAATATATTTCAGAGATGGATATTTCAGCTAACTGTTTACATGCAGTTTTATTTTGAATGTAAAAAGGACATTTTATACAAACAAGCAGAAGAAACACATTCAAATAGTATAGTTCCAAGGGATTTGCTGCTGCAGTCTGACATGTTCTCAGTTTACTAACTACTACTACTTGAACTAATGGAAAATTTATCACATCACAGTTAAATATTTTAAAGGTTTTAGAGTAATACAAGAAGCAAACACACCTCACTAGAGCACTCGCTTTTGTGCCCTTTTGGACTTGTTCCAATTGCGCTCTGTCAGGTTGTCTATTGATGATGTAGATTATATAATTTAGGTAACTGGCTCAGGAGAATCTTGAAAAATGTAGGGAAACTCAATGTGCTATTATACTATGATTACCACTTAGGGTCTCAGTGGCTAGTGTTCAGCAAAAGTTACACATGTTCAGTTTCAGAGTAGAAGTGACAACACCAAAAGTAACTTTAGGCTGATGGTGAAATGGCTGAGATCTGAACAGCTACAAACAGCTGCAAATTGCAATGAAGGTTTAGGCTTTAAACATGCAGTGTTAAATACAGGCTGTTAGACTACAGGAACAGGCTATACCCATACTATTATTAAGGCATTTTAAAACTGCTAAACCAAGGACAAAATCTAAAACAAAAGAATTATTGTTAAATTTCTAATTTTTCGGGTTTATAAAATAATTAATCTTGCATTTTTTTTCCATTACCAGTTAAAGCGGTGTCATTGAAAAAGTTGAACTATTATTTCAAAAATTATGTTGTATTCATCTCTGTTATCACATAATTTGATGTTAATATAAATTTGTTGTGCACCACGGTGGTTCTCTGTCACTGGCTAACAATCTGATAAAAAGTGTGGATATCTATATTCTTAAATGGATGAAATATTTTGATTCTGGTGACCACCATGACCTCATGCTGACGCTATTAAGATCTTAAAGAAATGAAGCAGCAAAACATCCACCACATACTGCACATGGTGCACGTGCAGCATGCACACTAAACAACAGCACAAGCTTAATTAATTGATGTGAGATGTTAATATTATCTTTTCGGTGATGTATAATGTATGCATGTCAGAAGATGCGGTAATAACAATTGCCATGTTTTAATAAGAAATGAACAAGCAATTCGCAGATAACTGACAAGTAACCAAGAATATCTCGTATACAGTTTTAATCTTTTTATAATTTTGTATTCTTGCTATGTTTTATGTAACCTACCTCAGAATAGATACACTTTACCATAGCTATGCAATAATTATTGGGTTGGAAATATCCTTCCATCATGCAATATAGCAAATAGTAAAACTGCACAGGTGAGACCATAAACCAGAAAGGTTTTTGTTTTGTTTTTTTTTTTCTGTTTTACCTCACCCACAACCTAACCTAACCCTGCAACCCACTGATATAGCCTACAGTAACACCACCCACACATATTAACATTTCAGTCATAGGCAAAAATCACACAGCCTGTAAAAACATAGGCCTCAACAGCTTGCCTCCCATGGCAGCAGCTCAAATCAATATAAAGTTCAATAGCCTTGATTTCAGATCTGTATGCTGTAGCCTCTAAATAGTTCCCTCTAACTGTATACCATTAAACATCTTACAGCATAATGAATGAATTTTGTATTCAAACCCTACACATAACTTCTAAATCTGCACAAGATTGTCAAAGAAAAACAACCCTGACAAGTCACGTTAAGTATGATGCTGAGTGAGCAGTGATTCTAGTTGCCACCATAAGTATGCATGTAGCTTTTGCTGGTGAGGAGAGTAGGAGGAAGACAATAGGGTAAAAAGAACCTTCTTGACCTGCCTGGAGAAAAGCAAGCAGGTCCAAACCTTGATTACCCATCATTTTATGTGATGTAACAACTTCTCCTCACCCACTCAAGCACCAAAAGGAGTACCAGATCCAGATAGAAACAGCCATCAGTGAGCGAAAGGAATTGTTCAAGTTATGGAATCGTGTCTTATTATTCTAACTCTTGAATTCACAGGCTTTATTAGGCATTCACTTTCAAGTTGCTCTCACAAAAAAAGAAGAAGAAATCAACTGCATGCTCACAATAACAGATGACAATCTAGCGGGGTTTTCGGTTGATATTATTTTACACTGGGCAAGACAGAAACATGTTTGTAATGGATAATTTATATTATAGTTGTTATGGTTTGCATTGCATATATGGAAATTTTATTAAATATTCTGAATCCAAGGGAGTGATAGACTTTACAAGGACCGAGGAATATATGATGCAGTTTGTAATTTTTAAAATGGTATTATGTTTCCATTGTTATGACTCTCTTCCACCAGACTGGATTTTACTTGAAACCATGACTTTGAGGTTAAAGTGCTGACTTTTAGCAGGTGTTCACATCCATTCTTGGTGAGGAGTGTGAGTCGCAGCCCTATTTATCCTTGGGGAATATGTTTATAAAAAGGTAGCGATTTCTACAGGGTTTGCTGAATTTGGATGTAAACACCCACAAATTAAACTTGAAGGCAGCAGAGCTGCCTGTTCTGATCTGTGGCATTTTGGATAGTTCTCTGCCATTATAGAGACAATGTTGTTACTGTGATCAACCATGTTTAGAGCCCATGCATCTGCCCAGCTGTCATCTTCATGTCCACTGGAAAGCTACAGGGTTATGGATGCTATAGAAGGAAAAAGATGTTCAAAGTTTGAATTTTCCCACTGCAAAAGGTCCTGCACATCCTTACTTGACCACTTTGCCTGGGTGTAGCCTCATTTTTTTCTTCTTTCTACTCACAAACGTTAATTGACCTAACTTCAATCCACATAGCTTCCACATAGTGTCTTCTTTTAAAGCTTAGTTGCTCCAGTTTACTGTTGACCATACAATGTAACATCAGAGTAACATCAGCGTCACATACATGCATGTAAACAATATATATTTTAAGTAGTTTAACATGTAGAAGAAGCAATGGGCAAAGCTGAGAAGTATGGCTCAAATTGTTGTTCCTGCTAAAATAATATTGAGCCACATACAGTAACTCTTAAATGCTCGTCCACAGGAAAGCTAGATGTGTTGATTTGATTCTATCTTTCATCATAGTCCATATCACTGTCACTGTAAACAAAGGAGAGCAGAGGGGCACCAGACTCACTGAACATGCACTCCTAACACTGCTTGTTCCACATAAATCAAAAGAAATCAATGCCAGATTGAGGATTGCGGCCTCTATTGTGCAAATGAAGCCTGGCTCCTGAATAAGATAATAAATCCCTGCCACATTATTTCAGCTTTTGATAAATGGAGCAACATGCTGGAGGGATGGGGTGGGGTGGGTTGGGCTTGGGGCCGCAAGTGGGAGCAGGGGGCGTGCAATTGATTGCGAACACCTCTAATAAAACATGAGGAAAGCCTTTGATAAACCAACACAACATTTCGGTTTCTATAATGTATATCACAGATCAAACACACTGTCCATAAATGTTTGCATTTATGATTATTAATTTCTGATGTATAAATTTCTGAATTACATCGTTGTTAAATCACATTAAGTATTTACAGAAAGTACTCATAGTCATGCCAGCTCATAATTTGCCCCTTTTTGGGTTTGATAGAGGAGATTGGTCCGGTCATGTCTTTGATGTTGCTCAGCCATACATGGCCCATCAGGAAAGCCAGAGCATCAGTCAGGAGTAGGCCAAAGAGTGTGAGAGGTTTGCTATCAAAAGCCAGGCAGGTTTTAGCCTCTGACAGATGTGGGATCAGTGTCAGATGCAAGCTATGCCAAAGGGCTGGATTTGTGCAGAGGGAGGAAATGACTTGACTCTCCTGGCCCCAGTATGTCTTTGTACCCCGGCCCCCAGGGCAAGCGATGGCAGGAATACAGAAAGGAAAACTCCACTCTAGTACATGCCACCAACCAAACCCTGCATCCATTCCACCATAAGGCTCTCTGCACCTCTTGATTGCTACCCAAGACCATTAGCTCACCTTTAGTTCCATCCATGCTGTTGCCCGGCATGTCCTCTCCTTCACCCATCACGACTGCTGCACTCAGCCAGAGGAAAGTAATGAATCAGAACCTTTCTCCGTTTTCATTTGCAAGATCAAGACTACTTTCAGAAATTTGAGTTACAAACTAGATTTGAGGCAGAGGCCTTAAACAACACAATTTGATGTGATGTGATGTTGTGCATATTTTAAATTTTGGACTGCTTGCACGCATGTGTGTGTATGTGTTTGATAATATCTCCACTCTCCCAGTTGGTAAGTTTCAACTTGTGTTGGCTGTTCCTCTCTTCTCTAGAAGTTGATGCATTGGGAAGTCATCTTCCAAAGAGTAGATTATCAAACCTCTTTAAAACTAATATAACTCTTTAAAGTAAAGTCCTTTTTCCAGAAGGTGTTTACATTATACTGCCCACCTCCTATACCCAACACTCTGTAAGTCAGGTCTAACACACTGTCTGCAGGCTGAATTAGTGCACAGGGTTAACACAGGTGAGTTTTGTTTTTCCCTCAAAGCTCCCCCACCACTGTTGCCTGCAGTCACTCGATGGTGCTACCACTGTCAAATTTCAAGAGCTGTGAAATCACTGGAAGTTCACAACAGAAGCAGTCGCCATGTTTATTTCACTGTAGCCCTTCACTTCACCATTGAAAAGTGTTCTGTTTCTGCTGTCTCTCACTTTAATTTAGGTGCTTAGAATTCAGTGGAAGGTTAGGAAAGAGGGAACTGTTGTACCTGGCACAAATATTGACAAGTGCTATTGTAGTTCTGTATACCTCATGATTTGCATTCACATGGGCGGATATATTACACACAGAGTACAAAGACATGCATGCCTAAATAAATTCATTTCAGGGAGAATATATAATATTTTTTAAATAAATCGTGTCTGGTCAAAGGTGAAACTGGCATGAATGATGAATGTTGTTTTCTGTTTGTGCCTTTACTGTTATTGACCACACATTGTTATGGCTTATTATCTAGGGGCTTATCGAAAGGTCCACAGCACTTTCGTAGGCTTCTTCCTGTGTCTACATGTTATGAATTCCAAAGAGTTTTTCACATAATTTTTTTTTGCTGTTCTCCTTCCCTCCTCTCCTTCCTTGACATCCACCCCCAAATCATCTTCTTCCACCACATGAACTGCCACCATTATTCCCTTTGCCTGTCTCCTCCTTCCATCCAGCTTCTAATGGGCCCAAATAGAGAGTGACAACTCTTCCTGTTCCTCTACAACATTCATGATTAATGTTTTATTAATCATGGATTTTTGAAACATCCTGCTCCCCTTGGCTTTCTTCTACTCTAAAATAAAATAAATAAATGAGCCAAGTGCACACAACCACTGAGTAACATTGCTTTTTCCATGCCATCCTTTCTTATCGCTCAAATAATGATCATAGTTTATGGCACCGCTGCACTCAAAGGTGCTTTCAGGAGAAGGCCATAAAATGAGCCTGTATTTTACCAACTTTTATGTGTTGTCTAAATATTGTATCTTGTCTTGTCAAGGACTGGAGGGAGGGAATGTTGCACCTTTGAATACTTATGTTTTATTAGAACTATTTTGAAAATATTATAAACTGTATACAGTCAAAAGATCAGGATCGGGGTACAACAGAAACGGCAAAAGGTTTCCTGAATAACAGAAGAGAAGAAAAGACAAGGAGGCAGATAAATGAAGCATGTATTATAAAGGAAAACACTTCTGATTTAAATGAAGGCTGTGCATCCTGTAATATGCTGTATGTAACGACGGCAAAAGAATGAACAGGAGACACAGTTGGTTTTAAACTCATCTTCAGTCTGACTCTCTGACTTCAATCTGTCGATATGTCATACTGGGTCATTGTGCTGCAAGAAATGACTTTCACTCTGTAAGGAATTATATTTATAACTGATGGACAGACTTGAAGAGAAAGAACCAAAAATGAGAACCATCTCATGTCTTCGCTTGGTAAACAAGCAAGTCTGGCATTTCATCCCACAATCCATCTACACAAATAAATGTAAGATGTACAATATAGGAGGCAGTAAAACACTGTTTTAGAGAATATTTATGTTCATGTGATTGTAGGGAAAATATTTTTCAGTTTCCTGCCAGACCATTGCAGTGAATTTTCTTATCTAAGTAAAATAGTCATCTACAGCTTAAAAGGCCAAACATATAGTGATGATCAGGTATACTGGCTCTATTAGAAGACGATGACCTGTAGCCTGATCCTGAGAATTACTGGCCCTACTGGAGTTTGCCAGCTCTGCAATCAACTGTGCAGAACAGAGTGACTTTAAAGGTTTGTCTCAAAACGTGTCCATGGAATTTGATTGATGCATAATTCTGTCATCTAGAGAGTGCTTGTAATTTTTTCCTATATATATTTTCAAAAAAAAGTTAAAGAGGTCATAAAATCCTGCTCTGTCAGCTTATTAGCGCAAAAGTATGACTCTACATCTGCGACATTTATACTTTTGCCTATAAATGTGACAAGAAAATATGAATCAGGGGTGAATTATATGTAGCATGTAGAATTTGATTTGTTAAGGAGTCACTGACATATGCATATTATTTAATGATAGCTTATAAATTTTGAAAAGCGTTTTTTGAGAGGTGATATTGTTTACAAAAACACACAGAGTTGTTATATAAACAATGCAGAGTCCCCATATAGTCCCCATTTTAGGTAAAATGTAATGTTTGGCCTCAAGGATTGGTGTCCACAGGTGGAAACCTGTATAAGAATTAGAATCTGACTTTATGAGAACACTACGCATTCCCTCACATAGTGATTAATGAATCTCACTAAGAAAGGAACATTAATGCAGAGAGTAATCATTGCCTTGTGTCCATTCATGTATTTCTTGCATCTTTTTTACAGATCGATGCAATTTGCCAAGGGGGTCAAGCTTATTAGAGTTTGAAGCTATTGATCAACAGCACCTTATCTGCTGTGGTGCATCTGTTTTTCTTCCTTTCCCACTTACAGCTCCCATTTCTGTCCTGTGATCACAAAGCCTGTAATGAGAAAAATCCCATATTAGTTCCTGCAGGGAGGTCATGTTAGTGTGTCCTTAGAATTGAGAGTGCTACTTATACTCAATAAGTGTGTGCCTACTCGATGTGCTGACTTAGTGACAAGTTTAAAAGAAAGTGTCAACAGCATGCACATGTTAAAAAAAAAAAAGAAATCTTAGTATTAAAAATCTCTAATAAGAATGAATAAAAATAGAGAAGCTTGCATGTAACACTCCCCAGAAATGGCCATATTTACCCTGGAGACTCCATTAGAGGCTATGAAGCATTGTTAATGTTTGAAAGCAGATGTCTTACAATGGCAGAACGTCTCTTAGTGCTCTCGCTGTGCTGGGATATGGGGGTGTGTCATGAACAAAGAATCCCTGTTTAGCTAATATGGTCTTTCTGCAGCTGCTAACTGGAGTTTAATAATGGTCCACACAGCATCCTTGCAAAGTATCACAGTTAATGGACCCCGACTGCATCAAAAAGCAGCTTCTTCAGTGAATCAATGCAAGCTGAAAGAGAGCATCATCCCATAGAAACATGTGCTCGTCTCCCTGCACAAACAATTGAATGAACGTTAAACATGTTATTTCCCCTCTATTTGAGAAGCACACATCTGTTTTTCTTTCATACTTGAATTCCATGTAGCTATTTGGGGTTAGTATCAGCACTTCATAGAGAAGGCAACAAACCATGTTAGTTCGGCTGATTACCTGAATGATGGCACAAAGAGTATTCGAATGGTTTTTGGTTATCAAATAATGAAATGTCACATAGACATTATCTGCTGAATAACTTCAGCAGCATCAACAAGGCAAGTGTACAGAAGTTTAAACAATGGCTTGCTGCAATAATAAGGAAACTCATTAGGCCTCTTTGAATGGTTTAGATAATACACATCATCATTTGTCAGTCTACTGCCATATAAAGCTGTTTGAAACAAACTCTTTAACTGTACTCTCTGCAGTAGCAATTGTGTGGTAATATTTTTTTCTCTATGAATGGCATTTAATTATATTTCTGTGTTAATATTTTCCTTCTCTCTATTTGCGCTCTCACATTCAATCTGAATTTCTTCTGTTGCTCTGATAATTGGAAAAGCATTGGAATGTCATCTTACGCTGATCCGATGAGGACCAAATTATGCGAATGTTGAGTGGACAAATGATATATCAACACTCAGTGTCAGGTTAGCTTCATTCTCCTGTAATCAGAAATACATGCATGATTACAGTGATGATTGTACAGTACTGTATGTGAAGCCCAAAATAAAGAGGAAATAGAAAAAAAGAAGAACAAGCTGTATAGCCACCAGCAGTACTTCATATAAGCAAAACAAAGTAAGGGCAAATTTTTTCAAATGCTGAAGGTAGGTACTGTATATTGTTATACGTTCAATGCAGCATTGTATCAAATTGGTGCAAATTGGATTTTGTGCAGTGAACAATGGGATTAAGGGTTGGGTCTACTAAGAGAAGCATGAAATAGCATAAATTTGCAGAGATATGGTTATAATAGCTAATGCTCATTGCCAGGCATGATAACCATCTGTCTTCATGCTGTATGCCCTTTGTCTTATTAATATAAAAAAAGGAACATTTAAAGATGGTCAAATGAAATAGTAGTGATTAGCTCTAAGGGAAAAACAAAAACACAAAAGAAAAAAGAAAAAAACAAAAATTACACATTACAGACGTTACCTTTTTCGAAAGTTAGGGTAGAACATAAAATTAAGTATTTCTAACTAAATGGACATTACAATAACATTTCTGGCATTGAATATAATTTGGTTGTCATAGACATACAAAGAAAAGACAAAGAAATTTGACAAATGCAGATGTTTCCATATTTGGTATGACAGGTTACTGAATGATTTGATTAGTATGACAATTAAATGACTCATTCATATGCTTTGGCCCTTGCAGTCAGTATAGTTTATTTTAGGCCAACTCATTAGCTCCATCATCATAGCACCAAATGATGGAATTTCTTTTGTAAGAATGGTGCTCATCCCTTTATTAGAGCCTCAGAGATATGGACAATCTGTTCCAAGAAGCACAGAAGCTGTTATGGTGGCTGCTGGTGGATCAAGGCCTTATTAAGACATCTTGTTTATCTGAAATGAAGAATTGATATTATAATCTAATAATTATATGGCCATTTTGTGCCACATTGCCATAAAAGTAATTGAACTTTGCATGAGTCAAAACATTTCTGTGTGAATATGAGCTTGGGATTTCCCGATATTTTTCCTTCCTCAACATAGCTATGTTGTACGGTGAGTCTTTAAAATCATTCTACAGAATTTCAATAAGACTCAAGTCTGGGCTTTGGCTTAAAATTGCAGCAGTCCTAAATAAATGCCCTTTGTGCTATAATACAGGTTCTCTCCCCATGGATTTACCTGTATATTGCTCCATTACAGCCACTATTGTTATTATAGTCCCATTCTCAGGCAGACACCACTTCAGTTGAATGGTTTCAAACATGCCACTCTCCATTATAACTCAAGTTAGAGTTAGAGTTTTAGTTTGTAAAAGTCAATATTTACCTACTTTACTTAGGATATTGGCCTATTCTGCAATTAATAATAAAAAAAAAAATAAGTTGTGTCTGACAGAAAAGATTTTGGTTATTGACCAAGATCTATGATACAGAGGTCAGTGTGGTCAGATGATGAGCTTTGCTAAGAGTTCAGAAAGTTCAGAAAATGTTTGCTAGCATCTCCCAAAGTATAACTTTGGTCATTACTTTTTACAAACTATACCAAACTGTAAACTGTGGAGTTTGGTCACAGTGGGGTCCATGCAACTAAATTAGGTGATCTACAATCGATGTACTGAAAATTTTTAGATTACACTCAAATTTGTGTCATCATCCGTATTTTTTATCATTCTAAATGTCTTTTAAAGAGCACATATAGTATCTTCTTAACCATTAATTGATCATTAATGAATTAGAATTAACTATTGTTCACTTAAAAATATAAAAATGTCTTCTACCTGCATTTCATTTCACTTTCTTTTCAAATGTAAACCAGTTCGATAGTCCCGTGGACATTAGTGTTTCACACAGCTACATATACCTAGCCACAAGACATTTTCATGTATGTTTTGTATCTCTACCTTTGACATAAAAATTCCTTTAATTTACCAAGATGTTAAAAAGAAACATACAGCCGAATTTTCAAAGAGGATATATGCCACACTGATGATAAAACATTAAAAAAAAAAACATCCCTGAAGAAAACAGATTCTCGGGAAAAGAAGTAAAATTACTATCACATCATATAGATCACTTCCCATTGGAAATGTGACATTTTAATCATATTGACTTTAATTTTATTATAATGTGTTTCTACACTATTGAACTGGTATTTACAGCATTTGATAATGTTTTATGTTTTCCATCTCTTCAAATAATGAAATCAATGCTTCTTAGAAAGAAAAAAATGTGTGTGTGTGTGTGTGTGTGTGTGTGTGTGCTTGTGTGGGCTGGGGGTAGAAGTTACAGAAACACAACCGTGAGAAGGAGTTGGAAAAATAACACCTCCAATGTTTATGCCATGTCTGAATCTCATCATCTATGGTTAGGTTCATTAGTAGACAATTATCGTCTCTGGACACAAACGCAATGTATTGAATCAAAACCATCAAGATGTCACTTTCAGCTCTAATGCAAGGGGTTCATAAAGATATTGCATTTACTGTTGAGGAATTAAAGCAATTTTTATACTTAGTCCCTCATTTTCTGGGCCTCAGAGGTAATTCGAAAATTGACAATTGATCAGTTTCATGACCAGGTGTAGTCTGTTCCCTTGTTATTTCACAATAAATTACATCTATTAAAGGTCTAATCATGATTCCAACTGTTGACCTTGTAATTTGTAGCTGTTCATGGGAACTTTTAATATGCAGTCCAAAATGGTGTCTCTGCAAATGAAGGAGACCCTCATTAGGTTGAATAAACCTATCAGACAGATGGCAGCAACTTTAGAAGTGGACAGATCAATACACTTAATGGTCTGGAAGACCACAGAAGACAACTAAAGTGGATGATTGCAGAAGTCTTTCCTTAGTGACAAAAAACCCTTCACAACATCTTGCTAGCTCAAGAAAACTCTCCAGGTGGAAGGTGAATCTTTGTCAAAGTTTACAATCAAGAGACACCTTCATGGATGTAAATACAAAAGGTTTTACCACAAGGTGCAAACCACTGGTCACACTTAAGAACAGAAGGGCCAGATTAGACTTTACCAGAAAACATCTAAAAAAGCCCAGTTCTAGAAAAACATTCTTCGGACAGATGGAACCAAGATTAACTTGTTACTAGAATGATGGGAGGAAAAAAGTATGGAGAAGGAAAGGAACCGTTCATGATCAAAAGCAACCACTTCATCTGTCAAACAGGGTAGAGGCAGTGTTATGGCCTGGACATATACGGCTGCTAGTGGATTTTAGTCACTGGTGTTTATTGATGATATGACTGCTGATGGAAACAGCAGAAAGTGTATAGGGCTTAACTATCTGCTCAGATTCAGCCAAATACTGCAAAATTGGTAGGACAGTTTTTCACAGATTGATATTGACACAAAACATATTGCAAAAGCAACAAAAGTGCTTCTCAAGGTGAAGAAATTGAATATTCTTCAATGGCCAAGTCAGTCACCAGACCTTGACCCAACTGATCATGCTTTTCAATTACTGTAGACAAAACTGAGGGCAGAAAGACCCACAAACAAGCAACAATTGAGGGTAAAGGCCTGGCAAAGAATCGCAAGGGAGGAACGTCAGCATTTGGGTTCCAAACTTCATTGAGGTATCAAAATAATAAAATAATCCTTATATTCATAATTATGTTGGTTTGTCCAATTATTTTTGAGCCTCTGAAAAGGAGGGACGTTGTATGAAATTGATTATAATACCTAAAAGGTTAAAGCAATATTTTGAAACCCCTTGAAATGAGACTGAAAATCTACAATTCATTCAAATCTTAATGGTTTCATTTCAAATCCACTGTGATGGCACACAGAGATAAAATTATGAAAACTGTGTCCAAATACTTATGTGCCTAAGTGTCTATCAAGTTTTTTTTCGAAATCAAAATATATGTATTTTGCTCCACACTTCCCTCAGTTCAATCCAATGTGAGGAAGTCTTTGTTTGACATCTTTTATTATCAAAATTCTGTGACTAAAAAGACAGCTAATATAATGACATTTTGTATAAGAGCACATGGCCATTTAAGTAAAAACCTGTCTACATATTATACAGTTTCGGGGGTCGGTGTTGGTTTAACAGTTGTATAGTCATTTTCAGCCCATCTATCTGGCTGCTTTTTTTCCACCAGAAATTGAAAATGTTCTTTACATGATTCATTATGCTCTGTAATTAACTTCCACTATAAGTTGTCCTGAATTACTGACTGCAAATCCTTCCCTTTCCATTTTAATTAACCAGGGCCTGAAGAGAAAGTGGGAAATGAGGGAGGGGTAAAATGAGGGTGAAAGAATGAAAGAGATCAGATCTTAAGTAACTGGCAGCTGCTTTGACAGAAAATTAGATTAATTTTCTACTAAGAGCAGTCACTATGATTTGAACTGATTAGTGCTAGAAAGATTTCTGAGGAGGCATCAGTCGACTTCAAAAGTTCTTGATGTGTGCAATAAGATGTACAGCGCACATACCCTGCCAAATCAAACAGATGCTGTGTACGGCATCTGTCATGCTTCTGAACTTTCCATGTAAAACCAGCCAGTCTTTCTCTGAATCACCCCCATCTCCTAAATTTGGATGAATGATTAAAATAGTTATGGTGTCATTCTTTTGAAGGACTGCTGTCATGTAAGCAGAGCTAAAATTATTCTTACCTTGTGAGTCAGACAGATTAGAGCATAGTAATGATCAACAAATTAATCAGTGCTTTAAAATTACTGGTCATGAACTGCATTGGATTATACATTAATACAAACTAAAATGATCACAATGTCATTATTGTTAATGAGGGATGAGTTTATAATCTAATGTAGAAGACACAGGTTATATCACAATTTGCGGCCACGACAAGGGTCTGTTGAAGACAGCAAAGCTATGCAAATTGGCTAACATTTTTTTGCGCTACAGCACACACATGTACAAGTGACAACAGAGGGGCCAGATACTTCAATCAATCAAGAGTGCTTAGTGTGAGAGCAGTGAGGGTTATAAAATGTCTGACTGATACTGTCGTGGCAATAAAATGGCCATTAAGTCTGCATATCAAGCTGTAAAACCACTAATATGATTTGAAAGCCGTTTATCATTGTATGCAATTTCATTTATTAGAAATAAAACTATTAATGTAATTTTTGTAATTCATAGATCTATGCTACTTTCCAAGATGCTAGCGCTAGAAAATCTACCCGAGTTATTCTGGATGATTACTTATAGAAATCTTAGTCTGTTTAATTTTCATCACAGTGCAGGTGTTGTACAGGTACTGAGACTGTACTTAAACTCAGATGAGTGAAAGAGGGACACATTTGTAGGTGAGTTGTGATATTGCACACGACTAGATAACTAAAATATAACTAAAGCTGCAGTCAGCTGGAAAGAGCTGAATCATATTGAAAGAGAAATGTATAATCCTGGGAACCTACCCTTGAAGACATCACCACTCAGAATACCTTGAGGAACCACACATCAGTAAGCGCCGAGGAAGCTGGAACTGTAAGGAATGACTGGTCAGCTTGTCCTGTAGTTTCTGTGACCCCAACCTAAACAGACCAGAAAATTGACAGATGAATAGATAAATAATTCTTAATTATTTTGTAAATCTCTCCTTAAATTGTGCCACTGCCAGTGCAAGTTATAAATATAGTCAGGCTGATATTTTCATACCAAATTAATTCAAACTCATTCATATACACATATATGCAATGTATGATGTCAGTGCATATTTGTGTAAAAGAAACCAACATGAAACACTTACTGGTACCTTTTTAAAGCAAACAAAAAAACAGTGTTTCGAAGAAAAGACACATAAGCAAGACACGGTTATACAACAAAATACAAATATATAAAATAATAAACAAGACCCCTGTGGCCTTATTTCATGGGTGCGTTATGTGTTATAAAACAAAATTTACAGAGTGCAATCAGAGATATTAAATATCTATGCATCTGTTGTGAAAGAAGCAAAAATACTGTCTTTGTCAAATTATACATCAAGACATAAAATGATGGCAATATACACTCCACAAAATAAGTGTGTGCATCTTTACAGTAAGGTAAACATGTTCACTTTTGAAAATATATAATGAGAAGTGTAGATAGACAGATATTGTTTTGAAAATTGTTATAAAGCACAGCAAAGAACAAAATAATAAAAAAAACAAAAAATAAATAAGTACATTCTATTCTATACATCTTCTGCAATAGGCACACAGTTCAATTATCTACACAGGTCACAATTTTAATGGGTGCACTGTCAAACAATAATAGGTTCCTAATGAACTTTGAATAATGGGGTATTGATTCAAACTAGAGCAGCAAGTTAAATTAGAAGTTTCGGCATGAAAGATTAAATGCCACTACCCTTCATTAGAAAGAAAATTTTAACAAGGGGGACAAAAAGAAAAAAACAAACTCGAATAATGCCATAGCAAAATCATTAATACATACAGATAACAGTGCTTGGCCTTTTATCACTCTTCTGCACTAACAACGCTTTACAAGGAGTGTTGTAACCAATCAATAATTAGCTTGCAGATATGTATCCCTTGTATCAGAGGCCCCATGAGGATCTTCTGATCTGCTGTTATGATTACACTCCAAATTAATGGTACACAGACGTGGAGTCACATCGTCACAGATCACCAGAGTCGACCCATCTGAATGAACATCATATTCATTTTATTTAAACTAAAAGTCTTTATTTAATTATCAATTGTTTAGTAATTGCATCAGTTATTGTCAACCTTGCTTTTATCATATTGTGACTGAAACATGCTTAGTGCCGTTTCAAGAGATGATTCCTGAACTAATAAGCCAAATTTTAAATTTCATATGGTGGACTTGAATGATGTGAACATGTGGATTAGAACAAAAACTGGATTATATGGCAATACTACTAATCAGATTATGTGATTACAATAAACAGTAGCACAAACGGTTTGGTTCAGTTAGTCATAAAATGGTTATATAATGTTTAAATTGTATGATCAAGTCATACAGTTTTCTACCAGGTTTATGATAGATTTAAGGAACTTTGACAGATTCCCATTAATCAGTCAAAACTGCTAAAAGTGTATCAAATTATAAAGTCATTAAAACAGTGAGAGTGATAGTGATCTTGTCAGCTAGTTTCACAAATTTTCTAGAAGGGTCGCAGTTGTGGTTAGGACCTACTTCACATCTCCTTGCACAAACTGAAATTGCTGTTGTTATTTAGTTTGCATTCTGATGTATTTATATCAACCCTGTATTACACCTTGAAGGTCATTCGTACTCTTTACCACATTTCCTGTTAATTCAGTAATGCATACTTTTTAATAAAAACATAAAATGTTCAAAAATGTATTTTACTGTATACATACAATAGTTCTGAATGTATACATTAAACAGGCCTGCTCTCTGTGCAAATTGGTGAATAATTTTTAATAAAATACTAATACAGTATTATATTTTGTCCCCATATGTAAAGACAGTTCTACTTGTGTTGGGTTTGATCAGATATTCATTTTGCCCTAGTCTCTGTCTGAGACTAGAGATTAAGAGAGGGCAGTCCCTGAGAATCAAAAAGTTAAAAATTGGGCTAAAACTGTTAAGAATTATTAATAAGGTCTGTCAGTCTTCATCATCAAGTAAATAATTGTGAAGAGATTCATTTTTCATATATATGAAAACCCCAACTGCCTCAACCCAAGGACATCTTTCTATTTTGGGTCACACAGACCATTGCTTACCAAACTTCTAATTTAGTGTTGTGGGGAATGTGCAGCATGCAGGATTTGTGTCACAGTGACTCTACATAAAAGGCTTCAATGAGGAGAAAGAGAGAGACACAAAGAGAAGGAGAAAGGGAGCAAAACAATATTCTTTATTGATCTCTTTGAATACTATAGTTGGTCTATTGATATCCCCTGTGGTGGAGCATATAGGACAGCCTACATTTGGGAGAATGAAAGCAGAGATGGTGTAGTGAAAAGCTTGTACACAGACTGATATTGAGCTTGGTCTCAGTGGGTTTATGTTTGTGTGTGTGTGTGTGTGTGTGTGTGTGTGTGTGTGTGTGTGTGTGAGTGTGTGTGTGTGTGTGTGTGAGTGTGTGTGTGTGTGTGTTTGGCGCATGTTTGTGTATACATGCATGTGTGTATGTGTGAAAAAACCACAAGGGCATGTCTGTGTACGTATCTGTATTTTGATTCATGGGCCTCCAGGATGCACTCTTGTGAAGAGATGGCAAAGATTGCTCACCTAAGAAAATTAATTAGAAGGCAGATTTAAGGATAGATGCAAGGTAATGAAAATCTTAGAGGATTTATGAAGCACTGAAATGGGAAATCAAGTAAAAGATTAATGCAATTACGCTTTAATGTGTTGAAATTAAGCTAAAGAGACTGTATTGTATGCGATTTATACTTTATTTTAGAAATCAATATTGATTTTTATTTCTGTCTTGTGTTGCCTATAGCAATTTTACACTTTCCTAACAGAAAAATAATATTTTTTTTTTCTCCTCAAATACTTAAAATAGGTGACGTAAACACTAGTGTTAGAGTTCAGTCCTTTACCTAACCTTTACTGTTTACAGTAGATTATTATTCTTGAAGGAATAGTAGGGAATTACACTCTTTCACTTTCTTGTAGAGTGTTAGATAAGAAGATTGATACCACTCTCCTGTCTGTTGAGCAAATATAAAGCTAGCAGCTGGATTAACTTTACATAAACAGTGGAATTAAGAAATAGACTGGCACCTAAGCCCCTGTAAAGTTGCAGTTTGTTGTTTTTGAAATTTTCATTTTTTTGCACAGGTTAAGCAATTTATACAAAGCGTGTTAATTAGTGAGCTTTACTGGTGTTTTGTTTTGTTTTGGTGTTTTTTCTTAAATTTGGACTGAGCTAAATACCCAAAATTTAGATCTTTAAATATAACTTAAAAACAGCAGCAGCAGTACAGCACACATTCCCCTGAGTCACTTTTGAAATGATGATATGGATTGTTTTGGGGGCACAGACTGAAACCTATATTTTCATTTAGCCAAGAGGACTTTTGTCAAATTTACTGATTGATACAAAATGACAGTTAATGGATACTGTAACAGTTGCAATCTATTCAGGAGGTCAGCCTCCACTGTATCCTTGAAGGCACAATGTTTTTGTATCGTTTTGTATTCATTTCTGGTTCAAGTAAATGTTTTTCTTTCTTTTTTTACATTGAAATTCCTGTGTAAGCATTCTATGTTTTGTGGTTAAAACTTGTTTCAATGAGTGATTTTTATTTTTCTTGGTACAGGGCCAGACTGAACCCTTTTAACTTCTCACCTTCCTCTCTACTCTTATTAGCCCATTTCACCCACCCCTCTGTCTCACCCTCACTCTCTCCCTGTCTTTCTCTCAGTGTCAGTGACAGGGTCTGTTACATGAGCAGACTGCCAGCGTGCTCAGTGCCAACTTCTCCCAGCCCTGGGATGTGGTTAGCAGCCCTTTATCTCCGGGAAACAGATGCGTCTCACCACCTCCTCAGGGGGCTGGTGTGGGCAGGGAGGCCGAGGAATGGGAGGAGTCCAGCAGGTTTTTTTTTTTTTTTGACTCCTTCTTCTATTCCAAAGTCAGTGTCATCCACAAGTCATTGATAACAAACATACACACATACACACACAGCATAAAGGTCATGTTTCCCTGGATAAGGAATGGTGATAATTTATGATTTAAATATTAATTAACATACCACAGCTTATCCCTAAGGGTAGTGATGCTGTTGTATTATACCACTTGCCTTTCTCTTTCTAAGCATTCTTCCCTTCCTTGGCAACAACTGGCATATGAGTCGCAGCTGCGCTGACCTGTATGATGTATTAGCAGAAGAAAACTTTGTTTCGAAATCTGTCTTTCATTTGTGCTCAGTCATTTATCTGCCTGAAATAGGCTCTCCATCTCAGAAGATGATAGAATTGTATCCTTGCAGTGGATGACTCTAGTTTGCCCTAGGCCAAGCTATGTTTGCGCTATAAGTGAGATAAAGCTCCAGTGCATCTAAAAGCTACCAACACACTGAACAAAGGTACATATTGCTGGCATGTTTACATACAGAATTTACTGAGATGTCTTTAAAGCCTGTTTCTGTTAGGTTACAGCAGTCATCGAACAAAAATGCGTTAAGTATGGGAAGCCATTTGGGCCAAAATTGAATACTTCACTTCCACATACATTTATCATACCAGTACACACACAACCATACACACATATGACACACACACACACACACACACACACACAGACACACACACACACACACACACATATACATATACAAAAACACACATACACGTGCATGTATTATATGAAAATATATCAGTGTGAGTATTTATGTAGTTATATCTTAAGAGAGACCCCAAATATTTTAATTCCTAACCATTTAGTCCATCTATGGAACCTGATTAAACTGCCAATCTCGTAGTCAAATCATTGCAAAATGTGGATATGAAACGAGGATCATTTGCTTCTGGCTATAAAGGGATGCTGTTTACTATTAATAAACATTTGACAACTTGCTCTTTTAATCAGTCTCCTTAGTGTGCTTGAATAAATGATTATGGTAGACTAAGGAGCACTATTCAATTTTACAGGACTGTTTGAGGATCATGTCAAAGATAATCCAAACTCAAGTGCAAGTTGTGTCAAAAGCTTCTGTCATACCACTTGACAGCACGTAACATGGCCTACCACTTCAAATGGGTAAGTGGCTTTTAGGCTCGCCGAGAAGATCATTGTGCTAAATAAAGACTTTACCGTCACTCTCTTGATATTCTTGTAATAGGCATATCATATGGTGCAGGGGTTTATGGGCGCTCATCAAGTGCAGCAATGGCCCCAAGATTATCTTGGAAGAAACTTGATATGAGGCTGCCGCTCCCCAAGAAAAGGAAAAGAGAAACTACATACAAAATTGCCAAGTTCATTGTGCTTGACAGTTGGCCATCGGACATTGTTGAAGGCAAAGTTTTTAAAGAATTAATGCGCACACTTAAGCCAGGGTACACTGCTCCCGAAGGAAATGAGAAAGAGAAGGCTTTACCACAGACATTTTTATCTCGCTGCAAATGGAGAAGTATCTCACAGTTGCAGCAAACTTTACTGAAGACTGGTGGCTTGAACGTTCTGTGTTGGAGATGTCATACAGCAGGCAATATTTCATATAGACTGAAGAAGATATTCCAAGCATTTCTGCTGTCGTTGACAATGCAACAAATATGGATGCATGCAACAATTTCAGTACCCATCATGGGGAGAGAGGCAGTGTAGGCACATCATATCTGTGCAGTAACAGTGGCAAGGGTTAGGGTTAGGGTTAGCAAGATCCTGTGTGTCACACTGATGCTCCCGCAATGTGCATCATTTCTCACTCCAAGCGCAAAGGCCTACGCAGCACTTATTGAAAAATAGAGAGACCTGAGAATGGCTGAGCATAAACTAATGCAAGATGTTGCAATTTGATACTCGATTGCATTGTAGCAAACAGTGCAAGAGAGATCTAGAGATCACAACATCCCAGTGGAGAACAGCAGATAACTTAGTCAATGTTCTTAAGCCAGCTATCATCCTGACAGTGCTTTTATCACAGAATATGGAAGTATCGCTGTCTGCAATGTGTGATGATAATAGCAAGGTCATTAAAGCCCTTAAAGCTATATTGACTGAGCTGATTGACAAACAATGGGAGCTGAAAGAGTGACTTCTGGAGAGAAGCATTTATATCAGAGCTGCTGTTCTTGACCAACGTTTCAAAAATGAGTTCTTTATCCACTGATTATTCAGAGGTGGCAAATCTTGCAGAGAGTCTAGCTGACAGTCCTTTCCAGGTGGAAAGCACCAACTGTGATTTGGTGGAGGAGCTTAAGACCACAGGCCCTTCATAACAGAAAAACTGCGACCACATAATAGCAACGCTGCTGGCCAGTCATGAAGAGGAGAATCAGCTGCATGAAGAGGGCATTGAGATGAACTTATTCGAATAACTACATAAAAAGCAAAACACTTGCTGAAATGGGGGCTAAAGAACAAGGGGAGATTCCAAAATCTTCCCAGACCAACAAAAGTAATCCACAGTATCCCAACCACCTCCACACCATCCATTAGGATATTCTCCAAGGCCAGGTTTTATTGTCAGCAAAGCAAGGAGAATACCACCCCAGGGCAACATGAGCACGTTGGTTTTCCTCGCACACAGTTTGAAAAGAATCAAGCAGACACAGTTACACTGAAAACCAGGCTACTTTTGTTGGATCAGGTAGAATTATTTCCAAACCTTTAGCCGATTCTACTTTGATTGTTTGTGAACTTTTTCTCCTAAAGTTGGATAGACTACTCACTGCAGTGTTCAGAGGTGCAATATAAAAACTACTTATCATGCACCGTCTGAAAACCTATTTACTTATGTATTTGATTTCATTATTTTATTTTGTTATTGTGTTTCCTTTTTTATGTATTTAGTCAGGCTTATTATTCTACTCCTACTTTATGGTATACTTGAACACAGTTTGAAAATCAATCGAGCGACAGACACAGGCAAATTTAACCACTGTAATTTGATTTGCCAACAATGCGAAATTGTTTATTTAAAAGATTAGGCCTATCTGCAGTTCAATGACCCTATTAGGTATCTTGGCAGTAGTTTATCTGAGGTTTATCCCATTTAATCCAAAATGCTGCACCTTTTATTTTACTTTGTGTTGATGTTGTTCTGCACCTCGTAGCATTAAAATGTATTAAAACTGTATTAAAATGGTGTGATTTCTTACATCTTTTTTTTTTTTTACCTATTTCTATTTATTAAGGCCCTACTACAGTTACCTAAATAAAAATATTTTAAAAATTATAAAAAATATCAAAAGTAAAAGAATTCAATGTGTGGTAAAATGGTCCCTGTCAGTGTTTTATTGTGATATATGTGTTTGGATTATTATTACTGCTCCATTAACATGTATGTTGCATGGTATTGCTTTAGATTTTGGGTTAATTTTAACTACTTTATAGAGATTTTTTTTGTTTAATTTATAGCAATATATTATTTATGATAATCATATGTTTGTAGCATCGCTATCTTGGGAGAACCACTCACCTAAAAAAAGTTTGCTTTTATGAGCTCAGAAAAACTTTTTTTTTTTTTTGCTTTGTGACAATGCATTATCCAGGTATTTCAAGAGGGTTTTTAAATAGTTTATCTTATGAAGTAGGAGATATTTTTCATCTGATAAAAGAAAATGTTGTTCTTTAATATTATAAAATGGAAAATCATCACATCTGGAGATCTGTGGTTTTCACTGGACGGGAAGGTTATGGAAATTGTAATCTGTGAAGTAACTTAAACTGTAAAACAGTCAAACAAAAAATATTTTTTTTTTTCTCTGACACGTAGTCTAGTTAAAGTCCGACTCCTAATTAGGTACATTAGTTACTTGACCAGCTAACACTAGTTAGTCAAGGCTAGTAAGCTAATTTATTTAGCCAAATCGAAAATTTCAGGGTAGGTAAGGTGTTAGACCACTGTGAGCTTCCTGCTTTGTACCTGTATGGAAGCATCTGCACTCACTGTTTCTTCAGTCATTTCTTCAGGTTTTCCCCTTCACTCATCTGTATGTGTGCTCGTGAAGGGTAGCTGCCTATGTGTTCTCCCACAATGTGGGACAAGCTTCTGCATGACAGACCCTGTAAGGTAGTATACTGAGTTGACTTCCAGTACTGTACAGACCCAGACTTCAGGTTATAGCAAAAAAATAAGGCTACCTGGGACTGAGTCTGCAACTCCAAAGGACTCAGTTGTAGTTAGCAAGAAGGCTTTTTCTAGCTTTTGTGGCAGATGCAATGCGGAAGATTAAAATGGTGGAAAAAAAGATGTTGAATGTTTAACATCGACTTCTCTTTGCAGCCAAGAGATTCATGGGAATCTCTGGAGTAACCCTTAAGATTTATGGGGAATTTTTACTATTGCGACTCTGAAGCAAGTTCACAGCCAACAAACGGAAGCCAAAGCCTGGCTAAAGCTGTGGTTGAAGATGAAATGATAAGTGAAGAAGACCTTGTTGATTGTCAAGCTGTTAGTGCTATTTTTTTTTATATATCTAGCAGCGGAATGCTAGAAATGTAACGGCCAAAGGACAAGAACTAAAAAGATTCATAAAGGCAATGAACACTTGAATTAATATGTACAGTGGGGTCTACAGGTCTGAAAACACTTTCCTCATTCAAGTAAATGGGGAATTGACTTCATGAATGTAGAATTCATACAGTATAAAAAAAGATAATTAAAACAAAAATAGAAAGTATTTTTACGGGCGTATGGAGACCTGAGGGGAAAATTTTAATTGTTAATCTGTAAAATCCCCTCCAATTCTAGGCCTGAAATTGAGCTGCCAGAAGAAATTATTGTAAACATTAGTTCATTAGTGTTCTAGGTAGGGGATTTCAATGCACTGTGGAGAAGTAGGACTACAGATGGGCAGGGTTTGGAACACAGTGTAGGTAGGTATGACCTGGTTGGGCTAAAGGACAGAAGACCACCATGGTTCAGAACTAACAAAAATACACAGTCCTACATAGATATCACACTAGCCTCAACCCTCTTTGCTCAGTTTGGAAAATGAGATATAATGGACATGCTGGGTAGTGATCATGTTCCACTGAGGAGATTTGGTTAAGGAGTCAGTTAAGAACATTTGGCTAATAAAGGGCAAGTAGGGAAGAATTTGAGGAAATATTACAGTTGGAAGTGGGAAAGGTATAAGTGAGGGAGTTGCAGATAAATGGTATAAGTGGCATCTGAGGCAATCCCAATTAAAAAAGTGCAGAGTGGACAATAGTCCCTTTGTAAAATGAAGACTGTAATTCAGTAGTGCGTCCTCGAAATAAGACACAGAAAGCTGAGGCAACATCCAGTAAATCAATGTGCTATGAATACGAAAGAATAAGAGCAAAAGCTGTAAAGGTTATAAATGAAGCAAAGAGGAGCAGTTGGCAATACTTTTGCAGTAAATTAGGGCCACATATAAGGCTAAGTCTGGTCTGGAGCCTTATTTATTGCATGACAGGAGCATTTAAGCAGGCAAATATACCAGTTCTTAAGCACAATATGAAATAATGAAACTATGGCTGCACAAAACAAAGATAAAGCAAATGTGCTTTGAAAGTAGTTTCAGCAAGTACATAGCTCAGAGAGTGTAGGTGCAGAAAACAGGAAAAGTAGAGCAGAGACAATCAATAGAGAGCAAGATAAGCTGCAATATAACTATGTGAACTCAGACGCCATTAATGTATTTTTCACTATGCAAGAGGTAAAGAAGGCAGTTAGAGGGGGTTCTTCTTCAACACCAGGATTTGATTTGAGTACCCAATACTTAACTATTTTTGGAAAATTGATGTTAGAAGATTTACTAGCCCTAATAAATACAGTTTAGGAAGATGGGAACCTGCCCAACATAAGGATAAATTCTCTCATTGTTCCATTGCTGAAGCCTTGAAAGGAAGGACTCTGCCATTTATCTTCAGTCAAATGCAAAAACCTCCAAACAGCATGATTGTGTGAGCAAATGAATGGGCCTTTAAATTATCAAGAAATAAAACTAAATATGAACCATTTGGCTTCAAAAGGAAGAATCCAAGGCAAAACTTTTCCAAGTATAGTGCCAGTATTGAGAGAGTTAGGACATTTAAATTACTAGGACATAGGGCAGACAAGATCAGAATAAGAAATTTTAAAGTGGGCTCTGTTGTTTTCTGGCCTCCTACTCCACAGTGGCTGCTGTTGCAGTCTGATATAGATTTTTATTATGTAGGCTTGGTTGGAGAGAAGACTTTGGGAGATCCAGTGATGGCACCCATAGAGTATCAGAAAGAGGTGTGGGGCTCCTGCCTACAAATTTACACTGATGGTTGTAGAGATCTAACCACTGGAAAAAATATCATTTGGGGTATATTTCAAATAGGGAGAGGTTGGAGGCTTTCTGATTAGACTTTAGTATATACGGCAATGCTTTGGGCCCTTTGGTGGATAGAGGAGTCTAAGACAAAGTAAACAATTATTTTTAGTGGTTCTCTTGCTCTGTTGGAGGAAGTAAATCATTGAAAGTGAAGGCTAGGCCAGATATGGTTATAGAAAAAATGATGTCAGTGTACAGAATACATTAAGCTAGATGAAGTGTGGGATTCACATATAGGAATAGGGGGGGATGTTGGAAGCTGTGGTCTGTTTCTTTAGATGACAACAATTAACTACTAGGTATATCCAGATGTTGGATTGGCACCTATGATTTATCATGTTTTTAGTAAAAACCAATGTAAATAAGTGCTGCAATGCGTAAGTAACTTTGCTAACCTTTCTTTACGTAGACTAGTCCTGCAACTTTATACTGACAGATGATGAGTGCCACCTGAGAAATTTATAAAATTAGACAAATTATCTCAGACGTTGACCTTTTTCATGTATTTGTCCCTCCAACCTTGATTTTCCTCTTCTTCCTTGGGTTTAATGGCATTTTGGGCACCATTTGGTGCATTACCAATACCCACAGTATACAATCATTTGATATAATCGGTCTGGCTATATCCAGCCTTGCTGCACTCATGCACAGTGGGTTAGTGCTTGATCACACGATCGTTGTTACTGGCTGCTCCACCAGAACATGCATTGTAATGATTTATGTGAATATTGTATCTGTGTATGTTGTAATTATTTGAATGATGTCTTACCTACCTGCTCATAATAAGGACCAAATCCAACTTCACTAAGGACCTGCTAGACACCATAGATATATTTTTTTCTTGTTTTGGTCACATCAATCACTGATCATCAATCATCAATCATGTACATGTCTTGAAATGTTTGTACTTATAATCAGCTTAAACATTTTTACTGGACCTAGTTTTAGATGGTAAACGTGTTACCAGTATTCAGTTTTTCAAATTTTCTCCTGCAGTGGCAGTAATATCCTTGCTGTGGTGGAACAAGGTTGTTGAATGAAATACAGAAGAAATACTGACTTCAGTTTTGTTCCTCTCAGCAAGGAACTGGGTATGGATGAGTCAGACCAAAAGGAAGCCAAAATACCCTGTTGAATTTTACAAGGATTTTCTTGTGCGTCAAAGCTTAAAATGGTGTTTGTAAACGTTTATAAGCTCACACATGCTAAGTTTGGCTGTAATGTTAATAATAGCAATAATAGTTGTTTAAGTAAGTTAGGCAGTGTAAATAGTAATGGTTCTTATACTTAGTAACTGTACTGGCAGAAATTCTAGTAAAAGCCTTGAAAGTTTATGCACCTCTCCAATGAACTGTGTGCATTAACTTATGGCACCTAAAAGCTTGGCTAAACCATGCTCACGTTTTCATCTGACAAAGTATATATTCATGGCCGTGTAATTATGTAATTCCTTATCTCTCTGTCTCTCTCATGTCTCATAGGCGAGGTTGACTGGTAACAGGTGGTGTAACTCAGACAAGCAATCTTGAGTTATAAACATGAGAGAAGTGATGTAGAGATGAAGAGTGTGACATACTTACCCTTAAGTGAAAGCACAGTTAGGTGTCTAACAGCATGTGCTTGATTTGCAATTTGGATTCTTGTAAATTATAATTTCTTGCACCCTTTCTAATCAGTTACTAATCCTTTCTATCTTTTCCTGCCACTACAATTGAATAGTGACAGCCATTTCCTGTCAACACATTTCCTGTCAACACTAAAGCAATGTTACCATTACCCGTGCCCTAGAATTTGCAATGGGATCAGGAAATTGTGTACGTGTGCGTGCACGTACAAACATTTTGTACAGTTTTGTGTTTTTACTGGTTGCATGTGATTTGACTTGGATCCAGCCAATCAAAATCTCTGCATTTCAACACTCAGATAACGCATCATTCAGCAACTGCATCACAGTTCTGTGTAAGTAACATTGATATATAATTTTCGGTTTGCAGCTTCAGTATTTTACCTACAAATTCTTAAAAAAAAAAAAAAAAAAAAAAAAATATTTATATATATATATGATTCAATTTATAGGATTACATATTTATAATTGAATCTTTCACATGAACATGTTTACTGTCACACATACACAAACATACATACATACCATATATACATGCATACACATATATACAAGCATGCATGTATATACATAAATACATTCACATAAACACACACACACACACACACATACATATATGCAGATAGGTGAATAATAATGAATAAATAGATATATAAGACTATCAACAGAAAATGGATTTAACATTAGATGTTTCATGGTGAATTTTTTTAACTCTGAGGCAATAAAAAATGATTAATTCTAATTATTTGGTCAGGGGACAAAAATTTTGATCCAAGCATACAATTATCAGATTGTAAAGAATGTTTCAATCAGTAAGCAAGCATTTCATAACTCTATATCTTCTGCCAGAACTACTTATTTAAAATTACTTGAGTTTGTCTGATGGCAAATTCCATTCCATATGCCACTTTGTAAAATGTTAAAAAAGAGAAAATTACATATATATATATGTGTGTGTGTGTGTATGTATGTTTGTGTGTGTGTTTGCATGTGTGTGTTTGCATGTGCATGCTTGTATATATGTCTATGCATGTATATACAGTATTATGTTTATGCATGACAGTAAAATTGTATCATCTGTGAAGGATTCAGTTTTGGCCTAGACAGCTTCTCATAATTATGTCTTACAAATCCTCAGTATTTATCCGCACTAGCCTGAAAACTATCTGGTAGAAACGGATGATTCCTGTGCTGCCTGGCATTTGTTGATCTCTATGCAACATGCATTTTCACCAGTGTGCTTTATCCAGCAGTCCACTTAATCATGACCTGAGGCTTTTACTACCTGCTTTTCATTCCCCTATTGCCATCTGGCAGCAGTGGCTCTGCTTACAGCATCAATTTCCCCCGGTTAAATGTTCTCAGTGGTATCCAAAGACTTGTCTGGTGGGGTTTTCATGCAAAACACCACCAAGTTCGATGTTTTCCCTGGTCAAATGAAGTAATACAATATCTCTGTTAATGTCTGGAAATAACAGTGTACATAGGAAGTTCTATTAATAGATCTACTTAAATCCCGTCATTATTCTCTTTCAGTGGTAACGAAGAAATATGGAAACAATTAAGCCACACCTCTGAATATGGTGTATTCTAACAGGGGAATAGAAGAGTGACATGTTCAGAACAAAGTTAATAAAACTTCTGTAGGTATTAGTCCAGTGAGGGATGCTAATTAATAACCCATTCCTTTTTTATGAGTCTTTTCTTTTTGAATTAATATTGTAATTTGGTGGGACTGGGGTAGAGGTCTGCCCTTGTACACAGGGTGCCCTTTTCAGATTGTTTCCGAAGGGGCATTGATAACTGACCACATCAGGAGCCATCAGTTAAAATAGTGTCTTTTTTTTCTTTTTTTTCAGCCTAGAGACCTATGTCTTTCGCTATTTTAAGGGGTTTACAATAGTCAGCAATGAGCAGAAGAAATCAGTCTTCCTTCCTTAGCAAAAAAGTCTATTTTGACCATTATAATTTTTAAATCTCAAAATGCTAAATCTATTAAAAAGAATATTAAAAAATAATGTGCAAATTATAGAAATAACATGTTCCGTCAAAAAAGTAACAATTTCTGAATGTGTGCCCACCTATCCTTGGACCATGACTGCCAGTGTTGAATCTCTTGGGTAGTCAGACCAAAACTCTACAAATCTATTACCTGAATGACAACTGGGCGTCAAGAACCGAGACAATCTTTCAACACATCACCAGCTCATCACCAGACAATTTCTGCACTTCGTCATTTCAAACAGTCCATAAGTGCAAAGTAAACTCATCAGAAAATTGTTTTTTTGGACCCAAATATGCAACATTTGAAGAAAACTCTTCAGGATGCATGCAAGTATCTTAACAAATCTCCAGTCAACTTGTTTAAATCTTAATGCTTTCATAATTGCGAACTTTAATTGGCCATTCAAAAAATAAGCTGTTATGGTGTCTATTTGACTCGCTGCTTCTCAGTCATTTGATCTGTTTTAGGTATTACACATCACCTTCAAAATAAATTCAATTTCTGCTACTCATCAATTCACCCACTATAGCTTTGTATTTTTGTTCCCCCTTTCCCTTTTGTGTCTTTGTTTATCCTCTGTTGTACTGTTTAGCATTTGTCACTATACCATTAGTATTACATGTGTGTGCACCTAAATTTGAACTATTTTAAGCTTTCTTGTGAAGTCACTTAGTCTGAAATAACCTGTGCCTTGCATACAATTAATTAAGAATATTTAAAGGACTTGCTTTTGTAAATAAGAATCATACTTCAGATTAATAAGCATCATGATTCCAATTGACCTCTCTTTTTTGGCCAGAAAGAGGGACGAAATCCCTCTTATTATACACTGTCTAATATGAGTTATCTCATTGAAGATGAAAAATTCCATATGTGAGTTACGTACAATGATCTTTCATAATTCCCACACAGAATTATAATACCATTTGAGTATCACAATATTCCTACATGTTTTTGATGGATCACACAGACAAATGTTTTAAAGTTTTATGAACAAAATTTATTGTTTCATATTCCAATGTCTTTTCTTTCTTTTCTTTTCTTTCATTAGTAAAGCTGATAATGAATAGGTCACCTAGTCTTTGCACATCAGGCAAAGTCAGACTTTATGTTCTTATTCAAATTTGGTTGATTAATGTAAACACCTAGAATAATTAACTTACAATAACTTTCATATGGCTTGAAAAATGTTTTGACTGTCAGTGTAGCTGTTACTTAAAGTGTCTGCTATCATTGTGGGGTTTCTGTGGTGAGCAGCTTGACTAAATTTACCTGTTTCATTAAGCGTTGCATTTGTCTATGTCTGTTTATTTAATATCTTGGATAAAACTGTGATGAATGAACTTGCAATCCAATTCGCTTTTCCTTTCACAAAAGTTAAAAATTGTGGGTGGTTATGAGACCTTTGGTATGCTGTGTGGAAAAAAAGGGCCTCCAATATTTTTCTAGCTGTAAAACAATACGTTTGGCAATAATTCCTCCCTCGATTCTTCCACTGCAAAACACGCCATTCTACCAAATTAGCAGCAAAAACAATTTACACACTGCAATGAAATTCTCTCATTTTGATACTTACACACACACAAACATGAAGACTTCTTGCACTCCAAGAATGTTTTGTGATCTCTGATCAGGGAATAAAAATAGAAAAACTGAAAAATGAGTCTTGTTTGGCATTAATGAGACTGTTATGAACAGTGTGCAGGCAAAAAGAAATGTGAAAACAACTTACCTATGAGATGATGCTGTTGTGTAGCTTAAAACTGGTTGAATATAGAATATTTATTTGGAAACATTGTGGGCATAGAAGGACATCTTTAAGGGCAGCATCCCCAGTTAGTACAAATGTACTACTGATAGAGATGAGGATCCCACTGTGCTTTCAATTAGTGCTGCTAACAAGGTGCTGCTGTAAATCTGTAACACGAAGAAGATGGACAAATCCAAGAAAGTAGTAAACACATCAGTAAAAGTAAAAATCTTGTATACTGACTTGTTTTTCCTTGTGACTCACCTTGGGTGCTCTTTGTATTTAAACTGAAACATAATTTATGGGACTCATATATACAGACTTTCACATAACAGAAACCTTTGTGGAATATACTTCTTCAATTATAATGTAAATTACATCACTGATGTGAATATTCTCTGTTACAGAGTTGCTCAAGTAATTTCTTTTATGTATGAGACACAGCTGTTGTGGCTGTAGTTGCTGTGACACAGAAGTTTCTGAGGCAGTTGGTCATACAAGAGGTAGTTGTTATGTTACAGCTAGTTTGGTATGTGCAAGCTGCAAAAAGTTATGTGTGATTGAGGATGAAGGTGAGTTCTTAGACATAACAATTAGCACAAAAATAAAATAGTCAGCGAAGGTTCTGTAACCTACACAGCATGTTGCAGCTTCCAGATTGGTGTGAGCGTTTCAGTATGTAACAGCTACATGACCTTATAAAAAACTCAGGCACATGAATGAAAATTAAATATCAAATAAAAACATTCCATCAAATGAGCTTATACCTTGCTATGCAGTTATAAAGTCAGAAATTGTCTTTCAGTCCCTGTTATCTTTGTCCTCCAAAAGCATTAGCGGTCCCTGTTGCAACACAACACCTGTGCTTTGCAGTATCTCAAGTGAAGATCTAAAATCAAACATATATTTTTTAAAGCACACCTGTCAGGGTATTTAGTTTGAAGTCTCTTGTAATGCTTGTGGTGTGCATTAGGGTTTTTCTTTTTTTTGGAAAGAGCAGGGGAATTTGAAAACTTGTGCCTTGTTTTACAGTCATGAAACAATTTAAAATATAGTGAACAAAAACAAAAAAGTAACGGTGCAGACACTTTGATAGATGATAAGGATGAAATACCTCTATCCCAGTTACCTCTTGAGTACTGTTGATAAAGGGTCCCAAATGCTAATGTGCTGTAAACTGTCTGACTGAAGGGTAGAACTTCAATGCCAGTGCTACAAAGGCTGGCATCCAAGCTGTGGTTTGTTCATATAAAATTGACATAAGTATATTTGTATGCGTGCGTGCGTGTGTGTATGTGTGTGTGTGTGTGTGTGTGCTCTCAAACTGCAGACCTTTCCCCTGTAATTTGCCCAAGTAATGAGTCATACATCATTCTGTGTGTATGCTATCACTTGTGTATGTGTCTATGCTTTCAAATGACCATGTAGAGATGGTTGGTGACACCCTATTTAAGACATCAGAGGCTGACTGACTACCTTGCCTCACAACAGTAATAATAAGGCATTTAAGTCATCTTGCTGAAGTTTAATGTGGGACTTAAATGAAAGAAAGTACAGTGTATAAGGGTAGAGGTAGAAATCATATTGAAAAAAATACTATATTTAATTACAGCTGTAACTCTAAACAGGAATATATTTCTTCACTAAGAACATCAACTTGTGCAGCACACTGAGCTTGCACTTGTTCCAAGGTACTGATATTAACCTGATTATTCACTGATTTACTACCATAGAACCTAAGCGGTTTTGAATGTCATCAAGTTTCTACCTGTACTTTAAATAAGTTTTGTTTCGCTTTGAATTTACAACTCAGAGGTTAAAAGTTTGCATTGAATTCTTTGTAATAATCAGTCAATGTAATCTCAGATTTAAATCTGCTGACTGGCAGGATCTATTCAGCTTTGTATAGGACAAAAGGCGTTTACTTTGCAGTACACTTTTCTACATCATGTCAATATTTCACCATAGCGAAACAACTTTGTCAGTATGCACATTGATTTTAGGTGTACAAAAAGAATCTGTTCTATTTGAGTGTCTGTGTTTGCTATAATGAGTGTGAGGGGTTCTTTTTAAAGATACCATCTCTGCCAGTAGGTGCTGACACACTGAAAAAAACAAAAATGTTACTGTAAGGGCACATTAATATGGACACTTGGTTTACTATGTTGGTGTGGGGCTTCAAAAATTACTGCCAAATTAGCATGGAAACAGAAATAGCTCGCACGTGCCCTGCTGGGTGCAAAGTTGAAAATAGTTTGCACCCAAAACTCAGTTTGTTCTCCTGAGAAAGCAAAAGTAACACATTTCCTTATCATGAAAAAGAAAATCATTAAAATGCTGCAGTGAATTTTACACAGTTCAAAATGCCCCTTCCTCCAATCCCCAGTTACCAGAATAGGATTTTATTTTCTAATGGCTCATGAAGAAGAAGTATGTTAATGGCAGTGCATACTATCACATTTTCTTTACCATGCATCTCATTTGCATTCATTTGGTACAGTTATTCAAACAGTGAAGGACTACACACACACACACATGCCTTGCATATAAGACTGTAATTAGGAAGCTCTCTGTGCAAAAAGAAAACCCTGAGGATGTAACGTTAACTTACTGTAATTAAGTACTGAATGCCATATGTCCAGGGCCTCCTGACCTATCATCACATTATTAACACCGTCCTCTAACTGCACTCTAGGTCAAATCCACTGCAAGTTAACTAACAGCTACTGTGTGGAGTGTCATGCAGGCCATAAAACGGTACATATTATACCTTTAGTTCTACTGGTGACACTTATTTCAATGGCAATGTCCAATACTGTGCCATTTGACTTTAAATGTGGGTTAGTGGTGGTGGCTGGGACAGGTAATTGTAATGACAACCCCTGTTATTACATCACTGAAAATAATGCATGTGCTGTATGAGTTGTCTGGAAAAGTAATTATTTTTTTTTTTATGTGTGAGGTTATAAACCAAACTGTTCTGTACATAGCTTGAACCATTGATAGATGTGTATAGCTGCCCAACGAAACAACAGGCTTCCCAATAATCTGTGTGCCTTGGGTTAGAGTTTGTGTGTCAGAACTGATGAGGAGGAGAAGGTGATCTCTTGCTGAAGGGGTTACTGCAAAGACCAGTGCTATCACTGTGGGCAGTCAGCCCCATGATGTCAGAGAGTGATGAGATGTATAAGAGTGGGCAGTCTATTAACAACCCATAGAAATTCATTTTCATACAGTCAGACAGGCAACCACAGAGGCTAAGAAGACCGAAGACCTGCATGCCCAGAGCCCTCAGGGCTAGATGAGCTGACTGAGTCAGAAAGAGAGAAAACATTGGCCGGCAGTACAAAGAGGAGACTGTTTGGAAAGGCAGGAGGAAAGGGTAAGAGCTGGATGGAGAAAATGGATAAATGGAGACATAAAGAAAATGAATGGTAAAAGACAAAAAAGGGAAAGGGTAGAGACTGATATTGCTGAGGGGAAGAAAAAAAAATTACTTTAACTAATTTTAATACCATACATTATTACAAATTCATCATTCTGAGCCTGTATTAATGCCAGGATAGTTAGCATACTTTATCACCATTCTATTTGCTCAGTACAAAAACAATCACAAAGTTGCATAAATAAAAAAAAATGTGTGTAATTACAGAGATTTTTTTTATTATTCCATATGGGAATACATTTATGCTTATTATTTTCTTGGTTCCTTGAAGTTTGCGGTGAATACATTTTCTTAGCTTTGTAGGGATTCATTTATTTTAATTTTGCCTACATTCTGTCTTTGTCTAAGTGGTGTTGCTGCAAAACTGGTAAAATCTAAATTCAGACTGCACACAACAAAACTTGATATAGATCATTGAAACCTCTGCACTGCTCCTCCAACAGTTACATAAACAGTGCTGTGATGTCTTTGGCACTATGAGAAATGCCTTAATTCATGACTGTGTACAAGCTGACTGTTTACATGAAATGGCTTAAAGGCTTTCTCTCTCGTTTTCCTGTGGTAAATGAGTTGCCATCTGCTTTAGAGTCGCTATACTTTTCAAACACACAAACAACCCCCTCCAAACACACATTCATACAATCAATAGATGACCTACCAAGCTGATTAACCCCAGAGAGGACACATCAGAATTTGGTTCTGGACATCAGTGCATTATATTGTACTGGGGACAATCTAGTAGGTCCTACCATACCAGGGGAAAAAAGTCAATGTAATAGCTCCCTTATGACACCCTTATGTACCTCATAAGAATTCAAGGAGATTGCTTTTCCCTCTTTTTTTTCTCGGTTAATGTGAATCTCCCAAGAGCTATCCCCCGAAGTCCAGCAATGATAGCCCAAAAAGGTTAACAAGCACTTTGCAAGAGAGGAGATGTTTTATAGTTTGTGGATGCTGTTTTTTGGCCATTGATTTTACCTCTTGGATTACTCTCCATGGAAGATGATGTTATAAATCCAACTATGTTTTAATAATGTACACCTCAAGGTGTCCCTGCAGCGTAAACCCAAAGAACTGGAGGACTGAGAGCGCTGCATTGTCACAATTCACTGTTGTCACCAGCAGTTAAATTCTGGTCTGTTTACTGTAACTGTGGGAAGGAGACATTTTTCTATTTTGTTTCATTTTCCTGCAAGTCAGATGTTTTATTCAACATAGTCTGCTCATCTCCCAGTATAAGAGATATTTATCTGAGAGGGACCAGCATGTATGTGAAAAGGGCAATTCATCCTGATGTTTAAAAATTCGCCCACATACCCATGGGTATGCAAAGGGTTGAATATCGATAGGATGGAAAGTATAAAGGGAATGTAAGCACTGTTAATAATTCATGTAGGCACTCTCCATTAACTATGCCACTGTATAAGCCTAAGGGCCATTTCGGAGAGGAATGAAGGAGAGAGGTACACTCATCAATGAGCTAAGTGCTGTGATCCCATGAATCTCTTAGGTTACAACACACCTGTACTTGTTAGAATGGAAAAAGAAAATGTTTAGGCAATAATGGCATATTATATTAGGCTAAATTGGTAGGAATAATGTATTTTGCTTTTGATCACAGATTATGCTCAGCTTTTAAAATTGGTTCTTGATTATCACTCTCAGTTGCCTCTACAATCTTAGGACTTTGTGTTTAATATGTTGGCTGTATTTCAAATACAAGGCCATGTCCTTACTTTTATTACTGCAGAGAGTGCAAAAGAGCTTTAATAATAATGAGTATTGCAATTTTCATTAGATGTCATCAAAACCAGCACAATAACCAATAAACCATCCATGCCTTTCTTATTCTGTTTCCTCTTAAGCCTTCATATTGCCTGTCAAAATCCTCCAGTTGGCCTAATTGGCTTTGCTGCCCTGCATCTAGCTAGCTTTATTGATTCATGCCTCCAGCTTCCACTGCCCCTAATCATTTAGAAATTCAAATTTTTGGACGGAAGACAGAATTTAACATGCTGTTTTTCTGAGAATGTCTCAAGGCACTGTAGACATACAGGGACCCAAAGGCCTGAACAGCCTTCAGTCAGTGGGAAGTGTTGTCTTAGCTTCAGAACACTAGAGGCCTCAGAGTGAATGTCAAGAAAATAGCCAGCAGAGACCTCCGGCTCTCCCGAGCTAGAACTCATTGCCCCCTCCACCCTTGGCTGGGTGAGCTCTCCCGGAATAAGGCTTGTCTCTGGCCGACCTCAACGAGTACTCTATTTCCAGATCTACTGGCCCAGATGATGGCTTTTTCCACATCAATGAGCCTAGTCACAAATATAGCAATCCAAAAGGTAGAAGCAGTAGTGGTAGCAGGTGGAGTGGAGAGGAAAGGAAAGGACAAGAAGTGCAAGTAGTGGCAGTAGAAGTACTGCAGAGGAGGAGTGAGTCACCCTCAGCAAGGGCTCTCTATCGGGTCAGTCAGATGAGCTGTAGACCATTACATTTCATCTTATTCTAATGTAAATATCTATGCTATCCTGCATGGTGCAGTTCAGCAAATATTTTACAATTAATCTTACGGAATTAGAATAAGGATTTAATCTAATGGATGCTTACATTTTAATGATTTTTCTGACCCTGCCGAATAGGAAAAATGAGATCACTAGAAAATGGGTGTACCTCTTTTCTGTCCAGTTTTTAGATGAAAAAAGCTTCAAGCATCCATGTATTATATCCTAAGACATGGACCTGAAATTTGGTTGAACTTGGGCTACAATCTAAACAAATAAAGACAAAAAGCTGAATGGCAGACATGGATCATGCATTGATGCAATGATGCCTTTCATCATTTACAATAATATAGTCATTGGGACACTAATGCTTAGCATCATTCATCATTGCAACCCAGGTTGGGGCTACTAGTGGGATATCTAGATACAGCCTTTTGATATTCATACAATAACAGATCTTGAAAACCTCAGAAGTAAGAAAAATAATGTTAAAAAACTTTACAAAGGTTTCTGTAACGGATGGTCATATTAATTTGCCCGGGCCCTTAGATGATATATAGTTGCTGTAATAGATGCTATAATGATAGATAGTGTTTGGCAGCAGTGATTATTTAAGATAGTGTTTGGCAGCAGCAATTACTTAAATTGAACTACGTATGGGTATGTTCATTTCCCCTGCCAGGACCTATGCTATGAACTCCACATGTGATTCCCTTTGGAGACATACCTTGCAGGAGGCTGGAGGAGATCATGAGACAAAACTTGCCGAAGGGAGAACAACTCCCAGAGAGCTGGCAAGATCCATATTTAGATGATTTTGCTGGGGAAAATTTTGACCGGATCCCTAAAATAAACTAAACTAATTTGATCAGGGACATCCGTTGCATTCGGGATTATTAATTTCATGCCATCTCTCAACTAATCTTAAAAATCCATCTGACACGGAGGAAATAAAGACTCATTATAGTTTATGCTGTAGTTATTTTAAGTGCAGTAATTAATTTGATAAGCATCAAAGTGGATAATCATAAAATTAGTTGGCTTGAAACAAAGGCAAAAATGAAGTGAAAGAAATTAAAATGGAATAAAAATTAGAACATGTTGATACTCATAGTCAAAGCAAAAGCATATTTTCAAATTTTCCTATGACACGAATTGCCCATAATAATGTATATACCATAGTGTTTCATCAGTGAAGTATATCTGTTTATCTGTCTATGGCTCCTTGTCATAATATTCAACACGCCATGTGTATGTTACAATAATTGTTAAAATATACTAATATATTAATATTTTGTAAATTAATATTATAATTGTATTAAAAAATACTTTAAAATACTTATATTTTTGAATAGCAATTACAGTTTA
The DNA here is from genome assembly GCA_016859345.1 of Istiophorus platypterus. Lineage (NCBI taxonomy): Eukaryota > Metazoa > Chordata > Actinopteri > Istiophoriformes > Istiophoridae > Istiophorus > Istiophorus platypterus. The sequence goes on from CM029116.1 coordinate 19,844,510, forward strand.
TATTTTTTGGAGAAAATATATTCTGATGCATTAGTAAAATTGTCATTATTCTGAAGTGTACATTCTTATAATATCTGTTTGAGGCATCTAAAATAATGTTAAGGTTACACAACAGAACACTAACAAGCTTAGATTTGGGGACAAATCTCACCTGTAGTTAAATCATAAAAGTCCCTCTCAAGTCACACAGGTATATTTGGGAAACCTTGAGCCTCCATACCCATACACTGAGTATGGAGTTTACAGTGAAGCAGGAGATATCTTGGGTCCAGTAATTAAATTATTTAATAATGCAAATATAAAATAATCGTTATTGGATTTTTCATTTGAGGTTGAAGGAGTATTTTAAATTAGGGAATTAAACTATGAATACAAAGTAGCTGAAGGTGAACATATTTGGTAGGAGACTTTGTTGACTTCTCTATGTGTTCTGACTTTTTCATTCCAAGTGTATGTCCATATAGATCCTCAGAAACCAGATTATCTTAAAACTAAACAAGCAGGTAATAATGGTTGGCTGGAGTTTAGGCTTTGCCTAGTGTTTCAGTTTAAATGTATATATATATATATATATATATATATATATATATATATATATATCCTAGTCTTATAGATAGATAGATAGATAGATAGATAGATAGATAGATAGATAGATAGATAGATATAATTTCATGTCTGGATACACCACATATGTAGCCCGAGGCGAAGTCATTGGAGTGAAACTTAGTTTGTGGCAGCCCACACACACCTTTTCAGCGCACGCAAACTGCTGCAGTCTTTCTGGCAGAACAGCTTACTTTGCACACGAATATTAATGTATGGAAATACTGGTATGGAGCTATTGAACCAAAACTATGTCTGTGTGGTGTGGGAATGATAGAGTGAGATGGTATGGAGAAAATAATTTGTGATTTTCTATAATTGAGAATCGGAGTAAAATACTTATAGCAGATATTCTGGTAATCGATTCAGTGATATAAATCTAGGTAAGGCAAATCTCATCAACAACTCAACCACACTTTCCTGCAGTCTTTATATGAGCAACGTCTTCTGTTTCTATGATTAAAAAGAAATTAATTCAGTTAAAGGCTATGAACTTCTGCATAGCTACCACTAACCACAGTTAATTAATTTACCTTCTATGTAATTGTTCAGTAAGGATAAATGGAGCAGACCTCATTCTCATTAATCAGAAAAAGCAATGCAATGTGGAAACAGTTTATAAAGTCAATAACTTAGAATTATTTAAGTCTCATATCCAGAAGATGGAATATTCTAAAATTGTAAGTTATTCCACATCAGTAAGCATTTAATCTCATTACACGCACAAAAGGCACCTGGCTTGACCACAATAAAATAAAAAAAGGAAGAGGAAAGAAAGCATCCCCTTCTGTTTTTAATTCATGGAAGTTTACATTCTGTCCTGGACTATTCCTGAGTCACTATCTCCTTTCTCTACTCCATGATAGATTATATTGTTATTGTTAGGCTATCACACAGTATTCCATACAGTTAAGATAAATAAATCCTTTGTTAAATCCTCCAAGAGGAAATTTGTTCTTACGGTGTGCAGTTTACACAGCATTATTAAAGAGCTGTAATACAATATGTTTACAGTTCATAGTACACAGACACCTACAGTGTACTTCCTGGGAGGAGAGACTGACAGGGTTTCATGCCCAACCTCAGGTAGCTATAAACTCCTGTTTTTGGACTTTTGTATTGAGAGTTCCTTTGGCCTTTATGAAAAGCTAAAACACTACACTATATCTGCAATATATCCTACCTCTGTGAAAGTGTTAATTCCATCGATATATTGTAATTTCATATTGTAATTTTGTGTGCGAGTGTGTGTGTGTGTGTGTCTGTGTGTGTGTGTGTGTGGGGGGGTGCCATACTGTAGGACAGACTGATTTCTTAGTTCTTTGTGCTCAATATAATGCAGGTCTTTATGTATCCAAATATGAGATACAACGTAACATGAATGGATTGTACCATCCTCCCAAATTCAGAGAAGGAACTGTATAGGAAGGGAAAAGAGAAGATGAATCACTTGATGAAGGTGGGGTGGGGGTGGGGGTTTTGGGGATGGCACGGCTCCTCTGCCTAGAACTGAATCTGAGCGCTAATATTTTCTGTTTTACATTAATCCTCGCTTGGCAGTCACCTTTATGGAGCAAGATTATTTGTTAGCATCTCCAAAAACAGCACTGGCACTCCCTACATCGATACTCTCCAAGGTTCATATTCAGAGGCATAAATGTAACAGTGAAAAGAGACAGAGAGAGAGTGGGAAATAAAGGAGTGAGGGTGAGGGAGAGAATCGAAGCCAAGGAGACAGAAAAAAGGCCTACAATGAAAAATAACTCCAAAACCGACACAGAGAGAGGCTTGGCAATCACAGCCGGGGTTTTGCAAGAATCACAGACAACAGATTCGCAAACAACACTCTGGTCTGGAATAGTGTCACCCCATGATTGATTCCCCCAAGCCGACTGATAAGTTTTCTGGTGTAGGCAATCTGTGAAGAAACGAATCAGTTGAGGTGAATGAAAAACAGTGTTTGAACCCGTTGCATGGCAGCCAATACTTTGACTAGTAACATTTGCTCAGGGGTCAGTCACCTTGGAAAGGCAATCTGTGGGGAACAACAGTGCTGACCATACTGTAAAGTAACTGCTTCTTTTTCTTTGGATTCCCCCATAAGTTTCTACTAACACAGATGTTCTTTGTTTGTGTTCTAAGGCCTCTTTTGAAATATCACCATATGGCAGGGAGCCTGATTTTTACTGGCAATTTATCACTTGTTTGTTAATTTCCCAACCAAGAAATAGATTAGATTCCCCAGTAAGGATTATCATTTCTCAAAAACAAATGTATTTTTATCTACAGCTATTATTTTCCCATTCTAAATTGAATCCCAATGTTGACTATGAGTCAGCCTTCCATGTATGACTTCATCACCAAAACCAGAAACTATGGCCTACTTTATCCAGCTCTGCATGTGAAATGTCCCTTTGTTATTTCACATGCAGCCCTGAAAAGTCAAAGTACAATTGTTTGAGACTATTTATGGGATGGAGTTGGCCAATAATCCATTTCTAGCAAGTTTCATCATCACCTCTTATAAAGCGGCCTATATCTGTCCACCAGATACAGACCACATACAAATAAAAACATTCATTCCCCCATGCTCTGCCAAGAACCAAATTCAGACTAGACTAATAGGGCATGCAGGATCAAGGTGTATTTTCATTTCTACGTTTATCACCCTAAAACCAGTAGCAATGATTAGAAAGAAAGAGGCTGCAAAGAGCTTGGGCGTTTCGTTCCGACCACAGAGACACAATCTTAGTTCCTAGCAGTAGCAACAGAGACAATCAAACATGATGAGATTTGGATATCACAATCTTCAAACACGGAAAAAACAGACTGTCCCACAAACAAATACTAATGATTAGGAGATGAAGGATATTGGAAGGGATGTAAGGTGTTCTTGTGGGTTCATTATGGGGTATAGGGTAACAAGGCAAGGTGGCAGGTACAACTGGATAGGATAAGGCATGGGGGGATAAGTGAACTGAAAATGGATAGGAGGCAGGACCAGGCGACTTGGGGGGGGGGGCAACACTGATTTATTCAGAAGCTCATTAGCAGAGACAGGCCAGGGCACAGGGGAACAGGGAGTTCACCCTCATTGGGGCTCATTACCAACTGGAAGGGAACTGACCCAGCCAGGGCCAAAGTGGCACCCATCAGGGTAACATTACCTTTTCTCAGACAGACCCAGAATTGGCTGAAGTCCATGCAGTCAATGGGAAGATTCATCTCTCTCTTTTTCTGTCAAACTCACACACACACACACACACACACACCAACACACACACTGACACACACACAAACACTGTCTCTCTCATGCTTTTCTCAATGATTACTTCTCATTCCTGTCGCTTTGGGTTTACTGGCTGTCAGAGGAGAACTCTGATTTCCTATGTAAACATAACACAAGATAAGCTTAAACACATGATGCAATGTTGGCACAGCTGCTGGCATGGGGTCCTGTATCATGTGGAAGGACTGCAGACTGTGAATAAATGACCTTTTACCAAAGAAGGCGCTAAGGTATTGGTGTGCAGGGAGACACATTAATAAAAAAAGTGCATTGTGGTAGCTGTTGGCAGAAATATAGCTGCAGTTCAGGAAACTGGTTGAGAGACAGCCCGTGGGCCTTTTGTCCTAGAATTCATGTGTGAGTGATCACTGCATCCATAGCGACACACTGTGTACCTGAACAATAGCATTGGCTGGGTGGCTAAAAGGGAGCCAATTACGGTGGGGTTGGGGTGTCTTACTGATGGGAGGCGAGCCAATTAAGCTGACAGAGCTGAGAGTGCTGTGTGTGGAGAGAAACTGGCAGGGTGTGCTTGCCTCGGGAGCTACGGGAAGGTTGCGCTCACTTTAGCCCACTCACAAACCCTGCTGGGGTGTGAAGTGACATCACACAGATCCAGAAGAGGACTCCTTTAGCACTGGGAGAAATTATAACAGTTGTGGCACAATTGTGAGAACTGTACGATTTTACTCCACTGTCTCTGCTTCATATCCGTCATCTGTCCTTCACATTTAGCCATGAGCCTTTAATTAGTTGGAAATGTAGTCCTGTTAAACAAAAGCACCTTGTCTCTTCGCTCTCATTTCATCAGCAGTTACAGTATATGAGATGTTTCCAGGGATGTCTCACCGTCAGATCTATTATTCATCTGGGTTTTTTTTTTTTTTTTCTTTACTAATGACATGATAAGACTCCAGTGAAATACAAAAATGCTCATTAAACTATCATCAGTTGAAAATAGATCACACCTTAAAGAGATGGCTGGAAAGACAGCAAGGCAGCAAGCAACTAGGAGTGGGAGTGATTTTCAGCAAGGGAGATGGGAATGACAGTGGGAGAGAGGTGAAACGGGGGGGGGGCTGTGTGTGTGTGTGTGTGTGTGTGTGTGTGTGTGTGTGTGTGTGTGTGTGTGTGTGTGTTCAGGAAGGGAATATGAATTTTAGGAAGGAGAGAAGAAAGAGGTACAGTAGATGATGGCCAAGACAGTAATACCAGTTGTTTAGACACTGGTCGTAAAACATGAAGTTGAAATTAAAAGGCACAGCTTTGCAGATTATTGTTCAGTTTCTGCCATACATCTTTTAATTAATTAGGACCCTAGGAAAAGCAGGAATAAAGGATTAATAATGACGCTTGGCCAGGCTGTCCTTCTTCCTCATCTTAGCTTTTAATGCATCTAATCCTTGACGTCAGAATTCACAGATCAGTCTAAATTAACTTTAACTTATGAATGATTTATTTTTCTTTAAGTGTTTGTCAACAGGAAATATCTAAGCAATCCAATCCCCAACACTCGTTTTTTATTCCAATGTTTTTTAGGATTACCAAATTTCAAACCTTAAAGTTACATTACATTATGGGTTGGAGCACATTTTCAATTTTGCAAAGAGCATTTGTAAAAATTCTACAAGATTAATTGAGTGAGCTAGACTTGCAAGTTTGCAGCTCAAGGTCAGTCAAACTGCTGACTTGTGACACAAATTAATGACAAGTAATTTTCAGAGTCTGATATTAGATCAGATCTCTCAAAAGCCTGGAAGGATATGTTTTGAATAAGAAAAAATGGTCTGAGTCCATCTTCTGTAAATCCATGAGGTGTAGGGCAAAAATAAGCCGTGCTTGTATTATTCATTTCTTCTCACACTGCCCTTCCTTCCCCTTCTTCTCTTCATTTTTTTCCAGATGCTGGGATTTAAAAAAAAAAATGCCAGGAAACCTGTGCTGGCTAAATAAATTACTTGGCTTTTCAGGAGCTGAATGCCAGTCAGGCAGGAGTTGGGTAAGTCATTGTCTAACACATCATTACACTAATAAATACTAAGATTGAGGGTTATAATAGGAGAAAGTTCAGGCCTGATCAGGAAGTTGTCACTAATCAAGACTGTCCGCTTTACAACAGTGCTAATAAGGAAGACTGTGGAATATGTTTTACTACAGAAGACAGGTAGTACATCCTCACAGCACATTCAAACCTGCTGTGAGACATGGCCATTGAGGCCACCAGGAATAGAAGCATTTGTTTTCTCCAAAATAGTGATCCAAAAGGTCCCCACTCCTAGCCAAAGTAGCAGGACTGTGTCTTCTCCTTTCAGTAGGATGGACAATATTGGAGGAAACTTTACACACAGTGGCCTGAACACTCTCGCCACTCTGATTACAACATGAAGGGAGGGCATAGGGATATTTGTTTGTACAAGAGATTTCTAAACCACACCTCTTCTGACTTTGTCCTTTAAGGAAGAAAAAGACACAAGCCACAACAATATCATACTGACCCCACCTGATTTAAAACCCAGAGTCAAAGCAAAGTGGATTCTTGTTCTTAACTGGCTTGGCAGGGATGGAGGCAGAGGGAAGGGCAAAGGCACTTAACTCTGCCTTGTACTGTAATCCTTGCTGCTGTGCTACACATGAAATCACTGTCTCACAACTGTTAGACTGAAGCTACATTGGAAAAGATATTACATTCAAGCAAGCATGCTGTGACTTGTTCTTGGTCTCTGAAAGCTGCACAATCAGTAAGAAGAACATGAGGCATTGCAAGCGAGGGTCAATAATTTCAACTAATCTGGGTTAGGAAGATATAGATTTGTATTCTCATGATAAAACTATTCTTGGCTAAGTTATCATTTACTGTTACTGAAGAAATGTGGTTGAGAAATTGATTGAGCACTGGCCTTTCACACTGATAGTGCCCACTGGGTAAAATAGGGTAAGTAAATGTTAAATGTATGGGTTTGTAAAGATTTGCGGCCAAGCCTATGAAGCTCTATGTGGGGGTAAAGCCTGTGTGAAATAGAACCTCTGTTAAATCAGAAGGTTTTACTAAGCCTGCATGAACATCCTTAAGTGCTGTTCACATTCACATTAGTACTGTTTTGAAACCTGCAACTTCTCAGTGTATCCACAGTCTTCAAGTGTTGACTGCTTAGTATATCCCCGCCTTTCTTAAGGGCGCCACATATTACTGATTCATTTCACTGCCAAGAGTTTCCTCTTCTTTTCTGGAGATTCAAATTATGACTGTTCTAGTTCTTGTCACAAATCACCTTAACTAATCTTTAGGGTTTGTTTTGTTTTTTTGTTTTTTTGTCACACCAATATTGCCGACCACCTTTTTAAAAAAAACATGAGATATTCTTATTTTTCTGACAGTTCAGATCTACTTCAAAAGGTTTTATACTACCCCAAGAGCTTATAGCAAATCAGGCTCCCAAACTACCAACTGTAGTTTTCAAAACAAAGCCTGAGCTGTCACCCACAATCACATGGTCCACAGGACACCTGCCATAGAGCAGCTGAGAGACAAGAAATTGAGAGTTGTATAACCCAGGCATGGTTTTTTTAGACAAAAGGACACTTGAAACATAATTCCCTTCGACCAGTGAAGTCAACATGCCATTCAAAAGCCCAAAGAACTAAATTTACAAGTTTTCACTCTAATAAGAAATAATCAGTTCAGTGTGTTCCTATGTTAAATGCGAGATTTGAGAATGCTACAACTAGATCATTCTACAGCAGACAATAGAACTGAGAGGATGCTTTTAAGACATGGGAGCAACATGCTCCCATTTTTGAGGAGAATTGGAAAGTGCGGAAAGTCAGATTTAAACAATCAAGGTGCTTTCAATTATGAGGATGACTGAAACTTGAGGTATAGGAGAACAGAATCTTTCGATCAGAAACTAGTACAATGTTCAGACGCTAAGGGTTTGCTGGACAGCAAAGCTTAGAGTTACTTGTCTTATTTTCTGCTCAAATTTTCAAACATTGCCTCAGCATTCTACTCATTAACTTAATTGCTACAATCTGAAGACAAGAAAATAGCTGTAGAACTGAGTCTAGTGTATCAGCACAAGTCATCACAAATTTTATGCCTTGTGCACCTTGTTACTTGTACAAAGAGAACAGACTCTTCAATGTGCAAACTTTGGAGTTTTCATCAGGCCTCAGCATAGCAGTCTTTGTCCCTCCTGTTTCTCAACCCATCTGCACAGGTGGTGATTGCCTAAAAAAAGGGAAAAGATGGTACTGCACAAGTGTCGTACTCAATGATGTTTAAACTCACTGACAATTAATTTATAATCTTTAAGATTTTCAGTAAATCAAAACTTATTTTGATTTAATGGAAATCTCCTATACCTTTTCTTATAGTAGTGTTTAGTGTTAGTGGCAGTCTTCTGTTCCTACCTTGTGTTCAAATTGCTTACTCAAATTGACATATAATCTGAGTTTGTTCGGCTGCACTGTAAACATATACAATAACTGGGCTGCTCTTCTTCAAGTCGCTTGCCCAGGTGTTTGCTGCCCCCAGAAATCAACCAATAGTGACCCTGGGTGTTGCCTAATCAACCACAAATGAAATCTTGAGGTATATAACTGAAGAAGATCAGACAGTTAGGCTGGTACCACTGACAACTTGAGTGGATAACAGCCATGGGGTACATAGCCCTTTCTTTCCTCCTTTACTTTGTAATTGCAAGGAAAATGAGAAAAGAAGAATTGCAAAATTATCTTGAATTTTGTTTTAGATATGTAATTTCAACAATCTTATGTCATTGTTAAATTGCTGCAAGTTGTGCACAAAAAAAAAAAACATAAAATGCAATTTAGTTTTGCAGTTGAATTTTTTTTTTCCCTCATGCTTCTTTCTCTCTTTTATTCTATTATTTGGATGGGTTTGTGTTGTGGAAGATCAATGGGTGCCACAGTGGGACCTGTGTCTCTATGGATCTGGCCCTGGTCTTTGCTTGCCAAGCCCAGTCAACCCAGTCCCATTGTAATCGCACAGTACTGTGGGCTGGAGTAATTTCCCAGCGAGCAAGCTGCAGTAAAATCAAAGCAATTACTCAAAAAAGCCACAATTCAACCAAAGTGCCATCCACTACAAGGCTCTGATACTGCTGCACTTTCAGAACAGTGTAAGAAAAAGAATAGAGGTTCTTGAGGCAAAAAAGACAAGAAAAATCTTAATGAAAAAAAGTTCCACTTCTAAGTCATTTTTTTAATACACCATGGCCCCAAATTTGTTAGCATGTAATGTGGTGGTTGATCGGAACACACATTTGTAATATTTCCCTCATTTGTAGCAGGGCTGAACAAGATTAATTGAAAGCTAATAAGACATGGTTCAGTGTGCAATCATTGCATTTCCACCTATTCATTGTCGAGTCAATTAAGCATCTGTAGTTTGTGTGGCAATTTCTGTCTCACATCCATCTTTGGCTCATCCCAATCCTAGGCAACCATCAAGGGACTGTTCTAATTCAATGGTCTAATTGAAAGATAATGGTCAGCATTCACAGATGTCAATTGAATTTATGTGCACACCTTAATCACAAGATAACTAATCTGATGCAGGAGGGGACACTGACAGGGCTACTTCTTTTTCATTCTCTGCATGCTGCCTATTAAAGAGCTGAAAATTAGCCTGCTCTGATGAACAGTGGGGCTTCATGTCAGGAACGAAAACAAAGACTCCACACTTTTTTTTTTGGCCAATATGGGTCATTTTGAAAACAGAGAAAACCAAATACAATAAGACCCTAGAGTGTATCCAGCATGATGTAGGGGTGAGTCCTTAAAGTCTGATGTAGAAAAGTTAGTGCTGACATTGTTCTCTAAACAGTAAATTAAGTTATGGTGCTCTCTGCCACCCACATATTTGCCCTGATAGACTAAGGTACCAATTATCATGCATGGCATAAAATAAAAACACCAAAAAATAATTTTACATTTTTTTCTTCAGTCATTGTCAATGAGACTAAATACATACCTGTTAATAGCAAAAACCTCTACTTCATAATAATTAACTATGCAGTTTGAATTATCAAGAGAAGGCAAAAAGGGTTTATGTTACCTCCTTCATCTGCTTTTTTTTACAGCAGCCACACACTTCAGACTTGAATTATACTTGACTTCATTTTGATGATGACCGAGAGAGGTGACCATTAGCCTAAGGCTGCCTCTAAGATTTGTATTGTGTTGCATGAACTTTGCCCACGAACAGGAAATTGCTTGGAAATGTCACCCGTTCTGTGGCACTATGTCTCGGGCGGAGAAGTTTGACAGTGGGTGTAAGCTATTTCAGGCATGTCACAGACATCAGGCCTCACCTCCTGCAGCCTTTCAAAAAGCGATCACACTGTTTCTGCAGGCAGCTGTTTTTTTTTTTCTCTTCTGTTTCTTTGATAACTCTGTCAGTCATTCAGGCAGCAAAAGGTGAGATGATTTTTCACATGCTTTTTCCCTGCTGGTCAAATGGAAGGTGCAGTCAGAACTCCACATGGGTCGGGAAATAGAAAATGCAAAACATTATAGTCATTATAGCAGTAAGGTAAGGCAGATCTTAACTTAAATGTTCTAAAAACATTACCATTTATTTGTCATAAATGACTCTGATGTTATACAATGCAACATAAAATGATAAAGCATACCTGTCTGGCAACATAACAAAACTCTGGTGATCATTAAAGTCCAAGCAGTTTTTTTTTTTTTTTTCAGGAGCTCTGTGGCAGATATTACAAATGGTTGCTTTTTTGCCCTCATCATATTTTTGAGAAAACACATTACATGGGGGAAACATTAAGTACAGCATCTGTTTGTAAAAGGCTGATAAAACACAATCACCTTTGCATGCATACCCATTACCTGGATTGAATTTATTGTTTTATTTATTTACATTTTTTTTTTAACTTGATAACAATGATCTACTGCTTGTTTATACATGTCTTTATAATACAGAGAAATCTGAATTATGATTAATGAACTCATTACCCTGCCGATGATGCACATTACTTTTGAGTATCACTTCTACAATAAAATGGAGACAATTTTAAGTTCGACGAGGGTATCACAGAGGCTTTTATCTCAATTTTAAGCATGTGAGATTCCACACTGAGTCTTTTCTGGAACTATGCAGTGAAACTTTATGAGTTAAGTATATCATTTCAAGCTCTCCATCTGCATACACTGCATGTCTTGTTTATCTAACGGAAAAAAAAAAATATGAAACGATACTATGAAATATATTAGTAATATGCATATTTAGAGGTATAATTGCTTTCTGCTGCCTGGTCTTTCCATGTTTATAGAGGATGGCGTCCCTTTGAAAGCCGTATTATGATGTAATCCTTAGTGTTGGTGATCTGAGGGCCCTGATGGTCACTCCCTCTGAAATTAGCTGCGGGAATGAATCTTGCACACATTAATGAACAGTCTTATCACAAGCTTGTGGGTAAAGATTAATGAGTTCTAATAATGATGCATACCTGTAAAGTGACATTCACTTCAAGGATGTTTAATCAAGCTTCATCCGTCTCTGTTCCTGGCAGGATTCATAATTGGGACACAGATTGTCAAGGATTGTTCCTCATAAAATACATCACGTGTATTATAAAAGGACTCATATAATCTAATAACAGTACGGCAGCAGTAAATATTAATGTGATTTGCATTAATCCCGATTAAATTGCCGAGTTAATGATAAGGGCTTTTATATCAGACAAAATTATCACCCATTGAATCCAATGGCCATTGTGTATCATATCCTGTTAATGTGATAGTGTGTTGAAATATTGTTATGCTCTTATCATAAATCACTTCCCAAGATTTTATAGGAATTCATATTTGAGTTATTTAAAGTAAAATTAAATCTATAAACCTACGTGAAATGTGTGTCATTACAGCTGTCAATTCTCACCAGAGCACATCTGCAGGGCAATTAACAGGAAGCAATATGGCTTCCACTGATGCAATATAAGTGTCTCTCTCTCTATATATATATATATATATATATATATATATATATATATATATATAGATGAGCTGCCGTTGTAATTAAGCTGAAACTGAAATGTGAACTACAGCATGTCATTGGGGCCTCCAGACTGACGGCTGTAAGTTAGCCTTTCAATGATGCCTTATTAGCAGAAGAAAATCAAAGGCAAAGGTTTCCACAATACTTGGCTCTATAGACATGTTATAGGAGAAACGCCTATGAACTCATTACATTAGACTATTGAGAAGATTTTCATAAATAATCAACAGAGACCTTTGCTGTCATAAAAACTGTTTTTAATGATGATGATGGTATTTACTGACTGTCTCTGAGTTATTTGGAAGTACAAAATTACAGTGTTTTTTGTGTTGTGTCCTAAACATATATGTGGACACACACCTCTGGCATGAATGTCCTGCCACATGACCATTCAGCGCATATACATATATGAAGGGTTCTGTCATCCTGGTCAGAGGAACAACTGTTTTCAAAGAGTGTAAGAAATTTTACAAAACAGTTGTACATAAATAAACCTCCTCAAACAACTTGTATTTTTCAGCACTGATGTCTATGTGTTGTCCTGAAATGACTTTGGATCCATTCCAAGGTAATTAGTTTATCTGGAGGACTGACAGGAGGGAGTTTCTCAAAACACTGTGGGATTGTCTGTGAAAATCTGGTGTACTGTATTACAGGTATAAATTCAATACTGTTTTATAAATATCACATGCACTTCCAAGAGGCCACCTGCAATTGTTTAAAAGAAATCTCTTCATGGGCTTTTTTTAATTGAGATTTATTTTATATACAGTATACAGCTCAATATTTGATGTATTATTTTCCCATGAACTGGACCAACTTCATCTCTTGTTATCTTCCCTCAAAAATCACTTTAACGTTTTATGGTTAAGTATTTTAGTGCTGAAATGATTATTGAATAATAGGCTGATAGGGACAAAATAACATGTTACTTCATTATTGCCTCCACCTGACAACTGTAAAATAAAACCTTTGGCAAACTTGAAATATATTTTATATACTACATATACATTATAAATTTAATTTTTCCTTCTCTGTTATGGAGATATTAATTCTCTGGTATTTTTGGTGCCTGATTATGGAACTGTTATTGATTGGGGTTTTTTTTTGTTTTTGTTGTGTTTTTTTTCTTATTTTTCTAAAGATTTTTCTGTTATTTTGTCCACATTGTGTATACATGTATATCCTACATGCCTTACAGGTGCGATCAAACTTGACTTTTAGTTTCCTTTCAGTGGGAAGTAAAATTGTCTGTCGATCAACCAGCAACCAGAGGGCAATAGCCTCTGGCACTTATGTCTTAGGCAGGGCTCCACTTCATTTATGGTTCATATTTAATAATCTTCTGAATACACCCACCACTCTAAGGGCATACAAGACCAGTGCCAGCCTTTTTGCTCATATCAGGTTAAGAGAGATTATGTCATAGAGAAGCTGATCTTAAATTCAGCATTACAAGAGAAAAGTTCTCCAACCAAACTAGGTCCCTGATAATGATTGTACCTGCTTATGCAACATACCCACATGAGTCAGATCCTCATCTATTGAACCAGAGGAGAGAACGCAGCTTTTCTAAACAGGAGCTCTAAGCATTTTAGATGTGTTCCACTCTGGTTTTCCATCTCTACACTGTAGGAGTTTAATCTCATTCCAACTGACATATCCCCAGGCACGTTTTTTTTTTTTTTTCAGAAAAAAAGAAAAGGAAAAAAATAGGAAACAAAAAAAAATTAGGCCAGATTGAAAAAGGATTTTTTTTTTCCTGTTCAAGAACACCAGGATATTTGGGTATCTCCCTCTCTCTCTATCTATCTGTCAGTCTCTCCCCTGTCTCTCAGTCCATTTTTACAGAGATTATTTTATCTTATTTGCTGGGGTTCTGGCCATCCTGGCCATGGGGCTGAGGGGGCTTTTATGGACTAATCCCCCACAAAGCCCGTAATAACCTGTCAGTTCATCCCCAGCCAACCCTATTACCCCCATCCTACTACCCCACATCCAAGTCCCGCTAAACATCCACAAAGATACCAGAATGCTGAAGAAAGGCAGCGGCGGCGGGGGGGGTGGGCTGGGTGGCAGTAATGCCAGGCTTGAGGCACAGGACCATGCATCCTAACTGAACCGTGAACCTTTTTTTCTTAACAGGAAATGGACAGATATCTTTCCACAATGAACTGTGACGGCAGAGAGCAGGTCTTCAAAAGAGGATTCTGTCTGATGTTCCCTTTCTGCCTACAGTCTGGTGAGATGATAAGAACTCATGGGAGAGAGAAAAGGCTGGATCGGAGCTGTGTTTTGGTTCTGTAAAAAAAAAGGAAAAAAAAACAAAACCAGACTTTGACACGTGACCAAAAATCTAATCAGGATTAACACGTTTAAAGAAAGGTGTGACAGAAAGCCAAAAAAAAAAAAAAAAAACGCTTTCAAACACATGATCTATTTATGTTTCAGACAATTTTCCATTTTATCAGATTCAGCCAGTGTCTCAACTGATCTCAACAACAAACATCTACTTTCCTATCATGAATAATAAACCAACACCATATGTGAGGGGATTTCAGTTATAACGCAATACCAGTGATTTAGTATTCTTTTTTAATATCAGCCTTTTTCCACTAAGAATTTCAGTATTTTATTTCTGCAACAATTTCATCTGACAAAAAAGCTTTGAAGGGCAGAATTTCAACCATCAACGAAGACACCCATAATGATGAGACTGTCTTTGATCCCTCTCAGAATGACAGATTAGATATTAATCTGGGTTGCTTTATGAAAATGCCATTCATATGTCCATCCTACATTATGATATTGTCTGAGCTGACTGAAAATAAGAAAAATGAGCTGTGAAAAGTCAAATGTATAGCACTATTAGTTCAATGGATTAATCTGTGGATTAGCAATTGCTGTACTTTTCTTGTATATTTTTTGAACAGGCTTAACTGTCAGGATTACAGTTTCATTAAAACTTATTCTGTCAAAAAAAAAAAAACAACAAATCAATAAAGCTTGTTTGCCCATCTGAGACTGTTGTACAGTTCTGCCTCGATGGCAGCCTACAGCTGTGCGTGCATGTTTTCCTCCCATCCCTGCTTTGTGTTTCTGCCATACCTTCCTTGTTGGTTATTTTTAATCTCCCTTCCCTTGGTCTCATTTGGGCCAGATGGAGTCTGCCCTGTAGCATGTGTTTGGGGCAAAGCTGCACTCCTGGTTAGCCTCTCTCACTAGTGGAATGAGGCCTGTCAGAAGGCATCAGGGTGACTCATCTCAGGAGGATGTGCTAACACATCATTGCCCCGGACTTTTCTGCAAGGGTTGATCGTCCATGAACAATGCAGTTTCCGTCGCAAGCTCGCACTTGGTCAATTCATCATCTAACCTTCGACGTGAGGTAGGAATGAGGGGAGTGAGAGGAATATGTTTTAATTCATGAACACTGATTTTTTTCTTTTTTGACAACACCAGGCAATTTTAACAGAGTCATTTTCTATTTATTGCAACTGCACTGCATTACCTTCCAGTCTGTATCTCATATATTTAGTTTTAAACCACCCGTAGAATTGGGTAAGCATCTATTCTCTTTTAGCAGGCCCTTGTTTTACATACAAACTAAAGTCTCAGCCATGCTTCATGTGGCCTCATGTGGCGTTTGTGTGGGTTTTGGCTGAGACACCTGTAGCGTTTGCAGTGAATATTTTGCAAGTTTCTGGATTACCTCCTCCCAAACCTTTTGCACTGATGAGATTGTGTGATTGCGATTTGTGAAGTCTTTGTGTCCCTACCGAGTTTCAATTTAGGGCCGGTGCATAGGAGCCAGAGCAGACCCCTGTTGGCGCCTCTGGAATGCTCTTCTCTCACCACTCAGACCTCCAATAACACACAAACTGCAGATGCAGCTGTAATGGAAAAAATCAGGTTCAGTTAAATTCTGAAGTCGCTCCACTAAACCTACAAACACTGAACCTTTGGGATTATTTCTGAATGGTTAATTCTTTGCTAATCAACCGTACTATAAATACCAGAAGACATAAATTTGAGCCTCCTAATACAAAAAAGAATGTGCCCTCATGTTTTCATCATGTAATTGATGGCAGCCCAGACATTCACACTGTACTGTAAAACAAGGCTCTAAGAAATATAAAGTGTTAAAAAAGAAATTATGATGCTGAGCAAGGACCTGTGGAATAAATTAAATTTTGATTATAGATTCTTACAGAGTTTCGGACAAGTCCTCCAACTTAAAAGATTACATAGGTTGCTTATCTCTACCCCGAGAGCTAACCAGTGGCTGGTTTACTAGACCTTCATTGAGATGGCAACAATAATAAAACTTGTTTTGATATCTGTGAAACTGTTGTAGTTTTATTAGGTTTAGGCACAAAAAAGTACTTGGTTAGCTATAGGAAAAGATCAGGGTTTGGTTAAAAATAAGTTCTGCAGATTAGACACTATTCTTCATCACGGTTACAATAAGAAACATGTGCGCAAGTTTGTGGAATGAAGCTTAATATCAGTTTCAAACAGGACATCAAATTTTCTGCATTAAAGGCTTGTGTTTTGTCAGCCCATCTATCCACCCAAACCTCCCCCTAACGTCAGTCTTTATATTACATTACCTGACTTCTTTTGCACCTGTCATAATTACTATAACAACTAGAGCTCACCTGACAATCAAATGTAACAGATGACCAATGGGCTCATTTTTTTTTACAGGACGAGAGTCTCATTAAGGAACAGCAATGTGAAATGAAAACAACAGAATGCACCATGAGACAGCTGTTTTTGTCATTTTTACATATACCTGAGTTAAAGGTTATTTGTGTGATGCTATTCCCAGGAGAATAGCTTGTACGCGTGATGTTTGGGATTTTTTTATTTTATTTTATTTTATTTTTTTTTACAACATGCATTCGTTGTTCCTGCCCACGGTGCAAAACACAAAGAATGGCTGTCCTGTGCACATGAAAAATGTATTATTTAATCATATTTCTACTGGGTGTCTCTCTTGGGACCCATAAAATTCGTTGAGAAAATGCTCAGACTACACCCATAAAGTGAATAGGTGTAAAGATGTTGTTTAGGTTTAGGCATCAGATATACTCATAAGATATACAGCCTGGAGTTACTGTAATGTTATCTGAGTGACACTGTTATTGTAGATTTTGTTAAGTTCTGGGAGTTTTTGTTTTGTTTTGTTTTGTTTGTTTGGTTTGGTTTGGTTTGTTAGTTAGCTATTGTCATTAATCAGTTGTTCAAAGAAGTTGAAAAATGATTAATGAAACAATGTTTTCCAGCTGTGATTGAACAAAAGCCTTAACATTTTGGGTTTTAATTTGTTGTGGGCATTTCCTCTCTTAGCACTATCATTTACAGCAGAAAACTTTTTTTACTTTTTGAGTGCTGAGAGGAAATTCATATTTCACCCCAGATGAAACAACTATTGCTTTGAGAAAAATATATTTATTTTGAGGAAACACAGACTGAACACTCCATGCCTTGGAGACATGTTCATGTAATGGAGTGATTATTCCAAAATAATCAGCAGTGAGGCATGCATACAGAATACATTGCCTTGAGCCACAAATCAAAAATTCACATCTCAACATTTTTTACAAATGTACATCTATAGCAAGTCAGGACTGTAACAAGGGCTTGCCAGAAGGAACACTTGAAGCGTGGGTTTTAAAATCATAGTGATTCATCCCGATGTGTTACAAATAATTTTGCTCCGTAAGAAACATACATATACAAATTAACACATTTGATTAATGCATGTCCCTAAACAGGCAGCAGGACAACAGTAGGTGTCCTCAGGGCAGGGTGACTCAGTGTAGATGCACTTAGAGCAAAATGCGGTTCCACTTCACTCCCATTTGCATTGTTAATGCCTTCCCCAGATTGCAGACATGGTGTATTTTGTGGTCGTGCTTCTCATCACTAACAAAATCTTGTCCTCTCTATATCTCTGTAGCTTATATGCCAGAAAGAGAAGGAGAGGGTTAAACAGGACATTGTAATGTGAACACTGTAGAGCAAAATTTCTTATGCCCTGGGTAAGAGTTTGAAATGCTTTAAACTTTATATTTTGTACAAATCCACAGTTCTGGAAGATAGTAAATATGTTATTCTAGTTCAAACATCTATTATATTTCAGTTTATTTTTGTTCCAGTACTAGTGTTATTGATTGTTCTTCAAAGTTACATTATGTGAATTGCAGTTGAGTTTCAAAGAAAATCTGTGGACTGAGGGGGCAATGTTAGGTTCTACAGCATTAAAGGTGTTTCGTTTTATTGATAACAGGAATATTTTTCTTTTTTGAAAAGCTAAACTATAGTAGTATACAGAGTGCTGGGTGCGTCTCATGTTGGAATTTATCCATTAGTATGAAGTACAGAATACAAACATTTGCTTCCTTTTCTTCCAAATGTAGCTTGGGAAAATATATTTTTGATGAATAGTATTACTAAGTAGTGACCATTAAAGTAAACTTGTTATCTTTATTTCCAATGCATTCATATTGAAAATTGGCAAACACCATGCATCTGCTGTATTTATCCACTCTGTCCATTTCAGGCTTGAGTTTATTCAGAACATTCTGATAGATAGATAGATAGATAGATAGATAGATAGATAGATAGATAGATAGATAGATAGATAGATAGACAGACAGACTAATGGACAGACTAATGGACAGACTGATGGACAGACTGATGGACAGACTGATGGACAGATAGACAGTTCAATAGATAGATAGAGGAGAAAAATATGGAGCAATCAATATACAAATGTTGATACATTTGAGATAAAAAAGATATACTAACTAAATACCTCTACACTTGGCTGGAGCCTCAGACTCATCTGTGTATTGTATCACTCTCCGCAGAGTAAAAATATCAGATGTGTCACAAAGCATTTTTTAACCCACAGCATACTGAGCACATTACATGTGTCTTGACTCACCAGGCAACTGATTTATAAAGCAGGCTAACCAGCCTGATGGAACAGTATCCTGTACTGTTCCTCACTTCTGTCTCCCTCATTACAGCCATGATTGGCTCGGACAACACTGGAGATAGCCACATTAGGGACCAAAATACCAATGTTCCCCTGTCTCAAAGATGACAGCCAGTTGTCGGAGTTTATAATCTCGCAGTGATTTCAACCAATCTAATGAATCAAATCACCATCATTCACCGTTCTCTAAGCCCATCCCTTATGGCATGCACTGTCTACTGTGCCCTTGGGCCGAAGAATGTGAAGGGAGAGGGCAGGCAGAGGGATCTTGTTTTTGAGAGGATGGTAAGAAAGACAGAGATAGGAAGAGAAATTTTCTTCCTCTTTTAGGGAGGAGGGTAAAACAATGAGACAGTCTTCCTCCTGCTTCATTTATAACTCACTCTGGTGCGAATATGCCAGTCTACAGGCTCTCACCCCAGTTAAAAAGAATTTGGGACCTACCATATAGGCCTCTCTCCACATATGAAAATTAAAACTCAAATTGCTTGATCTCGTAAAGCATCCTTTGTGTTTTGACAAGCAGGGCCAGCTGGCCAAAGATGTGTGTTAAAGCATCCAGGATAATTGGAAAGTCTGTATTCCATAAAGGACCTATTAGTTCTAGTGATGGTGATTGCCTGTGGTGTGCAATGCCTCTGTCATTGATCTCAATGACCCTCATCCAATAGGTCAGATATTGACTCTGATATGCCTCCATTAGCCCACTCATTAACCTCCCGACAGCCCAATGGGACTTTGAGAATGTGACTGGTGGACGAATGAGAGACACAAGCCACAAAGGAAGCGGCTGTCACTGGGTGGACAGTGGTACAGGGTGCTAGGGAGCAAGCCAGCCAGTCTGTTATTGATCTATGCGGATTAGGAAACCCTTGTCTGTGGGGGCATCGCCATCAGATGACAGATTATTACAGGCTTTGCTGGGATTTGGGCATGGAAAAGACTCCCAGCACAATAAGTTTGTATGGCAGAGATACATCTAATAAGATACCAATAAGCTCAGAGAAAGAAAGGGGGGAAAGAGGGAAAGAAAAGGGTTTTGGAAGGCTTCTGGCAATGGGAGGCAATCTCAACTCTCCCTTCCCCTTCATATTTTTACTTCCATCATTCCTCCACTCTAATTATCCTTTAATACTGGAATTGCACCAGTGGGATTTACAAAACAGATTGACTCCCTTTATTAGTTCAGTATGTCATTATACATGCATAGGCTTTGAAGTTGTGCTGAGCCTTTCTACTGTATATGGATATATTGACTGTACAGGAACTGCAAACGGGCATTCTCTCATCAGGGCTGATGGGAAAGACAAAGTCTACACTGCAACCACACTGCATCCAATCCTCAATCTGCACGCAGAGCACACAGTGTCGGCCAAATACAGCAGAAGGAGATGAGAATTCTGTGCCAGGCATGACTTAGTACGTAATTAAGGCCCTGGCTCAGGAATGGCAAATCAACTTGCTTCATTTCCTAAAGGAGTTATGAGGAGAAGTTAGGACGGATAAAGGCAACCAAGGTACTCATTTTTTAGGGGCTGTCTGTGAACTCCCTGTAGTGAGAACTTATAAAACATAACATATCAACAGAAACATATTGTGTGCCAGTCAAATAGTTGTCTGAAAGTTTGGTGGCAAAAGTTACTTTGCAATCGATGGTGGAATGGGTATGATGGGGGACCAAGGAGTTGAAGCCTTTGAGCTATGGTTCATCAAATCAAAACAGTGCGGTCAAGACATGGATTCCTTTTGGAAATGCTATGCCTTTTCTGGTACGCTGTGTAAAGAATTCTCTCTTTCACTTTTTCCTCTCTCTCTCTTCACTCTCTCTTTTTTCCTCATCAGACTTCAGCCTCCACTGATGATGCCCTGAAGGAGAGCCTGTGTGGGATGCATACCAAGCAGTATAAGGCAGCTTTAAAGCAAGCGGCCAAAGAAGTTTAGAGGGGTATCAAACATGCTGCTGAATATGCATATATAAATGACCTGTTCAGTAATCATGAACTACCATACAGCAGCTTTTCTTGGGGCTGTTTTGACATAGCTGGGCCACAGCCCCATTAGTCCCACAAATATGTCTTTCAAATCAGTGGTTTGGAGGCATTTCTGTATGCATGCAGAGCAAACTCAGATTGTGTTCTGTGAGCAAAATACTTTGATTCCTGCACGGGTATGAGGCAGAGTTTGTTTCTTCAAAGGGTCACCAACTCTGATTACAGCTTAATATTCTGCCTGTGTACTAGTTCAGTGCCTAAAGCATTTAGCATGCTAGGTTTGATTGGTTTCCTAGTTGTTGGGTCAGCAGTGAGGTTGAAAAAATGTGTTTCTCTATGATTATAGTGTTCTCTTTCAACTGTGCATAACAAAGGCAGATTTTGTCAGAGAACATAGCATAATGGTATATGCAGTATATATTATACATACATTATACGGAAGTACATTAATGCAAGTAAACGTTATTTGATTAAAAATAAATAAATAAATAAATAACTGTGATATTTCAAACAATGATAAGCACTTTAGTGATGTATTAAAAAAAGGTCTTTCTGGGCCAGATGGTATTACACTAATCTGACCGTGGCCCCAACACTAAAATAGCTGTGTGTTCCAGTATGGCCATGGGGCCTCCACGTGTGCATTGTTTGAGTAGATCTTAGCTTAAGAATTTGAAAAATCCATTTAAAAGCTCCTTGCTTTTTTTGTCAACATTATATACTTTTTTCTGTCTATATTTTTTTATTCATTTTTTTTGCCGCTGTGAAGTTTCCATATCAACTCAATATCTCTGCTGCTGAATTCCTCTGATAAGAGCCCTCCAATTACTCCTATATTAAACAAAAGATACAAAGGTGCTCAAGGCTAAAGCCTTGGGACACTAGTTAAAAAATAAGCCTTGGACATTATTTGTGCTTTTTAATACTATTTTAATATCTAATAGAACCTCAAAAACACTGATGTTATCATCTGTTGCTGATGACTCACAGAAAGTGTGAAAAATTGAATATGAGAAAGATGAATTTACCAAGTTTCACTTGACACATTTTTTCTTAGCTGCTGTCTCCTGCCAAGGGCATATGGGGCAGTCTATTCTCATTTTCTGTGTTCGTAAGTGATGCATCTGCCTGTTTCATTTTCATTTCATTTCAAACCTTCACACACACGTGCATGTGCACTGATACACGCACCTTCATTGGCAGTTGCTGCGTGCCATTTCAAACAGCCGTCTTGGAGCGACAACATAGTAAGCTAGCTAGCTCAGCCTGAGATGATGCGGCCCCTCTTCCACTCCAAATAGCTGTTTTGCTCAATTCAAGGAGAAAAAGAAAGATGCAAGCTCTAATGGGGTCACAGCAGGGGGTGAGTGCAATCCTAATCTTCACTCTGGAGCAATGTAAAACTATCTCCTTCACTTGACCATGGACCCTTCAGGCCTTTCAAAATGACACACCAGTACTCTCCAAATGTCCCGTTCTGTGGCACACTTTGTCAGCATCTTTGCACGGTCTCACTTTCATCCCAACCCCATGTGGCCGACGCTCCTCTGCCAGTGCTGACAGTCAGGTCCATGCCCTGAAAAACCCTAGCAGAGTGCTCTCTCCATAGGCAGGATGTTTAGATGCCGATAGATTCTTTGCTCATGCTCTCCCTCTCTGTGACTCGCTCTCTCTCTGGATTTTGCTGCATTTAAAACCCAGCATTCTGTTTACTGTAGGATTACTGCTTTTGTATGTTTCAAATTTGACAGCTGCTTCATTCAACTCCCCAGTGTGGAGGCTGCACGATAAGGCCGATATGGGTTTCTAATCTTTTCCCTGCCTAAATCCTTTCCAAATCTTCTGTTTCTTTCTCCCTCCCCATCATTCCTTTCTGTAAGATTAGAGCATTTTCCAGCACAACTCTTGGCTTTTGGCGCAGAGCTGCTGGAACACTCTGGTAGGACTTCTAATGAAGGGAGCTGCTCCTTTGACAGCTGTTGCATCTGACGCAAAGGTTCCTGTATAAAGGCCACAATCAAACACACTCTACAACCCGCCTTGTATGTGGGTGTGTAGCGCACATCGACAGCATGCTAAAAATAATTGGGTGACTGGTAAATATCACTCACAGAGGCAGAGTTTGATCTCTTTTGGAAACTGTTTTAGGGAGGATTATTTGGAGGATATGTTTCATTGAAATATAGCCAAGGCATTAAAATATACTGACAAAAAGGAAATATAATGTTCCTTAATGGACTTTTACTATTTGGGGCCCCTCCTAACCTCAATGGCTGTTCATTCACAGATTGTACCAGCTGATTAATTCAGTGTAGAACCCACAACAGGCCTGTTGTGATTCCTCTGAGGGCCCCTCAAAGCCTTGCAATGCATAACACACAACTCCTGACTAGAATTTCTATTTAGGCAAAGCTTCAGGGAAACTGATGGATTAATATTGGTACAATGGCAGCATTTACAAACACACATCCATCACAACTTTTACAAAGTATGAATAATGTCTGGTTGTATAGGGCATTAACCACTGCACTGGCATCACTCTTGAATTATTATTTTCTACAGCAAGGCAGCTTCCAATTATGCATTAATCAAAGTAACAGAAATGCCAGTTATTACTAAAATTCATTGCTAATGGCATACATATTGTCCTCTGTGTCTTTCACTTCATGAAGATGATAAAAAGTGAAATATAAAAAATGACATCATGGCATTTTAGATTGATTTATTGCAGTACATGTCCCTTTGTATGCATGAAACTCTCCAATTTTATAAGAGCTATATATTGTTATGTAGCTGTTAGAATAATGGTTTTGCCATGTGTTTGCTTACTGTCACACCTCTGGTGTTTGCTCAGGTTTGAGGGGTCTAATCTCCCACATACAGGTATGCTCTTTGTGTGATTTGTCAACACATCCTGTAGCTGTGCTGCAGAAGTACTTCAACCCTTTTGAGACAGCTTCAAAATACAGAGAATGAACTCCTTCACAAAAGAAAATAGACTTTACAGAGCATGAGCCTCTGACGAGTGTCAGACATCCCTGCACGAGTGTCATTTGGGTGATTTACAAGCATAACCCTAGGCTAACACTCCTTTGATGTGGAATAAAGAAATCTATAGACATCAGAGGAAAGCGGTTCTCTCTATCCAGCGATTGTGAGGACCAGAGCTACCACTCTGATTGTGGGAATTGTAAAAATGCAACTCTGCATTTTTAAATGAGAAATAACATCTTATATGAATATCAATTGGTGATTTTTTTCTGTGAAAACACATTTCTTGTTTAATGAGCTAGTTAAACATATGTGTATATGGGCATTGCATATTGTTGGTGTATGTGGCACTGTAGTCACCAGCTATACATGAAACACTGCTGCTTCAAACAGTTATGATTAAAAGGATTCTTGGATGGAATAAGTCACTTTTATCAGTGCTAAAACTGAATTCTGAATGATACTGTCACTTTGGGGCTGTGGCCATTTTTAAATTAATACCAGATTATTTGTGCATATTTCTGTAAACATAAAGAGGAAACACTTAACCTAAATAGGAGAAAAGAGAAAGAGAATTCAAGAATGCAGGTAAGAAAAAGATTTTTTTTCTCTTTTTTTTCCTCTGTGAAAAGTGAAACTACGTATAATGGGGAGAGGCTGAATTGGCTTTCTAGAAAAATGCTCTCTGTGCAGTAGCAGTTCAAACCACTGGTCAATACCTTAACATTCCAGTGGAAGCGATGTAGGAGTTGCATTTTACATGAAAAATGTTGTACAAAGTGGACAACTAAATCTTTTAATTGTACACATACGATGCAGGCATGACAACACTGAGTGGATTTACACTTCAATCTATAAAATATTGTGCGTCTCAATCAGCAAAATGGAGCAGTTCTTGATTGCCAATTCAGGACTTTTGGACAACAGATGTCACAGATGTGTATTTACCACTGTAATATTCTCAAATCTTGCTATCCCAAACAAAGCCCCTCTCATCATTTGTCTTGTGGTGCAACTCATTGCAAGTGGAGGATCTCTTGAAGTGGGAATGCTAAGAATTAATGTGTGCAGAACAACTTTTTCTCCTTTTCTTGTCCTAAAAAAGATTTTTTTACTGTCTCTTTTTCTAATTTCTTTGCTCAATTTGACTTGATCTGTGCTTTTAAAGTACATGTCTAATCAGAAAAACAAAGAACAGTGCAATGTTTGACAACTGGCTTCGATGTTATTTCTTTCACTTCTTAGCTCTATATTGAAATATAACCATGTGAGTAATATTATGGTACTTATATTACAAAAAGTGAATATGGAAGTTGCTCATTTCGCACGGCCTACTGGGAAATAAGACCAGAGTTCCCACAACCTAATAATGGAAATGATATACTGTATACAGTATGACCCAAAAGTCTGGACGATCATGTTATTAATACACATTCATAAAAGAAGAAATTACAGTAAAGGTTTCTTGCCGGCCTACCCTTCTTCTATTAAATATGCACACCTCTGAGAATCCACAGAAGCATTCAGAATGAGATTCAAAGTCAAATGCAGGTCATTTGATTCTGAGGATATGCATGTATGTCCTGGGGACATTGGTATGACTTGGGCACATGCAAAAACATAAATGAGAGCCTCCTCAACTTTAGCAAAATGTCAAAATGGTTTCAGAGTCAGGTTCCATTCACTCAAAGTTCATCCAGCTCTAACTTTAAAGATCAGTCTATGTAAAGATGAGGCAGCAGCAATCTGAATTATAGTATCATATCAGTCCTATCACTACTATTTGTGTCAAAAATTAATTGTAATCAAGGCTATCAAGAGTGCTGGCTTTATCATCATCTAAAAAAAACAGTTTGAAGTCATGATATATGACTTTATCTGATTAACATCTATTAATTTTAATCCTTTGTTCACATATCTTCATTATGGTTACCAAATTGGCAACAGTTAATGAAATGTTTTTTATTATACCGTCATCTTCAAAATGAGAAAGTGACCCAGCTAGCATAAGCTGTCTCTCTCTTTAATGTAGTGATAGCAAATAAGCAGATAGTTAAAAGTAACCCCCAAAAAGCACTCCTGTGACCACAGCACTGTGACTGAAGGAGTAGCAACTATGCTGAATTATGCAGAAATATACGGACAGCTTGGATCCTAAAAGAGACTAATCAGGGGCTAACTACATAAGCCCCATGGGCGGCTAACGGCTTGTGTGGCTGTTAAAGCTGAAGTGGTATTATTAACTATTTTAATACACGCCCACATAGATATGGAACTAATCAATTAAAGTACTGACTTTCTCATTAAAAATTAAGTTTGACCTTCAATATATTATATTTGCGTTGATGCTTTGTCTCTGTGGCTCCTTTTTTTTAGGTTATATTACTGTTTTTAAAGTACATTACATTATCTTCGAGGGTGTTGCTTCGGTCTGCCCAGTGCCTACTGTATCTCAGTCTCCTCCATTATTCTTTCCTTCTCCCTCTTGATCGCTGAAGTATCCCTCTTAAACTGCCCTACAAACATCCCACTTTATGAATCATTCATTGACAGTGCAATTTCAAAGCATTTTTTAAAAAATCCACTGTATTTGAAAAAGTAAAATCTCCTCACCCTACTGGCACTTTTTCATTAGTTTTTAAAGATAAATAGTTAGATTTTAATGCTGACTATCACATTTTAGTACAGTGTATATTCTCTCTCTTCTCTGTCACCAACTCGTCTCCTTGCCACACTATCACTTTTACTCCTTGCCAATCTTGCCTCTCTCAACACCAGCACCTTCATTGCCTGCCTGCCCATCCCCCTCAGCGCTCTCTTCCCCACCGTGCTGCGCCACTTTCGCCCCGCAACATTTGTCTCTCATTTGGAATGAAGAGGAAATGCGTCCCTGTGGGCTCACAAGTGGCCCATCCTGAAGGCTGGCTGAGATTGATGCTTGTGATCCAGCTGTGCTGATTTACTCCCTGCACCCACAGGGGAGTGGGAGATTACACTGTGCTCTGCTGGAGAGGATGAGAGGCAGACAGACAAAATGAGACAGGGAGAGAAGTAGAGATGTCATTTGGTGGATGAAGTCCCGTGGATTCTGTATTAGCACTCAATCTTCTTTTCCCGGACCACACCTTTCATTACTTCTCATTCTAATTGTTCTGCAAGAGCAGCATTTGATGATCGCCATTTACTCTTTTCTAACTTTGCCCGGGCAAAATGACCATGACTCCACTAAATTCATGATAAACATATAGGGTCTGTAATGTAGTGGGAACATCATCATCGCTTTTGAGAGAACAGGGATGAAACAAAGCCACGTTTGAGAAGTCAGACGTTTGAGTCCCAGATTCAAAATATGCATTAGCATTTAGTAAGGCAAAAACACTTCTCAGCTGATCCCTGTGGTAGCAGAATCAATCTATAGCTGTTATCTAAACACTGATTCTAACATTATCCTCTTGAGATCATCTATATTCACCCAAAAGGGACGGGTGTCCTAGATTTACCTTGTCTGGCCCCACCCCAGCCATCAGCCTCAAATTCAATGTAGTGATTGATCACAGGTCATGAACAAATGATAACACTCTATCCTGCCAGCTGCTGACACACTGCAAGTAATTTATTACACTGAGAGAAGTTGGCCTATGACATCTATTCCATACAGCCAAATTAAAACTCCAAATATTTTCCACCGAGCAGCAAGTATTTGTACATTGTTTTACTTTCACCTTGAAAACAGAAAGCTTAACTTTTTATTTTATTGCACAAGATGACAATGTTAGAGCTGTGGCTTCAACACCCCATGTGGAAACTTGCTGAAGCTGAGCGGCATATTTATTGTAAATGACTTCCAATGAAATGTGTTGTTGCTGTCATATTTATTTATTGTTTGGTTTGCAATGCTAGCATGAATGTTAAATGTAGATTAATCGTTTCCATCTTGGTAGTAAAAGACAGAGAAGTAAGGCTTTGTTTTGAACATTTATTGACTCTTTAAATCTTGCTGTCTGCCAGAGCATAATCTTGCTGGCTGCAAAGAAAATGTACTTTTCCGTTTGAGAGTTTTACTCCAGTGAGTTTTATGCACTGAATTTATGGTTTTAGAAAAAAATAAGCTGACAGCATACTGCCTGCTCTGCCCATTTCACCTTTAACAAGATAGATGCTGGCACTGATATAGTTCCTTGGAGGCAAGGTTGCACACTACTATTTAGTTGTGTGTTTACATGTATACAGTTTGTGTGTGTGTGTGTGTGTGTGTGTGTGTGCATGTGTGTGTGCGTGTGGGTGCATGTGTATGTGTGCATTAGTTGCCCATCTGCATGTGTGACCATAATAAATTGAGAAACTAGCACCTCCATAGCAAACAGGTGCTTTTGCTCTTTAATTTAGTAAACACAGAGATCTGTAATAGCTTACATTGCCTCTTAGTAGCAACCCATTGGTTCATCTGTGGCTAAGGGGGCATTGATTAGGTGGAAAAGGAACAAATGACTTGCTGTGTGCAGTCTTTACAAGGCAAACAGCCCCCACCCCCACTGCCTCAAACCTACAGTTGGCTGCAACTCAGTTCCCTCTGCATCTTGGTGGGTATTTAGAATCAAGCGCGGATGAGGTAAAGCTGAACTGAACTGTTTGCACAAGACTTTGTCTATGAATCAGGCACAATGGATAACATTTTATACACTATCAGTGTATAGAGTTTTTCCTATATATGTACATGACATGTGCAGTAGTTCCGCAAAAGATACATCCCCATAGAGTGCAATAAATACCAACATATACAGTGCACATAAAAATAAAGGTACCCCCACCCCTCATGTCCCAGCTTTACTCCAAGATTTCCCACTAACATCCACAGCTACCAGATATTTTAATCTGACAGAGTCGAGATATTATTTACTTTCACACAGTAAGCACAGTTATTGTAAATAAAGATAAATGCAAAGCCATAATGGGCTTTGAGAAAATGGAATTTGCAGGATCTCTAAAAGACAGCAGATTGAATTGTTTTACCAGACTGGCTTTACTATTATAAACAATTTTCAATTTCCATGCTAAATTGCACAGGCCAGACAAAGAAACAGAAAAAAACACGCATAAACAGCACCTCCAAACAAATAGATGTTCGTTTAAAAGTGTAAATCACTGAGAATAAAATACAAAATAAACTCCTATTTACATACACTGTAAGTATGATGCAGACAGTTTAGAGGGCAGTTGTAGGGTTTCATGCATAGCACAAGGGCTGGAGTCTGGAGCACAACACCTGAATAACTGTATGCATATTCAGTGGTTAATTATTATCATCTAATTAGTTCTTGCCTTCAAAAAAAATTTACATTGATTAATTGAAGTTTTTAAATTATACTATCTCAACAAAGACTATTATTAAAGGGTTTAAAATGAACTAATTCTATCTTTATGCAGAAATTAAATTGAGAGTGCATTTAAAAGATATAATGTGTTTTTCTGTCACAATTTGTCATCTGCTCCATCCACAGCTAAATCGGAAGCAGTTAAATGCTTCAATCAATTACCAGGTTATAATTAAACAGTGAGAGCATATAATTATTCCTGCATGCGGTGAACTCCAGACTCCATCAGTGACTCACAGGTGAAACAATTTTCATCTATTTTTTAAAAAAATGATCTGTACAGCACACGCCTGGATGTGAATGGTCAGCATGAGTGTGGCGTTTGTAGCACCGGTAGAGGGCATTAGCAGGTCAGTGGAGTGGAGACTGAATGCAACTGGACAGCTGACTTAAACATTCACTTCAAATATGGACATAAATGAAGGATTTGCAATATGTGCATTCGTGTTTACAATAATGTAAGTAACAATGTTCTGTAAATGTTTAGACAAATTTGATGACATGAGGTTAAAGACTGAAATAATGTTTAGATTTATTCCTTCTATCTTTGGTGTGTTCCAGCCTAGATTGTTCTGTATTTTAACACTGTCCAATAGCATATAATTTCTGCAAGTGTTTTGTTTAGTTATGTAATAATGGTTTTAATTCTCTTGCCGATTCATGTACTGTTGTAAATCCAGTCAATTTTAGATGCAGTATCTATACATATAGCAGTAATATTGGACAGAGGTTTTCCCATTCGCCCAGTGTGCCATTTCAGGTAATTACAAAACACGCATCTTCAGTGACCGCTCAATCATAACACAAGATACAGACAAGAAGGCAGACATATCCTGTGGATTTATAATGAGTTTACAAGTGTGATCCTTTAGCAGGGCTGTAAACATGTCCTTCAGTTACGGGTCCATTCATATCCACACATATAACTCTCCCCCAAACTCACTTTCTGCACATTAATGGACTTCTTGAGATGTGGGAGAGGCTGCTTAGCCACACTTTAATCTGCTTGTGCCATCCTCAATTTATTGGGCAAGGAAAATCAAACAAACAGATGGTAATCTGACTAAATTAGAGCACAGGCGAGTCTTCCAAGTACTAAGTACCGCATTATCCATCACATGTTGAGTCTGTTTTCCCTCGTGCTTCTTATTTATTTATATTTTCATTTTCAGAGGAAAGGTTCTTGTCCATGTTTCTTACTGTTACATTGCAATTCTACTTCTTTTTAATCTGGAATAATGGTGTGGAATAAAATTTAAGGTTGTGTGATAGTCATTACTGCACAACATTTGCATCATTCAGGCACCCTACTGTGTGTCTGTATTTGGATTTCTAAAGTTACTCTGCTGATGTGTTCAAACACGAGTGTTTACTAAAATGCTGTATTTGTTTAGCTTTAAGTCTGTACTCTGTGTGCCTGAGTCTGTGAGGAATCTATGCATTCATATCTGTGTCCATGTGACAGTCGGAGCATGTTTGCTGTTATTTTTGCTGTTATTTGGAGCAAATATCAGTGCATCCCAGCTGAAAAGGCATTACAGGCTGTTGATTTGGGTGGCTCTCGGGACTCACTACCGTAATCTGCGTCTGTTCTTAGGTGTGTTATACAGGTGGCTGTGGCGGGAGAGGAACGCTTGGGACTTTGGTTAATTAAACAGGGTAAACAGCAGATAGCTACAAACCATCCTGGTAGGACCACAAAAGCATCAGATTCCAGACATCATCCGAATACCTCACCAACATATAACTCATTACAACATACCTTTTTTCTCTGTTTTTTTTGTATTGTAGGTTAAAAAATGTATTTACACATTGTTACCATTGGGGATAAGGGTCCCTGGAGATCCATTGTGAGCAAGTGAGCTGTCATCTGTGACTAGATTCCATCCTTGGAGAGGAGGAGGTGGTTGTTTTGTTAACAATAATGATAATGCAAGCTACACAGATGGCACTAATTATTTAGTACAACAAGAGGGTAATACTAATTGGACCAAAGATGGCTAACAATCAAAAGAAAAAAAAAAGAAGTGTGTATATCTGTATGCAGCTGTGTGGGTGTGAAATCACAATTAGTCATTCCTTTTTTTACAGTTAAAAATCACATCAGATTGATTTTTTAATCTATTGGTAAATATTTTTTTTATCACTGACATGAAAAAGAAACTGTCTTTAGGAGAATATCTGAAATGGTCCTTTTCTCTCAGCCTCAGAGGGGGTGTCAGTGTTTGATTGACAGCAGACTGGTAGGAGCATGGAGAGATAAAATAAAGATTCTTGGACCTATAAGCACAGGTGTACTGCCTCTTGAGCACACTGGAAGAATGCTCCACCGCTTTTTTTTTTCCTGGTGAGGAAATAGTGTTCAAAGTTTGCATAATCCAGTTAAAATTCATACATGTTTTAAGCACTTAAAGAGCCAATCATCAATAAAGTGTATGTGATGCAAGAGAGTCACTAAAAACAAATTAAATGGTCAAGGCTGTCACTTTGATAGTTGAAATATTGTGGTATCTTATGAGTAATTTCCAGGTCTAATGCACCCTGACCATGTAAAGGATGTATACAAAGTTTTGCTGTGGTGATAAATGATGCACTACAACCGTACCAGAACATTGTGCAAAGAAAAAATATATATATTTGTGTCGAACTCAATCTCTATAAAGTAAAAATAGCCTTCCATGTGGCATTAATCTTTTTCCTATTACTTGTATATCAACTAATGGCTGTTATGTTGTTGCACTGAGATCTAATTAGGCTATTGTTGTAAAAATACCATGCTTTGCGCCACAGCATTAAAGCTACAGTCTCCAATGCATTATTTCCCACTGAAAAAGACTGCACTGTTGCTTTGATGGCTTTATCTGTCATATCTGTTAAAGGACTGTTTGAATGTTTTAGAAATACCTTGTCCCTTTGAAGGAGACAGAACATATCATAAAATCGTTGGTACTATAGTAAAGCCTTGCATCATACAATAGACTGCCTATATGAGAATTGTAGAAAATCTTTTTGTTTGTCAAATGAATGTTTTTTTTTTTTTTAATCTCGGTTCTCAGTCAAACATAGTTTACATCTTTGGATTTTTTTTTGTCACTGTGAGCAAAGAGGGACTAATGTATACTCTATCACATAGCCCACAAACAATATAAGATAATTTCACCAATTAGCACTATCTCTTTGAGTGAACAGCCACACATCTCTGTGAAATCATCTTTTTACAGTTACTTCAGTAATCCTTAAACTATTGTTGGGCAAAAAGAAAATGATCATTTTCAATCATATCGGAATCTGATGAATTCAGTTTGCATTTGTCAGACAATTTGCACGATTTTTTCCAAAAATTCATCCAGTTATATTTGGTAATATCCCTGCAACTAGTAACTACGTCTTAACCCATTAACACTTAATCTCAAACCATGGCAACTGTTGAAGTTTTTATTGTACATTATACTGATCAGTGGATCAGACTAGATGATGGCCACCATCTTATCAAGTGCCCAAGTGAAGCCGACCCATCCATTTGCTCTTCCCGTCCTTATCAAGACCACAGTGAATGTGCTCACAAGGCTATGAAATGAAAATCATTGATGTCCCTTCTCTCAACGTCAAAGTACAGCATTCCCTTACCCCTCTGTAGCACATTCATAGGCATATTGAAAACCATAAAATATGTTGATTCCGCTATATCATCCAAGTTAAACTTCCCAATAATTGCCTTTAAACCAATCCTACTTCTTTTTACTTGGTCTGTTCTTTTCTCCTCATGGTGGACATGAGGACAGTGATGCATTGGTTCACATCACAGCGATTGGTGTCCTCGATTGGTTTCCTCTGAGGTAACAGAGTGACCCACATATAAGATATAGGCAGAGGGCGGCTGCATATGTGTAGAAGTGAGGATTTAGCCTTTGGACATCTCAGAAACAGAATTGTAGTGTGGTCAAATTTTAACAGAAAATTTGTTTATTTTTTGGGAAAAATTAAAACTATACAATTTATACCATCCTGAAAAAAGGATTGAACGGTCACTGTAACTACTATTGTGAGATGCAGAAAAAAATTGCCAATATCTAGACAAAGCAGAATAAAAACTGAAATTCTGATACAAAGTGCAACAACAGTTTGACTTAAGTTTCAGTGTGGATTGTGTGCATGTGTGTGGTGGATCTAAAGAGATCTGAGTTTTGTTTTTTTGGCACTGCAAAGAAAGTGGCAGACTTCCAGTGCAATGTGGCCAGGGTTGATAAGTGTAACACGGCCCAGGTTACGCTCTGACCGTGCGGTCAGGCTGGGAGATTTGGTGGGATTACATGTGAGGAAATGTTGCCATGGGGACAGTGAAAGGAGAGCAGGGCAGGACCTGTAAAACATGCAGCAGGAGTTTCATATAGATTAGACATACATGACCACTGTCAGCAGTGCCAAAACGTTTATGGACATTTTGAAAGAGGATTAGAAAGTGTATCCCTTTGCTCAGTTTCTGGTGAAGGATTTCTCAGGGAAATTACTTTTCATTCATTTTCTGCTGCATATTACAGTGCTGTTCCATGGACATGAAACTTGTAAACAGGCATATAAATGGCTTAGTCTGCACTAGTGTTTATTCAATGATATTTCTCTCTAGATATAAAGGATTTTAATGTTGTGATAAGATCAAACTATCTGCCCTATCTACACTTGCAGTGTGAAACTCAAAAAATATAAATAAAAAAATTGGCTTAGTCTCATCTGCATAAAAAAAGACACTCATTTGTCCCATCAAATGTTTCATTGCTTTTAAATCAATTGCACTTTAGCATTTTATTTTCCAGGTGTGATTACTTATATTTCTAAAGTGTATATGTACATTCTTTATACATGGAAATACAACTGATACATAATCTTAACAATTATATGGTTTGTGCAGTTGAAAAGGTTTTCTCCACCTACACTATATCAAATCAACTCATTATGCTCTAATTATTTGGATCCTATCCTGCCTTAATAAACACAACATTTCAAACTTGTACTTCTCTCTCAGCTGTTTACAGTGCAGTGTCTGATGGGTGTGTTTTCTCTTGTCCACTCCTTTCATTCTGTCCTGAATTAGAAAATTGTGTTGTTATTGTCAAGCATACCCAAATAGCCTGTGGTAATTTTGTTACATTTTTAAAATCATGCCACTGTAACATCTTTTCTTTGTTCCCCTTGTGAGCATCGCAACCTGCATATAATCAAAAGCGGACAGACACATGCTGACAGAACAATGGATTTCTACAAATATATACACAACTATGATCAAGGGATCAAAGATTTTTGGTGATTTTTAGGTTGGTTTTTGATATTAGCATTAAAAAAGTTTGTCAAGGATTTTGCACTACAAGAGCTAAATATATTGGATATGTAACTGCTTGCTGGCAAATTAGTGTATGTTCATTCACAGTGTTTATCAATAATGCAGGAATCATGCTTTATAGCAAAGGGTTGGTGAATGAGCCAAAAGTCCCCCAACCTAAGCATTGAAAGAGTTTGTTTTCCATCGCCTCCCCAAATGACCCAGATGACTGTTTTGTGATTTGCTACTTAAATGGTTAAGGTCTAGTTAATTTGGGGGGACTCAAACTGCTTAAGATTAAAAGAAAAAGAAAAATTAATGATTATTGTTATCGAAACCAACACTGACTTTAGGACATAGGATGTGAACAGTGGTCTTATCTTTCAAACTGAAACTTGATATTTCATTTTCTAGGTTGTTTCTAATGTTAAAGCTAATGACTAATGCTGCCAAGGCCCAGAGGCACTTACCTACATTATTGCCTATCACCACAGTCATCACCTAACCTTATGTAAGTGATATCTATTTCCCTACCCTTAATCACACTTTAGTTGTCACACGCATACATGACAGAACTTCTAATTTAACAATATTGACAATAAAGATCAGTTTCCTGGCACAATAATATGTATCCTCTTTCCACCACCTTCACTGTATATCTTCCTTTTTATATATCGTTTTTATACATGGGCACATTTTACTTCTGAACATTTCCTTTTCATTTTAAAACTTTATCATGTTAGAGTTATTGCAGCTTTATGAAAAGATCCATTGTTAAAAATAAAAATGTATTCATGTAAATTATGTAAACTTAAGACACCACTGCACATCAGGTATTGACCTTCTACTTTGATTCAGTTGTTGTTTCTCATTGTACTTGAAATTTTGAAGTTAGCAGGAGAAAATAATGAGCAAAGTTAAAAGAGTTATGATAACACAACACAAAGTTTTTCCACTGTACATAAGTCAAGGTTACATTGCTGCTTAATCTACTAGTGATGAGGCACCATAAATGTTACTGTTACATTCAGGTTGACAGAAAAATAAAAAATCAGCATCTGGATGGCATGTATGTATACACTTTTTCTCCCATGTCTTGTCCCATACATACATATGATCTTTTCTTATTTAAGGCTTCTCATTATATACACTAACAGCCGTGTACACACAGTGACATCATCATATCATCATATCACATGTAACACAAAAATGTGTTGTCCAGGATCAACAGATGTGTTGAGTATAATGCACACCTTACTAAGGTTCTAGAAAATTCATAGCTGACCTATCTTTGTTAGCATCTGGAAAAATAGGCTTTGTCAGCAGCCACTGTCTCCACATTTGCATGCATCCTAATGATGTTTCTAATTTTGTGAATGGAATCTGCAATGAAGCAATGAAAAGCTTTGCAACTGTGTGACATGAGAGAATAATGTACATTAATAAGTAAACAATCAAATGGTAAACAATAAGGAAAAAAGCTGGGTAATTGGTTTAGCTATAAATTTATTTCTGTCTTTCTAGCTTGTACAGACATCCCCCCCATCAAATAAGACAAAATCGGATGACGCTGTCTGTGAAAAAGATGTATTGCAGTTTTATGGCCTCATTTTAACCAAAAACAGAGCAGTGCAAAATAAAACTGTGTACATATTAA
Organism: Istiophorus platypterus; assembly: GCA_016859345.1. Classification (NCBI taxonomy): domain Eukaryota; kingdom Metazoa; phylum Chordata; class Actinopteri; order Istiophoriformes; family Istiophoridae; genus Istiophorus; species Istiophorus platypterus. Next base: position 19,880,777 of record CM029116.1, read on the forward strand.
TACTCAAGGACTCCTACAGGTATTTTAAACTTCTCCTGGGTGTTCAGTGACCTCAGTCCCTTGGTGTCATGTCATAAGTGATCACCCCTAAAGCAAATATAATAAAACATAAAATTGATTAAATTAAAAATGCTTCTCATCATAAAAAGAACATAATATATCCAAGTAACTGTTGTATATTTACATATAGACATAAGTAATACAAACACAGTGCATGTTGACACCTCCTACAGTAGAGATTTTATTTATTAATGATGGAATGCAAGAGGGATGCAAAAGCAACAAGGGCCATGGGTCCCCACTGTAATCTCAAACAGAATGGCAGCAGTGACAGAATGAGTTTTCTCCCCATTGAGTAGTGAGATGGCTCTTTGTGTCTTTTTGATTTTCTCTCTTTTCAGATGATGTATGGGGAAGGAAGGATCCCCTTTGTGTCAAGCCACAAGACTTAAAAGCAAAGTTGGATCTGGATGCATTTGGGTTGTGTGTGTATCCATGAGCGAGCGTGACTGAGAGAAAGCGGGATAAGTACACAATGCACAAACTGCCTGGATCCATGTTGTTCTGTGATACCCCGCACAAACAATGTTACTTGAGAAAAATATAACGTGACTGTAGCCAAGTTTGTTGACAGTTTGTTGAAAATATCGAAGACTGAACGGGAAAATGACAAGATTATTTTTCCCCTTCTTACTGAGTTTGTTCTGTGGCAAACATTCTTTTGCCTGTACATAAACAGCAACTAATGCTTTCAGACATAACATTCAAAAGGCCACTGAATGTACAATTTATTATTTAGCTCCATGAGACTGGAGAATGGAAGCAAGTAAAATCATTACACGTCAAAGGGCAAATTTTTACTCTCATTTGACAGTAGTTTACTGAGTCCATTTTTTTTATCTCTGTAGGGACAGATGCTAAATTAAAAGAATCTGAAAAGAAAAAGATTGTGTTTAACACAACCATTCATTTACTTACAGTATCATTCAACTAAACAAGAGTACAATTCCTCCTCACCTTGACTTTTTACTCATTTAATTCTGCTTTCCATGATGTGGAGTAAAATGACCAATTCAGCCTTGATTCAAACAAAGGGATTTTACTAAAGCCATATTTGGCTAATTATTTATTGACCCTACACAGTAGAATCACAAGGGCCTGTATGTGTGTGTGTGTATGTGTGTGTGTGTGTGTTTGTGTGTGTGTGTGTGTGTGTGTGTGTGTGTGTGTGTGTGTGTGTGTGTGTGTGTGTGTGTTTGTGTGTGTTTTTTTTTTTAAAGCGAGGTAATGGGTATACACATTACCCTACTGGAATTTTTTTTAGAGCCCCATTAAGTGATTTTTCAAGACTGAGGAGAAAAAACAGAAACAGAAACTCAACCAGCAGACACAAAACAGCATAAACATCTCATCGGAGTTGTATTTCTGTGGCTTGACAGATGTAAATTAAGTCTAGTGTTCACTATCATATTTGCTGTCATTGACTTAGTGTTCGCTCATGAGATGCTTGATTTTCTATTACTGTGACTTCTTTATTGAGTTGTGTTTGACTCTGAGCAGGACGCCTGGACATAGATGGTCTAAGTTACCGTTGCTGTAGAGCGCAGGCTCAATCACAGAATCTATGCATGGACTAAAGAGAAGAAACAATTTGCTGAAACTGAACAGAGGCTATGTGGGCCTACAGAGTTGAGTGTTTATATGAGTCTTTTGATTCCAAGTCATTAAATCAAGATCAAAATTCTTTGGTTGTGCTAGTAGCTCTGTGAGACTGCACAGGGGGGCTTTGGGTTAAATGCTAATGCCAGCATGGTCACACTGACAGTGCTAACATGCTGATGTTCAGCAGATATCAAGTTTTCTATATTCACAATCATTGCATGTTAGCACGCCAAAATCTTAATTAGCACAAAAGTATTTAGTTGTCAGTGCATTGGATAACACATTTTCAACATTATGTATATCTACATTTATTCTGAATACCAGTTCCTCCATACTACTGCAGTGTTGCCCTTTTTGGCAATTCAGCAAATTAGCTACTAACATATACCCTAACACGCGATCTGCTGATGAACTGAACAAAACATATGGTAAAATAAGGAGGCAAGCATAGTCCAACTCAAAGCAGCCTGGCACTTCATCTAGATAGAGTGCTTCTTAACAAATTTGAAATGTATTTCAGCTCTAGTACAAGGCTATTTTTTGTTTACTTCTAAAGTTCTGTAGATTCTGTGATGTAGTATATTCATAATAATTAATCATTATGTATATGTGTTTTCCATACTTGCCTTTGTTTTATCACTTTTGTTTAACTGCTGTTAATATACAAAAGATGAAAATTTTCTGTTGTCAAGTGCCACACAAGGCAACATGTTTCACGGGGGAAATTCTTAATCTTGCCTTCACATCTGTGTATTACTTTTCCAAGACTGTATTAATTAAAGCTGTTATGAATGAGACGCGTTTGAAAGTCATGATGTTTCAAAGTGCTTAGGGGAAATAGTGTCTCTCAAGCAAGACTTTCTGCAGTTATTTTCCCACTGTTCAATCATTTTTTATCGCCTAACATTTTTACTATACATATGTGCAGCTACTCTTATGTAACAAAATGTTCACATGTATAATGGCATAAAGATAAAGCCTCAGACATATTCACAACAATGTTGGTTGTCCATTTCCATTCGTCATTATAACTATATTAACCTATGCATTTAAGTAATTATCACATAATATATCTGTAATTGTTTTAGCCTCAATATTGATGTAGTTCCCTTCAAAAAAAAATGATTGGCAATTACTCAGGTCCAATAAATAAGTCCCAAGTGCACTTAGTGGGATGTATTGACCTCAGAAACACAGCAGTGAATCTGAGAAGTTGCTAAATTTGCCAAGTTTCATGTAAATGAACTCCTTGGGGAAATTCCCTTGAATGTGCATGCAGAAGAGAGGATGATTATATTTAACAATGGAAAAGTTCCTCTGTGTAAGTCAGTCATCACATTCTCTGTGTGCTCCCCATCTGCTATTGTTCTACTCTGCGACATTTGTTTTATACCTGCTATTGCCTCTCATCCACTCCATCACAGAACCAGTACTTCAGATGCCTGCAAGTTACTGTTTGTTCCCTCTTAGAGGCACAGAACTGAGAGGAAAAAGATATGCAAGAGTGCAGTGGAGGTAATTGATACCCTAAATTTGCATGCCAGTGACTGCGACTTTCAGGATATTAAGGAAATGAAAATGCAAGTCTTTGTACACATTAACAATTATACACCCAAAATAGAATCACAACAGCGGTGCTGTTGTTAAAAAAGACTTGTTTGTTTCTAGCGGCTTGGGATGTGAGGATATATGGTTGTTTCCCTGCGAACATAAGGGGTAACAGAGGGTGCAAGTATTATGATTAAGTGTAGTTCATTTCCACCAGCATGGATTTTTTCAGAAGTCCTGAATAGCTTGTCAGACGTTTCCATTTAAGGCCCTTCTAATTTATTACTTTACCTGAAAATCAGAAAAATTATGCCATCGTTTCCAACATTACACATTGGAGCAACTTAAAATGAGTGAGCAGGTAGCAGTTGAGTGTTTGTCCTAAAAAAACAGACATATATCAATGTTCCTTTTTGTTCTTGTTGTTGTTAAGTGACCTTTATACACTCCACACCAAATGACTCAGGACTGCTGAGGTGCTGCCATCTGGGATTGTCCTCAGGGTTCCATGAGTAACACACAATCTCCATAAACATTTGGTTTATGGAAAAAAATGCAAGCAAAAACTGAAAATTGTGAACCTTCCTCCTTATAATTTCTTAAATAGATAGTTTTATGATTTCTCAAATGATGTCGTTTTGGGACTTACGGATGAGATAAAAGACAGTGTCCAGGGTTAATGTTTTTCTTCTACACTCCTTCCCATCTCGCTCCCACTCGCTCCAGAGGAGCAGATGGCTTGGCATCACCCTTACAGCCCAGTGTCAGCCTGTCTCTTTGGTTTGTCATCCAATCCAAGACTAACTGTTAGCCCTGAATAAACACAATAAGTGGCACACCAAAATTAGGCATTAACAATTTGAGGGCACTGTTGAACTGGAATATGAAAACCCACCTAAATCAGGAAACAGGTTTGCACAGCATGACTCCACCTCGAGGGACTGAGACCATTAATATGTGACAGAGAAAACAAATGCATTTGCTTCGCACAGTTGGTGTAAAATGCCTTTATTTATTTTATATTAGCTCTAGGTGAGATTAGAGCAGAGTCCTTCCTGTGATTTCAATTTTCTTCATAGGGAATGTCAAAGAAAAGCAGCAGACTGTTGATACAAATACCTGCAGTTGCATTAGAATCCTCTTTAATGATACTACAAATCTACTTTGTTTTTGATTCGCTTAAAGAAAATCAAAATAACCTCAAACTGTTTTCCCTCAGAGGGTATTTGGTAAACATTAGTTTTTTTCATTCATGCCCATCAACGTAGACAAAAACTGCATGAGGTTCTGACAGACATAGTCATGTTCTAGCATATGCTTTGTGCTCAGACAGTAGCCACTGACTCTCCCCAGTGCTCCCCCACAGGATTGGCAGATATGTTCACATAAATTAGTGCTCTATATCATACTCTTGTGAATTCATTCATTCAGTTGTGCATCCAAGACCTCTGAGTAATGGAGGGAAAAAAGTAACCCCTTGATTTAAAATGTAAAGCATTCATATATAGACCACCTAGGTTTTACATGTCCCACACACCTCAGTCTAGATAAACAGCTGCCATTATGTATCTCTAGAAATTACATCTAAATTCAACAGATATGCAAAAGCAACTATGTTATGCAGGAAATGTAACTACTACTTGATCAGTTTTTACATTAATGTGAGGATTTTTTTAATTACATATTTGGCAACTTACAAATGCATTGATACTGAGCATATAAGTAAAATGTTCACAGACAACATATAAAAAAAAAAATCCCCTCTTGCAATATAATATCCACTTCTAGTGGCTGAAGCTTCATTAAACTTTTGTCTCTTTGTCTTTTCTTGTCCATTTTTGTATAATCCTTTGTGAATAATAATGAATGATTATGGAAAACTGCATAAAAGTAGCCAGGTATTTTCCATGAGACATGCTGGCCATTATTGGTTAACTGAGTGAAGCTTAGCATTCCATCTAAAATATCATAAATATTAAAGCCAGCAACCCATTGTTGAATATACATTATTTCCCTGCTACATACAAACTGAACATCACCAGCTTTACAAATAGCTTCAATTAAACTCAAACAAGATGCACTCCTCCAGAAAAGTGAATGGAATTACCATTTCTGATGAAAATTTTTTAAGATGGACCTTGTAAATTACAACTGCCCTCTGGCTGATTTAACATGTGAATAATTCTTTGCTTTTATGATAGAATAACCAATTTGCTAAAAAAAAAACAAAAAAGTGCCGGTGACAAATACGTCAGTGAGTTATGATTAGGATGAACTGATTCCTGATAATTGATCTCTCTTTATCATATCTTGTGCCATGCATTTCAAGCTTTGTTGAAAAAGAAATGAACACAAGTGACTGAAAAGAATGCAGAAACAAAGCTGTACTTGTGCTATATGTGTGCATGAGAAAAACAAGGAGGAATGTGGGAAACAGAGATTCGAGAGAGAGAGAGTTGATGGAAAGGAAGGAAGCCAGCTATACAACAATCATATTAGGGAATTGGGTCGCATCATTGTTGTTACGTGAAATGAGGTGCCCCACTACAGGTTGGTTCCAGGCAGAGAAATGAGAGATGAAAAGGAGAAACAACAGTAGTCAATTACAGGAGTGCATGATTAACCTAAACTAATTAAGACCTCTGAGTAATGGAGGGAAAAAAGTAACCCCTTGATTTAAAATGTAAAGCATTCATATATAGACCACCTAGGTTTTACATGTCCCACACACCTCAGTCTAGATAAACAGCTGCCATTATGTATCTCTAGAAATTACATCTAAATTCAACAGATATGCAAAAGCAACTATGTTATGCAGGAAATGTAACTACTACTTATCAGTTTTTACATTAATGTGAGGATTTTTTTAATTACATATTTGGCAACTTACAAATGCATTGATACTGAGCATATAAGTAAAATGTTCACAGACAACATATAAAAAAAAAAATCCCCTCTTGCAATATAATATCCACTTCTAGTGGCTGAAGCGTCATTAAACTTTTGTCTCTTTGTCTTTTCTTGTCCATTTTTGTATAATCCTTTGTGAATAATAATGAATGATTATGGAAAACTGCATAAAAGTAGCCAGGTATTTTCCATGAGACATGCTGGCCATTATTGGTTAACTGAGTGAAGCTTAGCATTCCATCTAAAATATCATAAATATTAAAGCCAGCAACCCATTGTTGAATATACATTATTTCCCTGCTACATACAAACTGAACATCACCAGCTTTACAAATAGCTTCAATTAAACTCAAACAAGATGCACTCCTCCAGAAAAGTGAATGGAATTACCATTTCTGATGAAAATTTTTTAAGATGGACCTTGTAAATTACAACTGCCCTCTGGCTGATTTAACATGTGAATAATTCTTTGCTTTTATGATAGAATAACCAATTTGCTAAAAAAAAAACAAAAAAGTGCCGGTGACAAATACGTCAGTGAGTTATGATTAGGATGAACTGATTCCTGATAATTGATCTCTCTTTATCATATCTTGTGCCATGCATTTCAAGCTTTGTTGAAAAAGAAATGAACACAAGTGACTGAAAAGAATGCAGAAACAAAGCTGTACTTGTGCTATATGTGTGCATGAGAAAAACAAGGAGGAATGTGGGAAACAGAGATTCGAGAGAGAGAGAGTTGATGGAAAGGAAGGAAGCCAGCTATACAACAATCATATTAGGGAATTGGGTCGCATCATTGTTGTTACGTGAAATGAGGTGCCCCACTACAGGTTGGTTCCAGGCAGAGAAATGAGAGATGAAAAGGAGAAACAACAGTAGTCAATTACAGGAGTGCATGATTAACCTAAACTAATTAAGACCTCTGGGTAATGGAGGAAAAGGAAACACTAGCCGTCCCTTTCCTTTTACAGTGTGAAATCCCAGTGCAGGATCTGCACTGAGGCTGCCTTTGTTCTCAGTGTCCCAGTCCTCAACCAAGCTGAACGACCATCTCTACTGTAACACTCCCTCTCTGTCTCTCTCTCCACTTTGCGATTGTTTCAGTCTGTATGTGTATGTGTAACAGTGCGTATGTACTCTTGCTTCTGTTGGACAGAAAATCTGCCATTTGAATTTTTTGAATTAGAAGATGTTATTGATAAACCCCAATTCATTAATTTAAAAGACGTTCTACTGTAGCTGGGTACATGTTCCCTTAAAATAATACCAATATTCTTAACTATTAATTCTACAAGCGACATCTTGAACGCAGCAGTTGTGATAAATGACTTCCCAAACACAAATCTTCATTTCTCTCCATTCCAATGAGTTCACGATTTTTTTATCTTTAAACTAATGAGGCAGCTGAGCTCCACAACCGTAATAAGGACAACTTCTCGATTTTTACATACCTTCTTAAATTCACCTTTAATGGTACTTGCATATAACAATGATATCCAAGTTTTACATCAAAATTTGAGGAGAAATCTCAGCTCTCTTTATAATGGAGCACCTACTATTCCTAGAGCACTATGTAAAGAGATAATTTGGCCCTAAAGCTGAAAACTTGTAAATTTGAATTTTTAATTTTTTAATTATCTTGTAAAACATACCTTTGCTCATGTAAATTAATACTTTTAGTGTTTGAAATTGGTTTAACAAAGTGTTACATTAACAAAATCTGTGTACTATATAAATAACACAGTAGCAAAATGTACAAAAAATGTCTAACATGAAGTTTTGTATAATCTTTGTAAAACCGCTGCAACAACATCTTCGGCGTAAACCGTCTTATCATTTTTAAGCCTCTCTGACTCAATGAAAACTGCAGTGTTTCAAAGGTGATGGGTAGGTAGGTCGGTGTGTTGAGTTCTCTTCTCTGCCTCCTAGTGACTGTGAGTCACGTGGGATCATACGTGGAGAGTCCACAGATTTGAACCATATTTCTGTTCTGTATAATTGCAAGGATATTGAATAAAATATCAAATAAATGATCAACAATTGGAGCTTACTAAATTGAAAACACATAACAGGCTCATTCACTCTCTCGCCAAGAATTAGCAGAGAAAATCAGTGCCACATTGTTACAGTAAATATGCAGCTAGAGCCAGCAGCTGGTTAGCATAGCACAGAGAATGGAGACAGAGGCGGACAGCTAGCCTGGATCTGTCCAAAGGTAACAAAGTAAGCAGCAGCAAGGAAGTATCAGTAACTTCCTGGATTCTTGGCTGATCTTTGGGTTTTCTCTGGGTTAAACAAATAAGATACATTGTCTTAATTAGTGGGTTTAATAGATGCTACCCTTGCAACCTACTAAGATATGAATCTTCTCATCTAACACTACACGAAAAAAAAAAAATAAATGTATTTCCCAAAATGTTGAAGTTTTGCTTTTACCTAATATCAGTGGCAGCATTGTGGTACATTGAACATTGTGTCTGTAGACCTCTAGATTCATAACTTTGAAAAACAAAATCTTGCCCTCATCATCAACAAAATCTTTTCACAAATCAACAAAACCTTAATCAAGGCTTGTAACTCATTTTCTCACTAACATACTATATAGTGTAGATTCTTAACGTTCTCTCTTATATCATTAGCATGTTTAAAACCAGACAAATTTATACAACCAAATTTGAGTGACAGACAGATGATTTTGATGATGGTCCTTTAGAATATCTTTCCGGCTGTCGCTTTAGCAATGTCAATCACAAAAACAAAAGTGTGGCTGTGACAGAGATGCCCATAAGACAATGCAACTGTACTGTAGCACTGCAAAAGATAACACATTATTCAAACAGCCTCTCACTCCTATTTTCATACATTTTTGCCCATTTTCTGATGCACGAATACACTACAACAGGTGTGCATGTTGTGTTTATTGTAAATAGATTGGATTGTTGGTTGAGGGGACAGGTGAAAGGGGAGCTGATCTTAAAACTCCTGTCATACTTAGACTGACTATTTTATAAAGGGAAGGAATGAAGCATCCTGTTATGCTAATTGTATTACTGCACTTTTACGCTACTTCACTGTGATGACAAAGGCATATTACACTTCATGCTTGTTGGTCCACTGCTTACTTGATGGATCATGGGACATCCAGAGCAAGACAAGCATCACAACAGACAAATATATTTGCATAAACTAAGCAAAATAAGAAACCAAGGAATAGGGGGAGATCAATAGTGTTTGCAAATTTGGATAAAAAATCTTGTCTGATTATGTTAATTTATGCTCAATGGTTGATTGGCTGGGTTTGTTTCTGGGAGATTTTCTCCTTAATAACATGCTAGTGGTGAACGCCTGACTGGCTGGATGTAGATCAATGGATGTTTCTCTTTAATCAGGACACATTAATGCACAATTCGTCTCACAGGTGACCTGGATCCACACAGCTTTGAAGTTGTCAGTGATCTTCACTAGTCATCAATTTATAAGAGCTCATGATTTAGAAAACTCCCCGTGCTCAGTCTCTCTGCATCCTGGGAATTTGAGGAGGCGTTTTCCTGTCTCTGCTTTGGGTATGCCTGGTGCTTTTAGGAGCCTGCAGGGATCAAAATGCTGACATCAGGCAAACTATTTGGAATTTCTTAATCTATTTTCTCAGTGTATATATATATATATATATATATATATATATATATATATACCACACACAAACACACACACACATCATGCATTATATAATTTATATTAATTAATTGATTAATTAATTAATTAATTAGATAATAAATGTATATATATGTGTATGTACAAACATATACACTCAAACTTACATTAATAAGCCAATGCCTTCCAGTTGTTGTTGTGGTCTGCGTTCAGTCTCTGTGTCAACCATATTAAAATATCCAACATTTTGATAAAAGATAAAGTTATATATCTGCTCCATGGAACCCAGGCATATAAGGACTGATTAAAATCAGGGGCCCTCACTGAACACAACTTTTGTCACATTGTAACATAGCCTCTGTCACTCAAACTATGGGCAAAGTAGAACCTAGACAGGAAATCACCACATCTCAACTAATGATAGAGATTCTCTGACATTACATTATCTGAGCTGATTTTATTCCCCCAGATAGTCTGGCTCACACAGAGCCTCCCTTTGACTCTCCTAATGAACTAACTTCCTATTCAGGTTGAATCTGCTCCAAATGCCAACTTTTCCACCATCTAATGTCACATTTCCATGTTCAAACGTCATTGTTTAAATATTTGTTTTTTACATTGTAGTAGTCTATAAGGACTAATTAAGCTGAGTCCAGATGTCACAATACATTGTTATGCATCCGCTGCTCTTATTCTTGATATTACAGTTAGTGAGGATGAGATCAGATTGTAAATATGAGATTTGAGATTAACTGTCCAGCGATGTCATTAGACTTTAGACCAGATCCAGGTTTAACATGTTTAGTGTACTTTGATCTAATCTGCAATTCAGTAGCAGTGGATTCCAAAAGTAGTTTAGTGATCTATGAATTTCTGTTCAGAAGTCATAGGAAGATTGCAATATAATGAAAAAAAGTTTCTTTATTCATATATATACATACATATATATATCATACATATATATTTACAAAATGTAAAATTACTTGGGATGAATTTGTTTGCTTTCAAGATGATTTTAGATATCTCATAAAAATAAAAGAAGACATATCAGGCCATTTACCTTTGCGTAGAAACTAAAAGCTTGGAAGTGTGCTGAATAAACCACAGCATTCAGTGGAAACATAATTTAATTAAACCACCACTGACCTGTTTTTTGTAGCTTGACTTCAAAAACTACTATGGACTTCTTTGTAAAAGTTAAAATAATTTACTTTGGGAATGACCTTACAGTCTAGGTCTTGTGAATCACTTACTATGAGCATTTGTGTTGATATCCTAGGGCCGCTCTGATGGTGAAAAAAAGATAAAATAAATTAAAAAAAAATCTTTTTTATTCTCACTTGGTACTTCATTTATTAAGAATGCTGTTCATTTCAATTGCAGGAGTTTAGTCTAAAAGATAAGGCACAAAGATGACAAAAAGAACAGTGTGCACGGTTGAGATTCAAAGAAGGCAACAGATCAAAGGAATTTGCACTTTGTATGTGTTAGTGTATTTATTCTTTCATTTATTTATTTGTTCTATTTTCATTTGTCTAGCCAGTTGTTATTAGAGTTGTGGATGCCTCTTGTTGTGCCTTCCAGTAGTTCTCAAATAATGTATTTTTTAGAGGCACAGTGTGGGGTGATGCTGAACAATAAATATTCCAGGGGCTGTATAGATCAACTCTGGCAACCAGAAGCTCCTGTCATGACCAATTAGAAATGCTTTGTGACTCAAAAACTCGCTCACAGGCACAAAGCAGCTGTACCTGTGGCCATTGTTAGTCAACGGACAAAACAGCACCAGTTAACCCCGTGTGGAGGAGGATGAGTTGCAGTCTTGAGTACGACAGCAGTTCCGAAGCTCAGTTCGATGAATATTTTACAACGCCTTCATAATGGGTGCATGTAATTACTGGCTTTCCCATAATGCTTGACTAAGTCTCAAAAAGAAGAAGTGAGGTGGGGAGCATGGAAGGTTTAAATTTGTTTCCCCCACAACAAAATAAATCCTCTAATGTTTTAAAACTCATTTAAGTACTTTGATCACTAACTGATGCATGTACTGATACTTTCTAATTCACTTCTGAGTGAGCACTGCTGCCTTATTAAGCCTCTTGCAAATTTTAACTCAGCGAAGTGGCACTGCCGCTCTTTCAAAGCTATGTGGAATTTGATTTTTCAGATTCTGTTTTTCTTTTCACTTCAGTGAGCTAGTTTGCTTGTAGTGATAGGACTACAAGGAAGACTAGGGGATTATTCCCTGTGCCTGGTTTGAGCCCCAAGAAAGTTTATAGACTTAAGAGGAGATAAATAACTCATCATAAAATGTCTCAGGTCTACCGTCATGTCACAGTTTCCTTCAGTTATCTCACCTTCACTGTCTGTTTTTTCTAGTCAAATACATCAAATACATTGGGAACAAACCAGGCACACAGTCTGGGCTGCCATTCTTAACTCGACCATGACCTGACCACGTATATGTGGCAGAAAGTGGATGAATGGAAGATACATGTACTGTAGTGAGATATTATGGACAAAATAAACCAGGGCCATTTACCGTACTGTATCTTGCTTGCATTGTTAACAGATCATTTTTATTAACTCACTTTTTCCAAATCTTCCAAATTCAGTTTTGTTTTTTTGGTAGTTGGATTTCCATCCATTTATTTATGGTAATTTAAGATGTGTCATTGGTTCAATTTCATGCTTTTTTGTTGAATCAATAAAACACCCATGTGAGAAAATGATGGAAATCCATTTGCAAAAATAAATAAATAAATAAAATAGATAAATGGATAATAGTGATCCACTTGAGTTGATTTTCATGACCTCACAGATCTGCATGTTGGAGCATATAGCAACTTAGGACTGACAGCTCCAGTGGGAAGCGTATTACATCACAGCCAATACACAGAACATTATTTTAATATACCTAAAATGCAACAGACGCATCACATACCTCCAATATAGAATATCACAATGTTTTACAGGTACACACTGCAGCACCACAGCATACAGCACACAGTGTAAGTTTCCTGTCCAGGAGCTGTTAGTGCTTGATGAGTCGAGAGATTAATGTGAGGAGTACAGTGTCTTTATTGCAGTGAGGCAAAAGCCGGTTTAAAGTGTTTTGTCTCACTGGCCAGTGATTTGTAGTGTAGGACCTCTCAGATAATAAGAAAGCATGAGCTTCGGTATACAATCCAAAGTGCTTTATTGTTCATATCCATGGTATATTTGTTATGAACTCATATTGCACTCCTATATTTCCATAATTGTTGCATAACCTATAGTTGGTGCATTAAAGACACTATATGTAGGAGTGTGAAGCAATTAAATTTATTAATTGTTCTTTTTTTGCAACTGTGTAAACAGACTCTAACTTAACTTAAAAAAATTAGACCTTCCACAACTTTCTCATTTACCTGTAACAGTCTGTGGACTGATTTCGATATAAAGGACTTGGGAGGAATGTTGTGGGAAAATCTAAAGGATGTGACATTCGTGCACACCTCCATGTGCCTTGCCTCAGTATTTTTCTTCACCTTCCCTACATCACCAACAGTGTGCAAGCTAGCTAACATTAGCTTAGAGATGGAGTCTATTAATGTCAACAAATGACCGTCTCCCAGCACAAAAAAGAAGTCTGTTCTTTAGAAACTGTTGCTTTCTAGATGCTATGTTCATCATCTCCAGTGTAAAATAACTTGTTCCAGTCCTTTCATCTGTTTTATAACCGACATTATTTGGGGAATTTTATTGTCTCAACCCACTATCACACCCATTCATTGCAGTTACTTGACAATATAAAAGGATTATTTTAATATTTTAAAACATTAGTGCATCCATTTTGTTATTTATTCCATCTAGCTCACTAACTAAAACATAATCATCCAGCAAAATTTAGCTATTCTGATGTTTCTGAGCAAAAGCTAGACAAGCAACATCTAGCTGGCTAAAGCTGACATATCATATAAATGCAATCAGTGCATCATGCAATAAGAATGGATGAGCTCAATGTCACTAGAATAAATAATGTAAGCCAGCAAGCTGATAATAATATTACACTTTATAAATTCTATTTAAAGGAACAAAACATTATTAAAACTATAGTCTTGCATAGCCAGACCTATCTCCACTCTTCATCATATCTCTGTGCCAGTGCTGGAGAGTCAAATAAAGTCTAAAGTCTTATAGTCAAACTGTGGTCAATTATATAAGTTTATTCATACAGTGTATGTCATGCAGCAGGCATAGACACAGTGTGATCCAAGATAAAAGGAAACATTATGTGTGTAATTTCCTTAAGAGTTAAACAGGCACTGCTATTATCATCCTATAGCAAAAAACAATCTAGGGTCAATTTCTGCATTTGTCTTTTCTATCAGTTGTTTGGTTTCAAGTAAATGCCCCCCTGAAAGTAAAACCAGTTTTCTCCCATCATTTAATTTCTAAAAGGAAACATGCAAAAATACTTTCATTATAAATATAATTAAGTTTCATTTTTAAATGGCCAAGAAGCATATTCCTTTTCTGAGGATTTACAGAGTTTTAAAAATATACACAAACTTTGCTCTTTAGTATATTATGAAGGGTAACTGGCCTGTAAAAGTTTCAGAATTGTTAATTAGATTTCACAGTTTGTCAAATAGAGCATATTAAAAAGCCAAATTATAATCAATACACATAATTTGCAGTCATTTCTATTCAGTATGTTCTAGTTTTCTGTGTCCATTGTGTTTTATGTTTTCTTACACTGATCACTGACCTTTGTTTTTTTTTAAACAGCTCAGTAAAGGAGCCTATTAGCGGAATCATTTGTTTTTTTGAAGTAGTAGATAATAGCTTCATGCACCAGATCAGTAGATCAATCAGGCTTTCATTACTCATTCACAGGTTATTTTACCTGCAGCACAGCATATTAAAAAGATAAGCTATTGGTCTTATGGTACCGTACACTAGCTGCTGACATATAATCACCAAACAAAATTACATATTTCTATTGTTATGCAGTCTAATAAAGCAATTGCACTTTGAGCAAAAATCAAAAGTTGCTCTCAGTCTAACAAGGTTAAATGGGTAATTTATAATAAGCCTGTTGCAAAGCCACCTCTGCTGCATGGAAGTTCAGCTGCGGTAGCAGTGGATGCACAGGGATGACCACACGCACACACAAACCCACACACACTTTAGACACACATATACACACAATGCAAGTTTGGCATGACCCTTATCCAAACCTGGCAGGCTAATTACAGCTCAGGCAGTGGGAATCCATTGATTTGAAGTTAATGTCAATAGATGTTAGCACACCTTTGTGTCGAATCCATATTATGATCTTTATCTTAATGGCTCGAGGAAAATGCTTCATTAAGGCTCATTAAAATAATGTGAAGCATTAAGCATTATTTAGTTTACCATTTTGAATTGTCAGATTTACTTTTAGAAAAAAGCATAATGCTCAGTATTTCAATAGGCAGAAACAGAGAAACGCTGGTGTCTATATAAAAAACCTTTCATCATACAATATCCAATGATAATTCTTATTTTATTTTACCCTACATGGAGCACCGGATGGATGGCACATCGGGTGAACCACAGCAAAATACAATAATATAACTTTAAACTTGTGAAGTTTTAAATATTTTTGATTAGATGATTGTCTTGACAATTGGATAGACGACAAGGAAGATCTATGAATAATTTACAAATATTGTATGACCCAGATCTGCCAGGTAATGAATATCTGGTACCAGTGATATAACCATTTGAAGGGAATGGTCCTTGGACTATAATGAGCTGTGAAATTACATCATGGATAGAGAAGCAAGGGCTCCAGTCTGCCAAGTGCTTCCCGCTAACTTGGGGAAACTGAGCAGAGGACACCGAGGCAGAGGACAACTTCTTAAATTCTGATACTGAGTAGAGGGATATTGCGCAAGAGGCGCTCAGCGATTTGAATGCTGAGAGCAACATTTTCATGATGGCTAGAATGGTGAATATTATAGAGCATAGTTATTTTAGGAATGGAAGCACTGGAAGAGAGGTAATGGCAGGGAATGATTGACATCTTGCAGGGTGCACTCAGATTCAGAGCACTTTTTGGTCCTCGAAAAACTGACTTTGATTTACATCACCTTCATTTTTTTAACCCAGCAAGGAGAATATACAAGCAATATGGCTAGTTTTTAATTGTTGGAGTGCAATTTCTGTCAACAGCTAAACAGAAGAACCTTCTCTGAAATGACAGTTTGTCTGCACTTATACTGGAAAGACCATCCTTGACCTCAGCTGATGGGTCCTTGTTATTCCTGTCAAACTCTTTTTTTTAATTCATCTTTTTCTTGAAGTTGTTCCTACTGAAGAGGAAATAAGAAAAATGAACAAGAAAATTCCAAGGTCTCACTGGGATTATAATCTCTTTTCAAAGAGACCTGAGAGCAAAAATCTTTCACAAGAAAACAATTAGCAAAATAGAAACAATGATGATAGACAATAAAAGATCTAAAAAAAAAAGTAATCTACAAAACATAAAGAAAAAGCAGTAAAAACAAACCAATTATGGATCAATAGATGGGAATTTTGGCTTTGAACTCCATGAAGCCTTTTAAAATCTATTTCAATTTAGTTCCCATGTTGCTGTATTATTGATAAATTCTCATATAGGTGAGATCAAATCATAAAATCTTAATGTTGTCTTGTGTGTATGAGTAGTTCATGCCTTATCTATAAATATCAATAAACTCTTTATACAGGAAACAGGTCTGCACAGGATGTATTTTAAACTGTTTTTTAAATTAACCGTATTTCAATCCAGTCATGTCCTCTTGTAGTTTTTATTTTGGCACCTTTTGAACAGCATCAACTTATCCACCATCATTGCTGTAAAGCAGTCAGTGCTGCAGAGGGTGATAGTGGGCAGAATACTATAGAGTTTATCTTTAACTGTTTCATTCTTTGCAGATGTACCTCTGAAGCTATGAAAGTTACTTGTCAGCCTAGAGATGTCCTGGTGTAATTTTCTTGTGAACAAACAAAAGATATTTACATTCAGTGTATGTCAAAACATAGCGTATGTAAATTTGAGCCCATACAAAGGTTTTGAATGCACTTCCTCATTAACATTTGCAAAGCTATTTTTTTAATACTCACCAGTGCTCTTCCTCCCTTCCTTTGTCTGTCAAGTGCTACATTTCTTAGCCAACATTTCCTGCCCTGCCAACGGTCGATCAGCAGAATGGAATAGGATGAGACCAGTATGTTTATTTGCGTCTTTGCGTGATTGCAAGATACAAACATATGGCGACCCAATTATAAAAACACTCTTCCTTAGTGCTGCAAGGGGTCAAAAACTTAACATTTGTTACTTATTTAACCATTTAAATGTGTTACACATGGAAAGTCCAAGCATGGAAATCAGCACTTGGTGGGTTTAGGCTGATCGTAATTTAAAATATGCTCCAGAAAAATTAAACCTGTCCGTTTTGAATTATGCTGTTGTTCAATGTTTGTCACAGTATCTTTCAATTTTAGAGTTAGGAATTTTAAAGGTATTATTACCCTTTTGATCACATTTTGTGTATTTATTGTGCCATTATTCAATGTCTCAATGTTCATTGTCCTTCAATCAACACTTTAAAGCATTGCAATTGAATTTTTCTTAGCTTTTTCCTTCTTCATTTAATTTTACATTTTTTCCCCAAAAACCACTGTCAACATCATGGCAGGACTACTATAACAAGATATCTAAAAACAGGCATCAGGGAGTAAATACCAAACATTGTTTTGCCCAGTCAGGGAAAATAAAAGGAAAAGACACAAGATTTCCTTTCACAGTGAATTGATTTCTTCCTTAAGTAATGCCCTCCAACCAGAATAAGGTTTTTTGTCTATAACCCTCTGAGGTGACCTGTAAGAGCATCTCCTGAAACAGCGCTCTATGGTGGTAGGTGCACCGGATCTTTGATGTCATAGTAACAACAATAAACATGCAATTAAGCTTATAGAACGGTCATGGCTCAGGCTTAGCTCACAAAACCAGCTTGGTTGGGTTTTGGGAAAGATCATGGTTTGAATTAAGATAAGTATGTTATCAAGCTGGAGGACCTTCGTTGTCATGGTTACAATAATAAAGGCTCTTTTTACAATGCCACCCGTCTTCCTCCTTTACTCCCCTAATAATACCACTGATATAGGTAGCGTGAGAATAAAAAGTAACTATGGGTCACAATAATCTGCTTATACTGATAACTCATAGGCCTGTTTTTTAGGGGAGGGCTGTATCTAAAGATAAGACATAGTGGTGACTGTTTTTCTGATACCGTTCAGAAAAACTCTACATCCACTCAGATGCCAACCCCAAAGTAAATAGTTCAGCCAGCCCTCCACTAACTACTGAACCAGGCTCTTACTGAGAGTGGGTGGAGACCACTGAGGCAGAACACATGTCCCCTGATTCAGTTCATTCCTTGGTCACCCCATACATTTCTATACAGTGCATATTTATTTATTTTTTTTTCTATCCTCCTTCATAGCTCTGGCAGTCACACTCGACCCTCCTTTAAACAACTGTAGCATCCCCCAGTCCCTCCCCCCTCCACCTCTCTCTTTGCCTTAGGCCTGTGGGTGGTTCAAATAATTTGCTTAATTTGTTGCCATTCACTCTCAGGACATGGATCAAAGAACTGTTAAATTGCACTGACGTGGAAGCATCTCGGAGTGACTGAGAGTGAAAGAAGGGAGGGAAAGGGAGAGAGAGAGAGGGAGAGAGAGAGAGAGAAAGAGTGGAAGAGAGAGAGAGAGAGAGAGAGAGAGAGCGGGAAAGAGAGAGAGAGGTAAGCCCCCAGCTAAAGAACAAGCCTTCCAACATCCTCACTGCCACCGCTGTATGTGTATGTGTATGTGTGTGTGTGTGTGTGTGTGTGTGTGTGTGTGTGTGTGTGTGTGTGTGTGTGTGCGTGTGTGTGTGCGTGCGTGTGTGTGTGTGTGTGTGTGTGCGTGTGAGAGTGTCTAAATATTTGTGTGCCAAGATGAAGATGCAGACACCTACTCTCTCCACTAGCAGGCCAAGTCTTGTTGCCGTGTGGATGCTGCTGATAATTGCTGAAGCCAAGTAAAATAGTATGTCAATAGACATTACAGCACTACTGCACTTGGCTGTTTACTGGTATGAACAGAGAACGAGTGATTATTTATACTGGGGATGTTATGGGATTAAAATAAAGGGGTTAGCCAGGAATGATGTAAACTTTTTGGATCAGACCCTCATTTCCTGATCCCCTCGCGATCCCAATACCCTGCACCACGACAATTGCAATTTTTACACTCAAACTACTGATCAGCACTTTCTCTTCACTTTTCTGTCCTATTCTTACTAATTCTAATTAATAAGCTGCATGAAAACGTCAACTTACCACAGAGTATGATCATGAAAAAGACCATTAGAATGATGCAATTAGCCAGAGGACTCCGATGAGAGATAGATGCAATCAAAGTGTGAAAAGAAGCAGGGAGGCAGTGTAGCAGTGGGTTGGGGGAAGGAGAAAAAAGCAGATGCTGCAAAAAAAAAAAAAAAAAAAAAAAAAGATCTTCAAAGAGAGGGATGGGGTTGAAAACCCAGGAGAGGGAGTTGCGGGAGCACTTGTCTTCTTAGGCATAAATGTGACAGAGCTCCTCCTGGACCAGGGAAGACATAGAGAACCAATGAGCAGCATGGGATAGTCTCTCTCTCTCTTCATTTATCTCTCTGATTTTTCGCTTCCTCTTTACTTGTTTGTCTTAAAATGTGCAAATGTAGGAAACGCAAAGCATCTGTTGTAATTATAGTGACAGTGACCTGCCATTGGAGAGCCAGGCTGCTTCTACATACAGATAACAAGGCATGCTTGAATACAGTCTGACAACTTTAGCGGACTAAACCTGACTGGTATATACAAGTCATATATTTTGCAGAATATGATTAACACAGTGGCAGTATGTGATATCATTGTACCATACCAGACATTAGTTTTCCCATTAAGGCAATAGATTTCATTCCACAGCAGTCAAGTCTGATGAGTATGAGTTATGTGCCCCACAGTAACAATACTATCAGACACAGCAATGCATGCATTTACAAAAGGAAGCAACTGTATGTACTGTACATACATAAGTGTTAAATCCTGTCCGCAAAACCTTTCTTCAAATGGACTTCAGCACCACGGACAGAGACATTTCTTGTTAAACACGGTCATCTCACGTTATTAATTTATGAACCTCTACAGTTGAAGCTCCCAAACTACCTAACATCTCTTCTCTCCTTTAAATCTATTAAGTACAGTACACAATACAGTAACAACTTAACCGTAGATGTCTCTCATGTTCACACCAGTACTGGCCGAACTAGTTTCAGGTACTATCCACCATTTAAATGGAATTAATAACAAACCGCTTCAAAACTAAGGTCTTATATTCCCCCTGGAGATTTCAAAACTTTATTTTCTGATGTTTTTTTTTCTTGTTTGTTTGTTTATTTTCTTTTTTTCTAAAATGATTATTGTTGTATTGTTTATTTTTCGCTGATGTGTGTTTGCTGTGCTCTTGTGAAAGTTTTCTTGTTCTCTTGGAAAAGAAGTCCTAATCTCAATGAGACTGTCTGATTAAATAAAGATTGAAATACTCCAATTATGACTACATTGCACTTATACATTTTCATTTTGCAGTTGATGGAGCATTAATCAATCACTGTTTTTGGGAAGAGGAACTGCACACTGCCCCCAAGTCCTTGAGCTGGGAATTTCCTTGTTTATCTTATAACAAAATTTTATAACAAATCCAATATTTATCAACATACTTGAAGCAAATAAACACTCCCCCAGCAGCTCAAGCTGTGCCATGCATGAGCTTTGTATTATGTCACTACAAAAATTTACATCAGCCATGAAACCAAATCTTGCATTGCATCTGATTAGTATATCATCCCTTAGTTTATCATTCTTTAGTATAATATTAATGAGCCTCTGCATTTAAATCCCATTTCCCATTTTCAAGTATTTTAAAGGTTGGTTTTTGAACATAATTGTCACTGATTAATATGACTGTATCTTAACTACTGTAAATGTTGGCTTCTTTTTTTAAACAGTATGTATCAGGAGATGGCCTTTGAGAATGTTGGTCCCATGGAGGAGGTGGACTCAAACCTCTATAGGTGGTGTGACTTCTCGTTTATCTTTGCAAGTCTAGTAGTTGTCCTCCTCAGTTCCTGAACAAATGGCTGATGACTCAAAAAACCTTTGCACATTTTGTATTTATTGTGTCTCACATCATATTCTCCCTTTCTGCTTCCCCCTGCCTGTTTCAAAATCCGATCAACTACGGGGAACAACAACAACCCCTGGGCTACATACACACTGAGAATGACAAGTTTTGATGAAGATTTGGTTTTGTATTTGTGCCATTTCCTTTGCTGGGAATTAGCCATGTTTTGGTGATCGCTCCTCAAGTACGCAGATTCCACCAAAACAAGCTCCCCATAAAACAGCATTTTGCAGGGGCATCTTTAGTCCATCCTAGGCTTAGCACCTCCGAAGATGATGGTGATTGGTCTAAAGAAATACAAGTTATATGGTTGTTCCATTACTGCAGAATGATACTGGGTGCAGCCAGACCTTTGACTGGCTCCAGGTGCAAGACTACAAAGTGTATATGCATTAACTGGTATGATTTGAATTAAGGTTGCTCATTCCTGAAGTGCCAGCTAAAATGCAAGCACTTCAGGAACTTCCGGAAGAAAATGCTATCTAAATATGGAGAATCTTATTATAACTGGGAGCAGGTGCTTTTCAGTGTTTTTACCTTTTGAAAATTTTTAGTACCCTCTTATTGAGACGATAAAACAATTTGAAGTAGCATTCACAGACAGATTCTTAGTAAGCTGATCTGTGTGCATTGATGTGTTGTAAAGTATGTCTGAAAGTTTATTTGATAAAAAAAAAGAAAGTTTCTGAATTTCCTCAGGCACTATTCTCTAGTTTGGTGTAGTCGAAGTATTTCCTCTAAACCCATAGCCTCTAAACTGCCTATTTCAAATAAAACCTTGGCTGGGATATATGTGGGTCAATATCCAGAGTACCTTGTGCAGGTAAACAGACTTACGATTTCCTCAGACTTGGGGATGCTACCTGAAAACACTTCAGTGAAACCAGTGTAGTCAGTGGCTGGGATGGGATTGCTGAATCATCACCGAGGACCTGGGACTGTAGATGAATTGAATTGACTTGGAAAAGCTTGAGTAAACTTTTGAAACTATAAATCATATTCTACTATACAATCTATTACTCATCTATCTATCTATCTATCTATCTATCTATCTATCTATCTATCTATCTATCTATCTATCTATCTATCTATCTATCTATCTATCTATCTATCTATCCATCTTACCTAATCTGAAAATATTAAATATTTAGCATGCCAAATGTAATAAACCATTTTGAGTACAAAAGAGCAAGGACTATTTTTCAGAATTTCTTTATTCCCTTCATATTCTTACCTGCAGTCAAAGAACAGCAGGGTGAAAAAAAATAGTATTTACAGACTTTCTTCCAAGATACATCTTTATCCTGGCAGTCTGGACAGGTTCTACTACCTTAAAAACAAAAAAAAATGCAAAGTGTGCGTGCTGCATCAGATGATGTGTAAACATGAAAAAGGAGATAGAATATGAAGGACAGAATAATTGTAATTTGTTAATTTTTTGGAAATTGGAGTTGTATTTAAAAAAAAATCCCACACCTATCAATGTAACCTTTGATATTTTAAAACATCTATTTGTTGTCTGATATATTCTTGTATCCCAGGTGAAATAGCTTTGTTTAGCATTTTCAATATGTGCTTGACATGCCCTTGACATCTGCTTAAAGATTTTTATAGAAGAAAAAGCCAGTACATTTGGAAAATCAAACAAGAAAAAAGTCTGCAATCCCTTTAAATCCAACCCTGTATAACACTTTGTGTGTAGACAGGGCATTTCTGCATCAGTCAAAGTTATTTTGAAATACTCTGAGAAACTCATACATGAATATTGATTTTTTTCCCCCTTTCCCCTGCTGCCAATTAACCAGTGCCAGATAATTGCCTGTAGGTTGAATCTATTTTTGAGATACTTTAATATTGTTTGTGGGAAAAACCGTCCTGGGTACCACTGTATTCACTCACCACTTATCCATTGCTATGAGTGTTCCTTTGGAAGATTCACTGTAAAGATACAAGAAGGCTTGGTGCCCCCATAAGGAGAATAATACACAAGCTGGGAAGTGTCAGAGATGGCATTAATCACAATTCAGCTAAGACCGCTGTTGGGCAGTTTTTCCAACATAACATTGTTTTAGTCCTGTGAATAATGCACTTAGTGTGTAATAACACAGTGAAAGTGCAAGTGGGTCACAGCACATTTAGACTCTTTTTTAGATGAGTCTGTTTTGCTCTGTTGCTCCTCACTGCCAAGCAGAACACTACATCTGCGGGTACCTCTCAATCCTGAATAGACCAGACACTCTGCCACTTCAATGACTGTGTTCAGAAGCTGAAAACTAGCATCTCAGCAGTACATACCAATTTCTTCTTCAAAAGAAATACAAAGTCAGAGGTAAATGTGTTGTGCTATACATAAAAATAAACATGCAGTGTTGTCAGAAATCATCAGGACAGTAATGTATTTTTCATTGTTTTCGCTATGTACTCCAGCACACTGGGTTTGAAATGGAACAATGACTGTGAGTTTAAAGTGCGACTTTCAGCTCTGAAGGTACTTGAGAGTTTTCTGATGAGGCAACAGTGTCACCCTGTTTATACATTGCCAATTCTAGCAGAAAAGTAATCCTAAAACATGCAGACGAGGAGGGAATTTTCTTAACTGGCCAAATCAGCCAAATCATCAAACTAGTACAGTATGTCTGCATTAAAGAAGACATAATAATCTTGGGATTCAATTCCCAGTCTCCAGTGTCTTGAGGTCCTGTGCATTGTATGCCCCATCTCCTTCCAGACCACCTCCATATGTCTCGCCAGAAGCGACAAAAACATAGCACTAGCTTCATTTAAAAAACATGGAAAGTGAATGTAATCCAGGGAGTAGTTACATTATATGACAAGATGTCTTTGGCTGAAAATGAATAGCGGCTAATAATTCACCGCTCAGCTGAAAGCTTTATTCAGTACGCATTGGACTTTTGGACCCAGCTCTATACGTAGCTGTATAGCTGTATCTCTTTGTTCCAGATCCTGGTTGCTGAGTGTTAGTGGCAACAAGGCCTGTGTCCACTCCAGTCAGTTGTTCCTCAAGAGGAGAGTTATTTAGTTAGTTCAGTGCATTTTGTCTGTGGCCAGTTCAGCAGATTCCGCCTGTTCATTCTGGCAATATTTTCTTGGTTTGTGTTGGCTTGGGCAAAGAAAATAAATACTGAGTTTTCAGATCAGAAATCACACGTGTTGTGTGCTTTGTACTTGTGTGTCAATTTAAATGTGTCAGTTTTCCAACACAGAAACAAACTATCTTGTGATAGTTTAAAATCTCTGTCTCTTATTGCATTGTTCTCTGTAGCAAACATAACTTTTCTGTTGTTAAAACAAACCAAGAGCTATTTGCTGATTTTATTTACTTCTTCTGTCTTACCAATAAAATGCATACTCATAGCCAAACCTGTGTCTGTTAGGTTTTTGACTTCTTTCACAAGAGTCCCATTCAACAAGCCTCAATGGCATCAGCTCTAGCCGCAGATGACAACTGCTGTCAGGATCTGAAACCATCACTGCAGCAAGCGGGCCAAGTAGGAGTGGCTTGAGATAACTTAAACCGGGGTTGGATGACGTGAGGAAAGCGACCAGTAGTTAGACACCTAATCAGGAGGGGAGAGAAGGGCTTGCCAATCTCTAAGGGTCACAGAGCAGCCTCCATCTGTCACTCTGAACCCCCGAGCACTCCAGTTCTCTTCCACTTCCACAGACAGAGAGACACTGGAAACCACTAAAGGCAGAGGCACATGCAGAGCCAACATAGCAGGAGGAGAGTGACTGCTAATGAGAAGAGTTAAACTCTTTACAGGCTAGATACAGTCATGATAGACCTTAAAAGACAGTCAAGGAGCCAAAAGGGGGATGAGAAAAGGCAACATTATCATTTCGATATCAAGCCAAAGAGGAAAACAACCAACTCTGTATTTTGCTAATCAAAACCAGAAATACTTGAATCGAAATCCTACAAAATGCCAGGAGAACATGGCCAATTATAGATAATAGACGACATTTATAGGGTGCTTTTATTGTTATGCCAACATATATACACAGACCTTATGCATAAATTTACACATACCTCTGTCTATCGTTTTAGTGAACCCAGGCTAGTAAAGTTGGCCTTCATTCATGCTTATGATATATAGACATTACCCTAATCTAGACAGCTTATACACTAATGCAGAGGGAAAGGCTTGTGTTCCACAAGAAAGCAAAGTGTACATAATTTACTGTGCTCAGCTCAGCAAACTTATGAAATAATGATGTGGCGTCTGTTTACGCGAAGGGTCCGTTTTATTATTCTGGCACAAAGAGAGAATAAAGCAATCAGCTCGTGTAAGTGGTACATTTAAACAATTTTGTTTGCTTGTCTGCTGTCACTCAGATAGGGCTATTTAAGATAAAGGGGCTTTCAGAAAATTCCCTTGAGCTGAAGCTGCTGAACATAAGGACTTGGAGTTGAAGCCTCAGACTGTGCTGTTTACACAGAACACACAACACATCAAATTAGGATGTGTCTCGAAGTTATTCAATGTACATATTTGAATTCCAATATGTGCCCAGAACAATATTCTCTATGTATTCAAATACATCTGCAATTTATATTGCCATATTTGAGCTGTGTTCTTTCCCAATTCTTTTTTTTTTCTGTTTGTTTTTATTCTTTATTTTTCTTTCCTTGTTTGATCGGCTAAACTGCCTTTAAATCCAAAGCAATGGAGTGTCACTCGTGAAGCTGTATCTGTTGCCACAGTTTTAATTATGGGTATCTCAGTGCAGCATATCCCAGTCGTGCTCACAACAAAATACAACAGACAGCACAAAGGGCCAAAGAATGACAAGCGGTGCGGCTGCCAGAGCTGCCACAATGGTACGAGTAATCTTGTTGTGAAAACGCTGATATGCCTTGAGACACCACATTAGGAGGCCATCCTCGCTTGTCATCAGAACTTTAATTGCCACGGCCAGGTGCAAACAGCATGTAATCTTGTTTGTCAGTTTTATTTTCTAATTTTGTCCTCTTGACAAGCAATATGGGAATAGAGAGGGATTTGGGAGAGCAGGCGGCCGTGAGCTGGTGGGGTGGAGTCGGATTTGGTGAGGCTGTGATAGGAGAAAATAAGGATGTTGAATGTATACATATTTGTATGTGTGTGTGTGCGTGTGTGTGTCGGTGCGCGCATAGTTCTCTTATTACTCCTGTTCAACCTTGTCCCTAGTCCCTTTGTCCTGAGGAATGCTTGGCTCAGTCAGTGCAGAAAATTACCCTCCTGCTCTATTCTTCAGCCTCATGAATATCACACACACACACACACACACACACACACACACACACACACACACACACACACACACTCACATAGAATTACATACACACACAAAAAAATACCAAGGGATGCAAAATGGGATCATCCCTTTCTAGTCTATTCAAACCCCCACTCTATGCTTTGTCCCAAAACACACTGAAAACAATATATAAGGAGTTAAAAAAAAAATAAATAGATAAATAACCAATTGCATCAGGATCTTTAGCAATAGATTCTTCTTTTCATTAAGGGTTTGACCTATTGATTGTCTTACACTGCCGTCTCATGTACTGTAGCTGACCTGAGTCACTTAAGTGAGTGAGCATGGTGGCAGTGAGTGCTGTCTAACACTGTCTTTTACTCAAATTCATTGTTGGCTTGAGGTTCTTTTTTTTTTTTGTCTTTTCTGAGTGTGTGTGGAGCTTAACCTGTGTTTCTTTGATTGTGTGTCTGTGCCTGTATTTATGCAAAAGTAGCTGTGACTAACAAGGCCAAGTGAGTGTGTGTGTTAGTCATAATGTGTGTATCTATGCTTGTGTGTGAGTACAGACTGCCCCCAATCTGACCTCCTCTTTACATTTTTGTTACTGGGGAACAGCTTGTTTGCCCAGGTTTTCAGTTTTTTATCCTTTTGGTGCTGCTTCATATTGTCTCATTCGTGTATTTGTCAAATAGTTTAGCATAGGCAAGGGTCCTTTTGCATGGTTAAGGTTAAGGATGGGTTTTGTTACGAAATGTTATACTGAATGGGGGGAAGCTTTGGTGCATGAGGTGCGTAGAGTACTTTGCCACTTCTGTCTTGATATTTAAATGTTGGTTGAAGCCGTAGATCAAGCCTGTCAGGAAAGTAGAGGTCAGGTGCTATAAAAAGCTTCTTTCAGAGACTATGCTGATACTGTTTTACTCCATAAAAGATGAGGACCAGGTCCACGCAAATGTGAGTGAGGGCATGTGACGGGTTAGAGAAGAAAAGAGCAGCGTGGCACCTGCCACCAAGGTGCTCATCTTCTGCATATCCTCAGTGGCAAGACTCAGCAGCTTTCTCTTTTTGGATTCCTATCTGCACCAGAGGAGAACGGAAATTAATTTCTCAATTTCTCAGTTGGAAAAAAAAAAAAGAAATGAATGAGACTAAAAAAATAAGCTGGGATTTAAATGTATAATTGTGACAAGGATGAAAAAATTACCACGCACCCACTCTGGTTCCATAGAGGTTGCACATTAATGCCTGCTGCATGAAAGTGTTTGTGTGTGTGTGTGTGTGTGTGTGTGTGCATGTGTGAGTGTGTGTGTGTGTGTGTGTGTGTGTGTGGGGGGGGGGGGGGGTTAACTAAACCTCTGGGGCCTAATAGTTTTGTGGGGACCAAAATACTGGACCCCAAGGTAGGGTAAAGGGATAAAGGGATAAGGTAAGCATTATGTCAATGATGGATCCCCCACAAATAAAGTAAAACGAGGATGTGTCTGTGTCAGCTTGTTTGTAAGAATGAGAGGAAGAAAGAAAACAAGAGCGAGAGAGAGAGAAAGAGAAGGAATAATTGTACCACATTCAATTGAAAACTCCGAAATTCTGAAAACGGAGGTATAATTAGTTTTTTTCTTTTAATTAAGTCTAGCACTTTATCGTGTTTTACATAGCACAAGCCACCACTAATACCCTGATGATTAATTGTTTTGGAAACTTTTCACAGTGTCTGGTGATAAAGTTTTAATCAAGCAATGTGTTGTTCTTGCCAAGCCATGTCACCCAGATATTTAATTATTTATGGTTTGGTAATGGTTAATGCACTTTGGCAGTCAAGTAGCTGTGAGAGTACAAGCGACTCTTGTCGTACTCGTAGCAGCCAAGACAGACATCATACTATATTCCTGATGCATGGGAAGCAGGAGAATGCAGGGATGTCTCACCTAAGGGTATAACATGCTACTTTTGCCTGACTGAATACCTGCTGAGACCCGCTATGAAGAGGGCAAGCAGAAGACTGATCAGACGACGGCAGACGAGTGTAAAATATATTTTCCATGTCAGAACAAACTGAAAAATGCATTTCTTATTCCTGACATATCTCAGGTGCATTTCACAGTGAAGCGCTAAATCCAAAGTCAGTTTATATTAAAGATACAGTGCAGCATTCAGATCTGTCACTCTGTCTTTGCCTGAGGTTCGGTTACATCACTGTGTGTTCTGAGTGAAAAAATGTCTGGGTATTCTTTTTTTCTTTTTTCCACAGCTACAGAAAGCAAATGATTGAAGTTTAGGAAAAGTGTGCTTTGAGAGAGAGGACTGCTTTTTTCCCTAAACTTGTGCTATTACAATTAAACAGCCGGCACATCAATATTCCACCTATAGTATTTCTTTGTGCCTCAAAAAAATTGGGATGATCATGCTACTGTCAGTTTCAATGCTCCTCCCCTGCTGATCCTCTGGCTTGCTATAGGTTTGAGGTGACAGGGGTGTTCTTTCCAACTTACTCAGTTTGGAAGGTTTTGGATGTCTTCTTCATGTCTTCGCAGGCAGTTTGATGGTGATAAGTGGAGTGATGATATTGGCTTCATTCTGCTCACATGTTGGTTTTCTGTAGAATCAAGTAGCACCTCTACTCAGTCGTAGGGAAATGCATAACAGACCACTGTGTGTGTTGTGTTTCCTACAGTCAAATCAACATTGCGATCACTGCAAACACTGCGATTGTTCCCAATTCTTAGCCAGTGAGTTATTAGCTTAACAATTGTGACATACATCCCGTAACCTTTACTGAATATTCATTTTACCCCTAACCATGATGTTTCTGTTTGTGGTTATCAAGAAGCAAACATTCATCTCTCTTTGTGACTTCTTTTTACAAGGATGTCATACCTCTTGGGCTGGAAATTACATTGCCTGCCCCATGTAATCAAAACATGGTCATTTCACTTGTGTCAGCAACCAATCTTGAAAGTAAAGATCATGAAATCATGAAATTTTACAATAAATATCTTTACAGGCCATTTTCTCTCTATAGTTTTCTTCTCAGGCACAGAGCCAGAAATCTCCACTTCAGTAGCACTTACATACACTGAACTTTCCAATTTTATTCCTGTTTATACTTTGGAGATTTTAAGAGAGGAGCATTTGAAATATCATTCATAGCCTGATTTATATAACGTCTTACTTCTAAGAAAAGGAAAAATGTATTTTTTTTATTTTTTTTCTTCTGGCAAAAATTTTGTTTTTTGAAGTGATAAAAAGAGATATTAAAAATCCCTTCTGTATAAACCTTTGACTCTAATATTGTATGTAAACATAATGTAACAAGAATTTTGACACTGGCTTTATTCTTTTTTCAGATTTCTGTTCTGGAAATGTATGCAAATTAGCCCATATTTAATTACTTAACTGCTCACTTGCATATTTAAACATGAAATTATTGTCTCAATTTAATTAATCAGCTGAGGAATTTTCATTTGGATGTCCATTACTTAAGATTTTTATCCTATTGACCTCTTGTGTCTTGCCTTAAAAAACTCCAGCATGCAGCAACTTTTTCTGTACCTGCTACCCCACCAGAGGATTGAGGATTTTCAGCCAATATCTCTTTTCAGGGATACCCTGTATATTTGTTAAGATGAATGTATGATACTGAAATTCTCTTTACCTGGCTTTGGCCTTGGAGACAAAATACTGATAAATTTCTATTGATGTTTATTGCTACTGGCAAGATTAATGTGCATATGTAATGTTGCTTTGATTATTGTATTGCCCAAAGTTTGCCTCCATTCATTTCAGATTCAAGGAAGGTCAATAGGTGATTTCAGTTGCAGTCTGTTCTCTGTTACAATGGTAATAACACTGTAAAAAGTAGATTCTGTTCTAA
This sequence comes from Istiophorus platypterus, assembly GCA_016859345.1. Lineage (NCBI taxonomy): Eukaryota > Metazoa > Chordata > Actinopteri > Istiophoriformes > Istiophoridae > Istiophorus > Istiophorus platypterus. Next base: position 19,910,964 of record CM029116.1, read on the forward strand.
TTATAGAACTTTGGGACATGTTAAAGGGAACAGTATTCCCAGAAAACGTGTTCTGTACATTTCCTTTATTGTGACTTATACATCAAACACTCTGGTGTCTTACATAAAATATCACACAGTGGACAACTTTTGCCCTTCATCTCAGAAGCAACAATATAATTACAGTATCTTCCCTTTGGTTAAACTTTTCCCACACTCTGTAGATTTGGTCCAAGGGCAGAGTGCATCCTCTTTCAAAGCTTTCTTTTTCCTTTTTTTTTCGTTTCGACTCCTATGCCCAGACATACACACATTGCCATACACACACACACACAAACACACACAAATAAACAGAGGCACAAATCCCTCTGGCCTCCCAGTCTGCCTTCTTCCCCTGCTGCGCTTGATCATGTGTCCTGTCTTCATCTGCAGAACATAGAGAAATGGCTGTGGTCCCATGTAGCCTTGTTTCCATCCTGCCTTTTCCATTTTAAGCCTCAGAACACCAGTGAAAAGGCAGCTTCATTTAAAAAAAAAAAAAAAAAAAAAACTCTTTTAGGTGTCCATCTACTTACTTGTTAGCCTGCCTGGCCAGCTGCCTGAGGGTCTAGCAGCAATCCCATTAGCAACTTCTGTCTCTTGTTGGATTCAAGGTTTCACCCTGGGAAGTCATATTGATGGGGGAACAACTGACCCTTTGATTTTGATGGTGGAGAGAGAAACTGTTGGAAGGTTTCTAATAAGAAGAGAAGGGACTGAAACTCGTGTATTTCGAGTAAGATGGGACGTGAACAAGATGAAATGTGATCGAGAGGGACCTCAAAAGGCAATGATAGAAGGATTGATACGGGATATGTGGATGTGCTTAGACTTTGTAGTGGGACAGTTTTAAAAACACGGCTCAAATATAAAGAATCAGACTTTTGTTTCATTTCTAACTTAATGTAACTGAAAGATCATCTGAATTTTACAAACAATTGGACTTTGAGTTGTTTCCTCTATGGAACTAGTTTGTGTGCACAGTAGGTGAGCACGGCGTGACAAGACCGGAGCTAAAAACAGGTGTGAGTGTGTATTTGTGTGTGTGTGTGTGTGTGTGTGTGTGTGTGTGTGTGTGTGTGTGTGTGTGTGTGTGTGTTCTGTTTTTTAAACTGATTGGTTGGATAAAATCTAAACTGTGAATTCAACAAAAGCAAACTATAAAGATGTGACTTGGTGAGTTTTGATGTTGGTGCTTTTATATACTTGCCATCAAAACTTGTGAGATCAGTGGCAGATGGAGAGATGAAACATGTCTAACCTATGACTGACATAGGCAAATGTCTTCATTGAAAGTGTTATCTTATGACTCTATTTAGGTGACAGGGTATCAAACAGTAAACAGTATGTTACTATATTTCCTGTCTTTTTATTCATTAACAAAACTCACTGAAATGTAGTAGTCCATGCTGTGCTCAAAGGTATTTCACCACAACACACTTATTTCACTTTCTGATCACTTTCAATTTCTCAAAAGTCTCTGTAATTACTAGGCCCCAAAGCAGCATGGATGATTCTGATTTTGTGAGAACACTGACCAGAGGCAAACAACATAGTAATCTTTAAACTCAACGGAATCAAACTTGCCATGCCCTTCCCAACTGTTTATTTCCTACCTGTACAGCCCTCTGTAGTCCCAAGGCTAAGAGATTATCGTGTTGATCTCAAAGTGTGAATCAATTAAGCTCTCACCACATTTGCAATCAATAAACAGCAAAGCCACTGACAGGCTTTCGCCTCGATCCTTCTCCCATTGTCAAAATGTCCTCTAAAACACCTCAGCCCAAACTCCAGTAGAGACAGCCAAACAAAATGACCATTCCAAGCATGTCTATATCGATGGATACTAAGTAAGGGGACTTTGGGGAACCAGGAGTAACAATAGAAAAGGGGTTTTCAAGAATCAGAGATAGATTTGTGTCATGATTGTCAATGATCTGTTCTGTTGTCCTCTCAGTCAGACAGTGAAGCCCAATTTGTATTCCTGTTTCTTTTTTGTAACTGTCAGGGAGACAGACATGTGTCCATGTTGGCTGCTGGGGCAGTCAATGAGCCATTGATTTGGAGAACTGTGCTGACGTCTGAGATGTGAATGTGATGGATGGGCCACGTCTTAAACAGAGGGTAAAAAAGACAGACAGTTATAACAGAACAAGTACGAGTATGAGACACAGTAGTTCTGAAACTTGATAATTTTCCCACTCATCCATTTCATAGTAAACGCTTCAATGGACATATTTTCCTTTGATTTTCCTTTGATGGTCCTGTTGTTTTTTTTCTGCTTTATAATACACTGAAATGATTGCAGATTCTTTTCCCTTTACCCTCTCCAAAGGTCTATATCCACTTTAGTTGGTTTCAAACATATTTCACTTCAAAGGTGGAAATTTGAGCACAAAACACATAGAATGTGCAGACTGTGCATGTTTGTGGATGTGCTGCACAAATAGCTCATATTCCATCTATTGTTATGTCCTTCATTATTTCATATAGAACACTGCCACTTGTCAAGCCTTCTCTAAATTGACTTATTTACACTACTTTTATGATCTTCCTAGACCCACATGTGAAAAAAAAAAAAATCCACATAAGACTATGGTATGATCAAGACAAAACACAGATATTATGCATGGTGTCTGATGTTCTGTGCACATGTTTACTCATATCTACATAAACTACACACATAGGCAGATAGCTGTGTGTGCTGATCCTCTCAGTTCGTGGTTGCTCAAAGGTGCATTTTGGTCAGAAAACGTCTACGGTATAGAAAAGGCAAATTAAGCCAGGTGATGAATGCCCAGCACAAAAATAAGAGTTATTAGTTCAATAGAGGGTGTGGACGAGCCCTCTTTATTCCATTCTATCAATGTGTATTCTGTCAGAAAAAATAAATACAGCAGTGTTAGTTGATATACAAACAAATTATCTGCTGATACTGCTGTATCAGTTATGTTTGCTTGGTGGGCTCAATGAAGTTTAGCCGCAAAGGAGAGGTTGATGACACACGGACGGAGATGTACTTAAACATGCGAATTGACATTTGACATACACAGAAAATGAACTGACAATGCACACAAACAGTACATAAAATACATAGTCTGTGTTGTAAGAAAAAAGAGGGGTCTTTAACTAAATTCACACACAAAATTCTTCGGTCTTTGTGCATTTCCTCATTCATTGCAATCAGTTGAACGGACCCGATTGCAGAGGTTATTGGCTTTGCGGGAGTAGGATACACTGGCACAGTGTTAGAGGTATCATTACACCGCATGTTGGCCCCATATAGCCTGTAATGATGTTTATAGACTGGTACTGTTTTTTCATTATCATGCTTCAGTATTGGTACCATTTGCTTCTATCTAAGAATAAGAGACAGATGTCTGTACCCACTTCTTTTGCTGATTCATTTTTAAAGAAGATACAGCTCTTATCATTCAATTCATTTAGCACCAACAAGGAAAAGCAACTGTTTCACCTCAACCAGCCATCTTTTGTCGCTTTTTTCGAGGGTATATTTTATCATTGCTCAGACTAACTAGACTGTTTTCAGTGGGAACAACATTGTTACCAAACCAAACACACTACTGACTTCCCTGTGTGTCTTCCTGTGTTAAGAGCATTGCAGTCCCTGGCAGAGACATTTTGAGGACCAGCTGAGTTTCAGTTAAGTATAGGTGAATGCATGCCCGAGCTGGCTGTGAAAGCTATCATTTAATAACATGATGCGTAAATGTGCTGTAATGATGTAAAATGGTGGGTTAACACTCTCAGTCCCTTTTCCTCAACTTACACCATCCACATTAGTCTGAGTGCCTTGATCATCCATGGGAAAACCCTTTGGGACAATAGGGTGGGTGGTGTTGGTGGTGAAGGTGCGGTGGCAAATTCCTCTTTGCATCATATGAAACCCCCATTTCACGGCTGACTAACCTGATGGTTAGTAATAGGGGAGCTGGGGAAATGATGAAGTGACATGGCCAATAACTTTCATTATGTGTCTGTAACCTTGTCCCTTTCACTAATTAATTTTCTACTGACTGTCATATGCCACTGCGGCTTGGAGAGTGGGGAGAAATCCTCACTGGTATTTGCATTCTTTGCATGGTATGGGTGATATTGCCAAGAAGAAGCAGACAATCAAATATTGCTGATACTCCAGTCATAGATCAGGTTTGGTGGTGGAGACCAATATATCTGTTTGCTTTTGCAGAGTAAGATTTGTTTATCCATTCTTCAGCTCCTTTTTATAGATCATAACCTCTTGCCAGATGCAATCTATCCATCTTTCTCTCTCCCACATAGCTGTGAGCTGAGAGGTGTTTTCTTTTTGAAGCTCTGCATTTCCTAATTTTACCATGTTGTGTAGGATCAGTGTATAAAATACTAGGTGCACCTTCCAACTATTGATCTGAATCCATTTTTTGCTAGGTCAATATCTCAATAGTCTGAGGGCTTAAAATGCTTATTTAGCTTGTCTACTCTTCTTCGTGCCTGAAACTGTTTTAATGGGGGGAGGTAACAACTCAGGGTCAGGGAAAAGTTGTAGTTCTTAATATTTTGCACAGACAGTCAACACCAAAGTGTGCTTCAGTAGAACTAATCAATTAGCTTCTTTTATTTAATGATGCTGTGGGTTTATGCAAACCCGTTGCAAGGAGAAGAATCAGCACAATGAATAATAGATCACAAGACTAAGTCTGAACATGGACTAACAGAAGAGAAAGCTCCCTATCAGTTCTTATCTTCTTATTACTGCCGGTACCACACCCACGGTTGCTAAGTGCTCTGCTGTTTAGTGTTTAAGCTGGGATTTCTGGAGCCCATTATAGCTTTATTGTGTTTCCTATGTCATTAGAGCTGTTTTTTTTTTTTCAATTCGAAACAAAATTAAACCTGGGACTGTAACTCTTGCCTTCTGCCTTCCAAACTCTTTCAACAACAACACATTCAGCCCCATTTAAGGGAACCCATGGGGGTCCGAGAATGAGCAGGACCACAGGATTTCAGCACCACCTAGTGGCAACCTCTGAAACAAGACATTGACTGTGGAAGAGATTCAAACTGCATCTCATAAAAAAATTAAAAAATTCTCAAAATTAATGCAAAATGAAGGAGCCAGTTACAAGCATTTACTCCCTGCTGTCAGCTTAGAATATATACACTGAGGTAAAACTGTCTTTACTGTAAAAGATCACTGTCAGAACCATTAGGGGGAAAGTGACAGTGTTGAAGAGAGAGGAATATCTTCTTTGCCATTACTTCCACAGGCATTAGGGAATCAGCACAATGGCTCATAAGCCAAATGGTGGTATGAAACTGTCATTATAGAAATGATAGTGAGAAAAGCCAGAGGGCAATGGAAATGACAATAGAAAACAAAATCATATCACTGTTGCTTGATGTGTATTGTATTTCTCCAGGGTTGCAATATCATCAAACTAGATAGGCTGAATCCCGATGATGCCTTATTTTTTTTTCATTTTTTATACAATCTTAATGTTGATTTCCTCTTTGAAAGCAAACAAAACTAATCCACCACCATGACTAATGGTTCAAACTTTCTGCAGTAGTCCATCTCAATCGGATCAGTTCTAATACACATTCGAACACAGACAGTAATTTCTCTCTATGCTCTAAAGTTTTCTTCTTGTAAACGTGTTTAGTTTTTCCTTAGCGAGAAGTACATATACGAAATGACAATGTTACCACTACAGAGAGCTTCTCAACTTTTCCACTTTCGCTCATATCTAATTATCTTTTGTAAATGGATACAAAGGGCAAAGGGAACCAAACACCTCCTGTCTCTGGATAATGCTGACAACCAAAGACATTGGAGAAAAGAAACAGACTCCTTAACTATGGAGTTGCATTTTGGCATTGGGGCTCAGCATACCACAGAGACCAGGGAACGCACTGATGATGAAAAAGAATGTCCTAGATTTTCAGAGAAAGAAGGGGGCTGGGCAGTGGGAAAGGAGATTAAAGGATATGTTTTGACAGTGGTAGCCCGTTCAAGTCTTGCACCACATTCATGGTTTATACTCTATCTTCCTTTTGCCAGTTCAGATTCACTCGTGATAGGGATTAGGGTCATATTCTTTAAAATTTCAGAAGTAGCAGTCGTCCAAGTCATAAACAAATACACCTGATATACTGGCAGTTGACCAGTGACCATTAGAACAGGTGTTGCTCTTTAAATTAATGAGTTACATTACATTATTCACCAAACACACCTGTCATACGTCTTTTCTTCACCTCCTCCCTTATTCACTCCTTCCGTCCATCAGACCTCATTCTTAACTACAAAAACTGATCAGGTTGTCAAGAGACTGCCAGCTTCACACACACACACACACACACACACACACACACACACACACACACACATACACACACACACATAGAGACACCCACACTTATATACATACACACACATATACCGGCAAGTACACATTCTGCCCCTCATAAATCCTCTATATCAACCTCCCCTCTGCCCTATATCTCTATATCCTCTCACACTTATCTTCAACTAACTGCCTCCCCTCCCTCCCTCACCCACCCAAGGGTAGTCTCTCTCTTTTGTCTCTCTTGTCCCTCTGTCGGTGAGGTATGCCTCTTGCTCTCTGTAATAATAAGCCTTTCAAAAGCTGGTGGTACCACTCTGACTATTCATTATGGCCTGCCCATGGTTCCAGAAAGATCACTTGTTGATGCCCATTATAAGGGTTAGACAGAGAGAGGGAGGGAGAAATGGTGAGATAGACAGTTATGGGTGGGTCTCTGCTAAGCAAACAAAGCCTTGGCTATTTCAAGGCTGTCATGTGTCATGCTGTCCATGGGCCTGTCCACACACGGCTGTCTTTGCGCAAGCCTGTCCACATTATGAATGGTTATCATGGACCCCAACTGTCAATCAAAGCAGTGTGCAGAGACAAGGACTCAAGGCTGGGGTGAATTTATGCACTAACAGAGGATGCTGTGTTTCATTTTGGAAGAAGCTCATCTTTAGAAATCAATAATGATTGGCTCATTTGCATTATCTTTCCCTCCTCCTTTTTCTGTTTTTAATACCAATTTTTCTCCCTGTTTCCCCCTTTTATCTTTTAGGTGTTCAGTTGTCCCTGAGGAGGGGGTGATAATGTGAGTACGCCTCATGCTGGGAAGAAGGTCAGTGACAACACCAGCAAGGATCCTGTATAATTGTATGTCTGATGTGCTCACATTTTCCATTCCGGTGTTAGAAACAGACCATTTTCATCACTTCATTTGAAGGCCAAGTCCTATTCAGAAGGTGAGCTGCATCATAGGTTTTTGTCTTTTTTTTAATACTATCAGTGCACAGCAGTAGATTACAACATGATGACTGGGCATAAATGTATGAAAAAAATACACAAACTTATAGCAGAAAGGATGCGAAAATAAGATATAATAGATAAAAACAGGCAAACTTGTTAAAAAGATCGAATAAAAACAAGTAAATAAAGACAGTTAAATGTTAATGATTATTACCGCCACATTAATTGCTAGTAGTTGATCTGTAAATATTATTATTCGTGAAATGTGCATAATAAATGTCAACAGTATACAATATGCCACTGTGCTTTTATACAAATGCTTGTTTTTTTTCTTTGCAATTGATGCTCATATTTCATTATTGGGTCAGCTGAAGAAAGACTTCATAGCAGGCAATCAGAGGGAGAAAGATTACTTGGGTATAATATTTGTCCACAGTGTTGGAATAGGTTGCCAGAACTAATGGCAAGTATTCCTTTTCAGTGGGCAGCCTGAGCAAATGTCATAGTCTAGGAATCACATTTTTTTGTGGTCTGTATTTAGTGACATGCAATTGATGCTGAATTTTATAATTGATTAATTGTGTTATTGTGTTGCAAAACCCAGATAAATTGCTTTTGAAAATTTCATGACAGCATGTTCTTATCTTCTCCTTCTAGGAGAAACAAAGATTGATGTGTTTCCTTAATAAGTGTTTGTAGAATTTTTTAATAGGGCTTTTTTGGGCTATGTGTATTTTTAGGTAACTGATCATTAGTTGCAGGTGAGAAGTTGTTTGTCTTGGTAGAATTCTCATTTTTCAGAATGTCTTCCAAGATACACGACCCCATTTATTAGAAGTCATATGCCTAGAAGTCAAAGTGAGTACATTCAGTACTACAGCCATGGTCACATTATCTCAAATATTTAATTGACTATACTTATACATGCTATGCTTTTCTTGTCTTATCAACCACTCAAAGTGCTTTTACACTACTGTTACATCAACTCATTCACACACATTCATTGAGTGTTTTTTCTGAAAATTTAACACTAACTACATACACACACATTCAAACACCCATGACACATCAGGAGCAATTTGGGGTTCAGTACCTTGCCTGATGACACTTCGACATGTGGACTGGAGAAGCTGTTTTTTGATGGGTGCCTTACCAGTCTCTGTTAAAGACAATGTTTTCTATTCACTGCCCATTATCTCAGCTGCTCCTGTATTAACAATGGACACTTTACTGCAGCTTTTTCATAATGTGATAATTGAGGTCTCGGTCAAATGTGCACATTAAAAACTCTGCCTCCACCATCTGCCTTTTGCTTTTAGGGTTGCTACCTTGGCTGCACTATACTGCTCAATAAAAACAAGTTTCACTGAGAAGACTGATGCACCTTCCTGTATATTGTTTGTGTATAATGGTCATGGGAAGGAAAACGATATTAAAGAGATGTGCACTGATTTCTGAGACACCAAATAAAAACTGTCCTATTGCCTTGGGTTTATGAATTATTTGCAAATTGTCAAGGAACAAAGGTGTCCTCCACAATAAAGCAGACTAATGTTCAGTTTCCCCTTCACACAGATAAAAGGTATAAAGGATTACACCAATGTAACCACTGCTGCTAAGCACATCATCACCACATAACTGTCCCTGAATAACTGAAAAATAAACTAATTCCATTCTGAAATAGAGCAAAAATAACGATAGATGTCACTTCAGGAAGCCCCCTACATTTTCCTGTTTGTGCTTCACTGCAGATGGTATCCATCCTGATCAAGAGCACATCAGTGTTTTCTTATAATCCCTTCACTTGTCGAATTTTGGCTAAGATTGTCTCTTGCGTCACATAACTCCAAAGTTATGCCCGCTTAAACTGTGGGCCTTAACCATAATTGCACGAAACCAGAGTCATGAGGCTTTTTGATTTCTTTGATTTTAGCATGAGGGCTGTTTTCCCATATATGGAGTATGAAATAAGACAACATCTGAGAAGTATCATTGCTGTTTCCGTTGACACAGAGGGTGATATTTCTGGTGAACTACTATTACTCAATAAATTATCTCCTTTCTCTGGAATAGGAATTGTTTGTTAAAAGTTAGGAGGTGGGATTGTGCATGTTGGTCTATGATCTGAAATGATAAATGGATAGACTTGGTGTCCAGGATTATCAACTTTTCCCACTACAGAGATAGTAATTAAAAAGAAATCAACTTCAGAAAAGCTTTTGTAGAAAGATTAATAATACATATACACTCTGTTTTGTGAGTACTATAATTCACAACGATGCGTAATCACTTAGAGCTAGATCTTTCATTTATTATTTTACCATGAATACCATGTTTTGATTGAACACATTTGCAGTGTCTGAATTTGAACCAAGAACAGAGAACTGAGAGCTGTGTTAAAAATCTCCTCCCATTATTCTGTCCCAAAGAAAAAAAAAAAAAAAAACACAGTTAATTACATGGCTATTTGTATTGTTTCTGTCTTAATCGTTCAAATGTTTCAGCAGAAATACCCGGTGATTAAGGCATTAAAGTGCTAATTTTTTTTCCTCGCTCAAATCAGAATTTTTACCTTCAGACTCCCACTTAATGAAAGATTTTGACATCCAAGGTGACCTCTTTAGTGAGCAGCGACTGAAAGCAGTTTAGTCACAGCAGTATGTTGGGTTATGCATGAGTTTTGGGTGTCATGTCAGGAGCTTTGCAAGGTGCAGACCAGCACGTTCACTTCAACAACTGCGTTAATTGAATCCACCCAGTGCACTCTTGTTGTGTCTGATGAGCACGAACAGGAGGCTAAAAGGTTGGATATTTGGAGAGTATGTAGCAGGAGTCGTAAGGTGAGGGGGCAAGAAGGTGTTTAAAAAAACACCCCTAACAGACACACATTAATATGCATATGTTCTCAATAATCATCCTTTGATTCTTCTACCCTGTGTCTGCCCTCACTATGTCTCAGACCCTCAGGCAGTACCTGGGGCTAAAGAATTTACAAGGCTCTGACACTGAAGCATCCACAGTTGGGGGGGTTGATGATTAAGAAAGTGCAGTGTGTGCATTTGTCTAAGTGTGTGTATGTATGTGAAAGAAAGTAAAGGAGAGAAGACAAACACATGTTGTCATCAGCCTCTTTTAAGGGGCTCCAGGGACATCAGAGATACCATTACACTGGGCCACGTTCAGCAGAGAAGATGATATGTGGAGAGACTGTAGAGCATCAGTAGACAACAGCACAGACCTGAGTCAAACAGATTTTGGCAGGGTTTAGCATTTGTTTCAAGTTCTGTGGTTTTCAACTTCACTGTCTCACAGAAGTCCTCAAAATATCAGTGTAGTTGTCTATCACTGAAACATACTTTTGCTGACTTTTACAGGGGGTAGACACAGTAATGTAAACGCTGAATGGAAGAACATCTGGCAAATAGCCCATTAATTTTAACATTAGTCTTTTAATGCAAATTCAATCATCTGTTCTCGAATTACAGGTAAATTTGTAGAAAAAAAAAAAAACAGCATTATTATTAAAGCTGTACTGTATACCAAGACTAGTTTCATATTGTAAACAATCCTGAGAAATAGAAAAACTAATTCAGATAAGATAAATAAATATAATACTTCTTATTGTCAAGCTGCTCTATACATTAGTTTTTCCAGTGATGACATAGTTAAGTGTGCTTTAATTTCAATTTTCATTATTTAAGTATTGGTGTATTTAAGCAAGTATTTAAGTAAACTCTATACTTGAAGTGCACCAGACAAATTAATTATTCGTAAATCCTATTTGAACCAGGCCTGGTATATAAATATAATTAATACTGCACAAGTTGAACATTTCTGCAAAGGCATATTTAAATAACATAAACAATTATCTCAATTTGAAGTGTTGGTTAATTGTAACAAGTTAGCTCATTTCTATATAGGCAGCATAATATAACAATAAAATAGGGAAGTAAGAGTACACCAAAATGTATGTCAGTATGTACATTTGCATAGAATGTAAATATCATTCCAGCTGTATTGTAGACTTAGAAGGAAGAGAGAGAGGAAACCCACATGACATGTAAAACAGGCAGGGCGTGCATTATGAAAGCAGTCACACAAAGGAAATGTCACTTAAAGTGTTCCTAAAATAAAAAGAACTGAACTAATTATGCTCTGTTGTTGTTTATAAGATACTGGTGCCTCCATCTTTTATTCATCAAGACGCTCAGCTTCTGGAGGTTCTGTCTTTGTCTCTCATGCTCACTCTCTCAAATCTCATTTCAAATAGAACCCATTGAGCCGTGGAACTGCATTCCGAATCACAATGAACTTGTTTCTCCGCAGTAAGAAAACAACTGAGGAGGAAAAAAAATGGCAAGAGTGAAGCTTTAGCATGGCAAATGGATGGGGGGGGGGCTTTCTAAATAATACCTGACAATCACTGCTGCACAGCAGGCAAAGATGTGGATTCAAAAAATGGGAAGTAGATGGCTTGTTTTGGTATTGAGGGCAGGCCACCAGCTCATAGTCAGTCAGCCTCAAACCCGTGTGCACTGGTGCGCTCATTTCTGATACCCAGAGATACAGACACACAAAGTAACAACAGACAGGACAAGCAGGCATACACACAACCACACACAAAACAAGTCTTTGATTTGGGAGGAAACCTTTGGAGGGAGTGTGAATTAACTGAGTTAGTCATCCCTATTACAGACACTTTGCCTCAGGAGGGCCTCTTAATGTGAGATTTACATTATTTAATGGTGAATTTCACGCTCATCTTCTGAACTGACCAAAGTGTATATTCTGGCTATACCTCATTAGACAAACTGCAGGATTTTCTCCTCATGGATATATTGTACCTGCTTCTCTTCCTTTGGGACTCAAAGGCACGTTACGTTTCTCTTTCTACAGCCACTAGTTCCCTTTGGGAAAAAAATAGTGTCACCAGGGGATTTGAAGTTAACAAGATCCATCACAGTTTGACAGCCTTTAGTGAGGGTACACAAAGGAATTTATATTGTAACAAGTCTCAAAAAAGATTTCCAAAAGGTACAGAAAGCACTCTGAATACCCTGAATAGTTTTTGGCTCACTAAGCTAGATAAGATGAGAAATTGCCAGAAATGTTTTCTGAACAAAGTTTTATCCATCAGTGCTTTTATATCACTGCTTTTAAAAAAAAAAAATGACAGGAACATTAGATTGAAGTATATTTGGTTTCTCTGATCTTTCCTGAGCTGATACATCATCATAATTTAAGTAACAAGTCCCACACTGGGTTTGTAGGTGAAATGCTAAAGTGCAAGTTATTTTTGCGATGCCCAGAAAGAAAAAAGCAGTCTGGAACTCACAGGGACCTTCAGAGTTGATATGCTCCATCTCTAAGCTGCCATCTGGCCTTGGCTTCTGTTAATAGAGGGTTTTGCTCAGAGATGGCCAACACGTGGCTAGAGACAGACGGGGGGGGGGGGGCAGAAAGAGGAGAAGGCAGGAGGTAAGAGAGAGAAACTTAAAAGTGAGATTCCTAACAAGAAGGAGTAGGGGAGGTAGATGCAGAGGCAGAGCAAGAAAAACAGCAGGGTGTACACAAGTGAAATTAAGTGAGAGAAATATGGGTAGGTACAGAGAGAATGTGGAAAAGGGGAAAAACGTAAAAGATGAGCAGGAGAGACATAACGGGAGAGTGCAGTGCACTCTAGGGGGGGAACATGGACTTAGAATAAGGAGTAAAGCGGAGAAGTGGAGCCTTGGAGTACATGTGCCCCAGGGAGGATGGTGTGAAGAACCTTTTGTCTTCCCACCATCAGGAGCTTCTTTTGAATAAACCTAGCCAAGCATTTCCTTTTTGTAAATCTCACTTTGAAGAAGGGCAAAGCTAAAGCTTCTCCCATAGTGGCGATCGAGTATAGTTGTACCACGGCCCACGCAAATCCCTTCCTCAATAGCTGTGGGTGTGTAACAGTTTCATTTCCATTTTGGAGCACAGAGAGATTGCTCATCGCCTAGACACATAACAGCGGCTTCACCTTGGTTGTGAGCCTGCATATGTTGTCCACAGTGATTGGCAAGGCTGTGTGACCAATTTGATTTAAAGCTTTATGCCTGCTTTCTTTATCCCCGAGACTTGTCAAAAATGACACATGGCATCATGGCAAGACAGGCATGCTTCTGCCACCACTGCTGCCGCATTTGCTTCTGCACTGCCACCACATCCCACTGGGACGGGACAACCTCCAAAGCTGAATACATCATCATGATCTCTCCCTAATTGTGTTTTTTTTTTTGCATGCAGGTGTGCTCTGCCGGAGGCCCCCATGGGAGGGCATTGTAAATGCAGGACAAACAGAAGCATAGCTCAAGCTGCAACCAGATTGAGAAGTCAGAGCATGATTGCACTGGAAGAGAGATTGTTGCATGTTACTGGAGGGAGATGGTAATTAGGCCCAGGGCAAAGTGGTAATGGATCAGCCCAGAACTGTCATCAACTACTCTCATGTGCCCTGCCTCTGATGAACGAATGTTTTTTCTGTCAAGCAACAAAAATCAAAGAAGGAAAAATAAAAGTGAACATCAACAGTTACTTTGGCATCGGTCAAATGGCATTTGAAGTAGTGTGAATTCATGATAAGGAGAAAAAAACTTATATAACAGATAATATATACACTTTTTTGATTTAGTGTATGATTGTTGTCTAGTTATATGTATGGTACCAGTCATTATGTGCAACAGAAACCACCAATGGTGTTCATGCGAGGGGATAGCTTGTTAAATGTGAAGGTTTGTAACTGTTCCAATTAGCCCTGTACACTAAAGCAGAGGTCAACTTAATGTAAAATAATAATAAAACAGTTTAATGTTTGTGTTGTAAATCTGTGGTTTTTGATGTTTCTGTATATTACATTTAATCAGAATATAGTGTACAAGACAAACGCAAAAAAATGGTAATTTCGTCATCTTTTACTGTCAAGAGGTGGTTGAACTGTGCCTAAAGGCTCAATTAAATTACACAAAAACACTCCCACACACAATGTTTATGCTAAATTGGTATAAATAGGAAAACTGCATTCTAAAGAGTTAGAAAAGGACTATCTTTGCCTAATCTGGTGAACTATTTTCAGAATGCTTGCTGTGCACTCTTATATGCTTCTTAGCGAGTAAAAATAACTTAGGGAGCCATTGGTCAGTAAGGCACATGGTTATTTGTTTTTTTTTCATATCTTATTGTGAAAAAGAAATATGCCTCTTTTTCCCTTTTTGCAGGCAAAGTCAAAGGAGCTTATAAACAATCACCTGATATGAAGAGGTTATTCAACAAGTTTTTCAGTTTGTCTTCTTTCACAAATGACTAATATTTGCAAAATACATCGTTTAAAATTAGTGCTATAATTAAAGATCATTTATAAATGAATGTAAATTCATTCATCCTCTGCGCAATTACTGATATTTAATTAAGTTAGAAATCATTGATTATATTTTGAGCTAAGGGAAAATACAATATATTTTCTAACATGTTATTTGTCTATTCCATGTAGAGCATACAAACAAATCATGCACATGCTTGTCAGCATGCAAATGCAATCCCCCCCAACACACACACACACACACACACACACACACACACACACACACACACCAACATATGCATACAATGACCTGATTACAATAGTTATAAAGAGGCATAAAATCATACAAATGTGTAGTTTTCTCAGTTGCCTGGGGACTGTTGGTATTGCGCTACAAAACTGAGTGTCTCTTTCTATCTCAAATTTCTCATTAAAAAAGCTCATATAGTCTGTTTTCTCCATTTCACTCGCCTCATGAGCGAATAAGAAAGACCTGAGGCTAATCATTCGGCTGTTTTTTTCATGATTTTGCTCATATAAAAAGATGATGATAATAATATATCAACCCAGACAAATAAGGACAATTCAGCTGGTAGATACAGTGTGGGTGAGAGCTGACTGAACAGATAAATTTGTTCCTTTGAAGCCTGAGAAGAATTCAACAGTATTGTGTGTTTTAATGCCACTAGTGGATACGCCGATGACAAAAACAAGACAGCTGTTAAGAAAAGCAGGCATCAGCTGTGGCAATGTTAGTTAAATCTGCTGAGCTCTTGTCACTGTTCAGCACTGAAACATAAAACCAGTATATCATGCATAAACACTGTTATATTGTCTTCTGACTGTTGCACACAGATGACGAACTGAATCTGTGTAATAGCTTTTATTTCATGTCTTAGACAAAGAGGTATTTACAAACAGGAGATTTTAAAAAACGATCACGATGTCCATATTCGTGTAGGTAATGATATATACATTTAAGAAAGATCAATATGAAATTAATAGAATACTTAATATACATTAGGCTATATGGGGAAATAAAGTTTTTTTTTTCCTTAATTCCCTCCTCTGCATCCTGCATGCAGATATGGTTGTTTTCATTTTCTATATGTATTCTCTCAGTATAACTGCATTTATGCCTCTGATATTACATTTTACCTTTCTTCACGGTGCCATTACAAATTATTAAATGTTGTCTTTTTCTATGTCACACACACACACACACACACACACACACACACACGCAAACATAAAAACACCCCACTTACATACAATAGTCAGACTCTTCCCATCATCCAATAAGTGAACAATATGTCCCAGTGCTGGAGCTGCCAATCAACATTCAGCAAGTATAAGAATTCAGTCAGAACCAGGGTGATTAATATGAACGTGTGTACTCTCCCCAGTGTAATGCTTAAGGCGATAAAGTGAACCCATACTCTTTCAGGCACGGACAGAACATGAAGGACATAGTATACAATCATCTTCTTAACACTGCAAAATCTTTTTCTAACCACGAAGGCATAATTGATACCTTATGTCAACATGTTTTATTAGGTAGAGTTTTTTTAGTCACCTAATGGGGTAGACGTCATGTACAATATGTGTGGTATATGTGTGAACTGTGCATCTCAAGGACCCCTGGAAAGAGAATAACACGCACGTTACGCTATGGTGTGACTGATCCTTGCCCCACACTAGTCCTGTACCACCACGAAGTGCACTATGAGCTGACAGCTGCAACCTCACAGCCTCAGGGATAGGTATAGCAAGGTTCTCCAGAGAAATTGTACAGTAGACATTAATAGATCCTTTACATATTAGATTGTGTGTAGTTCTGCATGCTGCAGCAGACAAAGAGAACTCACAGTGCACTCATGCACGTGTAATATCAGGATTCCATGCATTCCCTCCACCCTCCACAATGAATGTGTGTTTTCCTATTTGAAAATATTCATCTCAATTCATGAACCAACTCCTTGTTTTTTTTTACCAGATGGGCAGCTTTGAAATTAAGATAACACACTACGTACTGTAGGTGCCAGACATGATATCACAAAAGGATTTTTTTTTGCAAATAGAAACTGTAGTTTGATGCCATCTAACACATTTTCTCCACTTCATGTATTTTTATTGTCACATATCTTTGCAAGTCACTTTGGTGAATACAATTCTCACCTTAGATTCTGAATCAAAAATTACTTTAGATTAAAATGAGGTTATAAAATTGCAAAGCGACTGAACCCGTGGGTGAAAACACCTGGTATGTGCCAATGGGAAAGTAAAACAACAAAACCCAAAGGTAACGCTGAAATGTCAAGTTAAATTTTTCAATTTAAGATATTATTCATTCCATAATTAAATCTGATATTATGTTCAGTGATAATCCTTTACATTTTGTTCAGAATAATCAAAAGTGCCAGAAGGTGGATAGATAAGTTGTTGTTGGTGAGTTGCTAAAAGGTAAATACAATCAGTCTGTAATATGTTTGTATGGTACCACTGCAATGATGGACTATAAATCTAGCTTGTAAAATTGTAAAATAAGCTTCCAGTGAGATGAAAAACATAGAAAAACTAGAAAAACAGATGTACAAGTGCAGTAGACTATGTTAAAGAATGAGGCTAGCTATATTAAATATGTTCTTATTATTAGCAAATCTCATAAAGAGACCAAAACCAACAACATATTTGTCTCTCAAAACACTGCCAATCCCCCCCAGCTGTCTGTACATTCAGCTACAAGCCCATTCCTTCCAGTGAGAGTGTACAGCTTTAAAAACGGGCCACAAATACATAGTTTCACTATAAAAAAAACAAAACAAAACAAAACAAATAAACAAACAAAAAAGAAACCTACTAAGTGGTTTCCTAAAACAGCTTGGTACTGCAGGATATATTACTCAAGTGGGAGTAGAGAGTGTATTTGTTGGGAACTCTTTTCAGCCATGGATGGTCTATGTGGGAAAATATATAAAAATAAACAACAGTGTACCCATTTATAGTAATAAGTGAACATGTCATCCAGTGCAAAGATAAGATTCATTCATGATTTTCTGTAGTTTTCTGGTAAAAATAGAGTATGTAGGAATAACATACATCAGGCTTCAGTTAATACAAGTGAATAATTATTGTGGTCTTTTCATGGGATTTGCTAACAGTCAGATAAATATATAATATAGATTTGACCTTTAAGTGTCTTGTTTTCTTGCTAAAACAAAAATCTGTGTTTTTGGTTGTTGTAGGTGTGTCTGTGGTTTTGTAGACCTCTTACAACGTAGGAAATTAGACTTTGTAAAGACACTTCGTAAATAACCGACCACTCGGTCAACATCACCCACTGGGCAACATGGACAGCTTTTGTCATAGTGAGGGTAATGAGCAGTCCCACTGTGTTTTCCTGTGATTTCCAAAACGAAGTCTGAATAAATGGATGTGCTACTTATACAGCAGACTTTATGAGCTATAGTAACCATAAACACCAGCCTGTAAGCAGCCCATTACAGCAATATCTTGCAAAGGAAATTGTGGATATAAAAGCACTGAATTGAGTCTAAGGAGATTTTTAGAGCAAAAACCAATCTTTTCCAAATCACAACTAGGCAAATGTGAAGAGACCATTATACACAGAAGACACCACTGTATTATATCAGTAATCAGTTTCCAGTACATCATGACAAGTTTGTCAAATGACAATTTAAGAAGAAAGGTGACCATATACTTGCAAAATGAGAATAGTAGTGATGGGCTGCTGCTGTGAAAATGCAAACCGCTCATTAAAATGAAAATGCGAGGGCTCAAAAGATACAAGGCCTCTTACCAAACTAGTCTGAATGCAGCGGAAAAAAAAAAGTACCAAAACAAAACAAAGCAAAACAAAAAAATTACTTCTTGGCTGACAGGCTAAAGGGTAATATTTAAAAGCTAGACAGCAGGAGTCAAAGACTGCTGATGTAACCAAATAAAATTACCTGCTATTACTTTTAAGAGACCAAAAATCACATCACCAGCCATCAGGACAAAGTCAAATGTAGCCAATGTTCTAAGTGTTGCAGTGAAGCACATTGAGCATAGAGGCGTGGGAGAAAAGAAAAATTTCTCAAAATGAGTGGAGGTTTAGACAAGGGTCACACCATGACCTTATATCCAAAGCCAAAAAAAAAAAAACCCAGACCAAAGGGAGTCTAATCAACAGAGCCTGTAAACCCACAAACTAAAACCAGACAGAAAAACAAACAAATTGCTCACAATGTTACGGCACCTTTACAGTCAAAGTTAAAGCATAATGAGAAACATCATACTGATTCAACCTTCCTAAAAACCCAATCTGTAAAGCTGGTTAAGAAAAACTCTCTTGTGTTGTGCAAGATGAACAGCAATCAGCCTGTCCTTTGGGACACTGGACACATGTATCTGTTATGAGCTACAAATGTCTCAAAATTCCACATCAGGCCTGTGTTGAGGTTAGCGTCAATTTATATGATTGAAACTCTAAATCACAAGCACTGACAAGACACATGGTGCCATTACAGGAGAGCAGAGACCCGAGGGTTTAGTTCCAAGTGGAGAAATGCAGTCCATTATCTCATTATTACATTAAATTACTCATTACTTATCTGAGAAACTCTGAATAAATTGTTAAGCAATGGGTGAAAAGAAATTGCAGCAGTTATCCCCTGGGATGTATCGAATCATCTTGCTTTTCTGCATAAGTTAAATATATAGATTTTTCTAGTCATATAAGCATAAATATACTGTAAATACACTGGGGTGGATAAATGGGCAGCACAGTGGACCCTAATATTGTAAAATGGTCTACCCTGCTCAACTTCCTAGTAGGATACTACTAAAAGAATATCAGGACTGACACCTGATGTTCTAGGAACTATTCAGTTTACAACTGAAAAAGAAACGTCCCTGGTTTTCAGTCAGAAACTGTATTTTCATTTATATGTAGTAAGCGAAGGATTTTTACAACCACAGCTCACAACAGTGGAGAAGCTTTTATCAGTAACACATTATAATGCTAACTGGTTTTAAGTGAATTCTGCCAACACATACATTTTAATGCACTTTTAATTACTCCTAAATAAAGTGTTGATGCATCATGTAGGAACCATAACCACTGTTGCAGTCCCAGTTGTTGCTGATAAAAGGCAGTGTCCAGTGTGACTGGCATGCACTATGAGGTTAGACTGAGGCAGTTTGACTGTAGCTGCGTTTATAGCTGACTATACATCTAAAAGATTTCAAATATTTTCCTTGAAGTTGAGAAGTTAATGGTCACATATTTGGGATGTAGAATTAGAGCTTGATGTATAAAGTTTCTCAGCATAATTTCAGTGTTGGGAACAAGAAATCAAATATTTCCAGAGAAAAATAAGTTCATTTCTAAATTATTTTTTAAGAGGTCATTTACTGTTCTGTCAGTTCTGTTGTGGTTTTATCATATATCATACCAGAGAACCATTCATCAAATTTATTTCTCCATTTTAATAAGGTAAAAAACACATCTTTATTTATTTATTTTTGTCTCTTTTGGTAAAATTGGATAATTTTTTAATTTAGAATGACGCTGAAATGCTGATACATGCTTTTATGACAAGTTGCTCAGATTACTGCAGACCTCTTTTTTACCAGGCTATCTGAAAAGTCTTGAATTGTAATCTTGAGCATTTACTTTAGTTTTTCCTGTCATTTTATGGACATATTTAAAATGTTTTATAGCATTGTTATCAACTGTTTAATTGTGCAAATTATTTATTGCCATTGTTTTCTTTTTGTTTGTTTTTAAGTTTGCATCTTAGAATGAAAACATACCACAAACTTCTTCTTTTTCTCTTCTTCTTCTTATTATTATTTTGATCAAGATCATTATTGAATCTACATCAGAATACTGGTCAAAGCAGACATTCATAGCTTCTCAAAGTTTGTGGATTTAGCATATGGAGCTTGAGGAGGTTTTCTTGGAGACGTGTGCTTAAATTTTGAAAATCTGCTATTCCTCAAAGGGAGTGGAGAGGGTTCAAACCGGGGGTTTGAAAGAAAGGTGATAGGAAGAGAACATTGTTTACTATTAAACCAGTTGAGGCCTCAGGTGTCTTGAAGATACGTGAATAGGAACAATCTTTGTGACGTCGAGTTTGGTAATAAGACACCCGTCAGCTGCTACTTTCTGATCCCCTGTCTTTCTTTAGCTTATCCTTAAACATGCAGAACGGAAACAGACATTTGAGCTCAAGCTTCTCGAACATTTTCCTCTCACCACGATTCACTGCATGTTAAAAAAAATTCTCAATTAACAATGGTCTTATTTTGTATCCTTATTTATTTCAATTGATTCATATGTATGTTTAATTATGGCTTACTGAACAATAGCAGATTATTTTATGCCTTTGTTCTACAAACAGAAATGTCCCATAATATTTATCCAAAACACATTAGTGTATTTATTAGCATAAAGTGATAGACTATGCATCCCCAGTAATCTTTCAATTGGATTACACTAATAACAGACATGATATAAAGGACAGATAAAATAAACAGTGCAGTGAGTGCTCTGAGGAAAAAAAAAAAAAAAAAGTAAATGGCAAAATGTAGTGTTTAAGGAAGTCTTGTACACCTACCTAGGCTGGCACTGTTTCAAGCAGGAACGGATTACTACTAAATATGTGCTGTCTTCCACGATAGCTAAACACAGTCATTACAACTGGGACACCATAGCTTCTGGGTAGAGCCACTTTCAAACACCCATGATTTTCTGAGCTGTATAAAATATAAATGTCAAAATGATTTAAAAAAAAAAGAAGATTCAAAGGGTTTTGTTAGATCCCAGTGATTTCTGATTCTCTCATTCATTCAGCTCCTTTTTGTTGTGTCTGTTACAGTGTTACGCTGTCTTTTCTGGAGCCTTCTCTGTCATCCATGTTTAAATCTACATTACATACTTACCTCAGCTGAAAAGAGGGATTTTACAGCCCATTCCTTCTTTTAGCTTTTGTTTGATAAATCTAATCAGTCTCAGTCTTCTGTCTTGGATTATTGGCCAATGGTATCAGGATTTTGGGTAGAATGAAAAAGTGTAAAACGTTTATTTTGATTTATTTTTAAACTGAGGTTGCTTAGGAGATTTCATATAGCCAGATATATTTAGAAAAATTCTGAGTTTGCGACTTTTACTAGGAACAAAGATATTTGGGTTGAGCATGCATGGCTACAGTTACCATCTTGGTATTATGCATGAGGAAAGAAATGTGTTGGTTTGGGAAGACTGGTATCTTCTCACAAGTACCTACGCAAGACCAAAATGGCAGTTTTCCTATTCATGGCCTGGTCAGGGTTTATAAAAGAGGTCAGCGTGACTGAAAAGATAGAAGGACTTGAAGAATACTGACAAAATGCACATGATGACAGGTAATTCATCACACTTCAAGAAAAGAAAGCCGTGAATATGTTGTGTAAAGGTTAACAGATATTTATTTGTGTAGTGATTTTCATTTGTGTGATCAGAGGAAGGAGGCAGTACTGAAGCAAATGATAGAGACAGAGTGTGTTTTGTGCATGTTTCAGCATGAGTATTGACTTATGAACTTTTGTTACACTTGTGTTTCTGTCTCCAGTCAAGCAGCAGGCTGTATGGGCTGTACTGCTCTGGCCCTATATGCTTACTGCAAGCATCCCACTAGACTGTAAGGAAGAACAGGGCAGCCTCTCCCGCTGCCCCTCCATCTCCCAAGAAAAACTTCTAGACCGAGTCATCCAGCATGCTGAGCTCATCTACCGCGTCTCAGAAGAATCATGTTCTTTGTTTGTGAGTAAAACCGACCAATACAGCGACATGAATCTTTACACAAAATTGTTTTCTAAAGATCTGGTTTATCCATGGGCTCTTGAAGAATAGTCTTAAGAATTCAGTTGCAGGAGAAACTGAATAAAATTGAGCATCACATGACAATAGGATACAATTTTTATTGTGACTAGATTGAGGAATCAGCTGCAGTGCATAAAATACACCCATTACCTACAGGGTTCTTATTACAGACTTTTGTGCAGTAATTTTTTGTAATATTTTTTTTTTATGAAATTGAAATGCTTTTTGAAAAGCGTTGCTGTAGAAATCAAGTTTTATGCAAATACTACAATGAGAGTAATGCTAAATATTACATTTGAGAAGCTGTCTATTTTTTATCAGATGGGGAAAATATGTCACTGCTAAATTGTAATTTAAAAGACATTGGTGATTGGCTATAGTTTCAGTAGCTTGCCCTACATTTTCCAAATTAAATTATTATCTATCATGCAATCTAGCGACACAAGTACTGAATCCTACAATAAGAGCAAAAGGAGTTTTTGTTTGTCTTTTTCACAATGTACTGGACCAAAAGCACTGACACTCTTGGATACTCTGTGTTCTTTGGTTTTGATTCTGACATGATCATAGCCTCACTGCCAGGCTTCAAAGTAATCTTCTATCTCTCTTCTGAGCCAAAGATGTTTTATTGAAGAAGCAGGCCTACACTGGAGTAATACCAGCGTGATAATGGTATACTGCATCAGTGAGAGTAGAGGTTTTGCAGCCTGTTGAATCCTTTTCACTCTGTGGCTCGACATCCAAAATGGTCTTTGAAATGGGATGATGTACAGCTTGTTACTGAGGAGACGCTGCATGGGGTCCACAGATGAGAACAAGATGGAAAACAAAATGTGCCTGTGCTTTGCCTCCACTGGTCAAGAATGGCGAAGCTTTTTGTGCCTTCGTGTAATATCTAAATGTAAGAGAGGTTTTCAAACCAGTAAGAGATGTCCACCGTGGTACAAGGGTAAGGACTAGAGTGTACCCATTTCAACATACTGCCTAAAACAAACAGAATCTTGCTTCTTATGATATTCAATTTTGAGTATAGAGAATCAAATTTACTAAGAACAAAAGAACAAAACTTTTTCTTAATTCTATATTACCAAATTATAATGAAGAATCAAAATAATCAGAGGTACTGTAACACAAATATGTAGCTTATGTTTGCACATGCATGTACTCCTTGGGTGTGTATGTATGGATTTTCATTTTTTACCTCCCATGCGTGTATAGGAGGACATGTTTGTCCCCTTTCCATTGCGGCTCCAGAGGAACCAGGTGGGCTTTTCATGCATCACCAAAGCCTTACCCATCCCCAGCTCCAAAAGTGAAATCCAACAGATATCTGTAAGTACATGGCCACTGAGAATTGTTTTGTTTCTTCTATCAGAACTTTATTCTTAATCTATTGAGAGTGTATGTGTTTGCACTTCTCCTTATATGCGTATAACCACATGCATGCACATGTGTCTTTGAAAAAATTCTTTCTGAGAGTGACTGTATATAAGCAAAAGAAAAGGAGCCATGCGGTGTTGCATGTATTTGTATGAGCGCATGGATGTGCATTTGTTGATGCATTACTGAATCTGTCAATGTGCATGGTGATAATTATTGTACATGTGCATTTGTATCTGTGTGTGCACATGCTTTTGGGTACCGTTGATTCACATGTTGGCATGCACGTCTCTGCTCATTTTGCAGCTCATACTGGTGCTAATAGCCCAAGCTTTCTTTTGCAATAACAGTGGCCAATTGTGCAAGTGAACCCCCCTGAGTGACAGGATGTTTGCACTGATCAAAATAAAAGGTCTTCAAATTTCATGAGTATGGTAAATAAATATATACATGTCTGTATAACATTTCAAAAACATTCTTTTCCGTGCCTACTGCGGTTATGGCTACCGTCCAACAGGGCGCAGGCTTTTCAGCTAAAGGTCAACCTGATCAGTAGGGTGGAAACTAAATTGAGCCAAAGGCCAGCGATGGGTGATGTGGCTGATATGAACTGTAATTTGGTTAATGTGAAGTTCTACAATGATCCTCCCTCCACTAACAAAGGCCAAGTACTGAAAATATAGCAAAAGCAATTTCTTTAAGGACTAATTTTAGTAAAATCACAACTGCTGGTTGAAAGTTATGTCATCACTATAAGAGTTCATGTGATCTTTGAAACTGCACATACTGCAACGCTCCTCTTTATGTTCGTAATTTATCCTCTGCCCTTTCTGTTGAAATGTTGCCCGCTCTGCTGTTTAATGGCCATTTGTATGGTGGTCGTTTGGTCTTGCTTTAACATCTGCTTTGCTAAGGGGAATTTGAGCAGAGTCAAATGCTTAACATTTCAGCCTACTTTTGTTGCTGAATGTTTTGTAGCTGACAAGCCATGTTGATATTAATTTCTTTAGTCTATCTCGTGACTCGTGACTTTGTTCATGACAATGGCAGATGGCTGCCATTCAATGCTATCCCCAGAAAGACACAAATATAGAAAAGTCAGTGCAGCTGTAGCCATGTCATTTTTGACATTGCATTTTGTGTTGCATAATATTTTGTGGTGTAGCCTGGTTTTATATTATTTTGATGTTTAAGGATATTGTTTCACAAATCCATTCATTTGTATCAACTCTTCATCCGTATGCCCTGCAGGATAAATGGTTGCTCCACTCTGTGCTGATGCTAGTTCAGTCATGGATCGAGCCTTTGGTCTACCTGCAGACCACACTAGATCGCTATGATGATGCTCCAGACATGCTGCTCAACAAAACCAAGTGGGTGTCTGAGAAATTAATCAGTCTGGAGCAAGGGGTGGTGGTCCTTATCAAGAAGGTGGGTCAAATCACTATGGATTTGATTTTACAATGATAAATCAGGTTTAAATTCCAGTTCAATAATTTTGCCAATCAAAAGCATAGATACATTAGTTACATTATTATTACTATTACTATTACTAGGAACTTCTCTTCAGAACTTCACTTCTCTCTTTAAAGAACTCCATAGACAATGCAATCCATTTTTTTCCTTATTTTTTGAATGTTTCCATCATGTTTCCAAATCTTGCCCCACAGATGTTGGATGAGGGGATGCTGGCCACAACCTACAGTGAACAAGGCCTATTCCAGTACGATGTACAGCCAGAGATGCTGGAATCTGTCATGCGAGACTATACCCTACTCAGCTGCTTCAAGAAAGACGCCCATAAGATGGAGACTTTCCTCAAGCTTCTCAAGTGTCGACAAACTGACAAATACAACTGTGCATAATATATAAACTTCAGCTTTTAAATAATACAATGTTCAGCTTTAAATAAATTCCTGAGGTTTGGAGCTGTGCAAATATAGATATGACCATGCCTCAGGCAATTTAGCCTTGCTTGCAATGCAATGCATTCTTTATTGATTATTTTGGAACACCTTCTCACAAAACTAAGTAGGTGTAATGCTGCACCCTTTCTTCCATATAGTGCATTTAATATTTTCCAACTCAGTTATTATTTTAACCTGGCAAAGGCAACCGAGGTCAAACTCCCAAAAGATTATTTGTGTGTTGAGCTGTCAAGAAAAATCTGCATATCCTGCCAATGTATTTCCATTTCCTTTGTTCTTAACTGGAGTTAGTATTCCTCACAGACTCTTGCAGTGTTTTGATTTTTCCCATGGCCCCTCGAGTATTGAGTGAGACTCCTTTTTTAAATGGAGTTGGTTTCACTACTGCATTAGTGAAATGAAACACTCTCACAGGAGACAGGAGTCAAACAGAGAGCAATCACTACTAAGAGTCACATTTTGATTGGTGAACGGGAGTGTGGGAGAGGCAGAGAGAGAGAGAATGAGTAACAGCTAAAATGGGAGGCAGGACTTATCTAGAGTTTTTGGTTTGACCCAGGATGAGATTTGTTGAGTGCTCATCAAAGATTCATGAAAGCTGCTAAGCTCAAATGTGCCTATTTCAACCTGAATGTAATAAAAAGGGTTTATTAAAAATATACCTTATTCACTTTGAATAAATAATTCAGATGGATGAACATACAATTTAAAATTTAATTGTAGGATGTTATGAATATGTAATGCAGAATGCAAACCACACTTTTTTGTATTCTTATGTGCAAATAGATGAAGCCCAATGTACAGTGAAAAGCTTTCAAGTCACCTGGTGAATTAAGAATCTAATAAAGCAAGTTACGTAAATAAAAGAAAAAAAATGGTTTTGATACCATTTATTCTGTGTTATCATTTGAGTGAATGAGTAAGTGAAAACAACAGCACCCCACATATAATTCCGTAACAAAGTCAAGATGAAATAAAGCAGTTTTCATTTTCTTGGTTGTCCCCTTTCCACCCCTAAACACAAGAGGGCAGTAGTGCTCTATCATGAGGTTTATCTTAATAACTAAATCGTTCACTTGATATATCATGCATTTTATGATCTTGCATTTCCAAGTGTAAAGTTAAAATGCATTGGATTGGTGAAGATAAATTGAAACTTGTGCATGTTTTCTCTTTATTGGAGATTTAAATAATGTTTTTTTTATACTTTGCTTTAGATCTTTAGATAGATAAGAAACCAATTATGAGATAATGCAGCACATGAGTCAAAACCAGTGTCGTAAAGGTTTTAACTCCGAAGCAACCGCTTGATCCATGTGATCCCAGAAGCCACTCTAAACCACCTGCAGCAGTAGTAATCCCACTTTCAGAGAATAGGCAGGCTGCATTGCTTGTTCCTGTTTACACCTTCTACCACCACACCATGTGCCTGGGGAACAATAAAGAAAGCAGTCCCCACATGCATTTTTCTCTCCTTTTTTCAGTCATCTCAGGTTTCTTCTTGGCTTTCTTAAATTCTCTTGAGTGTCCTGCTACATCATCTGTTCTTCCATCCCATGCAACCCTATCAGAAGAGGTAAATGCGCCTTGTGGTTGCCACAGTGAGTCCGGTGTCAGCATAGAGAGGTGGTGTCGTGTGGTGTGGGTGGATGTTGAGGCAGGATGTGGTAGGGGGGCCTAGTGTCAGCAATGTCAGGTTCAGCTTCCCGTGGCCTAATCACTTCAGTATGGGGGCTCAGAGGCGATTGGGTAGCCTCTGTTTTGCTCCGCAGGGCTGCAGCTCCACAGCCTCAACCTTTGTAGTGCAACCCTTACCTTCGTTTGGTTCCCAACAACACATGAGTAATCTCAGGCAAGCTAAAGCCCTGTGCCCCCACCCATTCCTCAAGCTTTGAGGCTATAAATATTAAAGATTGGCTATAAGTAGTAAGAGGAGGGAGGGGATCAGAGGAGGGAGATAAAGATGTTAGGGAGTTGAAGGGGAAAGAAGGACATAGAAATGAAGGGAGGGGTGTGGGGCCTGGGTGATTTCACAGTCTAACTATTATAACCTGAGGAAACAAAATCTAGACTGCTGGGATGCATAAGTGGAGCAGAGGAGGTAGACACAGGGAGAGGAAAGGAGTCGGAAATGTAAAGAAAATGGACTTAGAGAAGGAGGAAAGAGAGATAAAGAGGGCAGTTTTTTCCTTTTTTTTCTCTCTCCTCACTGGTGATGTGAACTGTATCAGTCAAATAAAGAGGACAAAACAAAAATGTCTGGGAAAGGATCTGAGCACGGCACTAAGCAGTGTGACATGCAGGGAAGTAGGTTGGATCTGGAGAGAAAATGAATCATGGCTGGTAGAGAGATACACAGCTACAGGAGTTAGACTAGGAAGTGGTGTTGGCTTGATTTGAAACCGAGTCTTAGAGTACGTAGTCCTTGAGCCACCACTGGCTCGGCTGGCTCCCACTCTGCTCTTGTGCTTTCATTTATTACTCAAAATGACAGCTTGGAAAGACCTGAAACAATCCCACAGCCCCTGTATGATCTCCCACACTGAGAACTGTGTAGCAACAGCCCTGTGCCTTTCCTTCCTCATTTTCTGTTCTTTAATGACATTTTTATGCAGTAGGAAGAACTTGTCACTTAATGGGTTTGTATGTTTGCTTGTGTAGAGGCATAGAATAGGGAATAAGCAGAGGTGATGGGGGAGGATGGTCTTTCCATTGTATCTCAACCTCTGACAGTCTAGGCTTTAGCTTTTGCAATACAGCCATTTCTATTATACCACTACAAACTACAGGGGAATTTGTCTAAGCCATCAAAGAGTGACATAAGGTCTCAAATAGAGCCAACCAACCAATCCTGAGTTCAGTGGGTCCGGGGATACATCCGGCACAACCATCAGTGTGTGCATATGTGTATGCTAATGGACTAGTGACACATCTAAACCACTGGATGTCCACTCTCACCTCATCCTATGCCTTTTCTTTTGTGCCCCAGATGAGGTATCTCTTCAAGACCCTTTGGAAATGTGAATGAGGGTCAAGAGGTCATTGGGATCAAGGCCATTCTAAGTGTTCCAATATGTTAAAAGATGTCAGGTTGTAGCAGCAGCAGGCTCATGTTTCACCCAGGAAAGACAATGTTATAGTGGATGTAAAAGAAAGTGATGATGAGGGTGGAATACAATTGTTAGGAAACATTCCCAAAGAATGGGGTGAATATATACCCAAATGTAAAAGAATTCATTCTTTTTTAATGTTCATTAATATTTCCTTTGATAGATAATTAACAATTATATTACAGTCTTTAGAGAGAGTTAAGAGATAAGCAAACAGAATTCTCTTTAAGTGAAATAACTCTTCAGTGTCTGTGTTTACCCAACTGTTAAATCAATCCACTTTTATCTGAATGCCTCCCTTACATTGGTTTTCAGGGTTGTTACCATTACATAACTTGTTTGTGGTGCAGAAACAAAAAGAGAGGATGCCTCAACATGCAGCTATGATTAATAGGGGAATATGCCAGCAGTGATGAAACAAGCCCTATGGGGTGTCTGTTGGTTTGTGGCTGTTGAGCACTGCAAATGGCAGGATTTACACCACCAGGAAATTATGTGATTACCTTAGAGAAGGTGGGGAAACTTGCTGATGCAATGTGAACTCTGTGGGGGAGCAGCCATCAGTTGTTCCAAACTGAAGCCCTTTGCCGTTGCAAGGAATCACAGATCTATTGTCCTACAGAGCATTCCAAAGCAGTGAAGCTGTAGAGGAAAAACAGGGGGAAAACATCAGCGAGTTGTAAATAATAGTTCCAGACAAGAAGCTGAAAATATGCATTTAAACTTAGCTTTGTCACAGCTACTACCCCCTGTATCATACAGTTTCCCTTCACATTTCTTAAAAAAAAATTAAAATTGAAATTAAAATTAAAATGATAAAAAAAAAAAAATATATATATATATATATATATATATATATAAAGAGAGAGATATTAGACAGTTAAAGAAAATGCTTCATCTTCATTGTATGCACTTTTGTCTGTTTTATTTATGAATGAAAACAGGAGTTTTAAAGTCTGTTCTGTCTCATCCACTAAAGAAAAAGCTGTCGGCAGTTGAATTTCATAGTTTCTGTTATAAAGCACTGAGATGCTGCAAGTCACTTCCACTTATCAGCTTACAGTGGATATAAGGAGACACAAAGAAAAAATATCTTAGATGACTGTATCTAAACCAGTGGCTGTGAAACAAACGCCCTCACTTTAGGAAAGAAAAACGAAGGCAGCAGACAGATGCCAAAAGAAGCTGAGGTTAAATCAATGCAATTTCCTCCCTTCACGTCTCTGGCCAGAAAGACCTTTTGGATTTTCCACCAATAGTTGTTTTTTTTTTTTTTTTTTAAATTCTGCTTTGAGATATACTGTAAATCAAAATACACATGGAGGGGCTGAGCTAGTAAAAGACAGGGAGGGACGTGGAAGGGCATATATTTGTCTTCCTGCCAGTGTGCGTCTGCTAATGTTTTTCTTAGATCAAGACACAGGCCTAAAAATCTAGTGCATTTCCTTCACTTCAGGAAGCACTTTCATAACTTCAAATATAATAATTTCCTTTTTGGAAAGACGCCGGAGATTATCCATGTGTATTTGGCTTTCATTTATCCATTTTTTTCCCCTGAAAAGAAAAGGATTGTAGAAAAAAGGGGGAGCTCACAGATAGTAAATGGTTGGACCTCTGGCCTCTGATCCTAAATGGGTTTTGATAGGTGTGGTTAATTCAGTTTCAGCTCAGGAATTATAATTTACTGCATCTCTGGTTTGGCTCCAGGAAAGCAAGACTCACATCCTCTGTCTATTTTCCTGTTTGTTTTGCCTTCCCTTGAAGGCAGCAATACCACAAAAGATATGATTGAAGAATTTGTCCCTCATCTGACACATGCTACTATAATGAGATAGACTGAGATTGGGTGAGTGTAACGTATTTCAAGTAAATCTGAGATTTCTTTTAGTTGACACGAACCAATTACTGAAGAACAATAAACATTTGCAGTTTGAAGTGATTCTATGACTCCGTCAGTCATTAATTCTGAATATCTTTTACTACTATGTTGCACTATTAATTTGATATACCATTGTTAAGTTGAGAATAATGGTAGAGGTTTGTAACTTTCTGATGTGAAATAATGGTCTATTTCGAAGCTTGGGTGTTGTTGTTTTTGGATAACGAGTTCACACTGTAGTTATTGTTTCTATAATTTTGTGACATTTAGACATTTGGATTTTACTTTCAGCTGCATCTCTATTGGCAAATTTAGATGAGGCACCTTTGCCCCTTGTTTGCAGTGTTTTCTGCTCACACTACTCTTGACATCAGGCCTTGACAGAGGAGTGATCCACCAGAACATAACATTAATGATGTTAGGTACTTGCAAAGTTTGTGCTGTTGATAATGAATCTGCCAAATCCCTGAAACTGACTGTATTGATGGAAAGTAGTCCCGATACTGAAGCTCACAGGGTGATTTATTGACTTCTACATAAGTAAATTGTTAGTTTGTGCGGAGATACTGTATTTATAAAGATGCATAGGAGACAGTCTGTGGGCATTTAAACCACTATAATCATCCTTTCAGCATTATTTTGCCAGCAATTTGATTTGATTTTCCTTGTTTAATTGATAATGGTTTCAGTTTGGCTGGTAGTCAAATTTTGAAGTACATCAAACTTATATTGGGCTCTAAATGTAACATGCTGTATGTGTAATTGTGACACATTAATTCTTGAACCAGCCACCACTGACGATACTTGAAATTCCAGAGTTTTCTTCTATGATCCCCCTACTCTACCCCCAAATTTGTGGCTTCCTGCCATGCCCTCTACAGCTGACCAGCTGTTTATGTAGTTCCAGACCACTTAAAACAAGCTGTGAGGGTGTTCATGAGGTATTTTGTGAAAACTGAGGTTGGATACTATTTGACAGTAATAGAAGAAAAGGGATATATTTGGTCCCAAGGCTACATATTTAGGAATAGAGACATTACGTAGGGGTTGTGTCATTATACAAGGATCCCACACCTATTTCCGGCAGCATTTACATTTAGTGCCTACTGTTTATTTGTTATTGTGCAACATTGCCAGGGTTTATCCTACCATAGAACAACAGTGTAACTGGTTTGAATAGGTTAGCAGCTAAAGAAAAAAAAAAAACTTAATGAACTTGGCCACTACATGAACTGTCCTGTCACAGTACTAGAGGTTTATCCTGGGACTGGCACTATAAGCAAACATCATCGAGCTGCAGTTTCAAGGTTCCAATTCAAAACTCTATTCCTCTCTACTCCTAATTATGGAGGAAACTACAGAGCAGATTGTGTTGAAGACACAATACACACAACACTTAGACTGACAGGAGGAGAGGAGGACACATCTTTGACAGGTGTGCATATGCTGAGTTTTGTAGAATACATGCCTAGTTTCAAAGTTTCATGAACAGTTTATTTAAAAAGTAGCCAGATTTTTGCAGTACATAAGAGCAATGCCCTCTGCAGTCATATATTAAATGCATTACAGAGAATTCAAATGTTTACAGTAATTTAAATCACACGTATTTACAATAGAAGTGCCTTGAGACAGTATTCAACCCTACGTGGCAATGTTGTCCATCTGAGTGGATGGCAAATTTGG
Source organism: Istiophorus platypterus (assembly GCA_016859345.1). Classification (NCBI taxonomy): domain Eukaryota; kingdom Metazoa; phylum Chordata; class Actinopteri; order Istiophoriformes; family Istiophoridae; genus Istiophorus; species Istiophorus platypterus. The sequence continues at coordinate 19,943,454 of CM029116.1, forward strand.
TTGGTGTGTTAGGATTGTAAAAGTGTTTGTGTGCACAAGTGGACAGGGTCTGAAAGAGGTACACAGCAGTGCACTGTTTTATTATCTTTGTGGCATTTCATAATTCATTTTTTCATAATTCATTTCATTTCTAATATTATTTATTTATGACTTACTTGTTTATACTATCCAAGTCCCTCAAAATCAGTCAATAGTCAATCTGACCTTTTATGCCAACATTAAACAATCTCGCAAGGAGAAATGTCCAACAGAATACAGTGCAGCAGTGAGAAATTTTGATCTAAGTGATCTTAAAAGTGAAATATACATACATATATATACACATATATATATATATATATATATATATATATATATATATATATATATATCAAAAATATATAATTAATTTGTTCTTTCTTTTCATCTTTGTAATACTTGTGCTTTCTAAATACTAATAAATCAAACTGTAGCACTTTATAGCTCAAATGTATTTGAGAGAAGTGGAAAACCATTTAAAAGTGGAAGAGGATGATAATAGGAAGTGCATAAAATAAAAAAGGAGATTTTACAATTTTAATCACAAAATGAATTCCTTAAATGTGTTTAACATTATTATTATTATTTTTTTTTATTTATTTTTTTTTAAAGGCACTTGAAAGGGTTAATAAATTAAGGAGAAAAAAGTCAAAATTGTATCTAACTATTGTGGAGCAGAGGTTGGGTTTATTTATGACACTGGGGCTTTTTAAAATATGCATCATAAAACAATGAAATCTGGAAAAAAAAAAATGTTGCTTTGTGTCTTTAACCTTGCTAGCTTGATATCTACTTCTAGCAGGGCAAGACTTTGATAGTCCCACACTCATTTTCTCCTCTGCCTATTTTTTTCATTTTCATAACAATTGCTTACCCTCCCTGTCCTATTGTTCCAGCGATGTAGCGTGAATACAACTTCCTGGATTCCCACTCAGTGAGGCGAAGGACAGCACTCCAACTCTCTGCCAAGACACCTTATCTGTGCCTGGCAGCCTGCAGACAGGAAGGAGGGGTGCGGGTGAGGTGGGAGGGGTAAAGGGATGGGGAAAGTACAAGAAAGGGCTTGGTGGAAGATGTGGAGGCAAAAAATCTAGAAGTACTGTACTGGGAGCAATGAATTGAATGAATATCAGAGGGGAATTTGTTTTTGTTGCTGGCATACATTGAAAAATGGCCAGGATGGCCAGGGGGTACATGGTCAACAAGCTACAGTCTAGTCTGACAAGCTACAGTCTAGTCTGACATAGACAGTAGTGTGAGTGGTTGGCCGTCCAGATGTCCTTAGGGTTCAGAACTGTTTCTAGTTTCTTGGAGAAGAAGAATGAGTGAAAACCTCACATATCCTCTGTCAGCAGTGGTGGATGGATCTAGGGGCAGCGTTACCTCCATTTAGTTTTTGTTTTGGCTATTTCAAGATCACATTGCTGCCAACTGGACTTTTAAAAGGCAAATGTCTAATTAAAGGTACAAAAACAAGGTCTTGTTGGGCAGCAGGAGGATTCGCTGGTTCTCTATTTGAAACTGATTAGGGTAATTTATTTGACTTTGCAGCTCTCTTCTGATGCCTTTCTGTTCTTTGTTTTGGCTTGCTTTGGCATTGAAGCATAACTTGACACTGAATTGATTTTTGGGTGTGAAAAAGACCGAAAGTTCACCACATTAATGTAACTCTGACTTCACATTGATTAGTGTCTGTGTGTGTGTGTGTGTGTGTGTTTGTGTGTTTTCACATCTGTGGGTTTATGCTTGTACATGTGGAGACATCCCTTCAAGCTTTAGTCAGGGCTAGCCTGCAGCCTGCTAAACCCTTGGGTTTAGGCTTAAGGAGGAGATATGGGTGCTGTCTACAGGCTTTACCATGTTTTATGGATTTACAGAGTTCCCCACATACTAAAAACAAGGAGCCACTTTCCTGCTTCAGATGAAATTATTCTGATTCAATTCACATGCTTATTTCATAATTTTGTTAGAATAGCTTAAACTATCTGAAATTACCTTATGCGCCTCACTAAATGACCAGTTTTCGTTTTGCTTTGTTCTGTTGCACAAAGTGATTGCTTGAGAAACCATGAACCCAAGAATGAATTTCTTTTTTCTGCAAACCCCTCCCATGCTAATGCCCCTAATTAAAAAAATATATTTATGGAACACCGAACATTATAATACTCACTTTGTACAAGTGCTTATCAAATCTGTAAATCTGAAAGTATTTTAAAAGAAACACATACTGTAGATAGAAATATATTTAAAAAAATAACAATCCAACTGTTTAATTAAGGCAAAAATCCTAATTTCAGCAAAACAAAACATAAAACATCGAAACTAAGTAAATTGCACTAACTTGGCTGCACCAGTGGATGCATGATTCTACTTGCAACATTTTAAGAATGAATGACTGATGTGTGTTGTCTCGTTTCCCTTTGCACTGTACGCTATACGGCATAAAGCAAAATATAGAGCACTGGTATTACTACAGTAAAGGTTCAGAAAAAGCTATCAAAAAGCCATGAGTAACACTCATGGTCCCCCATCGCATTGGATACTCAGTCTGACTCTATCTATCTATCTATCTATCTATCTATCTATCTATCTATCTATCTATCTATCTATCTATCTATCTATCAACAACAAAAAGATATGTGACCACAGCTAAGGCAACATTAAGAAATAGATCAAAATCTCTTTGTGCATATGCATGTGAGTGTGTGTGTATGTAAAACAGAGCTAGAGAAAGCAACAGAGTGTGAAAGGAGAGGAATAAAATAGGCTTTAGAATCATTAAACAGCCTCACATTGTCACGGTGAGCTCTTAGCCCTCAAATCCAGCAGACTTCACACCATCTGGTGTGCTAATGCACTGCAACATCTTTCAACACGTTGTGTGAATCCCAGGAAATGACAACTACCAACCACAATTATGCACATTTGTAGTGATGTGCAGCTAATAGACTTATCCACTAGATGTCCCTCATGCTCCTTAAATGTTCTCTATTTTGAAGGCAAATGGATTTGGAGAGTGAGAAGAAAAATGAAACAAATGTATACCACGAGGTAGTTTGGGTGACATTATATTTTATTCCACTTTGGCCGTCTTTGATGTGAGGAGCGATGCACAGAGAGGCATGTTACCTGCAAATGGCTATTTAGTCATTTCAACAGATACTACATTCATTCCATCTCTCAGTCTTTCTCTGTTATTTTCTGTCTCTGTCAGTTTAAAATATTTGTGGCATGTTTCCCTTAACAATGCTAACGAACGACTGCAATGTTCAAATATGGAACTGAATTTTTGGGACGAGATATGGACAATATTTAGTGATCGTTAAAAAAGGAGGAAGGACAATTTTGATAGGAGGAAGGACAATAGGAAATGAATGGACATGTGGAGTATAAGGTGCTGCTTTACATAAGATATCACCAAAAAGAAAAAAAAATCTCTCAAAGAAGTGACAAAATAATGTTTCCTTATCAGACAGGATGGGTTAAAGATCAGATAATATTTCTTTTAGTAGATGGGGTCAATAATGCATATTTGTCTGTCCCTTTGCTTCTCTCCTGATATCGCCTTCCTTCCTTCCTTCCTTCCTTCTTTCCTTCCTTGCTTCCTTCCTGCCTTTCACACTTTCTCTTACCCCACTCTCCAAGTGGGACCTCGTGCAGACTCTACCCAAACACTGCTCTCTTGTTTAGGGCTGGGCAAGCTCTATGTCTGACCACTCCCTGAGCCTAATCACCACAGAGTTCTTTCCAAATTGCAATTACTGATAAACAGAGTTGGCTGATGGGGACAAGTGATTGCGAAGGCCATAGCGGGCAGTATCTGGCATCAGCCTAATTGTCACAAACAATCTGCCTCATTTCTTTACCCTTTGCTACTAGAGAGTGATTGCACTGAGCACACTTGAGGGGCAAACCATTTATGAGTATGCTCATTTGGGACCACTTTGAAGTGTTCTCCAGTGTTTCTCGAGAAAATTTTCCTCTCCTCAACAGTCTGCATTTTGGGATTGTCTCTAAACAGTTGTTTTAGTCTCTGGTGATAAACAGCCTCCATTTAGAGTTGTTTTGATTTATTATCAGAGATGGAGGGGAAAATATTCAGTGAGTATGACACACAAAATACTATGTTTGATGTTGTTTTCCCAGGATGCTGTGAGTAAATCTCTCTATCGAGTTTTTTTTTTTTTATTATCATTTACTATATATATATTTTGTTTTTTTGTTTTTTTTCTCCTGGAAACCATCATTTATAGGTATTCTATGTCCAGAAAAGACTTAAGCAACACATTGCCTCACATTCCTACCGTTAATAAATGATTGCACATCTGGGACCTGCCCAGTGAAACCACATACTAACATTCGCTTCTTACCCTCCTGGATCAGGTAAGTTCCTTGCTCAAGGGTGCATTGCCATTACTCAAGAATTTTTCCTACACCCAGGCTAAACCAGCAACCTTCCTGTCACAAGCCTGTTTTTCAGCCTTTATACTACCATGTACCCCTATTTAGAATTATATGAGTCCCACAGTTTCACAAGGCCTCATTCTGCCCAGATGTGAATTCAAGCAAATGTGCTACATGAGTCTTATATGAGGTTTTTAAAGTCACCACTGCTGCACACATTCTTGAGCTAGATGTAAAAAAAGGGAACAAAATAATTAGCTTTCAAAATGTCTTTCTCCATGTATTATGTGTGTGAGTGAGAGACAGGTTGAAGATGATTAAAGGGAGGAAGCTGTGACCTTGTCCTCTCTTCATCCCTCCTGAGTTTCAACCTCAGTGAAGCATGAACTCTGCTGCAGCAGACAGAAAGAGGAAATGACCCAATCCGAACAGGAAGTGCTGCAAGGTGACCAGTAGCAGTCTACAGGGAGGTGAGGATGGTATGCTCTTATTGATATATGTGTGCACACACGTGTGTGGCAGACGGAGAGGCTTTGGTTTGTGTTGGCCTACCTCTGGTCCTGCTACACAACTGTTTCAGCAGTTTGGGCAGGAAACAGCTGTGGAGAGTGAGACAGAGGTAAAAGTCTGCACATAGCCGTTTGAGGGTTACAGTGCACTGCTAGCCAATATCAATCAAACTGCATGAAGCTGGGCTTTTACTGAGCTAGAAAACCGCATCATGTTAGCACATTCACACAGACACAGCCTCCAGCACACTGTCAGTCAAGCTGGAAAATACGTGGCCACCCGGTCGAAGGTCGATCTTATGATTATAGATTCAGTCATGGATTCTAGAGGTATTTTCATCTCAGTGAGCGAAAATCTGGCTTTGCAAATTTGCCAAGTTTTATGAATTGATTTATGTGCATTTTCAAGATGAAAGTGGCCTGAACGAGCAACCAAAATATCAAGCAGATGAAAAGTCAAAGTGAAATAAAAATGAATGAAGACTTGAGTGAAATGAGGACAGAGTCATTGGAATATCTTGCACTTCACAGCTTGCAATGAGGACGTGTCGCTCTCTGGGTAAATTAGTCACACCCCTCGTCGAACCAGCCACATCACCACAATCGACCGGGTGGCTTCTCCGCTGCTTTTTGCCCTTGACAGTTAACATGTTTTTGACTAAAACCATAATACTGCAGTCTGATGGATTGCAGTGTGTGCATGTGGGCATACAACCATGCAGTATGTTGGCAGGACTGGAGTTTCTTTAAATGGACACATACACACTTGCCGTTCACTCCTGAACAAAATTCATATTCCCATGTTTCCCTTGCCATTCTACTTGTAGCTTGTCCTTGCCAAAGAAGAGGCATTTTTGAGTATCCAAGGTCCAAGAGCTTTCTGTCAGTTCTGTCAGGTGAAGGTGAGATGTACCACTTTTATCAAGCCTGTAGGCAAATCCAGCAGATGATGCAGTAACAAAAAGAATGGCTGAGCTGGTTTGATTGAATAGGAATTCGAGTTTCAATGACTGGGTGAATTGAGGGAAATGTTGAAGCTCGAGGGCTTATTTTTGCACCACATCTTCCTTTTTTTAATGTTTTCAAAGATTTTGCTCAACATTTTAGGTCGAGAAATTAGGCCAAATTAACAGATAATGAATTTTTAAATGTAATGCATCTTTTCACAACAACACCCCAGACTGAGGCCTCTCTGCCACTGTCTCAACAGCTGAATGGTTTGAGCTTTAGATAGGCAATATTTACTGCACTGGTTATATTGAATTGCTTTATATTGTATAGATATTGCCGTTACTTTGTCTCTCAGCTGTACTGTGGCCCTCTGATTGACGGAAAAGTGTTCGTGTTTGAGTGATTAACATTCTCGGACAAGTGTCGAGTCCACAAGGCATCGTGAGATAAATAGCAGAAAAGGTGAAACTCCAAACCTTTCGAAGTTATGCTCAGGCTGAAGGCTGGGAGACTGGGAGCCATTAGCAGGTAACAGGAGAAGCTCCCCTGAGACGAATGGAGGGAGCTGGTGGAGAGACCACTGAAAGATGCTGTCAGTCCCCACATCCATGACCTCCACATATTATTCCTTGTAAAACTCCACATTAACTAATGCAACAAGAAAGACAGCACAAAAACAAAAGCTCAGTCCCAGGGGAGCCCCCACATGAGCCAGCCAGGCAAAATACCTCATAATCCATTTCTTGTCGAATCAGTTCAAGAGACTCATATATTAGCTTAGACCTCTTTCTGTCACCCTGTGCCCCCCACCTCTTGTTTGTAATGACTGGTTTGTCCAGAGAACAGTACATTATTGCTCAATAGCCGATAACAAACAGTTAACCTGTTTTTAATAATCATCCGACATTAACTGGAAGCAGCTGGTTCAGGTATTTATAGAATGATCTGAAATTTCATTGTATCTGTTATCCAGCTGCCGAGAGTGCATCTGGCATGCAGCCTCCTATACCTTGGAAGTCCATTTTTCTCTCTCTCTCCCTTTCCCAACTCTGGCTCTCTTCAATTCTTTCTATCTTTTGTTGTCTCACAAAAGTGATTTCATTGAATATAAAATGGATTGAATGGATGGAGGTTTGGCAATGATCATGCTAGTAAATGTAAGCTCAGTTTGGATAAAGAGTGTATAGCTTTGTGAAGGAAAGAAGTCACTGTAACACAATCTGTCTAGAAATAACAGTCAACTAGTACAGTTAGTGCTGTAGGACCACTTTGTGTCCGGCAATAGAAGCTTCGTTACAGTTATGCTTCATTAAATTCATGATGACACCGCTTAGCCTTTACAATTGAATGTGCTTCAAATCATTCTTACTTTATAAGTTATTAAGACAAACGTTTTCTATAAATGTATGAAAATGGTTTGTTGTTTAGTTCACAAATCAGTGCTTCCTCAACATGGAAAGTATATATAGATCCTTGTATATGTCCTGTCATAAGAGCAGACACTCTAAAGAGCTATTTACAGTACTCTGTGTCCAAGTTGGAACTCATACAGCCACTGTGAAGGTTGGTTTGGAAGCTCTCCTATGGCTCTTTATCACATTTTTATGGATTATAGTTTCTTAAAGTGAATTTCCATGCAAAAGTAGAATTCCCACATGTTTTTAGCTATGGTAAACAGTTCAACCTGGAATGGTAAATATAAAAATGGGTCTCTCAGACAAAGCCACAAAGGAGTTGTAACTCTGATCTGAGATACAGTAGTCATCAAGTCATTCCCTATTTCCTTTAGACTGATAATGCATTCAAGACATAATTTGATTACATCTTTTATTTATTAGTTTTTTTTATTGTTTCTTGAAACTAGTGTGATGAAACTGAATTTTTGCTTGCTTCATCCAAAACAAAGTCTGAGGTCAACAACAGCACAGCACCCCTGGATCTGGTCTGCTTTCAGCATCTTGTTCAAAGACCTTTCTGTAGGGTGTTTGTTGTCATGGTTGGTTAAATCCCACTCTGTGTTTGTGGATTTAGTCTCTTACTGTTGATTGCATAGTTTACTGAAGGCATCACAGATTTGTTTTTTTTTTTGTTTGTTTGTTTTTTTTTACTGTAACCTCTTTGCTTTCTCTACCTTTGAGAGAAAGCTCTCAATAATGGAAATCTGTTTTTTTGTGGAATTTCCTATTGAACACAATTTTGTCATTCCAGCAGCTATACACAAGGTGAAATGAAGACAAAAGCAGACATGAATGCTTTCCAGTGGGTCATATATTAAACGCAAACACACTCATGCACATTTAGTTTAGAGTTCATTAATGTAAATATAGCCTCCGGCCCTGCATGTCACTTCATAAACCTATGCTATTTGCTCCAACATGCAACTTGCATCTGCAGTAATACACACACATCTATGCAAACACAATTTACTAAATGTGTCTAATATTTACAGACTGTCTGCATGGTGAATCTAGCCAAGGAGATTTGTCTGAATCCTCTCAAAGTCACGCTACACCCAGAACTGTGGAATGCAATGCTGCTATGTTTCCCTTTGGTTAAAACCATTACAGACCTGAGTATGCCATTTACAGCATCACATAAAACAGCAACAATCTATTTACACATTAGAGGTGAAAATCAGACTGGAATAAATGTTGTAAGTGCATAATTTGAAACCACAGAAGGCATAATGGAAAAAAGGTACAATATATAACTCTTTTTGGTATAAATGATGTACTATTGTGATGATCTACGGGTGTGTTGAATACTGCCACTGCACCTTGGTTCTGTGCATATTATTTATTCATGATATGTGTTGAGGGTTTTGTAGTGGATGAGGGCAAAATGTTTTTTTGAAAAAATATCTTTTTGTTTGATACATGTTTACCTTAGATATTTTATAACAGATTAAGAGAATTCAACAGGTGACTAGTATTTTTACCAAATATTCCTGTGAACAGATACATCAACCAAATTATCTTGATGGTTAATACATCATTTACTGTGTATAGAGCAGTTTTCTTATGTACTGTACATCTGTAATTATCTAGGTACAGGTCCATTAGAAAATGTGTGAATATTTCAGTGTGGCACGTTGTGTGTTAAGTTTTCAGTGTTTGTTGTGGATGAAGTAGTTTAAGTTTTGTAGTTCAGTTTCAGTTGTTGGCTCTTGGATTCAGTCTGCTTTTACGTCACATGGGTTAAAAAAACATACAGTAATCTTGAGCTGTCATCACTCCCTTTCTTCTTAATTAGACTGTTGTTCTTTGTCTAACACCCCTGATTCAGAGTAGCCTCATCTGCAGAGGACTGTGACAGAGCTTCTGAAGAATGTGTGTTAAATTTTCAAACACGTGGCCTTGTCTGACTTAGTTCGGTGTCACTGTGGCACGTTCCAGTGAGGTGCACATTAGGACCTTGCTGGATCACAGTCTGTTTCTGTTGGAGCTCTGGGCCACATATTTGAGCCACATGTGTGTTTGAGACAGAGAGCCCAAATGAAAAGCACACTGGGACTCAGAAGTGCTGCGTCTGCAGATGCATTCCTGGAAGCAGACTCACAGCCTGACAAAGAGGGGATGACTGTCACGGCTGAAATGGTATTCTGGGAATTATTTGATGGACATTTCATTGTTATAGTTTTATTTCTTTTCGAATATTTTGGAGGCTTTGCTACTGTGTCTGTTTTTCATGTCTTGCTGCAGTAACCATTAGTTTTTGACAGAGGGCAGCAGTAAGCCATTAAAAAACAAACATGCTCCATTTTGATCTTCGACCAGAGCCACATGCCAAGTACAAGCCATGAACTTAAGTTCATCACACTCTGCCTAATTTGTCCAATTTAAGCTTGTTTGATTCATTGGTTGAAATTTGTGTGTCTGAGTAATGCCAAACCACCATTTGCTCCATCTCCAAAGCATATTTGAACGTCTGCCAGCCATATTTGGGGTTGCATGCACATTACTGCATTGAAACAATATGTCAGTTAGGAGAATGACTTAATTTGAACCCAAAGCAAATATGATGGTAGAGCCATCTTGATATTTTGCAACACAGCGGATGACAAGAGGAGTGACAGAGGTTAAAAGACACTATCAACCTTTTGTAATAGAGTGTTTTGGTTTTTTTTTTCTCATATCTTTGGAATTGAATGCAATTGTTGTGTTGGCCTCTTGAGATATTTTTATAACTTTGGTCTTCCATATAAGAGACTCTAAAAGTCCTTATATTTACCCCTTTAGAGTTTACATCAACCTATAGACAAAAGCCGTGAAATGTAATCTTTTCAACGACAGGTTGTAAAGACAGCCATAGGTTTCTGTCATTGTCCTTAGCTTATCACACCAGATTTCTGAGTACAGCTCGAGCTGAGGTTAAGCTGACTTAAAACACTAATACTACCGTCAATTAAAAATTTCAGACCTGAGCAGTTGTTTTCTCTGGAAACTGAGGCAAACATGAGATTTTTGTACGACATGTAACTGTAACTCGATTGAATATTTACAGGCAATTTTTGTAAAATCAAAAAAGAGTAACAAATGAATTATAGGTTTTTTGAATTTCAGGCATCCTCTTCAAGATCACTGTATCATAGTGTTAGTGTGGTGTGGCCTATAGTGGAAAACTGTTATCTATCAATGTTGCATTTTGACTATATGTCCATGAACAGCATCCCCTCTGACCTGCTATGTGGCTCATAGTGTCTCTGATCAAGTGTTTTGTATCAGGGAGCAGTGGACTACTTGAGCAGAGTGAGATTGATACTGAGGTGCCTGTTGGGTTCGAAAAAGGGAGGGCAGAACATTAAAACACTCCCAGAACTGACCATACTTGTTGGCGTCCCCCAAGGCTCCGTGGAGAGCCCGAACTTGCTTGTCTTCATAAACAGAGGTTACTTTGGTGGGTGAGGGCTGGGAGGAGGGTTTCATTCCAGCAAGGGTTCATGTACTTGAGCTTGGCATTTTTCATATTTGCATTGCTTGATAGTCTCAGAAGATCTGTTTATGATATTTCCCTCATTACTGTTTGTTTGTAGTTCTTTCGTCTCAGCTAATGCTCTCTCTTTCCCATTCCCCTCCCTCTTTCACTCTCTTTTTATTTCTCTCTTCTCTCACTGTGATGTCCTGCATCCTATATTCCTAAATTAAGTCCATATAAGACTTTTTTTTTCTTGTTGTCTATGATTAAACTGCACTGTACTTGATATGCTTAACCTAAAGATATTTCTTTATCCACATCAGGACACATTTGTACTTCAAACATAGAAACAGGACATCTGAATACAAAAAATGATTGCAAATAAAATTGATGGGCTACTTGTTTTGACAGACGTTTTGACAAAAACTGACTGTTGTGACTATGAAGTGAACAGAGACAGAAACCAGACTGTTTCTGATTGCAGCAGCAAATCTATTCCCCCTAGCAACCCTGTTAAAAAAAGAAAAAAGAAAAAAAAAACAACCCTCAAAATTTTGAGGTAGATCCATTTCCACTGCACTTAGTTTACTTTTAACTGTTTCAGCACGTCTGTACCACACCTGGTTGCTGAGCTGGGCACTGAACAGAGCGCGCTCTGTTCAGTGCCCAGACAAATCTGCCGAACCATACGGAAAATAAATCAGCTCCGTATTCCTTAAACAAAAAAGCTGTGGGCAGATTTATTTCATTATTGGGTTGCTCTCATTTTAGCATGTGCTTTTTCCCTTCTACTTCCTAAGCCCCCCACACACACACACACACACACACACACACACACACACACACACACACACACACACACACACACACACACAAAAACTCTCACACAAATAAATACACATACAGCAAAGTAACTCTCGAAGGTAATCCTCCATCTCATTTCTTTTGGCTCCTTGTGGAGCAAAGGGGTCTCGGCCATGCTTCTCTGGTGGATCCTCTTCAAAGGGAAAAAGCATTTTTGTTTTGTGTCTCCACCTCTTTCCTATCTCTTGCGCTGTGGTTTGTGAGGTGCTGTGAAAAATGCTGGCCCAGCCACCCAAATTGCTGCATAATGACCCAGTGAAATGTCCCCTGCCAGGAGAGCCTTGGTTCTCTGAAACAACACAGAGAAACGTGCACAAATATGCTGCTCTGTTTATGGAGAGGTAGAGCCCTCGTGGAAATGATCGGCCAATTAGGGTCAAATATTTCAAAGTGTGCTATCTGTTTTCCCTCACTAATGATCTTTGATAGAATTCCCATACCATGTCCCCAAGTAAGCAATTGTCCACTAATTCTCTCTCATTCTTTTTTCTCTTTGTGTCTCTCTGGGATGTGGTGCAATGATAAAAGTGCACACTGAGGTCACACAGCAGAAAACCTGTGAAACTACAGTACCTTAATCTGACATTTTGGAAAATTAAACATGGAGATATGCCAGTTGCATTTTTAAAAAACTTTAAAGATCAAGTTGATTTTCACTCCCTTTCATTTTTGAAGATCTACTGCCGATAATAGCAATAAATCATGAAAGCAACACTTGAGGAAAACAAATAGTAGCTTGGCTTATCATTTTTGCTGGAAAATAAATCAGGCCTTTGAAAAATATCACCTTGCTTATACATACAGTATGCATTGGCCTTGTCTGTGCCCTCCCAGCTGCTGACAGTACAACTAACTGAGCCACTATCAGCTCCATCCTCTCAGCATCCTTCGAGGAAGGAAGCGGCACAAGCTGCATTAGTGCCCCACAAGCTTTGCACCGCCATCTCCTGCAGGGACACTGGTTATTTTTGGACCGAGGGCGGATCACGTTACGACTACGAGAAGACCCCTCAGACAGGAAATCACCCAGCACGACATCCAGCAGCTCCTGCATACTTGGCCCTCAGCCCAACTGACTGAGCACTGATTGGTGATTCAGCCCTGCATGCAGACGGCGATCAGAGAGAGGAAAGCCCAGTAGAACAAGAGAGCCATCTTCTTTTCAACTCCGGATGACCTCTTCCCCCACTGAAGTCGGTGCACACACAACCCATCAGCCCTGTGTGACACAAATATGTATCACCACACCCAGTAAGTTTGGGCACACAGTGGTTCACAGTGCTTGTGCAAGATATGCTGAGCACATTTCCAAGTAGAGATTGTTGTAGATAATTGTACATTTGGACAAGCAAAAATGCACTTGAAGCCATGTTTGCCCTTTCTGGGTTCAAAATTTGTGTACCCAAAAGCAGTTTAAGAAATCTGAAAACATTTGACTCGGTCCAACAAGAAAGAAAGATGTCGCAAAGAAGTATGTGACATGTTAACACCTAACAGATGACTCTCTATCTAAGCCGTATTTTTAAAACCATGGTTTGTGATTGATTTGTTTTTACATCGTATTTTATTTGGTTGGTCTACTTGGCTAAGCATAAAGTGACAGATGGAAACATAAGCATAACTTCACCCATTAGTATCACACTAGTCCTTAAATGCACACTTCTAATACTCTATAAGAATCAGTAAAGCTACAGTTTTTCAAAATGAGACAGGCTAATGCTTGTATTACATATGGTTTAAGCTTGCAATGGTCTCGGGAGGTTAAAACAAGATTAAATCAAGCATCTACATGACTGAAATATTTCCTGGACCATTACCATATTCCGGCAAGACACTGCATAATATAGTCATGTGTTGTGCTATTTGTTTCATATGAACATTCCTGGGGTTAGCTGAAAAACCACACAGTTATTATGTGGGAAATATCAAAAGGAGCGCGGCCACCAGCGCTGAAGTGGAGAGCGTGGGAGGTATGTGGCATACCCCCTGATTTCTCTCCATCTGCCCACTGAAAACATGCACATACTGTATTTGTGTGTGTGTGTGAGTGACGCTTGTGTGCCTTTCTGTGCACGTGGCTAGGAAAGGGGAGACAAGCTATATCTAATTAGGTTATTTGACTGTTTTGCTGTGGACTTCCACCTAATTTCAACAAAGCATCATTACACCCTCAGCCAAACACCTCCCAGGAGGTAAACCTCAGTAAATTCATATAAAATATATGTTTTACAAAGTAAAAAATATATACCTGTTGTTTTGACATAGATAGAGTGATAGAAATGTGATGAATTTGAAATAAAAGTAAAAAATGTCTGTATATTGTTCAGTCAAACCTGAGCCTGTGCCAAGTTAAATAAAATCTGAATAGCTGTGTTTTTCTTTCTTACAAAATAATTAAATGATTGAATCTATCTGGATACAAACTCTTTAGGCTGTCTTTTCAAGGTTTCGATTTTTGGCACAGCTCGTTTGCTTGTCTGTTTATCTCTTAGTGTTTGAGAAAAGAAATGTGTGCCAGGTTCTGGTTTATTGGTGTTCACGTCAGTCTGCCCTCAGGGTGTAGAGGGCCGTTTCTTCACCGTTACTTCACCAGCTCAGGTTACACACCTCTCCACCCTTGCAGAAAATAGGGAAAGAGTTGACCACAGCCTGAAACGGTCTTACTCTCTCACATGCAAATGAAGAAATGCATCAAATCTCCACATCACCACACAGCATTTGGCACCCATTAGGGGATTGTTATGTATGGGCAAATAAAAGTTCAAATGGATACCAAATGTATTCTTTACTCACATTCATTTCTTTCACACAGACATACAGACACAGACACATGAACACATGAACACACACACACACACACACACACACACACACACACACACACACACACACACACACACACACAGGAATATACACATACTTAGCTCTAAATTGTCTTTTTAATTAGTAGATGTATACTGGTGACCTTAGAGACAGATATCTGGAATCGATCTTGTCAGCTCACATTTTATCAACATGAAAATATGTGTAATCACCTCTTATTGGCAAGGACAATGAGACACTTGACACCATAATAAATGCTATAAATGCGAATGTCCCGGTGAGCATGTGTGCCATCCACAGAAGTGCAGTTGTCAGAGATATCCTGTGGTGTGGGGTTTCGGCTCAATAATGAACATCGTTGGCCTTTGCAGGTCTCTGAATGTTACTGACACCTATATTACTGAGTATTTATAGGTCTGGTTTGTGAACCTCACCATGACACCTTCCTTGTCTACTGAAATGTGCTTCTCCAAAGATTCACACAAGCCATTGAAGCACACAGCGTACATCCTAGCCATTACATGAAAAACATTTTCATCCTTTCATCCTGTCTATTAGCGCTGCAAGTAGGGTAATGAAGGTAAAGAGATTGAAATCTATGTGGAGGAGGATAATGTATAATTCTGAAAGTGTAATTCATCTTACTACTTTTCTCACTTTAAGTAGCAAACAGCCTCACATTTCAGGACTTACTGGTATCCATCCACTCTGTGCAAAGAACAGCAGGTGAGAAAACTATAAAACATCACAGGAGCTGTCTATAAATAAATGGATTAAAGGTGAACTTCTCCCCCGTACAAGATTGGGTACAGTACATTCATTGGTCGGAAGGTATATAGTGTGAGGAAGAAGGAGTCAACAATCTCCCCCTCTTTCATCATTCCCCTACTCCTTCCACACCACTGTTGCCCGAGAACCCACCTTCATTAAAACTCACTAGAGGGTTATGAATGGGCCTGTCTGGCACATTGCACGGCCTTGAAAGCCCAGCTGGTTCCTATTACAGCTTCTCACAGTGCACGTGTTTGTGTGTGTGTGTGTGTGTGTGTGTGTGTGTGTGTGTGTGTGTGTGTGTGTGTGTGTGTGTGTGTGTGTGTGTGTGTGTGTGTGTGTGTTTGTGTGTGTGTGTGTAGGTGTAGGTGAGAGACAGAAAGAGAGAGACCAGTCATCTGACACTGAGGGGTAACAGGTTGTGGTTAATCCCTGGCAGGTAGCCCTGATGAGACCCAGAATTCAGGTGCTGCCAGAGCAGAGCAGGGGTGGGGTAAGGGAGGCCAGTGACTGTCTGTAGACAGAGAAGAGGTGGAGAAGAGAAATGTTGCCCTCTTTATCAGGCCTTATAGGATGTCCATCTCAACCATCTCCTTTTCTCCTCCCAATCCCATCCTTCTCCTCATCCTTGTCCTGTCTGTTTATTCCTCCTGCTTCCACTCCCCTTCTCTGTCTCCAACTTTCAACCCCCCAGGTCACATCACTTCCCTCTTTCACTGACTTTCTGCTCTTCCTCTTTCACCTACTTGCCCCTTTGTAATGTATAGTGATAAAAAAAGGAAAGTGGTGTCCTCTTTTTTGGTCAGATATTATTTTCCTGGCTGTGATCCAACCATAAGGATGGGATATTGGGCCCCAAGCCAGAAATTTTGGGCCCTTTTTTTATGAAAGTGTATAAATCTGAGTGAGCCACAGAAGGGAGGTATATATGCTCAGTCCCATGGCCTTTTGTTCTCATGTTGGTCTCTTATTGCAGCAGCAGGGGGTTGAGGGGTGAAATAAAAGTGTTCAAATGATGAGCCCGTGGTACAGTAGCCTCATGTTTCATCCAAACAAGGGTAGACTTCATGCAGGTCTGAGTCCTAGTGGTCGATTTGTTAAGGAGAATAATGGGAGTTACAAGATTACTATCATTATGAGTCATAATTACAACATAAATCCATGTAATCCTGTCATCTCTGAATTATATTCCTTCATAGTCTTTGATGTTCTAGGCCCACATGAAAAGAGCCCTTAATGTACAATTACTCCAATAGGGAAAAAATATGCCAACATGACTGGTGTAAAAGCGTATTGGTGATATTTGAGGCACATGTATATTGACGAATTTCAGGCTTCATTGAGCAACAGATGCTAGTTAAATTGTACATTACTGTGGTCATGGTCACAAGGGAGATAAAAAGATAGAAATTGAACCTGTCTCTTTTTTATGATATTACTTTGTTTGTTGGACAATACGGTTTAAGATTCCACTCACACTGCCCACACTCCCTCTCCCCACTTTGTATTCCCAGGCTTTAGTAAATCACTTCACTTGCATCGAGCTTTACATTCTCATGCCCTACCACCAGACCCCCCCCCCCCCCCTACACAACAAACAGATTTTTTTCCCTCCTCTCTTTCTTTCTCCCATCAGTAACACCCTCATTCCCAATAGCAACCTATACCCCCCCACACCATCCTAAATTGCTGCACAGTGCAACACATGTGTTTCCAATCAGGATTTCTTTCGTGAAGAAGTGAGGCTCCTCAGACCACCGCCTCCTTCTTGTATTCACACACCCCCACTTTAGTTCACATGAACACATATGTGTACAAAACATTCGGAGCACCCTCTTAATCTTGAGTTACACCCCCTTTGGCACATTGCACATCCTAGTCTAAATACTTAAAAGTCTTTTTCATTCCCTCCCCTGCTTTCAATTTTTGAAGATAATTCAGATGTAATGGGTGAAATTATTCAGTGATGATAGTTTTGATGCATATGCATTTACCTCATCAGTGCATTTTTCAGAGGCTGCTATCAGGTGCAAATATTGAGGAAATTCAGAAATGTGCAATGCACACACTAATAAAACACTAATAAAACACTAACACACTAACGATTCCTTCTAACTAACAGCACAACAAACAGCCTGACTAGACAAGGCAAAGAATTACTGTATGTTCTTGTATGTTATTATTTATGTTAACATATGCATCTCCGATACAAACATTTGTTTTCTCTCAGCAGCTGTTGCTGTACTGCTCTGATGAAGTTACACAGTGGATGTTAAGAACCTCTCCAGCAGTCTGAAGTTCTGGTTGTGACCACTAGAGGAGTCCGTACGACACATGTACACCACAGTGACAAACACTCAAACTAGTTGCTGGTGTAGACGTCTGTAGCAGGGAGGCTTTTTATTTGTCACACTTCAGTGAAATACTTGCAATTGACTTTGCAATCATCTTCCAACCACTAATGGTTCATGTGGTCTCCTCTTGCCCTCAAACAGCGAAGGAGTCCTGGTGGTCTTCCATAACACATCATTCAATATTAGCCTCTACATGAACTTGTATAAAACAGGAGAATACAAGCATGCACACGTACATACACATGTTAGTTCACTGTTTACTGGTGACTCACATAGTAGCATTGTTTAAGTTTATTTTTTTCTAGGCCGCTGCTGCTGCGGCTTGTGATTGAAATTACTGTTGCCAGGGAAACGCTCTAATTTGGCTCCATTGTAGACATTGTGGTTTGAGCAACAGGTGCCAGTTATTTTTGGTTGCTTTGTTGCAGGGTGCTGTGTTTTTAAGTACCTTTGTGTGTGTGTGTGTGTATGTGCGTGTCTGCAAGGGTCTATGCACACAAGTTTGTGTGCTGATGTGTGTCCTACCATGCTGCCTTTGCATCTTCACAGGGACAGAAATACACAGCCGCAAGCTGAGACAAGCTGGAGCAAATAAGGCTCTGCGGTTCGTCGAGCTCCACACCCATGGGATCCATAGCATTTGTTTACCACTCCCCCCCCCCTTGAAGGTGTGAGATTAAAAAAATAAGTTCTTTAAACCTCTACTCAGTTCACACAAGCAAACCAGGCCTGGTGCGTGGGGGGGGGGGGTCAGGTTACCTAAGTTGTTGTGTGCTCTGAATCAACCGCCACTCAGCGTGACCTTTCAGTTTTTCCATTCCTCTGTTTAACTAAGCTGATGCATAAGGGTTTAAGGTGAGAGTTCTAAGGCAGAGTATGTAGATACATTCTTATTAGACTTCACAGACACCAACCCTGAAACTGAGAGCAGTCCATGCCCACTATTAATTGAAGACATCACAGAACCTGATCTCCAGACTTTGCTGACAATTGGCATTTCAGAGATCTGCAAACTATATGATGAATTGTGCCACTGTGGACTATGTTACGCTTCATAGATCTTGGACACATTTCAGCTTTAGAAGGGAGGTGTATTTTTTCCAGAAATAATAATGGTACTGTCATCTCAGCAATAGCTGATTATTTTTTGTATATTATGTGAAATGTAAAGTATTTAAGATATTATCTTGTATGGGGTTTTTTTGATGATTTTTTTTTCTTTTGGATGATAGGGCTCAACTGACCAGGAAAGATACATTTATTTGTATAGCTGCAATTCAATTTGCTTTATATAATGCATACTAATACAATTTCTTGTTAGTTGTCCAAAATTCAATTAAAAAATGTGCAATAAAGACATGTTTAATTCA
This sequence comes from Istiophorus platypterus, assembly GCA_016859345.1. Taxonomy (NCBI): domain Eukaryota; kingdom Metazoa; phylum Chordata; class Actinopteri; order Istiophoriformes; family Istiophoridae; genus Istiophorus; species Istiophorus platypterus. Next base: position 19,962,432 of record CM029116.1, read on the forward strand.
AATTTGAAAGTGGCTTAAGTTTCAGGAAGTTGGTTCCATCTGAATGCAGCATAGTAGTTAGCAGTGTTGGATTCTAACTTGAGGCACTACCAGCTGACTGCCTCTTTAAGATCTAAGGGACCTGCTGGGTTTATATTTTTCAGAAATTCCTGAACGGCCCTGCCTATGCAGTTAAGTCTGACAAAGACGCAGACACACAAAAATGATCTTTCATGTACATGGACAGCAGTCCTAATGGTTGTTTGGACGAGAGGCTAATGGGTTTTGCACTGCTCAAAATTTGAGCCATTTGCACAGAAAGTGACTGCAGACATTGGCAGGGGAGAATTTCCACCACAAAGCTGTCTACACTGTGCTGCAATTCATACGAGTGCTGAGGGCTTAATAAAATATTCTGATATTAACAGGGTCAGACCAGATTCTTCAACCTTCACACAGCAATTTAAACTTCTGGTGAGAGTAGTGAACTCAAAAACCAGAGGTAGCAGAGAGGCCCATGTAATGACGTTTACCACACAGCCACAGCCAATCCAGCCTCTGCAGCTAAGTATGAGAGAGACACACACACACACAGAAAACACACACACAGAAAACACACACACAGAAAACACATATTCACACACACACACATAGCAAGGAGCCAGTTGGGTGAGTGATGCCCCATGTATGCATGCACATCAACATAAACACACAAATGTACCTCACTCTTGCTGGTCCCTTGACACATTCAAGGCATTCAATGATAAATGTCTTGCAACCTAGAGGGGGGTCTTTGACCTTAGCCACTGTGTCCACCCCACCACAGGCTCCAGGGAGCCCACCTCCCACTGACCTTCTGCCTGGCTGATCTCTGTTTGAGAGAGACAGAGAGAAAACGAGAGAAAGAGAAGAAGAAAAAAAAGAAGGGGGGGGGGGTCTGTTACCCTGTGACCTCTCTCCAGGCCCTGAGCAGGGAATGGGGTTGAGCCCACCACACCACATGAGGCTCTGCTGCGTGGTGCTTTCCTCCTCTGTTATTCCAACTCTCTGGTTACAGTCCTAAACCCAAGGGGGTCTTTAACAGAGGCCTTGGGATCACAGGCCGGACTGTTAACAGCTCCAAGGTGAAAGACCTCGGACGCTGCCCTAAGTCCTCCATGTTACATACTCGCCTGGCTTAGCAAACTCCTGGGAGACTTCAGCCTGCTCCTTGGGGTTCTCTCGTTGGCGTGCAGTGCCTAGTTTGTGCTTAGCTTTAGGGATATCACTGCTTGTGAAAATTCTAAAGCCTTTGTCAACATATATTGTAATTTGACAAGTTCATTTTTCAAAAGTATGGATTTAAATGCAGAGATAATTCAAATATTTACATTACAGATAATTATCAGCAGTGTTTACTTGATTTTAAGTATGATGTAAGTCACCCAACCACCATCAATATTGTTTCCCTCTCAGAAAATGATGGATTGCAGGAGAGAAAGTGAACTTCTAATCATTCAAATACATGCATGCTTGACAGCTAAATATTCAGCTTTTGTTTCAGCCTTCTTCTTGACCTGACAATTTATCTTTTTGACAGTGTGGCAATGTTCAGCTAAGTGAAGTTTCCATTATCTCTCAAACCATTAGCTTCTTATGTACCACATTTAAACCTGTCAAAATGAATCCAAATGCTGTAATTGATGTATGATCTATTGCAGGCCTAAAGACCCTCTGCTCTTTCTGTCAAATTTACACTTGTCATTTTCTATCTAAAGACATGTCTCTCAAGATGACGCTTGTTCTTTTCCTACAGGTGTGATTTGTCTCCTTTGTAATTTGCATTTGACTCCTCAGCTCCCCCTTCTCAGTTAATCACAAAAATGTGTAGTGTTAAGGGTCATTTTTTTTTCATGTACCCAAACCAAGTTGGATAAATTAAATATTAACTGAAAAATTGACTGATGCAAAGAAATAGAGTATATTACTATCCATTATCGTGTTCATTATACAGTATTCAGTTTAATAAGTACAATAAAGACAAATAGAAAGTCAAGAAGCAAGCAGAACATTACCACGGCCACTTTGAACTTGGCTTGACAGCAGTGAAAAATATAGCCACAACAAAGGTTTTGCTGCCGTAACTTACACTCCATACACTCATTTATACTGAGAGTAACAACTTTTTTTTTTTTTTTTTTTTTTTTGTACATGCACCCAGTCTGACTCAACCTGTGCAAAACAGCATTGTCAGATGGTACACTGTGATAATAATTATACTGTTGTGTCTGGCCTGGCTGAGGATTTCCTCTGGGAAGTGTCTGGCTGCAGTTGTAATGATGCCACATTGAAACTGGGTGGAGGTCCACTGCTTAACAGCTTAACAGGCTGAAGGTGAAGAGCAGGATGACCCTTTTCCCAGACATACATATACACAGGTGGACACACACTTGAAAACAAACACACACCCAAACACACACACACACATAGCAAGGAGCCAGTTGGGTGAGTGATGCCCAATGTGTGCATACTCTTTTCAATCACAGGATGTAACCAGACGTCTTTCTACATATTCCACATCTAAACTCTCAGTTGTCATCATTGTTAACTACAGCAGCAATTTTACGCTTTTTTTATACTCACTTGCCTGTTCAGAACCAAATCATATTCTTTTTACAATGCAACACAATTGCTTTGCTTTTATACACAGTACTTGAACAATCTTTGAAAGGACCACCTCTGTTACTGACTGTTCCAGACAATAGAGTACTGAGTTATTACGCAATTCGGGCTTGTTTTGCAACTGCTTACTTTTATCTCTTATGACCCTTGACGTTCTAGTATCTCAGTCAAGCAGCCACATCACACCTACACTGGGCAGCCAATGGCCTTGGTTCCCTATTGTCTCCTACCCCTCCAGTTATGACCCTAACCACCACACTGTAGGGGTCTGTTCCTATTAATAACAAGGGGGTTTCCTCCACTTGTATTGTTGTTGTTTGCCAGCACTTCCTTCTTTCATCTACTGACCTCTTCTCTACTTCCTGTTTGTGCGGTGAATCAGTGGTCATCCCAAGGGGAGTTTTGTAAATTCTCTTAATTACTTGGGGTAAAAGGGTGTGGTTGAGGCATATGGAGTGGAAGAAATGTGAGTCATGACTGGGTTCCCCTGTGATCGTCCAACGGTCCTTGGAAATGTGAACAGAAAGAGCTCAAGATTGAACCACCAACCTTATGATTGATGGCTCTACAAAATGTAATCAAAGCTCCCTCTAGCAGTCTGTTACAAACAGACCACTACGTGAAACTGTGTTTCTTCTAATCTAATCTCTCCTAACATCAATTTAAGATTAATAGTAAAATTATAGATAATTCAGTAACTTTTTCCCATATATCACACTTTGTTCACAAGATCTTTTGAGCAATATTTACTTCATAGTGGTGTATGAGGTTTTTACGATTTCTTTATGTACAACTCATTAATACCTTATGACATTATGACAACATGTCAACCATCTCTTAAAATTTTTTCACAATAATAAATGTATTCCTAATTCAAGTGGGTAAAAAAGGGTCAAGATTACCTTTAATCTCATCCAATTTAGATTTTTTTTTTTTTTTTTTGTTATTTGGTAGAGTCAAAAACAGAAGCCACTAATAAATAATAAATAATATAAACTAATGGTAACCTTTTTTCCGGATTGCTTGGACTAGTCATATTATATTATCTTTTCATATTCTTACTCCGAGTAACTTTTCTGTAAGTTTTCCTTGCCACCAAGGACCCATTATTTATCAATTTATGAAGATCCAGGCTGATGGTGTGCAGTCGTCTCTGATTGCAGAACAATCTGTGAGTTCCACTTCAGATCTCATGTCCCAAGAGAGACCTTTTTATAGTTTAACAGGAACCAACCCTCCCCTGTGGCTTCTACTCATCTGTGCGAATGACATAGTTTTCTTCATAATTTATCTCTGTTATTTTCTCCTCTGTTTTATGTTCCTCACACAAAGTAATCAGCAGTTATAAGGGAGGAGTGTAATTTTGGTGGCAATGGTGAGGTGAATGGTTAAAAACTGGAACACAATGATACTTTGCTGCTTAAACTCCAAATTATACCCCCATGGATACACATTTCTGATAGTTTTGTGCCAATCTTTTGTTTTTCAGAAACCATGGCCTCAAGTATTTAGATGAGCAATTGAAAATAAACAATACAGTTGACACTGCAATTCAATATCAAACAATCTCCAGCACAACAATGAGCTGAAACATGGGTATTACGAGTGAATGGCTACCACTGATGCAAACTTCACTTTGTTGCCCAGTTGATGTTAAAACTATGGCAGGAAATGATGTAAATGGTGACCTGGAGAGGCAGAAACATTGTATAAAGGGAGTCTCATGAGAGTCTGGCTGACAATGGATCAAAATGAGACCAGGAACAATGGAACACAAGTTACTGACAACATTCACAGCCTCGACCAGATGCTAGTGTGAGAAAAAAAAACCTGTAGTTTGATTATTTGGACCTTTGAGCTGCTGGAGCCAAGGCTATGGCCCACCTGGATGTTACAAAGCTTCATCATACAGAGATGGGAGGCTGAACTCTAACTCATGGGCTCTTATCTCATTCCGACATCTGTTTGCACTGGGTCTTCCAGATGTTTCCTGCTTGGCTTCTGCTGATTCGTAGCAGGGCCAAGGGCTTGCACACTTGCCTGTCCTCTCAGCCTGGTGTAAGCGTTAGACCTTTGGGTCCAATCAAATGTGTTTACCTAAGGCCCCAAGCTGATATTAAGTTGGCGACAAAGCTAAATCAAATTCCAAATGTCATCATCTGTTAGTGGGAGAGGCAAGTTATTTTTGATACAGGCAAGTGCTTTGGCCTTAAAGAGGTGCAAGTGGGAGGGTTTTTCAGTGATTACATTCTTATCCAAAGGACATTACGCAACTGTACTTTTTCTATCTGCTGTACTAAGGTACAGCTAAAATAATCAATCAAATATGATAATCAGCCAACTGCAGATTAGTCACTCAGGCCTACGTGACTCAATTCACTGCTTATTTCAGTGCCTAATAATGTCCTTTGTTTTGTTTAAGAGATAGTTTGGAGGGCAGCCAAAGTCACCTTTTCACTAAGCGTAATTCCAGACTGAAATATGAACAATAACTCCACTTATATATCTGATGTATTATTTGATAAATATTGCTAGAGTCTAGACACGTACACAACCAGTATTGTGGCATGTAGTATTTTTGTTAGATGAGTGCTGACACAGACCAGTGACTATGGGAAGTAAGACTGACTATCAAGAAGCACTTTGAGAATTTTTATTAGGAATATAAATTTATCAGGGGATTTGTTATAGTGCCTATAATCGATATTTTTATGTTGACAAGGGATCCCATAGCGACTTGGATGTGAAAGGAGTTGCATGCAGTGATGTAGCCACAGAGACTTTATGTATTCCTCCACTCCTAAGTTGAATAAACAATTGCTAATGTTGCAGTTGGATGAATATAATAGATAACACTTTTTTTTTTACATGTTAGCAAACTAAAATGTGCCAATGTTTTCTTTTTCTACTGCCAAGTGGCCAGAAAATGTTATTTCAGAGACAGGCTTTGAATGATGTTTGGACCTACTGTGTTTCCAGAAAGACCTAACTTACCTATTTTGCAACGTGTCAACACATAATATTTAGTCTTTATAGTCTGTAGCAAAATTTAAACAAAATGTGATCATTGTGTATAAAATGAGCAGAGATGTGCATGGGAGATAGTATGTCTCATATGTTTCCTTTTCAGTGTGGCCAAAATTGCCAAAATTTTTGATGCTCCCAGTCCCCAGTCTTATTCATCCTGAACCTTAATTTGCAAGTAAAAACAACAGCATAAAAAAAGAGATGGCAAACAGTAGAACTATGACCAGAGATAATAGTAAAATTAAGGTTATTTATATTTATCTACAATTTAACTTATTTTTAACTATCTTATCATTTATGTTAAATATTTATAGCAACCTAATTTTTGAGAGCTGAAAATAAATTTGCTTTGCTTTGTTTTTACCATATTTTGGTTTCTTTTCAGTCAGATAATATGCCAATAATCTGAACCCTAATATATAGAAGAAACAGAAATAGTTTAGTTTTAATCAAATGAATGTCAAGTTTGGGTCTCAAAAACTTGAAAGCATCCAACAAATAGTATCTTTTCCCTATGTGGAAAGCTGAAGTTTTCTTCAGGCTTCATTGACTACAAGTGGCTCACTTGGTAGTGAACTATTACATTTACATTCCTCAATCATTATCTAATGCCCACTGTTATGGAGTTGGTCATGAATCCATAAATTCAAATAATGAAGCAATAAGTATCCTCACTCCAAACCCTAGAATTGCTGTTGATGGTTAACTAGTTACTCTTTAAGTGTCTCTTGCTGGGACTTGCTAAAATTTGACCTTCTGCTCCAGTAGAAAACTGAAATCTAGAGGGTCTATATCCAAGCAGTGCATGGATCAGTGTTTTACCGCAGCTGGATAATAGCCTCTTACAAGAGTTACTCTATCATCTCTGACAGCAGTGGAGACTGCTTGCCTATCTCTTTTCTTGACCTCCTCTTCCTGATATACTTCTTCACAAAACCCCCATCTAACCTTCTTCCCTTCTAAACCACCCTAAAACTCATCTGAACCCCATTCCTCCTGTTTTTCCTACAACTTCTTATCCCTCTTTTGTGTCTGTCCTCATCCTGCTGCTCTCAAAACCAACGTTGCTGTAGCAACTGAACAATATGTATATTTACTATAATTTTTCAGTATCATTTCTTATTAAAAAAAGCAAGTAAACAGCCACAAAATATGCATTTTATTAGCGATTATATAAGCTCATTTTATGTCATGGTAATTTCATTAACATTTAGTTAGAGGTAATTTTTGCTGCCTCACAGAACTAAGACATACCACTCCCTTCACACAATCCTATAACCATACTGTCTCTGTATGTAAAACAGCATAGACTTAACTTCTAGTTCGGAAAATAACATCTGCTGAAATGTATGGCACAAGGTTTCTGTTACACTAGGCTGCAGCACTGCAAGGCAAGGTGAGGTCCTGAAAATGAGAAGCGGTAGCACATATTACATCACGAAACGAAGCCTGCAGACAGATCACAGAGACATTGTTTGATGGTTTGGTAAATGCGTAAGTGCCACTTCTGTTAGCCCACACACACAAACAAACCCAGAACCCAACATTACCCCAGAGAGACAGCGGTTCATTATGATGTTTTTTGTCTTCTCGCTATAGATAAGAAAAACTTCAAAAGAAGATTGACTGTCTCTCACTGATACACTGATGAGATATGGTTCAGATAAATGTTTTAGCTAGGGTAAAATGGAGCCAAAGTTTTGCACTGTTTCAGTGTAAATGGCATTGTGGTTTTTTATTCTTGTGTCACTGTGAAGCTGTAGTTATGTCATTTTTCGTTCTTGTTCATTTAAAACACTTCTAGAGAAAAGACACTTAGACAAAGCATCTCAGTCACCTGGAGATGTATGGACAAATACAATTTTTCTGACAAACAGAAAGGCATCTTTTATGTATATGAGTGTCTGACGGTTCAATGTGACAAAGATGTGAGATAAACTAGATAGATGTAGCAAAAGAAACTGTAGCCTGACTTAAACTTTCTATGTAAATCTGTTATCAATTCTGAGTTATTTCTAGTAAGCGTCTATTCCTGGTGAGATACAGTGCTCACACCACTGGCACTGATATACACTGGCTTTCAGGCAATGGGATCTATTTAATATCCTCCTACGTTTCATTTGAATTATAAGGATCAGAGCATATTTATAGAATGTACTGCCAAGATGTGTGATTCTTTCCAGACCGTTTGGCACAAGGCTTTGCAGAGTGCCCTGCAGATGGTTCTTTTATTCACCTTATCTGCCTTTTTTTCTCTTTTTTTCTCATTTTTCTTTCATAAAACGCTCCAGCTCAGTCTTTTTTGGGAGAAAGAAAGAGGAAATCCATCAGATCTGCAGTGGTGCACCGTACCTCTGGGCTCATAAATTGTACATGCCTCAAAGTAGCAGGAAGTACAGGCCTAATAGGGTGTATCCTCCAGGTTTCCTGTTAGGTTAACCCACTGGGTCTGGGGTATTCTACCTTGCTATTGGATCATAAGACACAATCCCCTCCTGCCCTAACACTTAAAATGAAAGGGCCCATAATTCAGTCAAGCTGCAAAGTCCCCACTAAACATTTTTTTTTTTCTCTTTTGCTTTTTTTTGGGACTGTATTGTATTGTGTTTTCGTACTATATTTTTTAGGGAAACATAAGCCCCCAACCCCAAGTTATGTTAGTGCTTGTTGTCCTGTTACAAAGATCAGTTGGCAGGATCTCAATCCAAACAAGTCATACTGTTGCTGTTAACGTCTTGTTTGCATGGTGAAGAATGATCAATAAAACAGACTTGTCACCCAATTTGCAGCTCTTCATGTAGTGTCTAGGGGACGAAGTGTGGCTGGCATTGAAAGAGTTAGATCTGGGCACAGGAAACTCCAGCTCAGAGTGCAGAGAGAGAGAACCAGATAGGTGATCAGGTGCCTGATCTGGTTCCAATCCTACCTGGGCCCAGATAAAAGTAGTGGTTGCTGGACGTGCCATAGGTACACCAGTCCTTCTTCTTCAAAGGTGTTATGGGGAGGAGGGCTGTGTGGGCCTTAATACTAACCTACAATCTTCTCTACATTCTAAACTAATCAAACTCATTTTTATGTTCATTTTATTTTATATGTTCACTCAAATAAAAACGTGAGACTATAGGAGGCCTCCTCCCTATCCCCCCCTTGGTTGCTTTACCCTTCATCTCTGGATGGTTTGCAGGTGTTGGGAGAGGAGTTCTGCATTTCTCAGAAGCTGCTTTGGTTTGTTCGGCTGGTGCAGAGATGGTCATGGTTTCATCAGTGAATTGAGTCAGGCCTTTGAACCATATGGGTCAATCCCCTTGTGCCTCTTTTCACAGATAAAATGCTCAGATAGGACATGTTGAAAGGATATGTTTCCAATTTGACTCGTGCCACCCTTATCCCACTCAGCCCCCTCCTACCCATCATTTTTCTTACTATCTCCCTCCCTCTGTCTGCCTCCCTGTCTGCCTCGATGCATGTGTCAGACAGCTGATTAATTCCCCAGAGGATAGAGGTGGAATGAGAGAGAGTGGGGAACACAAGAGGTGAATTGATAAATCATCTCTTTATTCATCCACAGGTAAATAAAAAAACATGGCGGTGCTCAGAAATACATAGATCTCCCCCCTGACACCCACAGATGCTCTGCATTAATGTCTTCCTGGCTTCAGTGTAAGACAATAATTTATAAACTGCTTTTACATGCAGACCCCAGGGATGACTCTTATCTCTGCTGCACTCGTATGCATATGTGTCTAGTTTCTCCAAGAGGGATTGTGTGTGTATGCATTCAAAGTATCATCTAATTCTAACACACCTTTATGGTTGATATAAACAATTTTGTACATGGCCACAACCTACTGACAATATAGAACTTCAACCAGAACTTAGTCAAATAGAATTTAAAGTAAACTTGGATACAGTACACAACAAAACTGAGTACACCCCTAGTCAATATTATTAATATATTAGGTAATTATACATCCTGTTCATTAAAAACAACTTTATGTGTTTTTAGTTGAAGCCCAAGAGAAATTAAGCCATTTGAAGAAAAGAAAATTAATCAATTAATTAAGCTATAATGAAATGTCCAAATTTAAGAACCAAATGCAATAAAAGTCAGTGCACCCTTCATTAGCCAGATTCTGTTATCTTTTTTTTTTTTAATATATTGTATGCCTGCCATTATTTTTGATGACAGACTTAATACTCTTGAGTATGAATAACACCAGTCTTCCATAAATCTATGGAGACATGTTCTGTCATTCTTCACAGATGATTGTTTTCAGATGCTCTTTGCTGGAGGGGTTTTGTCACTCTACCTTCTGCTTTAAAATACTCCAGAAGTGTTCTATTGGATTCAAGTAGTTCATAGTTTTTCCTTTTTTTTCTCTATAAAAACTCTTGTGTGATTGGCATGTTGGAAAATTCCTTTTTTTGCCAGGATTCTTTAGACCAGGAATCATTTTGTTTTTCAGTATTTGGGTATAAAAAACTTGGCTATACAGAATTTATATATTCACATATATAAATTTCATCTCTCCTACACCTTTAGCACTCATGCAGCCCCTAACCAGCACACCCTCACCTCCATGTTTCACAGTCAGCAATGTCCAGTCACTGTGGTTTCCCTGGCGAGGTCCACAACAAACATGCTGGACCCATCTGATCCAAACGATTTTTTTGGCATCATCTGACAAAAGAATATGATACCAATATTCATCAGACTTCTTTTCATGTTCTTTTGCACAGTTTAATCTTGCAGTTTTGTGCTGCATTGAAAGCAATGTTTCTCTTCTTGGATGCCATCCGTAGATGTTGGCTTCATTCAGTGTATTTCCCCCTGTCTTATCAGTCATTGAAACACCAATTTCCACAAATCATTTCTTATAAGTCAGAAGTTCATAGCTATATGTTTTGAAACATTCTTCAAGGACAGCCACTGCGCCTTCTTTGATTGATAGGATGGCTCCTTCAATACCTCTTAACCACTGTATTTATGAAATCAAGAGGTGTTTCACTTAACTTACTCTGATAATTGTGTCACTTGTATCAACATATTTAAAAACAAAGTACAAAAAAAAATTATTAACACATAGCAGGTACTGTGTAACTTTTAGTGGGACCAGTCTCTCCACAGTCAGCAGGCAGCGGGGTTCAGGAATAATATCCACAGGCTACCAGGCACTGAGTCTGCTGTCTGATTTTAATAATAAAGAGTAATAATCACTTTAATTATAGAGCACTTTTCACAGTGATTGTGTTTTGCTGTATTTACAAGGAATAAAAGTAATAAATCAAAATAATCAATCTAAAATATAATAAATATATGTTTTAAAAAGTACAACAAATATTACTTATGAAAAAAACTATAGAGATAAAAGTGAGTTTTAAGAAGACATTTATAAGAGAATGCAGAGTTTGCCTGTCTTAGATCTTCAGGCAGTGAGATCCATTGCTGAGGGGCCAAAATATAAAAGGCCCAGTCACCTTAGGTGACCATTTGAGAATTTTGGAAATATTAGTAGGGCCGTGCCAAGGGACCCTTAAGGAGCAATCAGGGGAATAGGGAGTTAATAGATTAAAGGTATAGGCAGGAACCTTACCACTTGAGGCTTTAAAAACAAGCAGTAAAATCTTAACGTCTTTGTTCAATTCAAAAACTCACAGGGAACTTGAGTCTGGAGGAGATAAAAGCATAGATGACGTTTCTTAAATCTGCATATGAAAGAGACAATCTGACCTTGGTTAAATATCTAAGTTGTACAAAGAGGGATATCACAACTTTAGTCACCTGACTGTCAAAGGATGACTCAGTCGAAAAATAATGCTCAGGTTATAGGCCCCTTTTTTAACATTATTAAATAAGACACCCAGGCTAGACAAAAGATTATTAATGCTGTTAGTGCTGGGGCTGGGTGGTAATTATAATTACTTCTGGTTTGGGGTCATTTAACAGCAGGGAATTACTGGACATCCATTACTTAATTTCATTAGGCAGGACATAATAGATGACACATCGGTGGTACCAGGCTTTATCAGCACATACAGTAGCTTGTGTAGCTTCCACAGGGCTGTGGAAATCGATATTATGTCAATGCATTATTTGCCTCAGGGACAGCATGTATACAGTAAATAAAAGGGGACCTAGAAAGGACCCCTCTTGGACCCCACAAAATAGAGAATCACAAAAGGGGAAGGCATCTCCAAACACAAGAGATTAGGATTTGTTAGAAAGATTAGAGATGAACCATTCTAGAGCCAAATCACTGATGCCCACAGATATTTTCAGATGGCTGATTAATACCTTGTGGTCCACTGTGTCATGGCAAATTTATGTTTCTGCACTGAAACATAAATTTCAGAAAAGTAACTGCTGTTCAATATCTATCAGCTCCAACTCCATCGAGATCCATTCAGTTTCTGTCACCATTGTTTTGAAGTGCACCAACAAACTTGTGGAAAACAGTGGCAAAGAAACTCAACACAGTGGCATAGAAATGCCAGCACCAACTAGAAGTTTGGTGCGGTGTAGTTGCAGAGTGACACCAACGTAGGAGTAAAAATGCTAATGAGGCCGTAGGTCACTTGCATAGACTACAGTGTAGACCCTGTGTAGACTTGATGCAGAGGCATAAATCAAGCATCAAAGACTGAGGTCAAGGAGGATTAAAGGGAGTACAAACCTGCATCGGTGGTAGTGAGCAAAAACCAGATTGAAATTTTTTACTTCACTTTTCAAAAACTAAAAATTGTATGAAGACATTTTTTTTAAATCTTGGATCAGTCTTGGAAAAAAGAAACATCTTGTGTCTAATTTGTTTTTGTTTAATATTGAAGGGAAAAATTCCAGTTGAAAGAGGACATACAGAAAGTATAAATGGCTAAAAAGTCTGGACCAACTGTTTGAAATACTCGGTGATTAATTCCCCATGGCAGAGTGGCATTCCCACTTGTTTTTTTAAAACAGAATGGGAATATAGTCTGAAGGACAGGTGGGGGATTTTTAACGTACAATACAGCGAAAGAAATCTCACTGTAGTGAGTTAGTGCCAAAGATGGCTAGAAATCAACATCAAGCTCTCTTGATTCAGTGTCAATATGTCTCCACATAGAAACAATGAAGAAATTCTCTCTTGATCTCAGTAGGATTCAGATGGCTGGCTAAGTGGGGGACCAACAGTTTATGGTTTAATAAGAATTCTTGGATTATGACCATGATTAGCAGTTAGTTGCAAGAAAAAAGAGCCCCTTTCTACTTGTACTGTACACTGACAAGTGGAGATCAGATATTTTAGGGGAGGCAATGGAATGTTTATCCTTCTTCCATTTCTATTTTGCCTTGCTGCATTGTCTTCCTAAATTCTTTATTTCTTCATTTAACTATGGTAGCTTTTGACTTTTTATCCTACAGCTACAGAAATTAAAACATTCAGGCAGGAGCAATTAAAATCAGTGACAAGCTGCTCTACAGTAATCTTTGTAGGTACTAAGGAAAATGTTTGAGGCATTAAAAGCTTGACAGAAAAGAGGAATGAAGAATGAATTTAGGGGGTTAGAGCGAATAATTGTTGGGGGTTCAGGGTCATGAAAAAAATTATACCTAGAGGAGGCCTGCTTTGTGATCAGAGATGGCAAAATCAACCATTTTTACATCCTCCACAAAGAAACCATAGGAGAACACAGGTTCAAGTGTGTGCAGTGTAATGGCTGGGATGCAGGCCATTTGGACTTAGATTAAAGGTCTAAAAGTTTTCTCAAATCAACATTAAGAGAGGAGGAAGATAGGCAACAAACTTGGATATTAAAATCACCAACTATAAAAATTCTGATATATTCGATAAAAGGTCTGAAGATTCCAGAATAAATCCAGAGCTCAATTTTGGACGTTTCTAGATTAAAACAAATAATCGTTTTCTTATGACAATCAAAGGTGGAGGAAACAAATGAGTGAGACCAGAGAGCAACAAAAATTATTTCTGTGTATTACTGCAAGGCCCCCAGTCAAGTCAATGAAGGCTGTTAGAAATGCAAAAACTCTTTGGGGCATCCCTCAGTTAGGGGGGCATAAGCATCAGGATTATTCCAAGACTCTGTGATGATAGAAAAAGTCAATATTGTTGGTCATAATAAAATCCTGGCAGATAAAAGATTTGTTGGCAAGCGATCTAACATTAAGTAAACAGAGAAGTGCTGTTTCAAGTGAGGGAATGGACAAAGTGGCTTCAACTTTGATGAGATTGTTTCTGTGTGGACTTTGAGTAAATTTTGGTTTTTCACACTGCTGCTTGGTGATCCTAACAGGAATGAAGGCATTAGTGTGGGAAAATAAAACCCGAACGGCAGCAGCAGGACCAATACTGTCAGGGACAGGCCTATCAAGTCTCAAGCCAGGATGCATGCAGGATCTTGGAAAACCACCAGTTATGGCTAAAAGCAAAAAATTAATAAAACCAGAAATTTTCCCAATCCTTTTCTGCAAGGATGCAAACTGTTGTTTTTAGAAAGATCCCACTGGTCCATAAGGAATGAAAATTAATAATAATAAACCAATAATAATAAAAATAAAACCAAGCCAAGGGCCAGCTGTAAATTTTTTCATCCAGTAATGCAGACTAAGAAGAAAACTAAAACACTTAGAGCTTTTGGTTATAGCAGGAGTGGCTTTTAAATGTGGAGGCCAGGGATTTAATTGATCGCCTGGTAATGAAGTCACTCATTCCAAAATGAATTGTCACAGTTTGGACAGAGGGGTGAATGTCAAGGAGATCTAGGATTACTGTAGTTCTATAAAAATCAACCGTCTTACCTCCTGAAAGATGATAGCTTCAGGGAGGTTTACAAAACTAATGAGAGACTATAACAATTAAAACATCAGGCCACTCAGTTTTAGGGTTTCTTCTTTACAGGTGATTGTGGTGAAGAAGTAGCTGACGTTGCTGAGAGGAACAGGTTGTTCAGTGCTGGCTGGAGGAGTGACAAATGGGACTGTTAAACCCTGGGGGTCTCAAGGAGGTGGACCGTATGCCTGTTCACATTGTGGATCTAACGGCTGAGGTCATGTGGTCCATTCTGAAAACAGTAGGTGGAATGGAGGAGAGCACAGGATCTAGAGTTGCCCAAGCTACAGTTCAGCATGTAAAGGAAGTTTAGAAGGCTGCAAGTATACAAGAGTTATAAGAACTGATAGGTCAGGTTGAGTCAAGTTACTGGATTTGTACAGGTTTGTACAGGTTTATAGACTTGAACAGTCTCAGCAGCAGGTTTAAAGTTGCTTGAGGCAAGAAAACTGTCATCAGAATTCAGGTGAGTTTGTGACATCATTTTAGCATATGAAACTTTAATTTATATGGCAGACATTTTGTTTGGTAACATATAATAGTGAAGTGGGCGAAAGAAGGTGCAAGCTGTTGGGATCACACTTAGAGTGCAGGTTTGAATCTTTTTCCTACATAACAGTAGAGAAGCCTACTTTCTTCATTTTGGTCCAGCACTTGCTGCAACTAAGTTGCAGGTACTTTAGATGAGACCATTTTCAAATCACATTTGTATGTCATTTATATCCTCCCTGTAGTGCAAATTTCAATATCAGATCTATCATTGTTTTGACATATATAAAATATGTGACTAAGCCCATCTGATGACATCAAACGATTAAAGACAAGCTGTTTTAAGTTGAAATAAGTCTTTTTAAAATTGCTCACACAGGCCCAGCTGTACAGTATCCACAACCTCTTGAATATCAAAGCTCCTTTTTACAACTGCATTCAATACAGTGATTATTATTCACAGCTCTTTTGTAAATATGAACTCATGGCTGTAGTGAATGCATTTTGTCCAGATTCCTTCCTTTAAATGTTTTTCAAATTATATTTAACATGGTATGAAATATGCAACAGTGTGAGAACTGTGTTATGTCAGTTTATCAAAAAGCCCGTGAGTATTTTGCAGAAATTTATTCTCACCACCTGCTCTCTCTCTCTCTCTCTCTCTCTCTCTCTCTCTCTTTCTCTCTCTCTTTACATAAATTCATGCACACAGATGCATACAATACAGGTGAATTCATAGGTCTTAGCTGGCTAGCTAAGCCACCGATAAGCCTGCATTCGGGAATCACAAGCATGAAATTGTATAAACCCTGCAGCTTCACTGTATGGACAGGTATTCTGGAGGTCTGCTTGCAGGTGGGGCTGAGCTAGCTTTTGGTTGTTGTTGTCACTAAATACCTATAAACCATATAGACTGGCTCATTTTTAAACTTCTGTTTTATATTATTAAATGTTCATTTTTAGCTCCATGTTTTTTTAATTACTACTGAGCCTTAGGGATAAAATGAATCCACTACTAACAGGCATCACATACACTAAAAACCTTGGTTGTCAAAACAAGAAAGGATACAAGCCTTGCCCAGATAGGCAATTTCTTCTCTTTCTGCCTTCCCTCCACTTGTTCCTCTTGATATCACTCACTTGAGTACACAGTAAGCTCTGCCCCGGTCATCCTGTCTTGTCAACAGTCCTACACAGAGCTCCATTTTGGCTTCACCAGGCACTGACAGAAACTAAAGCAGATTTCTTCAGGGGTGAGGGTTGTCATTCATTGTACATTGAGTTAAGCTCTCTGCAGCATATGACTCTTCTATCTTCTTTCTCTACTCTCACTTCTCTGGTGTTTACCCTCTTAAAAAAGACCCACTCCCTTTGAAATCAACAACCAATCAAAAATAGCAAATCGAATTTGCTAATTTGCTTTTACCCATGACTTTCCCACAACATTAATCATGTGTTAATTATGAAGATCTGGTTCTCCTGCCTCTGGTATGCTCCTGGGGGGGGGGCAACCACTTATACAGCCATTTAGGTCGTAGAAAAACAATGCTAACTGACAAGGTATATTCCCTTACTTAATGATTTATCCACTCATGTAGCCTGGTGAAGGTTACAGATTCTTTTTTCATGACAAAAGTAGGTTAATTTTTCAGTATTTAACAAGTACTGAAATCTTTACCTAAAGACAACAATAGTCTTTCTAAAAAAAACCTCGCCACATGTAGGATGGAGGCTGCAAAGCCCTCTCCAGTCCTGCACTTTGTCCCCCTATTACTCTGACCGCCTTCCCATGACATCTAGGACTTCTGGAAAAGAACATGATAATTTCCCTTTCAAGAAGATAAGATAAGTTCCTTCGAAAATCAATTTGGCAGTTCAAGGTGGTATGAATCATTTCTAGGGGACTGGGCTGTAAATAGAGAATATATGACGTGCGAATGTTGACATACTGAGTTGTAGTAACCCACTTTTGATGGCTCTAGACTGAGTAATGAAAGTAAGTAACGAGTAGTGTACAGTAAGTGTACTTTTTTGTGTAATAACTTAATTCCTTTTTTAAAAAAAATCCCCAACATTTCTTGTCTACCATCATATTCAAAGTTATTAATAACATTAAGTTAATAAATACATTCAACATTGTCAATGGAATTCCTTAAACTCCAGCCTCCAGCCTAGCCAGCCTATTTCAGCAGGAACGAGATGGTTGTGTAGGAACATTATGTTTATAAAAGCAGTGTACCCTGCTGTTGAATTTACAGTTAATGAATATGCAGCTCTTTGAACTTCTATATTACCAAATAGTAACTTTTGTTAAACATCTGATCAAATTAATACAAAAAAGAGAAAAGGCACTATCCAAGTTAACCATCCTGAATGAACCATCAATTTATCATGTTTTGTGTTTTGAAAAAAAACTCCTCTTTAGTATGTGACAGTGTACAACAGGCAGTGGTAGGGAGTCTTTATCAGTCAGATAGGTTCAATCAAAACAAAGGATGTCTCGGTTGGTGTGTTTTTTGTGCAGAGCAGTTGTTTGGAGGAGGATTGTGGTGCAGTGTGCGTAACAGAGCCAATAGTTTAGTTCAAGCTGGTTGAAGGCGCTCGGCTTTGCGGGTGCAGCAAAAAATTACTTCTTGGGTGGAGTTTCTGATAACAGTGGTTTCCTGTATTTGCTTCTTTTAGTGAGAGACTGTGTGTGTGTGTGTGTCAGTGTTTGTGTGTGTGTGTGTGTGCGTTTGCATGTGTGTGCGTGTGCATGTGCGTGTGCGTGTGCGTGTGTGAGTGTGCCTGTGTGCGTGTATCAGTGTGTGTATGTGTTTGAACAAGAGAAAGAAAGAGCTATTGAGAAAAGCAGTTCTAGCTAAACGGAAAGTGTTGAGGATTGTCAAATCAGCAGAGTATATCCGCTTGGTCATTCCACAGTATAAGTGTGTACATGTTTGTGTGAGTTTGTATGTGTGTGTGTGTGTGTGTGTGTGTGTGTGTGTGTGTGTGTGTGTGTGTTCCTGAATGGGGGTACATGTGTGTGCCGATATGCATGTGTGACCACTCCACTTCTAATGCTCAATGTTTACACCTGCAGAGTAAGTTGCTAATGGTTGCCTGGCCAATGACCCTCAAAACAGACCACCTCCACCCTGTCTCCTCCTGCTCATCAGGCCTTATCTTTGCCACCACTACCGCCCACTCACATTCATCCACTAACAGGGAAGGGTGACTGAGTGCGCAGAAACTAAAAGTGCTGTAGCAGCTTTAGTTACTTTGCACTTTGAATTCTACCTAAAGGATTTCAAGAGTAAGACTATACTCCACTTTGCGGATTTGTGGATTTTCTCAAGTATTACTTAACTTTGGTTTCACAGTATTTTTAACATTGAGTCACTGTCGTAACACTATCAGGATTCGCTTTGGACATTCTTTTGGGCTTTTAATAAAAACAGGAAACCACTTGTAGTAATTTATTATTGTGTACTTAGCAGACTATAATATAATGTAGCTGCACTATACTTGCAAACAAATTTCGTTGGTCTTTTAACGTAAACATGATATATAGTCAGATTGACTAGACGTGTCATAATGAGGGCAATTCATAAACATAAATGGTTTACTTAGTCCCACCAGTTACAGTTGTAACCACAATTTGTTTATCGAGTTTATAAATGCTTGAAGGAGCACTGATGTGCTCTACATGAAATTAAAAGTTGTCAAACAGAGGTTATGGTTTGTTGTTGCGTTAGTTTCTCCACATTTAACATGTTAGTAGAGTATCTGGGAAATTATACCATATAGTGAGATAGAATAGAGAGGAGGACAGTAAGTATACTCTATATAGAAGAGTATATAGAACTCACGTAAAAATAAATTAGACTAGTAATAATGTAACTGCCTTATGACTATTTGTTTAATATTGTAATTATGCTTAATCAATCATTTAATGCAAATTTTGACTCTACGGCTTCTCACCAGTCACAACTGTGATGAAGAATAAAGCAAATATTTATAAATATTCAAATCATACTAATAAAACATTGAAAATATTGGCATACATTTTGAGTAAGTCACTGAGAAAAAAAAAACTTTAAATAGGCTACTGTGCTCATACAGCATGAAATATAATAATAATTTAGATAATAATATGGTTGTGAATTGGTTTGCAAGTATTTACTGTGACAAACTGGGTCATACACTTCTCACAGGACACAGAATGTTTGCATAAATGTAAGCAATAGGTCCACATGTTGCGTAGGCACACTGAGTTGTTAATGTTATGTAGTTATCCGATGAGTCATTTGAAAAGGGTGACACAGTTTATCTGCGGATATGGGAAAAGACATAAACACAACTTTGACAACTGAAAAGCACTGATGCTAATCTAATTTATATGCTATCTCGACAAGATCACAATAAACTTTTTTTTTTCTAGTTCAAGTGAAGTGTCGCAGTTATTGTCAGTCCCTCTGTTCTGCATTTTTTCAATTTGTTATCACCTGACAGCAAGTCCCTTCTCACCACACATCAGCTGTCCTCTGACTCAGTAGACTGGGCTGACTCCCTGACCACACATTTGCATTGGGTACCCCCCCTCTCTCTCTCTCTTTCTCTCTCTCTGCTGGGTTAGTGGCTACAGGGGGAGATGGTGAGAACAGAGGGCCGTAGCCTTTCCCAGCCACAGCCCAGAAGATTGCTTTGGAGCAAGGAGCCCACCTCTCGCCTCAGCCCCCGGCCCCCAGTGATGTGGGAAAAGCCTGGGAGGGTGTCCCACTGAGTGTGCTCAGGCAGTAGTCCCAGGCTCCAAACCTATCTCTGCATCCCTCTTGGTCGCGGCACTAGTCATCTTGGGCCGAGCTTGTTAAAGACAGCTTGCTTCATGAGTGTTTTCTTTTCCGTGTTGTTTCACCTTGCCTCAGACCAAACAGAAAGTGCCACACAAGTTGCAGTGGGAGTCAGTGAGGTTTAATTGCGGCACTGAGTCGTGACTTCTTGTTACCACTTTAAAAGATTTTTGTAAACATCTGTTTGGCTTGCCTGAAACAGTCACGAGAAGGTTATTGATTGACATAGCTTTAACAGTTGTTTCCAGACTTAAATCTCTGGTTTCTTTCAATTTTCTTCCTTTCTTTTTTGTTGCTGCTTTTGCATCAAGCAACTGTTAGAATCATTACTGCAATAACAACAACTTTAAGAGTAATAACTCTTATCCAGCTGCATGGCTAAAATCTGAGAATTACACAACATCCACGTGGAACAAGAGGAATTGCATGGTGGCTTGGTGAGTAATCTCTGCCTAGTTCCCGTGCGTTAAACTGATAAAGAGCAGGAGGATCTGTGCAGTCTCAAATCCTACAACAAGCCAAACACACACACACATGCGCAGTTAAAACAACTTTACCCCAATGCAGAGGATGAGAGTGCCAAAATATGGGGTAAGAGAGGAATAAAGAGAGATCATTGACCTTCATCTGGGTTTAGAAAGCATTATCATTTTAAGATCATTGCATGTCTTTTCCATGGGAATGGAGATATTGTTCCACAGCTTACACCTCCTCTGTCACAATGTTTTGATGTGAGAAGAGGAGATCAAGCAGAGTAAAACTGCTCTGAAGTTCCAAGTCCAATGTTTTCTTTTAAACTACACAAAGATGCATAAATCATGACTGCTATACGTTCACATGCACACCCTTCTCTCAGCTGAGCGTTAGCCAGCCTATTGCACTGATTCAGAGGGAGCAGATCTTTGTATGGGAAACTCGATGACCTGAGGAGCGCTCGTCTGCTCTGCAGCGTGTGAACAGCCACCATCCTCCCTCTATTTCCCCACGCTCCCTTTCAACCCCTTCATACTAAACATGGCATTATATTTTTCTCTTGTCATCATTAGGTTTCATTGTCTTAGAGAAGCAGTGACCAGTTGGCATCCTGCGTCTGCTTTACATTAGCTCTGAGTCACCAGGAGAGTCCTGTTTACACTGACAGAGGCAACAGCACTTAGGAAAACAGCCAGAAACAGCCAGGAGAGAACTTGTCCTCATTTTTCAAATTTTTTTTTCCCCCTGAAAGTTTCATCCTGGATCTTGTGAGATGCAAGCACTGTCATAGACTGGGGGGAGGCAACATAAGCAAGGATTGCCACAGTGCGTGTTTGTATGTGTGTGTGATTACGGGGTGGGGTACTGGGGACGGATTTGTGGTTATGTGAGCAAGAGCTCTTTGGCACATCTTCAAATGACATTATTCTCTCTCACACAGTGAGTAAAAAAGAGGATGTGAGAACACAGGTTGTTTTATTGTGGAAAAGGATCACCATTGCAGAGTCACAGTAAACACATGATTACATAGCAACCACAGAGAGTTTTAAACCAGTTTATCTAAATATAGGTGAGATGCTATTGACTCTGTGGATTTCCAGGATTTTTCCTGCTCATTTACAAATATAGTGATGTCATTAGTTGTGATTAGGGGAGAAATATTCTGCTGATGCCACTTACACTATACTTGAATGGCACTTACAAGGCAGGAAGGTGTTCACTCATTTTATACCTTTAAATCTGTCAGAACTTTAATTATGGAACAAAAACATTCAAATTAGCAGCTACAGTTGAGAATCTGATAATATGTGTCAATATTGTCTCGTAAAGAAATTAACAGAGTACATAGAGTGTAGGCCAACTTTCGACAAGGCCATGGTAAGACAGTGAGTTTTTTTTTTTTTTCGAGATGGAAAACCTTTGTTGCCGCTATGGTTTTGAAATGAATACAAACTTCATAAAATGTTGAAAGACAATCCATGCAATTAAATCTAGAGGCTTACTGTTGTTGACAACACTAAAAATGAAAACCAAACACACATTCAAGGATTATTACTTCACTCTGGCTTTTCTAAGATAAGTTCTGCTCAAACTCAATTTAAAAATGTCTCCTACCCAGGATTCCCAGGAGGTCTGTATTTTCTGTAAAATCACAGACTGGCTACTTTTGTCTTCCAGAGCTCTTTGGCCCCTTTCAGCTGCCAAGCACAAACACATTTCCGGACACAAAAAGCATTAGCACTAGGGATTTACATGATATCACTGAACCACATCTTTCCACCGCCTGATACAGCACAGGCCAGGATTTCCTTTTAGGAGTTGGTGTTCATGGTGGAGCTGAGTACAGTGCTGCGCAGGTGAGTTCTGTGTGACACCTGCTAGGCTCTATCACAGGTACTGGAGCACTATAGTCCCCTTGGTCACAGAGGAATTGGCTAAACATGACTATGGTTAAAACAGAGTGCTACATTAAGTTTGGGTGTAAATAATTGAGGTTTTGGAATTGTAAAAAAAAAAAAATAATAATCTACTGGAACATGATCAGACTGCGTGTTTTGGTATAATATAAATAATTTATCAAAGATATTATCAGCTTGGGAAAGGTTTTTTTGGGGGGGGGTGGTTTTGTTTTTTATGAAGGTTTGAAAAAGATCCAAATGATTAAATGTCTGTATGATTATAGATACAATTACAGTGGTGCCCATAAAAAGCTTAACCAATAAACAGTGAGAAACAAGACTGCAGTTAGCCTCTCTGATGCTGCTTAGCACAGCAGTACTTTGAGCAAAATGCTAACATAAGAATGCTAACTTGCCATTGTTAAGCAGGTTTATTATTTACTATATTCACCATCTTAGTTCAAGATCTTATCAAGCTAGCGTTTGATAACTAGAAACATTTGATTTAAACCAAAATATTAGACAAAATAATGTTTTAATCTGATAATAGGGCTTGTAAAAAAAGCCAAAGTATCATCATAGTTATTAAGATTATTGCTGTCGAGAACAGAAATGTCTGCACCACAGCTCAAAGTAATCCACCTAATAGTCGTTGAGACATTTTATGCAACTCACTCATGGTGGCTCTTAAGGAAGGTCCAGGGGATCACCAGAGTTAGTAGGATTCAGCCTCTGGGTATCATGAATGTCTGCACCAAATTTTACGGCAATACATCCAGTAGCTGTTGAGATATTTAATCATAGGCTCTATCACAGGTACTCAAGCGCTATAGTCCCCTTGATCACAGCGGACTCAGCTAAACGTGACTGTGGTTTAAACAAAGTGCTACATTTAGTTTGAGGGAAAATAATGGAGTTTGTGGAATTGTAAAAAAAAAAAAATCTACTGGAACATGATCAGACTGTGTGTTTTGGTATATTACAAATATTTTATCAGAAACATAATCAGCTTGGGAAGGCTTTTTCTGTTGTTTATTTTTTCTTTTAACGGTTCAACAAAGATCCAAATGACTAAATGCGACTATGATTTTCAATACAACTGCACTGTTGTTCATAAAAAGCTTTGCAAATAAACAATCAGAAACAAGATATTGAATTTTGCATTATATATTTCTGTTGTCAGTCATCATATAGCCTTTCCTTACCCTATCCACTTCTCTGCTTATTCCTCTGGCCTTCTCCCCGAGTGCCTGGGTAGTTGCACTTCTCACTGTCCTCCTCTCTATGCTATCATAACTCATAGGCCAGAACCAAGCAAATGTACTTATTGTTAATGGAACAAAAATAGTTCATTCATGTTGTATACATGTGCCTTCACACAAACCCCGGTTGTATCTGTCCTTTCCCACAAAACTTTAACCTTTGAAGTGCCAAAGGTTGAAACAGCTTATTTCACTCACTGTGGTCTTTGCAAAAGGGGCTGTGCTTACGTTCTTCATGGGGACAAGGCATTTAGTAGCTCTCTAGTCTTTCTAATCAGGAAGAGTTTTACTGGAGTTTTTCCAAAACCACTCAGTTATAGCTTGAACCATTATTCCCCTGCTTCATGGTAACATTCAAATTTATGTTGTAAAAATCATAGTCTGAGCTCATCTGTATGGAGACATTACTCAGCCGCCTCCTCCACAAGGTAAGCCAAAACAGAGCATGCAACATCTCATGAAGCACATCATCAGCCAGTTCTCATGACTCACTGCAAACAGTGGGACAGCAGGTGCTGAGATTTGGCTTTTCACAGCCTCCTCCCCCTCTGCTGTACATCTAACAGAACCATATTTGCACTGACTAGATCTTCTTTCTTTTTTTTGTTATTGTTTTTTTTTTTTCCCCTGTATATTGTGTTTGCTGCACAGGGCCCATTGAGCTGTGTCAGAAGAAGCAAGTGAAACAGAGAGTTAAGCCTGTCTGCAGTGAGGAGCATGCACAGTTTAAAGGGAAGAGAGGGCAGGGCCAGTGAGGGAAATTGAAACTTTACGAGAGAGGAAATTACTTACTTAAAAAAGTCAAAGAGCAGCTTAAATGTATGATCACTGCAATTGAATGAAATGCATAAACACAGTAGCAAGACAATTATTCTGTATGGATGGAATCTGGGTACTTAATTTAGATTTGATAAAGTTCAGTGTCTTTTCTAAAAAACATCGTTGATCTTCACTATCAAACATCATCTGAGGTTTTCTCAAACAAATTTATTCCTTTTTCATTTGTTCTTCCTCCAGCATCAGCCCCTTCAATCATTCTGCATTCACTTACAACATGGCTGGTATGGGCAAAGGTAATTGTAATTTTTGTGATGAAAAGAGACTGACAGGTATTTAAGGGAAGGAAAGCTATATTTCAGACTATATATATATGATCTGTGTCTGTATTTCTGTGTGTGTATTTATGTACATGTAATATAAAAAGAATTAATATCTTTATCTACTATCTACACTGGAGGGCACAGTTCTTTTACTGGCAACCATTACATACTGGGGTGTTTTGATGCCACTGATGAGTAATTATGATATAGACTTTAAGAGCAGTTATAGAGGTTGTACAATTTGGAATTTCCTGGGAGTTCAATAGTGTTAAATCATATATTATAATGTAGGTAGCTCATTGGTTTTCTTTATTGCTTATTATGTTTAAATTTTAAAGGGGTAGCCTCTACAGTTTGGTCCAGCTGTTACACAGAGCTGCTAGTAATAGCTCCAAAATTTCACTTGACCAACCTCATAGCCTCAAAGTTATTTCTCCCATGATTGTTTAGCTGTGGGGGCCAAAGCCTATTAAGCAGTGTGCTGGCAGAAAAAACACAGTCAGCCTTACTGATAACAGTGAGCTATTGCTAAGAACTGGAATAACTGCTGCTTACATAGTGTGTTTCTCTTTGGCTACAGTGAATCACCATGCTTATTTCTGAATATCTGTGGAAAGTACCTGCTATAATAAGCAAGGTTTTCTGCAGTTTGTTGACTTGTTGTAGTCAAGCAATAGGAGCAACAGTAATGACCACACAGGAGGGCTGAGCTGTGAATGACAGACAAAACTTAAGTAAGTAAGAAAGAGAAAGAATAGCAAAAACTGACACTTGTGGCTTAGAAAGTTGACCCAGAGTGCCATGTTCTCATGAAAATGGTGGCATGAAGTGCTGACAGCAGCAGTTGAAAGGTTGTTTGGTGTGTGTTTGAGTGTGTATGCATGTGAAAATAGTTTTCTCTTCACCAATTTCTGCCCTTTTTACTTCCATTCAGTTTAGTCAGCTCTGATTCATGATCTGATTAATGAATCAAAACATAATATTCTTCGTAGTTATGTCAATCATTACATGCATGTTCAGTCAGTCATGTATGAAGACAACAGCTGCTGAATAAATTCGAATCTTTAAGATCATGTAAATAATGCATTTCCAAAAAAGGTAGCCTGGTGTAAATGTGTGTATGTATGTGTGTATGTACATCTGTGTGTGTAACCCAGACAGCAGGGAGGAAGAGAAGCGATCTTTTCACTAACATTGATTAGAAGCAGATGTTGGCCAAAGCCAAGACAGAGAAGAAAATGTTTCGGAAAATTCTCAGGGCTCAGCCTTCCCTTTCTGGGCCCTGGCCTGGGCAGCCAATCACTAAACAGCACCCGCTGGTCTTAGGGGTGAAAAAAGCACTCCTATTGGATGAAGATCCGAACGTGGGCGTTGGGAGCAGATGTCCTGGGAAAGTTGCTGAATCCCAGTCGACTCACGGTAAAAGAAAAGCAAAAACATTTGCTTGTTCAACTGGACAGTGACCAAAACCTGTTTTAATCCAGCTGAACTCTCTCTCCCTCTCATTCCCCTCATAGAGTTTGCACAAACACTACAACAATCAGTGTGAATGTCTCAGCTCTGTATATTAGAAATTTCAAATAGAAGGGCTTTCAAATAGGTATTCAATTACCTCACAAAAGGAACCCTAGGAATAATATTTTGTATGAAAAGAAAGCTGCAGACCCTCTCTTTTCTGTTGTCTTCCTCTCATCTAGTTTGGAGACAATGTCTGAAAAAAATGAAGGTTACAGCTTTTGCACCTTTTTCATCTCCAACCACTCATCTGCCCATCCCTCCACATTTCTAAATCCTCCACTCCTCCTTTTTACCCCCTAACCTTCACCCTTCCATATCCAACCTTCCATTCCAGCTTTCATCTCTCTTCGTCTCCATCCCCAAACCTTTTCTTTCACTTTCCCTCTCCCCCCATTCATTGACACTCTAGTTCACATACAGTCTCACCTGCACACAAAGCCCCATCTTACTCTTTTATTGTGCCACTCTATTGCCTATTCACAACAACAGCACAGCACAAATCAATCATCTTTCCTAATGGAAAGTCCACATTAACATGAGAGGACACTCCATTTCCTCCCAGAATGCCAGGTCAGTTGGTACCTGGGCCTGAGCCAGTGCAGATTCAGGGGGCAGCAGGCACTCTCATTTCAGGTGGGATAGCAAGGTGATGCCGTTAGGTCCAGGGGTGGCTCTTGAAGTCAATAGTGTATTAACTGAGGATGCGACAACTGCAATAAAAATGCAAATCACCAACCAAAGCAGGGGATGGCCTGAATCTGCCCTTCATAAGTCTGGATAATGCAGTCACCACACCTGCCAAGCCATTTGGTTCAACAAATCTCAGACACAACAATACAATGATTGAGGGAGGAGATGAACAGGAGAGATTCAGAGAGTGTGACACTTTTATCTGTGTCATTGTTGGTTTGCCAAATAGTCTTCATTATGTTTAACTTGTATTATTCTAACAAGAAAGTTTATGTATGCTATTGAAGACATCAGACCATGCACACCATTTGTCAGTTCGCAAGGTGAATAAAAATCATGACTTGTTCCCGAAACAAGCGATTTTGTAGTCTAGAAAAGGGAAATTGCTTGTGAGTGAGAGCAGTCATCAGATTCTCAGTCCTTTGCAGAATTCTGTACCTATATTCAAAGTGTAGAGCAGCACACCTTGCTTCTCAATAACTTGTGCTGTTTTTTCTAGATGACAAACAGCTGATATTTATGAAAGTAAAGCAGAAAAAGACAAGACAGTTGGTACCACACTAACGCCTGTTATAAGTCGCGCAAGATAAAGTGTAAACATCCCCAACAAGCTTGGCTTCCTTTTTCATGAACTTTCATGAACCTGTCTGGTTCAGTTAAAGTGGCAATAGACACAATTTTGCTTTAACTTATCATTTTGAAGTAAATGATGATTGCACAATGTCATTGCTATGAAATACTGATACCACTGAAATTTATATTGGTTCCCCATAAGCTTAGCTTTCACTATGCAAATCTGTGAGCCACAAGTTACAAAATCTTCAGGAATAAATGCTCAATTTACAGAACAAAGAAAAGTCATCTCCTATTGCACAACCAAAACAGAAAGAGGATAGTGCTTTTGTTTTCCCCGTAGCAATCAGTAGCTTTCCCAGATAGCAGAGATAGCAGTCATTGGAACAACAGGAGTAACTGTGAAAACTCTACCCAGCAAAAGCAAGAGAGTCCTGAGGGTGATCACCAACAGTAATACCACCTGGAAACGCAAGGGGGTAGTTATTCATTGCCACAACTGCAAAAAATCCAAGATAATATACCTTTCTGTTATATATGGTGCATTAATACCAACCATCATTTGTGTATCTCATTTAAGATACTTTAGCAGTGATTGATGTGAAACAGAGAGGTTGTCTCTACCCTGCGATTTGCAAGCCCCCAAAACTTTAACGGCTACAACAATTTTACCTACAAGGTTATCAAACATCGTTGCCTGACCTTGTAGATTGAAATGTTGCATGTTCCATTGAATGCTAATTTTTGTATGCACACTATCTAAACCTTTATGACCTAAGAAACCCCCTTTTATGCTGTGACAGTGCTATGGTAAAGGGTTGGTTAGAACTTGTTTAGGTTGGGGAAAGATCAGGGTTTGGGTCCTTCATTAAGAATAGAGGATGTTTGTTGTCATGGTTACAATAACAAACTTGTGGGTAAGGCAATACAATGATTGTGGTCATGGTTAAAGAAACAGCATTGACTCTCAGTTTGAAATAGGGAGAAAACATCGGTGTCCTGGGTTAAATTCAAATGCTTTTTATTGATCCATCGATCACCCCAAGCTCCTCCAATATGACCATTTTCCCTGTAAAACAATGTTGCCTGACTTCCTCCTTTGCTCCATTCATTATTATTAGAGCCACTGGAGGGCTTTGTTGCTAAAATGCAAACCCAACCGATGCTGTATCAGAACATCATCTACATGTCAATGCCAAATCCTAAAAGGTGTTCTACTGGGTTCATGAAACAAGTTTGAGATGACTTTTGCTGTGACATGGTGCATTATCATGTAAGCAGTAGCCATTTGAAGATGTGTAAATTTATGCCATAAAGAGATGTACCTGGTTGGCAACAATACTCAGATAGGATGTGGCATTCAGACCATGATTGTTTGGAATTAAGGGGTCCAAAATGTACTGGGAAAACATTCCCCACACAATTAAACCACCACCACTGTTGACAAGGCAGGTTTATCACATTTTTACCCATTCTGAAGTTTGAAATGAACGTTAACTGAAGTTCCCGACCTGTTTCTGTATGATTTAATACGTTGCACTGTTGCCATATGATTGGCTCATTGGATAATTGCATCAATAAGCCAGTGTGCATGTGTGTATATCATCTGGCTTTGTGTTAACAATTGACTAGATGGGACTGGAGATGTACGGTTACTTTATGATCCACAAATTCTTCATCCTTGTTCACTCTATCTCGAAGTTAATGACCACAACGTTTTCCTAACTGAAATAGCATTTTAATGGGAAGTGACTGTTGGTTTACAGTCTTAAGTGAGTTTACGTTTGCTTGTGATGCAAGTTTTCTGTCCCAAGTAACTTGGTTGATTTAATTTCCCACACATACATGGTGTAGTTGTAAAGTCACAGCATATATTAGCCAGGCAAGAGTATGTGTCATAATGACAAGTCTGGACATACTCATACAAGCCCAGTGCCTTGGTTTGCAAAAATCTATGGCAGTTATGGCAGTAGACTAGATCAGCAGAAGACAGTTCTATGAGAAGGGTCAAATATGAGAAGACATAATGCTTCTATCTCTGTTTATGGTAGTCCCTGGACACCACTGAAGTGTACACTAGCCTAAGTCAGCCCAACCATGAAGGACAATAGGACATGAGTATATCCCCATGCAACTTTGTCTTAACTCAGGCCATCAGGGTCCCCAGGGACACATTGCTCATATTTCACAACTTCTCTGCGTAATGGAACCACTGAGTTGGTCTCTTGTGCGTCACAGGGATTCACTTTCTATGAAGTGGACGTTAATTTAGGGCAGTGAGGATAGATATAGTTTTACTCCTTATCATAGCAGAGGGTCCATTAGGTCTTAAATCTAAATACTATAGACTGTTAAAACTGGAGACTAAAGCTGACAGAACTTTTGAAGTGAGGACATGTGGGATATTCTGCGCAGCTTTAAAATTCTACAAGTGCTATAAAACATTACCTTTAGAGCCAACAGAAGGTCAGGCTTTAATTCAGCTACCACCTAAATACATTTTACAATTCATTTAAATGGCATAAATTAGTGCTGTAAAATACTTATATGGAGATTTATAATGTGTATACACTTTAATTTCACCACATATACAGTTTCTTCCGGTACAATTGACAAGTGTGAAAGGCTTAAGAGATACAAAGACAGATTTTCTAAATTTATTGCAAATTACTGTCAGGACCACAAAACTTTGTTCTCCTAGCTGCCATATATTTTCACTTTAATATTTAGTGTTTGCTAAGACTGATTCTGTAATTTGGCCCAACCACAGCACTGTCTATTAGTTCATTTGAATGTTATGCTGCTAATTAAGACTTGATCCAGAGCAAAGGACATGTTGGAAAGTAATGGAGCGCAACAGAAAAGCTCTGCTGGCTTGAAATATTTAAGTGGTGTTAAATACTGCTGTCAGCTTGATAACGGGTTAATAATTGAATTTTAAAAAGTCTACTGACTGGTGCTCCTCCCCGACCTTCAGTCACTGATGCAGTGTGCTTGGCTTCAGCGGTCAATCATCATTTATGAGTCAGTTTCCATTCCTCATCTCAAATTTTCTACTCCCACATAGGAATGCCCTAAACTGCATATTGCTTGAACTAAAAACTCTGACATGTTGCTGTAATTTCACCCCATAAAAAAACCACAGAAAAGTATTATTTGACCTATTAGTGTGATACAGATTTTTTTAGTAATGCAATACCATGATACTGGAGGATATGAATTAGACTCTATTAGCTAACATAGGGTTGGGATTGTAAATTATCTTCAGCTAGATGGAGAACCCTGCAGACATACATTGACTGATTCAGAAGTATTAAATGAATGCAAAAAATCCTGCTCAAGGGCAGACTGTGACAGAATGATAAGATGAATTCAGTGATAAATTATGAAGTCTTATTGAGTCTACCTAATGAATTTACTCCGAAGTCCAAATTTTTATTGCAACAATATTCCTAACACGTTCAATATTTCCCATCTTCATGGCTACACTAGTTCATCATTTAATCTTTCTCTCCCTGTCTTTCTCAGTCATGTTAAGACTACATGCAGGAGACAGATGTAGCATGGTAAGACCCTTTGAATAAATATTTAGGTTTGAAATCTGACAAATGAGCCGCACTCCAATGTCAAGAGAGCTGTAAGTTGCTGACAACAGGAGGTGATACATTTTGTTGGGAGAGAGAAATCATGCAACATCTTTCAGCTACTGCCAGGTGTGACAGTTCTCACTTTCTGCACAGACTTCCTCCTCTCTTTATGTCTCTCTCAGCTGTCTTTCAGTTTTAAACACTGCTTTAAATCAGTGGAGGCTTTCTTTAAAAGAGGCACCAAGCAGGGAAAAAAAAACATCGGGCAAAGTGTGTCTGTGTGAGCCAGCTTTGTGTCTGGCTTTAGACGTGAAATGAGCAGGTATGAGTTGTATCATAATGGTTTGGATTTTGTTCCAGGTCTGTTGGAACTTGCACTGTATGGGCAAGTGTTTAAAAATCTGCCTAGCCATCACGTCTGGTCTGGATCATCAGCTCAGTCAGAGCAAGGGAGGTGGAACAGGAGAAGAACCACCTGGGTAACCTCAGCGTGCCCTCAGCCAACAAAACCACCGATGGGTCCAAAAGAAGAATATGGGTTTGATTTTGACAGAAGACAGCTGTATCACGTAGGCTTTGGGGTTACATGTTATGTATGTAAAATCAGTCACGTATGTATATTCAGTTTCATGTGTATTTTACAGTATGTACATCTCATATGATCAGCGTCACTTTTTATAGATCATTTTTGTACACTGAACATTACATTTGCTATTTATGTAAATCTGTCCCAAATACACAATAATTTTTTTTCATTTTCTTTGGGTTCTGCCATTTTCTTGAACTGAAAAACAGCCTGATGTATTGGACCTGTATTTTTGCCTTAGTGCTAAACTCCTGCAACGGGGCCAAACAGTTGTGCAGCTTGGGGCAGTAGGCCATGGCCCTCTGTGTTTTCTATCTACAGTGGAATTTGTAAGAGACTGGGGTTACAAACACGAATGGTGTGCTGGTTATGTTTTCACATCACCTGATCAGTACACATGGGACCCACTCATTAAAAGTGCGACACACATGGTCCATATGAATTTCAAAGGAAAAATGGGCCCCTTGAAGCACCACTGTTGATTTGATAAATGGACAAATTTGTTTGACCAATTTGTGCCACTTTGCATTAGTGACTATTGCAGAATAAACTCTTTGTTCAAACCATCTATCAACATATTTGTAGGCAATGTATGTATCAATATATATCTAACAAAAATTATAGTCAAGTAATAATTTTTTCCCTTTATCATAAAATGTTCTGTTAATTTCTTTGCTGACTCTGTTGTTGACCTATATCATACAGAATATGCTTTAGTAACCTTATGTTTGATGAATTAAAATCACATCTTAGAATGCTAGAGTTGCAATAATAAATGTAGCATAGTATCATAACAGTGTATGTTCATGGATCAAAACAGAACCACACACAATTATGAACTCTTTGTTCACATGTTTTATATCATTTTGAAGTACATTAAGTACATTTTAGAAATAGAAGCTACAGTTTATAAAACCTTTCCAGCAGAAATCATTGATGGGCCAGCATCAGCCTTTTTTTCTCTAGCAGACAGGTCTATTTTCTATATAAAAAAAAGGATAAAAAAAAAGAAAAACAAACAAACAAACAAAAAAACAAAAACAATTCGCTACATTATTTTGTCCTGCGCTACCTTTAAATTCCCATGAAAGCACCAGCTGTCTGCATCTCTTGTCTTTTATAAAATATAAATTATTGAAAAATATTCAAATGTTTGTGAACTAAATACAATAAAAATGATCTCATAAAAAAAATACAGAGACACTATAAAATATACAAAAAAACAACATCCAAAATAAAAAAAATGGTTTTTCCTTCTAAATCCATTCTGAGATATGCATATGCCACAATTAATGTGTATACACTTGCCTGACTAAGGTTCATTAATACATAAGACCTGCAGTAATCTCTGACATTTAACAAAAGTATATTTTCCTGACAAAAGAACTTTCAAAAGCAGATTTTTTTCTTTCAGCACATTTATCTATGAAGTCAACCATACTAACATTATGATCATGTGTCGGGGAAAAAAATAAAACTTTTTTTTTTTTTTTCCAGGGCATTATTAACCATTACAAATATATTTAAAAATCTGTAAAGCTCTCTTAAACATAAAACACTGACATCAGAAAAAAAAAAAAAAAAACCTGAACAAAAAACAGTGTTTTGAAACCTTGACACCAACTTGCAGAGAAGAATGAAAGTACAGTAAAGCTTGTTACTAATTAATTTGTTGCAGTCCTTGGTGCCTGGTGACAAGCATGGGTGAAGGTTTGACAGTCAACACTTGGTGATGATAGACAAGCTTGTTACCAATTAAACACTTTGAAGATAAACAGCATCTCTTCTTTTCTCTCAGTGGGAAATCCAGATCAGCAAAGGTTTTTCTCTTTGCCCTAAAGCTTTGTGCTTTCCAACATATTAACAACAGATGAAAGAAAAGTCAACACTTTGCAAAAATGTAAGAGATTTCTGGTCCCGTTCTTCCAACATTGTCGACGATACGTGAAGCACCGTGGCCAAAGACCTCACATGGGTTTTGGTTATTATTCCTGCTTTGTCTATTGCTTATTTGTGTAATCTGGGTCTCAATAAAGCATTATGAAATACAATCTGCACAAATAGACATCTCAAAAGCTATTTTCATCCATACGAGTAACATTCAGCCACTGTAAACAATAACATTGTATTCTAAGATGAATTTCGACTTTGGCATTTCCCATAAGGCCAGTGTACAGCCACTGTTCCCACTGTTGGGAGGAAACTGCTGCCAATTTGCTCAGAAGTAACCAGTGAATCTCTAAGCATGTATTTTGAGCAAACTACACGAATACGGGTGGAATCATACAGGAGATACTAACTATGAACTGAGTGTTATTTTGTTCATAGCCATGTTACATGCAAACCTGAAAGTTATATACAAATGTCTGTCGCTAGTCCTATATGTCTCTATATGCATTCAGATTGGAGCTAAAAGTTGCACCAAACCTTGATTGCGGTGGCAAATCAAATACACAACCCACGTAATGCAAACCTCCATGCAGTGCCAACTTGCATCATTTCGTTCATTTTCTATCAGTACTCACAGGCGATCATTATCTGCAGCATCCAAACATTCCTTTCAGTCACCTTCATCTATCCCAAACAGATTCTCTTTCTCTCTAGTCAACATTTTTCTGTTGGCTGTCCCCTTTTCCTACACTGTACTTTCACACTATACTGCAGCCACTTCCTTAGGGCCAAAATGTACTGCATAACAGGAGTAAAATAATTTGACACTCTTGGGACTTCGTAAAATCACTCCCTCATCTACTTCACTTGTGATTTTATTGTACAGACAGACATATAGACTATTCAAACACTTCTAAAGCAACGCTAACATGAACAGTGAACCTACAAACTATGCATCTAATCTGCACATTAAACAACTCTTTTCACCCTAGAGTCCTGAATTTCCCCACATAGATTGTCTACAGTTTGCTAATACTGATGGTATATGCAAAATGCATAAGTTTCAGTCACAATATGTATCTCTTACATGTACGTAAAGGTGAAAGCGTCAGTTTCAAAAGCAACGGCTACTTTCAGTTGTCTGTCTATCAGACACTCTTGGTATGAGTAATCTCACCAGGTCTTCACACCCTGTAAAATCACAGGGCCAGTGTCTATAGTGTTGTCTGATAACCATTCAGCACATTTCAGTTAAAGGCTCCTCGAAAAGAGAACAGTTAAACTTCTGATGGCATCTAATACTGGGTTCCACTGAGATACCTTCATTGACGACATAAAAAAAAAAAAAAATTAATAAAAATATTTCCAATATATGCCTCGTAGGTAGGTTTACACTGGGTTCTCAACATCAATAATACAATACTGGCACAAGCATACACTCCTTAAACAACAAATTATAAATGACACTTTTTTGGTACAAGCTGAAAACTTTCCTCGCCAGAGAGAAACAGTGAACATATATCTAAATATGACATTAAACCTTCCTCAGTTCAGTTTTTAAATTTGGCAACCGTTTTCTTAACGGGAACTTTCTACCCACTCTTTGATGCAATGAAATGAATCATTTTATTTTGCTCTTTTTGTCTCTGTTCTCTCACACTTTCTGCCTTGGTCCTCTTGTCTCCCCAATGTGCTACTTATGCAAAATGGAACCTGAACTCTACCCGTTAGCGCTCCATCTGCTTTGAGCTGCTAAATAATACCAGTATATATCACACATACGCACGGTCACACACACATGCGCGCACACACATCTCAAATGCAACAGAGTATGAATACAGGCTTTTGGGTTGTGCCTTCTTTTTAAAACACGGTCTGAGAGACAGGAGCTCAAAGTTGGAAAAGACCACAGTTTAGTCATTAAAAACATTTTGGTCCCCAAAAAAAATGGTTTACCAATGCTATCAAACAGTTAAGACCACTTTATGAGCCCCAGTCCATGTTGCTCTGTAACGTTCGTCTTCATTTCCTTTTTCATTTCTGCTTTCACTCGTCCGTATCAGGCTTTACGTCCAACATTGCATGCAGCTCCTCAGGAGTGTACCCAAGCAGGCTTTTTAAGTCACAGACAAAGCGGTAGACGTAGCGTTTCCCCGAAGTCTTGTGAATGATATTCTTGTCATAGTAGTAGCGCAGGCCACGGCTCAACTTCTCATAGTTCATTTTGGGCTTGTTTTTCCTCTTACCCCACCTCCGAGCGACCTGAGGTAGCACAAGGAATAATCTGGTCAAGATGTGTCATTAACAGTTAGAAAATCATGATAATTAATTAGCTCAGTTTTCATAACCAAATGTATTATACAATTATAAATTTAAAAACAAAAAACCTTGTAATCATTGGTAAATGTAATCTTTGACATTTACAAAAAAAGTGCAGTACTTGAGTTTTCAGTATTACTAAGTCATTTTGAAAGTAATCACTACTGATAGCAAACCTGAAATTTTAACTCTTCGAAAAATATAAATGGACCCAAACAAGGCATGAAAACTTTCATAAAAGACAGAAGACATCTTGTTCATCTGGTTAACTACTTAGGACCTCCCAGCACGTGTGCTGGTGACCAGTGGTGTCACGACCTCTCACCTCATCAGGGTCAGAAAGCTTGAACTCCCAGCCATCGCCTGTCCAGCTGATGAAGGACTGGCAAGACTTGTCGGTCAGCAGCTCCAGCAGAAACTGCCACAGCTGGATGGGACCACTGCCTGCAGAACAGATGGGAGAGTGAGAGAAGGTGTGCATTTATGGAAGACCTGTTTAAACTGAGTAGACACTTTATTGATGGTGTCAACACTAATGGGTGTGGGGATTTAATAAGCAAAGTGTGAGCTCAGGGCTAAGACATCATGATCCAGATTCAGAGTACACTCAAGTTCTGTGGTCCTAATGTTAGCTCAGTGTACCAAAGTACTGTATTACATATAAATATATAGTATAGTGCACGTAAATTATGCTTTGTTGATGCTAAATGAAACCCAATACTACTAAAACACACATTTGGGAAGAGGAGGATTTCCAGTATGAGAACTTAATAAAGTGAGACACATTGCAAAATCGACTTACTGTTTCTGCACAGCATAAAACATTAAAGAGATTGAAAGTACTAGATCAAAAGGAGGAATATATCTTTACACTGTATACTTGATATGTATTAAATTGTTTAATACTCATACCAATTATTCACTCATGTCTAAAGAGGGACAAAGTAAACCTTCTAATCTGGGTCAGACTGAAGTACAGCAATGGAAACAAATATCCTCCTAAATACAACAGTCCTATTCATCATGTATTCCCTTGTCTACTGGGTGCACTGTGCAGTATGTGACTCTAGAGTCTGAGTTCCATACTGATGAAATCACTAGTTTAAAATAAGAGAAGCTGCCTTCAGCAATGCATCTCAAAGACCTGAATACAGACTGTGTGTGTATGTGAGAAAGAGAGAGGTTACTAATCTG
The DNA here is from genome assembly GCA_016859345.1 of Istiophorus platypterus. Classification (NCBI taxonomy): domain Eukaryota; kingdom Metazoa; phylum Chordata; class Actinopteri; order Istiophoriformes; family Istiophoridae; genus Istiophorus; species Istiophorus platypterus. Next base: position 19,999,339 of record CM029116.1, read on the forward strand.
TAATATTATAATGGAATCCATGTTTCATGAATGAAGTGTAATATAATAAACTAAACTTCAGTGTTATTACAACAGTCTATTACATCTCATGGAAAAATGGGGGAGAGCAGAACAAAGACGAAAAAAAAAACGAGGCTGGTTTTTACTCTGAACTAGATTCACAGAACTACACTTTGATCTTGTGGTTTTCAGCTCATACACTAACCCACCCACTTTTGAGACTTGCATGTTGAAATCACACTTGCCTATGCAGAACACCGCCTCAGCAAAACTGAGGCTGGGCAAAAGTTAGCTGTCTTGAGCACCTCAGGAAACCTAATATACGTTTAGACAACATAAACACGAGCTTTCAGGGAAACTGCAGTGTGAGCTGAACACTTGAAATGGCATTTCAGAACCCTCTTTTCTCCTGTTAGGATTGGAGAAGGTGCATGACAACAGCCACCCCAACTTTGGAAATTCAATGACTCTGCAACACTGACTCTCTTTCAGACAGAGTTTGACTCGCATTCCAAAAGTCTGCCACTGTAACAGCGAGCCCACATAAGGGTAATACAGTGCCCGTTTACCAGCCCTCGTTGCTCTCACGCCAGTATGTAGGCGACCCTTTGACAAAAAAAAAAAAAAAAAGTTTCCAAAAATATGTTTCAAGTCTCCATGCACAATGAGCCTCATTGAAAAAGCATACAGTGAAGCAAAAGGGTGAGAAGGGTGGGGACTCACATTACCAACAGTATTAATTATTTGACCCATGGCTCACTAAATGGGTCTTGAGCATATGCCACTATAGGAAAGAAAGCAGGGTTGTGACTGGGGCTGCATTACAGGATTAATGTATAGACAGAGGTTTGTCAATGTTAGACAACAAAGACAACTCAAACTTTTAACTTAATAAATCACTGGAAGGAAAAAATGAATGATCAAAATTATTATTATATTACAAATTTTTAACCACTTGCCTCTTCATTTAGTGGCAATTCAAATAAAGTCCATCTGTGTGCAATTGTACGTTTGTACTTGTGAGAGAGACACAGGAGAGACACAGCAAAGTATCATGATACAGAGAGTTTACCGTATCGTAAGGCTGATGTTACTGTAGGCAGAGGTGAGAATTGTTACAGGAAACCACGGAGATGACAAGAGGAGCTTTACTTATCTCTCTTTAGACTTATCAGGCTCCCTGTCCTCGCTACGAGTGTCACCTGTTACCCCACAGCTGGGACAGGAAGCCGAGCAGAGCAAGCTTTCAAGCTGTCACGAACATCGATTTGGAATTTCACAAAAGCCTGTTTCTTTATTTTGAGGTTTGATTTTTTTTTTTTTTTTTTTTTGGTTGATTTTTTTTTTCCTCTCTCTTGCTTCATCTATTACACTCAAAAAATGCTTCCATCTCCTAAGTACTACACTCTCCATTCACTACCCCTTAAAACAGCTAGGACAGGAGCAGGCTGCTTGCCATTTTCCTCTTTCAGGGAAATTGGGGGTTTTTTAGCATATTTTTTTTCATCTGTCCCTTTTCCCATTGCATGGTAGCTCAGAGGAAGCACATTCTCCTCAGTGAGAATACATGACTATGTATTAGACTGGAGACACTCACAAGGCTTTCACACATGATCTCTTCTGCGGCATCTGTGCTTTCATAATAACTGATACATGCTAGACGTCACGACTGAAGCGGTAAATGGAGTCAGAGTGTCGTGATGCACATCTGCAAAGGTGGTTGAAGATGATATCTCCAGATGCTTAAGTGTACATTTTTGATATAATACAGATTTTTGTCTGAACAAAATTCATAAAGGCAGATTTGGTCATAGCTTGTTTAAAACTTCTCATCCAACTAAAACTTACATGAGGGTGCAAGAATCTCTGGTAAATCCTGAATGTTTGTCTGGCCATGAGTCCTGTTCACATCTTAACTATGTCAGCTTATGCATCATATTTATTTTTCTAAAGTATTTGTAAGTTTTTTGGTTCAGTCCACTTTTATCAAACATGATGCAGGGAGCAGCACAACCTCTAATGGTCACTAGCGGTTTTAGACTGTGTCTTATTCTTCATTATTTGATTAGAAGTACATTACGACATCTTTCCAACATCATTACGAATGAATGACTCATTGTTCCATAAGCAGCTTTTGAACTAATAACCATACAAATGTGCAATTAACTTGTGCATACCAACTTTGGGACAGTCTATTCAGATCTGATGTATGCATTGTTAGTGACGTTGGAACTTTGCTTGGATTTCCCCTTTTCCAATGCTGGCAACCTCGCGGCCTTGTGACTATAATTTAAACGTGGCTGAAAAAGTCCCAAACACTCTGGTGTTGGAGGCGATTCAGTGTCTACAGTGCAACTGTTCAACTCTCTTTACAATTAAATTTTTCAACAGTAATGTACTGTACCTCATAAAGAATCAGCTTGAGCTAAATCCTTTACTGTTGTCCACAAAGGTTAAATAACTATCTTCTTATGCAGCACATGGTTTGGAGAGTATGTTCTTCATGTTCTAATGCAAAAGTTAACATTATGAGTCTGTTTACACAATACCAGAAAACCCTTAAAGTTATTTATATCAGTTTCCTAGGTTCATTTAATTATAGGCGAGCCCCCAGCGTTAACACACACATCCGGGTAAACTGTTAAAAGTTGCAAAAATAGCATTGTTTTTTCATGCACCTTTTATAAACAAAAACCACGACAAATGCTAAAATAGTGCATTTGCTTTAGAAGAGTGTGCAAACATCACCACATCTTATTGAACTTGGAAAACACACAAAAACCAGCTCTTTGAGCATGTACACATATGAAAATGCTTCATAAGATGAAAAGATAATTTTACTCGGTGTTATATTCAGGGGCAGGCATAATTTCTATGTTTCAGCGTTGCTAGGACAACCTAGAAAAAATAGGTTGAGATGTGGGCTGCAGATAACAAGGAGGTAGATGTTAAGTGAAGAAAGAACAAAAAAGTGTGAGCGAGAGAGCGAGAGAGAGAGAGAGAGAGAGAGAGAGAGAGAGAGAGAGAGAGAGAGAGAGAGAGAGAGAGAAGAAGGTGCAAGCGAAATCTGTTTTGTTTCCTGTAATGTGCCTCACTCGGGCTGCCTGGGTAAAAAGTGTTTTTTTTTTTTTTTCTTTTTTTCTTAAAAGCGGTGCATTAAGGCAACCCCCACATCTGGGACTTATACAGAGCATCAACAAGTTTGTTTGCTGCAGTGTATTTCTTTCCTATAGAAATGTTGGAAGGAATCGTGCTCATTGTGAGAATTTTTCAAGCCCGAAAAAAGGATAACCATGCACTTTATAGTTTGGATTTTATTTGTCCTGATTTTGAGATATTCACTGCTAATATTTCTCTGATTGCTCTGATTGAGTCCTCTGATTGCATAAAGACACTACCAGGTATCATGTTTACCAATATTAAGTCTTTAAATGTAAACCTTACCATGTTTTAGCTCTTTTGCAGTAATGATAATAATAATAGTAGTAGTAGTAGTAACAATAAATCTTGTAACTACTAAACTTTTTAATGGATACATTTCCTTTAAGCTATACTTATATCAAGGTCCTGGGACTTTGCATGCTGGCTGAATTCTAAACAGAACAGTTATGATAAATGATATTTGTTAACCTGTGCTTCTCCTGCTATCATATTTTTAAATGTCTGCTTTAAAAGTATTTCTCAAGCTAGGACTCTATACAAAATTCTAATGTCTAAACTAAGAACTCTAGACATCTTACCTGTGTATCCTGCCAGTGCTGCTGCTGGGATGACAGGTTTATCCTTGCTGAGGTCTGAGCGCTCCCTCACATAGTCTTTGAAGGTACCCTTGGGCTTGTGGCCGTGCAGGGCAGTGGGGTAGTCCTCTGAGTCAAAGCTGTCATATGAAGGTACCCGCTGCAGGCTGCTGAATGAAGACTGACTGCTCCAGGACTGGGTCAATCGGTCACAGCTCTCAAAACTCTCAATGCTCTCAAAGGAGTCCTGGCCACCAAGCTTACCTGAGTGGGAATGTCGATTGGAAATGGAAAGAGAGTTTACTTTTTAAATTAAAGTCGTTAGAAAGGGGAAAACTGCAAATTAAGTTTTATAGTTTATACACTTTAAAAAAGTATTTAATAAAGCATGAATTTGTATTGTATATGACCTTGTAGATATGCATTTTCTCTAAAATATGTCTAAAAAAATTACATGTAGCTTTTTTTTCAGTCAATGTAACTACAATTTAAATTATTACATGTTTTTTTTATAGCCTTAGACAAAGAGGCAGTGTGTATGAAAATGACATAAATAACACCTTAGTAGTAAATTATAGTCCTTCTAACTAAGCTATATTTTTCAGACTGTGCCTCATCTCTCCCTTTCACACCTCATTTCACTTGTACAACCAACATTTGAGTTTAATTTTAAATGGAAGACAATCACACAAACTGCCTGGCTATTTTTGGGCCTTAGAAAGATAAGAGGAGTCCTTCAATGGTGCGTCATTAACAAATGACAGATAATGCAGCGCCTCAATTGATGCTGAAATCTTCAACTACTGAAATTGAAGCCACATGTGGTAATCACTTGTGCTATAAAATACTTTCCCACGTTGGGAGAGCACAACACAACTCTAAAACGCTTGGTATGTGTGATGCATGAGGACTGGACTTCATACCTTGCAGGCAAATGCTTAAAGCGGTGTAAGGGGGTAAGGGGGCCTGTATAATGCACTTGGCACATGCTCTTCATTTATACAGCTGGGGAATTGTGAGAATAAAATCCTAGCTTTGTGACTATAAATGTAAACCATGCTGCTAATGCCTCTGTAAACTATCAGCGAGAGAGAAACAAGCCTGTATATTCAGAAAAGCAAACAGTTTCATGAGAAAACCCCACGCTTGCTAACTGAGGATGACACCTCTATCTCCTTACCCAGAAAATCAAGGTTGAGTCAAGGAAAAGAGGTCAACAGAAACAAGAGGGGAAAAAAAAAGTTCTTGAAGGTTACACCACTTGAACTGTTTTACATAAAGGACAGGCAGCAAGAAGTGAACATGTTGTGGCTTTGGTCTGTGTAGCGCTTTGACAAAAACAATAGTTTTCTTTTTTTTTTCCCAACCCAGTCTAGAGTGTGAGGCAGGTTTGTTCGAACCACAAACCAACCCAAAGGGCCTACATTTCTTCTCTTCTAATACACACTTATACACACACACACACACACACACACACACACACACACATATATACACACATACACACACAGTTGTGGCATGACAAGATTCTGGTAGCTTCAGCACAATAACACGTACATATACACCCACAGAAACATTTAACATTTAGATGTGTGCTCGCATAAACTCATGATGGCACATTTGGACAAATTTACCAAGCATTTAATCTAAACAATCTGTTGAGTACAACATAAATACAGCACATTCTTCACTGCAATGCCACCCCAGCCTAATCTTACAATCTTAATATCCTATCAAATCGCTACTATATTTTGCATAATTAGTCCAGGACCTCTCACCTCTGCTGAGGCGTCCCACACACATGTTGTCAGGGGACACCACCTCCTGCTTGACAGAAAAGTAGTCCCCCTGCAGTGGGTTGAGGGGCGTGTCCCGTAGGATGACAGCAGGGTATTCACTCTCATACTTGAGGGTCAGCAATTCCTCTGAACTGATGGGATGAAGTGTCTGGTAGGACTCTGTGATGAAGCCGGGCTCTGAGTATTCAGAGGGAGGGACACACTGAGCATGCTCAACACCATAGCCTGGAGACATAAAGAAAAACCGAGAAGGAACGCAAGGAGAAAAACAGGAGGAGGAAATGATCAATATTATGAGAGTGGAGTCATTATACCTCTTGTGCTGAGCTGCTGCCCAAGTGCTTAGTGTGTAAATAGTCCATAACAAAAAACAGCCTTGAGTGCATATGAGGAATCTTGTACATTTTAGGCAAGATTATTGATCAGGCATAACCTCAGCAAAACTTAGTGATACCTCATCGTTTTTTGTGATATACTGTATGGTAAATATTTACCTATAGCTGCAAAACTACTCTATCGATCAATATCCGTTTTACACTACACTAAACACTTGATCCAAATCCTCCTTTATTCACAACAATAAACCCTATTTTTGCATTTACATTCATATTCTAGGCATAGTGATTAACAATGAGTTTGATGGGTACTTACTGACAAAGTAGTCTGAGGTATAACGGGATTCCTGGAAGTTGGAGGTCAGTCCATTGATGGGATAATGCTTTGTGTCCTCTTCATGAAAAATAGATCAAGAGCATCAGTGACCTCATCATTGATTTCATGTATCATATAACTGCATCCAGGATTATCAAAAATTAATGAACTGGGCTAAACTGTGTCTTCCTGTGCTCCAGTATTGCATATAACACCAGTTCTAAACTGCTATAAGCAGTGATATCACCATGTTTCACATATGATATGTGAGATAAAAGGTGTGTTAGCCTGCAGTTAACGTTAAAACTATCTAATTATGTACAAAAATTCCAGAAAATCAGTATATTAACTCTATAGATAAATATGGCCTTACCTTTTTGAAGCATTTCTAAATGTTCCCAAAGGATGTCACCCACAAAGTCAGGTGCTAAGTCCAGGAAGCGTTCCTTCCCCATGGCACACAGACTGGCTCCGTTCATGCAGAATTTTTCAAAGTCAACGTTCTTCAAACTGAACTCATTCACTGTCCACGTTAGCCACTCAGCCACATGGTTTTCTGTCCACTGTCTGGGATCTGGAGAGGATCAAAGTTTGTGATTGTTGTGCATATTGTTAAACCATTTGGTGTTAGTTTTTTTGCTGATGTGCATATTCTACACTTACAAATATATTTAAACATTCACCTTGACCTATGACTGATATGATAATACAGTTTAAATTTTCATTTTTTTCTGCCTCTAGCACCGAACTACAGCACATCACATGCTGTGTCAAGCTGTTTTTACTGCAAAAAAAAATAACCTTTAGTTATGCTGCCAATTTTCACAAGGCCTCATCAACTCAATCAACAGCAAAGAGGCAGTAGAGGTACACTGCACTGGTAATGAAAAGCCAAAACAGTTTGCAGCACCATTACATACACAGATAGTGAAAGTCCTGCTGAACAGGCTCCGTGTTCAGCCTGAATTTGAGAAGCTAACTCACTATTGTACTGTCTGTGTCTAGATTCTCTGAATGTGTGCCTGCACCGGAAGATACTTCATTGTAATACCGTTTCTGGAATCACTGAGTTTCTACTGCTCTTCAGTGAATCCTTCTGAGAAAACCTTGACTGAAGGATCTGACTCACGATGTGACTGAAATCCAATGAATGTGCATGACATGTGACACATAGAAGTGGTTCTGAGGGCGCATACTTCACTGATGAGATTTAATTTCCTCAATGCCAATGTTAATAAAGACCTAGAGAATACAGTCCTACCTTTGGGAATACCCAGCCGTTGCTGTTCTTTTGTGAAGCCACTGAACGTGGCTTTCAGAGCCTGGGACATCATCTCTTTACTTCCTGGGGTTAGCAGGGGGACATCTCCACACTCCGGATCTGTCAATCACAAATTACAAAGAATACAGATTGAGTTATTATTTTTGAATAATATCAATATTTTTTTCATTTGGGATTGCAATTGCTAACGTGCTAATATTACAACATTATTAATAACTATTGACAACCCAAGCTAAAACAATGTATCCTGTAATGTATTTCACGCCAATAAAGCTCACTGAATGAAAAATTGAATTGAGACAGGGAGAGGTTGGAAAAGAGAGACTTGTGAATGTGATTCAGTTAGCTACTTACAGAGATACACACATGAACTCACACACACACACACACACACAAAGTCAACAAAGTTGCATCTGATCGTGATCAACAACATGGTTCAACAATTACCTTCAGTCTAGACAGACACTGTCTCCACATCAGATCCAATCTAATTAAACAAGAGCTGTCACACCATCAGATCTGTTCGGTTTAAAAGGGAGATAACACTACATGTCCACTATATTCACAAGCAATACACATGCAAATTTTTAGCAGGCTGAATAGCAGATAGTGGAAATCAGTTCCATCTATAAACAAATTTAGTGCATGGTGAGTTGGGACAGTTGCCATGCACAAGGCTTTTTTTTGTTTGTTTTTTAATTTTCTACAATGTCTAGGATTTCAGACAAGGTTGAAAGGCATATCCTATTCATCTGGCATTAAAATAAACCCACAGGTTTATTTGCAAATAATACAAACATCAATCTCTCTGCAACCCACACATCCTGGGTGGCAGAGCAGCGCCTGGTGCCCATCGGTGACACCATGACCCCTGCTAGCCCCCCTACCATGTTGCCCCTACACAGTGGGCCTACTGTCACCGGACCAAGCATGGGTTCAAACATTCTGAGAGGTCAAGGGTCAAAGGATGAGGTGATGATGTCACTGTGGCTGCTGGCGGGTGGCTACAAGAGATGGGGGGTGGGCTGTCTCGAGGGTCTCAGTCACACACTAGGCTTACTGTTCTCTGCTCACAGCCAGTGGGCACCCAGTGGGGAACAGAGCTCCCTTTGATGGCTTTAAACAGTGCCTGATGACTCGCACTCATCTAATTAGATTGACCAGGCTGCAGAAGTGTGGGATAAGGAGGCAAAACAGGAGAGATGATGAGGGGAGCAGGGGAAATACCCCAGGGCCACTGACACCAGAATAGATTGCTAAAATGTATTCGGGCTGAAATTTAAAAATTACTTGTAAATAGACACAAAAAAACCCTATACAGTTCCAGTTAACTGGCATGTCTATCATTCAATCTGCAAAGCACCCACATTTATTTTGAAAACAAAGGCCGACATATATCATGATCTGTTAGAGTCTACAGTATGAAATAATAGCATTATGTTGTCTTATCAACTTGGGCGGTAAGATGCATGATGCAAAACTTCGAAGGACCACAACAGGCCATCTTGGGGCTTCAGCTAGTTAAGGTGCACACAAAATCAAAAATTCAGTCAGGCTTCAACTTTTGCATCTTTAGCTTTAGCTCATTGTTCTTATACATTTTGATTCCACGTCAAATATGATCATTATAACCACATTATAAAAGGCTTTGCTTGAAGCCAAATTTGTGATGCCGAAATGTTGTGCCACTCCTCTCACAGCAACACCATTCGTCGAAACCAGATGTTCTGGCATCTCCATTGGCTAGTGATTTTGTCTGCCAGCAGTACACTGGGGCAACATAGAGTTCATGCTTGTTTTCAACGCTTGCTGACGCCTCGACCTCGTCTGGAATGCATAGCAGCTGTCCCTCCTTTGCCCATGTAACCAATGTCTGTCTGGCTGTTCATAAAATTAGGTCTCCCACTTTCTTTTTTTTTCTGTCGTCAACTCTTTTTCTTCCCTCTTTTTTCTCTCTAAAGAAAGAAACCTCACAACAGACCCGAGACAGAGGACAGACAAGAGATCTTTGCTTCTTCATTTGATTTAATTATGCCTGTAATAATATATTGCTCTCTGTTAGACTGGTGAACAAGCAGAAAGTTATTCATTCCAGTCAGAAGTATGGTAGAAGAGCTGAAAATAAACCCTGTTTTACTGTTAAACTATTGTCAGATGCAGCTCACACATCAAAATAAACTGCATTTTCTTTCCTTTAAGCTAAAGGTGCCCCAACATCGTTGTCTAGGCCTCAACTGAACTATTTTTTTCCTTTAAATTGTGATGCTCCTGCAAAAACATAAATGTTACAAACATCTACAAACTGAGATTGGAATGGGACTCAGAGAGTCTGCGGTTTAATGTGAAGGCAAATGCAAAATGTGGCAGTTTATTTAAGCTGGATGGACTGGAGTTCGTCTGCACTTTCACACTGTTTACACCCCTCCCTCCCCATCACCTTTATTAACCACTGCCTATACTTGCCCACAGACTTGCATCCACTTTAGCACTAAATCCTCCATCAAAGACACACATCACCATCTTGCATGATAACTACCATTAGGCACTAAAGACAGAAATATATGAACCATGATTATAGAGAAAATTAAAATACAAACTGCAATTTTTGTGATTTCTTTTGTTTTTATTTTGAATTACTGGTTCCCCTGTTTAATGAGTTTGAGGTGGCAATTGCACTTTCAAGAAAGCATTTAACTTATGTTATATGAGTATGTTATATGTATCTATGTTACTTTGTTGTATCTTTGTGATCTGAAATGAAATCTTAAAATGTAAAGCAGAGGTCACTGCATAAAACACAGACATAAAAGTGCCATGATAACAGAGCAATCTCTATGGTGAATGATCCATATGAAAGTTATCTGTGGCAGAGCTAATGTACGGTGTGCATCCATTAGTGAGAGAGGAGAGCTTGGATCTAGACGATCTCTAGTAAATGATGAAGTCCTGATAGGATTTCAATGCCTGCAAGTCCCATTAGATACACAATGGTCAGTACATACTGTGAGCTAGAGCATCCACAAGTCATCACTTTCCACATTAGACAGTGTGGGACTGTCCACAAAATGAGTCCCATCCACTTAGCTCACAAAATGTGGGAGTGGGTGTAAATCACAGGCATTCACATTTCACTAACAAGAGTAAATTTCGCTAACACCATCTGCAGTGAAAAGGTCTGACATGAAACCAACTTCTTCTTATGATGTAGAGGGAATAATAAGTGCATCTATTTGAAGAATAACTGATGAATTGAAACTGATGGTTAATCTTGATGTAAATGTAAAAAGATAAATGTAAATGTAAAGTAATGAAGTTACTGATTAGCCACTCCCCTCTTGCCATGATATAATTAATGCAAAGTCTGCTGAGTGCGGCAGTCATATTTCTCCTGAGGACTCCCACTGACAGACTTTGCACATAGACTGCCTTGCCCTTTCCCCAACCCAACCCTAGAAGGAGGTTCTGAATGGCATCTTAGGTGACATACACATGAACACACATACATGAACTAAATTAGCAGTGGTCCTGGCCTGTGCACAAGAGCAGGGGCGTAAAATTGGGATTTTTGCGGCTGGGCCCAACCTCTGTGGGGCTGGAACAAGCAGGGCTCGGCAGGGCAGAACAGCGCTGAGGGACGATAGCAAGAAAATAGTAAGAGCATCATCCCTGGGAGAGGGGTACCCAATGTAAGTGGGGGTGGGGGGTGGCAATGGGGTGAGTGACTAGCCTGTAATATGAGCCCATCACAGGACTGGGGTTGAGACAGAGAAAAAGAGACAAACGAATGAATGGGAGGTCTCATAAAGTTCCCTCTCTCTCGTGTCTCTGGAGTGACATCACAGTGGGATCGGTGCCATCTCCCAGCCTCTGACGGAGACTCGGTTCATTCATAAAGCCTGGACTGCTGCCTTCACGCAGAATGATGCAATGGTAAAGCAAAGCAGGCAACCAGCCTCAAGAAATAAGGGACAATATGCTTTCTATCATGTGATTAAGCTATAAATAGTCTTACAGAGTTTTTCTGATTGAGTGGGTGTGTGTTGCTTAAAGAAAAAAAAAAAAAAGAGGATGACATCTAAAAAGTATTCGAAGTTATAAAACTTCAAAAGGTGAAACAGTTTAGGGTTAGCCAATCATTCATTTATTTCAGTATCAAATCATGAGGCAGTTCATGTCTCTATGCCCCTCTGTAACTGAGTATGTGGTGGGCTTTTTATAAATATGTGATTGAGTACCTTTCCTGTGGCTAAGTTGCTGCTTCCTGAGGGAAGTGAGGTGACTAGTGGGTTCAGGTGAGGGTTAAACATTTCAGACCTGCCGCAAGAGGCCTCAGAATACCAGAATATCCCTACATGCATACAGTCACATATCAGCAGGGTCATGACAAGGTGCAGGAAGAAAGAGAAGAGGCCTTGGCTACTTGCCAAGGGCTTAGCATCAGCTATGTAAGGCAGACCAGTCTGCCCACAGCAGACCCGAGGTGGCACTGGTATCAGAGAGAGCCTTTGATGGAGATCTGTATCTGGACCCCTGGTCTGAGAACACAGGGTCATAAACCCGACCAATATGAAGGGGGCCCATTCAACGACACAGGGTGATAAAGTGGTGACTGAGGGCTGCAGTGGAGTGAGAGGAGGAGGACGGGGTGGCAGTCTGGTTTTGAGAGGGCTGCTTGTTCAGCCAGCTGCTTTGCTGTTTAGATTTCCATCTCAAAGCCAACGACCAGAAATAGATGTGTAGGCCTAGCTTAAGCCAATGTGAAGAAGCCAGACCAGACCTAGGCCCTAGCCTAGGTAGCACAGTGTTAAGCTGAAGAGATCCAACACGCAAACCAAGACCATCATCACTGGCTGCAGTGCTGAAACACTAGTTTTATTCTTAGGTCTTCACCACTGGCTTCTGGCTGCCCTCTAGAAGCGCAAACCTGCGGTGGTGTAAAGCAGCTGTGCGGGACAAGGCCGCAACTGCTGACATCTGTCTTTGGCCATGAAACTAGAGTTATCCAGGATGATCACCGCCACAGACACACTGGCTACTGAAGCAGACAATAAGTGAGACTAATCCCCCATAGCTGCCTTGCTGCCTTTTTTTCCTCCACTGCCTCCATCTCTGAAATCATATTAGCTTATGATGTGGAAGTGCATTAACTCTGCTGTTCATGCCAAAGTCTCAGCACTTGATAGGACATTACCTCTGAGCTTGCAATGATCCGCACCATCAACAACAGACACAAAACATATGTTTGCTAAAAGCTTGATTGAAATGATTTTCTTTCCTGAAAAATGAGGGAAACAGACAAGGTGAGATTTGGCTCCTTGTTGCTTATTTAACTTCTTGCAAGTTTTTTTACCCTGTGATCTCTAACAATGTGAAACAGCCTGGGTTTTAGGTATGCCTCAAGTATTGAAGGTTGAGCAACAGTAATGTACTTCTCACAACAGCCCATTGCAAAACCTTCAAGTTCTCCATTACTTTGAGAAGGCCGACAAATAATATTGGGAAAAAGTTGTTTGTGCATGCACCAAAGCACTACGCAAACAGTTAATATCTGACAAAGCGCACTCACATTGAAGGTATTCTATGACATCCAAAATGTTAAATATTTAGAGTGAATGCACTACTTAGTCGAAAAGTATTCAACTTTCTTTTTCTATTCATCAGCGCTAGGCATAAGGGGAGAAAAGTGAACTGACAGGCAAGCACTGCACTTGTGTGAGTGTAGGTGGTGCTAGCCTGGCTGTGTCCAGGCTAGCTGCCCTCCCAGGCTCCATCCCTGTTGTAAACAGACAGGGGATGCGCTGGGGGAACTGTTTAGGCGTTAAACCAAACACACGACATATCTGACAAACAGTTTACTCTCTGTGTTGCATTTTTTCCGCAAAACATGGTGCCTGCCTCATTTTTAGTCCAAACTGATACATTCCACAACCAGGTCCCTGATATAAGTGTGAATTATGTGGGACAGTATACAGCCACACATTCACACATGTCGGTGGAACTGTTTGCCCCTTGACCGTCCTTTTTTGCAATATGTACATATGTACATCTTGTTATGGCTGGGTCTAATTATACATCATACATATATGAGAGCTTGTTGCTTGTTTGAAGGCGAGCTATGGGCGACAGATGGATACTTGATAAATAAATTCCCCCTAGACCACAGTGTTTTCATGTTGCGAGCCTCACATTCCACCTCTGTTTTACAATCGCTAATGTGCTTCTCACAGCTTTCTTGTTTTCCTCTAATGTGACCAAAAATGACTTGTGGTCTAAGTGGCAAAATGGTTTCAGCTCAGGATGATAAATTACTCTTCTATTTTAAGATCAGTGTAGGCTCTGTCACTAATAAGAGCATTAAAAATCAAACATCTGGCCACATCTCTCATCCTTTATCTTATTTAAAATATGTTTTTTTTGTTTTTTTTTTTTTTAATGAAAACGTGAAACACCTTCGGCTTGGCTGACTATACTGATTAAAAGATGTAAACCACAAATTGATAACTGGAAAGTTACCACTTACTCTTTTGCAATGAAATAAAGATAGACGTTTTTTTCCAAAATGTGTGTGTATCATTGCAGTCGAGTAAACTCACATCACCTCTCTCTCGCTCCTTTAGACACAAGCACAGACAGGCTGTGACTCACTCTTTCAAATTATGACTGGACTTCGTAGGATATCGTGCTGCTTCATTTGACAGTATGACTGGTCACGATAAAAGCAATACTGTATCTTGTAAAATTCCTGCTCAATGATTCAGTTACCTTGTAAGTATGCATAAAACAAACACGTTTTAAGCAGCAAACAGATAACCTCTACTTATGTGAGGCCATAATGTAATAATCTACAAGCACAAAGGCATTTCATTTCGAAAATACTGTCAAAGTCAAGTTCTTATCATGTTCTGACATGTGGGCCTCCAGCTGATTTAGTCAATAAAGCCAACTCATTTTTAATATGTAGAACATGCACAAACTAGGGAGGTCGGACTACACAAAAAAAGCTAAGGAATCTCGCGCCTTTTACTTTCATTGCTCCAACTCCAACAATGGCACAAGAACGTATACTGAGTCCTATTCCTAACCTCGTCTGCCAGAACACATGTGCCTCCCATTTCACTGGATCACTAAGGCCCAACATGTCATGGAGGCCACAGAGTCAAACCTAAACAGAGCCCACCGCCCACACAAACACACCCTTCTTTATCGTGCTTTGCTTTGGCAGACCAAACAATCAATACAACTCTGATGCTGTGAGTCTGGTACAAATGTAGTCTGTGGCTGTGACCAATGTGTTCACCTGATTACAAAAACAGAATGCAATGCAAACTGACTCCAAAAACAGGTGGTGCGCAGCAAACGCAGACAAAAGAGAAAACATGGCGAGAAAATCTGGAACATAAACTGAACAAAATGAGTGACATGGCCTCATTGTGGACAGCTGAAAGAAACTCACTGCCTTTCAGGACAGTAGACTGATTCTCAAAGCAGGTTAAACTAGCCCAGTTTCCATTCCATTATTGGAAACACAGTTCCTAAATGTAGTACAATAAAACAGAGACAGAAACAGAGCAAGAGGTCAAAAAAAAGTTATAAAGCACTCAGGACAATGTTGAGATGCGTGGGTGGCGTGGAGCCCTTTTGGGGCAGAGTCAGGCCAGTAAGAGTTCATAGGCAGACTGTTAATATAAGGAAGAGGTAGCATTGTGGAGCCATAAAGACACACAGTCGGACAGCCAGTGGCGTGTGGTGCAGCAGGCGTCTAGTACCATGACTCAGGGATTACAAGCAAGGAATCACTGGGGATGGGACAAAGTGCACTCCCCAGGAACTCACTCTATACCACATCAAGGTGTCATGAGAGAAACTCATGTGGCCAGCAGAAACACATTGAACCAGAGGAAGAAAGGGAAAGGAGGGGGAGGAACACTGGAGGAGGAACTGTGTGAGTGGGTGGGTGAATGATTGAAAAGAGTTGTCTGTTACAAAAAAAGGCTTGTTGCCTTATTTCCCCAGCCAAGGAACATATTTTCCTGTTTTGGTTGTTGGCTTTGTGTGGAATGTGAGTAAAAAGAAAAACTGTTGAAGACTGATTGCTGGGAGCGACACTCTAATATTTTTGATCTCTAATTTTTTTTAGCATAGTAGGGAATATTTACTACCAACAAATCGACCACACCTTGGAAGACCTCTCTCTCTCCATCCCTCTAACACCCCCCCCTTCCCCACCATATGCTTGCTATTTAGCTGTATCTAGTGCTAACACGCCTTATTGTATGACTAAGCTTTATAAGCAAAGATTAAGGCGTGTATTCACAGGAGAGGTGCCGAGATAGGGCTCATGCAGTATAATGGTTTAAAGTTTATATGGGGAACACAGAAGATGACAGAAGGAGCAGTGACTGGAGCACTATCTGAATTGGGGGATAACCCATTTGATGTAACACAGTGGCGTCACTGAAAGAAAGAAATACAAGGACATTGTGCTCACAACTCACAACATCCAATTCACTAGTATCAACGCAGCCAGTTAACAGGTCTGAGCACCACAGGGAGGCCCATTGAGCAAGTTGGTATCTGTTGCTCTCTAGGCACAGACATGACCTGGTCAAACACTTCAAAAATGACATACAGTATGTGTGGTGCACTGAACACTGGACTGACTAATCAAGTTTTGATCTGGCAAAACATACTGCCCTCGGTTTGACATGGTGCATATCAGATAAAAAACTGACCTGTTTGCTCCGCTTGGCCCGACTCATTGACAGACCACATCAAGAGAAGCCTGAATCACCCAAACAGTGTTTGCACAGCTGCCAGACAGCCATGCACACTAAAACATTGGCATATATTACACTGCACTACCGAAGGAGTGCTGACACAAAAACAGCGAAACAAAAACCTGAGGCTTATGTAACTCCCTCTCTTCTGGCACTAGCTACCCGTCTCCACATTGTACCAACATGGGAGGCAGCTTGGAAAAGACAGCCAGTGAAGCCTTTCTAAGAACCATTCATAAGGTATGGCCTGTGTGTGCATACTTGTATGTTGCGGGTGTGGAACAGGATGCCTTATAGGGGCTTTCCACGGAAGCGTCAGGCCTGCCAGGTATAATAAACAGCAGCATTTTGATCTGATTAAAAAAAAAAAAAAAAAAAAAAAAGTTAGCCACCCCCTCAACCTCCTTCTATGCTCCCATGCATGCCACCCAGCAGGGCATGCTCACAAACATTCCTGTCAGTCACTGGACCCTGTCCTGACGAACTCAGAAGGAAAGTAGAAGAGATGAATCACTCACTCAATCTGAAACCGACTCGTATCATAAATGATTGACAGTTCTCTTTAGTATTAAATCTATACTTAACCACAGAACAATCTCACTTGAATATACTTTTATAACACTCAATAAGAACTTCAGCAACACAAAAGCAAAAGAAAGATGACAATCTTGTGCTTACATGCCTATAACTTTGCAATCCAACACCTTGCTGTTAAGCAACACTTTCCAGTAAAGTTGAGACTTTTTTTTTTTTTTTTTTTAAATAGCTGAATGATGTTTTCAATAATAAGCCACCACGATTTGGGTTACATTGAACTAAGTATGCTGTGTCAGGAATTGACTGCTACGACTCCAATTAGAGGAATAAAAGCTCAGTGGAACATTAGAAGCCTTGTTTGGGTGCACCTCTGACCCAGGCAGTGTGTGGGCACTTTAAAAGGAATTACCTCTGCTGGAGAAAAGAGAGGACAGGCTTTGGGTAAGCTGACACTGGCTGCACTTCCGTCACAAAGGAAAACAAAACAATATAGTAAGGTTGGCTGGAAACCACTTATGCCTGTTAGTGGGGTATGTATGTTTGTACACTGTGCGGTTGCAGGTGTTTGGAGAAAGAAAAAAAAAGACAGTATCTGTAGTTCCCACTATTCCATAGCTTTGTGCTTGCTTATAAAGAGCCAAGATGTCATAATGCATTCTGACAGCAAATGAGGTGCTTATGTCTTTCAGTAAGTAATAAGCAAATAACTGGTTAGATTACTTTACATGCATGCAATGCAGAAGGACATCAATTTTATGTCTTATTAGGATCAAGCACAGCCTTGGATACTGTTAGTACATTTATCTTGTAAGCATGGTAATACCAAGGAATGAACACAAAAGCATGCTTGTGTGCAAGAGGTGGTGGAGGTGGAGAAAAGATGTGTTTGTGTGAAGTTGTGAACTGCTCCTTGGCAGCCTCAACTTGACCTGGGTGCACCCAAGTGAGCGTAAGCAAGAACACGCATTGCGAAATGGTTTTGCAAGATAGCGCTATGCTTTGGCAACTTAACTGCAGCTGTCAGCACCTTTTTATGAGTGTTTGTGAGATGCATATGTGAGAATCTATGCTCTGCAGGTATTGACAGTGAAGAGAAGGTGGTTAATGTAGGGAGTCACAGCCGCTTAGTGGGTCAACACTAGCAATTAGTTCAAATTTCTATGATGCATCAATGCTGTGTGCTGCTTTACTGACACACACACTGTGCCACCTAAGCTGCAAAAAGCACAGAGGATTAGTTGTTGTAAAAAGCTTCTAAATGCAAATGATCCAAACATGCAACCATGTGTAACCTCTTGCTGTGTAAAAATGAGAAATGAAACCAAACAAAGTTTTAAAACCTCAACACAAACAAAGCTCACAATTGCGGGCTTCCCTGCCTGTGCCCTGGACTACCCCTGGAGCAAGCCAAGTCTTCCAGGCAACAGGGTCAGAGAGGCGAGCCTCAGCACTGCAGATTCATCACCTCAGCCCATCTCTCCTTCCCGCTGGAAAGTCAGTTTCAACCACTGAGGAGGAGGAGGGGGAGGAGGAGGAGGAGGTATAGATAGAAGAAAGGAGGGAGGGAGGCAGAGGAGACAGTGGATTTGGTGAGGGGGGGGTAATTAGGCACCACCGCTTGTCTCCCACACTGGCTGGGCAGAATGTCCTGGCTTTCTCAGTATGGCAACGAATATACGGGTCAGAGATGGGTGCTTAGATGGGAGAGAGAGGAGATAGGGACAGATCCCCAGTGAGATCAAAGCAGGATGAAAGAGAGACGGATTTGATTTGTACAACAAACCTACAGATCATATATCAGTAGACAATTTGAGCAATACACATCCAAAACAAAATGTTGATAAAACTTAACTCACATAAGGACACATGTAAGAGCAAACCTGAAAAAGTAATTAGTTTAAATTAGAGCAAGATTTGTTTAAAAACATGCACTGGCTGAGAGTATGTCTGCCAAATGAAATCACATTAAAACACAGGAGCTGTCACAATAATTTGATAGAACCGTGAAAACATGGAGTGGAGCGGAGTCTAATGGCTTTTTTTTTTTTTTTTCATACTGGCACCTTGTTTCACTCACAGCATCATATTGTAAATTATAAAAAAAAAAAAAAAAAGCGGACCAGTCAGAGGGTGATTCATTCAGTAACAAAAAGAAACGCACACAATCACGCACACGCACGCACAGATAGGACAGACAACTGCATGACTGTCTTGCCCCCGGCGTGTATTTTTCCCCAAGTGTTGCGTGTTGTCCAGTATTGAGCAACCGACGGCGTCTCCACGCTGAAATACCAGGACGCCTTGTCCCTCCGGGGCGCACGTATCTAAACCGAGGTTTAGGCCCTGACGCTGTGGTTAACATAAACGTCAACGTGATCCGCCGGCGGCCGGTAACGACGCGGGGACAACACTTGAGAAGTACTGTTAGTCTGGCGTTAACTGTCAGGCTCTTAACGGGAGAGTTGTGTCACTTACCGTCCATTTTTTCAGCCTTTATGATAGTTAACGTCGGTTTCATATCGACAGCTGCCGTCATGATCATCAGATCAGTGGGACTTAATAGTGCCGCGTCCCTCGTTTTATTCTAACAGCTCCAGAAACACAATCTAAGGGGGGAAAAAAAAAGATCTTCTCCTCCTTCGGCGCCCCGGTCAATTCAACTGGCCGATGTTCTTGGGGAGGTTTTTTGTTTTTTGTTTTTTTGTCTTTCTTTCTTTTTGCCTTTTCTCCACTAACACTAAAAAAAAAAAAAAAACCCGATTCCGTTTCTTTAACTCCTAACTCTCTTCCCCTCTCTCCCTCTACGGTACATGTACACACAATCACACACTCCCTCTTTTTCCTCGTTCTTTCTCACTCACTCACACGCTCACTCACTCCTTCCTCTATCTGCCTATGGGCGTGTTGCATTGCGAAGAGCCGGAGCGCGACGACAGCTGAAGGGGGCGGTGTCAGGGAGGTGGTGGTGGTGGTGGTGGGGGGGGGGGTGGCTGACTTGCCAGTTGATTCACAATTCAATTACACCCCCCACACACACACACACACACACGCACTCTCACACACACGCAACCAGCCTTTTACGCACAGACACGCACGCATGCTGGTACCACCTCCTGCGTGTTTCTGTGAGAACCGTCTCGCACCAAGACCCCCTTCACGTCATCAAGGGGTCTGCATGTTCCCGCAAATTACCCGCGTTTTACAGGGACGAGGAGCACTGGGAACACTGGAGACGTGGGAGCCCCTGAGTAGCCTGAGAGAGAGCCGTAGTAATGGCCCACCGCGTTACAGGGGGGGATAGGCTACTATGCAAAAGGAAAAAAAAAAATGACAGCAAGCAGTTCATTCAAGAACTGCATCACGCCATCTCTCATGTACAGGAATACGTCAAGTTTTCAAAACTATTTTTAAATCACAAAATACACATTGGAGGTCACTAGAGGAATTACGCTCAAACGTTCCAGGCAATCTGTAGGGGTTAAAAAATGAGAGTACAATACGGCTGCCATATATGATCTGTGAGCCCCTATAGGAACATTATGGCAACAGTAGGTACTGAATGAGTAGAAATGCGCCTTTGGAGATGGTTTTACTGTTTAAAACAGCTACGTATAAACAGTAAAAATCTAGCTTATGTGTGAAGAACTGTAAACTATTTGCTAAGAGTCCGGAGAGTCTGGACCGTTCCCATATTGCGCAGGTCCAGGTTTCCCCATAAATTGTAACTCGCCCTCATGAACACCTCAGAGTATTTCCTGTTCACCTTGCACCAATCAATTAACAGTCTTTCTTTCTTTTTCTTTAAACAGCCGCTTCAGGTATTAGTAAAGTATATCTTTTCAAATAGATATGGTATTAACAGTAAAATTCATCTTATAGAAAGATGAGGTGAACTAAAGATGCAAGGTTCAAAGATGTTTTAATTTGTACAGATATTGTAAATCAACTGGCTTTCACCAAGACAGTCAATGAAAATCTAGTTTGCCTGCCCTAATTTTGAGTTTCCATTGCTTTTTTGGGTGATTTATCATTGACAATAATCAGGTACAATAACCATGCCTTACTGGAAATTGAATCAAGAACTTGTTCTGCCACTGGAAAAAAAAAACAAGAGAAAGACTAGGATTTTTTAGCCACAGTAAGAAAACCGCTGCCATTAGGGAACACTTCCCATGGTAACAGAAACAGTATTAACAGATTATATTAGTAATTTTCACACAAGTTCCACTGGAACCTACTGGATTTAAAAAAAAAAAAAAAAAAAAGATGAGAAACTCAAGCTCCAGCAAGAAGAAGCAATATGGCATCATTTAACACAAATCTGTTCCTTTCTTTTGCTCAGTAACAAAACAGTGTGAATGGTTTTCCTTAAAGGCATCAGTCCTTTACATCCATACATCCAACCTCAACATCAGCAACCTTGTTAGAATGAGTCATATGGCACAACCTATGCTGCACATCAATATGATACATCTGCATGTACTGTACTCGTGTATTTCTAAATAGGATGATCTGGATGGAGGCTGGGGAGCCAGGGATATTGATCACACATGGATTTTTAAGCCGGTAGTACTTCACTGGTTCCATTAGCAGCCCTAGATCAGGTTTCATTGGCCTGATAGGAGCCTCGTCTGGGAAGAGTGCTGGTGGGTTCTGTGGTGAGAGAAGCTGCCTCACCAGGGGCAAAGTAGTGGGGTGGGGGGTGATGGAGGAAAAGAATGGAAGGGGGAACAGTACCTCTCACTTCATCTTAGTCAATCAGTCTCTCACTCTCTCTGACTGGACCTCTTTGTTTTCTGTTAATGAACTCCCTCGTATCTGTTCTTAAAAGGACAGCCCGGGTCCTTTTGTGCCTTAGGGCAGCCATTAGGGGTTTAATGGTGTTGCTGACTAATATCTGGGCTGGCGTCACTGTAACCCATTTCAGATTGGGTTTTCTTCTTCCCCTTTCTGCTTCTTCACGTCAGAATTTTTCTAATACTTAAAAATTGCATTTGCCCAAATGAATTTTCAGAATTCATAAATGCATGTTAAACCTTAAAATAAGATGTAATAGAGGGGGAAAAAAAATCAAGCGAAAAGGCAGAAACAATGTGACTGCAAAAAGCACTGTTGCTTTAAATTCCTGTTGCCAGGAAACATCTGAATACATTTTTGTATCTCACAGTACAGTATGTTTCTGATTTGTTTCTCAGAGCAATGGCCATTTCAGTTGCTCTGTTGTACACTGACCCTGAAGACAATCACATTTTTATGAACGGCACAATAACGTGGGGCAAAAAAAGCCCCCGTAAAAATCTAATACTAAACATTCAATTTATCTTCATAGAGATCTCCTTATCAGCTGCTTGTGTCAAAGTTTTGCACGATACAAATCCAAAAAAGAACTATTGTTGAAACCTATTGTGTCATTTCCCTTTCAGACAAAGGAATTGTTAATTGTCTTGTGCTCGTAAAACAACCAGCCAGTGCATGAACCAGAACACTTGAGGACACGTGTCCCAGATCAAACAAGTTTAGGTTTCAGTGTTTCTTTTCTTCACCTGGCAAATGCTGTTGCCATGGTTTTGACAGTTAGCTGGCTTCACTCATTTGCGTAGCAGTCTTGCAGCCCTTGCTAAAGCAGCTCTCTCTCCTCGCTGCTCTCCCCTGCCTGCTGTCTGTCTCTCGCTGGCACATCTGTGTTGTCTGCCTGTCTATAATCCTTAGATGTAACCGTTGCACCTGCTACTTTTCACAGAGTTAACTGAAAGGTGATTCGATTTAGAGCAATCCATACAGCTGTCAAAAGATGTTTGGCTTTGATGTTGGTGCCTTTGCAGCAAGTCTCAAGAGTTTTGGTTGCTTTGAATATTTGGATTTCAACACTATCTTTTTTCACATTTACAAACATAAAAAAAGAGAATTATCAAATTGTCAATAATCTCCGACAATGGATACATCCTGACAGGTTATGTTATGTGAATGGAAAGCATTTAGCATATGATCAATCAGTCACTCATTTACAGGCACTCAAGTAGACACACAGATGGGTGATGGATATGCACATCTCACAAACACAGACAGACAGACACACACACACACACACACACACACACACACACACACACATACACACACACACAAAGTGAGAGAGAGAGAGAGAGAGAGAGAGTAGACAGTGAAACAGTAAAACAGTGGGGTCCTTGTGGCCTCTGTCTAGTAGCTCTCTTTCAGCTCTATCTGTGGTGGATGCTCTCTGAATGTGCCACAGGCTGGATGCACTCCTGCTGAGATGAGAGGGTTATGTGGGACATGAGTGGTGTATCCCTGTGTGTGTATGTGTGGGTGTGGGTGTGGGTGTGTGTGTGTGTGTGTGTGTGTGTGTGTCTGTGTGTGTGGGTGTGACTGTGTGAGTGTGTGCTCATACACATGCACTGTGCTCGTGTACATATCTCCCTTGTGCCTTACATTCCAAAGTCTCTTCTGAGAGCATGGGTGGGTGTGTGTGTGTGCGCGTGTGTGTGTGTGTATGTGTGTGTCTGTGTGTGTGTGTGTGTGTGTGTGTGTGTGTGTGTGTGTGTGTGTGTGTGTGTGTGTGTGTGTGTGTGTATGCGTGCACAGTACTAAGTAGCAGGGCCTCCCTGAACAAAGGCTCAGCTCTTTTCTGAACAATTAGCTTCGCTAAAAAGGACATCTCTTCCTCCATTAGCGGCACCACGTGCCCCCCATCACTCCATTGTGCAGATAATTCAATTATCCCCAGCCCCCATCCGAGCCTCTTTGCCTCCCAGACCTCCCTCTCCTCGTCTTGTCCTCCCTCCGCTAGTCTTCACAGCTGGAGGGAAAATGCATCAGTCTGTGGTTTTCAAAATTTATTTTTCATTGAATAAATTAAGGTTGTACATTATAGGAAGCAGCACCACTCAAAGGACCAGTACACTCTGAGAAGATAATGATCCAGCTGTTAAAATATAGTCACTGTATTGGGTTAAATTATATATAAATGCTCTTTATGTTGATCAACTATAGGGAAGAACTGAACTTTAACTACTAAAGGATGGACTATATCGGTAATGAATGTGCATTATGAGACACAGTCAGAGGTATTCACTCTTTCCATGACTGGCGAACATTCATTGTAGTTAACAGGCTGTGAATATTGCCAAGCTGACAATATAAACATTAAAACAATGGGAGGTCTCTCTTAGGATTCGTTAAAGCACCACCTTTCCTGATGAGCTGGCATTTGTTGCATCATCACCCATCAGTGATTGCATGTGTTTCAGAACTGCATGTTCTCCAACTGAATGGGTTTGTAATTAGTCATCACTATCAAGAGGAACTTACTAAACTTGCACTTACTAGAAATAAAACTTATACAACTCTGGGAAAGGGATCTTTACAAATCTTTAAAAATGCTAGAAGGAAGTAAGGAGGTATTCTTCAAGTAGGGTAATAGCCAGTAGCTGCTGGTGAAGGGAAAATAGAGACATTTCTTAAAGTCAAGTGTATTTATTTGGATAAATACTCAAAGAGATGGCTAATCAAAAGAAAATTCCACTCACAAAAAATGATTCTTTTAGATAAATTTCAGCAAAGCAGTACTTTGAATAAATGTTCAGAAAGTCTAGAGGGACTCTACTTTAAAATGATTTCAATCTATAATGCAACCACTTCTCTGAAGCCTGAGTGAGTGTAACCTCAGTTAAAAAGTTCTACATTTTTTTAACAATACTAAAAATACTTCAAAACCTGCAAAAATACAGTGTAGTAACACATTACCTCTATCCTCTGTTTATTGACTAACACCTCTATCATCACACCATGCAGATCAAATTTAGGGCCATGGCAGCAGCGTAGCCCATTCCTCCACAGTTGTCTGTTGCTTTTCCGCGTTTCCACTCTTGTTTTGTTTTATTGTTGGAGGGGGAAGTGTGCGCCGGCCTGATTAGCATCACTGTTTCCTCCTTTCCCATAACCCCCCAGACCCCCACAGGCTGCCTGTTTACTTTTAAAAATAAAAAATGGGCCTTCGCCCGTGAGGACGTGCCCCTCATCAGAGACGAAGCCCCCCCCCCCATAGACTCCAAATCTCAGACCCTCCTCCCCTCCCCTCATCTCCTCTCCTCCCCTCAACGCCAGTCCCAGTCCTGTGACTTATCCCTCTCCTTATCCGTCTTCTCTCCTCAAACTGTATTCCGCCCACTCTCCTTTGCTTTCCTCCCCGTTCCCCTCCTCTTCCAACTGTCCAGCTGTCAAATCACATCAAATAAAACACAGGCCAATGGTCCCTGAGTGCCAGATCACAGCTGTGTCTGTGTGTACTAAATGGGAGTGCATGTTTAAATGTACAGTGCCTGGGAGTGGATGTGTGTGTGTGTGTGTGTGTGTGTGTGTGTGTGTGTACGTGTGTGCATGCATGTGTGTGTGTGCGTGTGTGTGTGTGTGTGCGTGTGTATGTATGTGTGTTCCTTTAGTGAATGGGAGGATGCTGTAATACAATACACACCAGAGTGCAGGGTGTGAATTTAATGAATGAATATGCGGAGTGTACATCACTGCAGGATGTTGGCGGAGTGTGTATGTATTTGTGTGATATCTATGTCTGGATTTCAATGAGATCACACAGAAATACACACTAACTCCATTTTTCCCACACACACACACACACAGTGAATTTCCACAATGGGAGTTTACAACAGGCCCGGTGTTATAAGTGTTGGCTAGTGAAGAGTAGAGCTGGGTTAGTGTAAACATCACCATGGCATGGCTGTTGTCAGGAAGCAGCGTGTGTGACATTGGGCCCTGGGCCAAACATGCAATGGTCCTTTAACATCCAACATCCCCGCCTCACATCTGCTCTGTGCTCTGTCTTTCTCACACTAGTACATTTCATTTTAAAAGCAACCAATCCATTCTCAAAGAAAAAAAAAATTGACCTCAGCTGTAAAACTTATGTAATGTAACCACTTAACAAAAGAAAAATACTTGTATAATCCCATATATCCAAGACAGTGGATTTAGTCTGTGAGATTGTTGATGTGATGTGATGTTGTCTATTTAGGACTTATTTGTGGTGCTTGAAAAAGTTGTTGATTTATTTTTGTTTAGTTATCACACTCTAACTGTTGTATCAGCAAATTATTTAGAAATGCATGATTTATTTCTTTAGAATTTTAAGAAGTTCAGTCTTGTTTCACTGAAAATTGAAGGAACACAGTAAAGCAACTTTGCATTAACACATACAGTATTTCTTCTCTTTGTTATATTGTTGCTGATGAAATTTTGGTTTTACACAACTGAATCAAACATAATAAACATGCCTTATAAATGCCATGCTGTACTAGTGAAGTCTTTATATTCTATTAAATCCCAGCAAATCCTCAGTTTATTGCCTGGGTTTTTTTTCTGTTAATGAGGAAAAACATTATCATAATTTAAAACTGGCACAACCACGGTGGTTAAAAATGAGTGCTATGCACATGTGACTTCAAAGAAGAGATCTCCAAAGTGCCAAATAACTTAAACTGCAGGAGGATGCTGAAAAAGTTTACATCTACAATTATATACAAACTGAATACAGGCGTTCTGAAATTTCAAGTGCAAAATATTCAAGGGGAGACCATGTTTTCAGTTTGAGTGAAATGAGTCAAAGCAACGGCTGCAGGGTGTGGAGGTTTTGTCAGAGGTTACTGAGCTGCTTTTGAGGTTAGCAAAGACTCATAACACCATATGCTGGCAGCACAAAAACCTCGTACATAAGACACGACCAGCAAGAGCTAAATGACTCTAACAACATCTCCAGGTGGCTAAAATGCTCTTAGACCTGTGGTAGTGTAGTGTTGCATAGTGTAGGATTTAGGAGAAGGATGAGAAAAAAAAAAGGTCAACGCTCGGTCATTTTTTTCCACTCAGCAATGTTTATGTCAACAGTTTAGCATTGGGAGCAATGAAGTGAGGGCTCTGAAGGAGTGTGTCTCTGGCAACAAACATCAGCAAATCCCATCAAATCCCTCCCTCTCATTCACACACATACACATACACACTCAGACCCCCTCCACCTCTCCAGAGACCAAACCAGAGGCTTGGGAAAAAGATGGCCGCCCTTTGGCCCCCTGTCTTGCCCCCTGAATCCAGCTCTGGGAGGTGACGGAAGAAAGCTTGTGCCCCTCAGCACCCCTACCCTACTCCCGTGGCGTGTGTCCCAGTCCAGCACCATCAATCACTTTTGAGGACGAGAAGAGGCCAGAGTCAAGCACAGGCAAATGCACTGGAAGGAATGTTCCAGTTTAAAATAAAATCCATTGGAAAAAAATGAAAGAAGAAAGAGAAAAACAGGGTTGGAAGAAGAAAAATGCAGGGCATTTAGTTGTCCCCAGAAGCAGAGTGGAGACAGAGTGAAAGAGCGAGAGGGGGTATCTGGCAAAGGCATTGCCACTGGGGTCAGGATCATCATCATCCCTCGTGCAGCAGACACAGAACAACAGGCCAAGTCGACACTGCGTTAGTGTGTATGCATGTGTGTGTGTCTGTTCCAAAAACTACCAGAAAAAAATGTTTGTCAAGATCATGGACATGAATGCTGGAGTGTGACTGATTTCCAATTTAACATTTAACAAGTTTTTAATTCACAATGAAGTATTTACTATCTTTTGATGCTTATATTGAAACACGTACAGTATGACCAAAAAGAGAGGGTGGGTTTTACAGAAGAAGATAATAGGAACAATGAAAAATTATTTATTAATCAAAGGTTAACTTAAGTAGAAATACATTTGCATTTCAAAATATTGTCACGTTATGGTCTTGATCAAAAATCAACAAAGTATACTTGTAAATATCGAAAGTCAACGAATGTGCATTTTGCATCTTCTAGTACCTTATGCCATATTTAAGTACAGAATTTCTCTGTCTACTTCTTACCTGTGGGGCACATGTCATGTCCGTTGGGTACCTCCTGTAGGGGTATATCCTGTGGGTAAAGGGGCTGTGATGGGTAGTACTGCTGCTGAGGGTGAACCACACCTGGGAGATGGGTCTGGGGGCCAACTGCTCCCCCTCCACTCTGCCTCTGGAGACAAAAAACACACGTTATGCTTTAGACAAAATGAACTGAGTGGCATGGAATAAATACAAGCTTTATCTGTTATGAATTTATGATTTGTTTTAGATATGAAACCAATAAAACTTGTATATAACCCACCTGAATTGGAAACCGACTGCTTAAACCATTGATGGGGATTTGTTATTTCATAAACATTAAGTGAATCACTAGCATATATAACAAACAAATGTTCTGACTTTTGGATGGAATTCAAGCCATAAAATGAACTGAATTCCAAGCACAAAATCATGCTTGAACCATTGGAGGGGCAGTGCAACTTGCCAGTGTTTTATTGCTTTCACACTAAAGTGTATGTTTTCAATATAACAAATAAGTTTAGCCAGAGTTGTATTTGTTAACTAATGAAAAACATGTATATCTTCCCCTCAGGAAGCAGTGAAAGATTAAGCTGAAAACAGCTGATCAAACTATCCAGTGGCTTTGGCCGACAGTGCAACCTTGGATATTGAAAACGAGTTCTTTCATTGTTTTCCCTCACAGATAACCCTTGCAGCTAAATTTGACTCATTCAGTTTATCTTTGCTGTGTTGTTTTATCCTGCTTATCACAGAACTGTTCACGTAAGAGGTTGCACCAAGGAGGAAGTCTGAAGTCAGCACTTGACAGGGGAGCCAGAGGAGATATGAAATTCTATGTGGATACAAGAGATAGTAGGGCAGAAGATAACCACTCGGCCATTTATAGCACATCAAAACCTTAATACGACAACAAACAAAAACTTCAATAGATATTGTTGGATGTTCGAGTTTGAAACTGATGTGAAAAGGGGACTGACATTTTTCTCACGAGAGTGTGCTTAACTGGACAGATTGTGCTCTTGTTACCTTACCATTTTAAATGCGGACTATAAATCTTTTTTCCATTGTACATTTTTGAATATTAATATAAAGTGTTTCTTCAGCTTGTGCTGAAGTAACGTATTCTCCACATTCACGTTAAAACATATAAACTGCTTTCAGAGTTAATGATCAATTCACTAAAGTTTCCCAGACTCTGTCATTGAATGAGCTACAATTGCTCAGTTTGTCTTTGTAACAAGTCAAAGGAGACTAACAGCAATGTCACAGTTAGTCCTGCCAATGTAGCCACCACAAAGTAGCGCATCAGACTGTCATATGTTATATGTCGTACATGTAACTGACACACTGGCAGTCAGAGTGACTGCCGATTTAATAAGCAAGCCCTGTTTAAGTACAGCAGCATTTATCAGTATCCAGTGAGCTTTATGGATGGCTGACACCCCCAGAGGATGAGGGAGGCCAGTTTACAAGGTTTTTCTGAGCTTTGCGTGGGACACAGCCATCTCCTATCAGGCCATTGATGATTTATGAATTAAGCAGATAGACTGACATAGATAACAGCGGAGATAACATCAACTCCATACTATTTTTTGATCAGTTCCAATTTAGAATAACTTTAAATGCAGAGATCAGATTATAATTCAGAACGTGAAACAGGACGGCTAACAACAACCCTGAAGGAGCCTTGAAGCCTTTTCAGTTTGAGATACGTATTAGTATAAATATTTCACTATACAAACTTTCAGCAACGATCCACTTTCATAGGCATTTCCAGCCCACAAATGAACACCTTAATATTTGTGATATAGATTGGCTTGTTTTTCTGGCTGTGCTACAGAGAAAAAGGCAAAGTACAGACGCCAGTATGGTCTTAAACATGACTACGGTCATGGAAATGTAATTCAAGCTGCTTATTTATGACAGGACTGTTAATAGCCCATTTCGAGCAATAATAAAACCATGGTAAGATGTAGAGAAAGCACTGGGTGCTTGATACATTACAGTAATGAACCAACATTTTGGCATTGAGACGTTAAGCATAAATTCTTACTCCTGGGGTCTGATTGAATTGGCACATTGAAAATCTGGTCCTCTTCTTTGAGAATTCAAAGATCGCACTGTTTCTGTAAGGAATGTGCCATGGCATTTATAGTGCTTATATACAGTAGACTTGAAATAGGTTACTGTATCTGATATTGTACCTGCTGTCTAAAACATTTAAAGCCTGTATTAATATTCAGAGGTCATCAAAGTAAAACGAGTGACCAGCAAATTTTTCGTCAACTGCTAATTAACCCACATAGTAACTGAAACTTCATAAAACAAGGAACATATTTTTTAAATCTAGTGATAAGAAACCATTTTGACTCATCATTAGTGACTCACCTTTCTCATACAGAGTCTCATGGCTATACATGCATTAGTTTATTCATCGTCTTGAATGTTTAGGCTATCTGCCCCCCAGTGATTTTATAAAAGAACTGCAGTATCTTAACAGGCAGGTATAATTAAATGCCCCTGTGGGTTAACGGAAAAGGTGTAAATGAGTAAAAATAATAACAGGTTGCGGTTCCAGGGCCCTGGTGTTGTGCATGTGGCCTCCTTGGATGGCTTGGACACTAAATAGAAATGAGCTGCCACATCTGTGCTTTTCCTGCATTAACACATTTAAATATCTGCCTAAAAATGTCCTGTATCTGAAATCACTCTGAATCGTTACTGCTATGAGTCCCATGATTCGATGCAGTGGATTTTTAAGATGCAAAAAATCACATTATGAGCCTCAACACCAGTCTGTGATGAGGTGAAAAGGCAATGATTTCAAGAGTTGCTCGCATGTTACTCTAAATCAAATGATCTTCTGTTCTATCTGTTATATGTACTACATAGGGAAGCCTCAAACTGTTCTATAATTTCTCCCTATTTTTATTAGTAATTGGGTTCACCTTTGCAGTGAGGGGGCTTTTGGTATTTTTTTTAATTGCAACAGGTTTTTTTCTCCTCTGTTCTCAACCTACAGTCTTTGTAACAAATCAAAGACACTGACTGAACTGTAAACATAGAAAATAAAACACAGCAGGCCCTTTGCTTTTTTGCTGATAATTCATGTAAATTCAAGAGAACAGAGCTGCCAAGGTCACCCGGGATCACCTTTTGACCAAGTCTGTCCTGGTATACAGTAGTCTCAATTTCAAAGGCAAGCCCCACCACCTGAGTCAATTAGGACCCAGGGAGCTGTATCCTTCTATGTTTTGTGTCAGGCCAGGGTGGGGTTGCCATTTGCATATAACCTCAGTCTCTTATCCTAATGTGCCGGCGCTCTGCATACAAATGGAGGCATTTATTTTGCCGCTCCTTGGCCTTCACCCTTCAAATGCTCCCCTGACAGGAATCTCAATGTTCCCAGCTACCACTGTCTCTGACTCTGTATTCAGCTCTCTCATTTGGAAAGCATTTACAGCCTTGGTGTTCTTGCAAACAGGCTGCAGCAAAGCACGGTGCAGGTGACTTAGCTGTGAAAAGTGTCATTCAGTAGTTGTGGTCTGACTCCAGTTTGATTGGTTAGTGGCAAGGTTTTAGCCCAACAGGTCTCAATATTTACAGTATTACTTGCTAAAGGGAAGTGCATTTTTGACGGTGACTGGTTGTGCAACCGAGAGGGCCTCATAAGGGCGATTTCACAGCCTTGTAGAAAATCATCTTGTTCAACAGCTCTGTTTCCTAACTTTTGATGAAATCACACAGAACAGTATGTACAGATAGAGAAACTGCAAGTCAACAGGAAAAATGTTCAGATAGAGTGTGTTTCTGTGAAGTGATGGAATCCAGAGTTGCTAACACACACACGCGAGCACACTACTCATATGCCCCTGCACACATTCCTTCACTGCCATGTGCTTGAGCGGCTAAACACATGCAAACACTCATTCCCTCACACTTATGACCAGCTGTCTGGTAGGTAGATGAGGCAGCCTTAACACAAAGGTAATTTACGAGGGAGGTCTTACCATCGCGCCCAGACGGTCGCAGGGGTGAAGGGCCGGGTAGGAAGAAACTGGATCCATGTAGTAACTCATCACGGACACTGTGGACAGGAGAGGCAGGGCCTGCTGAAGGGATCAACACACAAACAGATGAGGCAGAGTGGAGCTATCTATCTATCACACACTGTTTACTCTTTGTGTGCAAGTGTGTAGTATATATCGTGTGTGTGTGTGAGTGTGTGATGGCGTATGTGGTTTTGTGCACGTATGTAGGTGTGTGAGGGGGGGAACAAGAGATGGAGGGAGAGGGAAGGGGGTCAAAAAAGGGGGGCAGAGAAATTTGAGCTGCAACATCAGCTTTAGAAGAGTGAAAACTGCAGTTTGGGGCTTTTAAAAAAACAAATAACCTATAATTTTGTCTCAGACAACTTTTTTCTAAATTCAGTTTTAGGATTGAAAGGAGTTGTTTATTTAGTTCTTTTAAAGTACAAACCAAAGATTTGATTTTCTTTTGTGAAACCAATATTTCAGCTGAAGCAACTCCATCCTTCCTTCCAGAGGCTTGTCAGCCTAACGTTTCCATTACCTATCCCTCACCATCTCTCTTCCTTCTCCTTATGCAAAACTGCCTCCTCCTCTCGTCCACCTCACCTCTTCCTCCTCCTCCTCCTCCTCCTCTTCTTTTCCTTCCTCTTCCTCTCCTTCCTCCCCTCGAACACACTTGCTTATCGTTTATCCCTATTTACTTGAAGCAGCATCAACAAAAGTGACTGGAAACTAAGATAAAGGGTTACATTTGAGCAAGAATGGTGTATATGGGCAGTGGCAGGTACCATCTTCTTCTTATTCATATGCTAAGCAATTAGGAATATCCACTCTGTGGCAGCTTCTGACAGACTGAAAAAACGGTTCAGATGCACTCCTTTCAAAAAAAAAAGATAAAAAAAAAATACCCATACACAAAGTAAAAAAATGTGCAAATCAGTTCTTTCATTAAAATGCATGCTCTACCTTCAGGCTTTTACTCAAATGTCACTGATTTGTCAGGGTAAAATACAATAAATCAGTGCCTCCTAAAAATAGTAAAAATATATATATATATATATATATATATATATATATATATATATATATATATATATATATATATATATATATATATATATCATATAACCCAAATTATAACAATTTTTAAAACAAATAGATCTAATACTATTTTTAAGTACTTTATCTGAAAGCAGTTTCAAGCCCACGAATTGAAAATCTTGACGTAAAGTTCATTCTAAAAAGAGATCAGATGTGCAGTTAACTTTTTTCTTGTTTAGACGCTTGAACACTGCTGTAAGGTCGCAAAAATAAAGAGAGATGAAAAAGGTCATGAAAAAGCAGCGCATCTCCGTTGAGAAAAAAAGATGGGGGGGCGGTCTGCTCGCATTATGAGGATTCCCGACGGGAAAATCAGAAACTTTAAAAGCCAACTCTTTCCCCCGTGTGTCAAAGGAGCGCCGATCACCGATAATAGTTCCTCTCAATCGATCATTGCTCGAAAAAAAAAAAAAATTGAACTTACCGAGTGCGGTGTGAGAAGTTTCCTGTAAACTGGAAGCGTTGGGCAGCTGAGTGTGACAGCTGAGCGGTGGACTGCAGAGATGCTGTACCTGCTCGCAGCGAGTCCCACAGAGGAAGGAATATTATGCTCACTTTTAGTCCCTCCCTCAATCGTATGGTGATCCTCTCCAAA
Organism: Istiophorus platypterus; assembly: GCA_016859345.1. Taxonomy (NCBI): domain Eukaryota; kingdom Metazoa; phylum Chordata; class Actinopteri; order Istiophoriformes; family Istiophoridae; genus Istiophorus; species Istiophorus platypterus. The sequence goes on from CM029116.1 coordinate 20,032,754, forward strand.
TCCCATTTTTCCTCTGTATGTAGTCTTTGGACTTTAATTGCAGCTGTGGTTCACATGCAGCAGCAGCGCAGGTGTAAACTTGTAGAAAGCCTGTGATGGTCAATTATGGGTTTTGTTGGACCTAACGTTTCCTTACAGCTTACATCTTACATAATTGAAATATTGCAAAGTCTTGTGGTTGAGGGAAACATACCCATTATCAAGTCGATTATGACATTTCTTCCATGTTTTGCCAGGGAACAGAACAATGAAGTCTTTAAGGCAACAACTAATTTGTCATTTGTCATTAGACTCATTCCATAAATAATCCCAAACTACATTATTATATTCTTTCCTCATTTTGTGTAAGGTGTCATTAAAATAGCCTGCTTTAAACATTTGAATCGGGTCAGTTCATTTGTTAGTTTGTTTTCCTGTCACTCCAAAGTCTTACTGGGAAAAATAGCAGGAAAGTGGGAGGAAAACAACATGGAGACGGGTGTGATGACAATGACAATAGCTGATCTTCCTGTGATGTTGTCATCTTAGGAAAAAAAAGCAACTGTGTTTCTGAATGTATTTCACAACAGGCAGAGGTTTATTTAAAGAACCAATATGTTCTTTTTGAACATTTGTGTCAATTCAATTTCTACCAAATCCCAGTATTTTCAGATTTCTCAGTAAATAACTCTTCACTCTAGTAGTGTCTTGTCTTGTGGGGAAGCTCTGAAATCTGGAATAAAACTAGGCTAAAACAAACCATTTGAGGAGCTGTAGCTGTCAAATCAATTTGTCTCAGGTGTTGGCAGAAAGCACCTGAGGAGCATCTGCTTCCTGAGAATATATTTACACCACTGACTATCAGATCATCCCCCACCTCCCAACCCCAAGCAACAGCCAATGTATGTGGGACACTGATTAAAGCTATGACAGAAACGTTGACCACTCTTCTGCGAAATGAGAAGTTCCTGTAGTACAACACAAGATCTACATCCACCCGCTCTGATAGGGGTTAGTGATACTAGGTAAGAGTGTGAAGGTTTATCTGTTTGCTTATTTATCACTTTATTTGTTTATTTATTTCCATGCTTGCAAGCTTTTGGCTGCATCTCTACCTCAAAGCATAGAGAACATCTCTCTTTCTCTCTCTTCTTCTGTCTTTCTCTCTATCATCTTAACACTCAACACTTGCGAGCCATCTGAAACACCTTGTGGCTCCATGATAATTCCGTGACCCCTGTGCAGCATTTGTTTGAATTAGAAAGTGCACGGTTCAAACCTCCTGACAGCCACTGCTCTTAACAGTAAATCTTATAAGTTGTGGGGTAAGGAGGTGTGTGTGTGTAAGAGTGAGTGAAGAGCAGTGTAGGGGGGTGTGTTGCGGGGCTGGGGTGGGATGGGGGGTCAAGTCCAAGGTGAGAGGCTTGGAGAAGTACCATAAGGGGCTCAGTGGCAGGCAGCCTGTATTTTCTCAAGAGCTCATCTGAATCCCCCTGTGTTCTCTGGGCCTCAGCACCCTGGCCCCCCAGGGGACACAGATGGGCAACACGTCGAGGGCAAAAGGCAGAGGTATGACTTATTGCCATGTGGAGAGTAAAGCATGGGACGTGATGAGACCAAATTGAATAAAAGCAAGGATGAATGCGATCCAGATCTTCAGCTGATGCCCCAGCAATGCTGTTTCAATTAGATGGCTCACCAGTTCAAAGGCGAGGCCCTTGATTCACTTCTGCTCCACATGAAGCCACCATCATCACGCTGCCCCCTTGCTTTTCACCCCCCCATTATGGTGCCACCTTTTTTCCACTCGGAGCCTCCTTCTATGTGTTGGCTGTGCTCATGTTTTACATTAAACAGATAGTGAACGCCTTGCTATCAGCACCGTTAAGAGCCATCAGTCAAAAGACCTGCAGGGCTTTACGGCCTTCATCATCACTTACCTTGTAAAGTCTGGTACTGTTCTTGCATCTACATCAGCTCTGAATTAAACTGATGAGTCCATTTTCACCGCAATATCTGAAATCTTTAAAATAATTCTTGAAAAAATTATTTTAAGAGCTCACAGCATATAGTTCAACCTTTCACACCTGAATTTAAAGTCTTGGCCATATAATGTAAAGCCTGAAACAAAGTTCTTATGGCAGGTCCATTATCTGCCTTGAAAGATACAGTACCTGAAGTCACATAGGGGTCATCTTTACCATCTGTTCATAATTGACCATCCCACCCTGCCCTGCCGAATTCAAACCTCAGTTGATCATTTTACTGGAACATCTCTAAGAGAACACTAAAAAAGATATATTATTACAGTTTGCTGTAAGTCCAACCAGTATGAGCAAACCATGCTCTGGGACATAAATTCAAAAACCCAATGTTTCAGCTAAGGACACCAAATTTTTTGTAGCTGAAAAATAAGTTCTAAAATATGAGACAGTTCCACAGCCCTTATGTTGTCCTTATCCAGGGACATTGATTGATCTTATCCCAATGCTTTTTTTAAAATCAGCACACCAAACCATACTGCTGTCTGTCCTCCGCTGGTGCCCTGTGTCTTGGTGAGCAGTTCCAGACTCTGAGTCCTTTTGTCTCATTTTCTCATTTTGGATCTTCCAAAGATAGCGCTGACAGGTGATATTAATGGTCTTTTATTAGCATCATCCTGATTGCTACAGATTTTTGGAAGCAAGAGATAGAGGGAAAGAGCTGGAGAGAGGGAAAAAAAGAGAGAGAGAGAGAATATGGAAGTCCTCCGCCCACCGCTTCTCACAGGAGATCGCTTCTCTCTTTGATAGCCTGCCCGAATCTGTTCCCCCCATAGAAACTGCCCTGCAGATGTTGTTGCTGTATGCCGACTACAAAGAAGGAGCCCTTTATGAGAAGAACATCTATTTTGGGCCTCAGTGTTTCCGAGTCATGGTGCTCAGTGAGAAAAGTACAGGCCTAATCTTTCTGCCGCTGAAAACTCTGTTTTATTCCCTGCCCATGGTATTTTTAGATTAAAGCCCAATTCTAATGAATAAAGTGAGGATGTAATATTTTATGACAGTATCAATATGCCATCACCGCGGTGGGCTTGGGCCTGAAAAAGCCTGCGTTGCTATTGGCATCAGCAGAGAGAAAGTAGGGGAATAGGAGGTAGTAACCACGAGGAACATGGAGAAGCCTTTGTGTCAGGCCTGACTAGATTCATTTAGAAGTGTTTGTGGTTAAGACTCTCACCCTCACCCACAGAACCGTGACTTTGTTGCACTGTTGACTGTGAGGCAAAGGTCTTGGGGGCAATATTAGCTCTTGATATTATCTTTAATTAAAGCACCAATCCCTCAGCCAAGTTGTCCAAACACTCCTAAATAGGCTCTGTAAATCAGACAAACATCCTCAATATTTGATGGGTCGAGAGTGTGCACTATAGCCTCCAGATGGTTTGTGTTTCTCAAGCGTTTCACAAGGGATGGTACGGGACAGCGATCTTCTGTTCGAGTGTGCCTCTTGACAGATCTGGTTCCTCCAAATCACATGCTGAGTCGTTGGATTTCTGCCTAGGTCGCTCTCTCCATTTTTGTGTTCTGCCTCCTCTGTTTGAGGGTTTATCTGTAGGCCAGAAGTGTGTTCTTGCACTGTAGCGTTTGTTTTTTTTTGTCAGTAATTGTTTTTTTTTTTTAAATGGCATGTTCTCAACTAACTGATTCTACTGTCAAAATTAACGCTGCATATTTAATGGTTATTCAAAAAGCCAGTATAGTAAAAAGGACTGATCATGGATTTGCATTTTTTTTTACATCATACTTCAAAGGCTCAGAGAACCAGTGTCCTTTTCTAAACTTATACCAGATTTAGTTGAGTATAAAGCTAACATTATTTAGCAAAATAATGCCTCTGCACTGACTTTTTGTGAGAAAAAAAATGTAAGATGAAAGGGAAAAAAAAGTTGAGGAGTGAGGGAGGGAATGAGATGCTAAGTCCAGCATGCCCCAGTTGATAAGATGCTGGCTTGATGCCAGAATACCCCCCCCCCCCCAACTACACATGCATTCACACAAACATATATAAACACCCCACCCAGTGGCCAGTTTGACCCCCCCCCCAACTGCACACACACATGCACGCACCATCACTCCAGTGGCGTCTCCAGCTTGCTATTCCTCTTCATTAGTGTCCCAGAACGAGATGCTTGTCATGTAATTAGCAGAGGAGGTTTTCCGAAAGCCTGTGTAACACACACTCTCATTAGAGAAGTGAGGGAAAGCTGGGGCGAGAAAGAAGAGGTGGAGAGGCAGGCCCCGGAGGCAGATAGGGGGAGAGAACTAAGTGAGCTAGATGGGGAGAGAGAAAGACAGAGGGACAGAGAAACATGCCAGGAAAAAAAGTGTGGAAAGCAACAAGAGAACAAGAAACCTGCATGATGAGAGGAGAGATTTCTGATTTGAGTGTGCCAGCTACGGGAAGTGAGTGACAGCTACTTGGTCTGGATGAAATTATAACAACTTACCTCAGTTAACTGGTATTCTCGTTAATATTCATAATTCTGAAAAGGGCATTAAAGGCAACCTTTGCTCAGTTTTCTTGTAGAGTCATGAGATTTAAATGTGAAGATCAACGGGGTCAACTGAAGAGGGATATAAAATATGTTCAATGAACTTTCTTACTACAAGACATTCAGGACAGCTAAACTGAAAACAAACATTTTCTACGTTTTGTACTTCTTATCAACTCTTTAAATCTTGTCCTCTCTCTACAGAGTATTGAAGTGGCAGTCTCCTCCAAAGAGTTATAGATTATATCCTCCTTTATCTCACTTCACAGTGTTAACCTATCAATACACCTTTAACACACAACCTAGGATTATTACAGTTTGCTGTAAGACATGTGGGAGTCTGATAGCCAACCTCAGTATTTCCCTAGGCACTTGTTGTGAGAAAGAGGTATCATTAGCCCCACTACATCCCTGTTGTGTTTGCACTGATAACAACATCAGTGCCACTTGTAGACCTGTCCCCTTTGTTCAGTTCAACCAATCTGTGATGAGGTGTGGTTCAGGCTGCAGAGGAGGCCTTATCAGGGTGATGAGAGGGAAAAAGGAGCCACTTGTCAGTGGCTGATTTTCAATGGAGTCTGTGTTGTGTCCTGAGAAGCTGGAGTTGAAGTATATAAAACAGTCTTATATACTTCCAGAAACTACCAGACTGGTAGAAGAGAAAATATTTGAAAGCGTTTTTTTGTGCTTTATTTTATAACCCACACAGGTGACAAGTGGGTCGTAATAAGTTTGAATAAAACTAAAGAAAATAATAGTGACTGGGTATATTTTTCTGTATTACACAGATTACCTCATAGTGTCCTGATGCCATTCACCCAACCAATCTGAAGCTCCAATTATGAAACAAATGCTAAAAGATTTAGATCTATCGATTAGCAGTATTCCGAGCAGACTCTTGCTAATCTCATCTAGCCATAACTATGTGTCAATCACCTGGAGAATTTTTTGTAACATGGTCCGTATAGTGTGAGATTCGACTTGTTGACTTTGTATTTGGTAGCTGTTCAAGGGAACTCTCAATATGCATATCAAAGAGGTGTTGATGTAGGTGAAGGAGACCATGATTAGGCTTAAAAAAAACAACCTACAAACATCAGTCAGATAGTAGAAACTTTAGGAGTGGACAGATAAAGATTTGGTACAGATTAAAAAAAAAAAAGAAAAATACTGGCAAGATCAGCATCACCAAAAACCTAGAAGACCAAGGGAGACAACTAAAGATGATCACAGAATTCTTTCCTTTGCAAAGAAAACCCTTCATAACATCTAGCCAGGACAAGAAAACTCTCCAGGAGGTAGACATATCCTTGTCATAGTCCGCAATCCTGAGACACTTTCATGAATGTAAAGACATAGCGTTTACCACAAGGTGCAAACCACTGGTCACACTTAAGAACAGAAGGGCCAGATTAGACTTTACCAGAAAACATCTAAAAAAATCTTGCTCAGTTCTGGAACAAGATTATCTGGACAGATGAAACCAAGATTAACTTGTACTAGAAGGATGGGAGGAAAAAAATATGGAGAAGGAAAGGAACCGTTCATGATCCAAAGCTGCCACATTATCTTTCAGACATGTTGGAGGGAGAATTATGGCCTGGGCATGTACGGCTGCTAGTGCAGTTTGGTCACTGGTGTTTATTGATGTTATGACTGCTGATGGAAACAGCAGAAAGTGTATAGGGCTTAACTGTCTGCTCAGATTCAGCCAAATGCTGCAAAACTGATAAGACAGTGCCTCACAGTACAGATGGATAATGACCCAAAACACACAGAGAAAACAACTGAGGTGCTTCTCAGGGCGAAGAAATGGAATATTCTTCAATTATCAAGTAAGTCACCTGTCCTCAACTAAACTGAGCATGCTTTTCACTTACTGAAGACAAAACTGAGGGCAGTAAGACCCATGAAACAAGCAGCAACTGAAGGCAGCAGCAGTAAAGGCCTGGCAAAGCATCTCAAGTGAGGAAAGTCAGCATTTAGTGATGTCCACGGGTTCAAGACTTCAGACAGTCATTGACTGCAAAACATTATCAAACAGGTATTAATAATAATCCTTATATTTATAATTGTGTTGGTTTCACCGATTACCTCTGAGCCCCTGAAAATGAGGGACTATGTATAAAAATGGCAGTAATTCCTAAATGGCTGATGCAATACTTTTGTTAGGAGTCTTGAATTAAAGCTGAAAGTCTACATTTCAGTCACATCTTGATGGTTTCACTTCAGATCCATTGTAATGGTGTACAGAAGCAAAATTACAACAATTTTGTCACTGTCCAATTTCTTATGGACCTTACTGTATGTTAATGTAATTGAATTTACAATATGATTTATATCAGGAAACTTCACGTGAGATATGCCATAGCGAACTAACTGTATTAATGACCGCTATGTAAATTCTCTTACTATCCAGAAAATCTACAGCAGCTAAAAAAGCAGGTGCAGGCCTCTTGTCCATCATTCATCCTTCCAACACAACATAATGTGGTGTCAAGGGGCTGCTTAACTAGCCAGCTCCAGTAGTTTTTGGCTAAGCTCAGCCACATTAAGTTTGCATATACACTTAATATGTACTGTACCCAATGCACTGCAGCATTGTAAGATCATTATGAGTCGAGGTGCAGCTCATTTTATATACTGTTGGGTAGTTTAATCAATAATGCATCATAATCAATGAGCTCACCATATGTTTTGTATGAGAAAAATATGAAATTGCAGTGCACCTGTTAACTATAGATGTAAGATAAATGCTTCCTTAAACCATAAACTGAGCTCTAAAAATAACCCTGTCTCTGCACAGTAAGTTGTGGCAGTATTGGTGAGTGGGGTCAGCTGGTGGTTTGGAAACGGAACTCAGAGCTTGAGACAGGGAGTGAAAAGTTGGACGGGAACAAAGAACAAATGTAGAAAATGTAAGAGCCAACTGTAGCAAATTCCCTGTAATTCACAAATACGTCAACAGGTGAACCCCACCATCACATTCTGTTCCTATCGGATTTGATTCAGCATTCAAGACAAGAGAGAGACTAGTTCCAAAAACTAAGAGTATCTACCAGGTGAAAGTACTGTGATAAGTGAGCTTGTGGGGGCTTGAGGTTCTCTCTTTTGCACTTTCACTCTCTGACTCCCACACTCTCTCTCTCTACCCATCTTTTTCTCTCTAGCACATTGCACGACGCAGTCAAAGCCATCTCTCATCACCACTGTCTGGCATGGCGGTGTTTCTTTGTTCTTCTCCAACTTTTCACTCCCTGTCTCAAGCTCTGAGTCCCGTTTCCAAACCGCCAGCTGACCCCACTCACCCACACCTCACTCACCCCTAGTCCGACTCCCACCTCTTTCTGTTCAGAAACAGGGTTATTTTTAGAGCTAAGTTGATGGTTTAAGGATGCTAAGTCTACATTTGTGCTGTGGAATTTCAGTGAGGAAACAGGCTGTTTCTCTTTTTGCCCCCTCACTTCCATTTCATTTCCTTCTCTGCATCCTCTCTTTCCTTCTCAAAAGCTCTTTCTCCATAACGGCCCCTCACAACACACTTTCTCTTTCTCCAATACTTTAGCTTTGCTCTGTCTCCAATTGTCCAATTGTCAGCACACACCACCATGCTCTCACCTCCCTCTTCACTCCTACACTCTTGTTTTCTCATTCTTTCTTTTTTTGATCTCTGTCTTCCTAGCAGAGGGCATTTAGCCTTTTCTTTTCTTCCTGTACATGCAATCTGGGTTGGTATCATTCACACTGCTCACCCACTCTGCTGTCTGTGTATAAAAGCTTACAGTTAGGCACCTCACAGCGCTGTGTTCCAAAACTCTACTTCATGTTCACGATGAACATCCCAAATACGACCAAAATTGCACATACAATACTGTACATCATACAATCCTGAAACAACAGTGGTCTAATTTTGACGCATTTTCAGGCTGTAAATATAATGTTTTTTTGGTACACTAGGTTTCTAACTACACTGATTTTAGGCAGTTTGTAGAGAATTTGAACTAAAAATGCAATAAATACCAGATATAGGAATTTTAGAGCTCCACTTACTTCACAAGAAATTTATTATATCATTTAAGGTGGAAAGTAAAGTCATGGTTAAAGCCATAGAGGCTAATGCAATAGTGGTAACAATGCAGAAATTTTAAGTTAATGAGCAATGTAAATTTCTAGCACTGGTATCCTCAAGGGTATGAAACTTGTTGAGAAAAGTTTCGAGCACAAGCTTGACATGACACACTTCTGCTATCACACTTGTTTCATAGCTCAACTCTGCCCTCTATCACTGGCTTTCTGAATTGCATATACAGAATGGCCTTAACTGTCATTTTCAGCAGAAACATGACAAGAAACAAACCCCAAAAAAAGGTCTGCTTGGCTCGAAATGAAAATTCTTAGTGTGCGATTTTTGGGCATTTTTGGACATTTTACCAGCTCCTCTCACATTGACAATTTAAAACAACATCACTAAAGCTAGTTTTTTTTTTTTTTACCCGTCAGCTGACGTAACGTTTGAGCTGGTACACTCCACTGTCAGAATGCACTGGCACAGCCACCCACTGGCTTCTCTGCGTCTCACCAGCCGTCTCAAATAGCCCTCACCATATGTTAACACTTTGCTACCCAAATATCCATGATGACATTGTTACTCTGTCTCTTTAAGACCCTGTGTGGAATGCTGTGGTTTGCCTAGGCGTTTGGGGTAGTGCCCTCATCCACACATAAATATAACCCTAAGAGCGACAATGACTCACACTCCTTTCTCGCAGTCTCTCTCCTCTTTCTTTCTTAGATGCTTCCCAGCCTTGTCCGCCCATACGAGGATGTTTCTTGTGATGTTTTGTGTACTTGTACTTCACACCAGTGTTACAATAATGCCCTGCCCTCATCTAGCCGGTGGCACTGTGTCAGTGCATGGCAGCGCGCTTCCTGTTTCAAATGTTTGTTTCAGGCCACAGGTGAAAAGGGAGGCTGCCGTGGTTTTCTTTGGCTTCAATGACCCCACCGGCCCTTGTATTTTCAATCTTCACATAGTTCAGAATAGCAAAAAAAAAAACAAATTATCTTGCAGATTTAAAGCCTTTGAGATAGTATTTGTATACAGGGTACTGCCCTTGGCTGAGCCACAGGTACATGTAAGTTGCTTTTTAGCTCAAACATCATTTTAAAAAGAAAGTTGCCTTAAGATGTATTTTACATCTTAATAATGAATATCCTGAGGTAATTTATTTAAAAAAAACTTAATAATTTCTTGTCCTTGATGTCTCCCAGTCTGAACAAAGGGGTACCAAAGTTCTCAATGAGCCACGTCTAGCTTGTGCCAGAGAGCCCTCCAGTGGTAAGAGTTGGCAGTACCTCCCCCTATGAATAGGATCAATAGGCAAGCTCCCTTTATTAGATCCAGATTTGACCGTCTGAAGGCACAGATGAATGATTTTTGTAGTCTGGTGAGCAGCCCACATCGAGTTCAGCCTGTCAGACATGTCTGGGGGGACGTGGGGGAGGAAAAAGAGACACGGGCCTCAAAGTAAAAGCCTTGAGAATGCAGGACAGGGGTAAACCCTAAACCTGAGAGCTCAGCCCAGGCTAGCAGCCTTCCAGGGAACAACACTTTTCTTATTGAGCCAGTGGGCCAGACCCAAATGAGAAGTGACAGCATATTCATTTCACTCAGTGTTTTTCTTTAAGGGCTTTTTAAAATGCTGCTGAATGATGAGCGGTCAGTGGATTTATAGTTCAGGGGATGATTTAGGCCTTCTAAATGGCACCACCTTCCTCCTTCTTTCACTCGCCCTGTTTTTTTTCCACAAGAGCAGTCATTTTCAGGGGCTTTATTTCAGCTTCATGTTGTTCATGTAGGGATGACTTCCCCTTGGCAACCGAGATTGATTTAAAATGTGAAGTGAGCACCTTGGTTTCCCATGCCCAGGCTGGACTAAAGGCAGGGTGTGTCCACACTTAGAGCTGAACTGACATAAGATAAGTGGTCTGGGAAATCCTTGTGCATACCCAAAGAGAGGGGAAATTCTCAGTATTTAGTGGTGTTGTTGTGGAGAGTAATAATCACACAATGTAGATCCATAAAACACAGACACACATGCAGACACATGCAGAAAAAACACACTCTCTTTTCTTGTGATTAAGTGCATACAAGAACATATTGTACGTGACAACAACATACATTTGGTCTCAACACCATATGTCCTTCCCCAAACATCCAATCTCCCAGGCTGTCATCTGAGTGTTACCCCTGGAGGTGACAATACCAAGACAGATAAGGTCATACAGTGGATGTATCGAGTAGTTTGCTCTGGCCCGATGAGTGGCAAAACATCAGGAGGCACTGGGAGGTCATTAATTTATAGGGTTGCTGTTACCTTCATAAATGCTTGCCTCATAAAATGACTGCCTTGCTTTAATTTAATACTTCCCCTTCCTAATTATCACCGTACACACAAGTGGGCTGCTGTCTGCACTCTGCATTGTGTGAGCAATTTTAAATGGACAGGCGGAGGATAAGTTTTAATAAGATTCTTCCATACTCTATGTTGGTTTGGTTTAGTGTATTTGTATTAGCCCAGTATGACCACCACAACTTCTTAACACTTTCTATCCCTTTTCTTGCAACAACTGGAGCTCAAGTGTTGACATTTTTGCAGTTTGTTGTATCTACTGTTAAGTGTTTAGAGAGCTTAGATAGGTTAACACCTCACTGCACATGTTAGAGGCATCACAGTTTTGGGGTTTTTTTTTAACTGAACACAGTGAAACACATTTCCCATTCTTTATTAGGCTTCTCCTAAATCTTCCAGTCTTTTCAACGTGGGCTTACATGCTGCTCCATGTCTAGCTGATGACTGCCTTGAAGCTTGCGTGAAAAGATTTGATATTCTGCCCTGCCTTCCCTGGTGCCACACTGCCATTTTCTCTCTCCCTGAGGAGCAAAAAAAAAGGGGGCTGGAATGAGACCAATCTCCATCTCCAGATCATCTCTCAGTAGCCCCTTCAACTAAATAAATAACTCATTACAGTTCAGAGTAAGGAGCTTCATTTACTCTGGGCGATGTAATCACAGATGTCTGTAGGTTGCCCGCATCATCTCAAATACAAGTGCTTTTGGTGGAATCCCAAGAGGGGGAGCTCTGAAATGTTAACATACCAGTGAGGCAAGACTGGCAGATGACTGCATATGGGAAACTGTTGATGGCAGATTGATTGGCCCTGCTACAGAATAGGATTAAGTCTGTTTGTTGAAGCGCATGGAGAGATTCTGTTTGTACTGATGAATATAATACAGTAACACAATAGATATGATCAACTCACTGATACATTCCACATTTAAAGTCATTATCATGGCAAAACCAAAAAACAAGAAGTCCTAGATGGTGCAAGGCTTGATGAAATAACCAGAGGACCTGAATGATTTGCAAATATATTCTGTTTTTTCACCTCCTTGAAAAACACAAAACAGGGTGTTGCCACATAGGACAAAGCAATCAGTGTCCGAAGGTTGAGGCAATGAAAGCAGCCCAATTTAACAACCTCTGATATCTGATGTGCTGCCATTTGAACTGGCTTTATGCTTGCTGCTACCTAAGGTTAAACAAGTGTTAACAACAACTACGAATATTAATTAACTTAATGTAGTATGGTAGCTTATGGAACAGTGGGTGGTCTTTTTTAAATAGTCACTGTATATCCAAATACCTGCCTCATTTTTGTCTTTTCAGTGCTGATAAATCAAAACTTCTCTTTTCTCTCATTCTAAACTGAATCCACTGAAATGAGATTTAACTGAATGTGTTTTTAATATGATGAGAGATTATTATTTTGGAAACTAAGGATTCCAGTCTAAAGCTTTTTCTTTTGTTTATCTAGATTCCTGGATGCCCTATTAAGAGAACTGGATGCCTCTGCATTTATTAACATTCCCATCAATGTTAGCATAAAATAATGTAAAAAAAAGTCTTTTCCTTTCTGTTTTTAATTTAATAGTTGCTGTTCAGATGTGTTAGAAAACTTCTTCTACTGTATCCTGAGGAAGGCAACACAGCAGGCGCATGAATGCCATTTTTCAGTCAAACGGATGTTGGGATTTCCGTCCATTGTTTCGTGCTGGGAACACTATTATCAATGTTGTTGTTCTTAATCATTGCATTAGGAAACAGTGCAACAAACAGAAGGTCTAGCCGTTGATGAAAGACGACCTTTTTACCAGATGACCCCAACATTGTTAAAAACAAAACAAAACAAAAAAAAACAAGTCGGTAATTTGTGCGTCTTTTGCGTTTTATGTCTTTGATTGTCTCGATATTCAACCTATTCTCGAAATAAAATCGGCCCCGTTTCACGTAAAGGTATCGATCAGAGCTGCGTCGCGACATCACCGTGTGGCAGAAAAACGGCAGGTGTGTTGGAAAGAAATAACGAGCGAGAAAAGCCCTGATTTTATAATAGAAACCGGTCGCAATGGGCAAGTGAGACGGGCCCAAATTACAGCAATGGGTACCACGTCTCACGGGCTCTCTAATGCAGAATAAAGAAAGTTACAGGCGGCTCCTGTGTTTTACTTTGGTTGCTCTGCGTGAAATAGCGACCTTGATGAGGCTATAAAACGCTATGGCTGGGCGACTTTCCTCACCGTGAATTGCCCCACATCCTTTGGTGGGACTCTTGGCCGAAGACGAGGGCAGCAAAGTGAAGGAAATGAAGTTAGTGAACTGAGCGGGGTCAACTGAGCAGGAAAAAGACAAACCGCGCCGCGGAGGAACTCGTGTTGCTGTTGTATTCCTACGGGAACTGTCACCACGAGGACAGACAGGAACACCAATGAGTATCCTGCATAGAAACTCCAGAATAGATGCTGTCTGTGACTGATTATCAAAATAAATTGCACACGATATATATATATATATATATATATATATATATTTATTTTTAATGAGAACTGATATTTGGTTTTATTCCTCCTCCTCAGCCTAACTGGAGCGAATGATGATTTACTCTGCAGGGTGATGTGTAAAAAATCCAGAAGATTTTCTGTTTTTTGCAGAAATATTCCGCATCAAGCTTGATCCTATTTCACGAGGTACTTAAAGCCTGTCAGATAAAATGATTTCTCTAGTTCTACTGGAGCCTAAATCCATCCATGAACACACTCTGTCCAACACGTAATTTGTGGAAGGGAATGTTATAGGTGAGAGGACATACAGTCGCAGTTTCTGATGAAAACAAAAATATTGTTTTTGCAGTGATTGTGGTGCATTTGAAGTTCTCTGACTCTTCATATAGGAGCAACTCTGCTATCCGGATGGATGCGCAAATAAAGACTAATCACAAATAAAACAAGCTGAGGACATCTAAAAAAAATATCTTTTGCATTTTTATCTACACTTTTCTCCACCATAAGACTTTGTAAAGCAGATTTATGACGCTCTTTCTCTCTCTGCTTTCCCCTTATTTCATGGTTCAGTGGCCTCACACTGCAGGCAAGGGGAGGTTTTTTCTCGCTGCTCATTGGTCGCGGCTTTCCCATCTCAGTAACATTTCCATTCATACACCCGGCGCTCCTTTTCAGCCCCTTTCAAAATAACTCACTGTCACCATCATTAGGAAAAACGGCTTTGCCCGGACAGGACTAATTATTTAAAAATTGGAGGAGGAGTGATCGAATCGAAAGAGATCAAACGACCGACACGATAACGACAGGTGAGTGGGGGAAAAAAAAATAACAACAACTCATTTGCGTTTGCTGAAGTGCTGCAAACTCTGCAGCGTAGGTGCGCGTAGGTGGAGAATAAATGATTCCCACTTGTTTTTAATGCTATTACCGATGCGTAAAAACAGCAGATTGCACCTCAATCGATCAATGAAAAAAAACGTGTGGACGTTTCAGCCATCATGCCATTATTCGGGTTAATGTCTGCATCTTATTGCATCAGACTTTTTATTCAAGGTTTTTACCTTATTCGTGGTCTGAGTCCAATGTGTGTTTTGCAATAGAAAACAAACAAAAAAAGAAAAACAGAGCTTTTGTTAGCACAAACACTGAGCTTTTGTTACTCTGAATCTTAGCGCACTGAGCTTTTGTTAGCGCCCCCCCCCTCACTTTAGGGGGAGTCTATAGGTAAGGGAAACAGCGGAATGCGTATTAGCTGAAAATCAGTTGGCTCTCGCATATGATGGATAACAGCGAGGTAAGATGCTTAAAATGTAACACTAGAGGGGTCCCGGCCCACAGGGCTGTCTCGGAGGAAGGTTCACGCCGTTATTCACCAGTCCTCCTCTGGCTAATTGGCTGCAGATGCGGTATCCTATGCTCTTTTTACCGCGTAGAAATTGGATGCATTTGGGGAACTTTATGAGGCAAGCCCTGCGCTTGCCTGCAGGAATCGAGAAGACAAAAAAAAAAGAAGAAAAAAAAAAAGGTCCCCTACAAGTATTTAAAACCGTGCCACGTTCATGTATAACCCCCCTCTCTTTGGCTGATTTATCATGGGGTATGAATTCAATGCGCAGACAAACTTTAGCAGAAACGTGAAATTGCGCATTAAAAATGTGAAATTGGGGTATTAAAACAACCTTGATAGCGTTTGGGAAAGTATAAGTTTCCCTGTGTTTCTTTTATACTTCTGTTTATTTTTTTTGTTGGCTTTTCCTGTCAGGTACTGGCTTAAGATCACAAAGGCCTGCGATCTGCATCCACCGCTAATTATGCAAAAATGCACAGTCGGGAAGAGGTTCATGATTGTATATTTATAATCCTGACAAATCAGAGCATGCATGCTACTGAACACGGGAGAGAGATGTCCCCCAGGCCTTATTAAGCCATGCTGAAATTTAATGGTGCCTCCTGAATTCCATTATAGAGCTCCGTATATGTTAATTCGCTTTATCACACAGTCTATATAACAGCCATTTGCGATGGTATATGCCACTACCTTCCTAATAATTGCACAGGGAGGGAAGGGCTAAAGACACCGTCCTCTAAGTGCCCTTTCACCCTAGACTTTGTAAGCTGCACTTATTAAAGCGAAAAGTGTTTCAATATGTGGTAAGCTTTAGGGTAAAACGTGATGGGGGTTGGGATGGGGCCCTCTTCTTCTTTATGCTGCCCAGCTCCGATTGGGCGACTAGGAGAAATTCATTCATGCATCCATTTGTTGATGTTGTTTGTGCACAGACATCTGTAATTAAAACCTGTCGTTATTTGAACCGCTGGCCCGTCGTTATAAGAAGTGAAAAAAATGTTTCTATGAACGAGAAAAGAAATGAGTGCAGGGGGCCACTAAACAAATTTGAGTTTCCCTTTATTTTGGTGGAAGTGATACCCCCCCCCCCCCGTGTGTGTGCCCTATGTGAAAGTTCACAAAACAAATAATGATATAAAATGAAAAAGAGAGTTATTAAGTTATGCATTATTCTCTCCATTGTCCTTCTCTCAGAGCCCACTGGACACTGAGCACCCTTGGGCCTGTCTGTCAAGTAGACATGTTTCAAACTGTCCCTGACACGTCGTCTTACGTCAAGGTAAGACACCACCGTCTCTTCGATCAGGTAAAGTTGGAGGGACAAAGTGAGGTCCTTTCATTTTTTTATGACTTAGGTTGAAAATATATTTGTAAAAAAAAATGTCCAAAACGCAAAACTGTTAAGCATGTGTTTCCAACCAGTGAACCAGTGATGATCTTCAGTTATTTGCGTTAGAAACAATTATATTTATGTGTTCACGCTGCATTTTCTGCAGATTTTATAGGAAGACAATTAAAATAAAGACTTGCAACATTGAATTAAAAGTTTGACACCTGTAGCTTCACTCAGAAGCTTCATTCCAGGCTTAGTTCATTTGATTGGCACCTTGTTATTTTTCCTTCTGACTGAAAAAGCCTACATGTGGACGCTGGTGAAACGTGGCCCTTTTGTGGTCTTTCTGAAACACCAATATCGACTGAATTTCTATGTCTTCAATCCAAAAACTGCTGATGCTGTGGCTCATTATCGTACTTGACGTCATGAATCTCTCCTCTCTCTCTCTCTTTCTCTCTCTCTCTCTCTCTCTCTCCCCCGCCATACTCCTGAAAATGTAAATAAAGCAACAGCGCACATATGGTTTTCACATAAAAAAAAAAGAACAACTGCATCGGGCAACATATGGCGCAGCTTGAATGCCTACGACTGCTCCATATCTGAGGCACTCCAACCATTAAATATGTATTTTTTGACATAAATCCGCATATGACCATATAATGCCCACATGATGTCAAGTTCAAGGTGCACTCTGCTCGCAGCTGGTATCTTTGAATTTGGGTGGTTGCATGGCGTTTGCACACATCCATCATGATAATCTACCGAGGGTAAACTGCTCAGATTGTTCCTCATTAAAACGAACCATTGTGCGGAGCCGAGCTATGGTAATATCTCTACAATCAAGGTATTTTTCCAAGGGCGACTTGTTAATGTTTTGAAGACTTATTCCCCCTTTGAATAAGGGCTCTTTTCATCCAGGCCCAGCGTTTGTGCCACTGCAGAGAGACTCGGCGTTTAGGGCTCAGAACAATTCCTGATTTGTTGTGAAGGAGTTGAATGGCGAGGAATGTTTTAGCAGAAAATATGCTTTCCAAAGACTCTCTTTACTCCCTACAAAATCCAGGAGGCCAATGAAGGAGAGAAAGAGGTTAGGGGGACCTGAGCAGGAGGGCGAGTTAACTTTTGATTATACAGTGCTTGAATCCCATAGCCTATTTTATTTGCTGTGGAAATGCAGCCTGGATTATTTTTGTTTGTTCTGACTCCAATAATGCAATTTTTTATTCTACCCGGAGACAGGGTAGCGTGTATTTTTTGCGTGCAAGCGCTGCACTCACTTAACTCACTCACATTCAGGGAGATATTGGTCAGAATGTGGCACGCCTCAATACAAAATTTTAAAAGAAATATCCCCCATTCAAGCGAATCCACGGTCCAGCATTTGGTTTTGTTTGGTTAAGGCCAGGCGAGACTGGAACTCTCCAATAAAAATAAATCTCAAATTAATTATGGCCTAGAGCGAGGGGCCAGACAGTTCGTGCTTATATGTGCTGCAGACTCTACTTTTTGCCCTTAGTATTTTGACTCGGGCTGTCTTTTTAGCCCGAGAGAAGGAATGGTCTGAATACAAGTCTGCAGTCTAATAAACAGCAAATTTAGCAGGCTCACATGGACTGGGACTATTTCTTCGGTTGAATAGCAGTCCGCCGAAAAGTTTCTCACAACACTAAGGTTCCCATGTGTATACAATTAGGCAAAGAGTCACCAACTGATGTTCAAAAAATACAAAACTGTGAAAAAAAAACAAGAAAAAAAATATAATTGGGTTGAAACAGATCCACACGCATGTAGACTTGTTTTCGAGACTTGATATTTACTTGATATGAGATTGATTTTAGAAACAAATGCCAATAACCTGGCATGAAGCAGAACTTACTCGGCACAGTGTCAAGAAAAATGAGCTGTATAAAAGAAACTTGGCCAAGTAATTTTCCCCTTTATCTCTCTTTGGACAGATTTTTTTCCCCCAATTTTTGAGCCTATATGACAAATAAAAGCCTCAATACTCACTTTGTCTTTGTCATGTAAGACATTTAATTCCATACTCTAAATCTTAGTGGATCCTCATATAAGCTGAAGAAGAAAGGATGGGCCTAACAATTGAAAGGCTGCTGAACATAAACTCACCATAGTGTCCGCCCACCTCTGGCTCGTTGCCCCGGCGGAGAGACGGAGGAGCTACTGGCTCGTGGTGTAAGGAAGAAATGTCTGGCTGTCTAGCTCCAGCGTCAAGCCAGATGTTCTGTGGTTCGCTGTGTAAACCAACTTGCATCTGTTTATTGGCCTTCCAAAATGTTTGTTACCACTGTATTCATTATGGTCTTGGTAGGTCTTGGACCCCCTGTCTTCTTAATCAGCTTTATGGCTGGGATGGCGAGTATTTGAATATAGAAAAGGTCTGACGGTTTAGTGTCATTTGAAAAGCACCATGCTAATTTGCAGCAGTATTCCATGACACTTTATATCAGCTAATTACACAACCTAAGATAATCTTGGCCTCTACAGGCGAGTGGAGGGTAAAGTAAACTATTTCTTATTACTAATGACATAAAATCCAAATAGGCACGTCACAATATCACGCTGACAGGATGGAGTATCTTAAGATATGTGTTTGTATCCGTGGCCTTAAAAGCCCTGTATGGTGAAACACCAACTCAAGGTCACAGCTTAAGCACCTCTTTGTGTCACTTTATCAATAGTCTCCCAAAAATAAAACGATTATATGAAAATCACAAACACAGGAATGTATAGAAGAAAAATGAAACCGACCCAGTCACTGAAGAGTTAAACAAGGTGTCTCCCTTAATTACACGAGTCTGAACTGGCCTCAGGCAGGAGAAGCCTTGACCCTTAGCAGGATCCAGATGTGGTGGTCCCAAGGGTGGGGGCCCACAGTCCCGACCAGACCCCCAAGTCGAAAGCAGACAGGCCGGCCCTGCTGTCAGTCTGTCGCGGCGGTCTAGTCTCTGTTTGGCCACTCTGAGGCCGCTCCCTAAGGCAGAACTCCAACACTGCAAAAAATATTCATCATCACCGTTTCAACTAAATCATATTAAAACGAGGAGTGGAATAAGATACATTCACTTTTGCCCAAAGTAAAGTCTTAAAAGTTTTTCCCCCTATCAAATGTGGTTTACTTGATGCTGGTGGAATGATCAGATTTTCCAAGATGGGCTGCTCAAGCTTGTCAAAAATCCCTGAAACAATGCAGTCTGGATTAAAGTATTTTTTAATTCTCTAAATCTAAATTACCTACGTGT
Source organism: Istiophorus platypterus (assembly GCA_016859345.1). Lineage (NCBI taxonomy): Eukaryota > Metazoa > Chordata > Actinopteri > Istiophoriformes > Istiophoridae > Istiophorus > Istiophorus platypterus. Next base: position 20,052,113 of record CM029116.1, read on the forward strand.
TGGATTTGTGTCATATGTCTTCAGTTAAAAAAAGAGAAAGAACAATACTGAAATGCTGTATGTGGCAATAAAATTGTGAAAATGGACGTTTCTTGCAGTGTTATTGGTCTGGTCACGTTCAGAGCTGGCTCCATATCCAGCATCTGCACTAAAATTATGCTTGAATTGATGAGGGTAATTTCATAGGGTAGACGGAATTGGGGAAATAACTATGTGGGGGTGGGGATTAGAGGATTTCTCTTTTTTTAGGCTCAGGCGAGTAGGGGAAAAACATCAAATAACAATAGCAAAGTCAATGTAATAATAATAATAAACACAATAATAATATATTTATGCCCCTTTTGTTGATGCAGGCTGCATTTCATCCATTCAGCCCTATCCTGAGCAGCAGACGCACACGTGTAGAGCAGACCCTCCGACTATAGTGCGGTTAGGAGCTGGATGCTTGGATTTTATTAATGGTGTCTCAGGAAAACTTCACAGAGAGCTGTAACAAAAAAGACAAGGTTGCAACAGCTCCTGCCATAGGTGTTCAGGTTTTCTCTCCTGTTTTGATTTAGAGCTCCATCAGCAGTATACGTCAGAGAGAAACATCTGTCCAGATTCACAGATCACCTCCACTCAATGTATCACTTTCAGTATGAATTATAGAATAAAACGGAAAATCTGCTGATTTACAGGAGGATGGAAGCATGGCCAGAGAGAAGTCTGAGGTGTAGGCGTGGGATCGTATAATTTAGAAGGTCCTGTGACAGTAAACCTCATTCGAGAAAACCCCAGTTAAAAGTGTGGAGAAATAATTCATAAGTCGGACAAATAGAAAACCCGTCCACACCAGCTGTGACATTACTGGGAAAGCAAAACACACAACCCCATTCTACAGCAGACTTCACGGCAATGGCTGTGCACAACGCAGGCAGCCATCCTGTAAATATTTCCGAGCAGAAAAAAACATAACAGCGGAGCGAACACTCAATTGTTTTCCCTGCTTATCTCCCTGGGACAGTATCCTGCTTTTTTGAAGGCAGGGCTTTCGGTGACACACAGCTTCCTCCATAACCTTCTCAACAGTGGTGACTTCACTTCCCAAATTTAGAGGAAAGAAAAAACTCAATCCGGTAAAAGTGTCTCTTTCTCTCCGCCACATACCGGGGGCTGGAATTAATTCAGGAGCGTGTCATGTTTGGGATATTGTCGGGGTCCGCTGAAAATTGCGCAAAATGGACGGAACTATTAAGGTAAGGGTGGAGAACGGGGTGTATGAGTTTGTGGGAGACTGCTTTTTCGGAGTTGCGCCTCCTTTTTTTTAAGCTATGGGTTGAAATGCCCCTCTGTGTCGGTCTATGAGCTGGGACCTCCAATCTGACGACAATGAGCGGCTTTTTTCTCTTGGTCTAAAAGCGGTAACCTGGTTTCCATCCTCTTCTTCTTTCTTTGAAAGTATCCCTTGTCGTTTTTTTTCAATAAGCTTCCTGGTTGTGAGGATACGCTACGGTGTGGATTTAAGGCTAAATCAGAATCACGCTTTGGATTTTGGGGACCAAGCGCACAATTACGCACGTCTGGAAAGACACAAAGGAGTGGCTATTTCTTTCAGACGAAGCGCGGTAGACTGTATTTTCATATAGGTATAAGTAATCCACGAGTTCGAGGATTTGGTTTAGTCTGGGAAGCGGGGATTGAGCAATAGCCATAACTGGATGTACCGCTGGATACGATGTGTCGAGCTGCGCAACAGCGGTGTGGCACATCGCCCGGCTCGGTCCGGAGATCCTGTCGTAGGTCAAAAAACGTGACGGTTTGGCATTTTAAAAAGAAAGAATCTATATCTCTCTGTTGCTGTTGATTATTGTAAGCGCTCTCACTCTGTTGTCGGACAGAGAGTTTTGTCAATGTGTAGGGAAAGCTGTCATTTGGTAATTCCATGCGGTAACTGTACAGTTTGCAACATTTTAAACCACAAGGCTTCACAATGATACCTTGGCTTGCTCCTTATATAGTTGCACAACTATTTTGAAATGGTATGTTGGTAGTCAAGAGCGCTGGTCTACATTAACATTGGCTACTGCCCCCCGACAGTCAAATTCCAGATGTATTATGGCTGCAGCCACCAGATGTGGAATGGCAAGTCCCTATTAGTTCACACTGCCATGCGTTCCGTCTGTGTCCTCCGGCTAACAAGTGTGAGCTCAGAAGAATGCAACATCTGTATTTCCTCTTATTATTGCTGAAAAGCGGTGGGACTTCTTTTCTTTTGAAAATTTAAAGTAGCGGGTTTGTGGCGGCTGGGTGTGGTGTGAGTTTTGGAGGATTGTAAACGTTGGCCAGACTAAATTGTCAGGCTGTATATAGTGGCTTAAATCCCGTCATTGCCCGCTCACAGCGCTTAGAGTGTTTTGTTGTGTACTGAGGATGAATAACATACTGCAGGAGGAGATGGATGTCTTAGCATGGATGCCCGTAACAAGGCAAGCAGCTGTGTGAATTAATGTAGTCATAACTGAGTCCTTGGGTGTAAATGACTGGGTGCTAGCTGCATTCATGCCCGCTAAAAGAAAGGAAGGGCTCTCTAACCATGAGCGCTTTCCGTTCTACACAATCTTTTCCTGACAGGTTTCCTCTTCCTCCCTAAACAAAAGACAGGAATGCCCCCCCCCCAACCTCCCAGGGTGGCTCCTGCTAGATGGCTGTGTGTGAACGCCAAACAGACACACGTGTTGTCTGGATGTTGAGCTATTGCATATATATCCAATCTGCTCCATACGCGTCATGACGCACTTGGGGAGATAGACTTGGCTGATGTAAATAGAACAGAGGTGGCTCCCAGCAGGTGTCACACTCACACAATACCTATAACGGGGATTGTTGCTTCACAGGTGAACCACGATTTATTTCAGTTTTCCCCCTTCTTTGTTTGTGGCCCTGTAGAAAGATATATGGCAAAAGAAAACGATCCCAGATCATATCTATGTTTTCAGAAAAATGTGTTTTTCAAGTACTATATGTTTTTACATCAGAAGCGTTCTGGATTTTTTGTATTTAGGATTATAGATTTTAGGTATGGTCTTCAGGAGAAGTTCGAATACATCCATTTCACACATTATCTGTGGGCATTGTGAGACAGACAAAAAAAAAAAAAGTGGCTGCCTGTACTTCTCTTTGGCAGTACATGTGTGTTCCTCACAGATATTGAAGAAAAAACCGAGCAAATTGGCTCCACTCTGTCATCTTTCAGCTCCTCTTCATGAATGTGGAGTGCTCCTGTTTAAAAAAAACCCTCTGCAATCTTGATAGGCACACACCACTTGCCAATCATGGTTTCAATTGCGCATGCTGATATGTCACTGCAAATATAAATTGCAACAGTCATAAAACTTGACTATGCCCTTATCGGGCTGTAATGAGACATTCCCTCACTCTTCTACACCTTATCAACCACAGACTAGCTGCTGTGCTCTGCTAAGATAGTGAACCCTGCTTCCAGTGTTCAGACTATGATGGATCCACTGATGAAATCACTGGAAAATCTAGTTCTGGCGAGAAGTTTAAATGCTTCTGGAGAGGTTCAGCTTTATTATCCACCCATTAACCTGAAGACTAGTCCTTTATTAAATCCCTAGAGTTTGTTTGTGGGTTTTTTTTTGTATTTAGGATTATAGATTTTAGGTATGGTCTTCAGGAGAAGTTCGAATACATCCATTTCACACATTATCTGTGGGCATTGTGAGACAGACAAAAAAAAAAAAAGTGGCTGCCTGTACTTCTCTTTGGCAGTACATGTGTGTTCCTCACAGATATTGAAGAAAAAACCGAGCAAATTGGCTCCACTCTGTCATCTTTCAGCTCCTCTTCATGAATGTGGAGTGCTCCTGTTTAAAAAAAACCCTCTGCAATCTTGATAGGCACACACCACTTGCCAATCATGGTTTCAATTGCGCATGCTGATATGTCACTGCAAATATAAATTGCAACAGTCATAAAACTTGACTATGCCCTTATCGGGCTGTAATGAGACATTCCCTCACTCTTCTACACCTTATCAACCACAGACTAGCTGCTGTGCTCTGCTAAGATAGTGAACCCTGCTTCCAGTGTTCAGACTATGATGGATCCACTGATGAAATCACTGGAAAATCTAGTTCTGGCGAGAAGTTTAAATGCTTCTGGAGAGGTTCAGCTTTATTATCCACCCATTAACCTGAAGACTAGTCCTTTATTAAATCCCTAGAGTTTGTTTGTGGGTTTTTTTTTTTGTATTTGTTAAGTGGCATAGGTCTCATTATTTCTAACTGTGTGAAGAGAAATTAGGGATAGTACCTGAGATTTTTCTCAGTGTCGTTGTTTAAGGACTTTGACTTGTCAGTCACTTCATCATATCCTTAAACCAGAATATAGGGGCAAGTTAGTCCAGAAGATTCACAACAAAAGATTAAAACCTCATTATCACGCTTTGTGAATCTCTCTAGCCATACTTCTCAGCCAGTGATAGGTGTTTCATTACAACAGAGGGCACTATGGTGCAAGTACACTTTTGTGCGTTTTTCCACTGCAAAGGTAACAGTAACTTCTGATAAAAAATTACAAAGAGCAGAGGCTTCGCCTATGATGGTTTTCAGATAGTATTTAATATTATTTCAACTGCTCTAACTAGCAGAGTACAGAGTGGCTGACTATTAGTGGTGATCATAACCAAATATAGTCGAATACAGTATCTTGCTTATTGATTCAGTCCTAATGATGTTTCTTGTTTGAGTACTACGATTTAATCCAAAACACCCAGGAGTAATTATTGTAGTTAAAGGAAATTTTAGCATGTTGTGTTTTTCAACTCCATTTGTAGCAATGCAAAAGTTTGCTCCAAAAAGAGACATTTATCATTCAAATAGGCATAAGTGAAGATTTTCTACTCGCATGAAATGTCTTAGAAAAGAATAGTACTAAAGTTATGTGAGATCAGGAGGATTTCACTTTCATAAAAGTAACATTCTAGAGAATGCAAACGACATGTTGGAAATATTGATCAATGAATATCAAGTAGCATTTTCCCCCTGAGGCAGATATGTGGCATTTTGGAATGAAATAATTCAGTCCTTGGGGATTAGACACGTCTCGGTCTAAGCTGTGCCATCAGATCCTATCAGATCCAGATGTGCATCAGACCTGAGCCTGATCCTCAGCAGAGGCATATGACTGTAATGATTTCACTTGATATTCTGACTTATTGTTTTTCCTAATTGTTTTTTTTGATTGTTTAACAATGAACGATGGAATATTTACAACAAAGGCTGACTCATCAAGTCATTTTAAGCAGTCTCTACACTCTGTGCCAGCTGACAGTTATTGCCTGGCGCAGGTCTAAGATGGTGGCATTGCCTGACTCCGTTCAATGTCAACTGCCAAGTAGTGGCATCTGCATGTTAAAATTTAACTCATCAGACACATAATCCATGCTCTACTTTCAAGACATTAAACGAGGAGCATGTTGAAACCAGGGAATATCTTGGCCAACTCTGAGTTTCTGCATTTGTTTTTTTTAATAAACTAACATTGCTCCAGCTGAGCCACAGCAGAGGGGTCAGTGTAGCCATGACCCCCCCTGCTTCTGTTGAGTCTTCAGCTGTGGAGGGAAGCCTGAGGCCCAGAAAAGACAGACACATTTGGGCCTGACAGGGGATTTTTGGGTCCAGGCGAGTTAAGAGGATACTGATAATGGGCGAGAGAAAACGATTACACAGCCAGGAATCTTGGAAATTTGTTTAGCATACTTTTCCAATGTCAGCATGAGCGGAAAAAGTGAGATTCCTAAATTTAAAATGCTTTTTTGACTTTATTTGTAAACCTTTAATGGGTCATTAATGGTAGAAAAGCCATATGTATTGGATCATAATATTAGTAAACCACTATGTTGGATGTGCCCAATCTTACAACTCTGTCTTACTCCACTGTGGGCATGATTGAAGTCATCCTAACATCAACAGGAAACTACAGATGCTACATGGGCTGTATACACAAACTACTTAGGATGCCAGACTGTGATATGACCCATAACTGCACATAATTGCTGTAAACAAAAATACACATGAGACTGAAAAATTCACATCACAAGTTTCTGGGTAGTGTCGAATTAGAGCCTGATGTTGTTTCTGCTCATGATTTTGAGTGTTTTTTAATCACTCTCATTCGATGATTTTGTCCTCCCACTCTTAAAGGAATAGCTGAACTGTTTGGGGAAATATAACATTGATACCACTTCTGATATCTGTTTGTTGAATATGAAGCTACAGTCAGCAAGCAGTTAGCCTCGCTTAGCACAAAGAAAGCAGGGACAAACAGCTAGCCTGGCTCTGTACAGGTTGAAATAAAACACCTATAAGCATCTCTAGAGCTGTATATATGTCCTGTTATATGTTATATGTCCTGTTTAATTTTCAGCAAGAAAGTGAACAAGAGTGTTGCCCAAAATGTGAAACAGTCCCTTTGAAGTTTATGTAGAATAAGATAGCTGTATGTGAACTGTTTGGAATTTGCTCAAATACTCTCCCTGGTAAAGCGAGTCAAGAAATGCTTACCAAGTATTTGCTCCTTCCACCTCCAGGAGGCGCTATCAGTGGTGAGTGAGGACCAGTCCTTATTTGAGCCTCCGTACGCTGCTGCTGCCCCTCTCCCCAAGACAGACATGACTGCATCTGGCACACAGGACTACAGCCAGACCCACAACAAAATCAACCCCTTACCCCCACAGCAAGAGTGGATCAACCAGCCAGTGCGGGTCAATGTCAAGAGAGAATATGAGCACATGAATGGATCCAGGTATGACATGACAACCAATTCCGGTGTCTTATATGGTGTTTTGTAAAAGGTGACTTTTTAAAAATTCTTTATTATAGGCATTTCTTTACCACAACTAACCTTTAATTTTGCCTGTGATCTTCAAAATACTTGGCCCTGGCAGGTGTAGGGTTTAAATACCTATTGCCAAAGTCAATGGCTGGAAAAGAAAAACCAACAACATCCAATTTATCTGCTGATATTTTTACAATTTACTTGTATTTGTGTGTTTATGTAGCAGGGAGTCTCCTGTGGACTGCAGTGTGGGTAAATGCAATAAACTGGTGGGGGGGAATGACACATCTCAGATGAACTATGGAAACTACATGGATGAGAAGAACGCCCCTCCCCCCAACATGACCACCAATGAACGGAGAGTCATTGTACCTGCAGGTAAGAATAGCTATGTGACTGCCAGTGTAAAGCTGTACACAATAAAGAGAAATCACATCCAACATGAGATGAATAATGGTGATTATTTGTGTATTCATGAAGGAGTGTATCTGCTTTTCACTTCGCATTTATAAAGGTGGAAATTACACTGGGAGCTTTCCTTGCGCAAACAATCATTCCTCTCTTTTGGAATAATTTTTCTAATGCTGTAAATGTAAATGCTGTAAAATTCCTATTTTTTATTTATCCAGTTCATGGTGTAAATCCTTGTTCCAGTGTTGTATGTCATCTATGTGGGCACAGCTGAATGCATGCAGGTGTCAGTTTTTCTGCCAGACCCATATATTCACTGGACTCACAAATCTGATCTCTCAGTTTGTGAAATAATTCAGTTCAGGGAGTAACAAGTGCTGTTTCAGGGTTAAAGCCTTTAGAAAAGTAATTTTAATGCATAAGTTGATCATGTTGTTACACATAAGATAGAGAGCCAGAGAGAATGACTACTTTTTCCATAAAAATAAGCACATGTAATTCCTTTAATTAAAATCAAATGGAGCCTTGGTAAATTTTCCATTATAAAGGCTTTTCAAGTGTTACTGCTAAACTGATGCAAAAGGCCACTCATCCATGAAACTAATGGGAGCTCCACATGGAGGCCACTCCTCAACCACATGGGGTAAGTTTGGGGTTTGGTTTTCCAGATTGGCTGCACACTATATTGGAATTTGGGTCAAACAGTACTTGCAAATGCTTTTGTTATAGCTTGGTTTGTTGCCCAATATAACAAAATTTGATCACAGGAAGGGATATCAGAATCACCTGAAACATACTACATGTCATTTCTCTCAAACACGCCTGATTCATATGTTTAAAATGCGGCAACGAATATTTACAACTTAATAAACGATGTCTGCTACTGAAAATACAGAAAGTTCTGCTTCCAGTTTGTTCGTTTCTCCTCTCCCCTTTACCATAGTGAGATGTGAGATTCTCCCAGCTCTGTCTGTCCACAACCAATCCTTTCCCAGTCAGTTCAATTCTAGTGTCTTCCTGCAGACCCGTCGCTGTGGTCCCAGGACCATGTGCGCCAGTGGCTAGAGTGGGCCATCAAGGAGTACGGCCTGTTAGAGATCGACACAGCCATGTTTCAGAACACGGACGGCAAAGAGCTCTGCAAGATGAGCAAGGACGACTTCCTCCGGCTCACGACTATCTACAATGCCGACGTGCTTCTCTCTCATCTCAATTACCTCAGGGAAAGTAAGTACACTTTATGCAAATTAAGTGTAAAAATAGAGAAAGAAATGATCATCAGTTAATGGTTTACTAGAATAGATATTTGACTCCAATAAAAACTGTTAATAGAAAACAGAACAGAAATTTTAAGAAAATTGCTCCGAGTTCTGAATTATCACCACATAATGATCTTATTTGAAGTACAAGGACTGATGCAATGTGCTCTTTGTATTCCTGCTGTACATACTGTTTTTGCCCAGGCTGAAGTCTACACTGGTATCCATCTGTGCCAAAGTATAATCAGAGTCAAAATCAACTTTCAATCAGAACACAAGCATCTTTTCATATACTTTTCACTGCTTTCAGATGAGAAAAGATTGGAAAAAATGCCAAACCAAGGCACACAACACAACACTCTTTCTTGTCACCACACCATATTCATATTACCATCAATAAACAATGAAACTGCTTTTACTGGAAATCCATTTCTCCATAATGTCAACCCAGTATTAAGCAGGGCTATGGAAATCGAGAGGGTTTCTTTCCCCTCTCAAGATAACGATCAACTGCATCCCCCACTACACTTTGCAGCGCTTTACTCCACATGGTCCAGAGAAAGATGAAGGCCAGGTGCATTGCCTCAGGAATCACGCTAGGCCTGTGTGTTCAGCACAGCAAAGAAAGTTGATCTGCAATTTGCAACGGAGGCAACTAAATTTGAGCCTTTTACCTTTGAAGAGTTCCTTGGTGCAATCCTACTTCATATGTTTCGGCGGGGAAATGAAGCCAATTTTCTGAGGCAGTATGTAAATTGCATTTCAGTACAAGTTGTAACATCTGGAGTTGGTATTGGTTTGAATACACAGTGATTACTACTTCAGACAATAGCTTTATCCACTGTTTACTATTGAAATAAGTAGTTTGTGAGTAATGCGATTGGTGGACATGCAGAAAACAATTTGTCCCATCCTCGAATTCTTGGTCTCTTTACTCTAAAGTGGTGAGAGCTGCGTCTGCAGAATATCTTGACACCACGCTGGGTGGAGTGACTGATGGCTCAACTAAATTTAACATTACTCCCAAAAAATTGTGATGGGCCCCAGCGTGATGTAATGGGAACTGTATTTTGTGGGTGTCAACAGTTTTCTCTGTGCACAGCGTCTGGGCAGAGAGAGATGCTTGTCATGAGTATAACAGCCTCATTGTGTAGCGCTGCAGCGGGTGGATCTGTCTGACCGCCACTGGGCACACTCCGCAGAGCAGTTTTCATCATGGCCGCTGGCTGCGGGACTTAGCCACGGCTTAGGCGTGCTGCGCCGCGACTCTGCCCATTGCTGTCCTTTTTTTGATTTAGACCTTGTGTTTTTTGGAGACAGAAGAGATGTCTTGGGAATCCTCTCCACTTGCCCGATGAAATTGCTTTGGATACGTTCCCAACAATCAAAAAGATGAATGCTCCCGTCCCGTGCCTGGACCGACTGACCTGTTTTGGGGCAGCTCTCTGAGAAGTGAGCAATGTGTATTATTGATGCAGGGAGCCTAAGGGCAAGAGGAACCATGTTAGTAAATGAATGTCTGAGGAAGACTAAGAAGAAGGAGGAGGAGGAGAAGGAAGAGGAGGAGGGTTGAGGCTTCATGCAGACCCTGCAGGGCTGATGATTTGGAAACTAAAGCCGTTCACTCTTCTACCCCTGCAGCACAAACAAACACAATCATAGACGAGGAGTAACCCCGTCCAGAAAATAGACCTCTGGCTTCACTCACGAGAGCTGGAGCTGGGCTGAGCTTCCAGAATACAGAAAAAGAGAAGAGGGAGGGGAAAGGCTGAGCCAAGCCCTGGAAGTATTAGTGATTACAGGCCATGTGATGTCTTCCTCCAACCCCATTCACCACTCTTTACTATATTACCCCCCATTCTCCTCCAGAAGATGGATGGCCCAAGCGGGTACTACAATCATTTCATACACATCTGTGTGCATCATGTTAGCGCTTGGTTCTGGTTATTGAACCTCTGGTTAACATTCCTCAGTGTCATTAAGGCCTGTATGTGCACTCAGCACAAGTCAGGGATATACTTCTCCACCCTATAGCCATACCATAACAAAACATTCCTATCACGTCATGTGCAGAAATATTGTTCAGACACCCACACTGGTACAACCGTGGGCACCATCTGAACATCTGTCTGACTATCCAGCTGTTTGCAGTAACAAGGGTAGTTGCCCATGCATTATTTTGGCCTCATTGTTGGTCACTTATCCAGATTTTTATAAGTGATGGCCGCCCGCACCCCAATGTGCTTTCAATTTTGGGTGCAATTTGAGAATTTGTTCAAATTAGTCTGTCAGGGAGGGACCGCGGACTGTTTGCTTTATCGCACCCATGTAGGTCGGTTTGATACCACATGTGCTGGAAACGGAGCGGAGCAAAAAAACCTCAGACAACTAGAGACCGTATCCTCAGACACACAGAGATGGAAGAAGAGAGGGGGAGAGTGAGAGAGAAGAAGGCAGATATGAAAGGAGGGTCTGAAGAGGGAAAGAAACAAGACAGAGAATTGAGAACGAATCTGCTGTAGATCTAAAGAGGCATAATGGTAGAAATGGGATGAAAAAAGATGTCCTTAACAGATAGCTTTTACAGTAGTTATTTGAGGACAAGGGCAAGAGGATGTGAGCAGGAGAAACAGTTATTGAATGCGAGTGTGAGATAGAAGAAAAAAAGTCAGGGGGTTAACTATTTTTTATAAGTGCGTGGAAACAGTCCGAGGTGGTCATGATTGAGTGCCTTTGGAGAATAGCAATAGTTCTGTTTCCCAGCTGTCGCCATTGGTTGTGTGTCTGGATGGATTTACAGTGAGGGAGTCAAGACGCACAGAAAGAGAGAGAGGGAGAGAGAGAGAGATAAGTCTGGGCTTCTGCGCTATTGCTGCTCGCTCCAGAGTGGGGGACATTCTCGAGCCCTCAATAGTTTATACAGACCATAAACATCTGGGCTCGAAGGCTGAGTAGGGAAAAAGGAGGACTGGAGAGCTCTCTCTCTTTCTCTTTCTCTCACTCTCTCACTCACTCTCTCTCTCCTCTTTCTCCACTCACAACATTTTTATTGAGCTCCCCTTGCATTAGTTCTTTCAATTGGCAGATTATCACTGGTGCAGAGGGGCTCAACGGTCTGGCTCTGCGCCCTTTACTGTTAGCTGTCTGCTTTTAGCCACGATTACAGAGCAGTCTGTGGCTGCTCAGTTGACTGCTGGGGTTCAGACACTTAGCACTACAAGAATTTATGTACATATCCCATTAGCATAAGTGAGCAGTTGCTATTCATGTAAACACTGCGATGAGCTCAGCTGTAATTGAAGCTAGCTGCTTAGGGGTATATGATAATTGTACTTGCAGCTGAACTGCCAGTTAAGAATGTCAATATTGAACAAGTGTGCAATATTTTGAAAAAAAAAATCTTCCTGTAATACCTGTGCATTGCAACTATACACAGTTAGATTAGTAGAAGATTACTGGCATGGCAAAAAATGGTTAGGGTTTGTTTGGGACCAGTATACTCCAACATAAGGGGCTGAACAGCATCTGACCGATGTCTATGTCTATGGGATCACATTGTGGAGTAACGTACCAAACAACAAGGTAAAACATAGGGCAAGGTTGGAAGGTGTGTGAGCACAGCTTCACTGTGAGGACGAGTCTCAGATCTGCTGCTGTGTGCAGTCACTGGGGCTGACATTGAGCTAGTTGTTAGTGGTTGTAAAACATCTCCATAGCACAGGCTCACCGCTAGTTACAACTACCATGTCTCATTTTCTATTTAACATGTGTTAAGGATGGAATATGAGATGTTGGGGTGTGAAGGCTTTTTTGTTTAAAGCTACCTTTGATGGAGCTGACAGCAGAGTAATAATTAATGTAACTGATGATTTTTTGCTTGAGAAATTAGTAAATATATGTTATTACTTCTCAATCAGTGGCATGTAATAAGTAATGAATTACATCGAAACTCAAAACTTCTTATAAAAATCATACTATTGAAGGTGGGGGGTTCAGCTGAGAGAACGCTCACACGGGTCGTTCTGGAAGGCAAAGACAAAATGATATTTCATGGTTTGGAGGTAATGTTGGAAATTTCACATGTGCACAATGTGAGGCAGGCAGTGGGGCTAGCCAATGCAGTTTTATCCTATAAAGCTAAAAGGATGACTTACTGTTGGCTGGAGACCATTTAACCCACTTGAGGTGGCAACATGCCCAAAACTGGGTGACTGGGACCCTCAGTTTGTTTACAAAGCTCAGACCACATGTTTGAGGTGATCATATATCATATAGCTCTACAGAATAAACAGCAGGGGCCTGATGGAGGTCTGTCACAATCCTGAGCAAGCCCTGAAAGATCTCTGTCAATATTATAGGCATGCCAAACTGGAGGACAGGGCCTTTTGAAAGAGCCATCAGTCATAGGAAGGACAGAAAAGAAAATTGTTTGTGGACGTTATGTAATCTAACAGACTTTGAGCAGATGTGAGTGGGGAAGGGGAAGCGAGAGTGAGGGTCTTAGGGGCTGAACACTGGCCAGTCCTCCCTCTGTGCTGTCAGATTACCGGGACATGTTTGTTTTCTGAGAGAGGAAGAGGCCGTCCAAATAAATAGGCAGCGCAGCCAAAACTCCCTCCACCAAACTGTCAGCTGTGGTGTCTCTCTCCCTCTCTCCCTCTCTCACTCTCCCTCTTTCCCTCTCTGTCTCCCCTACGCTCTGACTCACTCTCCCTCGTACAGCAGCCCTGCATTTCTCTGTGGGATGGTTTTGAGGTTTTCTCAGTAATGCTGCCTGTTTGCCTGTCTGGGTCAGCCCACATATGTGGCACACAGTAGGAAAAGGGTTAACAGCCCCTTCCTCCCTTCACTCCCTCTACCTCATTTTCTCCGTCAGTCTGTTCATCTTGCTCGTACACTTTCTACCTCATTCCAGAGATGGTGCTTTGGTGGCTCACTTTCCCCTGTGCACTTACACTCTGCGTGTGGAATTATTTTTGTACGGGGAGCTGCATTTGATTGCTGAGCAGGGACCCTGCCTCATACAATGGCTCCCCTGTTCTGAGGCCCCCAGGTTTCTAAACTAGACCCAGAGCCTTGGGGGTGCCGTGGAGTAAGTAGAACTAGGAGGGGTGGGGGGTGTTGGGAGGTTAGAGTACATTTGAAGAGCACCCCACTCCTCCCCCCCCGGCCACCCCCTAAAATAACAGACCCCTAGCCTGCCACCATGGGCCCCTTCACCCCCCAATCCCACCAGCAGCAGCACAGCAAGTTAGGTAAGAATCCTACACCCAATCTCAGGAAGAGCACATCACAAGTTTATTTTGCTTTATTTATTTGGTTTTTTTTTGTTTTTTTTGCTGTTTCTGTTTTTTTAGGTTGCTCCATTCACAAAAGGTATCTTCCCTACTCAGCAGCTCCCTGTAGCCAAACCAGTGCTAAATCTTAACACTCCCCATGTAGTAGCTGCTCTAATGTTTTCTCTGTGCATTTTTGGGTCTGTTTTTCCACTCGCTGATTTATGCCTGGGGGCAGCTAAAATTAAGAGAGCATTTTGGTGCCGCCCAGGGTGCCTGCGTAAGAGGAGGAATGCAGCGCAGAGTTCTGCTCCATAAGGTGAAATGAATAGGCAGCCATATGCAGAGTCTTGCCGTCCTGGTGTTATTATTCAGGAGTAGGGTTTGCCGTTAAAAATGCTGACAGGCTACAGGGTTTTTCCTATGTTTAAAGGACTGACTGTGTGCTGGTTTTGCTTATTTGGGACTAGATTTATGTGTCATGAATTATTTTCCTTCTGAGATTATTTTTTAAGACAAAACAGGAACACAATTCAAGAAATGAAAAGGGCTCTATAGTGCATCTTGACAGAGATTGAACTGAAACTTTTACTGCCACCTACTGGCTGCTGTTACATCCTTTGAGCAGTTGGTCACACACGCCTCAGTAAGCACAATAATGTAAAATATATGCTGTTAATTACCAAATGCTCTTATGTAAGATATTACAAAATCAATATATATCTTACCCAATTGTTTATGTGCTTGTTTGTGGTGTCATTAATTTCTCCTCATGTATTATTTCATTTTATTACAGGTAGTTCATCGTTATCCTACAATACACCATCTCACACGGACCCATCACCACGTCTGGCTGCCAAAGAGGGTAGGAACACATTTTGTTCTCTATTCTCTTTCTATTCTCAATGCATCTGTACTTTTGGATTATTTAATTATCCTGATTTTTATTACTGTTTTACATATGGGGAGTGTTGAGAAATGAGAAGTTAGATAAATGTGATCAAACCATAAAAAGTCTAATTCTGCTTCACAAGTACCTGCCATCTTCTCACAAGTAGATGCAAACAGATACACACAAAGCACGCACGTGTTTGAGAATACAAGACCCCTCACACAAATCCAAATCATGTGCAGTCACTGATTGCCATTGACAAAGCGCTGGGCAGGTGCACCTTCTGTGTTGTTAAAATAATATGAGCCAAGCTTCTACAGTAGACCCTGCTATCTGAAGCTTGTGACAACACACCGTAGCTCAGAGGGGTGGTCTCAGAATAGATCCATATTAGCAAGAAGACAAAAGCAGTCTGCTGATGACTTCTATCCACAGCAGCATGGGCAAGAACAGACTTTGAATGCAGCAATTATGGGAAAGAAGCAGAACGTTAAGTCGTGTGAATGAGGTTGTTTAATGGAGAGACAGGCGTCAGAAACAGGTGCTGAAGCAACAATGTGTATGGCAAACATGACCGAGGAGGCTGCTTGGCTTTGTGTTGGTCTTTGTGTGGGTCTTTATCATATTTACAAGTGTATTAAAGCCCCTCCCTCTCCCTTTAACCTTTTGTCATTGGAATAAACATACAACTCATTGACATTTTGCACTTATACACATTTTACACTTTAAAATCTATCTCTAATGCCTTTTGTGCAATCACTGACGCCGTCTGTCAAACACAAAATAGGTCAAATGCCCTGATTCAGAAACGTGCCACAGTGAATACTGGGCATGGGATTTCAAAAATATTCATCTCAGCACATTGTTTCAGGGAATCACGTATTCTATACAACAGTCTGTTTTTAGTTGAGGTTTTTTCACTTCACAACATAAAATCAAGTAAAAAATGAAACAAATGCACTTTCTTTTGCCTCGTGTTCAGCCTTTTTTAAAGGTATTGAACATTCTGTCTTAAAAGACACATAATCTGAAAATAAGGAACCATTTTGTGATTGTAAGCCTAAAAGATGTATTTAGAAGGGGTTTTGTTTGCATTATTTTTATGCCAGATTCTTGGTGCCTGTAGTTCTCAATTGTCTGAGCTGACCAAAAAGGACTGAATCTGTGTTTACACTGAAAAAGTCTTTAATGGAGTATAAATGTAGCAATCAAATGGGACCTGTTGTAGTGTCTGGACTGTTGACAAGTAAAAACTCTTGTAAAAGCTAAGCTGAGTTTCAAAGAACAATGCCCACGTCAGCTCAGGATGATCGTCTCTTTCCTCTGGATACCTTCTCACTCTGCAAACATTATTTTGTGCTGACACAACACGAACTAGGCGAAGGCTGCACTGTCTATCTGTAAAAAAAAAAAAGCTACACATCCTTTACATCGGCTATATGGTGTCACCACCAGAGACGGGAGAAAGGACTGCAATAACAGTGATAGCCTTGCTCACAGGATGAGGGGCCCTATCAAGGCAGGAGGAGAGGAAACACTAGGTCTGATAAGTGTCCAAGAATGCCCTCTGCTGCTCTCTATCTGCCCCAGCGGTGAGCGTTAGCAGGCCGCATACTTGTTCACGCCCGGCTTCAATACTAATAGACCAATGGGCAGGCCAGATAAGATTCTGCTCGGTCACCCCCGACCCCGGTCTTCCTGGTTCTCAGCGCCAGGTATTTGGACTGGCAGGAATAGAGTGTCACTCCCTTCAACAGCATTTCCCTTTCACAAGAGGGGACTTCTATTATGGGCTCCACTGGCTGTGCCTCTAGTTGTGTCCTGTGGTCCGAGCCTGTGTATAGCTTCTGGCTACCAAAAAAGCCTGCAACAGGGGGACTTCATGAATTACGAAAAGATGATCGATGCCAATTCAAATTTACATAAATCACTTTGTTTTGAAATATTTCTATTCACCCTAAAGTTTATTTACCACAAATAAATATTATGAAGTGTTACTCTCATTCAAAATTAAGTGAAAAAGTGAAACAAGATGTAGAAATAGAAAAAATTAGAGCTGGGAATTTGTGACGCAACAATAAAAAAAGACTTGCTTCAGGAGAAGCCTTTATTAACATTTTCACAGATCAGCATTGCCAGATGTTCAAGTTCATATTGCCTTTTGAGAACAGTCAAATACCATACAGGCTCTTTGGGGTAGAGTAAGCATGAGCATACAGCAGGAGACAACCCTTAATCTGCTCCAGACTGTGTGGTGTAAAATGCAATGTTATGAATAAAAGAGAGCATATAAAACACGGAATGCAGCAGCTATGAAAGGGTGTGTGTGTGTGTGGCTCTCTGTGTGTATCTAAAGTCTGTGTCTACTATTTGCCTGTGGATAGGCGTGTGTGTGTGTGTGTGTGTGTGTGGGTGAGTCCCTGTATGTCTTAGTACAGCCTGTTTTACAGTATGAATTTACATTACTTTTGAGTGTGTATGTTGGGCGCTATATGTACTGTATATTGTAAATCTAGGTTTTACCTCTATACGTGGACAGTTCTGGTTGTTGGCTGTTTTTTTTTTTATTACGCTGAGTTTTTGCACCTTTTTCATTTTTCAGCTTCTGTTTGTGTTGCTGCTATGAAATGTCGGAATATTACAATTCGCAGCAAACAGGACACTCATATTCTCCGCAGCGTCTCAGGGAATGAGGAAAGATGATGATCCACCTCTGTGAATGTATTTATTTTGCTGCCACGTCAAAGTGGCAATACAACTTGAAGTGTGCCATCATGAGTACAAGCTGTACATCTGTGACCAAGAAGAATAAATGAAAGTTGAACTCTCTTTGAAAATAAAACACTGATAATGGTCTGGTTAAAACGTTGCATGTAACTTTGACCCTTGATGTGTTTATGTTTGTTTGTGCAGTAGTGTTGTCCCCTGTCAGAGTCAGTAAAGCGTTTTTTCAGGTGATGCTTCTCTGTTCTGTTGCACCCACTGTCTCCTCACTGCGTATAACTCCTGTACTTTGCCATCATTCCCCTCCTCTTATGGCTCCTTGCTCACACAGATGGCTTTCAAAGCACCTGTATTACGGGTATTAAAAACGTTTATCCTGTCTGGGTCTCTCTCTCCCCTTGGCCCAGACTCTGGGTTAGAAACAGTCCACGATCGATGCTTCACTCTCCTCTCTTCCTCTATCTCAGCTTCTATGAACAGTTGCTCTTTCTTTCTCTCCCACTCCGTCTCCCGTCTGTCTTTGTCCTTTACTCTCTCTCTCTCTCCCTCTCTCTCTCCCTCTGTCTAGCACTTGGGTCTTGTTTTGACTAACTGGTCCTGCAGTCTAAGTCTCCCAGGAGCGTGCACCACACCCCAGACCAGAGTGGAAACTGGCTCAAGTCGCAGTCAGAGCGAGGCCTGGAAAAATGAAGGCGGGAGGGGAGGTGTGTGTGTGTGTGGGGGGGGGGGGGGGGGCAGTTCTGTGTGTGTGCACATTCGGGTCTGTGTCTGCGTTTGCATGGCTGGCTCACACTGCATACCCCTGACCACTTGGGCTTTGTGTGTTTTACATCTGCTGCTTCTTCCCTCTCCTGCACGTTCACTTCAACTTCTCTCTGTCCAATTAACCCAAGAATGGAGTGATTCTGTCAGTGAGAACCTTTAGTCGCGCAGTGCATTGTAAGACTTTTTTTGGCATTCTCTTTCTCTATTCTCGCATGAGTGTTGGCAAAGGGAAAATTGTTTTGGAGGTTAATGTATTCTGCTGCCAATAGCTACACCAAGGGTATCTAAAAGCTGTGGATGAGCCCACATTACTGGGCATCTCCTCCAGCCCATACCAGACAGTAGCTTGGTTTTTTACCATTGTTTTCTTTTCAAATTCCAAAGTTGTGTTTTGTCTGACTCTATTTTTCTTTCATTATTTTTCTCCTTCCTCCCATAAGTTTCTTCTTCTCTCTCTTTTTCATTCCATTCTATGCACTCATTCACTCCATTTCCATCTTCATCTGTCTGCTTCTCAATAATCTCTCTTTCTCTTTCCTTCGCCTTGTCTCTCATCTCTCCATCATTCGTCTCCGCTTCTCCCCCACTGGCTCCTCTCCTGTTTGGAACCCCCTCTTTGCACATAGATGGAGGTAGCCCTGTTGTGGTTTGGGTTTTTTTTTTTTTTTAGTGTGGTGGAGAGTGGATGGAAGGCTGGGGTGGGGGGGCTTGGAGTTGGGGGGGGGGGGTGAGGAGAGGGGAAAAAAGGGCCAGTAAAACAAAGAGAGGTTGTCTGCAGGCGAGGCAGGCAGGAAACACAAGTCTCCCAGGACTCTCCCCCAGTCACTGCTCCTTGGCTACCCTGCCGGCCCACACCAGATTGAACCTGACAGCCCCACTGAGCCACGGCAGCCCACTTGTTATTTGTCCCTCTTCTCCCTCTTTTTGTCTTTCTCTCCACTACACTTGCTTTTCTTTCATTCGCTTAATCATATTGTAATTTATTCATCTTTTCATCCTTTGTGGCAAGGTCATATCTTTCATTTTACTTTATCCTTATGTTTTTGCTCGGTCACTTATACTGCCTTGCATTTTCTCCACCTTTAAAATTCCCTCTCTCCAATCACAAAGGCCAGGGTCCATTCCTGTCATGTGTAAACAAGAATGGGCCCTTTACTGAAATATCAGGGGTTAAAAGTTGAAAAGTTAGAAATTAGTGAAGAGATCAAGAGGTCCCTGAGCAGCAGGAACTTTTCCAATCTGAGGATACTTTGCTAGTAACGAAAGGGAAAGCAAGACAACAAAACACTCTTTGAAAGGAGCACAAGATTTAATAATTGGATTTGAAGTGTTTTTACATTTTCAGCAGTGGACTATAACGTGGATAAAACAACAAAACACTTGTGTGGTAGGTTATCAGACAAACCTTTTTTTGTGAGATTAGAATCTAGAGTTCAATTGTGCTGAAAGGAAAAATAAGGAGTTCTGTTCAGGGCACTTTATTATTTGTTTTTTATTTTAGGGTTAACCAAGATGTCAATATGTTCTGACCCACAGGAGGGCAGTATTGCACAGTGCATAAAATGCCAAACATGCTGTGGTTGCTACTGATAAACTGATTTAACTGGAAATTTCTCTGGCATGTGGCTGTATGAGGGCATATGGGTCATGTAAGCACACAAACATCAAATATATTGTTGTTATGAAGATGACCACCATTATTTGTTTCAGAAACATCAAAAATGAAAAGCTTGCCACACATAGAAAATAGTTTGAGTGTGTCTCTATATACTAACTCAATTAACCTTTCCATGTAAACATGAAAAAGATCTATAGAGTTTAGATATATATGGGCAATTGTATTATAGTGAAAATGACTAATAATGATTGACAGCTTAAAACGAAGATGAGAATAATTTGAAAAAGAAAAAAACAAACAGTCTAGCCTCAGCACACTCACTCCCTTTTGTAATTTCAAAACATTTCATACCGATGATCACACCTATTCAGTTTGATAAGTAATCATGCATATTGTGTAAACGCACAATGCTTCAAGCCACATCTTCTGTGCTCGGGTACTGATGAAGACCTGACCTTCTCTATTAGCCATGCTACGTTCATAAAAAATTTACACTGTCTGGCTAATGACCTGATTCAAAAAATAGGGCTTGCTTTGTGGCAACAGAATCAACTCTTGATCATTCTCTTTTTCTGTTAAGATTTTCAAATCCATGAATCAAACTGCCAACTTCGAATTTCAATAAGCCAGCTTCTCGAAAATTCATTCCACGCTGACGGGAAATGGGATAGCCTCTTAACCTTCTAACAGCTCGCTGATCTCAGGAGCAACCTCTGTCTCTATCCGTCGCCCCTGGTAGAAACACTGCTGACGAAAAAATTTACATATGATGCTTGGGAGTAGCATTCTGCACACAACATATATCTGACCACAATATGCATCATATTTCCCTGTGTGCTGGCTCCTGTCCGAACTGTTGGTGCTGGTCAGGTGCACTACGATTATACCAGGGTGTTTTTGAGATCTTTGCCAAGGAAATGATATATCCTCTGTTTTAGCCGCTTGTGTCAGAGTTATTGATTGTTACTTGAAGCCATACACCTCACACTCACTCATCTTCACAGATTTGAACTCAACGGGTAGAACTGATGCAAACCGGTCAAGATTGGCTGCCCATAAACGTTTCATAAAATTAGCTTGTGTTGGGGGGTGGGATGAAGGTGAATATCATGTGTATGTATTGTCTGCGTATGTGTGCATATGTGTGCGTGTGTGTGCCCGTGTGGGTCTCTGTTGTTCGTTAATTTGCATCAGACCCTTTATTTGTGGTCAGAGTGTTGCAAGCTGCTCAACCAACTGTACCTTCTGTCAAAGATTGTGCCATCTACATCTTAACCACTACAGCGTGCCAAACAAAACCATGTTACCATGTCCAGATATCCTGTCAAGAGCGTCTTGAACTACGTTTTGATAGATTTATTATTGCTATTTGGCAATGGTCTCCATACTTTTCTCTATGACAGTTACACCTCTTATACAATGAGACGAGACACTTACAGTTGTCACATACATGCAGCCAAATTCTGAGAACATTATGTGACAAATTACGCAGGATTTTGGTCAGACAGATGCAGATTTATGTAACTTAAGCACTTCCAGTGATCTCTAGTTAGTTGTGCATACTTCTCACCCTCAAAAAATTTACTCGGATACATTTTTGAAATATATTCAAACTTTGTCTTCCTTCCTTTCCTCTGTCTTTCTCAGACCCTTCATATGATGCTGTACGGCGAACAGCATGGTCAAATAACATGCACAGTGGCAAAGGTGAGTACACAAAAATCATTAAAAGCCATCATGTATATTTGATTGGACAATGCTGGCACAGCAAGTATGGGTGGCTGTAACCTACTTCTACATTTCATCTGATGTGGGAAACCTTATCATTTGGTATGCTGTACAGGTTAAAACACCCAGATTATGTGCAAATACTATTTAACCTAAGTCTGCATCAGACCAGTGGAAGTTCCAACATCCACATCCACGGTCTAGACGTGTGGGACGGACTAGAGATTACAGCCCCTGTTGTCAGAACATGAACATACAGTCAAATGAAGTCAGTCCAGCCACCAGTTACTGCCTTATTTACTTTGGACCTCTGCTGATTTGCCTTCAAGATGTGTAGCTTGGTTATCTGTAGCCACCCCACTGATGTTTTCTTTGAACCTTTTTATGTCTGCGTGTGTGTATTTGTGTGTGTGTGTGTGTGTGTGTGTGTGTGTGTGTGTGCATGTGCGTGCGTGTGTCTCCTTCCCTGATTGTCTCTATCTGCAGGCTCACCGGTGGTTACGCAGAATGTGACCAAGTCCACTGAGCAGCCCAGAGCTCAGCCAGGTAACAGCTTACCTGTGTCTTTCTTTTTCATAAGCGCAGGCTTTAAGTTGATTTGTTAAGGATGGGCATTAGATTCCCTTTGTGCCAGTTTTCATAACAATTTAATAATGCAGTCTAAAACCAAGCTTTGAGGGTCTACTAGTGTTTGTATTTTTTCCCTTATCTGTGTGCCACACATCTATTAGCACATGTAATAGGTTTTCCTTGTAAGTTCATTATTTAGAGGTTGTGCAGAGCACATTGATCCAAACACATTTATACACGACTTGACCACATAATATTCTCATTTTGTAGTTGGTTTGTATATTTCGCTTTATTTACTCAACCTGAACTGTGATATTATGAGCAACAGTAAAAGAGAGGGATTCATACTATCATCATATTAAGTATGCCATTAGCTTTTGCCCAGGGACTTGTTTAATTTGTCTTCGTTCTTCCTTACTAATTAGTTCGGGTCCACATGCTATTATATCATAACATTACATCCAATCTTTGTGTAGGCCAACAAAGCTCTCCTTTTGTCCACAGATCCTTACCAGATCCTGGGTCCCACCAGTAGTCGTCTTGCCAATCCAGGTAAGATTTTGATTATACCTCAGTCCTTAAAATGCATTTCCTGTGAATAGGCAGTTGTTGCTTACCTCACTGGACAGAGACTAAGACATCAGGCTATGGACAAAGAATAATGCATTCAGCTGTGTTCCTTGTCGGATAAGGCTGCATCTCTCTGACCAGTGTTTGTTTTTGTTCCCACCATCAGGCTCAGGTCAGATCCAACTGTGGCAGTTCCTCCTGGAGCTCCTGTCTGACAGCGCCAACGCTGGCTGCATTACCTGGGAGGGCACCAACGGCGAGTTCAAGATGACGGACCCTGACGAGGTGGCACGGCGCTGGGGTGAGCGTAAGAGCAAGCCCAACATGAACTACGACAAGCTGAGCCGTGCACTGCGCTACTACTATGACAAAAATATCATGACCAAGGTGCACGGCAAGCGCTATGCCTACAAGTTCGACTTCCATGGCATTGCTCAGGCGCTGCAGCCACACCCCACCGAGTCCACCATGTATAAGTACCCCTCGGACCTAGCCTATGTGCCTTCCTACCATGCCCACCAGCAAAAGGTCAACTTTGTAACCCCACACCCTCCATCCATGCCCGTCACCTCCTCCAACTTTTTTGGACCCACTGCTCCGTATTGGAGCTCGCCCACTGCAGGCATCTACCCCAACCCTAATGTTCCCCGCCACCCGAACACCCATGTGCCTTCTCACCTGGGCAGTTACTATTAAAAACCCCTTTTTGTCTATCCACCACCCTCTAAAACTTCCCCTTTCCCAACAACAAAGTCCAAAATTGCTGACCTGCACTCCGAGTGACGCCAAACCAATGAAGACTGAATTGATAGAGGCATTTGTCCTCTGAAGAAATTTTGCTCGTTAATGAAGGATGATTAAATTGAGGACTTTTTTATATGTAAGAATTTATAAACAACTGGATGCTATGCTCCAAAATGGAATACTACTTACTTTTACAGGACTAGCAACTGTTTATGTTTATGTCTTTTGGACGTGCGTCTGAGTTTCCTGTGCCTTTCTGTTTCCATCCTCCTGAAAGCTGCACCTACAGGTGTCCTTCCCAAAACCTTCCCAAACCAAAGCCTGAGGACAGGAGAAACAACCCAAGTCTGTCTGCCTCCTCACCTGGCTACAGTACCAGACATGGGCCTATTATTTATGGGTCTCAATCTACATTCTCCTCAGTACATTATCTACATAATGCTTTAAAGCATCTGCCTTTTTCTGCAACGCTCTTGCCTTGTCGGGGTTTCTTTTTTCCAGCACAACTATCCTTCTGTTTCCACTGTCACCGTCTGCTCGTCTGTCCATCTGCATCTTTTTATGTATGTGTGGAGAGTCTTCTGGAATTCGCTGGATAAGGAGGAGCTCTCAAAGAGATGGACTTTTCTCAGCACTGAATGAAATTTGGCAACTGGAATATGCCATTCACAATTTAATTTATCCTCCAAACTGGAAGGCTAGAGAAGAGTTAAATGCCGGACAGCGAAGCGCTGTATGTTTTGCTGACCTGGGTCAACTCAGTTACTTAGAATGCTTTTTCTGTGTTGTTTGTGGAGTTAAAGATGGGCAATATGTACAGTTGACTCATTTGTGCTGGGGAGGTAGAGTCAAGATGTAATTGAAGTAGTTTGCAACAATAATTCAACCCAGGTGAGATGTTTTTCAGGGGGCCACACATTAGGCTATTAAATGTTTGCCATGTTGTTGCCTTTTAGTCATGCCATTTCCAGATTTTTTGTTGTTTTGTTGTTGCTCGACCTTGTCAGTATTAATGTGAATGTCTTCTGGTTTGTGAAACACGCGTAAAAAGGATACCCTGCAGCAAAATCAAAATTTGTCAGATGTTTTCATATTGTTTAAAAAAAAAAAGAATTGAATGGAGAAATTAATTCCTTCACACTTGAGATCTTGATTGCTGCACCTATCTAAATCTAAAACATGAAAGCCTTCTTGCCAATGTGATTATGTAAACGTTATTTACATAACAAACCTCAAGGTTATATGTTGATAAGTGGATGCTTTTGTTTGTTTGTTTGTTGTTTGTTTGTTCATTCGTTCTTTCTTTCTTTTGAATTTATCCAAAGTACCTTACAGTGCCATGAGTGCATCTACAATGAGGTGGTTTACTATGTGCCATAATGCAAAACCCTAACCTTCACAGTGTTAGTGCTACGCCTTAACTGCTGTTTTATATCATATATTTGCTATTCAGTAAAGATGAAACAGCATTGCAACTTAAAAATGTATTGTGAGATACATAAATCATTTCCATGTCTGACCAGAAATCTGACAATTTTTGATTTTGAAGTGCACTCTGACAATACCGGCTGCCACGGTGTCTCCTTCCTTGATGTAGGCCAGTCAGGACCATACAGGTCAGCACAGAGAAGTGGTTTAGCAGTGGGTCATATTAGTAGACAGTCAAGTTGCATTTTTACCAGGGCTGGATCCTAGTTTGAGAGCAGCATGTATGTTTGAATGTTAGTTTCTCACTGATCTCGAGCCCGGCAAAATGCACATGAATCTCAAGTCAGGATTTCATCATCATCATCATCATCATCATTATCATCATCACCATCATGTAATAGTATCATGTCAAAACATATCCATCTTCAGGTGTTCAAAGCTGTTAATAGCAAAAGTATTCCTTTAGAGTAACTGAAAATGGACACTTGAAAATAAATTACTTGGGACTAAGTAGTTTATCAGAGAACAAAACCAATAAAGAATGACGAGATGAAACAAAGAAATCCTCAGATTCGCAAACGCTGTGCGTTTGTCAGACCTATTTTTTATTATTTTATAAGCATCAGTCAACTAGGCATTAAAGCAACTTACTGTATAAATTATGCAGAGTTATTTTCATATGTGACACAGTATAAAAAAGTCAAGAGAATTAATACGAGTTGACCTCGGTCAAAAATGCAAACCTTTTAAGTCCATTTCTGCTAAGTAGTTTGTTCAACATTTAAGCGTTTTTATATCTGTACATTTGGGCAATACATTTTAACATTTTTGTTTTCTTGTTATTGTTATTGTTTCTGAAATTCGGTTGTAAAATCCTAAATGCCTTTAAGTGCACAAGATATTTTCTTTTATTCCCAAAACCATAAACACCTGCTTAAATCATAATCCAACAGCAAAGGATTCCTTTACTCTATATGCAAAATGTGATTACGATGGTTTGTTCCATTTTCAATCACCTTTTATGCCCTAGGATTGGTAGCTTTTCCTGTGCATTAAACAATTTCAGGTATTTTATGCAAAATAATGCCAACAGTATCAATATACACAACCAGCTTCTCCTGAAGATTTATAGCTTTAAAGGAACAAATAAAAAGGGAACATGTAATTTGTAGCATAAAGAAATTATTGTAATGTACCCTTACCTTCCATGTCTCACAAGCATTATCAACGAAAAGGGATCTGTGCTACTTCGTATATGCAATGTATTTTGGATATCAAATATATATATATATATATATATATGTGTGTGTGTGTGTGTGTGTGTGTGTGTATAATTTTACAATTAACCAATGTATTATTATTATTGTCATTCCTGAAATGTATGAATACCTTTTGGAAAAGGGCTTTTGTATAGGAAAATGTGACAAAATAAATGTTTTTACCTCTCATGTTATCTTCCATTCCCTGCCTATGGCGTCATAAGAGTGTCAGGACAGATGAAAACAGAGTCGCTGTGTTTTCCATCATGAAATTTTGAGGAACAAATCTCGATAGTGACTTGCCCATCTTGCACAATGCTTTTCTCAGTTGTGTTGAAAATTCTTTTGCATCAAGTTGGTGACATTTCTTGCAACTCATTACACATTTTCAAAGTGTATTTATTTTTTCCTTTAAGTGATCAGTAATGTGTTATGTTTGTTTATTACATGCTGTATATTACAGTGCAACCCAATTGTATTCTTGTATTTAGCTGGAAATATTTAATTCTCCAGAAGGTTAGAGGATTTAGAAACCTGCTCTTCTGCCCCTCCCCTAACCCTAACCCTAACCCTAGCTTTGTTTTGGTCTGCATCAAGAAACAAACAAAGCATGTTTTCATTATAAAAAACAAAATTCTGACAAAATCATAATTTTTTACTAATACTGTTGTATAGCTTTTTCACAGTCATCTACATGCATTTTACAGAAGTGACCACTTTTAAATTTGTAGTTAGGCAACTTTGTCTTAATGATCCTTGAAAGGTTTTATACCTGATTGTTATATAATCGAATTAACGCACAAACTAACCATGATAAGGGACTATAGAAATTAAGAGAATATACTCCCAGTTACTGGTCCTTTAGGTACCCTTAATGCAGTCTGATACAACAGCCATTCAATAAATCCTACACTCATGGAGGTTATAATGTTCATTGATTTAGAGAGGCCTGGATTCAACATTATGGTAATTTCAGAGGCTATAGTTTGAAGTGCTATTGAATGTATGGTGTCATACCTATTATAGATGTTTCTAATAAACATTAGATTGTGTTAGTTTTAGTTGGCTGTTCCTGATAAACTAGTAAGTGAGTGTATAATTTAGGCATTTATCATTTCGGATTCAGGACATGGGTAGAAAGGAAGGTGAGGAAACTGCAACATTTTAAAGGGTTTCTTTTCTTGGTGCCAGCCATGAAGATCACAAGTTACTAGCTGCCATTGCAAAAACAATGATAAACTGTGTTTACACCCTTTTCAGTTTCATCAGGTTTTGAATCAACAGATCACACAAGGCCACTAGCTGTGAGCAAGGGAATTGTACTTTTCTTTGTTTTTAAAAACTGACACAATAAAGACCCAGATATTGAGGCTCTTTCTAGACTGAAAAACAAGTTTTAGTCTTTCCTTAAACATTATATACCTTTACTTTCCTGTCTTGGGTGATAATCAATACATTCACAAACGTCCACTCTCATTTGCTGCAGTGCAAAAATCCTTTAGGGCAGTTATTAATTAACCAAAACCTTACATTACCTTACTGTCAGCATTGTATTATATTTGTTTTTATTATTTCTCTTATCACCAACACATTTATATAGATTTATGTGTAGTTTTTTTTCCATGTGTTTTGAACTGTATATTCCTTCAGTAAGATTAGGCTGCTGGCACCACTTGGACAAATCCAGTGAATGGGTCATTTCTAAATAGTAAAAATATCAATGCTGACGATAAAATAAGATAGATCCTAAACCCATGGTATATATACACCCATCTACTACCCTGACCTCCACATCCTTCTGCTCTTAAAACCAAAAAAAAAAAATCAAATCCCAACTAAATGTCATGAAATGTAAACTGCACAAGCAGATTCGTTCTATATAAGCATAATAGATAAAAAAAAATATATACCTTTTGCCTGGTCTACATTTATCAATATGTAGGGCTACCCAGTATTTGTCTTTATACAAACATGCTTACCGTTCATTGGCTCATTGTGTCATTTAATTATCTTTTGGGACACAGCTTGAAATGACTGGCAGACAGTGGCAGATTTACAACCAGCGTGTGTGCATGGTGTCTGTGTCAAATGACAGCTATAGCCTTGCAAAGTGCCCTATTATTTTGCATATAGAACCATGAAGACAGAAATATATATCACAGACATAGTGAATAGTCATCCAGAGACAGTTGTGGGAATGTTTTTTTATTGAAATATGCCTGTGGAGCATGTATCATATTTATGCTTGTTAGTAATTTTGCATATTTGTCAATATTCATAATCTTTTACTCTAGCTTCACCTATTACTCTGTCATTTGTTCAAGCAACATCCCTGGGAACAGAAACACATGAGATTCTAAGCATATGCAGTTCATTAGGGAGGTCATAGTGGGAGGTCCGCCTTATCAAAACCCGTCAAAGCTTCATGCTAGCATACAGTATGTGCTGTTATTTCTCTAAATGGAGAGTTCTGGTTTCATGTTCAGATCCTGCAGGCAAAATAATGGGCTGTAAGCAACAGCTCTTAATTTGAAAACACTACCACTCTGTTGTGTTTGGATCCCTGTTTGCTGTCATAACTTCACTTTGTTTACAGATAAAAGGCCATGATGGGGGTTGGCACCTGTCATTATGTTGCTTTGACCTTTTATGATCACAGTCGGTATATGAAGTTTCGGCTTTGTCAGACAGTGAAAAATATTCCAGCGCAGACTTTTTTTTTTTTTTTTGATTGCAAAAATAGCCTTTATTTCAGTGTATTTTCCTCTGAGATTAAATACAAAAGACTTTACAAACTGAATTGATTTTCATACTACAGTCACAACTGCATGCAGCCATATTTTGAGTGTTTCTTGAGAGCTTTCGTCCCTCACAATTACTTCAATCAAGAACATAACCACAGCTACATCACCTACCATTTTAAAAGACTGGCACCTGTCCCTAATGACAGCCTACACTAGCTTGAATTAGGAATTACTGAACAACTACTGTATCTTTTTCTAACCCGTGACAGAAGCATGGTTCCAAACACTGGTTCTTCAAGTAACTGAAAGATTTATATATACTTTTTTTTTTTTTGCTTTTTTTCTGTAACTTCATACTTCTAAACCTGATGTGCAAGGCCAAAGGTTAATTATGACCATTTACCATCTTCATTTACAGCAAGACCACATATGTATTTTTTCTTGCAAATAATTGGAAAACCCTTTTCCTTTCTGTTCTTGTAAGTTCACAATCTTGCACGACATGGCCTCCCTTTCAGAAACAGGTTTTTGGTCAGTAGACAGTGGCAGGTGTGGTTTTGCACACAAATGCTTAACAATAACTGTCCTGACCCACAGACAGCTTCTTTATTTCTGTTAAACACAAAAGAATAACAAATAACTATGTTTCTTTACTACATATTTAACATGCGCTGTCATTAGATTACCCAACCTGTGTCTAGCATCTAGCATGTTCTTCAGAATCTTGAGGACAATGTCTTTGAGATGTACAAACTTCCAACAGTCTCTGAAGTCTATTGCTAGTCATTGTTTTCACCATCTTACATCTTGGTGCCATTTGGGGGATCAATAATATCAATCACCTCAAAGGCCTGGTTGTCGTGTCCATCTCTGGAGTGGTGATGATGACCCTTGATATTGTGGAAACAGTAGGCACAGTGTGCAGTAGCTACAGGCACCACCTTGGAGAAGTTGGAGAAATCTACTCTGTATTTGCCCTCCTTGCTTCTGGAGATGATGGGCAAGAAGTTGTAGCCCCACATGATCTCCTGAGGAATAAAGGAGGTCCGCACTTGGCATGAGGAGCTGGTGGACTCTGCAGTGCCATCTAGGAAGACAACCAGCTCAAACTCTTGCTTATGGAGTGTGTCCACTGCCATCTCAAAAAAAGGGCTGCCCTTGTCAATAATGTGGTAGAGTGTGAGAGGACATACAAAGAAGAGGTTGTCCTTCCCGGCGTCCACCATGAAGTCAATGTTCATCTGGTCCATGATGATTGTCTCCCCATCTGGTGTGTTTGTCGTTCTTAGCAGCTTGCCATAGAGCTGGCTTCCTATCATCAGGGTCTTGCGCAGATTGGCCACTCTGATTGACAGGCAAAGAGAACCGTTTTTGGGGCTGATGACAGCCATTTCACTAAATGTGATGGTCTTCGCCCTCTTTTTAGGCAAAGAGATTTTGGACAGGATGACTCCACACATGAAGCAGTTGATTATGGCTCCGAGGAGGGACTGGATGATGAGAAGGGCCACAGCACCTGGGCAGAGAGGAGTAAGTGCCCGCCCACCATACCCAATAGTTGTCTGGGTTTCAAGGGAGTACAGGAATGCTGTGGTGAGTCCCACAACATTGTCAACACATGCAGTGTGGTCTGATGGGGGATTTTGCCATGTCAGGTCTCCATTACTGCGGGCAATCCAGTACCAAAGCAGGCCAAAAATGAACCAGCTTAGGGTGAAAGACGCAATAAAAAAGAAGAGGACAAAACGCCACCGGATTTCCACAAAGGTGGTCCAGAAGTCAGCCAGGAAGGCAAAGTGTTTGCTGTATTTGATGTTTCCATATTCAATATTGCACCGGCCATCTTTTGTCACTAGTCTGGTCTTGCGGCTTCTTCGCTCCACCAGAATGTCCTGAATATGTTTGTTCAAGGATTCAAACATTTTCTACAAGCTGACAACCTAAGAGAGAATACACAGGAAAAAAATATTAGTAAAGTAAGTATTTGAGCTTCACAAGGCAAAGAAACTGATAATTATTCAATGACCAAGTCAGTCACCTTACTGCAACAAAATTGAACACGTTTTATACTCTCTGAAGACAAAACTGAGGGCGCAAAGACCCATAAACAAGCAGTAACTGTAGATTGCTGCAGTAAAGGCCTGACAAAGCATTTCAAGGGAGAGATTTCAACATTTGGGGACTTATATGGGTTCAAAACTTCAGACAGTCATTGACTGCAAAAGGATTTTCATCCAAGTATTAAAAATAATACTTATATTTAAAATAATGTTGGTTTGTCGAATTGATTTTGAAAATGAGGGATGATGTCTAAGATGGCTTTAATTCCTAAATGGTTAATGCCATATTTTTGTTAGAACGCCTTGAGTTAAAGCTATTAAATCTAAATTACATAGTAGATAGCCAGTCATGAAGCAGTTTTCTTAAGAAACAGTTTTCTGAAAGAGAAGACACCTCTAATACAGAATATACCATTAAGAGAATGCAAATTTATGGAAATCAACAACAATTTTCTCACAGTATATTGGCCACTGAACCTGGGGTCCCACAACACTATGTTAGCCCTGATAATAACAAAAAATCCCTTCATGACTATGTCCAATGGGGATCAGTGAAAAGACAATTAGGAGTTTAAAAAAATGCAAACAACAAATACAAACAACCGGGCCCTTGCTTTGTGTTGCAGTCCCTGTCATTTAACAAAACAGGCCGTCACTGGCCCTCTCAAGGTGTCAATCATCCTTAAATACTGCAGTTTACTACATTCAAACAACTAAATGTCGCAATGACACTGCCTCTCAGGTGCTGAAAGGCAGGTGAAAAAGGAAGGATATCCAAGCACATAATGTGCCAAGGACAAAGATAATATACTGCACATTCAGCAATATTTAGCAAGAAATTAATCTGAAGCTAAGATGAAAGCTATCAAATGACTGAATTTTAGTGGTATTTAACAATCAAAAAGAAAAACCTCATAATCAGTTCTAGTGGGCATCTGTCCTATTTCTATATACACAAAGATTCTTTCATGATTTCCTACTCGAAGTTCTATACTCCCCATGCTGACATATCTGAGCTTCACTCTGCTTATGTACAATTTCATACGTTCCAAGCTGCTGTGTCCAATTGCAGTTTTGATCCTCACTTAAATGTTACGATCCTGGATGAATTTAGTACTTCAGCAAAGACTTGAAGTTAATGAGGAACAAAAGTTTGCACTGAAGCATAACGCTTTAAATTTTTCTTTAAATAAACCAGAAAACTTGGGAATTTCGGTCGTGAACAAGTGTCTCAACACAAGGATCATCTTTGTTTGCTGGGTTTCAATGCAGCAAAAATAAACATGGCATTAAAATAATTTGGGCTACCCCAGCCTGAAGGTCCAACTGCTCACAGACATAACAATCTTTGACTTTATTCAAGCTCTGAGTTCTCATAAGTGTGGTGTTTGATGGATGGTTAACTGGCAGTGTTGGCTGCATAGACCGTTTTCAAATAAATATGGTCTCTGTTCTTGCCAAGTCATGCAAAATCCTCATTTGGATCACGGCATGCTTGTTAGTGAGTGTGAAATAGTACAAAACCATCAGTGCAGTTGGTTTATGTTTTTGTTTTCAGCCCTCAGAGCTCACATCCAGCCATTTTGCAAAAAGAAATCTGATAATCACACTCTGTGGCTTGTTTGCAAGCTTCAGTCCTTTTGGAAGTAAACATAGTCATTCCACACCAAATCATTAGGTTTAAATAGCTTTGAATGTAAGAGTGCTCTGCTAGCTTTGCTCAGAGCCAAAGCACTTTAACCTTAAGACTGACCAGAGTTAAAACAGTGTTGTTCCTATATGTTAGGATCACTTTGTCTGAAATTATTTTCTGTTTTTGATGCTCCAATGTCATTACACAGGCCTTTACTGCTAATCATTGACTGATGGTATTGAGCATTTCTTTCTGTGATTAGGTAGTTACATTTTTGATCAAACTACACTGACTTGGGGTCATTACAATAAATGTGTTTAGATTGTTCTGTCCTCACTGATATTAGATTACATTTGGGAATTAGCTGTCCTCTTATTGCAGGGTGAATTTAATTTTAATTTTAAACTTCTTCTAGGTTATGTTCCACAAGCCAGCTGAACGGCATTGGAAATTTGAGACTTTTTAGAGTCAGTTATATTGAAAACAACTAAAATCAGGCTAGTGTGTAGTTAAGTAGCAGTATTGCTTCTGTTGCATTAATTACCTTGCTTTTATTGTTTCAGCTCCTAGATGTGCATTGCTTTGGATGAAAGCATCTGCCAAATAAATTATAGAATTGTAAAATTGTAGAATTATAGAAAAACTACCCACTTATTAAAATGCTGCAGCTATTTTTTAAGCTTATTCTACTTTGAGAATCAGTGGAAATTTACTTATATTGTTTTCATCATTAACGTGCTGTGTGACTGTTAAATAATTTGAGCTAAAGCTGGGATTTAGATGTATTTTTGTTTTAAAAGGGAGATTACCAGAAGAATTCTCTAACGAGTCTTAGGGCTTTAGTTGTAGCAAATGCTTTTATTTGTTCATAAGGTACATGCCACCTTTATGCAAGAAAATCGAACGGATCGGTTTATTTGCAGCCACTTGCCTAGATTTTTTTTTTTCTATTTAATTTTTTGAAAACAGTCACAGTGACAATCCTATTTCCTATCAACTGAACTGTATCAAAACCACAAAGAGACATAAAAGTCATCGTATTCTTGCAGTAATGTACACATCAAAATTAAGAATTCCAACAGAAAAGTGAACTTCATTCAATCCAAACTTACCTCTGTGGTACAAAATGAAATTTGTTCGATGCACATCCAAAGACTGTAGAAGGGCAATCTCCAGCTCAGCCTTCTCTCCTCTTGTTCACAACTGATTGAGATAGTTTAGGTGTGTCCTCCTGTTATGCCTGTTCACCAACACCTGTGTGCATTTATACTGTCCTGTCTCGGTGTGCTGGAATCATCCAGGTGATGTTTACGCCCACAGAGACATCAAGCACCCCTCCGCCCCCACACATGCACACATGCATACCCTTCCCCCAGCTCTAATAGCTTGTGTTTACTCCACAGATGCCTGGCACCAAGGGCCAAGTTGACCTCTATCAGCCACAGTCCACAACAGACTGGGAGTTGTTCTGGATTCATAGTTGATTGTTTGTAATTTTTGATTTTTGAATTCAACCCTCTTTGTAGTTCACTCATTCTAGGAAAAATTTGCCAAATTAATCTCTGAAGATGTGAGTGGCAAAGATGATTCGATTCATCTGGATGGTGCTTTTTATCACCTGATATTAATAAGTTATTTTAATTGGGTTGTCCCTGGAATATTTGTTCATGATAGAGGGGGAGAATTAAACTCATGTATTCCTCCTTCTCTGTAAATTATCATTAAAAAATATGTTTAACACATCCCAGGCC
Source organism: Istiophorus platypterus (assembly GCA_016859345.1). Taxonomy (NCBI): domain Eukaryota; kingdom Metazoa; phylum Chordata; class Actinopteri; order Istiophoriformes; family Istiophoridae; genus Istiophorus; species Istiophorus platypterus. The sequence goes on from CM029116.1 coordinate 20,086,388, forward strand.
TAGTGTTGTCGCTATCAATCAAACATCAGCACTTCACAGCTCAGCACAGCACAGTCGTCTTGCTCTAAGCAAAAAACATGTCCCCCTTTTCACCACAACTACAGAGCCGTGCTGTTATGAAATATAAGGAACAAAGGACATAAATAGGTGATGTGTGAGACAACAGAGGCTGCAGAGATTAAATATGAGATGCTCTAGATCCAGATAGATAGCCCCCTGAGGTCGGCCAGGAACTGAATCAGTTCATAAGCCAAAGATATTTTGGATGCTGAGGGGAGAAAAAGGTGCGAAGTGTGATGGGAGTCATTTTTCAACTCTATTGTTCCCAGCAAAAGTGACAGAAAAGGGCGCAGTATTACCTTACGAGCTGCAGAATGTGTACTCTATTGAAAGCCACAAAACATTTCTGTTGACCAACAACAAGATTAGGCTTGTCTGTTTGTTTGTTTTTTATCCATATTATTGTGAAAAGATGACGAGCTTTTTATATTTAAAGTTGTTTTTTATATTCAGGAGGTGATTTACCTGCTTGTTTAATCAACTGTCTTGTTTTAATCCCTTTAAGACGGCACAAAAGGAGGAAAAATAGCCACCAGTGTAAATAGCTGCACTGGCTGGTTTGGCAACTTAAGAGCTGTGGAGACTACATTTGATTGATGGCAAGGCAACCTGAGACAGTTACTGCTACTGAATAATAATGATGAAAACAAAACAAAAGATAAGTCCCTGGTGTGGGTTTGGTGATGCCATTTTCATACTTCAGAAATATCAACAGAACTGATCATTAAGAATCTACAAGTCCTCTTTTCAGCAAGATACAGACCGTGAAATTTAGTGTTGTTTCTGACTATATTGATGTGCAATTAATCAGAGACATGCAAAACTAATAACAACACAAAATGTTCTAAAACAATTTAAAAAACAGAGGTATAATTGTGGTTTGTGGATGTTACTAGTGTATGCAATCTATCATTCTTCTGAAAATGTATGGATTTTTTACAAATATCTTTTATCATAATTTTGATTGTTAATCAAAATCTATGGACTGAAATTGCTCCAGTGTAATAAAATAAACTCTGAATTTAATAGGCATGTAACAGCACTATTGGGGGAGATTATATACTACACCTATGTTCAAAAGTACATATGTACATCATTAGAGACTGATGTAAATATAGTAGCAATATTTACAAATATGAATCTATTAAATACCATACAAATTAGTTTTTGTATGGTATTTAATGAACTCACCTACATTATCATACATTAGTGAGACCTATTTCTATTCACTGCTTCAACTTCTGGTGACAAGCTCACACTCTGGCATGTAAACAGATGTTCATGTTTACCTTTGTACTCATGATAAGCTGATTAGTACACAAACTTAACATTGTCATGGCAGGGCCTTCTTGAATAGGAATACATGTTTCAGCACTTAAATGCCTGTGATAATTAGATTTCTTTTGGTGATAGTAAACAATAGCGGTTTCTCTCTGCATCAATTGGAGCACACAAATGAATAATGTTGGTTTCTATATCAGTTTCTGTCAATCAACTCCAGGTCCAGGAGTTTGGCAGGAGTCAGTATTACCTGCCAACCTTCAATATTTGTAACTTTTTGTAATCAAATACTATGTTTGCATGTCTTAATCAATAGATAGCACTGTCACTGTGATGGAATTCCCTTTAGCTGTTGAAAAAATGATATGGTCGACCAACGATAGGAATAACAACGGCTCCTCGCCCAGATTTAGAACCACACAATCAATGTTAAATTTTCACTATTGTATTAGATATACATCACATTATATCCACAATTAACTATATTTTATTTATACACAGTGAAAACTGTAAATAATAGTATAGATTGTTTTGCCTTGTGGGAGCATTGAAAACAAGCTGTGAACACTGAGTTGTTATCACCTCACAAGATGATATGTATCGCCTACATATCGACAGAGTTAAAAACCCTTGAAAATAAAAACTTGACTGGAGGGAAATTTCTAATCATATCTACAAATATATAAGCAATTCTGAACAGATCAATAGGAAAGAGCAGGTTCAAAGGTTGGAGCCATTCTGCATAAACTGGATTTTACTTGTAGTTTCATCGACGCCCCATATCAACAGTAATGGAAGTTAGGAAAAGCCACTGTTTTCATTAGTGGAAAATCGGTGATTGGAAAAGACAGCACTTCTTAGGCAGTGAAATCAAGACCAGAGATCTGTTTTTAAGTCTGTTAACTCTTGATTGAAGTCCTCCTTTGAAGCTGTTAAACATTCAACATGTTGTCATGACCCTTTAAGGTTCATATCCTGCCCCGCTTTATTGTCCCCCTTGCCTGACCTACAGTTGCACCTCCAACCTGAACGCTTGCACACTGCTTAGTCAGTGGGTAGTTGATGTTGAAAGACATCCCTTTTAAGGGTTTGAATAGGCTACTCTCTTTTTTTTTAAAGTAACATATTGCTCATGCTGCCTATTCATACTCTTTTTAATGTTTAAAAAACCTGTTCAGTCAAAAACCAAAGGGGATTTTTCATAAGAGAAAAAAAAAACATTGTAATAAGAATTAATCATTAAATGTAGTCTTGAGGATTGGATTAAAAAATTTTGATTAATCATAGTGTGAAAAAAATGAAACCTTTGTATTTTTATTCTTTAATTTTTCCTTTTGGATTTGTGATTCAGACGTGATTTGAAAACTCTTACATAGTTATACTCATGGATTTATACTCTGGGGTTGAAATGAATAGGTCTATACTTTTTGGGCGATGGTTGTGTGTGTTTGTTTGTGTGAATGGAAACAAGGGTAGAGGGGGCCCTACAATGATGGCAGCCATTTTGCTGGGTCATCATGTCACTGAGCATTCATATTCCATATCCATCTTTCTCAGAGTAAAAATGGCAAAGTGCTAAATGCCAAGCATTGCAATCCCAAGCTGTGCAATTTGCTTGTAAAGCTTTGCCTCTTGTAATCATACAAACATAAGCTGCAAAGACTGCTGCCTTATTGTCGGCATACCTGTATGCAAGAAAATCTTGTCTGGAAAATTCTGAGAAAAACAGAAGCTGTTGTGGTTGCAATGGTCTCAGATCATGATCTATGCATCCAGTATTGATGCCTTTGGCTGCAATGTGCATATCAATAGCAGACTTTAGACAAGGCCTTTGGCACTCAAAACAGGATGAGGACAAAGATGAGAAACCTGGCCAGCAGGGTTTATGGGGATTTTCCACTACAGGATTTAGACTTGATTGATTATCTAGTAACTATTGGGCTTCATCAAAAGTAATGGAATCATGTGCGTGTTTGCTAAGCAGTACTTAGCAATAGTACTAAGGACAGTTCTAAGCAATACTTCATTTCTTTACAACCTCAGGTGCTCTCTAAGATTGAGATAGCCTATTTCCAATTCATAAGGAGATGGTTTGGACGTACTGCAGTCCGTATCCCCTTCTTATGTATATTGTGCCGGCTGGGTTTAATGTCCCGTAATGTATGGCATGACTTTATATCAAAGTAATTAACTGTAATTGGGGGGAAGGTCACATTATGACCCTGTCCTCTTGTCATACACCCACCACTCAAGGGACTTCAGTCTGATTAAGCAGTCACCTAGCCTGAATAAGTAACTCAATGAAAGGGAAAGAAAACAAAAAAACTCCTCTTTAATGCTCTAATCACTTGTCTCAATTTCTTTTTTTTCCTCACGCCCCTTCTCTCCTAAAGCACGGTCAGTGGCATTTGTGGAATGAGTGCTAATTCAATTTAACACAATGCAAAGTGACACCCAGTGACAAAATTAACATGAGAACACTATTCCACCTATTCCACCTCCCTTGGTTGTGGACTATAAAGCCACCATATCACATTTCATGTATTTTCACAGTCCTTTGTCTTTCTTTTATGGCTACTTCATTATTTTTTATTTTGTATCTCAGAGGGTGATAATGTCTGAGTGAAAAAAGAACAGAGCATTCGGTTACAAAGATTAACTGCTGCTTTCTTGCATAGTGAAATGCAGCACTGTTGGAAAAGAAACTGTATAAACCTGCATATTAACCCTTTACATGAAGGGTTTTTGAGAGCTGGCCTCTAAGTAAAAACTCAGCATGACAACAGTTCCAAGACATCTTTGTTAAGGCATAACCTTTAGAGGAGGAGATTACTATACATCATAGATGCTAAATTTTATTTTGGAAAAAGGGCAGGTGAGCAATGGGCTGAAAATGTTTAGTGGACATTGACTATTTCATGTTAGAAATAGCCATTCGATTCTACGAATTTATATCTTTGAGTTGTTGTAATGTTAGTCCAAAATTGTTTCTTAAAAATAATTTAAAAAGATATAATATTTACATCTCCCTGGAGCTATTTGAAGGTACATTCCTTTCATTCTTGTCATAGTGAAAAATATATGGTTTATTTAGGTAATATCATTGATGTTAGTCCGCACTATACTGAGCAGACTACATCAACCCAGATGGATGCACAAGATTTCTTATGGCTCGGAAAAAAAACTGCGCAAGATTTTGCAACTGATGAATAAAAAATACTGCAGGGCAAAACAAATTCAATCTGGAGTTTGAGTTGAGCTCTTAAATTCATGGAAGGATGCAAGCTAAAAAACAGGCTCCCAATTATATCAGCTACATTTATCTCTTGCAGAGAAAAGCCAACAGAGAGATACAGCTCCTGCCAGCTTCAGACTGTCAGTCACGGATGGATTATTACCAATCATCATTAACAATCTGCATTCAGTTTTACAGCTTTTATACAATTTATAAAATTTCCAAAAGGCCCTTGATCAGGAATATGTTTAGTGTACAAGGGTTTACTCCTAATTCCTTAATATCAAAGATTTAAGGAAACCACCAAGACATTTGAAACAGCCTATCTTCTTCTGGCACAGAGCAGCGGTCATTGACAGTGTTCAATCCCTCCCTGCTATTCCTCATTCCTCCACATAGTGTCACTGTGTCTGGACTGTGTGGAGGTGTTCAAACCAGGATCAGTCACATAATGTTCACCCAGTCCAAGATATAAAATCAGAGCAGATTATTTATGGTTCATTATTTTAGATAAAATCAACATGGTGAGCTCTACACAGAAAAATATCCATTTCACAATGAATACAGCCAGACTGGTGACAAATTAAAGAAAAAACTAATAAATGACTTGAGAAAAAAGGATGACAGCGCTCCCATCGGTAGGGCACAAGGGGTCACTGAATGGTTTGATGAGTATGAAAATGATGTGAATCATGTGCTGTGGCATCTGCAGTCGCTAGATCTCAACCCAACTCAGCATTTACTGGACTTTTGAAGAAACTCGTTAGACAGCGCTCTCCAGCACCATCATCAAAACATCAAATGAAAGAATATCTTCTGGAAGAACAGAGTTCATCCCTCCAGTAGAATCCAGAGACTTGGAGAATCAATGCCAAGATGCAATGAAGCTGTTCTTGTAGCTTGTGGTGGCCCAACACCTAATTATGTTCAGTGTAAAGCAGAGTGCATCAGTCTGAATGTTGTTTTTGAGATGATCTGTATGATGCACGTGTAAATCAAATTTATTTTAAGACTTTCTCTGTGGATACTTCAGCATGCTGTGCACAAGATAAAAACATGCTACAGTGTCTCTAAATTATGTATTCACGTATAACAAGCACGGTGCTGCAATGTAGATCTTCACACTCACATAATTCATAATTTAAACACTAATAGATGTCCTTATTCCCCAAAGTTAAGCTTCTCTTTAAATTATTCTATATACATATAAAAAATAAGGGCTCCATAATTGGTGCAAGGATGCCCCTGAATCCTCTTTTTTTCTGCATGATGATGTGTTGGCTCAATATATTGACACTGATGAATTTGTCTCAGTTAAAGCTATACCAGCCTGCACAGATAGACTGTTTAATAATTTACACATTTTCCATTGCAAACATACCTTGCCTCTTCATGCACTCACCAGTTCTGCTATTAAATTCTGGCCTCCAGCTCTGCTCTTTGTGCAATACCAAATGTAAAACAGGCATTTGGTTGAACAGTTAAATATTTTAGATATTACAATACAGCAGTGCACCTTAAGAGCAGCTTCAGCTACAACTTGTGCATGTTGCTAAACTATTCAGTACTGAGGACAAAGTGTAACTCATTTGTACAATATTTGAATGAATATCTCAACACAAATTCAATTCACCCACTCTCAAACGCTAAACTCTCCATTATGCCCTTGTAGTGACATGTTTATTGTGGTTATCCTCTGAATTCTTTTTGTTCTGAGTCACTTGTATAGTGCAGTTCATCCTGGAGCCATAAGCTCTGACAAGAGGATTAATCAGGGCTAATGAAGCTAAGGAGGAGGTGAGAGAAAGCGAAAAGGGATGGAGCCAAAGGGGTAGTCAAGGGGAGAGTGAATGTGGGGATGGGGGAGTCTAAGGGTAGCTGGAGGAAAAAGAATACTAGAGCCAAGGGAGGAGAGAGGATTAAGAAAATGACACTTCCTCCTCATCTCCCCTCTCCATGCAAGAAAGAATGAATACCTTTCTCCTCAATTATGACCACTGAAATGATCATTTCTTCACCTGATGGCCGTGGCCTGATTCACACTATCGTCTGTGGGCTGCAGTGGACGAGTAGTTGGTTTGAACTGAAGCATTTTGCAAGCCTACACTGACCCAAGATACTGCCATCCTGTCTGAACTGTCTCAGCAGAATGGGCAAATCAATTATTTACGTCATGTACCGTATATCACTTTTACAATCTCTATTATTTGTACAGATTTAAGCCACAGTTTACCTGCTGCATGCAAGGCACACTTATTTTTCAGTCTGCAAGAAGAATACCATGAATAGCACATACCCACAGTGAGCACAGAATATACAGCTCAATTTATTTCACTTGGAAGTGCTTGCATTGATGAATATTAAATCAGACTAAGAACATAAATAGCACTGCACTATTTGGATAAAGCATTTTCATCCTGCAGTTCACCTCAGCAGGATAATCCACAGTTTGATACTTCTAATGGATCGCCTATTAACAGACCAATAAAGACCCTGTTAAGTTGTGTTACCCACACCACTTTATCCTTACGCAAATGGGTCTACACTATACACAAGTTTCTTTCAAGCACTTGTAATAATGAATGTGCCAAGAAGCTTTATTAATGTGTGATTAATGTGAGCTGGTACAGTCGACTGAATGGATTTCTGTGCAGGATGAACAGCCCAGGCAATAAGGAGGAAGGGGCTCAGCTTTGATCAATAAAAGTGTAACCTTAGGAGGGGAAATAATTACACATGCTCTGGAACTGAACCACTGGGAGCCACGAGGGGCTGATCTATACGCAGGATCCATGTAGAGCTGCAGCCCAAGGAACTGAATTTTTACAATTAGGATCACCAACACTTCATGATCACTGCTGAGACTGGCCCCTCTACCTCATGAGCGAGTGTCAGCATGGCTAAGGGGTCTTATCCCTCAGCCAACTCCCAAGCTCTTCATTATCGTGACCTCCCTCCTTGACATTCCATAATCCACCGTTATTGGCTCCTCAGCTGGTTTGAGGCTAGGAAAAGAAAAGGTATCACCCAGTCATCTCGCAGCAGCAAGCAGGTTATGTGCAGGAACAAAGGGGGGTTGCAGTCATAAATCTCCCAAACTCAATGCAGGAAGTACACGGAGAGCCTTGATAGCTTCCTCTGCTGCTCCTCCCCCACTTGTCATCATCTCCATATTTTTTTCTCTCTCTTTGATATCGCTCTCATCGCTCCTCCTCTGTTATATCAAGTCTACCTTAAGTTTTCTCTATGCCCAAGAGCACCTCAATGTCAAGTTTCCATCTATCTGTCTCTGCCTCTACACCTTATGTCCTCTCATGTGCACACACTTCCCAATCATCGATCACACAATTCCCTATCGCAGTAACTGAACAGAATTTTAAAATAGGGGGGATAAATGAGCCCATGGACTCCATTCTGCTGCTAAGCTTTATGAATTCATTTTTAAGTTCAATTCATTTGAACTTTGACTCATGAGCAAACCACGCTGTTCATTACCATAGTTGATGTGATGGTAATGTAGCCAAGCTGAGGTCACTCCACTTTCAATGAGGTTTTTCAGGAGGCATCATTTTCTGTACGTTAAGAACTGCTGTACAGAATTCGATGGAAGTGACACCAAGCTTGATTTGTAGGTTACTTCTGAGGAGAAATTATGGTTTAAAATGGCCCCTTTCCCCCTTTTGCCTCTACCTAACTGCTTTTCCTTTATACTTGGACCCTTTAACTTCATCCTTTTCCCTCTTCTCTTGTATGACTTTGTTAATTTCTTCCTCATCTGCTCTTTCTTTTGTCTTTCTCTGTGTGTCTTTTCCAAAGACTCTTTTCTCTGCTTCTACTTTATATCCCTCTCAAACCCTTAGGGCTCTTTTTCACCTGCAGTTTTAGAGCAGTTGATTATACCACACTCCTCTCCATCATAGCTCTTTCCCTGTCTGCAACCCCAACACGCAAACACACAGACTCTCATCTCTCTTTTCCTACCTCTCACTATACCACTGCACTTGACTTTTCTGAATATATTTCTCTGCCTTTGCAGCAGTGGAAATGGAACCATGTGGCAATTATAGACACATATACACATAGAGGGATGCTTAACGGTCTCTACAAAAAGGAATAAACACACACACTCTGAAAAAGGACAAATCCTGAGAGAGAAAGTGGTACAATCTCTGTGTGGAAGTGAGAAGAGAGGAGCATTAAAGAGAGAGTACATGCATATTCACATCTTTTCTATCCCCTCTCTCACCCACTCTGCCTCTCTTTCTCTCTCTCTCTCTCTCCCTCACACAAACACATGCATGCACAGACCCCCCTCTCACACGGGAGTAGATAGAGAGTGGTGAGGAGCGGAAGGAGCTGGGTGGCAGGAGAGAGGATGGAGGGCTGTTACTGATTGAACAAAGCCAGGAAAGGAGTGCGCAGTCCTGGGGAGAAGAACAGCTGTGAAATGCCTCGAAGGGAGCCTGCCAGCTACTCCTGCAGAGACCTGAAGGTAAGCCTTGTGCACTGTTGATTAGGAAAAAAGCAGAGGAAGAAACGGAGGGAGAACGGCAAAAGAGGAGAGAGAAGGTTTTAAAGCCGCTGATGCACTGTGCGACTGTGGCTCCATGTCCAAGCTGGCTCTGCTCAGATTGTCTGTGGAGGGCATTGCATGCTGTGATTGAATTATGTGTTTCACTGCACAGCTACACATCCCACCTGGAGTGGGTTGTTTAATAAAAAGTGTGAATTACTTAAGAAAGAGATCAAAAATCACAAGTGTCAGATAGCTAGAAACAAAGACACAAGAACAGACAGCAAGAGACACTTCAAGCGCAAGAGAGCAGGAACTCTCATCTCTCATCTCTCATCTTATGTCATCGCAGAGCTACATAGATCATCACCATGCATCTCCTTGCCCTCATAGCAGAGGCAGGGTAATCAAAAAACCAGTGGATTTCTCTGACGCAAGCAGAGAAAAGCCTGTTAACGCTCCTGCTGTTTGTACCCACTCGTACTGTAGTTCTGTCAGTGCAATGCAGGAGTTTTACAAGCGCAGCAGCAGCAGTAGCAGTAGAAGGGGCAAACCTGGAGTGAATGTTCATTTATGTGTGTGTGTGTGTGTGTGTGTGTGTGTGCGTGTGTGTGTGTGTGTGTGTGCGTGCGGAGGAGGGGGTCTTGTACCACTGCCACATTCGCACAGCATGTTACAGCTCTACAAGCTTTTATTCATACAATAAAGCAGGAGATAAAGCACCAGGGGTAGGGATAGCTCTTGGCAGTGTTTTCATGAATATTATAGGCTACACCAAAAGAACTGAGAGAAAATCATGTATATTGATTCCCTGGAAAGAGTCCCTGGGCTGAGGATTAAGGCTGCTCGCTTTAATGTCTGGTGCACACCCCCTTTTTTCTCCCCATCTGTAGCTTCAGTTCATTGCACTCTGCAGGGCACATATCTCAAGAGTAGTTGCCATAAAATGTTGATGTCACATTAACTGGGCACAGTTTTCCCAAAGCTCCTGTCCTTGCTGGTATTGTCATCTTCAGAGAATGTGAAGACAGCATCAAGGCAGTGTGTGGATTCAATCATCATTTTTTAATATCTATTCTTATGAGTGGAGGGATAAGTAAGTGTTTTCATCATTAAGTACATTTTTACATACAGCACATTCTCAACGCAAGCTCCTTGGAGCAGAAGGAATCAGAAAGCCGGACTGACACAGTGATTTCTTAATAATGACTTTACAACAAAACCTGCCTATCTGCCACACTTCAAGCTACTTTTATCACTTTTTCACCTACCATGACCCTTCTCACAGCTGGTTGAACCATGATTGGCTATTTAATAAGAATGTGTGCATGTGTGTGTGTGCATGTGTGTGTGTGCATGTGTGTGTTCGGGGGAGGGGGGCTGCTAAAATTTAATGGTTTTTGATGGATGGCCTTTTGACCTTATTATCAGCGCTATCATGTAGCTGCAACTCAGTGCTGTGGACCTCACTCCCCTCCTACTTGGTTATTATCCACGTCCTGATTTCCCTAACAAGAGGACAAAAGAGGTCAAAGGGTAGACGTAATGCTCAGCAGGATCTTAGGAGACTCTCAACAGAGTAGACACTGTGAATAATTAATTGGATCTGTTTATTTAGTCAATACTGTGTGTCTCAAAGGGACGTGGGGAAAGCTCCGCTCCTCAAGCAGATCCACATTCTCTAATACCGCAGCGCCACATTTGTGTCAAGAGCTTAGCCAGGCGTGAAGACTTTTTTCTGTATTTAGTGCTGGGGAAATGTGTGTGCAAGCTGGAGCACTGCATAGAAATACAGTATATTATTTTTGGGGCTGTTGATAGACCTACATGGAGAAGCTTTATTTATGCAAAACTACTGTATTAGTTGTCATGTATTTATTCTCCTTGAGCTCTAGTTTGCACACTTCACTCTTTGAAAAATAACTTTGTCTATTATTTAAAAGTCATAGGCTTTATGAGCTGTATATGAATACAATCCAGTGTCTTGACATATCTGTGAAACGAATAAGCAGCATGAAATGTCTTATACAATCTTGTCACCCCCAAAGAAAATCAGTCTGTTTATGCCCTCATAAATCTGTAACTAATGCAAATTAAAGCCCCTGTGTCCACTGTGTTTCAAAGTGTCACCTACGATCCTTAAGTACCAGATTTATGATACGGCCCACTCACTGAATCGGCAGCAACTTCTCGATGCATGTATTTCTCTTACGCGCCTGTCACACATAAAGGTGATACACTGCATGGAGCGGATGCTTCAGCCTACATGCAGCACAAACAAACCTTCACCTTTTTTTGGTGTAGAGAGATAGCTGTTTCAGGGATCACCTCTTTGTACTCTGTTTCCTCAACCACACCTGTACAAACATCAAAATACAACAAATGGAAATGAAAACATTCATTCACACACACACATCCAGAATCTCCTGACATGGACACAGGTAAGGGTTAAAAATACACTTTGCCTGCTCTAGGGAATTTGATAGCACTGGGTTCTACAGCTGTCAAATTTTCTGAAAATAAGTAAAAATGGCTGCTTGTGTCAGGTCTCCCTGCCCTTAGCATCTGTCATTGAGCTCATCTGCAACCCTGTTCATACCGTTCAGGTGGTAGCTCTGAAGGAATAACATTTTTTAGCAAAACTACCTGGTTACCAGTAAGTGTATCCACTGTAATCTGTCACAACAGTGAAAATGCATTCAAGTAAACCCTTGTCCAGGTTAACCGGCTCCAAGGAATCTTCATAATGGCTTGTGTTCTTATCTGTTAGCAGTAGGTAATGTGGAATGAAATGGAAGTTTTATAATGTCTCCTGCTCCTGGGTAAGCTGTTGGGGATAAACCAACCGTTATCTGGAGTTACTTTAATACTAGGGTGTTTCCTCTTTCTATTCATGAGGATTCCTTTGTTGAGAGTGACAGACGATGGCAGAGATGCATTGTCTGTCTCGTCTCCAGCTGATAAGCATACAGGTCAGGCCGGTTTAAGTAAATCACATGTGAGTTCATATTTACAGCGTTAGAGGATTCCTGCATTTTATGGTGCACGTTGTTGTTGATGTCACGTATCATACATGGTGGTGGGTTTGGATATTGTTTAGTTACTCATATGATTTAAATACAAAAACACTGCTACCATAGTCACTAATTGGCCGGTAGATTTCTGACATCGATGCACAGACACAGTGATTCATATGAGGCATGGGCAATTTTTCTCAACGTTCAATGCAAATAGATCACATCTAATACATGGACAAATTGATGTATTTGAAAAAAAAGTTTCATATCACTGCAGTATTATGAAGATGTAGGAAGTGAATATATTCAGATCTACTCTACATCTGGAGGGTTTTTTGTTTTTTTTTTTACAGGTTTTACATAAGCATCTATGAAGCGCAGAACATCCATCACCCAGGGGAAGCACATCCCTGTACATTTGCAGCTCATTAACACAGATGGAAAAGAGAAATACTGTAGGATTAATAAGGCCTGAGTTGCAAAATGGAATTTTTATTTGAAATAGTCTTCTGGGTGAGCGTGTGTGTGTGTGTTTGCTTTGTTTTGTCGTAACTGATCGCGGAGCATTGTTCTTCAACACCAACTTGCTTCACATCTGCACAGCTAAGACTCATTCACACCATGTCATCTGCTGTCAGCAGTGGAGGTTTAAGTTCGTCACTGAAGGACACCTTGTCAGATAATGCACCAAGCAGAGGGTGTATTATTCAGCTGCTTTGCCAAACAAGCTTGTCTAAATATTTTTAACATGCAACTGCAGGGTCATAATCTCATTTTATTCCAACTCTGTATGTGCTGACTATAGAGAAGGAGGCTCCTCAAAGGGACAAGCACGGGGACACAGTGAAGCATGTCAGGAATTCCAATCAAGATCATTTGACCTTTGGCTCTTCCAGCATTCAGCATGTCCTGCCTAGCTATGCAACCCAGCCCCACCCCACTCATGGCTTCCCATTCTCCCTCCTTCCAACCTCCCTTGCTCCCCTGTCCTCTACAGTGAGGTGAGGCAGATGATTAATGAACCACATGCAGTATAGTAGGATCAAATTGATGCAGAGGATTTGTATAAGGTGATCTGATTTATATGCAATTGCCAAATTACTTTTTTACTATATTATTGTGAAATGATACTATGTTCAATGCTAGACACAGATTCTTGTACTTTTTGTATTATACTCCACATATCGCCCTCTCATTCCAGTTGTTCTTTTGCTTGGCCATCATTCTTCCCTTTTAAGACAGAGCAATGGCATAGGGAATCTGGGATCTAAAGCTGTAAATCACTGCAAGCGCCTGACAGAAACGCCTGATAAGAAAAAGAAACAGGGTGTTGGGGAGCATGCCCACCCAGCCTATAACATCTCATCAGTCTCTCCATCATGTCTCTCACGCTCCAGGCCAGCATGGTTGAAGAGGATGTTATTTGGCTCCAGGAGGTGTTGGGTTTTAATCTCATCCACTCCCACTTCAGCAGCAATGTAAAAAAAAGAACATATTCATTTTAGTGAAAGAATAAGGCAGATTTGAAACATGCAGCGACACACTAGCTGTTCTTGGTTTGAACAACTGTACTTTTTTTTCCAAAGGATGTGTGCAAAATTTACTGTAAGGAGGAGACTGAATGGGTCCGAGAGAGGGCTATGTGTGTTTGTGTTTGTGTAAGAAAGAGAGAGAGAGAGGGACAGAACGAGAGAGAGGGGAACAGAAAGGGAGAGAGTTGGAAGTATCATTAGGGAAATTGTTTCTCGAGTGTGAGTTAAACGTCTCAAAGCAGCAGTGTCACTCCGGAGAAGGTCATCCATGAGAAGGACACAACTGGATACACTCAGCTCACTATCGGGCATAATGGGAAAATGGGAGGGAGGGAGGGATGGTATGAACTTTGTGTTTGTGTGTGTGAGTGTGTCTGTTTCTGTGTGTGTGTTTGCTGGGCCTGGAGCCAAACTAGCTGGGGCCATTTTTAGTCATTTGACCTGCCCGACCTCAAAGTGTCATAAGTGAGCAGAGATAAGGATGAAGCCATGTTATTTTATGGGCCAATCTTAGCCTGGGACATAATCATGAAAGGTCCTGGAACCAGGACTCTTTGCTTTCACTCAAGGGGGCGGAGTGGAAGATGGTGGGTAATCAAGGAAATAAAAAGTTGTAATGCTTCCATGGCTAGTGAAGAGAGATGATAGATAAGCTGAAACAACTCCACCAGTGTAGATATCTATCTGATGATTCAGTACCTATGCTATAGTTGCTTTTTCAATACTCCTGAAAGCTTAGCTCTGCTGCAAATTTGTCGCTCTTTTTCCAATTTCTTCCTCCTTTTCTCTCCCTCCTCTTTATTTTATGCCTATTTTTCTCTGCCTCTCCAGCGTCAGCATTGTATTTGATGAACCAACAGAAAAATGCAAGCTATGACCTCAAAAGCTATGGATGAGTGCCCACTAATTGACACATTTGTATTGTAAACTAAGGGGCGCTGCTAACTTTGCAACATCTTTCGGCCATTTGCAACCCTGTCATGCTCAGCAGCAGGGTTACAAACCAAAAGAGAAAGAAATAAAAACATAAGCACTATTTTAAGGTGAGAGCCTTGAAGGGTTACTGAAATGCAAATATGCTAGATATATATTTAAAAATATAACTGCAACTTTTTTACTCATTGTCAGCATTAATAGCATAAGCACATCTGTGAAAATTTCGAGCAGGAAACAATGTTTCCCCACAGACTAGAAAAGCTAAACTGATCACCTCCGTATGTTGGGAAATAAAAAAGGTAATTCAGAGTGAAACAGTTGACAATTATTTTGATAGAGCAAGAACTTTTATTCAGGTACTAATCCTTTGCAGGATTTTTATCGGGGCAGTGATTAGTATTGATAAAAACTCTCTTGGCCCACCTCAAGGCAGCTCTTACCTTTCAGAGCTGCACACAGAGCTGACAACACAAGTTTCTGATGATCTGAAATTGTAGAAAATTAAATCCCAGGAGCAAGGGCTATTAACTACAATAGCGACATATACACAGCCAAGGGGAAAATTATGGATTTTGCCACAGGTTAGAAGGATTATTATTGTTTACAGCATGCACTGTCAGCAAATAAGGAAAATATAGGTTCTGCAGATATCCCTTAGGAAGCAGGTTTCCTGGTTTACTAGTGCCCCTTGGCTTTAAGCACAACAGATGAGTGTTCTTGTTATCAGGACACAAACACAATTCAGCCAAAGCATCCTGTCACTCTCCCAGTAACAAGATAAATGCTTGTTACCCTCTTAAAGTGCTAAGATAAAACACCCCAGCTGGTATCCATGTTCAAACACCTCTCATTTGGGCTTGTTGAGTCTGCTGCTGTGAACAGACACTGCAATCACAGCCTCACTGGAAATGCACACAGGTCTGGAGTTCATAAATCTCCAGGGAGTCATGTTTAATTCATAAGAGAACCTAAAATGAGTCAGAAAGTGAGACCTTGCAACCCCTTTAACGTATTCAGAGAGGTTTTCCAGAAGCTTTGTGTGTGTCCTGCACCGCTGCCGTCTGTCTGTCTGTCTGTCTGTCTGTCTTTCTGTCTGTCTGTCTGTCTGTCTGTCTATCTGTCTATCTGTCTTTCTGTCTGTCTGTCGTTCTGTCTGTCCGTCTGTCTGTCTGTCTGTCTATCTGTCTGTCTGTCTGTCTGTCCGTCTTTTCCCTGCTCAGATGCCTGTCACGTCTCTCTGCCCTTTGCTTAGGACCATCAATGTCAACACTACATTCCTGTGTGGATCTGATTTGTGACGTGGTCCTCTCACTTCTCTGTGCTTGCCTCTGCTTTCCCTCTCCTTGCTTGTCAGCGATCAAATAGAGTAACATCAAAGATGGATGACAAAGAAATGTCAAATGTTGTCAAGGCCGAGAGCCAATGGCAAAAGTAATTTACCCATGTTCTTTTGCTTGGTTGGTCATAAGGCTCTATGTTTCTCTTGTTCTTTTAGTAAATTAAAAGTAGTTGATTTTCAAACAGCACCATGGGGATCTATAAATTAACTGCCTTTTGTGGAGCTCCAAAGGTGTTGTAAGATTGCTGCCAAAACTAGGGCTTTTATCAGAAGTTCCCCCACATACTCACACCCCCTTATCCCTATATAACTATAGCAGTGGCTGTAATTAAAGCCCACATCATTCAGGAGACATCGAAACTGTTCCTTTTCCACTCCTGTCTCTTTAGACCTCTCATAACAGATGTTTAAAAATACCTGTTTAGACATACAACTCAGGAGCAGAGAAATACTCTTTAGAACTCACATCACATATATTGTACACTGTCAGAATATCACCTGGTTGTTCTAGTGAAGCTAAAAATAACCAAAAAGATAATATGTATGGTCATTTTACATTTGACTGAATGTAAAGTAAAAGAGGCGACTCAATCTCCTATGAAAGTATTTATTTCTCTGTCTCTAGCTCATCAAGAAAGCAATCGCTGCCTCTTATTTGAAGGATGATGTGGTCATGGTGGAGCAGTGTATGACAGCAGTGTTTTTGTATGTAGAGTGTTATAGGTCTACAGCTGTGTGTGCATGTATTTGTCTGCATGTGGGCACATGTAACTGAAGCCACTGGCGAGGTTGGCAGTGACCAGCCTGCTCTTTAGGAAATGACAGCGTTAAAAACACTACAGCTGAGCCTGCTCCTTTGAACAGGCAAATTAGCCAACGGTGGTCACTTGGTCATCTCCCATGTGATGTTAACAGCTAACCTCTTAATTCATTCTTCCATCTGTGACAATGTAGCACCTTTATCATCCTGTTTTGTTTTATTTGTATTTACTATATTGGGGGCATACACAGATATTTTTTTTCTCTCTAATGATTAATCATAGCAGAGCTGTCCTTTTTATGCCGTCTTCCCCATAAACAAAATATGGTCAGTTGCAGTACTGTAGTTAGTTTGAACTTCAAATCTAAGTTAAAATATAACATTTATGTGTTAATATTTATTTCAGTATGTGTGTATTTTTATGACATATAAATGCATCTTCTGGTCATTACTGGTTTTTCAACCACAACAGATTTTTTTTTTTTTTTTCAAATCAGTAACAGATAAGACTTGACAAATATGTTGAATAATGGGACAAGGAACTTAGCATACTAGTTAGCTTATTAGCACGAAACACAAAGAGGCCGATGGAAATGTCAGTAGTTTTGAGAGTCATGAAAATTAAAATTAAGCATTGGATAGCAGTTAAACCTAATGACAGTAGTATACGAAAGGACAGGGGATCACATATAATAACCATCTGGGGACCGTGAATGTGTGAACCAAATTTCATGGCAATCTGTAAAATAAATGTTGATATAAAGTATTACAATTACAAACAAACAAAAAGAAACAAAAATATCAACCTCCTGATGGTTCAACAGAAAACAGGAATCATCAAAGTTAGGATCATTTCAGAACTACGAATGCCTGCAGAAAATATCCTATTAATCCATCAGGTAGATGATAACATATTTCCCTGTACTGTATATTAAAAAAATATAATTACAGAAGGTTGATTTATGATATAACACCACCATTGAGTTGAATTGAATTCATATTGACTTTATGTACAGTAAAATCATGAAAGTTTGATGACATCTAGCAATGGTCCCTCTCATACCAAGTGCATAGTGCATAATTTGGGCTGTTATCCAGATTATGCACTATTTGGATAATAGTCGGTATTTGTCTGTACTAGTTAGAATTTAGTCATAATATGGGCTTTGAGAGAAATAAAGTCCTTGCTTTTGACTGACATCAACATCACGGATGTGAAGAACTGTGTGTTAGCTCCAGATACCATTAATCTTCAGATTTAATTGCCTTGCATATGATTATAATTCATATGCTAATGATTTCATACATTCTGTTGAATTTCCTAATTCACTAAAAAAGAACAGAAACACATGTCAGTGTAGATGTGGAGTTCTACTAGGAGAGAATGGCATTTTTCATTCAGCAGATGCTTATTTTCCAAAATTAAAGTTTTCCTTTATTGTCAGATCAGATGATAATAGTACATTCTCTTCCTTATTTTTTGGTTAAATCATTCACATATAACACTGCCTCTTGAGTTTAAATGTGAAATGCCATGATCAGTGACCGCCTTTTCTCCTCTTTTGCTGGGTATGCCCTGAATTACAAAAACCACACAAAGACAAACCACACAAACTATATAGACAAAATACTAGAACCAATACAAATGCAAACATCTTACTCTGCTGAAGATCTGACCTTTCAAAGCTTTTAGTTCAATCTGCCCTCATGGGTTTCTGTTCGTTCTAATTACACCAGCTGGCAAATATTGACATATTGACAAATTGAAACAATTTAAATGACAGGTAAAAAATATTGTGCCTGGGGGGGTTGCACTATACATCAACACAACATTGTTAGTGTAGAAATAATGTATGTACTTTTCAAAGCGGATTTTTAATCTAGACAGCTGAGGTTTGATAGGTTGAAAGGCCTAAAGGATGAGGATTGTACAATATGGTCTGAGGGCACTGTAGCTTTGACCTTTTTTTTCTCTCCGTTGTGTTGTTTGATTTTAATGTTAAATGATGTGAAACTCATTCTGCTGCTCCAAATGCCAACAAAATACCCACAATATTTTGATATGTATATTTTTTAAAGCTTTTCTTATGTCCTGTAGGTGTTGAGCTTCAGCTGAGAATGGCAGGAGATTCTCGAGTCCTCATGGACCACAACATGGAGATAGGAGTCACACCTGCACAGGTAAACTGCAAGCTGTTAACTGCACAGCCCCCGATGCTGTTCTGATTCCTACTGTCTTTCCACAACTGGAAAAAGGTATAAGACATGACAGACAATATGTGAGATAAAGGTGGTGTCGTGTTGCAGGCTCATGGAGAAAGCAAATGAAGAAAAAAGTGATGGACAAGACATAGAGAGATGGGAATTATTCGAAGGGATGGAGCTACTGTATGTGCGTGAGAGAGAATACAAGACTGGCTTTCAGGAATGATGGGAATAAAAGGGGTAAAATAGCTACTAGATATACAGTAGATATAGTGTACACATTCTTTACAGATTAAATCTGCAGCACAGATTATAGATCAAGCCCCACAAAGAATAACAAAACCTATTTCTCTACTTCAGGTAAGTATATAGTTCAGTTTACTTGGAAGTGGAGAAGGAGATAAAGACACCCCACTCACTCCCAGTAACGGTTGTTGGAGTTGTACTAGTGATCTTTCCTGATTCTACGCTTATTGGAACTTGTACTGTCAAGCCAAGCGCAACCAGAAAGGCTCATTGAGAGAAAACCCCCACCACGTACTACTGCCACACAGGGAGAACTAATGAATTTGTTTATGGACGATCACCCCCAGGGACTGCCTTGACTACTGAAGCCAAAGATTGGACAGCACTGCTTGTGACAGCTTTATCTATCTCTAAGTAAGCCCCAGCCAAGAGTTTGGAAATGAATAGTCCTATTATGGCTGTCTTTCATTTACAAATGGTGAAGTACTGATTAAGAACAGTTTTAAACTATGTACATTAACTGATCTTGTGAGTGTAAAGTTTGACTCTAAAAAATGGTGGATTGACTGTTCTGGTTATATTTGATCCAGTATAGTTCCTAATATTACGGTACAGTTGGTAATAAGGGAACCCACTGACATTTAGTGAGCGTATTGTCATCAAGACACTAATTGCAATGTGGGTCAATAAGCATTGTCTTTCAATTCTTCTTTGTCAAAATGCTCCTTAAACAGGGATCAATTCAAATCGATATCTGAAAACTCAATGCACGCAGGCCTGACTGAATATGCATGTACACAGGACAGCCCCCGACATCTCAATGAAAATATCCTTAATAAACCTGTCTGGCAGATTTTATCTAAGCTCTACAATCGAAGGCACTGCAAGGATATTATAGTGCCTTAGATTATGTCCTTCTCTGTCTGAGCTGTGAGAGCGATCGTCTTTGTGATAAAGCAGAGGAGTACTCAGTGTAAGCACAATAGAACGTAACTTCCCGGGTGATGTGAGCATGACTCTAGAGAGAGAGGGATCACAAGTGTCTGATTAGTAGTAAGGGATTCAGAGGGCACAGTAGCTGTTGTCTTGCTTCAACACGGTACATTTCAATTATCAGCTCAGATTGGAAAGTGTCAGTGCGCTGCCAACGTGGCCTTGGTCTCTATGAAAGGTGCCTTACGGCATCGTCCTTCTGTATGTGTGTGTCTTTCCGTCATGAATGGATGCATGTGTCTGTCAAAGAGGAGGACCTGGCAAATTAACAAATTCTATGCAGCACCTGCAGAAACACATTGACAGGCTATGTGTCTTTGTTTTTCATGACCCTAAATGCTCCATGTACAACAGTCAGTATAATATTGGAATTCTGTGTGCTTATACATAGTAAAACTTATGTGCCAAAGCATTTGCCACTCTTTTAAAGGATGCCATAAAGGTCTGTCTAGGGAAGGATGGTAGATCTGCTCCTATCCAGGCATGCCAATGTCCCATAGGGTACATGGGGAGGGAACACAGGGGACAAGGATAGAGACAGGGCACAGCTGTGGAGCCAGATCACCTCGCTGGAGCTGGGCCAACATAAACAAAGACCTGGGTGTCCTTGTGTTCTTGTTATGTCCTTACTCCCCGTTTCTCTTTCTCCCTGTATAGACACACATACACTGACACCTACAATGTCAATGTAGAGTAGCACAGAGCAGTGACTTTATAACAGCTCATAATTTTATCAGCCTTCCCACCTGCAGCACAGAATAGTGTGCTTTTGCAAAGGCTAAAAGAAAATCACATTAAACAGGTTAACACCTACATCCTCCACAAACTCAGTATAGCTAAGAGATCTGTGAGGCTAAAGTAAAGTACACCCTTGTAGAGAAAAATCTAAACTGACACTATTTTCTTGCACTCTTCCCCTCTTTCTTTCTTTTCTTGCTCATAAGCTTTCACTTCTTTATCCTTATTTTACCTCTCTCCCTCGGTATCTTTCCTGTTCCACATAGGTGAAGAAGCTTCCCAAACACTTGCGGGAGGCTCAGATCTCGACAGAGCGAACCCACTTGATTTCTGACCCAGCAAAGAAGCCACGTCAGCGATATGTGCAGAAGGATGGCAAGTGCAATGTCCATCACGGAAATGTGCAAGAGACCTACCGTTACCTCAGTGACTTGTTCACTACGCTGGTGGACCTACGCTGGCGTCTTAGTCTCTTCATTTTCACTTTGGTCTATGTTGTCAACTGGCTTTTCTTTGGCTTTCTGTGGTGGCTGATAGCACTCATCCGTGGGGATCTGGTGCATGCTGATGAGGAGGGCTGGACTCCATGTGTGGAGAACCTCAACAGTTTTGTCTCAGCCTTCCTGTTCTCCATTGAAACAGAGACCACAATTGGGTATGGTTATCGTGTGATCACAGAAAAATGCCCTGAAGGTATCATACTTCTTTTGGTCCAGGCCATTTTGGGCTCCATTGTTAACGCCATGATGGTTGGCTGCATGTTTGTCAAGATCTCACAGCCAAAGAACCGCGCCGAGACCCTCATGTTCTCACACAACGCTGTTATATCTGTGCGAGACAACAAGATGTGCCTGATGTTTCGGGTGGGGGACCTGAGGAACTCTCACATCGTTGAGGCATCAATCCGAGCGAAGCTGATCCGCTCGCAGCAGACCAAGGAGGGGGAGTTCATCCCGCTCAACCAGACTGACATCAACATCGGCTTTGACACGGGAGACGACCGGCTGTTCCTGGTTTCGCCGCTCATCATCTCTCATGAGATCAACGAGAAGAGTCCCTTCTGGGAGATGTCACTGGCGCAGATGGAGAAGGAGGAGTTCGAGATCGTGGTTATCCTTGAGGGAATGGTGGAGGCCACAGGTATGAAAGGGGATGTAGTCGGAGTGGGGGGGTCGGGCGGGTTATGGGAAGGGATAAATTCAAAGAGTAGGAGAAAGGTGAGACAGGAAGCCACAGGAAGAGGAAGATGGATAGATAGATAGCGAGGGATAGATTAATGAACTGTTGGATGCAGGAGGTGAGCTGAGTGGGTGGGATGGGAGGATGGATAAATGGATGAAAAAGCAGAAGAGGCTCACATGGAAAGATGCACTGCTTAAAAGAGAGGAAGAGCAGGAGTGAGTACCTGTAAGTGCAGATTGCAAGAGATAATATTGTAATGGATGGAAAGACAGAGAGAAAAACATTAACAGGTAATCGGATCTCTAAGTGAGACATTAAAAACTTCTATTGCATTTCAGTTCAACTTTAGTACAGGTTTTAATGAGGATTTTATACTTTTATTGGTTTCACAACAGCTGACAAATGATTGATTTCTGGGGCTTTTCTCGGAAAAAGGTGTTAATTGTCTCTTTAATTAATCATGCAACTGCAATTCTGTGTTCATCAACAAATTAATTCTACCCTTTTCCAAATATCTGCTCCTTCGACTGAGGCAAATGATTGGAAGCTGATCATGCTCCAACCGCCTTGCATATGTTTCCCTGTACGCACTGTAGCCCGCATTTCCACTGTTGTTCTTCAAGGCTATGACTTTGATATTGTTTATTTCAAAATGAAAGAAGACTAGCTACCCACACTGCTGGTCCGTGTTTTGGGAAAAGGCCAAGCAGCCTGAAAGGTGTTCCAGGCTGGTTACATTTATGAGGCAGACGGGACCAGGTGTTTCTACAAAGTTCCACAAAGTCCCCATTTCCCATCCAAAGGTCTTATTCAAAACCCGCAGGAGAAAACATTTAGCATCTTAATCTCAGCAATCAAACTATAAGCACCAATCTCCTTTTTATTCACCATTATTTTATGATGAATACAGAAACCTTTACAGCACGATGGCCCACAGCTAGCTGTTAATATGCTCTTCTAACATTTTTTTTCCATGGGGCATTGGCTAAATCAGTTATTGTTTATATGCCTACGCTGCACTGTTTATTGGCCTTTGCTCAAGGACTAATTATGATCCTCTTATTTGAAATACAATGCATTATACATGTTACTAATTCACTTTATTAGATATCATCATATTTGGCAACAGTAAATGAGACACACTGGCTGATTAGAAGCATTTAATCCTGTGGAAATAACTGTCTAGTTAAAAACTTGTACAAACCACTGAGCTCCCTAATGTGATAAGACATGGCTTTGCATTCATCTGAACATTTCTGCTCTATTTCATTTTTTACTTTGTTTTATTTATTTATTTAATTTTTTTTTCCTCCAAAGCACCAGTAGTCATCATGCTTCCTGCTCACGCTGCTGGACACTTGACTCAGCCATTTAATCACCTTTCGCTTCACCGGCAGAGACCACAGCGTCATGCAGGGGTTATGTCATCACTGTCCTTGACCGCTAGGCTCCAGATCAATCTAACCCTCCACTAGCCCCCCCTCTAATAAGACAGGTCACCGGCTTTAAGCCTGGGAATTAAAGGATCGCTCAAGTTATTTTTAAGCTTTTCATCTTTTTTCCCCCCATCATGGTATTTATGTTTAAATTTTCTCAATAGCTTCACCTAAATACTACAGGCACTGCATTTGACTCACAACCTAAAACCTAAGCCATGACTATACTAGAAAACACTTGGACCCAAAACTATCAGGATTTGATTAACACTTGTGTTTTGTTCACACTGGCTTTACTTCTTCATTGTTTGAGGTCCTACTGACCCCATTGCAGTATGTGTAGAAATACAGTTGCAAAAATCCCCCTTTTTTTCTTTTAAACACATTTTTTCCTTTCTGAATAAAATCCAAGATGTAGAAAAGAATGGAACTCATAACCCTTCCCAATGCCACATTCTGCACATGCATGTTTGATACATTAATTACCAAAAAGTATTATTACACTCTATGTAATTTCTAATGAGAAAATAGTTCAGGTTTGTTATATGGGCTATGCTTGAACAAATTTATATTCCTTTTGTGGTCTTAAACTCGCTCACAGATGACCTCATATGAAAAAACAGTTACAAAACTCCAATAAAAGAGAATCAAGTGGCTTATTTGGGGATTTGGGAGAGACAGTATTGCATAAAATGTTTTGCCAAATCACAGAAATAGAGCATTTGAAAAGTAATTGCATAAAATCATATTTTACTGCTGTGGTGTTTGAGCCCCCCCCCCCCCCCCCAAAAAAAAAAGGTGATTTATCATTTTCTGTAGCTGATGTCTCAAACATGCCTTGAGTTTAAAATTTTTAGAAGCAATTCTCATAAAACTAGAAGGTCAGGAATTATCATGGTGATTAAAAAAGAATGTTAACTATGGTCTTTGAGCTGGTAAAAGGGACCTGGACACAAAATGGGAAAAAAAGGGTCTAAACCTGCAAAAGAAGGCTACTAATTTACAACAAAATTGTCTTTATAATTGCAGTGTATTGCTCTAAGTTCATAAACATTTAAATATATAGCTGACTAACCATCCTCACTTGCTATTCAAAAAGCTAGTCAGTGTTGGGTATTAGTGAATGAATGGCCAATGCTGTGGTTTGCAGAAAATATAATTTTCATCTGATCCAACAGGACATCATTTAATATTCTAAAAAAAACTTGAGTGCTGCCAGGGAAGAGATACATTTTCTGAATGTTTTCTATAATATAAAAAAGTTGGAGATTAAAATTAAATAAACAGTTTGATAATAAACAGAGTGCCAGATCAAGCAACAATTTAAATCTGCATCTGATGATCTCTATTGATGAACTGCAGAGGTTGTATACGACTGAGTAAAAACTCCCAATCAAACTAAATGTTTGCCACATTATGAGTTGGAGGTTCGCACAGACTTTGTAAGCGACAAGTAAGAAGCTGGCGAATTGGTTCCATTTTCTCTCTAATGGCCAGCCATCGGCTGTTTGTTGTTTGTGTGACAACCAGCAGGTGGTTTTATGCAGGATGGTGAGTCAGGCTCTGAAAAACACTTGTAACATTTGTTTCTCAGGCATTTCCAAAACATTTAACAACACAGAATAACTAAAGGACATCGGGCCCCCTCCTTAATGCACAGCATATTTGCACTAATATCAATACATGAAATAGAAGCAGCTACAATATACTCAAATACATTTCTCTTGACAGAGCAAACAATCAAAAATCAGGTTTATATTTATGAATATCAAAATCAAGCTAAAATCAGTAGAATCACACTGACTGTGAACTGACGCATTTGTATATTTGAAGCAGATACAAATAAACAGTCGACTTCTGCACTGCTCTCCACGACACCACTGTCTTTGCTGTAGCTGGCTTTTTCACAAAATTTACAAAATTCAGTTTTCATAGAATTCAAAAAATAATTATACTATTATCTCAAAGATTTAATTGACCATTTAAATTATTTATTTTATTAGCAATTTCCTAAATTCTTCACTCTTTCCCTTCCACTGTTCTCCATGTAAAGCTTTTCTCAAAGTACAATTCCGAAATCAAGTACCAATACATAAAATGCAAATGATGGAAAGTTACAGTTTATTAACTTTGTTGATTAGTGGATCAGCTTATGCTAAAACAAAAAAAAATCAATTTTACAACAACCACCTCCTTGTTTCAACATTTCAGCAGTGGTAAGGCATTTATTCAATAGAAACATTTTTTCATCATCTGTGGGCAAGCAAACTGAATTCTCTGTTACTGCTCTCTACAAAATACAACAAAAAAATTTAACTAACAGAAATAATCATCAAACTTCCCCAGTTGATTACTTATATTACTATCATTATTTTTTGTACTGCAAGTTTTAAGGAATTTTAATAATTCAATATGCAAGTGAGTCATTATCTAATTAGCTAATTGGCATTGATTTCCAGAGCAGAAATCTTAACTTTGGTTAATGCCAGGTTCATAATTGTTGTTTCATTTTGTTGATATGCCGTATTAGAGTAAAAGGTTTTTACAGAGGTGATTTTTGATATCTCCTTTTTTTCACTGTACTAAATATAAAATACTGTCAACAGCAATACAAAAAAATCAACATGTTTTGAGAAAATAAAATGTTATATAAATCATGATATGGATAATATATGAAAAAGTCCCTTCATAAAAACCATCACAATGTAAACAGGGATAAAACTAGTAACATGGGTGTTTTTAAGTGCTACTGAAGTGGAGATTTCTGGTTCAGTGCATGAGAAAAAAAAATCATTTTAAGAAAACAATATGTATTGTAATTGAAATCTAAAGAGGCAAATAGACAAAGTGCAGTAAAATTAACACCTAAATATTTATTTTGGACCTTTTCTTCAGACAACTCTGAAATTAGACATGTTTTTGAAGCAAAATAGCCCAAAATCTCAAATTTGACCAATGCACAAAAAACAGTGTTTTTGCCTGTAGTGTCTTGTCTTAAGAAGTATAAAGTTAACTACAGCATTTAAAGAACAAGTGAGTATGCTGTGGTTTATGGTTCCGCTTGTTCCGCTCAGGCAGACGCCCAGTCATATGTGCCAGTGTTGCCGACAACAATCTTTGTTTTCATTACTGAATTGGCTCTGAGGATAGCAGGTTTAAAGCGGTTTCTTGCCCTGTTTCCTTTACTGTACATTATTTACATTTAAAGTAAGGCCTGCTTTTTTTGCAATTTCTCAGAAACCACAAAGGATTTTCCATCACTGTTGTTGATGTGTAAACAAGAGTTTGGAGTGGCATTTTTTCTCAGCAAAAACAGGAAAACAGACACCTGTAGCAGGGTCCAAATGATAATTTCAGTAATTGTTACTAGTAGTAGTTTGTCCTAAGACAAGATTGGTTATCACTACTATATCTTGGCCAACCAGAGATCTTAGTTACTAGTCTGCATATAAAGCAGTCTTTTTAGAAATGTTGCCCAACCACACAATATCCAGTTACAACGCTCCATTCTCAGAAGTTCCAAACCTAAATTTGCCTGCGCCACCTATTGGCAAGGAAAGTAACAGCAGCATCAGCTCCAGATAGACTCAGAACTCATCATCTGCAAAATATGTCAAGCTCAGCACAGCAGAGACTGGGGTGTGATGACTATAAAATTTCACCCAGGGGTGCTTAGTCAGAGCCTAAGAGTGTACGCTTGGGTGGAGACCATAGGCTCTCATGACATGCTACGTAAGAGCAGCAGCTCAGTTACACCTTTAATGACGTCCTGATAATTTGCCACGTCAACACTGGTAAAGCACTAAAATTAATAACATAAGTGATGACTCTTTTCCACTTTGATTTGCAAGTAAGCCAGCATGCACAAAAAAAAAGTCTGTTCATTACAGATTCATTGTTTCCCCTTGTTCACTCATGTATCATTTATGCTCAAGGATTGTCCGGGTGCTTTTGCATGTTTTATCCTGTTTACTTACTGCTCTGATTGTTTAGATGAAGCTAAGCTTCGTGTGCGTTTAGATGTCGTGGAAATCCCCAGCAACAGCTTTTTAAATGCAAGAAGCTACAGAATTCACGTCATCCCTTTTTGAGACATAATTTTTTGATTGTTTGTTGATTTGTCACTGTGGCTCAGTTGGAGATGACAGTTCAGAAATAATAATGAAAAACTGTATTGTAGGCTACTTTTTTTAATTATTACTTTGGGTGAAGGTCTGTACATCTAAATGAAACTTGATTAGATGTAAAAAAAAAATAGTGGGAATTCTGGAAAACTGTCAAGCCTTGTCACACATGAACACTTTACAGCACAAGCATCTACTACTCACACAGCAGCCTGCTGCAGACTTTTTCAACAGATTGTATTAAAAATACAAAAACACAGGTACGGTTTAGAAAAAGTGCAAAAGGAAAAAGCCAATTCACTGTTCAGGAGCCAAGAGCTTAGCAGCAAGAAAAGGGGGACACCGTGCCATAGAATATTCTTTCCAGTTGATAGTGAAAAACCAAAAGTACGTCTTGAACTACAGATATATTCTTGAATTGTGACAAAACCTTAATTAAAATGATAAAACTGGATGCGGCATCTATTAATGTTAATATGACAAGATACTCCTTCACATCATACATTAACTTAATGTATTTGGTGTGTTTGATTTAAAACAACATGCCAACACCATTAACTGACACTATAGAAATGTTCTCATTACAAATGAAAGATGCTATATTGTCTTTGATGATCCAGTCACAGAAACAACAAACATTTCACAGATAAATGTGGAAACTAGGCCACTCTTATCCACAGGGAAAACTGAAGACAGGGTACAGAAGCCCCTCCTCTCACCGTGACATTAGACTCCATATCAAATTTGGCATCTATGTCTATTTTAGAGCAAATGCTTGGTGTTCTGGGTGATGATAAGGCAAACAGCGCATTATGTAACTTAACAGCTGTCTGTGTAAGTAATCTATGGCAAGTTAGATTTGATGCTCCACCCAAAATCTGTCTTTTTGAGAATCAAACACTCCCAGCATGTAAGCTTGAAAGGTGGCTGTCATATGTTGTTGCCTTCATTAGCTTTTGGCCCCTTTCCCAAGTATGAGTCTAATTACCTCAGTAGCATAGAGTCTCGTGAAAGTAGAGAACAATGAGGGAGAGATGGAAAATAACAGTAAGACATCCCCTTACAAAGCTTATTGTTCAGATTTTTAAGTTGAAATTTAGATGCTAGTTTTCCTTTTCTGAATGTTGCTTTGATTGTCTCCACTTCTTTACCACCTTTTCTTACAATTTAAACATGGGTTTGTTTAATCATTACAGGGCAGCATACATGTTGTTACGAACATTTGTTTGTTAATGTTATTTATGCAGATGTTGAATCCACAAGAGGGAAAGATAGTGGCTAGCCTTCATAACTTACAATACAGTGACAATGGACTATCTAGTTTGTGATTAATTGTGTTTTTTGTAATTCCTATTTGCTACTTTCGCTCTTATTTTTGTTTGTTTCACAATAAGCCATTAGCTGTATAGCTGACTATCTCACCTCCTCCACTAATATGCATTTTCACAGCTGACATTTTTGTCACTGAAGCACAGGTGTAGTTAATGGCAGTCATAATGACTATGCTTTGTTTAAGTGTTTCTGTTGCTGTGGGTGCTGGCTCACTGAAGCTGCTGGGACACTTAATGGAACTGAGTCATCATTCATATGATTAGTTACACCTGTGATTTTGCTGCCATTATTCAAAAGGCTCACCTTTTTGACATCGACAAACCAACACATTTCAAAAAATAAACCATTGTGTAATGAGTCGAAATGTTATATGACACCACCAATATGGTAAATGAGTCAGACCGTATTGTAAAGCTGTGTCTTTAGCATTTAAATCACTTCTGCTGAGCCTTTCTCTTCTCTCGGTTTCCAAAGTACGGGCAGTTGGTCTGAGCTACCAGATGTTTTTTTTTACTAACTCGCTTATTGGCAAAAACTAACCCCAGAAAATAAATGTTGAGATTTTTTGCAACTTTTTATCAACTGTGTGGAGATTTCTATAAACTGCTTATATTTTCTGAAAAAAAAAAAAAAATCCAAACAAATAAAAAAAGCCCAGTATGTTCAGATCATTGGGGTTTCCAGTGTTATTGCTTTCACAAACATGACGGAGGTTTAGTGGAAATGCTGTGCGAGGTCTTGGCCCTTTCTGTGTGCAGTTCCTATATGATTGAATAATTTACTGATGCTCTGTCTCTGTCTCTTTCTCCCTTCACCTCTTTCCATCTATGTGGGTGTTTGTTTCCCCGTCCACTCTTATTGTGTGTTTTCTTGCCTCTTTTCCTACCTGTGTATGTATGCTACATATTGATGTTGTGTGTATGTTTGTGTGCATGTGGACAAATATGCCTTCCAATACCTGTGCTAGGGATGACATGTCAGGCACGGAGTTCCTACCTGGACACGGAGGTGCTTTGGGGCTACCGCTTCACACCGGTTCTCTCATTGGAGAAGGGCTTCTATGAGGTAGACTACAACAACTTCCACGATGTCTACGAGACCAACACTCCCACCTGCAGCGCCAAGGAGCTAGCTGCTAAGCTTCGGGAGGGGCCACTATTGCCCCAGCTTTCGCTGCTCAGCCCTGAGCCTAAAACTCATACTTTTGACCCCCTAGACCGCCTGTCCAAAGAGGACCCCCTAAGCCAGGATGAGGACAAAGAGGAGAGAGATTCAGGGGGTGACAGGGGAGAGACCAATGGCTCGGCCGCTGCTTTAGAGGAGCCGCCCCTTGCTGATGGACTGCCTGATTGATTGGCCACTTCAGCTATAGAACCAGGGAAAGACTGGACGAGAGGACGGGACAATATTAAGCTTCATTTAGTCAATGGCCAGCTTGTACCATTGCAGTGCTTGGAGATACAAAACACCCGTCTCCAGCCCCCTACTCATGCAATACTCCTCTACTAGAGTGTCAATCTATAGTATAGATTGGTTTTGTAGACATGTAAGTAAACATACAGAGACACACGTACAATATCTATATCTACACTTAAAGGGTGGTTCAGATTGTCTTTTTATAATCGTAACGACCACTTACTGCTATAACAGTTCAAGTTGTATAATATTAACTTGAACTAAAACTGGTAGCCATGACAGAGTACCATGGGCTTATTATGGATACTCCAATATTCTCATTTTAGAGTGTGTTGATTTACCGTCATTTAAGCAGAGTATCAGTCTCATAACTCAACTAATGTGTCTGCAGCAGCTTCTGCGTGGTAATGGAACCTTGTTACTGATCTTCTTTTTTTTTTTTTTTTTTTTAATGTGGGAGATTATTATTTCCTTTCTCTGTCAGTGTTGTTATTATCCTGTGTCCAAAACCCCATTCATCTGGGAGGATATGCATATGGCCTCTAGTTCACATAGGCAAGAGAAGATGTAGGCAATTGCTCTATAAAAGGCAACGTTTACTGGCAACCACAATCCAGTTTTGCTTTCTTTGTTCAAGCCTTCCTTGTAGTTGTGCAGTCATAAAGACTCTCATTGGGCGTATCTGATTGTCTCCCCAATACACTGGGAGCCTTGGCCCTGAAGAAACCAGCAAGTACCTCATTTTATACTCATTTTCAGGGTTTGAAATTAACAAAGAAGAACTATTTAAAGGCTGGTTAAAGCTATATGTTACTGAATGAATATTTTGAAAACTTCTTGGCTGGTTAAATGTTCATTCCCCCTTCCTGCTGCAGCAATCAAAACAGTCCAAATCCAGTCCAAGCCCTTTTCTTGGTAAGTAAAGCACAATTTCCCATGAGGTGACTCAGCACTGACCTAACCACCCACCTAGCCACAGCTGCTGGCTGATGCATGTCAGTCCTAGTTAAAAGTGACATTCAAATGTAGATTTAAATATTTATATGAAATATTTATGCTCAACTTCTATTTGAAATGTTCTTAATTTTTATATACCACAGATATGAATATTTCATACGCACCACAAGCAAAATGAAATGCCCCATGTATCCTTTTATGATTGTTTTCTTTTTGTTTTAAATATTCAAAAGACATCAGCCTTGATATTTTGCTGTTGCATATATGCTATTTATGATAGGAGCAGGTTTTCTGTCTAATCTCATAAGTTTAGTATAAGGCCAACCCATCCCCTGCAGCATTTTCTGTGTTTGTAATTATTTCCTCTAACCTTCCCCTTTAGCTTCACCTTATCATTTGAAGCCTTTGTCCACATACACTTGGTTCAATCTGCACTTTTGCCCCGTTCCACCAATAGCCCCTGGGTCCTTTGCTTGCTGCAGTTTATGGCCCTTGTGAATACTGTTTTGGAAGCTTACACTTGTCCCACAAGGGCCATAGACTACAGTGTTTATTTTTACTTTTCTTTGAAAGTACACATGTCAGAGCTTACATGCATGAACCAGTCCCTGTGCCCCTCGTTGCTTAGTAAGTTTAATACAGGAAGAGATACAGGGTATTTTCTAGGCATGCAAATTATGAGCTTTCTACACTATATTACCAGATTATGTATTAATTTCCAATTATCATTTGTTAAAAGGAAAATAAGATTCCTGATACTTTAAAATCCCCCACTCCCCAATTTAATGTTTTTTTTTCTCTGACAGACGCTTGTCCAATCAATGTATTTATTTTCACTGTGGCATTAGAGCATCTTACTATGTATTCCATTTGCTAAATGATACATTTGTCATTAGAGAAAGATCATCTTTCATTGCTGGAATGTCATCTGTTTTCTGTGTTCTCATGGGAATAAACATAATATGGCCGAAAGAACAACATGTTCCTGTTAGTGTGCATGCATGCATGAGTGAGTGTATGAGTCTGTAGTCTGTAGTTGTTTTGAACATAACTTTGCAACTTAGGGATTGGAAAGTACCTTAATTTAGCATGTGTGATGTTGTACTCTATCAGCAAGGGTATGACGAAATGACAGATTTAACCTATGGCTCTGGGTAAAACAGCTGTTTTCTTCCACCCAAGCTACCTGAAAACTGGATTAGCTGTGCATCAGATCATGAAAAGGAGACTTAAGCAACCTTTAATTATCAGCACAGAACAATCTTTTCTTGCACTGAAGCGTGAGGAAAAAACTGCTTCATGCATGCTAAGGAAACAAACATGAAGGATAACATCAAGAACTTTGTTGCCCCTTTTTCCATGTCTGAATTTGAATTAATGAATTAAAATTGTACAGCAGCATAGTCTGGATATATCCTAGCAGTAACCCAAACCCTCCCAGTGCTGAACACTGAAATCTGTCAGTATTTTTCCAAGTCTATAAAGGAAAATATACAGTGGTTTCCCATGGATTAACATGGTTGTGGCTGCTTAAGTACCCAGGGCCTAAACAGCACCCCTGAGTCAGCTTTGTGAGTCAGGAGACTGCAGTTGCATTAACACAGCATAAGCAAACACATGCAAGGAAAACAGCTCGCAGACTGATTAAGAAGGCCACTGCAGCCTTTAACTAGTGACAGAGACAACACTGCAGGAGTCATAGGGGTAATCACATTTATACAGCATCCAGAGAGTACAACCAGTCTGAAAATGAAACATGATGTTACATTTGGTGGCCAGTGTGTCATAGAATTTCACTGAATCACAGCAATGTGCTGTCAAGGCTATTCTTGTCTGAGCTATTAAATTTGGAAGCTGGATCCTCAGCAAGCTGACAGTCCCTGATTCAAATCTGAATAATGTACGATGACGAATATCATGCATCCACTGAATGGTGCATTGAAATAGGTACCCAAGGCAGGTGCATGTGAGTGAGCAAGGATGAGTGTATGTGAGTGAGAGAGAGAATGAAAGGGGCAGAGACATAATCAGTCATCACAACCTCAAGACAACAGTGCACATTTGCACACAAGGACACCCAAAAAACACACAACAAAACATAAAATTATCTATGTGAGCTTTTGCCAATATAGACTTTTTACAAGGAGGAAATGATGAAAGAAAGGGAACAAAGAAAAATAAAAATACTAAAGCTGATGAATGGCACCACACCAACAGAGTAACTAGCTATTGTTCTTTCTCTTCCCACAGCTAGCTAATACTCTTCCTTTCTCCTTTAAATAATGCATGCTTGTGACGAAGAAGGAAGCACATAAGCCATTAACAGCTGTGTAGTCAGAATAAAACATCCTGCATAAGAAAGAGACTTACAGTCGCAGGGAAAAAAAAAAGCTAGTGGGAGGAATTTTACTGTGGTACAACACCCTTGTATGAGCTCTTTCCATAGTCTTGCTTCATCCAACTTGGACCGTATTTTGTTCTTACAAACAAGTTGACCCCATCAAACAATTCCTACACAGAAGGAACTCACACTGACAGACACAGTCACAATCGAGCAAACTGAATAACTACTTTTGTTTCCAGTGACTTTTTTCCACTATCCAGAGCAAGACAAAAAGGAAAGCTCATAAACCCCATTGTCCCTTCTTTAGCAACTGTGACTCCCTGCTGCAATTATACCTTATTAAGCATTCAAATCTCTTCTTACACGATGCTGTAATGGTTCCCCTGTCTTCATTCCTTTACAGCTCCCAAAGGTAAAATAAGGCCTTTATAAGTGTGTCATGTCTCTCTGTCTCTTTTTGAAGCTTGTAATTTAACCACCGTTGGTATGATACTGGAGCACATACGCTGAAACTCCATGCACATGCAACTTCATGTGCAGCGAACAAGACTTGGCAAGATTACTGGGAATCTTCGTCTGCACTGATACCTCAAACTTCAAAGCTGTAGGATCTCCAGAATCCAGCAGCAAAAATCTTACAAAACCTTATGTAATGCAGCTTCACACAGAGCAAGTGAGCCAATCGCAAGAAGCTCTGAGATGACGTATTACAGTCTGCTGTTTTTTCATGGTGAAAATGTGTTTGGAGCAGGTCAGTTTGAAGTGGCTAATTCATAGAAAAGTGTTTCAAGAAATGCACAATTTGGGTAAAACAATAATAGGAGCTACTCATCCACCCAGGTTTTTTTTTTTTCCTGAGGCAGAGACATTGCATGCTGGCGTACAGCCACATGTACAACACAATGTACAGCCTCAGCATGCATTTCTTGGACTTTTGGTCATGCAGAAATTACAAAGGTAGTGGCCAGACGTAAGCTATGAAAAGAGAGAACCACAAGCACTGCCAGGCAAGTCTGACAGTGTGTGTCAAAAAAGAAGCTTGATAAAGGATCTATTTTACCGAATTTTGAATGGAACAGGCAGACAGATGCACAGAGAAAGCTTTGCCTTTTCCCGGCCAGGAGACTGAGGCCTGCCCTTTGATGTGTTTGGACGATGGCAGCCTTTGATGAGGATTTCTATGGCTGCGGAATGGCTGCGGCTTCAAATTGAGCTGGCTGAGCTTCACCTGCTGAGAAGAACACAGGCAAGTAAACACAAGAACATTCAAGGATTCAAACTGTACAGTCAGGGCCAAAGTTAAAGCTTCAGCTTGTCATTTTGGGAAATATGCTTCTTCGGGTCAGATGAGAAGATTGGCACGGCTCTCAAAAATGTATGTTAAATATGAAGCTACAGCCAGCGACAGGTTAGTTTAGCTTACAAACAGTGGGGAACAGTTAGCTTGACTCTGTCTGAAGGAAACAAAATCAATCTAAAAGTACTTGAAAAACTCACTAATTATCATGCAGCATCTTGTTTGTTTAAAATTAGACAAAAATGTAAAACTGGCAATAAGCTATCTCCTCATCTTATGCTCAGAAAGCCATTAAGCATAATTCCCAGTAGGAAACATTTGTATTATCAGTCACCCAGGTTTAAAAAAAAAAAGAAAAAGACCTAACAAACTATAAAGGAAACTGAATAATGTGCCTCACTTCATGTCAAAAACTTCTATTGCTGTATTTTTTTTTTTTTAATGCTCTGTGAGCAACCTATGTCAACCCAGGCCTTGTTTAAAAATGTACAAGCGAATACAGCATACAGAATTGGATTAATTAACACTGACCTTTTAGCATCATAGTCAGCCATTACTTCTACACTCATACTGCAGTGAATCCTGAACTGAATGTAGAGTTTCTGTGTGAGGAGGAGAGAGGATGTCCAAAGTCACTTCAGAAGCTTACTGACTCATCACCATAGCAGAGCACAGATAAATGCAACAAACTTTAAATGTTGTAATACTTGGGATTTGTAAAAGTTTGAGAGGTCACATTTATGGAGGAGGTTTGTTTACTTTTTCTCCTGGCTTGTTAGACAAACAATAGGACACTGTGGGTTTATTTTTTAGAGAAAAACTTCCAGGTGGCAAGTGGGAAGATGATGCTCTCCCTCATAGGCTTGCGAAATTGACATGAAAAGCATAGCGTCATCTTAAGCGAAGTGAAGTGTAGGTGGTGATTAATTTTTTAAAATTATTTTCTAAGTGTTTCTGTAGCCTATTTAGATATTACTACACTGTTTTACCCACTTTTCTTCAACCAGTTATGACATGAAAGACCTCTCTATGTCTCTTATCTAAAAATTGCACAGTTAAATTTTAAGGATAAATACACTGGAACTGATGCATGCCTTTGAACTGGTGGATTTAAGCCCACTTGAGAACCTTTGAATGTGTAGGAGAAAGCGAGAGAAGTCTATGAGATGTGAGAGATCCTACATCAATGGTAGAGATAAATCAATAGTTCCCCACAATGGCTCCAAACGAAAGCATTGGTTTGCTATGTCTGGGTGCTCTGTTACCAAGAAGAGCTTTGTTCTAACAAGATTTTAAGCCTCCGCAAGACCTGCTTCATGTGCCAGCAGTAAGGTTTACAGCAATTTTTAAACTGTCTGCCATTCAGGAAAGATGCAGTATTTTCTGATTGTGTAATGCAAACAGCCATCAATATGGGCAGATGAATGCCTTCAGATGTTTTAAGGGTTTATTGATTTCGTAACACCAGAAACTAACAGTCTTTGAATCAGTACTCAAGTCAATAAAGGAGCCTCTATTCTGTGAAAAACATGAAATTTAAATTATATTAGAGTTATTCCTGCTTTTATTATTCCCTGCAGGGATGGTAATGTATAATGATGTAGTTACAGAAAAAAAATGTGGCTTTATTTAACGAAATCATCAAATCACATGAGATACAATATAAGTGTTTTATATGCATTTAATAGAGATACCACTGTGTAGACAGTGAACCTGCACTTTAAATCCAACAAAATAGCTTTATACTGCATACTGTGCAGTTTACTAGCTCATCTGTAAGAGGCAACTGTGGGAAACCAAATTACCTCATGTAGAGATGAGTTACTGTCTATATTTGTCCTTCATTTCTCTCTTCCACTCCCGCTCTCTCTCTTTCTACCCATCTCTCATTGAGTAGGTAACCCTTATGACTCCTCTCCCTCCTACACACCAAAACAATACTAGAACAGGAAAGAGCACCGTCCGGTTCTCACTTACCTGTGGATGACTAACTGGTTTCGGGACAAATAAATCACCACAGCACACACACGAGCACGGACGCAATTACAAAACCTGCAACCACGTCATTAGAATCAATAAACGATTTAAAATGTATCATGGCACTGTTTTCAAGAGAATGTGAATACACCAAAAGTATCAGTGGAGAATCGGTCGCAGAGTCTAAAACAATGGATCAGCAACAAACTATCTACATTCAATTGCTTTATCATAAACACAAAATTGCTGTCCATTTTCTCCACAAGCTCCAAAATGGTCCCTATTTAATGCTTTTGCCTAAAGTCTGAGTTGCAAAATGCAGCACTCTATCAGCTGACAACCAAATCCTTGCCTCTTAAAAGGCAGGGCCAGTTCTCACTCATACCACCAAATCGCATTGCTTGTCTTGTACGAACGCTGTCTCACTTCAACGACTGTGGGCTGTTTGGGTTTTGGGAGAAATATCAAATATTTATAGATGTGACTAAACTATGCTATGTTGAATTTTGCTGAATTAAAGCATTTTCAACCAGGGCTATTGTCTCCTTTGGGTTCTGGCATTTACATGCATCTGAACTGCCTCGTACTATAACTCTTCATGCATAAAGCGGACGTCCTTTATGAGTCATACTATAATCACATCAAGCATGTACAGCACTGAATATACATTGCTGCAGTTTCACATGCATTAGAAGCAGGCTGGTCAGAACACATCGCCAAGGTAAACGCTCCCTACGTCTCTGCTTCCTTTCTGCAAACTGTAAGGCAATGAGTCTCAAAGAGTCTTGAAGTCCCAGAAGCTTTAGGCATCTTTAACACGTGCTTCCTTGTCACTGCATGTCCTCCCTCCAGCCAGGCTAGTTGTTTTGCCTGTGACCTTTTAACAGATTCCCCTGGCATCACTGCAGCCTGCAGTCATTTGCAGTGTGCTCTGTCACAAGCAGCATAGTAAACGTTTCCAAAAGGGTCATAAACTGTATGTCAAGCATCAGAGGCTGGCATTTGATGATTTTTATACAGATTACGCATGTTGTTGTCATGATGAAATATTTCATGGCTGAAGAATCAGTAATACGCCCCCACTTCACACTGTGATTTGTTTTTTTGCCCTTCAGCATTGGATTAGGACTATATTTAGACGAATGAAGTATGCTAATGAGCACCTAGCTTCTGGAAGGCATATCTGACAGCCTCCGCCACACGCTCTGCCAAGTCCATAATCTTTACCCCAAATCCTTTTTTTTCTCAGCTTCTATTTTTCTTCGCTCTATTGTGATCCTATTGTTAAAATGCTTATGGAGTTACATAACTTAAAATTGGTTCACATGGACATGGGTGGAAAGGGTTAGGAGAGTTCTCACTTTTATTGGTTGCTGAAGTGCATCTTAATTTGACACTTTGCAGGTCCCCAGAGAAGGAAAACTCTTGCATAACTGGGCTCTCTCTAATGGAGATAAGAAATTTGTTCCCTGTCAGGACTGCACTGACTGTCCTGGTGAATCATAATCATGCTCACATACTTTTTTATGCTAAACCAGATCAGGCTGTTAAGATAGGTCTCTTTCATGTGATTCTTCAGTAGTGAGAAGAGTAAAAGTAAGTTTCATCACAGCAGAAGGGTTTTCTTGTTTCATCTAAAAATAATTAACCTTATTTTCAGACCAGTTTTTTTTTTTTTTTTCATCAGAGTTGCTACTTGCTGTCTAGGCTAAGAGAGACATGCAAGCAAGCAAGGACAATCCTCAAGCCTAAAAACATCATTAATATAATGAAGCTCATCCATAAAAACTTGATAGGATTAGGTGTTGATTAAAGGAAGAAAGGAAGAGCTGTTCACAGTTCCTAATTAAAAGGAGCTCACAGTATTCCTAAAATCAATCGAAGTTATTTTCAGTAGTAGGCTTTTAAACCTCTGACATCAGTTTTGTCTGAGGATTCTTGGGAGGAATAATGTGAATAAATATGAATAAAAGCTGACAAATCTTTTGTGTGTTAACTATGGAGAAAATGAGAGGACTAAGGATATTTATTTGAGTAAAAATAATAAGATACGATAAGTGCTTCCAGGTTAAGCTATAAGAAATGTTGTAACCTAAAGCAGCTTGGCCAGTAGTTTGAAATTATCTCTCCCAGCTCTACCAGATATCGATTTAGCATTGCAGAATAACTAAATTAAAATGGTTCCCTACATTTTGTAGCAATTAAGTTATGTTTAATTCTTCACCTGCACCCAGCAGCTTTTATGAATATGTATTAATAAACGTTTTTTTTCAGTCAATCCCATTAATGTTTATTATGCAGATCGTAGCTCTCTTTCTGTTAAGGATTAAATCTAGCTGGTCAATGCTGATCACAACTTGCATGTTCTGGAAATCTTCAGAGCAGAATAGTATTTCAGTCTGCACCTTTTCAAAAAGGTGTGATCATAACACACATTGTTGTCCATCTTATGTGAGTGAAAGGATTCACCCTCGAGTTGAAGGCATTTTTATCAAGCATTATACAGCCAAGCTCCTCTACCTGAAAGATTTGTTAGAATAAATAAAACTGGCAACACCTGAGGCCATGTGAAACAGTGAGGCTCATGCAAAATTAAAAAAAGGCCATTTTCACAACAACAGCTTTTCAGACATGGTGCAGTCAACTGTTTCTTAGCTGGATTTTAATGGCACGCCTTTAGCCAAATAATGCAGTACGTAGCTAACTCACCATGTTTGTCAACCGCTTTCCCAGCTAAACAGGTATCTTTTGATTATGAAAGAAAAAGCTTTTTATTGATGTTCTTTTTAACAAATGCTGGTTTCTCTGCTTGCAGAGATTAGTTTTCGACTCAGGTAGTGACAGCCCTGGTACTGAATCTCAGGGCTCACAATTTGACTACTTTCCAATATTATCATATGGTGGTGCAGTGAAATTTGTAAGCCTGAACATCAAATGATATGAAAAAAAAATATGTTTAAAAAAGAAAAGGTCTTTTGAAATCTTCAAGGGCCATTTCCTGGTGGCTCAGCAGATTGATGCAGATGTGAGACTATCAAGTCACGCCGGCCCAAGTTATCACATTTGTTTCATAATGAAACCTCACCTTGTCTCCCATGCCCACGGTATACACCACCTAATCAAGCAAAAATCCCATGATAGCAATCTCTCAATGGCCCTCGGGAGATGATGAAAAAAGTTTAGTGACTCCTTCAGTCCTACTTATGTGCCATTTATTAGCATGCCGCTAAAATTGTCCTGGGCTTGAAAATCAGCTTCTGTGCTTCTTAGATTGTCATTTTATTCCACCTTGACTGACACCTTTATAGCTGATGAAGCACAACACAGTCTAAATTATTTAATGTTTTCCTATGGAATATCAATTTTTACTTTCACACTAAAGCTGGTGGATGGTTACTTTTAGCTGATGTTCCGCTATCTCATCACCCCGTCTTAATCCATCTCCGTTAGCACGCAATCCTGCAGAACACCTCTGATGGCGATCATCTACAAGGAAGAATGAAATGCTCTGATTACAAACCTGCGAGGGCTGATATAAAGGTATAGTTTGACATTTTTGGAAATACCTCTCTTGACTTTATTGCCAAAACTAAGACGCGAAGACAAATACCTCTCTCATATTTATATGCCAAAAGCTACCATCAGCAGCTGCTGAGATTAGATTCGCACAAAGAGAAGAAACAGCCATGAAGCAAATGCAACATGTCTTTTTTTACACCTAAGCGCTTGTATGGATTAAAAAAAAACAGGCGGTAATGTTTTAATGAGGGAGCTTTAGAGGAGCTGATAGAAGCATTCTGTCACCTCTGGACAAAGCGAGACTAACCAGGTTGCTTCCTGTTTTCAGTCTTGCTGCTAAGCTAAGCTGCGGGTGCCAGTTTTTTGCAGTACTTCAGAACGTGCTAAATCTGAGACGGGTAGGGTGGTGTTTTTAGTGTTTGCATAATTTGTCTTCTTGTAGATGTGTGCCACTCGTGGCAGCCAGCTTCTCTCTGTTTGCATGTGTGTATTTATGTCGGTCTTGTGTATGCATGGCTGCCTCTGTATGAGTGTCTGTGCATGTATTTATATGAGGACTCAGCTGTAAAAGGTCTTTTAATTAGGACTGGATGGCTACTTGTATTCTCGGTATTCTCAGCTATTACACAGGCAGTCCTCCTATGGGACAAGCTCTCCTAAATTAGAAATGGAGGGCTCATTTTCACAAAGATTTATTCAACCATTCCATTTATTCATCAAAGAGCAAAGGCCTCATATTTTCCCCTGTCATTGTATGTTTTGCATCTGGGACCATCTTGTAGCCATTCAACTAGAAATATTTTTAATTAATCTCCAATAAAAGACAGTGTCTCACAGTTAATTGCCTCAGCCTCGTTGCTCCATCAAGGTTGCATTCAGAATGATGACAAAGCAACAATGGTGTCAAATGATTTTGCAATTTGCAAAACACTAATGTTCCTTCTGACAAATGCCTCTTGATGGTTTTTGTTACTGTCATTATTTATCTGAACACATCCCCGCTGGGTAGACTTGAAGGGTGAAGGGGCTCTCAGCCATCTGTGATATGTCAGAATCATCAGGAAAATGTCATGTGACTTGATGAGCCCATGTGAGACATTGGTGACAGTGTGTGGCACTTTTCTGTGACACTGTCCGACTGGACTTGAAAAGAAAATTCAACCCTTTTGGGATTTTTTTTTTTTCTAATTTTGCTCAAAGGCCAAATTACTACAGGGCAATCACAACTTTTACTCCTTACACATGATTTAATTGCAACGTGGTACTGAAGATTTGGTGCATGGAGCATAATTTACAAGCGAGGATTTCATCAGCAGTCAACATAAAATCCATCCATGAATTACATTTAAACAAAATACCTGATTTGACAATGTACAGTTATTTCTTTTGGGTTTGTTTTTGTGAGCTGTTTCATGCTATGAGCAAGTACATTCAGTTTTGGGCTGATCTGAGACCAGACCAGACACCCTCCTGCTGCCACAGACATATCATCACATAACTGTCTCGGCTCCTTCCATCTGAAAAGGGAATACTCTCCATCAGCACATTCTGCTCCATTCAGCTTGCCAGCTCTAAATGGTTGAAATTCACGCCCACTTGTAGCACTGCTGTGATCTGTGTTGCAAAGGCTTCATGGCCCAAGGAATATGATTTCTTAAGCAATTTATTCAGATTCCTGTTGCACTGAATTCAAAAACTGAACTATCTTTTAAAAACGTTGCAGCACAAAATGATGTATATTTGGGAGTAACACTAGTTAAAAGTGCTGAAGCTAAAACATTTTGTTATGGTACAACTTAACTTAAGAGAAACTTAAAATAAACATGATAAATTATCACATTATCAGCCTGACACTGGCCACTTATATCAACATCTCTGACTGCAAATTGGCTTTACACTGCTTTTCAGTGGGCTTATTGCATGGGTTGTAACTATCCAAGGGATTAAGCCTGATTTAACAGAGAAAACAAAAATCATATTAAAATGAAAGAAACAGCAATGCAGCCAGCATAAATTAAGCAGGCAAGACTCGCTTAAAACATCACAAAACATCTGCATTGCTTTTTCCAATTTACTGCAGAATGTCTGCATCTGGCATCTGTTTCTTCACAGTCTGTTATGTTTCTGTATATATAGTACAGTAACCTGCTTCAGCCTCAAACTTGATTCATTTCAGGATGGACAGTAATAAACCTTTTATGTTCTGGGATGAGGGTAAATTCTGTGGAAAAAAGATATAGCTCTCTATACCTATCTCTTTTCTTGGAAATTCTGGAAAATGATGGGAGGAAAGTTAGAGGGAAAGACTTTTCAGAAGGGGCTGAGTCTACTGACAGTTACAGTCAGTAGTTCACCGTGCACAGCACAGCATGGCACTGCCAGTCCACTCCTCTCTCTTTAGTTCAGAGTAACTTTCTGTCTTGTTTGCTCCGCTTCTCAGCCAGACAGCTGTATTTGAGTAACAGTGACATTAAAATGTTTCAACATGGGATAATAACTGCTTTCTAAGGTAATAAGAACATGAACAATACCTGCTACATCCCCATTAAGGAGCCACTGTATTATTCTAAAAAGTTAATTGACTGCTTGGTTCCCATCAAAGAAACCTGCTACTGCTGCTGAGTAGAACTGCAACACAGAATAGGGTAATCCCCCATGACACTATCATTATGAGGACTGAAGCCCGAGAGCTCGACTCATTCATATTTTAAATTCAGTGATTCTCTTGACACCAGTACCCCTCTAACTAAGTCAGTTGGTGGAAAAATATGACAGCTTATCTCTGTTTTTCTAATAGTGGTCCTCCCATTTCTTCTCTAATTAATGGATAAACCAGCTACAGCCGACAGCAGCCCTTTGATGTGGGGCTATCGCAAAAGAATATGCCCTCACAGCTGAGATTTTATTGGCCAGTGTTTTGATATAGTGAGCTGAGCTGAGGTTAAGGGGCTCCTTTGGCCCTGACTCTCTGCAGGGGGCCTGTCTAATAACCCTGATTCCACCCTCCACTCCATCCTAATCTCACACCTCATGTGTTGATGCCGACACATATTTCCTCCATTTTCATCTACATTACGTCCACATTTGACCCCCCCCCATCTCTCTCTCTATTTCTTTCTCTCTCCGACAGCTGTCAGTCACATGCAGACAGATGGTAGCTTATTTTGAGCCCAAACAAAAATATGGAACATCTGAAGTGCATCAATTCCAATTCTTCCCATCAGTTACAGTTGCTTACCTCTGTATAAACTGCATACTTTACCACTATAACACTGAAAAATAATTGTGGATCTATCAATGAAAAGTAATTGCATTTGAGGTCTTCAGAAAGAGCTTCATACCATTATTTAATCTGAATATTACAGACAAGCCAAAATAAATAATATCTGCTAGTTACTTACTGCAAAAACATAAGATGTTCAAAAATGCTGTCTTAGGATAATGGGTTTTAAATACTCATTTCAAAGAAAACTAGAAATATTTAGTAGTATCCAAGTGTAAAATTGAAATTCATGTTTGCATCCTGAAGTAACAATTTCTCACTGCCAAGTAAAGCTTAGTCATGCCTACCTACTAAAGAACTTTCTCAATACCTCACTGAGCCTCTCAGCTCTACGTAGCTATTTTTTCCGTGCTAAGTCTGGAAAGGTTGCCAGCATGCTGTGAAAAACTAAACTAAAGGACACTGCTATAACACAGACTGTCAGATACCTGAGGTGGCTGCCAAGAGAAAAAGCAATGGAGTATAGTGCAAAATCAATG
Organism: Istiophorus platypterus; assembly: GCA_016859345.1. Taxonomy (NCBI): domain Eukaryota; kingdom Metazoa; phylum Chordata; class Actinopteri; order Istiophoriformes; family Istiophoridae; genus Istiophorus; species Istiophorus platypterus. The sequence goes on from CM029116.1 coordinate 20,130,589, forward strand.
GCAGAGAAAAGGGAAAGTAGCCTTATCTGGTGCAGATAGCATGTGCCAACATGGTCATTACTTCAGGCAATACTCCTTTAATGAGCCAGGCTTTGGAACTGGGATTGGGTTACTATCATTAATGACTACCCAGGCTCCTTCATGGACAAAGACAGATGTGGTGTGGAAAAGATATTTCTGTTATTTTCTTAAAATGAGAATCTGTGTATCTGCCCTTCTATATCATTGTTATTTGGGAAGAGATGTTCATAGGCGTTCATGAGACTGTCTGGAGGCAATTTTGGCACGCACTCGGATGTGGAGCACCAGGTAGTGTCAGTTTCCACATCACATAGAGTTGAGATTTATTCACCTTTTTGTAATTTGAATATGAACAGATCTTTACACATTGAATGTTATTTTTTCCACCAAACTGATAACCATATGCCACACAATACCAAAGATTCAGGGCATGCAAAACCTGTCCATGTACAAGTACCAACCAGTATACACAGTACCTATTAGACTGTACTACTATTCTTATGCTACTCTACCCTTGTGGATGTCCATTTGCAGCCTGACATTTGAGTCGACTTGAACCCTCTGCACATCCTTGAAAAAGGAAAACTGTACCAACTATACATTTCTCATCTTTGGTCTTATATGGTTAAGCAGTTGCACACACCGTTGTCTTTTTTTGATGTTTTCATGTTGTTTAGCCAAATACAGCACACAGAGGACCGTTTCTACCTGCTGTCCGAAGGTCGCTATCATGTTTTCCCAGTGCATGAGTGTGAAATGTGTCCAGGAATTGTCCAACATGCAAAACTGTTGTAAAATTTTCCCTTTGGTAATTTGAAACATAACACATGGAAAATCAAGAGATGGGGTCACTAGCAGTCAGTGAGTGAATGAACAAGCTAGCAAAAAAGGGATGGGTTATACACATTGATACATGCACACACACACATTCTCACTAATGTCAGACACACAGGAACATGGGGGGGGGGGTGGAAAGATCAGTCACTGATGGTTTCAAGCTTTACCATTCGTGATGCATTTCACATAGACTTTTGTTCAGATTTGTGGGTGTGTACTGATTTTGTCGTATCTCCCTTGTCTATGATATGTGTCAGGTAATCAAGCCAGTTTGCTTTCTGTTGGCTTTAGGGTGTATTCTCTACCCTTTGTTACTCTCCAGGAGGTGTGTGCATAAAGCTTGAGACCAGGCCCAGTTTTGCCTTGAGCTTAATCAATTTTTTCTTTTTTAATTATTCTAAAATTAATCCTCAGTCAGTGAAAGGAGGCCAAGATAGGAGTGATAAATATCATGTTTCCTAGTATTGGTTAAGCCTCCAGGCTGTATTTTTGACCAGTTGAGACAGCTCCAACTCAGGGAGGGAAAAATGAGATAAAGGTATTAAAAACTGTCTTGAGGGCAGCAGAGCATAAAAACTATATATTTCAGGGATATTCAAGAAAATACAATTGCCCAGCCCTTTGAGCAGCTAACTAATGTCTGAAGCTACAAGTGTTCAATTGACCAATACTGTCTCAAAAAACTTTATTTATGAATTGTCCTGATTCATTAAACCCATCCGGTGTTCAGAGAAGGAGAAAATGAACTGTCTAAATAATCAACTAAACAGCTGTTAGACAAGCTGTTTTCAGCCCTGAAGTTAAAAAAGGTTGACTTTAGAATTCCAGGAGTCAGACATTATACTATATAATCCATCGTATATGCGCTGAGATTGTGTGTATGCACCAATATGAGTTTGTGTGTGCATATGTCTATGTCCAATGCTAATTAACTGGGACAGGAACCAAGGGAGAGTGGATCTCCAGCTGCTCCTCCATGCCTCTGTACCCCTGGGTTAACTCTCTCTTCAGAGACCAATACACACGCATTCACATGCACTTACACACATAAGAGACACATCTACAAAGAAAAGAAAGAAGAAAAGAAAGAAGAAAAGAAAGAGGGTGTCAGAGGGGAAGAAAGAGGAGAAGGTTAAGACTGATAGAGTTAAGAAGAGATTAAATGGGAGTCAAAAATGACATTTTCAACTTGCTGTCAGAATCTTATTGAAAAAATAAGATTCTGACAGCAAGTTGAATACTGAATACAAAACTGCACTGGGCTGTCACTGCTTACTTTAGATATATATATCACACAATCAATGACACTTTGAATCTGGGGCTCTGCAGGTCAAGAATACCAAGTGAAAATATTTGAAGTCCAATAGCGTGTCCCAGGTTTTATTACCTCCATCAAGAAGGTAATGTTCTCACCTGTGTTTGTTTGTTGGTTTGTTTGTTTTTATGTCAGCAGGATTACGCAAAAAGTACTGAACCAATCTGTATCAAACTTGATGGAGGGATGGGACACTGACAAGGGAAAAACCCATTTAATATTGATGCAAATCCAAGAATTTTTTTATCACTCTCCTTAACTTTGCAGGATAGGGCATTTTTTTCTACTTTTTCATCAATATTTTTGCCTTGGCAGAGGTATGCATTCTCTACTGAGTGCCATTCAGTTCTTAGGATTTTCTTATTGTGATGGTGGTACAGTTGAGATCTAAATGGTTCCGGAAATGAACCCGGTTTTGTGACTCTCCAAGGTAAGCACTGTATCTGAGAGCAGAAGTCATTTAAAGAAATCTTACCAGTTTTATTTTCGAGATCTTGTATCACCAAAGCTATAACCTGCTGACCTATGTGTTTCATGTAGAGCAGTCAGCGAAAAAGGGTTGACGCTGGACAGCTAACACATGTGTTGTGCCTGTCCATGACTGTTTCAGTCATATGGATTGAACACAGGTCTGTGCTGTAAAAGAGAGGTGTTACTCTGTCAACTCTGACATCGGTGATGTCTTCATGACTGTAAGTCTAACACTGACGAGCCTGACTCTCCAGTGGTACTGACTTTAAAACTGACAGATAGTGCTGACAATTGAATTATAAAACTGACAGCAAACTACAGCAATAAAAAGAATCTGTTACACAGCCATCTTACTGTCTTACCCAGAAACATTTAAAAGATATTGATGCAATAAACAATATTTGGGGTGAGTAGATCTGCTATGTCACAGCACTTTTTGTGAAATCTGTAATATCCCTGATAATAACAGAGCCATAATTCTTAATGCTATATTCTAGATTGAATTTAGAGATAACATCTGGCAAACGGATCACAAATGTATCCCAAGGTGATATAGTGGCTTAAGAAAACCTACCCATGTCTGTCTTCACGACATTCCCTTGTTCACTTTTCCTTTTCACCTAATTTTGCCAGTCTCTGGATTTACAGCAGGCTTGTGACACATAAAAGCAAGTTTAATTACTCAAAAAATAACAATACTACTATATGACACCTACAGGCATTGTATGACAAACTGATTTGAAATAAATTCATTCCAAGTGTGTCTGTGTCTGTATGTTTGTGTTTGTGTGTTACCATAAAAGTACCCGTGACAGCCTGTACTCAAACTGTTGTTCCAGTAGGTGACCCTTAAAGGGTCTGGGTGTGTCAGGATGCCTGGTGTGGTCATATGCTGTCATGGCTTCCCTTGCCACTGATATGCTGATGACATCCAGCTGTTCTTGTTATTTCCGACCATCCGACACACATCACCGCTTGCACGGCCCGTATCTCATAGTGGATGTCAAGACAACACCACCTGGAGAAGACTGAGTGTGTGGTCCCTCAAGGGAAAGGTTACTCACACCAAGATCTGTCCATCACCACTGATAATACTGAAGTGATGCCAACTGGGGAAGCAAGGAAACTGAGTGTAACCCAGGATGACAAACTGTCACTCTCAGCAAACATCAAAGCAGCAGCCTGCTTCTGGAAATTCCTCCTGTACAACATGAGGAACAACATTTGCTCCTTCCTCACCAAGGATGCGTCCCAGACTCTCATCCATGCATGTATAGACCCTTAATGTACTAATTACAAGCAATGTAATAAGTAAGTATTATGTAATAAAGAAATGTTTTAAAAAATAATATTGTTATAAGCTGCCCATTTTGTAAAAAAAAAAAAAAGGCAAGTCAAGAAAAGTCTTTTTTAGCTACTATTTGGTGGAGAAGTTAGTAGTTTCTATAGATTCCTTGATTTCTAGATTAGAATACAAGAAACGTGGGTCCTCTGGATTCACTGGCAATTGACAAGTGAAAGTCACCTTGCATTATGACCTAGAACCACCCCAGAAGACATCTACAACATGATTTATTGCTGCTGGCTTCTGGTCATGGTTACATGGGACACAACACATTGCATTACATTTGAGATCTTATTAACTTAGTAAAACCCACAAGGTTTCTTTTTAAAGCCACTGAGATGTGAAGCCATGTTGGCTAAAGGCTTTTTTCAATTTGGTGCCTTAAGAAAATAAGGCATATATAGATTATATAAATTCCCCAGCTTGCTGCTGTCTCTCTCCCCATCTCCCTCTCCCTCTCTCTCTCTCTCTTTCTTTCTTTCTCTCTCATGTGGCTAGTTTCAAGTGAAAAGTACAAAGACAGGCAATTTTTCACCATTTCATGGCCACAAGCCAACTTTAGCATAGGGCCAACTAATCAAGGTCCTGTCCCCCGTCTGTTTACTGTAGCACTTTCTCTCCCTCTTGAACAGGATGAAATAAATTCAGGTGTGCCAGATATGCTGTCCCTTTGAATAATCTGTAGAGAGGTAGAATAGAGGTAGCACTCAGAGGAGAATGGATTACTTGTCTGAGCCAAGTATGTGTGGCCCTCTGTCTGCTGAGCTTACTGATGTTACCCCCTGGACCCCGACTCTTATTTAATCATGTTTGGCTCAGACTTTTTTCCTTCTACCTTTCCTCTGGCTCCTCCCTAATCATGTAGAAGAAATATATATGATCTCCTTCAGTTCAGATTTTGATCATTATGCCTGCTAGTATAAAACAAAAGACCACAGAGCTGCTTTTACTTGGAGAGGGTGCAGTGGTTTCTTCACAACCGCCTGTGCCTATTATGGAGGAGGCTAAAATAGGGTTAAGTTCACAGAAATCAGCAAATAGGGCTAGTAGATGAGCTCCACTGCTTCTAATGACAGGATAATCTATCACTGTCATTTATGGGCTCAGAGAGAAAAAAGGCTTGAATCAGTCTCAAGTTAGCCCTAGATGGCAGAAACTGAGCTTACTGTACAGTACAGTGGGAGTTTTGTTCTCTGTGTGTATGCAGCAAAACTGAGACAGAAATATGGAAAATAAATGCATAGAGACAGAGACTTTTCTTGGATGCTCAACAATATAAGGAATACATCATGTACTGGTATTAAAAGAAATCTAGGCTTTATGCTCTCTGTAAATTCTTCATTCACTTTCAGCTCGTGTGTCATCTGCAAGATCAAAAGTTCATTTAAAGTAAGAAAAAAAGTGTTCTTGTGACATTGACACTGTCAATTACCAAACCAGCATAAAATGAGAATAACAAATAGACATTCCCATTACCGTGACAGTGCTGACAAGTGGATTCTGTAAAGGAGCTCTTTTGCACCACTCAGAGTATTCACTTATGAATATCATTTAGAAATGAATAAAATCATTTTTTAGGCATTATGAAACCGTAAACTTCTGGCAGTATTTTCACACTGTATTGTATGGTCATTTTTCAAGCCTTTGTATTACAAGCAGACAGGGAGAGGGGAAAAGCGAGAACTGACCTCTTGAAAACGTGGGTGGGCCTTACTAAATCAAGAGGTGGTTGACAGGTACAAAAGGCTTCCGCTTACACCAAAAAAGTTGATTGTGTATTGAAAGAGTGACAACATTTTATTATGTAAATGCACATTAGAAGCCCAAAAACATATTGCATAAGGAGTGCAATATGCTGCATGTTATATATAGCAGCTATTTCAGAGAGAATGATAGAGGCAGAAAAAGATGTAGAAACAAATGTTTGCTTTAAGCTTACAGTATTCACATGCGTGCAGACTTTTATTTATCTGTATAAAATAATAACAGGAAGATCCCGCGCAGCATGGAAGATCCCATCATCACTCTCCAACCATTTGTTTGGATTTACAGTCAACATGACCTAATAAGTGAAGTGCGCCTATGTGTCACCAAACAGTTTTATTGAGGAAAAATACCCTTACGGTTCCATAAAGGAAAAAGAAACATAAGGGACTGTCTCTGTTGGGACCTGCTGGTGTCACCACATTAGACATGTGTAAATGTAGAAAACAGTAGAAATTTGTAATACATAACTATTCAGTAGTAAAAGACTACATTGGTTAATAAGGTGAGAACCTTCCTGATTGGCCATTCTGCCAGAAGATCTGATGAGCTGCAATGGACAGTGGTGTTGTATAAACTAGATATGATTGATAAAGATTAATAATGAATTCAAATAGAATCTCTCTCTCTTTCTGCATCTCTCCTTTCCATAGTGAGGAGGTGGCATTTGTCCTGCAATAAGACAAATCATAATATACTCCAGTATCTCTCCTGTTTAGATTTTATTGACTGTAGTGGAGGTGGAAGGTAAAATTTTGGATGCCAGGGATGTAGACAAGGAGTTCAGAATATTACAGCTGATGTCTTGGATCCTCCGCCATTATATATCTCTCTTCTTCATAGAAACCTTGATGTGTTAAGTTATATTTGATAAATCTAATGTTTCCCTTGGCCCAGTATTACAGTGTGATGGCTCAATTTTGAACTGTTAAAACAAAATGAACTCTTACACAAACAAATTTGTTCTGCCTGGCAATCGCATGCGATGTTCTGTATATTGTTCCCTACAACTAAATTTCAAGGGTTGCTTCACCTTTTAAAAACATTCATCCATATTCATTGATTCAATTTGTTTACTTTTCATCTGCTTAGTCGACAGTACTACCCAGTGGCATTCACTCATCCTCTTTGCTTTTGGTCAGTAGATATTACAAAAGAGAAGTGCTGTGCATTTGGTAAAATATACTTAAAAACCCTCAACCAGCTTCTCACTACAGTCCTGGCTGAAATTATAGGCACCCCTTAAATTTAAGTACACAATTTAGAATATCTTCAAAGAAAATGCAAAGTAACCAATTTTGTATTATCAGGATATTCAGTAACATGTCCAAAGATGCTGACAAACAAAAAAAGAAATGCTTTCATATACTGGAATAAAAAAGACATAAAATTTACATTTGACACACTTATGTGAACCCTTTTAATAAATTAAAATTAGTTCCTCAAACAAAATAAAAATCCAATAAGACTCATCTGTATTTAATTCTCAGTGTTCACATGACCTGAGTTAAGCAATGAATGGTTGATTTACTGCATAAAATGGGGCTGATAGTTTCCAGTTTCTTTATCACAATGGCAAAGACAAGAGAGGTGTCTAAGAGCATCAGAAATGTTATCAAAACCTCACTAATCCCAAAGGCTACAAGCAAATCACCACAGATCGGGAAATCCCTGTTTCAACAGTTTTTAATGTCATCAAGAAGTCTCAGTGTTATAAAACTGTTTAGACGCATCCAGGACAAGGCGCAAGGAGAAACTCAATGACAGAAGTCTGTGAAGGTTGATGTGGATTGTGGAAAAAGCTACACAAGTTATCTAAAGAGTTTCTGGCTGACCTTAATAAAGATAATAGATAATTATCTATGTACAGGTGAAACCAAAGGAGAGATCTTTGGGGATGTAGTGCTTGAGTGTGTTTATGGGCGAAAAAAAGAAGCCCATGAGGAAAAGAAAACTTTACCCACAATAAAACACGCTGGAGGTCCTGTCATGCTGTGGGGCTGCTTTACTGCCTCTGGAACTGGAGGCATCAAATGTATCAAAGGATGAAACCAGAAGATTACCAAGGCATTTTAGAGCGAAATGTGTTTCCCAGTGTAAGAAAACTATGTTTGAGGTGAAGATCTTGGGTCCTTCAGCAGGACAACGACCCAAAGCAAACATCCAGTAGCACAAAAAAAGGTTGAAAAGGAAAAGACAGACTGTTTTGAACTGGTCAGCAATGATTCTTGACCTAAATCCTCCTGAAAACCTCCTGGAGAGAGCTGAAATCTGCCATTGCAGAAACATCCCCTGCAAACTCAAAAGAGCTTTAACATATAGCAATGGAAGAGTGGCAGAAACTACTAGCAGACAGGTGCTAGAAACTTCTAGATGGTTACAAGACACAGTTAGAGGCTGTCATTGTTGTCAAAGGTTGTGCAACCAAATATGGATGGGGTGCCAATAATATCAGCAAGCTTTTTACTAGGTTTCTGCCAAAGTTTGAACAGTAATATATCTGTATTTCTTTATTTCTCCGAGCTCTTTTCACTGGTTTAAAGTGGGCACAGTGAAAAAGTAGATGTCACCTATTTTCATGCACCGATCAGGATTTAACAAAATTTGAATCAAAATCTGAGGACAGTAGTGGGATTTGCCCTGTTACGTCCCTAAAACAGGAATCATAAGTGTGATATAGGGTGGTGTTTCCTAACTGAGAATGCTTACTCAAATGATTTACATTAGAAATACATAAACATTCTACAAATAAACACATGTACAGGCAGCTAAAATACAGGCCCTATTTAAGTTAATATAAAGAGCCCCGGCTTTAAAGTTGCTATAAGTAAATATTTGCTGTCACTACAAAGCTAACTTTGGCATTAACAGCTGTTTACTTAACAGTCTGAAAGAAATGTTGCAAGCTCAGCATCAAACTTCATTCTTTTACTCGCCAAAATCTGTTTCAAGCAGTGGAAAAGAAACACCAATGTAAACTCTTGTTTTGCTTCTATTTTTATCACGTCTTTTCTTTGCTGCCAAATGTGGTTTCTTGCCGCCTGGGTTGCACTACTAATTCATCCTTGCATGTTGGATTGAGGGCAAACTGGATGCTACAGTGACTCACTATCACCTCTTGAGGTACAAAGCGGTATTACAAGACAGGACCGGTTAGCACGGTATCTTCTGTATCTCTGCAACACAATAGATCTATTTCTTTGACATAGCATCAAACCTCTTATTTATTCACATTCTGATGAATGTTTTAAACCAAAAAAAAAAAACAATTTACATTGCACCTTTAAGAGTTGTTACTTGTGAAAGTATGATCTTTATAACCATATTACCAACAGTGAAAATAATGTTTTTAATTTGTAACAGGTTATATGTATAACTCTAACTCGTCACACTAACTTTATTTTTCAAGCAAATGATCAAGGCATCTTTCTGTCCTGATGAAGAGGACTAGCTCAGATTTTGAGCCTCTAACTCACTACATAAATTCAATACCTTAAATGTCTTTGTTGTATTTTTTTTTAATTTTTTTTCAAGAATATTTTATTTATTATAGAACCAAGTGTTCAAGGGTTTTGATAAGGCCTTATTCAGCTCTGGAGTCTGTTCATGCCAAGTGTTGGATTTTTGTTTCTTTGTCTTCATTACTTTAGTCTTGTTCATCAGTGGAAGGGACAGATACCCTGTGCCCCCACCCCACCTCACCTACACCTCACTGTATATCCACACCAATCTGCCACCAAAGTGTGAAGTTGTCTGCTTCAGCACACACCATGCAGTATATTTGGCCCTCTGCCATCTCCAGTAACACAAAATAAAAGTAAAATAATGGGTTCTGTGTTATAGAGGAACAGTACACACTACCCCCCCCAGAAATCCAGTCCTTGAGGATATGTAGACAGATGTACCAACAGACTAACAGACAGAGTGGTGCCAGGATAAAACTCCACCCTCTTTGGTTCAACAGAAAGGGGAGAGGATTGTCAAGTCATACTCCATATGTAGAGTGGGATAACTGTCTTTTATGGCTTAGTGATACAACCGTGGGGATCTGCACATGGGGCAAGAAAAAATCAGTACATCTAAAAAACAGACAAAACATACAAAGTGTGATTTATAGTCATTGCTGTATCTAGGTGGCATTCAGAAAGGGGGTACTTCAGTGGTTAGGAAAATATCCCAGTCTATCCTCCGACCTACAGCCCCTTATTCTCATGACACAGAATGTCTGGTTTTGTCACTGCCATCAGACATATTGTTGTATATTCTTGGTATGTGTTTCCTAAATCACGTCCATGTTCCATGATTCTACCAGAGCTGTGGACTAAATACTCTTTGGGTGAATTAAGGAAATCAATGAACAGGAATAAAAGATTTAGTTGTAGCCCAATTTATAGGTATAGGTCTTGATTTTAGGTGAGGAGTGTGAGTATATATAAATATATATATATATATATACATATATATATATATATAGATAGATAGATAGATAGACAGATAGATAGATAGATAGATAGATAGATAGATAGATAGATAGATAGATAGATAGATATATACATGGGTATGTACATTTATGTTTTCCTGTTGCCCAGCTTTAAAAACGCGACCTTTTTTTAAACTTTTTTTTAAAAGTCCATTATAATGGAACTGTCAACAGCATTGAGATGTCTTGAAACATGACTTACTCTAACAGACATTAGGAACTCAAAACAGTGCTTCATTCCCCACTCTCCTCCTTTAGTTTTTACACTGCTTTAATTCATTTTTTAAAAAATGAAATAAATAAATAATGGAAAAAAAGAACATAACCTTTACAAAACCATAATTCTAATCCAATGTTACATTTCAGAAGCCTGTTTCTGCTGATATCATATGGTTGTCATTTTAATGAGTTTGCAGCAAAAACAAATACTGAGCTAACATAAAAAGTTCCTTTGGTGGCCTGTTAAAAAACAGTGATGGCACGCTAGCCTTTATATCAGCTGAGTTGGCTGACCTTTTGAGTTTTGCAACAGATACATGAAACCACTTAGCATAAAGTGCTGTGAATCTTTGTTTTTTTTTTCATTTGTTTTTTTTCCAGTCTGTTGCCATTTTTGACAGTTGTCAAAAACTGTGCATCACATACTTTTTTTTCAGCTCAAAGCCTCTCTATAGGAATGGATAGAAATCATGCTGAAAATCCAACATCACATGGAGGCAGTGCCCAAACGAGACTCAAGAAAAGGGGCTTTATGAAGGAAAAGCAAAACTAGCAAAACTCACCCTGGAGAAAAGCTGCTTATCTTTTTTTTTTTCCCTCACTCTTCCTATTTCCCCGTCATCTGCCCGGTTCCCATGGAAGTGTTGTGTTTGCAGGAGCACCTGACTCACTGCAGCTCTCCATGCTGCAGGGGGAGTTATCTGTGAGCCAAGCCAGATGCCCTCACAATAGGTAGCCAGCTACATACAGTACCTCTTTCCACTGAGCTCCTTAAACAGACACACCATGGAGCCACACTGTGTGTCTTTATTTTGCTTTATACAATGCTGAGAATTACAGAGGCCTCATGTGTCTTTACTAGATCACTGTGTACCTGATATCATGAGGTTAATGATAGTGGCTCTATTGATTTTTTGGCTTGTGGCACCTTAAAATAAAGTGCTCCAGCTCCTGATCCCCCTGGTATAACACTCTCCAGCATAAATGTGATATGTGATTATTTACATTTATTTTCATAGCATGAAATAAAAACCTATATTAGATGTGCCACATTAGTTTGCCGCATGTGCTAAATCATCCCTTGAGGATCATGACTTCCACGTAGAAATCAGCTGCTTTAAAGTAAGATGTTGCACTGGCAGGCTGAGAGCACTGTGCGGAGAGCAGATGGTGTAATGAGATATACTGTAATAACAATCACACTGTCAGAGCTTCTGTCCGCATGAGACAGCAATTACACAGTGGCGCAGCAATCATCACGGACCATGTATTTTTCTATGAAATTGCTGCAATGTAAAATCTGAACCAATGCATTCGAGTTCAAAGTGTAGTGGGGGTCTGCCTGAAAGTTCAATGCTATGCATTTCAAATGAGTCTTATTGTTTAGAGCAGCTATGGGCTCATTTGGTCACTTTAACATGCATAAGTGGACTTGTAGGGATCAGTTGGTAAGGAACATTGTGATCAGTGCCGGAGTTAGGAGTTCAATTCACACAGGAGCTACCCATGATAAAAATATATGTACTCACTGTAGCCTAAAATGTGTTGGTTAGCTGCACTGTATAGTACATTACATGTTCATTCCATAGCACACTGATGCACAATCTGGAGCCTGGGGTTCGAAGGTTTGCCTATAGTACAATAGATTCTCCTGAAAAGTCTGACCCAATTTTCAGTTGTCATATAAACAGCCTGCAGATTCACAGAAATCCCGTTCAGTTACGTAATTTCCGTGCTGTGTAAGGGAAGTGAACACAGCCCATCAGCCCATCAGCCCATCGACATGATGGGGCTCACTACCCTTGTGTTATTGGGGAAAAAGAGCCTATCAACATTACAGCTATTTGATAAAATAACCAGTTACATATGTTGAAGAGATCCCATAGGTAAAGTGTTTTTACATCTAAGCAAAAAAGTGAACAAACAGTAGTTGTGTAATCTTGTGCTTGTGTGCTTTTTTTTTTTAAACATTTGAATGCCTGAGGAGGGGTTGAAAAAGGGTAGTTTTACACTAACAGACAATCTCCCCTTCACGCATAATGGGCGGCTCTCAGAAAGGAGCTTTAAAAGGGCTGAAAAGGATGTTTTGTGTGCAGTCAGATTGGCTTTCTGTGGCAAGAAAATCAGTTAGCACCAACAAATGACAATTCTAGTGAACTGAATAAGAGGGTAGGCGTATGATTGTGGTCTCTACCCTGCCTCAAATAGGATTGCCCTCCATATCAGCAATATGCAGGCAAAACACACAGATTTAGGCAAAAGGGAACATACAGCTGAGCAAATGTACCATAGCAGAATTAGCAGGCTACGTGGCATTAAAAAAAAAATCCCTTTGTGAGATCTGCCTGAGTAATAGCAGACACCAGCACAGTTCTTCTTACTTATAGTACAAAAGTACCTTTTCTTTAGTCTGACCTTGAGGAGAACGTCTGCATCACTTTTCAAAAGATACCACACTTCACTCAAGTATATGTCTCTTGAGATTTTACCTGAATGCATTCACACCTGAATATCAGGAATGTGGTACAACAAGGGAGCTGTTCTTACTGTTATTAGTAGTAGAAGTAGTGGTTGTAGCTGTAGTAGTATTACAGCATTTACTGTAATCAATATGACTGAAAGAATAACAAATGTCTACTGTCACTCTGATCTCAGTCGATGAACTCTGTCATAGCTAATGTTGTACCACCATGTGAGTTAAGCCTAGTTAATAAATGCCAAGGGCACAGCACCATTCATGTCAACACTTATAGAGGGGCCTGTGTACAGCAACTAGAAACCATCATTAACTTCTGTCGCTAGTGGCAGATGTATGTTAGTCATTTTCGCTTATTAGCATGGTGAAATGTTCTGGTCTGCCAGATGTTCATACTGTACGTGTTTTCCTTAGTGCATGTGCTAGTGCTAGTTTTGCTGTTACCATCACCCCAGGCACTTTGAGATATGCTGCTGCATGACTGCACCATATGCAGTGCAGTAGAGCACCTACTGTATATGTGTGCCATAGAAGCTCTCTGCCATCTAGTGGCGAACAGCAGTAGTATAATCTACCTAAAATCTCACTGCAGGCTCACTCAGGTCAACTCATTAATGTGCAGTGATTCCCATATAGCAAGATCCATGAGCCTTTTCAATAATTCGCGTGAACATATGTAATAACAACTAATTTACAAAACACGGGTTATACTGTGTGGATGGTAAATGAGAATCAAATAAAATTCATTTTGATTTCCTTTTAATTAAAAATTTATTTCATCTTTTAAAATAAAAATAAAAAATCTCCAGCTGTTTGTTTCTGGGGAAAAAATTTAATAAATTAAAAAACAATTTTTATCTGATCTCATAACCGTAAAAAATACAAATTGTATTTCCAGTCTGAAAAAATCTGATACTCATATGTGTAATCCACCTATATGTATGAATCAGATTTGATAATTTCATTTTCATTTAACTTAAACTAAAATGTACACTGAAATTAAAGTTCAATAAAAATCTGCATAGATTCTAACACATCTCCTTTTTTTTTTTTTTTTTTTACTGTAAAATAAATCTCAGTTTAGAATTCAGAAGAAAGAAAATATCAGAAATGATAAATTTGAAAATGAATGAAGTACACAAGGAATGATTTGTACTAAGTAGTTGTACAGAAATTTCATACTTACTAGTATATATATGCAGCATGAAATTTCTGGACTGAAGAAGCCCCGTCTGTGCTGTAAATCTGAAACACCGGATTCCTATGTTGTGGCAATTTATACCATAAGTCCTTACTATCACATAGCCCCAAAAGTAACATCAAAGAATCACAGAATTATTGAAGGTCCAACGTAATGAGACAATTTGTTTGAAATAGGTTCGCACAAACAGGCAACTAGTTCCCCCCATAGATAGCAAGTGTCTGGTGAATTAACTTTTAAGTCATTATTCAAATAAAGCTTTATCCATAAAACTTGCAAACATTCAGTTTATGCAAAAAAGTTGGGCCATTGGTGCCAAAAATTATTCCAATTGATAAATCAAAGGATTTTAAAGCAGTCAAATCAATGTTCTCAAAAACTAAATCAAAAATGACAAATCCGTGCACCAGGTCTTGTATCCCACCGGAGAAGGCACATTAAGAAGGCGACCCAGATCAAATTCAGATACAATTTGGTGTTCTTATTTTTTTGGGGGGGGGGTATCAAGCTGAAAAAATGTGTGCATCATAAATGTGGGTGCAGGTACAAAATAGCACCAGAATCCTCCAGTCTTTTTAAGGCTTCAGCTTCATGACTGAGGTCATGGTAAGAATTCTGCAAAAGAGGAAAAAAGGAGCATCAGTACTGTGGGTCTTTCATCGGATATGTTGTTTGTAAGCCCCTAACCTGAGACAATATTCTTCCACTATGTGATAGACAGTAACGGTTTTTAAATCTTGAGTCTTTTCAAAGAACTAAAAGAATGTTTACTACCACACCTGATAGATAACTGCTACCCACCTTCATGGACCTCATTGTGTCATATCCATAGTAATGGATGGGCTGCTTTTGGCTCTTTGAGTTAGGGTATCCAAAACCAGCAATGTGGACCACATCACAGTAGTTGAGGGCGACAAACACAGCAAGGATGCCTGTTGTAGGATGAACTGGGATCTGCAAGAAAAACAAAACTTAATGACACCCCACTGAAATCAATCGGTGCCTCCTGAAAACACTCTTTGAAGACCATATGTGTATTACTTGAAAATTTCTGACATTCTAGGGATGGCATCAAAAAAGGCACCCTAGTAGATAACAGCCCCAAATAATGGACTGACAGTATAACATAGACTGCAATGATTTTCAATGGCCTTTTGTCCGTCTCTGCTAAGAAAAATAAATGCCATCAAAATCACATAAAAAATTCCACCCAAAGGTTTAAAGTCATTTAACCAACTTTAGAAAAGTTCAGCTGGATTAAGCAGCTCATGTATTACAATGATTGCCCCTGAGTGTGGTGTGGTGTGGTCTAAGTAAAAGGGGTGTTAAAATGTATATGCACTCATGAATTTGCCAGACCTGTAGAAGAGGTTACGAAATGAGCATTTATGGCAAAAAAGACGAAAGGCCGCATCTTTTAAACAGTGAAGGCTAGAGTCGAGTGTTTTACAGTCCCTTTGAGCAGGCATTCATAACCCAACTGAAGTACGACCTCTCTCCATTTAACCACTAGATGTCAGAAGCGGGCAGCAGAAATTGCCACCAGGCACCTTTAAGTGCTCATCATCAGGTGTCTCTCCACATGCCTGTCTAAACTCTAAACTTTTCTACAGTTCTTGATGACATGTGCTTCTTTTTCCCAAACAGGCTGAGTGCACACTTCATGAGCATCTGCTAAACCAATACTATGTAATATATAACATTAACTTTGTATGAGATTGTGGAAAAAACAGAAGAACGACAACATCTGTGTGGGTACTACCTGTAGCAAGAGTTTCTGCGCATAAACAAGTCTCATCTTGATCACTGGGTGTTTTCCAGCTTACTCACTTCCTGAGTAAAGCCTCTGCTGAAGAAAAGCACCCTTGATACCAGTAACAAATAAGAACTTTGCACAAATTCGCCCCTTGTTTTTTTGTTTGGTTTTTTTTTGGCCAAAAATACTTGAGAAATTGGTTCAACTCCTGCTCTGATATACCAAAGTCTATTTTTGAAAATTTAAACATTATCTTAACACAGAAGAAAAAAGCTCATTAACACAGCTCTTTTCAAAGTTGATATCAAAGAAATGAAAATAGACTTTCAATGCCAGGAAAAGGCCAGGAAAAAGAAAAAAAACACACTGCTTTATCTGATGCTGTCAACTCCCCTTCCTTAGTGAAAGGTTAAAAACTTAACGCTCTATTCTGTTCAGTGACAGTATTTTTTGTGTGTGCTGCTGCTGCAGTATAATGTATGTGTAATCTACCAAATCACACCTGTGGCCTAGTGAGTTTAAGATGACAGCCACAAGCTGCAACATTTGTTGCTCCAAGCCAGCAACAGAACTTTAATGTATGTCTCTCTCACACATTTCCTGCCAACTCTCAACCCTCAGTGTCTATCATCTTGCATTCACTTTCTAAAAACTGTCCTACAACTTATCACATATTTTTTTCTAAAACTTCCAGCAGAATCTTTACCAAACCAAATAAACTGAGTGCATAAGTGCACCACAATTAAATCTCTTCATTGGCTGCCCCTATTTCAGTAATATCAATCATTCGATCTGTTTCAAATCTGTTGTGGTCGTGTAAAAAGGCAAAAGTGCGAAAGTTGTGTCACAGTCCAAATATTTATGAACCTAACTGTATGTGCACCAGTGATGACTTATGGGCATTTCAGGTGACTGACCTGTAATAGACCTCATTTGAATCCTTATAAAAGATTAAACATGCCAAAGTCCGTGTGGGGAAATTATTATTATTGGCGTTAGTTAGCTGGATTCAGTGACACACAACTTGATATGTACTGTACTGTCTCAAAAACTCTCCACACTCCACCCATGATGACAACTAACTTTAAGTCTAAAAGAGAGTGTAGGTCACATATCATAGAGCATCCAAGAAGAACTCCCGTGGTTGATTTTCAGCGGGGGACCTTTGTTGCGCGTTCTCCCACTCTGCCTGTTTCCCAAGTTTTATGTCTGTCTCATCTACAAATGGCTTATTTTCTTCTGAAGAGAAAATGCCCATGTCTTGAGTAAACCTATAGAAAAAAATATCTTTATCCTGAAAGTGCTAAAATGCATCTTTCTGCTTTTTGGTTTGTCACCTGTGTTCTTTCTTTCGGGAAAAAATAAATAGTGGGACATTATCTGACCTACATTGACATCTTTTTGCTATTTTTTAAGAAAAAAAAGAAAAGAAACACCACTAATGTGAGATTAAATGAGTTAAGATATGTTTGTTTTGCTGTCCCTGGCAAGCTCTTATTGTGCAAAGAAACTTTGTTTGCTATTTTCCATATGACTGTCAATGATTATCCATATTCACAGAGGCAAGAAGGAGAATCACTTCCACATGACCTGGAGATAGAAGAAACTTTCTCCTTCCATCTCTTTCTGAAATGCTGAACACTTTCCCAACAGAATTTTGATATCTGTGTCCTCTAAAGCTTTCCATATAATAATTGAGTTTCCTCTGCTAGAGTTCTAAAGGGGTTACTCACTCCAGCAGGTCTTACTGATTGCTTAAGCCATTGATTTTTACCAAACTAAAGTTCCTTTGTCAACTGTCTATAGATTCAGATAAAAAAACGATATATATATATATATATATATATATGTGCTACTACCGGTTTTGAATCAGGTAAATTTAACTCCAGTCAGGTCTCTCTTTTTTGTGTTGTAGGCATAACCTATGTTCATATTTATTATTGACCTAAATAGAGGTCTGTCTCATTTCCTGCAATGATATATGTTCTGACCGCAATATCCTGATATGAAACTGAAAAACAGCCTCTTTTTTGTACTCGTCTTCCTTTCTAAAGCATTCAAACAGATCAGTTTGACTTGCTATTGCACTGTGCACGACTGTCGTTTTTTCTTTAATTCATAAACTGATGAGCACCCCACAATGGGACACAGCTGACATTCTGTGTGTACTAGCCTCATGTGGTCACCAGCACACAGGCAAACACCACAGCTCTGCAGCAGCCCGGCACATAGTTTGGATGCAGGCCCATGGAGCCTTGGTGAGAGGGGTGCGGGGTCTGGCTACATGCTGTCACTACTGCAAGCCAGACTTACAAGAGCCTAACACATGCCTGTGTTTGAGGAGGCAAATGTGAATGCAAGAGTATTAGGTGTGTGTACATGTGAGTCTGTGATGTTAAGTGGAAGTAAAGAGGGGACGGAAAGGGAAAGTCTGCAATCTTTGACAGTATCCGTATCTTTCTGGCAGGACAATTAGCTAAGGAAGGGTGTGGTATTTACAGTGGAGAATTGCTACAGTCAGAACTCCTGCTGGTTTTTGGTGGATGATAGAAAGGATAGAAAAGAGGATAGAGACAGAATAAAACTGACAATGAGATAGAATTGAGGATGGTGAGAGAAATCTAGGTTTCTTTGTGTGTTAAGCATGTTAAAAGAACTATAATTTAAGAAAGAAAGCAAAATTTAACTGCCTGTAGACCCCAGCCCTCCCCACACTTCATCCATGCATCTTTCTCCTCTGCCTGCCCACCTTCCTCTTTCCCTGACCCTTTTCATACAGTTTGTGCAGATGGTGCAGAGCTCCTGTCGGGAAAGCCCACTGGTCGCCTGTAGGATCACTGCCTTCCCACTGCTCACTCTTCTAACGCACCAGCCAGTTGTGTTTGTACTGTAGTCCAAAAGGGTAACACCCCCATCACTCTTTGACAAAAAGGGCTCGTGAGAGAGGAACAAGCCGAACCAAAACAAAACTTGGCTCGGGCCCACGTCGGAGACGATCCCCACCAAACACACAACAAGCCCCACTTGGCAGATGGGATGTAATGAGCCAATAAAAACTTCATTCTACATGAGTAATGGCCCAAGTCAAATCCTGGGGTGTTTCAAAATCCAAACACCTCAGCCAGAGAGGGAAAAAACTGAACTCCAATTTGCGAAACCAAAGCAGATCAAATGTGCACTGCATGAATGTCAAGGATCATGTTTTCCCATTGCACAATCACTTTTCTTCAATTACGTTTTGTGTGTAAGTTTACTGTTATGTTTCTATTTATGGTTTGTTATGTTTTGATGAAGTATTTGCTTTACTTTATCCTTAACTTTCATTTTGATTTAATTGATCCAAAAGTTACAAAACATGCTCGCTGAAGAGCTAAACCTTGAAATTGTGAAAAATCAGTGTCATTATCTGGACAACTTTGTGAGAAAAATACAGCTTTGCAGAGAGGGAACACTGGGAACTGTCCTTATTCCAAAAATAGAGCGTCTGGTTTTAATTTACACAAAATTTTGGCTTTCCTTCAAATGCCAATTATTTCCCAGGGATTCAGTGTGCAGCCTAAAAGACACCAAGAGCTTATCTTGTAATGAGATGCCAGAATACCGAGCAGAAGCTAATCTTAATCATGTTCAGCAGTAATTGGATCCACAAAATCGCTATTGACTCGGCTACATTTCAAGAGAAATGCCTTTTCCAGTAAACTGTTTATCACAGTGCTCAAAACATATGGTATCACGAGGAGCTGTGGCTAATCAGTGGATGCTCCATCCAGCCTTGTTAGCATTCATGTGGGAAGCAGTGAAGGGCAAAAGAAAGAAAAAAGGGAAGTGTGTGAGAAAGGGGACAAACAAGAGAGAGGGTTCTAGTGGCAAAATTGCTGTTGTGGATGCCAGAAATGGTCAAGGTTAATCTGCAGCAACAGAGAAAAAGCATCTCCACAAAATCTATAGATCATCACTTTCAGACTGACTGATTTAAAAATTTGAATGGCTTCATCACAGAGAGGAAAATAAATTGGTGTTGACCTAACCCAAACCTTTGCCTCTGCCTGCAGACTTCTTCTTGAAAAAAAAAAAGTGACACGGAAGCAGTCTCTCACCTCTTTACTTTTGGGGTGCAGAGGGATCTGGAGCAGTCTGTCTGCAGTCTGGTGCAGAAAGTGGGGGTCCAGCACTCGGATTTTACTAACGTCACCCAACCAGATTTGGGGCGGTGGCTTCCAAAAGCCTTTCCTGACCTGGAATGCACATAACCAATAGAGGAAGATAAGAGTCAGGATGTTTTTTCCTATTTTTGGATGGCAGACTGACTTCATTTACACAAACAGAGATGCAATTGAACCTATGACTCCCTCATGTCTTGAGGCAACTAAATCAATGTGCAAATTAGCGGGTAATGACCCTGCAACTATTAGCAGCAGGAGCCCGGAGGTGCCTGGAGCAACAGAATGAAGGATGTCTGTGATGGAAAATACATTTAACTCAAAAGAGCACTGGTATCACGGAAGTTGAACCTTTTAAGAATTTGTTCCTGATATGGATGGCTGGCAAGGGCACGAAAAGAAGCTAAAAAGAGTTTGTTTGTGAGTGAGAGAAAGAAATGGAGATGAGACTGATTTGCAAAGCATGTATTTGTGTTTGTGTGAGAGAGAGTGTATTCTCACACATAGCCTGTACCCTCTTCTCATTATAGAGGATTTCTTTGAGCCACCGCAGATCTTGCTGTTTGAAAGGCACCAGAACCATGAGCGTGCTGGGTTCGTTGTTCAGTCCAGGGTTGTAGGAAGCTGATTCAGGGTAGAAGAACCTCATGGTGGTCTTGTTCCCCACGTCCTCCTCATAGCCTCTCACTGGAGCATCATTCAACCTGAGGCAGGGACAAGAAACTACATTCAGTGACAAAAAGAGGAGGGAGGCTATAGCTTATCCCAGCTGACACTGGGGGAGAGGCAGGAAACACTGGTCTGACACTTAAAAAACAACCGGTCACGCTCACATTCACACCTACAGGCCATTTAGAATCACCAGTTAAGCTAACCAGTATGTCTTTGGATTATGGGAGGTAGCCAGAGTACCTGGAGGAAACCCATGCAGGTACTGGGAGAACATTCAAACTCCACACGGAAAGGCTTTGAAAGAGCAACGTCCAATGGGGATCACTCAGTCAAGAAGCATTTGGCTCACCAATAGTTTAACCACCTTACTCTCAGACATGACTTTTTGTGAGGCGGACCCTGCTGTCACAGCCCAGCCAACAGAAAAAACTATGCTCTCTTTTTTTTTTTTTTTTTTTTGGTAGTGGCTTTTAGAGAGCAGAATTTCACATAAGCAAGCAGTTCGAACATCCTCACTACGGTGGTCATTGGCAAGTTGAGGGGTGGCAGCTATTTCAGACTTGTTAGAGGTGGAGAAATGTTTAGAATGAGGAGTTTACAAAGTTGGAGGAGTAACTTTAAAAAGAAGTGTTTGTGGATACAAAAACAGTTACAAATACACTGGGCTTGTTAATTTTCAAAAAGGCTGTAGTTTTTTCCATTCTTTGCGAATGTAGCCAACAGCATAGGGATGTACCTGCAGAACACGCTAGCTCTTTGGTTAGACAACCAGCAACCTGTTCATCCGCAGCTATAACAAACATCTATTGCTCATCATTGTGCACACAGCCTGATCCTAATTTCTCCTAAGTCTAAAAGCATTCTTTTCACAGTGACTTTATTCCCCCACCCATGAGATTCTTATTGATAAAAGCTGCCCTCAGTCAATGTTTGTTCTAGTGCATAAAACACAGAGTTGTGTTAATGCCAAACAGGTATACAATGTATTTGCATGTGGAGTATGGTGTCCAGTAGGCCTGTTGATTTAGTCACCAGGATGTCTCTGTACTCAGGTCCTTTTCTTTCCACATACTTGATGTCTTGTCACTTCCCACAGCTGACTGTCAAACAAAAACACGCCCTTAAGTGATACTGAAAAAAAAAAAAAAAAAAAAAAAAGCTCCCGCAAATTTTTTTGAGTGTTCAGGGCCTAAAATTTGATTTTTGCTTCATCCTGGAAACATCATGCTTTATTACTTTTATCAAATTCTTGACACAACCACATCATAAGTCTTTCTTTGACAAAATAATTAACATAGCAGCACAGACCGAGATCTAAATGGTTAAATGGTTAGTCCAATAGCTTGGACAACTTTGGAAATTTAAGTCTAAACAGGCTTTAACAGAGTCTAGCAGTATTTCTATGACAAAACCAGACTGATGACATCAAACTCTCAGGCATGTATTGAATTCTGAATGTCAATAACCTTACTCTACATGGCCAGGGAACGATTAGCGTCTGAGAAGCGAGGGAGAGATGTGAGGGAAGAGGAGGATGGGGGGTTGATAAGGGGGAGAAAAATGCATTGTGGCCAGGCCAAATTCTGGCTGTTTGAAAGAGGCTTATAAAAACTCAGAATGCATGGGTTCATTCCAAGGCTGTAAAGTCAGATGCCTGACAGTAAACTAAGTGTTTTCTTTCCTCCTTTAGAGAACTTGATTTGACCCAGAAGTTTGCTAATTAGTGACGGGATAGCTCTATGTCAGGGTCAGATGGTCATACACTCTGATACTGTGCATTAGTCCACTGCCGAGGTCATCTAGCAAAAATCCATCTGTTCCTAGTTTCTCAGGCCTAACTATCCTCAGACATGAGGTAGTCATGTAGAGGTTTGGGGTTTAAGCTGTCATGTGGTGTTAACCTTGCTTACCGAATGACCACGTCGTACTTGTTTATGATGCTTCCCAAGGAGCTGTTTTTAATGGCAAAACCATTGCCTATGACTACACACACACACACACACACACACACACACACACACACACACACACACACACATACACACACACACACACACACACACAAAGGTTTTCTTAACTTATGTTCTTTAATACAGGAGTGCAGGATAAACTATAATAAATTACAGTAAAATAAATTACAGTAAATAAACTTAAAAATATCTTTTTCTCATTAACCCCATGTAATTAGATAAGCTTGTCTGTTTCATGTTTAAATTGTTTAATTATCACTTTCAGAACTTACAAGCATGAGTTCAGTTGAACAAATACCCAATTGACTGTTCAAATAACTCATCGAAATTATGTAATTCAGAAATATTGGCAGTTTATTTATGTATAATTCCCAGCATGGATTGCATTATCGTTAAAATTTCCCCGATTTTTTTTTTCTCTTGTGAAAAAATTATTATAATGGAGAGTGTCACATGTCTTTTTATTAAAGTAAAACAAGGCAGACCAGAGTTAAAAGAGGTTTGTACTTCAGACACTTTCTGCAGCCTTCTTATGTAAGACACTTGAGTCCCTGGGGTCATATTGAAGAATGTTGTTCCTAGGCTTATTGTTGCTACTGGCAGGGCTGCAAAAGCTGTCATGAGGGATAAAGCTTGACACACTAAACATTGCATATTAAAAGCCTGTTCTGATTTGTAAACAAAGAATTAAGAGTGGATAAAGCATGTAGATTTCAGTCACTTTGTCTTAGAGTGAATTAAAAGAAGTACAAATTCTGAGTTGTGATCATGTAAAATAATCATAAGGTGAAAGGAGTAAAGGTTCTAAGTTAGATAAACCTAAAGGCTAAACCTAATACATTTGGTTGAATTTCCTGATCAAAATTGCACAGTTTGTGGATTTGAATTTTCAAGTTTCCTCAACTTTTTATTTTTTACAATGAGGTTCCAAGGTGACTGTTTTAATGTTTTGTAAAATTAGGAACAAAATGACACCTTCTCTTGAGACATTATTATCAACTTCTTCATTACTGGAGCATAACACGCAATTTTGCTTTGACTGTAATGTGGGATAGTTATGTTGAATAGTTATGTGGCTTAGTACAAGTGGCTAAAACTGTAATTATAGAATGTGCACCACAACTGGAACAACACAGTTAGTACTGTACAGCAGAATGAATTCAAGTAAAAATAATAGAACACAACAATGGCTGATAAATAAAATATATGATTACAGTGTAAAAATGTAGATCTTTAGCACCAAGTGCAAATAGTCCAATGTGTGCTCAAACTTACTTTTCAATGTTGGCTTGCACCTGATAATTTGCAGTTACAGCAAGAACTTTCAGTAGCAGCAGCTCTGGGAAGGAAGTGAGAAACGGAGAAGTCTATTAGGTGTGGTTGTTTGAAAACTACGAAAAGAGTAAGGCGGAATACATAAAAGATTGATGTTTGGTTTTGAGGATTTAAACTCCAGTGTATCATAAATGTACTCTACAGTGCTGATTGTAAATATAAACATAAATAAAACCCACGATGAAGGTTTGTGAGCCTCTTCTCGGAGCACTATGCCTTTTTATGACAGCAGAGCATCACAGATTTTAATATTTGGTATTAAAAGAGTTATTTGTTATCTGAAGTTTAGTTTAGTAGAAGTGGTAGTCAAAATATATAGTGTAGTTAAAGCTGGTATTAACATTGATAGGTCCAAAGGAAATTCAGGAGTAGAAATGTGTCATCAAAATCAACATACCACTGCCCTTAATGCCATAAGGTAATGCCAGCGTTGAAAGATGTTCCCGCCAGAAGAAATCCTCCAGTTTCAGAAAGAGCTGTGTCTGCCTGCTAATGCTGCACAAGGAATGTCAGAGCAGGAATTACAACATAAGACTGCAGAGAACAGGGTTTTACTGTATAGATATATTTAATTACAGGAGGGTTTGTGGCTGAGAGAGGAGAGGAGGGTATGAATGAGGTGTAAGGCAGAGAGGATGAAGAACTTTACTTGTTTTGGGGGGTTTTGGGGTTTTTTTTTTGGCCATAAAACTATAAAACCACACAATGGACAATACCAACTGTCCTGCCAAATAGTACAGTGTTCATACAGGCACATGGAAAACTGCTTGATATGCTTTACTGATGCCTTAACTTTCCCAAATGGTATCTATTTAGTAGGTAAACTACACTCATTATAAGAAAACCATCCATTTACATGATGTCATCCAATAAAAAATTCCCCCATTAAAATCCTCTGTTGGCATTTCTCTGCCTAGGAGATTGAAAGAAAACAATTAAATTCACAGAGCCTGCAGAGTGAGACAAATGTGGCTGGTCGTAATACATGAAACAACCGCTTTTCTGTGTCCACTGGCTTCAGACTCCAGCTGTTTATGACCTACTGTCTTTGACAGTGAGTATCTCAGACATTTATTACCCTCGTGTGCCAGCTAACACTCCACAGGAGATCAAGATAAATCTCCAAGGAGGGGTTTAATTAGAGAAATGTCATTGTGATTGCCTGGAAGGCCTCCCTGTGACTGTAATGAATGATGTGAAAACCCAAGAACAACCAACCAGCAGCCCCATGCAAATCGTGTTCTTTTACAGAGATAAAAACAGGGATTATGAATCTTGACTATTTTAAATGTCAAAGGGCAGGCAGTGGAAACTGAAGAAATAAAGTGTGACCCTGAAAGAGTTTGGGAAAACCCACAATTGGACACATAACACTATTTGGTATCAGATAAGAGCACACAAAAAGATCAGTAAATATACAGCCGAATAAACTGATAATAAAACAAAAGAAAATAAATGGGAGGAGGTTCAGGGCTGTGGAACAATGATTACTTAACAAGTTAGACCCAAGGAGGACAGACATGCTGTTGTCTGCCTCTAAAAAATATAACGTTATCGAGAGCCTATCTCTGTTCTGATCCAATATGGGTTTTAATATTAACTGTCCTATTCAACAATTTCATCAGGACATTCCACTTGAGTTACTGAAACCTACTGTAATGATTTAGATGGAAACATATTTTTTGTAATAAAGTCCTGTTCTTTCTCACTAAAATTTGCTTCTCCATCATGACTGGTAAAGACCTTACATTCAAATAAAAAATGTTGGCATACCTTCCTCCCTTAATAAGCCATCCACTCGGTCCAGTTTGAGTAAAAAAAAAAAAAAAAAAAAACACAGACATGCCATTACTCACTTAAAGTTAAGGCTCTCCCACTTCTTCTGGGTTAGCCAGCCGCCACACAGTGTCTTGCTACTGTTCAGAGGCTTGCCTGTGCCTCCATAGCTGAAAGACAGACAATCACCACAACTGGTATTAAAACTACTGCTGAGTCCATAAAAAGTGTGTGAGGAACAGGGTCCAGAACACTCAAAAAGTGCAAGCATGGGCATGTGTGAGGGCCTAAATATACCAGCAGCTCAGACTAATGGATGATCAAAATGTGGTATGTCTTCCTAATATTTAGGGATTCAGCACTGCCCAAAACTTTTTACCAGAAATGAGTATTTCTGTAATAGTGTGATCTCAGGCCCAGAGCAATGGAGACAGAAAGACGAAAGACACAGTTGTGTTAGTGTGTGTATAATTACCGCTGAAGTATGGCATTGGAACAGTAGTATGTGACAAAGGAGACGAAGAAGAGAAGAACTGGGAGAAGCCTAAGGCTCCATGCTGGAGTCAAGAAAGACAAAAACAGAGGCAAACATGCAAGAATTCAAAAATCAGGGTCATCAGATTTCACGTACAACACATGCTGGCTCCAAGTCTCAACACCCTGAAATGAGATTCAAAGGTTTCATGAATTTATATAAAATAATTTGCTCCTTTAAATGACATGCACTTTTAATCCGTGGGAAAAAAAAAAAAAACCTTTCTGAAAAAAACTTCCTGCTCAAAAATTAGCATCTAATTTGACACAGGTGTAGTATCGGTCCCATTTTGGGACCTGAAAAATGAAACTGAAATGGTGCTTGCTGATAAGCCAGAGCCACATGGTATTTAGAGATAACTCCACCCTTTGCCATCTCAATTGATTAGCAGTTTTCTTAATCGCAAAAAATATTTTTCGAATTTAAACATGTAATATACTTATATTCATAACATATGCAATAAAACCTAAATCTGTTGCTCTTCCAAAAAATACATATGACGATGAGTTGGTGACTGAATGAGTTTTAAAAAAAACCCTGTTGAGTTGACCGAAGCTTAGAAATGTAACTGTGTCATCAGTAAATTATCCCGAAGGGACTCATCCTCCCTGTTTTTTTCCATTCGTGTAAAGTCATACAGTGATGACTTTCCTGTCCTGGGATAAGGGACTACCACCAATAAAGTTGGATACTTCAAATTATTCGACATTTTGGCAAAGAAACTGTTCGCTTTCTTTTTGAGAGCTACTTTCTTGTTACCTAACTCAGTGTGAAAACTACAACTAACAGCCAGTTAGGTTAGCTTAGCTCAAAGACAGTGGGCGAAAAGCTAGACTGGCTCAGTCCGAAAATAACAAAATCAACACGTTATATCCAGGCTGTTTGATCCGTACAAAAACCAAAGTGTATAAACGTCGGGTTGCATTGTTACTGGAGGGCACATTGCAAATCTTTCTTGTGCTTGGAGCAGTGGATTTCTGGAGTCTCTGCAGGTTGCCTGGCAACCTCCAAGTGTCAAGACGATGACAAGACTGAAAAATGTCTACGTTGAAGTAATCTGCTTTATGCCCACAACAACTGAGAGAGAATCCTTAATGACCTAAGATAAAAAAGAGAGCTTACTTTTAGTTGCCTTCTGGGACATCTTCACGTGCTCCTTGGTCCTCTCATGTCTACACAGTGCATGACATTATCCTGGTGATGGGCACAGACGGGAGGTAGAACAAATTATTAGCACCTCCTATAAACTGAATAGCATCCACCCCCTTCTGAGAAGATTGTTTGAGAGGGGACCTACTCTGAATGACATAGACAGTGGTTAATTGAGTCATAGTAGGCAACCCCCCATCCGCAACACCACCACCACCACCACACACACACACACACACTCGTTAAAAATAAGTTGCACTGACTATTCTTGGGCTGAGGTGAGGGGGGAGTAAATGGGAGTGGCAGAGAAACAAATCAGCTCCAGCATTGCACGCTCGGTTCTACTGTGCTTTGGAACGTTCGGATTATTTTAGATCTGATTAAAAGGCATTTGACGCTACGCACATCTAACTATTTGATGCACGGATATGAGGGCGCGCTGTGCTTGCTTCCTCAATGTTAGTGTATGAAATGATGAACTAAAGTACTAAATTTGGAAACGAGTAAACTTAAACTTAATGATACAAGCAGGATGATGTTTCTTCCTCTCCCCTTTGTTGTTATGTTGTCTTTGGCGATAGAGAAAGGTAGAACATCATCCATCTGTCGTGTTCCTGTGGTCATCATAGTGCTGAATTGTAGGGGGCTCGTTGCCTCTTCAACTCAGTAATCAACTGCAAGAAAATTCATCCTAAACAATTGTGATAACTGTTAAATCGATTAATTATCATGAAAGATTTTGGCGTTTGTGGCATATTACTGCAATTTTATTTTATATTTTTAAAAAGCATAAAGTTAGGGATGAAGGATGTGGCTCTCCTGAAACCTGTTCACATTTCTAAGGTCTACTGCTCTGGCATATGCGCAGGTACAGAATTCACTCAAACTCTTAAATTAGTCAGAAGGCTTTGGATGGTTTTGGAACAATTTAAATCAAAAGTGGCTGATGTTACAACCCTTTTGCGACTTCATCGGTGTGTCATGTAAATTTTTTAACTCTACAAGCACCTATCGTTCCTTGTCAAGGAGGTTATTATTTCAATCTATGTCTCTTTGTTGCTTTGTTTATTTGTCGGTGGGATTACACAAAAAATACTGAATCAATCATGGCCCTAGGAAGAAACCATTAAATGGCGGTACAGATCCGGTTAAAGGGTTGGATCCCAGAATTCTTTTTTCAGTTTCCTTAACAAATCAATTTTCAGTCCATGCTGGAAGCAATTTTCATATTAGTACAGAGTTCTGACAAGTAAAGTTTGATTATTGGGCACAATTTCCAGCTGTCTGGTTCACACATTTACTGCATACTGTCTTTACCCTTAAATGGTTGCCAAGTTTGCCGAGTTTGATCTCATTCACTGCTCTTTTCATTGAGGACTGAACCTCTCCCTACATATACACGGTCTTCAAATTTATATCTCACCAAACTTAACTACTGTGTACATGTTGCATGCATACACCTGCTCTTCTTCAGTGACCAAAAAACTGACCTTCTTTCGAGTTTCTCCTTCTTAAGCCTGCAGATTACTCTTTTCTTTTTACACAGTCTAATCAAGCAATAGTCTCTCATCCGTGCCCCTTCTGAAACAGCTAAAACCATTATGAACAATTTCACTTCTCCTTAAAAGTGTGAACTTGAGATTGTGGTTTCCTTGGTGAGGAGTACCCCACAGCTTGAATAGTGTGCGAAGTTCATTTCCTGCAAGGGCAAACTTATGTTCCTTACAACTCTGTTCAGTTAACAGAAGTTGGCGACTGGGCACAACTTTCAAATTCACATGATACACAATTACGCTTCTCCTTTAGAAATTGCAATCGTGAGATGGCAGCTACTCAGAGCTGCAGGTTGAGAGTTCAATCTTCTGTTTAGGCAAGCACGTATTCCTGGCATCTCTGGTCAGATAATAGATTTTGGTTGACTGGACACTGCTTTCACATGACTTGAGCTTTGCTGGCTTCAACTTGCATTTTCCCCTTTAATTTTACCATGGTGTATCCAAATAGTATAATCTCATGCTCAATTACTCCACTGACAAAGCCAAAAGCTTTATTTTATGAGTAATAACACTTCTTAAAATTGTGAAGCTGACATGTTTTTTTTCTGTGGGTCGTGTTAGCTCAGTTAAGGTTACTACTGTAGTCTTATAATCAGGAGGTTCAGAGATAAATCCCTATTAAGTACAGGCCGAGATATATTTCTGTGTTTGCATTTGGCAGCAGCAGAGGTGGCAAGTCCCGGCACTCTTGTAGATTCTCTCAGAAAATGCACCCTCTACATTCAGTTGAATATCATCGTGAAATGATTATCTCTGGGTTCTGGACTGTTGCTCAGACAAGACAAACGATCCAAATGCACCACTTTGGGCTATGGAAAATTTAATGGGCACTTTCACTGTTTTCTGACATTTTACAAACTAAACAATCCATCACTCCATTGAAAAACACAGATTAAACAACCATGAAAAACTTCATGATTAACAGACGCTTGAATATGCATGCCTAAAATTTCCAAGAAATAACTGAAAGTTACCAAGATTCTCAGAAAACTGTGAAGTCACCAACTGACAGGAACAAAAACACATTTCTATAGAACATCTTACCTTTTCCCTCTTTCATTTCAAAAGGTCGCGTACTCAGTGGTTCTGATGTATTGAGTCTGGTCTTCTCCCTGTAGTAAAACAAAAAATAATCATGTATCCAATCACAACTGGACAATATCAGCACAACTGACTTGTTTTTCCTTTGTTTTCTTCTTGTCTGTGCACTTAATAAGGGAACTAAAATTAAATTACAGCTCTGTCCATAAAATATTCCAAAACAGGAAACACGCATTGAAGACATTACTGTATAAAGTAATGGAAATACAGTTTGCAATGGACGTTCTTGGATGGATGCAGCAGGACTACAGATGCATTATTAAATGATAAAAATTCAAATACAGAAATGCAATCCTTAGATATAGTCTTGGATATGGGTCAGTCTTTTTCCAGTCTTCTGTCTATAGCATGTACTGTAGCTTTTACTAAAATGATTTTTATGAGTTAATTGACTAGCACAAGATTAAACAATATTGAGTCATATATTAAGCAAAATGCCACAAACCTCCTGGTCTTAGTACCTCAAAAGTTAAGAACTCAGTTATGTTTCACCACTTTTTTGCATTTTATAGAATAAATAATAAATAATCCACAAAAAAAAAAAAAAATTAAGTGCCCCGCATATAGTGTAGCTCTAAGTACAGTATATTCCCATCATCATCCTTTCACCTTGGGGGCATGATTGAGAGGGCTACAACAGCTGGACATACTGCAGATCCCAGGAGTGTGAATCACAGGAGACACAAAAAACACAGGACCCCCTGACAGATACCAAAGGCAACACTAGAGTACACCAGCACAATGGCTGACTGTGTGTGTGATACAGTGTGTGAGGGAGAGAGGGAAGGAGGTTTGGCAGGGCAGGCAGAGGGAGGGTTAAGCTCTGCACTGTGCAATACACTGAGGCACTCTGGCCGGCAAGCTAACACTGGCAAAAGTCTTCAAGATGTGCAGGACCAACTGAGCAACGGTAGAGTACCATTTCATCCTGTCTGAAGTACCCTTTACCACAGATGTTCTCAAAGAACCACTGCAAGTCTGAGCATGGACCATGAAAGACATGCAGATAGACCACTTAAAGAGCTTAGTCACACACTGTAGCGATTAAAGATGAGTCAGGCATCTACCACAGAGTAGCGAAATGGAAGTAATTCCAGTAAAAACACTTCATGCGAAAACGTTGAAAACGGTGATTTATTGATTAAAGTTTCTTCCCCTCAAATTCCTAAGGAAGGTGAGGGCTGATAAGGCTAACACTGCAGATACTTAGAATTAACAGAAAGTTACATTAATGTTGTCATTAATTAAGATACAGATACATATTTATGTTTGAATACTTGAAAGGTATTAATATGAGCTCTGTATAAAGGGAAATATTCTGTAATAGTATGTTTCAGTAAGGATGTAAACAAACAATGATTATTCACATTAATTAATAATACAGATCAAATTAATGTATTATCTTTGTATCAAATTTTAGTTATTACAAGCATATGACCTCTCTCTCTCTCACACCCACGCACACACACACACACACACACACACACACAACAGACGCCTCCATGATAACATATACTTATACAATCAAGAATCTCTAAAAAAGGATTAAAGCAGAACACATTTACTGTTAGATTTAATGGTTAGATTCTGAATGGGTAAACTAAAAGTCCTTTCAATGCAGTCTGCGTGGAAATAAATGATGGTTCAAAATGATCTTCTCATAATCCTTTCACCTACCAGCTGATCTCTCTCAACCACCGACACACTCTCTAAAGAAAATCACATGTGCGTCATGCTCACAATAGAAAATCGCATCAAAAAAACATAATCTCTGTATTTAATCCTGTCAGAAGAGCGAAATCTGCTGCCCATTTGTAACATTTTTTTACCGCATTTATGAAGAAAGGCTTTCAAAGAAAGTGCAGGCAACTGTCAACCCTTTTTGGTTGCAAAAAAGAAAAAAAAAAGTGTTTCTGTGGTGGCCCTGATGAAAGAAATTTTGATTCTGGGATTTGGCTTTTCTCCAGTATCCTGATCTTCTTTGTCAAATACTACATTCCTAGATTTCAGACTACTTATTATTAGTTTTCCACACTGAAAGCTTTCACATCTTTAAACACTTCAATTTATAAATGCAAAATTTTCTAATGGACCAATAAATCAGACAATATTTGTCCTTTTTCAGTTATTTTGTGAGAAAGCGTGATCTGTTTTTTTTCTGCACATGGCATGAGCCTGTGACCAGCAGGGCACAGTGACAGGACCTGGGTACCTCTCTCAGAAGTGTGCAGCCTGTTGCCTGCAGCTCTTCATCTAACAGTTCACTGTTAGCTCCACTTTTCAAACTGATCCATCATTTAAAAATCTAAGTACTAAGTTCACTGACAAACACACTGATTTGCCTTTGACTACTTCGTGATCAGACAAAAAAGGTTTTTCCCATACATCAATTCTGCTGAATATGAATTATAACTTCCTCATAACTGATGCTGCTTCTTGTTGCAATCCATCCATTATGTTTTCATTGTGTAATTTAGGCGTGCCTTGGCTTTTTTTTTTTTCTTCAATTCTTGGAAATATGATCAGAAGTCCATTGGAGTATTGAATTTCAGACAAGATTGTAATTTGTTTTGCTAAAACTAAATATATTGATATAGGGACAAAAAGCTAAAAAAAAAAGTTGATTATATCATATTGTAATATTTGAAGTAACAGAACCTGGACTGTCCTGTTGCTCGAGATGGCTGAGGGTGATTAACTTGGACCATAGAGAAATACTCGATTTAATGTTTCACAACAGGAACTCCACCCAAGCTATACAAAAACGTTTTTTTCTTGGTTGTAGGACTACAGGTCAACATACAGTAATCAAATTACATCTTCCATGGTCAAGCTTTCTAAGTCAGCAGCACATGATTCTTTCTTGCAGTAAAGTCTTCTTAGTCATAGCAACAAGGCACTCTTCTTGATGTCAAAATTAAATGAAACATGGTTCTTGTTATATGTTTTTGGAAATGATGAAACAAATAATATTTGAAATAAAGAATTATATGGCATCAATTTGGTATTAAAATCAGTGTCATCTGTGACCTTTGCTATGTAGTTGTATAGTTGTAAATCTAACGCTGCATGCATAGTCTTTGGTTACTCACATTCACATACATTCATCATACTCGAATACTTTGGAAGTCTCCTTAGATTTAGTTCAACGGAAGAGAAAGTTTGCTCAGTTGTATATGATAAGAAGAATATAACTTTCTGTTATAATGTTAGAAAGGTCAGGTAATACTTCTGAATTCATCTTTCCAGACTGTATCTTTTGCTGGGGCTAAATATCACTAAAATCAACAACTATATTTTTAATTTAATTAATAAGTGAAAAGCCTGCTAAAGGACTGATGGAGGCCTGTGGGTTTTCAATGCCGAGACCAGTGCACAAGAGTATGATTACATGTTCCTTAATATTTTGATGGCAGATGTGTATCTCTCATATTTTTTTCAGTCAGGAGTGAGTCATTAGTGCAGAGGGCATATCACGGTGTTTTAGGTGATTTGCTACACGTTACCATGTGCTAAATATCTCTAAGCCACATTAAGTGCAACATCCGTGGATTAAAAAAAAATCCCCTCTAATGTAGCTTCTACAGTGACTGAATAAAGCAGCCAAAATCTAAAGATCTAAAAGAAATAAATTCAATATCTATCTATCTATCTATCTATCTATCTATCTATCTATCTATCTATCTATCTATCTATCTATCTATCTATCTATCTATTTTTTCAGAAAGACGACTGACATAATAATTCCAAAATGAAATGTAATGGTACAAAATATCAGTGCTAAATTAAATGTCTCCCTATTACCACATGACAGTATAATAAACTTTTTGAAACATCAGCAGTCAAAATTTCTTTACCTAGTTATGACAGCATGTGTTCAGTCAAATTTCTACCCTATGCTGTGATGGCAGATGTCCACCTGGCAAATTTCCCAATCTTCCTGCATACAGATACACCTCCCATGGACAAGTTAAACTTCTAGAGTGTGTTTTTGTGTGTACATTGTCTTGATCCCACAATAAAGATCAGTGTCACAGGGCCAGACAGGAGCAAGTTCCAGTTTATGTAATCATGTAGAGCAGTCTGAGGTCTTCTTTGGGTAAAAGGCTCTGAATGATCTCTGTTTGTTTTTGGTAACTAGGGAGATTAACTACAGTAACATAAGGTTGAGAGATATAAATGATATAAAATGAAACCCCCTTTTCATCTATCCATTTTAACTGTTCTCATATATTCTTGTATATGATGGTAATCTAATTACACAATGGTTATCATTTGCCTTAATAGCTACAGAAACAAGTATACAACTTTGACCGAATTTGCCTGTAAAGAATGTTCAACACAGCTATCAGGTATTACAGCTAGCTTGCAACTGACTCATCAATTCAAGGACGAGTGCTCCACAGCAGAATCAATACTGCAAAGAACAAAACAGCTTCAACAGCTGCCTATGAAAAAGCCTCAATACAAGCAACATGAGTGGCTACAAATATAGACAAAAATAATTTAAAAAATAGTTCTACTGTCAATTAACAAACTACATGTGTACACTTAATATAAATGTTGAACTATTTTCATGTATGCGTGTGAAACTGTAAAAACACAGCTGGGTTAATAGCAATATACAAGCTAAGAATAAGTAAACAGAAAAAAGATAAAGCCCAAATAACTTTCTTGGTGAGAAGATGTTGCTGATGTTATCAATTCAGCAGTGCCAAGGACGTTACGCTGGCTCTGAACAATGGCCACTGGCCAGAAATATTTCCTATTGTATCATTGTCTGAGTAGGTGAATTCAAGTTACCTGGCACAGGTAAATTTTAACAGCGTAAGATAACAGCATTGTACTTATCCCCTGAGAAATATAAGTCAAAGCAAATGGTGCTAAGACCTTGCTGTGGATATGTATGACCAAGGTCACATGGCTTTGTACCTATGACAGCATGTGGTCAGCATCAAACAGCAAGTTGACCCCAAAAACTCCAGAGGTAAGAGAAATGACAGATGCTTCAGCTTGATTTTAATATAAAACTATAACATTTTAATAAATAATATGGTGTAGATATAATGGATTTACACTCATGTTCATACAAACATATATTATTAGACTTTTTAATGATTTATGAATGTACTCGAAATTGATGTCAATCCCAAAACTGTGTGTTGTAGCAACAATGATCTGATGAATAGCTAGGAATGTGTTCCAACAAATTCTGATTACTTATTTGCCAGGGTGGTTGCACAACCTAGAAAAAAAAAACATGTTGGACTAATCATTTTATCACCTTAATTAATAGCCAAGCCTTTAGGCTCTAAGCCTAACTGTTTATGTAATAATCTATTAAGCTATCATAACCCATCCTAAGAGGCTAATATATAATTCATGATATATTTAAGGTTGAGAAAACAAGAAATCCATTTGATTATATGATTAAGGGTGAGAGCAAGGGCTAACACTGATGAAACTGTATCACAAAATACCGAACATGTTGTCATGAAATAGTTTTGTTCGACAACATGAGGCATGCTTCTAGAAACATTATACACCCTCATTTCTTCCACATAAAGTAGACACTTTGAGGAATTTAGAAATGTATCATATATTGGGTTAATTTTCTTTAGTGAAAAAAACGCAATCACAAAATAGAATTACAAAATCTGTCCCAATATAGCTAAACTTGGCCAATCAGCGTTACTGAGAATTTCATTCATTCATTCAAGCTTTATTTAATTCTCTGGGATAAATTAAAGGCATCCCTCAGTTTCAGTAATACCTACATTACATTAGGCGGCAAACAAAAGAGAAAAAAAGTAATATGAAATTGATAAAATAATAATACTAAAATAAGTAGGTGTAATACAAGCAGGCTGAGATTAAAAAAACAAAACAAAACAAAACATCAATTCTCAAATAAAGTCTTGTCTGTCAATATATAACTCAGATTAAAACAGTTACAAGTAGGCATAGGAAAACATGAAGCTACAGACAAGAAGTCATAAAATTAATAAGAGGTTGAGGCAGGGAGGTTTGTGATCATGGTTTTAAATTTCCCATAAGATATTAGAGAATGATTTTTATTGTGTGTTGAAGGTTGTGCCAAGAGGTTTGGGAATTAAAACAAAAGTCTGATTTTCCAAATTCAGACTGAACTCTGAGGAACAGAGTGAGTTTCATAAAGTTCCAAAGTTCCAATCCAGTTACACTACAATATAAGGCAGCGGCTCTCTGACAATGGATTTATAAATATACAGAAGCCAGCCAGAGAAGACCAACTTTATCATGGAGGATACAATAGTGAGTGCAAAGGCTATTTCCAGGAATAAATCTAAAGGATTGATGGTGTCTAGAGGTTTAAGAGTGGAGGGTGCAGGATTTCTAAAAACTACCTCTCCATAAGCTAACACAGACAGGAAAACTGCTCCAGGATGTCCTTTTGCTGCTAAACATAGGTAAGCAGGTCCTTTTTCTGTAAAAGTAGACAATTTCTCAGGGTAGTTTGTCGACCAAGTCGTCTATGATATTTTAATGTAAATTTGTAATTGAGCCAGATGCCAAAATATTTATTCAGTGACTCTGTCAATGTTAGATCCATTTTTTGTAGATATATGAAAACTAGTTTAATCAATACCTTTGGGTTTAGCGAACAGCAAGGATATTGTTTGATTTACATTTAGTGCCACTGTAAAGATTGATAAGAACTTCCGGAAGAACCTTAAAAGAGAGTCAGCAGTACAATACAAAACAGTGTCATCTGCATAAAGATAAACTAAACAGCCATGTAATGAAGAAACAATATTCTTAAAATAATAATCAAGTTCTGACCCAAAGTTGACTCTTGCGGCACACCCTTTGTTACTGGTAAAAACTCAGACTGACTTCACACACTGAATTCACCAAAACAAATATTTACGAACCACTCACAAGCCTTTCCATCTACACCAATAGTTTGTGATCTTTATAAAAACAAAAGATCATCGACTGTATCAAACACTTTTGATAGGTCCAAAAAAAGAACAGCACAGTGTTTCTTATTGACCAGATTTTACATTATATGTAACCAATGTAATAGCTGAAATACAGAGTGATGCAGACTTAAAAAAGAGTCACTTGAAAGAAATTATTTGAGTAGGTAGCTTCCCAGATAATTCCAGGATTTTTTCTAAGCAGGATAAGTTGACAATAGGACAGTAGTTATTTAAGTAACCTATATGACCCCTTTGATGTAATGGAATCACATGGGCCATTTCCAAACTCTAGGATATGAACCTGTTGAGATAGAGAGATTAAAAATGTGCGTTAATGGCTCTGTGATGAATGGAGCAGACACTTTGAGGGATAAAGGATCTAATTCCTCCTCTCCAGATGAACTCCTGGTATGGTAGTTTCCAGCACTTCAAATAAATAATTAGGAGAGAACGGTTTTAAGATAACCTGGGCTTACATGGTTCTTGGTACATGCACAATCATTATGGGGGGGTCGGTATAATTCTTTTCATATAATAAATGTCCAGCACTGGAGATGTTTGTTAAAAAATTTGAATGCTAGTTGGTAATTAAGCCTAAGGAATAATTAGATTCGGCCTTTGTCCCAAAAATGCTGCTTGTTTATTTCTAAGTTGTCTAGATTTTGATCAGTGCGCTGGATCTCCGGAACCTTTGTCAAGAGACCAAGCTCTTTTCCTCTCAAGTAAAGCTGATAATCCAGGTGATAAAATGGCACCAAAAAAAGGTCATTTAAAACCTAGTGGCCGTGGTTTACTTCCAGACTCTAACTTCCACTTCCAGTTACACTCAGCGACACTGATCACAGGGAACGTAATTGCTGTCTGTGGTTGAATAAAGCCAAAAATATATGTCATTATCCTTTACAAACAAGTCTTTTCCATCCCCGTCTACAGTCTATCTATCTATCCTTCCAACCGAACCAAAAAACAAAAATCTTAAAAAGCAACGTAATCACACTGACACAAAAAGTACAAATGAGGGCTCGTTCCAGCCGAATTAAAGTTGACATCCTGTGATGCACAGGGGCCAGCTACAACACATCACTGCTGTTTTACGCCTCCCTGCAAGCATGTACGAAACTCCTCACGCACATCGTCCGCGCTACATAAACTCCGAGGGGGTTTTAACAGCCTTACTTACCAGCGGCGCTGCCTGACAGAGGCGGCTTTAATCCGCGCAGCGATCGTGCCGTACTGTACAGTGATGTTGCAACCAAGTTTCACATCGCTTTTGGTTACGTTCACTGCTTGGGGAAAAAAAAAATAAATAAATAAAACCAACAACAAAAAAAAAAAAACGGCAAAAAACCCGTCGGTGCGCGCCGCGCGCACACTCCGGAGAGACGCGCCGCCGCGGCGAGCGCGTCAAAGTCCGCGCGTCTGACCGTGAGGCCGGCGGCGAGAGGCGAGGGCGCAGACCGCGGGCTGGGTCCGCGTCGGCGTGGCTGGCATCGAGTCCCCCGAGCACATCCAGCGGTCTGCTGGTCGGCTCTGGCTGTCTGTTACAGCGCCCCCCCCCCTCTCTCTCCTCCACCTCCTCCTCCTCCACCACCACCCCGACACCACCACACACCCCACCCCGCTTTCCTACGGCTCCGGGGACGCATGCGCATGTGGGTACGCGCACTGGCGGCTGGCTGAAAGGAGCCGATCGAAAAAGACGATCGCTGTAAAACATGTCCAAGCCCCAAACTAAATGTCTCCGGCGGAGGTGGTGGAAGGAGAGGCAGGCTAACGGAATGTCCCATGTGATCTCCAGCTTGTTATAATTATTTGCTCTGTGCCTCCTCAGTCCGCTTCAAACTAGACTCTTTAGCCCAGAGGGGACAACATCTGGAAAGTTTTGCTGTTTGCTGTCTGGGTTTTTTTTTTTTTTGTTTGTTTTTTTAAGTTGTGAATTGAACATATATTTTGAAACAGTGGTGGAGGAAGTTCTCAGATCTTTTACTGAGCCCTGAGTAAAAGTAGTCATCCCAACGTGTAAAATACTAAATACCAAAGTAAAAAAGGGGTGTGTATTTGCGCGAAAATATACTTAAAAGGAAAAGTACTCATAATGCAGAATGGCCCACGTAAGAATTATATATATAATAACAGATTACGATTATTAATGTATTAATAGGCTAATATCACTTTAACAACAAGTTGCAGCTGATAAAGTTGGGGCGTTTTTTTACTATTTATACATTATATATTTAGCTATATATTCATATTTTTGTCTATAATAATACATCATGATTTATTTGTTGGGCAGTATATTGTATTCATAATCAGATTCTGTAAAGCTGCCAGATCAATTTAGTGGATTAAAAAGAACATTATTTCCCCTGAAATGCAGTAAAGTGTAAAGCAGCATATAATGGAATTACCTGAGTAAAGTACCTCAAAACTCTAAGTACAGTACTTGAGTATATGTTCTCGGTTTCACCACTGGGGGAAGGGATTAACTACAGCTTCTATCATATTGTGAATGAAAATATAATCAAACCAAGCTTAATTTTACTTTCAGTCATCCAAGGTCCTGTTTCGAGAACCTTGTAAATATTAGCTATTGTAAGAATTGATTTTGAATACTGACATATATGGTTCCTTTTCTCATGTTGAGAAATGGTGTATTTTGAACAAATGCTTAAAGCATAGCTTAATTAAATTCTTTACATTTTCCCAGCCAGTTGAGCATGCTTTACTCTCACACTGAAAACTCGTTGCCTATTGATACCAGACTTTATAATCCACTCCTGCAGTTTTATTTTGTCCATCTTTGTTGCATGTTGCCTGTAGCACAATGAATCCTGAGCTATGCCAAGAACATTTGCAGGCTTTTAATATGCTAAGTTACCTACAAAAAGAAAATGACTGAAGTGCAGTTGTTCATTAAGGGAGCACATTTATCATAAGATAGACAGTTTTTGTTTTTATTTAATAGGTACCCACAGGGAGACACTAATGTTATGATCTCAGCAAAGTTTGACTTTAATCCAGGGAAATCCAGACACACCTTAAATACCACGGCTGCCTAAATGTAACCAGCCTGTGGGCTGATAGTGATGGAGATGGTGTAGAAGTACACAGATTAATGAACTTTTCCATGTCATTGTTTTTCTCGTAATTATGATGATTTGCCCCATCTCGCTTCCATCTGACTGCATCTTCTCCCAGAGGGACTGACATCTGGAGAGTCTTGTTGCTGTTGGCAGTGATTTTGTAGATTTCTGTTTGTAAAGGAGATAACAGATTCAAACTCAGGGACAGGATAAACATGACCTTCTACCAGGCTTGTGCTGCAAAAAAGAGGACGTAGAGAAATAACTAGAGAAATACAATGTATTTACCATAACTGCTGATCTGTTTTTTAATGTAATTGATTGCTATTTTTTATTTTACGACACAAATCTTTGGTTAGATTCTATATGTCTCCTCTATTGTATCCACTGGCAAAAAAATTGTTTGGCGCAAATGTAAACCTGAAGATTAAGATGAATAAATGTTTTCTGGCTGTGAACCAAGGACAGTGTCAGGCTTCTGTAAATAATCTGAGAAAGCCTGAAGGGCACATCACTGCCTCAAAAGCCTTCAAACTATACCGTAGTGTTTCATTATCAAGTTTTGCTGTCCATAATTTTTGTCTGACTCACCACACAGTTCATACTGTCTGAGAGAACAATTTATTTTGAAGACATGAAAAAGGGGCTTTTTTGCTTTTCAGATGACATGGCTTGTGTGATTTTTGTACAGTATCAATTTCGTATAATTTCAAGGTCTTTTGCAGAATGGAGGTCATCGTATTTTTTGTTTTGAATGTAACTTTTTTCATGTTTGTTGTCCCATAAAAGGAACATGGTCACACAGTAGGACAGACGATGACACAAAAAGTTTTGTCATTAAGCTTATTGTTTTCTTGGAAAGTAGATGCTGAAAAATGCATCACCTGACTGCATCTGGCAAATAGTGCTGCTGTGGTTAAGTTTA
The DNA here is from genome assembly GCA_016859345.1 of Istiophorus platypterus. Taxonomy (NCBI): domain Eukaryota; kingdom Metazoa; phylum Chordata; class Actinopteri; order Istiophoriformes; family Istiophoridae; genus Istiophorus; species Istiophorus platypterus. The sequence continues at coordinate 20,171,701 of CM029116.1, forward strand.
GTCTTGGTATATGGCTTAAAAATTCATCTTAAATTTTGTGTCTAAAATTGTGTTTTTGCGTTTAACTTACAGTCTTCTCCTGTCTCATTTCACTGTATGGCCTACATCCACAAGAAACCCAATAAAATGTTTGGATCTCCTGCTCGCCTGCAATTAACCCAGCTGGGGCTTCACTCTAGCATAGAAAAGCTCAATCTGCTCACCACAGATAGAAATGTCCCATTAAGTACCAATGCACCCAGCAGAGACCACCATGGTGACTAACAGCTGAGTGCTTTTCCGTCCTGTTGGTGGTCCAAAGCAAAACCATCTTGCCATCCCCTGGCCTTCACTTTTTTCCTTTCTTTCACTTGTTACTTGATGCTGGAAATGCTTAGATGAGGAAATGTTGCATTTCTGATCAGGGGCTTTCCACAACTCAACTAGTCTTAATTTTGTCAGATATTTTTATCTTTGGTCCTAATCCTAATCCCGCAAGCTAATGTGTGTTTTAGTCATTTTCAGTCCACTCCATCCAACCAAAGTCTTGACCTTTTAGTCTTGTCTTAGTCATAGAAGAGCACCATTTAAGTCTTGTTTTACTCATCACTTAGATAATACTTTCAAACAGCCTCTGAACTATTCGGTCTAGTATGTCAAACTTCAGTAGAGGAGAATTCACCAAATTCATTTTAGGATAATTAGAAACAAGTAATGAAATGCAGCATTTTACAAGACTTTGTAAATAATAGTCTGTAGACTACTATTTACATAAATTTGAAAAGAAAATTGGACAATATTTACATGAAACACAAACTAAGACAGCCATCAGCTGCCCAGATGGCTTAAACAAACAAGCAGACTGTATGGTAAAATGATTTGCATTTAAATAACCAGTGGATGTCACATATAGACTACATTTAGCTATTGATGAAACATTTAAAATCAACTGGACTTGACTATGTGTGAAACAAACTTGTTCCTTGGCCAATTTATTTGGCAAGGATACTGCTTTTAAATTAGGCTAAACCACTGTAAGCAAGCAATGTAACATTGTTAGGTCCTAATGTTACACACCAGCTGTCTTTTAGAATTGACTTAATGTAACTTAAAGGAAGGAAAATGCACTTATTTGATGTCTTGCCAAAATTTAGAGGAAAAGATTGATACCACACTCATGTCTGCTGGGTAAATATGAAGCTGCAACCAAATGCTGATTACTTTAGCTTAGAATGAAAACAGTGGGAATCAGCTGACCTGGCTCTTTTCAACAGTAATAAAATCCACTTATGAGCACCTCCCATGTTCAGTGAGAAAAATTTCAGTTAATAAAGTCAGTTTAGCCTCATAATTATATATATTTCATCACAATGTTTGTGAATGAAATTAACACTGCTGTACACCGAACCCTGTCCTGTTTTGTCCAAATGTAAATGTTGTTTCAGCTGTTCAGATTGTGACCATCTCACCTGAAAAAGAAAGATAGCTACTTCATATCTGTATATTAACCTTAACCCAGATATTTTGACTATCATTGGCATGAAAATTAAGTTTCTAGTTACTTTTCTTGTACCATATTTATATATTTTCCATGCAAAACTGCTTTCCTCTCAAGTCAGTAAACATTCAGATATCTGTGTGTTTGTGTGTGTTTGTGTGTGTGTGTGTGTGTGTGTGTGTGTGTGTGATCTAGAGGAGGATTTAATAACAAAAGCTTTGTGGAACATCTGTGCGCTTCAGAGATTAGTCTAAATTTTTATGTTACAGTGTTGGCATGCCACATAAGAGGCGATTATCAAGGGTCTTTCATTGTAGACCTAAATCTCTGCTGCAGTTTAGGGAGATTGGGAAGTAGCAGAATGATACAGCATTTATAAAAGTCATAAAAAAGAGCATGCAGCACTTCTTGGAGGCAGATGCAGACACGTGTAAAAAATAATAATAAATAAAGCTTGCTTGTGTCAAAAAAATAAGACCAGAAGATCACAAATGTTATGCTCCAATTGATTCAATGAATACCTGATATTCTACATTGAATGGTCCAAATGCCAACTATCTGAAATGATGAACTGCCAGCAAGCTTGATTAACAGGCTAAGGCACTGCCAAAGACATTGAATCATACCTAACAGAAAACTGAATGTTTTTTCTTTTGATGGAGGAGAAAGTGTTCCTTCCAATTTTTCAACATGTTCAGACTTTGTTCCAACTAGCTGAGCTTAAAACACTCAGAAAAATTAATACCAGGAGACAAGGGCCATCAATATGATGTCTTACTGTGTTTAAGAACCACATGATTCTGTGTCTTATCTCAATAAGAATTACATTTCCTTTATTGTAACGGGAAGTCCATTTCAGCAAAAAAGTCATGTCACTTGTAATGAGGGGTTGATTTCCTTTCACTTTTGCTATCTCTCTCTCTCAGACGCACGCACACACACCCACACACACACACACACACACACCCACACACACACACACACACACACACCCACACACACAAACACATGCACATTCACACAAGAGAGAAGTAGATATAAGGAGGTAAGGTATTCATTCTCTAGCACTCTCAGTTGAATTGTAGAGGAAAATACACCACCTAGCGGTAAACACTCACAATATACAGTCACACAGTTTTCATAGTTTAGCCTCTGTATACCACCATAGTGGATTTGAAATGAAACCATCAAAATGTGATTGAAGTGTAGACTTTCAAGGGGCTTGACAAAAAATTTTCATCAACTGTTTAGGAATTACACCAATTTTTATACATAGTCCCTCATTTTAGGGGTTCAAAAGTAATTGGACAAACCAACATAATTGTAATCCTAACAAATTATTTTAATACTTGGATGAATTGCATTCAGTGTTAGTCTGAAGTCTTGAACCCATGGACAAACCAAATGCTGACTTTCCTCACTTGTGATGCTTCGCCAGAATCTTAAGTTTCTCTGCCGTGAGAAGCAATTCTTTTTCTATTGCAATATGTTTTGGGTCAATATCCATCTGTGAACAACTGTCCTGCCAGTTTTGCAGCATGTGGCTGAATTTGAGCAGACAGTTAAGCCCTATACACTTTCTGCTGTTTCTATCAGCAGTCATATCATCAATAAACACCAGTGACTAAAATCCACTAGCAGCCGTATATGTCCAGGCCATAACACTGCCTCTACCCTGTTTGACAGATTAAGTGGTTGCTTTGGATCATGAACGGTTCCTTTCCTTCTCCATACTTTTTTCCTCCCATCATTCTAGTACAAGTTAATCTTGGTTCCATCTGTCCGAAGAATGTTGTTCTAGAACTGGGCTTTTTTAGATGTTCTCTATTAAAGTCTAATCTGGCCCTTCTGTTCTTAAGGGTGACCAGTGGTTTGCACCTTGTGGTAAAACCCTCTGTATTTATTGTATTTACACTCATGAGGGGATCTCTTGATTTTTAGACTTTGACAAGGATATGTCTACCACCTGCAGAGTTTTCTTGTCCTAGCTAGATGTTGTGGAGGTTTTTTTCCTTCACAAAGGATGCCATCATCTGCCTTTATCCATTTTAGCTGTCTTCCAGGCCTTTTGGTGTTGCTGAGCTCACCAGTGCATTCCTTCTTTTTAAGATTTTACCAAATTGTTGATGTGGCCTCCCCTAAAGTTTTTGCCATATGTATTAAAGCTTTGTATTTTTTTCAGCCTAATGATGGTCTCTTTCATTTGCAGAGACACCTCTTTGGTATGCACATTAAAAGTTCCCATGAACAGCTACCAAATGGGAAGTCGATACTAACTGCAGATCTTTTACCTGCTTCATGTGTCATGAAATAAGAAGGGAACAGACCACACCTGGCCATAAAAAATTGTCAGTAGTCGACTGTCCAATTAATTCTGAGGCCCTAAAAATGAGGAAATATGTATAAAATGGTTGTAATTCCTAAATGGTTAACGTAATTTTTTGTTAAACCACTTTAATTAAAGCTGAAAGTCTGCACTTCATTTACATTTAAATATGTTCTTTTCAAATCCATTCTGGATTTGTACAGAGGCAAAATTACAAAAATTGTGTCACTGTCCAAATACTTATGTACCTAACTGTGTTTGTCCTGTTGCAGTACACTGTAATTTTTCTCTCTGTTAAAAGCAGCATCATATGCGTTATCGGTGCTTTAGTGACATTTATTCCAAACTTAAATTATCAGCTCACATTTAACTTAAATAGTGGTTACAAAGTAAGACTATGAACATACATTCCCATAATAAGTTCTCATTAACAACAGTTAAACAACAGTTGGCAGCAGCAAACTACTTCAGTACACACTGTACTTCTCTAGATCGGATACAGGAAATAAGACCTGCCCTGCTTGGAATAAAATATTTCCTGTTCATTGTATGAACATCCTTACTACACACCCAGTGTCGTTTATGTACAAAGAAAGACTGAGGAAAAGAAGTCTAAACAACAGCACTGTAGCTTAACCTTGCTTTTAATAACAATCTGATGTGATTAAAGCACAATAGTTGAGCCAATAGCAGCAGTATTTTTCCACTAAGAGCCTATTGTCCTTAAGCATATACTTTAATTATAATTGGTGATTCTCACTGTAAACATCATTAAAGCTTTAATTTCTCTTCTGCGTCACTTCCATTGAAGCCTCAGTGGGGTCGCTGTTTGAGATCAGGTCACCTTCTTGTGTGCTGCCCTCCCCACTTATTCCTTTTCTAGAGCTGTCCATGTTGCAGTCATGGGTCTTCTCCTTTTTAACAAGGTCTTCCAGGTCTGGAGAAAAAAAAAAGAGGATAATTTTGAAGGCGGATTATTCTCCAGTTGGCCTGCTTCTGCTTCAGATTACAAGAATCAAAATGCTAATTATGCTTATTATCATGACTGAAGCTTGTGAATGGAGCCAGACCAGCAAACATCTTTTTTTCCATTACTTACAGTTGAGCACAGTCTTGTTGATAAGACTGTAGCCTTGGTGAGTGTTACTGCTCAGGTTAATGTAGAAGTAGAACTTAAGTTCCTGAGGGTACTGAGAGTGGGACAGGTTCTGCATCAGGGGAATCAGCCGATTGGACATAGGCCCCTCCGCCAGAGCCTGGTGCATCATATACTTGCACCAGTCTTCCTCCAGGAAGTTAGGAGTGATAAGCAAAGCCTGTAGGTGGCTCTCCTGTAAAGCCTCGCAGAATTCAGTGAAAACTGCTCCTCCTACACAAACATCCCTCTGCCATAGAAAGCACCGAAGGCAGCGTGGCGATGCCTCCAGGAAAGAGACCAGGCGTTCAGCCTCTTCAATGTCAGTGTTGGCAAGGCTGTGACACACAAGCAAGTCGTATTTTCGTCTCCATCTCAGCTGTGAGCTCAGAACAGAATGTGGTTTTTGTGGTATAGAAGGGGCTGTCCCTGGTGATGATGATGAAGAACTGAACGACGATGTAAGTGAAGATGACGCTGATACACTCGTCACTTTGGCTTTTTGTTCTTGTTGTGTTGATAAAGATACTCTTGATTTCAGGAGTTTTTGGAACCAACCTGGAATGAGAAAAATAAAAATGCACCTATTTTGAATTGGTTATACATGTCTATTAATCCTTCCTAGTCCAGCTATGAGACACAAATGAAACCATTAACATTACCACATGAAACCATGTGTTCATCTGTGTCAATTCGTGTTAATAATTTCCATCTGTTCCACAGCAGCATCATGCTTTTCAGAATTTTCATAACTCAAGACAAAAAGGGAGGATTTATACATTTGTTAGAGATAAATTACCAAACATATTCAAACAGATAAAAATAAAGTTTATAGTAAAAATAAATGCCTGAAATCTGAACTTACTCTGCATGTTGTTAACATTGTCATGTCTGTTCAACTCCTCTTCTTCCGGTAAATAAATGTTTCATGGATTTACTCTACCCCATTTTCTCAAAGATTGTAGCTGAACAACAAACTGTTGCAAGAATGTGCCATAATCCAGGGACAGTAGGCAATAATGGCGAAGTGAAAATGCGGTCAAGTGTTAATGACCTCACAAGAAAAAAGAGGAAGTAACTCAGCTTCAGGCTTTGCATTTGAAATTTGAAAGTTAACATTAACAGTCAAATTTCAAATGCACTGTCTCAAGCATTATACCTCACTGAGCAGGCAGTTAACCCTTTGGCAAAAGCATGTGTATGGACAGAAATGGACTTCATGTATCTGAGTACAGATGACTGTTTAATAAAAATGAGCAATTCGTAGCCTTCAATGAACCTACTTTGTGATTTCCTAAAAATACAATATAAGAAATACAAGCTCTCACTGTGATTGTTACACTGTGGAGTATTATAATTACCGATTTACTGGAAGTTACTTGATATGCAACTGTATAGTTTAATATCTGCATCAAGCTTTATAAATTTGTAAGCTGAGAATATTTTTGTTAAATCTAAATTCTAAAAAAAAATTCAAATCAAAGTAGTAAAGAAAGCGTGAATTTCCCCCTGAAATGTGGTGCGACGGAAGAAAGTAGCAAACGATGGAGACGCCGACGTCAAGTTTCCGCTTTAAGTGACTTTATCGGGTTTACTTTTTTTACGTACATACGTAACGAGGAAAGCGTAATGACGCCCGAAACGCCCCTCTCACGCAAAACGTCACGCATGGTCTCCGCCCCGACTGCGCAGGCGTGAAACCCAGCGGCGGAAGCGAACGTCACTTCCCGTCTGTGCATCTGACGTGTCTGAAACGGTTTCCCCACCGGTGGTGAATTTTATTTTCCTTCGAGCAGTATCTGGTAAGTCCGCAGCGTTTAAGGAGCTTTCGCTTGTTCTTCACGTGTTTACCGGACCTTTATTTTACCACAAGCCTTTCGTTTCGCTTTCGCGCCCCCGCCTAACCTCGCACATGTTTTTTTTTTTTCGTATTGTTATTTTTTTAAATCCAGATACGTGGTGGCAAGATGCTAGATTTCTTCACCATCTTCAGCAAAGGGGGGATAGTGCTGTGGTGTTTTCAGGGAGCCGGGGTCACGGAATCCTTCACGGGGCCTGTCAACGCTCTGATCCGCTCCGTGATCCTTCAGGTGAGTCGTTACGACCGTCAAAATGCTGTGACAGTTGCCTGTGTTTATCCTAATCTCGGTGTGCTTCGGACGGCTAATGCTAACGCTAATATTTAGCAAATGCTAGCTTATTGCGCACCGTTAGTGTACCAAACAATCGACCTTTCGAATGTGAGTAGACATAAATCACCATACCAGGACTGTTGAGCTGAAATTTGGTACAGTTTTCACGTTTTGAACGTTGTTAGGAAGGCACAGAAAGCTAGCTGTAGTAGCTACGACATGTGTGTTTAGCTCCCGTTGACATGTCAACGATGTGTGTGTGTGTGTGTTTGATGTCACAGGAGCGAAGTGGGAACAATTCATTCACTCATGAGGCCCTGAGTCTCAAATACAAGCTTGACAATGAGTTTGAGCTGATTTTTGTGGTAAGTATCTCAACTGCACACTAAATAAATAAAGAGCAAACGGCACTGAGGTGTGGACTACAAATCTGTGACCAGTATTCATTCATTTTTTAAATTTATTTTTATGTTGATAATCATCTTTACTCTTCTCTTTAACACCTGTCTCTTTCTAGGTGGGTTTTCAAAAGATTCTGACGCTGACATATGTGGACAAGTTCATAGATGATGTTCAGCTTCATTTTAGGGATCGTTATAAGAATGAGCTGGAGCAAAAGGGAGCTTTGAAGCTGCTCAACAACAACTTTGAATTTGAAAATGACTTCAAGATGCTTCTTAGGTAAATATGGACACTTTCACTCCTGAGGGTGATATAATAGAATGAAGAACTTCAGCCATAATGTTTTGTGTCAGCAATGACTTTTGATTGAATCAGTCATTGCTAGTAATATAAACTCAATCAGAGCTCATTTTACTTTAGCAGCTGTGGAAGGAAAGTGCATAAAGATAATTAGGTTGCTCTTTAAAGTTTTCCCAGTGGTATCACCATTTATAGGGCATTAAAATAACAGACCATGAAGTTGTAAGTATATTTCAACAAAAAGCAAAGATGCTTCCCTAACCAAAACCTTTCTCATCCTTTTCATTGACAAATACTAAATATTTACAACAAGAGAGGCGGAGGAGAGCAGCAAAGCTCGGAGCCACGTTCCCATGCGGTCCTTTAAGGAGTCCGAGAAATCCCAAAAAACTGTGAAGTCAATGATTGAGACAAAGGGTGGGGACAAAGGCAAGGAACAGAGTGGCAAGAAGAATAAAAATACCAAAAAGGAGGGTATGTGCATTTGTAGATTGTTATTTTAAAATATCTCTATCTAAAGGCTTAGTGCAGTCAATCCTGACTTGATTTGATATTCTAATCCCCTCCAGCTCCTGCAGCTGAGCCTTCCAAATTTGATCAAGGCAAGACCACATCCTCTGGGCCGAAGATGGTTGAGAATGGTAACCAGGGCTTGACTCCTGAGGAAGTCATGCAGAAGAAGAGAGAGGAATTCTTTCGCAAACGCATGGTTGGAACTACTGAAAAACCCAGGTAAGGGAAAAGATATTGATATACATTAAAATAAATACAGTTAGTACAGATATATTGTGACTCAGCTGCATAGACAGATCACGCACACTTTCAGGAATTAGGTTTGTGACAGTTCCTTTATAGTTATATGCTTTGACTATATCACCAAGTGGTTCATCAGCAGAATTTACCCACTGTTAAAGTGCATTAAAGGCTGGATCTGATGTATTTAAAATGAATGCAGAATACCTTAAGTGTTATTGGCATTAGAGTAAGAACCATAGTTTTAATAGTTATGTGTTTTGTCAATACTCACCATAAATACTAGAGATATGCATTTAAATGTCTTCTTTTTTTGAATAACTAGGAAAAAAGAAAGGGAGGAAAAAAAAAAACTGTTGTCAGTCTTATAGTGTACATCATGTCTTAGGGAGTGTTTGTAATTTCTCAATTCTGACATTCTCTCATCTTGTAGTAAGTCTCCAAAGCCTCAGAAACCAAGGGAGAAACAAATGCGTGTTTGGGACATGGGTGGTAGCAGCACCAAAGACCTGGACTACAGTGAGAGGAATGGAGATGGTTCCCCCAATGGTGGTGAACAGAATCAAGAAGTACAAAATGACCCAGTATGTGCCCATCCCTCTCTTCTCCAGCCCTAGGAGGTTTCTAGCTATAGAGACATCTGTATTAGACACTTTAATATGGTTAGAATTAAGGATGTGATGCCATGATCTCAATTTCCTGGATTCATTTCAGGGGATGCAGGTTAGCTCCATGGAGGGAGACCTGCTGCCTGTGGACTATGAGTCCAGTGAGGAAGGGGAGATGGAGGAGGAAGAGGAGAGAGTAATTGTCAGTGAAACAAGTAAGACAAGGTAAGAAAGTGTTAGGGTGTAGATTTTATAAATTTGTCTCAAATGTAAATTGTACTGTGAACAAGTATACAGCTTTGTTTGTTCTTCTCAGCTCCAAAAAGGGTGGCAGTTTTGGGGGCATGTTTGGGATGCTAAAGGGCCTGGTGGGCTCCAAGAGCCTGACCCGTGAGGACATGGAGCCAGTGCTGGATAAGATGAGGGACCACCTCATCGGTATGATAAAACATCTCTCTCAGTATTTATTCTGTAAGTTGTGAGAGTGAATTGTCTTCTATTCATTCTTCTCCTTTATTGTGCTATAGCAAAGAATGTAGCAGCCGACATTGCCTCCCAACTCTGTGACTCTGTAGCCAAAAAACTGGAGGGCAAAGTCATGGGCACTTTCACCAGTAAGTAACCTCTAACACTTATGTAATGTACCTACAATAGTCTTTCGCTCTCCATCCCCTTCCTTAAATGCTTTTTCATTTGGTGCAAGGATTAGTTACAATGCAATTTTCTCCTCTGCCTTCACATGTCCTTCTGTGAGATCCCAGTCTACATGCTGGGAACAGCAACGTCATTATTATAATGCATTTTCCCCAGCGTTGTCTATATGATTACCCCAGTAAATTGATTAAAAGATGATCCTCTATTCAGTTTCATATACACGGGATGTGATTGAAAATGGGGAATTTGCAGAAGTTGGTATAGGCACTTAGAAACATTGCACATATATTAAATGTAAAACAGAGTGTTTCAAGACTATGTGCATAGGTGACATACACTCAGTAAGCACTTTATTAGGGACACCATACTAGTACTGGGTAGAGCCCCCATTTGCTCTAAAAACAGCCTCAGTTTTTCATGGCCTGGATCCCACAAGATGTTGGAAACATTCCTTTGTGACTCGGGTCCGTGTTGATGTGATACGTTCACATCTGCTGATTTATCGTAATTTATCCATCACATCCCAAAGATGTTCTACTGGGTTCAGATCTGATGACTGAGGAGACTACCGAAGTTCACTTAAATCATTGTCATGTTCATGAAATCAGTTTGGGACTTTCACTTAGTGACATGGTGCATTTTCATGTAAGAAGTAGCCATTAGAAGAGTTTCACCATGAAGAGATGCACATAGTTGGAAACAATATTCAGATAGGCTGTGGCAGTCAGACTATATTTGGATGGTATTACTGGACCCAAATTGCACCAAGGAAACATCCTCAACACAATTACACCACCAACACCACCAGCCTGGACTGTGGACACAAGGCAGGTTGAGTCCATGGATTTATACAACTGATGCTAAATTCGGACCCTACCACCTGCGAGCCTCAGCAGAAATCTGGATCCATCAGAACAGGCTACTTTTTTCCAGTCTTCAGCTGTCAGATGTTTTAGTTTTTCGCATCATTCTGATTAAACTGTAGAGACTGAAAATTCCAAGAGATCAGCGGTTTCAGAAACACTCACACAAGCCCGTCTGGCACCACCAATCATGCCACAGTCAAAGTCACTGAGCTCACGTCTTTCCAAATTTTTATGTTTGATATGAACATTAACAGAAGCTCCCCACCGGTATCTGCATGATTTTATACATTACACTGCTGCCACATGATTGGCTGATTGGATTATTGCATGAATAAGAAGGTGTACAACTTTTACTAAAAAAAACTGCTTGGTGAGTGTATGTTTCACCTAGTCAGGGTACCCCATCATCAGCTTTTCTGTACAATTTTCAATCTACAGTATCAAAAGTAGCATAGCCAAAACTCTGTCTGTGTCTGTGTCTGTGTGTAGCTGTGGCCTCAACTGTAAAGCAGGCCCTGCAGGATTCACTGGTGCAGATCCTGCAGCCCAAACGAAGGGTGGATATTCTGAGAGATGTCATGGAGGCGCAGAGCCAGCGAAGGCCCTTTGTCATCACATTTTGTGGTGTCAATGGAGTTGGCAAGTCCACCAACCTGGCCAAGGTGAGGAGTTAAAAGGGTAGAAACCATTCCCATCCCCCACACCACCACTCTTTTTTTTTTTCTTTTTTTTCTCTCTGTGGAGTGTCAGCCATTTATCTACACAGGAAGCCAGTTCAGGCTTTACTCTATGGGTATGGCAGTTTGTGGTCAGGTATAGCTCTCTCAGTAGAATGTGAGTGTTTGTGATAAACGGGAGTGGGTCTGCCGTGGAGTTTATTAAAAAATCTCATTAGGTATGTGACAAAGTTAATATAGTCATCATAAACACAATTGTAGTGTTGTGTTCAGTGATTCATCAAAAACCAATTATAGAGTTTTGGATGGCCTAGTAGTCAAAAAACTGAGGTGGAGAAGAAATACAAAATTAATATTTAAGTATTATTTCGGCCTTATGTCAGGGGTAACAGTTTATGATAAGATCTAAAAGTATCATTCAGCCTTCATTCATTATCTAAACCTGAACTTTTCCTACTATGACAAGTCAAAATGTGTCTCAAGAAAAAGGTGTATTCTTGAATATTTAAAGATAATCAATGAAAAAGAGTATTGGTCCAGCTCTAGCTGTAGGACATTCCTGCTTTAGAGTGTAACTTTTTAAATGTCACAGTTTATTTGAATTACACTTCTCTTTCCAGATCTCCTTCTGGCTGATAGAGAATGGGCTCTCAGTGCTGATCGCAGCCTGTGACACATTTCGTGCTGGAGCAGTGGAGCAGCTCCGCACTCATCAGCGCCGCCTGAACTCTCTGCATCCTCCAGAGCAGCATGGAGGACGGCCAGTAGTCCAGCTCTATGAGAAGGGCTATGGGAAGGATGCGGCTGGAATTGCCATGGAGGCCATTGCCTACGGTAAAATACTTTTATTTTTGGATTTGTTGTGAACATGAAGTTGGCTAAGCAGAATTTAGAGCTTTGGTTTTCTTGTTGATGCCACTTGTGTGAACCTCATTTGTAAAAAGAGAGGTAGAGAAAGGGTAGTGGGAATTTAACCCATGAAGCATCTGTAGTAATAAGGGGTCCTCTCAGTTTTGTGTATAATATAATCCATTTTCACTAATGATTCATTTCACGCATGTAGTAAGTCACATCTGTACTGTCTGAATCCCATCTTTCCAGCCCGCAACCAGGCCTTTGATGTGGTGCTGGTGGATACTGCTGGGCGTATGCAGGACAACGCCCCCCTAATGACAGCCCTGGCTAAACTTATTGCAGTCAACATGCCTGATCTAGTGCTGTTTGTTGGGGAGGCTCTGGTGGGCAATGAGGCAGTTGACCAACTGGTAAGACCACTGAATAATTCAGACATTTTTTTTTTCTCCAGGCAGAACCAGCACAAACAGGATATTTAATCAATGACTGAAACCTTGGAGAAAGTCAGTTTTGCTGGTAACTTGAATGAAAATGAATGTTTTTCAAGAATTGAATTCTAATGAAATATTTTCATCCTAATTATGCGATCAGCTGCTGGAATTTAGGTTTAACTGACACAGGAATTTATTGTTTTTATTCAGCTTTAGCTTTATGGATATACAGACCTGGAAAGCAGCAGACCAGAGGCCAGCTGTGCTAATAAGACGTCATTAACAGTAATAAATAAGAAAACGCTGTAGAATAAAATGGATTTGTGTAGATTAAACTCTCCAGCAGAGGTCAGTGATGCTGTCGTGATCTTGTTAACCATTGATCATATTTGCACAGATTTGTGTTTTCTCCTCGTCTATACTTTGTGAATAGTGAGATGGAAAGCTGTTGCTATAAATATTAACCCTGTCCTAATCATTTATTTTCCCATGAATGACTCCTCTCTCTCTTCCTTGTGTCCTAAGGTGAAGTTTAATCAGGCTCTGGCAGACCACTCAATGTCTGACAAGCCTCGGCTCATTGATGGAATTGTTCTCACCAAGTTTGACACCATCGATGACAAGGTAAGGTATATTTAACCATGAGATTGGGGCTCTATGTAGTCTTTTGATGCAGATAGTGATTTGTCTGTGGCTGTTTCATGAATCATTAGCAGTTGGAAAGCTGATAACACTCCTTCTTCACAGGTTGGTGCTGCCATCTCCATGACGTACATCACAGGCCAACCCATTGTGTTTGTGGGCACAGGGCAGACCTACAACGACCTGCGCAGCCTCAATGCTCGCGCTGTGGTCGGTGCCCTGATGAAGGCTTAAGCAGCCGCATGTCCTGCTGTTTGTTCATCGTCGCAAACAAAGCCAACGATACCTTTGGCACACTGCCGTGAGATGTTCCAGCCCTGCTAGCCTGCGTTTTTCATCCTCCTGTCCTGCTCTCTCTACTTTGCATCAAATGAAGAACTCATGTCATGCACAGGACTTTATTCTTCCAGTAAAAGACAAGCGTGCACTTTGAAAAACAGACCATTTTGCAATGAAGCCAGAGGAGCCTCCCTTTGCATAATTTCTAAACTTTTGGGCCAAATTTTAAAGTACCTCAAATCAGCCTGAGTTTTGAAACAATGAAGTCGCATCCAAATGACATTTTAGCTGACTAAATGGATCTAGGCTGTAAATGTCATCAAATCTACTGGTTTACACAGTAAAGACTTACAAAACAAATTCCCCACCTGGCATTTTGTCAGTCAGTTTTCCCCTCTTTATGTAAATGAGGTCAGGTCGTGAAAGCTTGCTGGATGTGACATTTCGGCAGCTGCCTGTGCCTGAGGAAAGCTTAGTGACCATAGTGCCTATCTGTCTCCTGTCTTCTTAGTTAACACTTTCACTACATGGATGGTTATCCATCGAGAGTACCATGGCAGTTCGTGTCAGAAACCACTCCTCCTAGTCTACAGAAAGGGGCTGAATCTGTTTACAGTTGGCCATTAAGTTCAACTAGTATCTAGTCAGTAGATATGGAACTTTCCCCTTAAACATAGAATAAATATTCATGGAGAACTAAAGACCAGGCTCAGTCAAGAATGATCCTCTTTAAAGTGGGGAAGTACGTCAACATCTCCTTAATGCACTAATTATGGTACACTAGTTTCAGATGGATTGTTCTATTAACGTCATCTTCCAAAGCGCCTCACCCCCTAACAGTTAATGCATTTTAATTACAAATGGAGAATATGATCCCTCAGTTTATGAAAAAGAAAGAACCCCTTAGTTTGATGGAAGATGAAAAGACAGTTTGTAAATCTGTTTTTTAGTTCTCCTAGGTCGTCTGCAGATGTCAGACTCCAACTTAAGTGTGGTAAGTTGAAGTTCCATGGGCCTCTTTATTTATGTTTTCCCCAATGATTTATTCTTCATTTAATAAGTGGAAATATAAGTCTTAAATATCTATAGCCCCCTTTAATTTGTGGTAGTGCAATATGAGAGAAATCAGGAGTTATACAGAAGATTTGAGCTAATTTATGAGAATGTAAACATTTCTAAATAAAGCTGCTATATGCTATGATAGCCTGTAAAGTAGAACTTGTTCTGTCGTATGTCAGAGGCTTTTTGGTCTGTAGCCCTATTACGGTCTGCTCCGGTATGGTCATTATTAGTCATGCAAAATAAGACAGGACAAATGGGATACCAAAAGCTTTATTTTGAAAATAGTACTTAAATACTATGTCAGAAAACACATGCAAGTATTAAAAATACAAAAAAGGCTTACAAAGAACATTTTTTATTTTCAGCACAGGAGTGGCAAAGTGATTGCTACTGGCAGAGCCTCTGCTATGAAAACTGAGCTTACATTTCAGGACAGTCATAACATTGTGTTTGAAAAGTAAGCAAGTAACCATCCCCCATCCAGTAATGTGCAAATTATGTTTTCCTGGTTTCAGGGTTGAACATGACAGATGCAATCCTTACACATCAGGACTTTTTTTCAGTTAAGGAGCAGGTGATGTGCATTACAGCTTGCACTTAGAGCTTCTCATTACAGGGCAGTTAGATCAAGGTGATGCTGTCTGTTTAACTACATTCTTTTTTAATTTATGTCCAAATCCAAGCAGCATACCATTGCATCTTCTGCACACATAAACCTGTTACCTAGCATCTGAAATTGAGGTTTCAGCAACATTTTAGTACAGTACAGTGGGGTCTGAGAGGTTGGGTATTGGTGTTGGCGGTTTTCTTAAATTTCTCCTTTCCATTTTAAATAAAAACTATTAAAAAGGGGAAAAAATGGACATCAGAAAAATACTGACAGCAGCCTTTAGGTCTACATTAGCTCATAATGTTCCTGGGTTCCTAAAATCCACCAAACGAAATCAGAACCGAGGACTACTCGAAATACACTGATCTCTCGATGAAGCTGTGGAGCAAAATGACTGATTCTGATCCCGACCATGTGCCTGTCAGAAATGATAGTCTGGGGCAGAAAGAGAAGGAATGAACTTGAGTGAGCAGCTGAATAACAAAGCTTCAACTGAGATGTTGCCACTGACTGCAACGCATGCAATACTGCAGAGTCAGTTGTACCTTTGTGTAAAGTAATACCAGCAGGACTTTTCATACTGATAATCAAGAACAGACTTTTCTGTCTACCAGCATGCAGTAAGAAATCAAGAGTCTCGGACAGGGCTTCATTGTGTTATTCTGGAAATGTCTCTTTCAAACAGCCACTGCCTGAAGTCAAGAGAAGTCCTAACCTTGACGGAGGCTTTTCTGTGTGTTAAAGCCATTCTGCTGCTCCTCCCCATTTTCTGAGGCAGACCCTATAGATTGAGATCTAAAAAAAAAAAAAAGACAGTATTACATGCAGGCAACATACATTCAGAACTCTTTTTACAAGAATGTTTTAGCAAGTTAAGCAGATGTGCTGAACTGAAGTGCAAGAAAATCCCAGATTTTCTTTTCCAAGAGATGCGGACAGAAAAAGCTACGTTGTGAAACCAGGATTACCCACTACAATTTTCCAGGCTAATTTTTCACTTTAAACTCTGGTTCAAGTCGTGTAATAATGTGTCTATCAGAATGAAACAAGTCCTGCTATTCTAAGCACTTTATCACTACATTTATTAAGATTCTGTAGCTTCAGTTGTCAAACAAAAGGTAAGGTTATGATTTACTGTATGCCTTTTAATTAACCCGGTACCCTAGTACCACCACTGGTAGATTAATTACTGTACTGTTTAATAATAATGCAGCGGAACCTGCTGTTGTGAAAGCGGAAGCACCCAAGCATTGAGCATCCCACTGTCAAACCTTTAAAAGGGGTACTCCGGCGCTGCAATGATTTAAATTGCATTTCCAATGACTGGTCTGGGGGACTGGTCAAAATCCAAGCAGCAGAGGCTGAGAAACCATGACATTTTCAGTCTAGGCCAAGTTTCAAAAACATTTGATCCTACCTTACCCACGATCCAACTCAACTCACTTTCATCAGCCCTCGATTATTTTTTCAAGCTTTGGAAAGCTCCCTCACAGCCACAGAGGACATGATACAGCTTTTTTTTTTTCATGGACCGTATGTGATCCTTGGGATAAGTAAACTCAACTCAGTGTGTATAATTGGTGGAGTGTCCTTTTAACATGGATGGACCTTAAAAATGTTAAAAAAAAACAAGAAGCTAAAGCAAAAATTTAGTCTTCAATAACTTCAAGAACCGACACTATCTCCACACATACACTACTAAACTGTTTCTCACCAATTAAATTTACACTACGGTGGAAACATAGTTGCTGGTTTGATTACATTTCTAGGCAACATTTTTTTTTGACTGAAGCACTGTATTTATTCACAGCAGCAGAGTTGCCGGGAGGTGGATGGTGGATGTTCAAATTACGCCACTAGACACATCCAGAGTCCCGTCTGTGGTTATTTTGAGGCACTCAGGGCCCTTTGATGAAGGTTAGGGAAAGAGCTTGGTTTTGTTTAAATGTAATTAGGTATGTCTGAAGACACTATGAACTTTTTCTCAATAAAACCAGACTGCGATCTGTCCCTAAGTTTAACCAAGTGCTGTCAGTGCCTAGACATAACCACTACAAAGTTTAATAATGCTGTCATTACTGCAAGTGGATACTGAACTGCAAGATCACATTTTGGCAGGAAAAAAACATTGGCTGTGAACATCTGAAGGATTTGTTTTGTATTAATGTCTGAGATGCCAAATATGTAGATTAACAGCAGATCCATATTATACTAATAGACAACAGCAAATATCTTTGAAAGAAAGTTAATTGTGACCAGATTATGGTTTTTATGTGTACATAAATGTAATTTGTAGGAGAAAGGGTTGCTGGAACATGTCCTCTACTACAAACTGGCACAACTCTGATCAACTTTCATCTTTCTTACCCCAGCCGTTGGTAGACACATCACGGTTGCAGATCTCATTGGCCAGTCTCTCAAAGTATTCAGGCAGGTCGGCATACTCGTCTCCATAGGAGATGACTTTGATTCCCTTGTCCAGCATGTTATCTCGCAGCTTCTTGAACTCACCGACATCCTCACGGCGCACAAGCATGAAGTGCTCCAGGTCTGACTTGTGTTTGACTGCCTCCAAGAACAGAGCCTGGAAGGTTGTGTCGTCTACTGTGCGCCCGCAGCCGAGAAACACAAATGATTTGGTCTCGTACAACTTCTGGATCTCACGCTGTTGAAACACAGTGACATATGTTATTACTATTTACAAAAGCTACTATTTCAAATAAACCAGTGCAGGGACAGGGGCAATTTGTTGCGGACACCATCCTCTAAAAGTGCAACTTGTACTTAATACGGTGACCTAATATGTCATTATTTTCAAACTTAAATATTAGGTAGACACTCAATTCCTAGGTCAAAAACAGAGCAACCATTCGACAACAATTTCAGCGCTCACCATGACCTCGGTGTTCCTCAGTACATTCTGGTAGCCAGCAGGGTGCAGTACAATACCACTGGGGTTGGTATAAACACCGTGGATATGCAGAACACTTAACCTCCGTTTCTCCTGAGCCCACTCCAACACCTAGACATGCACACACACTTAACAGTCCATTGCACTCAATCCCGTTCTGGCTGGGCAGTGTGTAAAAATCACTGAACAGCAGCGAGAGGATATTAGCCCTGATGGAGACAAGGCATAAATACCAGGACTGAGAGGCATGGTGATGGGTCTCACAGAAAACTGATCAATCCTTTAAAATCTGTGCTCTATTTAACAAATCCATCTGAATTTACCGGGACGTAAATGACATGATTAGATGATTTGAGATTTCATGGAGAAACTGGTAAGAAGGGAAACAAATCTATGTTTACTTGGAAAACACGCTTCCTCCCCTCCCCAGTCTTAAACCAAAGGCAAATATTGTTTAATCTATAAAATCTGACAGCAGCTGAGTAATGGCTAGACCTTTAACCTGCATCCAGCTGTCAGAGACATAAGGCTCGCTCAGGTCAAAGCATTATCTTATTTTTCTCCACTAGCAATTGGTGAACTTTGCTAAGAGAGAGTTCAATAAATGTAAATCTGACAGTGCAGAGTCTGTTCAACCAAATGCTCTGAGGACAACATACTATTCAGGTGGATTATTCTGATTTCCCCCATCCAAAGTTTTGAGTTTCATATGTAAGTGTGTATTTTGAATGTAAAAAAAACCTCTCAAACTTACTCAATATCTTAAAACACCTATATTCTGAGCTTGGCCTAACTGCCTGCTTTAGTATATGCTTTACTGACCTTTGTACTCATTTGAGAAAAGCTGACTCAGGTATATTATGGCAAAAAAGATCAATAAATGCCATAACATCATCTGAGCAATTATTACCTTTTTCTCATCTGTCAGGTCCAAAGACTCCAGCTTGGTGCCCTGGTGAGCTGCATATATCTCCAACAAGTTGTCAAAGTTAGTAGTGAGGACCAGTGCACCGCTCTCCATTAACTGCAACACTGAGCGCAGTAAATGTTTCCCCGCATGCTCCATCTTGCACTCCAAATCGTCAAACACCTCATAGAGACAGTCCTTGAAGAATGTGGATCTCACATTACCTGTTCTCTGAAAGACAAGTGTGTTGAAAAACTGTAAAAAAAAAAAAAATTTATGTGGATATATAAAAATTATAGAAATTATTCACTGGCATACTTTTCATACTTTCCTGCAGTGGAGGACTGAAGTGTTAAATTCACTGAGAGTCATGGTGAATTTACTGCAGGAAATACCTTACCTTATAATTTGTAAGACTTCATGCAGTGTAAGATGCGTTCAAGACAAAAGGCCATATCCACTGTGTCTACCTACTTATAATTAAAAATTAATTTTCAGCAAAGCATCTTTAAGCATATGAATTAACATGATAAAAGCTGGAGAGGTGAAATTCAGGGAACAACTAGCACTTTGATCTACTGTGCCAAGAGAAAGTCAAAATTTCAGTAAAAAAACAAAAACAAAAAAAACCCACCTTGATCACAGGAGCAGTAGTGAAAGTGTTACATTTAAGATCTTTAGTATACCAGGTTGCAAGACTTTCACTGTTACTGCAATGTTAAAGAGAGGAGGGGTACACCTTGGACAGGTCTCCAGTCTATCACGGGCCATATAGAGGCAAACAACAATTTAAAGTAGCCAATTAATCAATTAACCTAACTTGCATGTTTTTGGACTGTGGGAGGGCCCGAGGACACCCTGGCCAGGAAAAACAAACATGCAAACACTGTACAGATGTGCCCCGGCCTGACAAGGGTTCGAATCCAGGACTTTATTACTTTGAGGCGCCATTGCTACCCGCTGCGCCACTGTGCCACCTGTGAACTGATAAGAGTCCCAATTTTTAAATAATAAACAAATTCACAATGTTTCAAACCTAATACATTGTGTGCAGACTGAAGATTGAACGATTAAATTCAATCAAATCTTTATTGTGCTGTGGGAATATTTTTGAGTCACTTTTGAATACCCACAACAAGCAGCCTTTTAATGCAACTGAACCCTCGAGTACATGGTTTTCCCTATTAAACCATGTGACCTGACCATGTGTGAATCAAGTGTCTTAAAATAAATGTGCTTATTTGTTTTTTTTTGTTTTTCTTCTTTCTTTCCTCTTTGGTAAGAACTTAGAAGTAGATTGGACCAGTAGCATAATTGCTCGCAGCAACGCTGAAGAAAATTAAAATTACAACAGTA
Organism: Istiophorus platypterus; assembly: GCA_016859345.1. Classification (NCBI taxonomy): domain Eukaryota; kingdom Metazoa; phylum Chordata; class Actinopteri; order Istiophoriformes; family Istiophoridae; genus Istiophorus; species Istiophorus platypterus. Next base: position 20,192,084 of record CM029116.1, read on the forward strand.
AAATATAATTTTATCTTGGAAACAGACAGAAATCTAGGAACATTTTTTGTTTTTATTTTGCTTATATAATAATATTAGAATAAGAATGGCTATATAGCCCAGTTAGTGCTCCTATTTCTAAACTTATTAGGTAGGTCTCTACCTAGTTACCCCGCTTAATCAGGGGCTTAGACCAAAAACCTGATAACTACTCTTACAATGCAGTCACACACTCAAGGCCTTGGACATAACAGCATAATGTGTCGGTGTGCTTAAATTTATTTTGTTTTAACATGCTGTCAACAGTTTTCCCTCCAGGCAGTCTTTCACAGGAATTCCAACCAGCATCCTAAATGCCTTAATTTACTCTGAAACGAGACTTCGGGGTTGTGGCAAGTGTGTGCCAGCTTTTCTAAATATCTATTCAAGGACAACTTTGCTCTTTATAAAACAATCCATCAGCCTCTTTGATCCTATCCACAGCTCCTCAAGTAGCAACCCTCATACCACCTGGGTTTGCTAAGAGATTACGGGCTTTGACTGAACAATCTAAAGCTCATCTTTACCTGGCGGAGCCTGTAGTAAAAAAAAAAAAAGATTAAAAAAAATCAAGAGAGAGAAAAAAGAAAGAAAGGCAGGACGAGTCGAGCTAAGAATAGCAAAGGGAAGTGCAGTGGATGCAGTGTCCAAGGTGATCCTAGCCCAGGGAAATGCTCCACTGCCTTGCAGAGATTACAGCTCTAATGGGCTAAACAGTGGGAGTCCTTTCCACAGGAAGAAGCTCATTATCCACATCTAGTGTCTACAACACTCATCCTGATCACTGTGTCCTTGGACCATCTCATTACTTATGTAATAACCAAATGAAGTGACAGTAAACAATGCTGGTTTCTAACATTCACCCTAAACTGATCATTATTTTTCATAAAAATGTTTGATTCAGAATGTTGTGCTATCTCTGGATTGCCCTACTGTGAATGTGTACAGGTAGTACAATGTAGATTTATACAGTGCATGTAACAATATTAACACGATTAACACGATTTATGACAAAAACATTCTCTTTGTGTTTTACCTGCAGATTACCCTCATTACCTGACACTGTGTGCCTGCAAAACACAATAATAATCTGATACACAATTCCATGAAAAGTGGGTTAAACACTCACAACCCCGCTGTTAATGGAATTAACTGGAACTGAAGGCAGTTCTCTCACACCCTCATATGCCAAGGTTTTCTGAGGATATTTTGATATTAGAGCAGTTCTTACTAGACGCCTCACAATGATTAACATCATTATGAAAATTCTCAGTTTAGTGGAGCAATCAATACACAGTTTCTATAAGGAAGATTTCCATAAGCTTCTGACGTGTAATTCGACCATATGTGAATTCCAGGCTGAATTAGCTCTATGCCTTGGGACAAACACTGTGACTGACACATGGAGAATTTCCTTTTTCTTGAGCCAGACGACTGTAAAACCACATCAACTCAGGTCTAGTGCTAATGTGTGCTTTACTGCAACAAGGTAAATATTTTTGCAGATGGATTTTTTTGAATGGAATTGCTCATGGTGATGTCCTCTGCTTTGACTTACAGTATGCTTGCTGTTTGGTATGAGCTTTAACTCTGTCTGAATGGAAAATCAGGGGTGGGGGACTGCTGGTTCACATTATTCTAAGCTTGTTTTTTTTTTCTCAGCATGCTCAATCCTGCCGTGGCTGTAGCCAACGGCTGTGAGCTGGTGTCTGCACAACTGTGGATTGAAATAAACACGATGGATATAGCCATAAAAGCGCTGTTTGTTCCCTTTGTGACAACAGGCTGAGGGCTGAAACAAAGCATGTTTTATCAATGTCAAAGGTGCGATGAAACATGACTAACACAGGAGGCAAACGGTATTAAGGCTCCCATCTGCCAGCCCTGCTCCAGAGCAGACCTGCTCAATAGAAGTAGGTAGGTTATCTGGAAATCCAAAAATGGACCCAATTAAATTATCGGAACTGGTGTTGAATAAGTTTATTTTCTTTTCCTCACTATTGCCAACAAGATTCATTAATTTGTATCTTGTTTACTCCATTTCCTAGAAGCTTTCTTTTTAAATTGATTAGTCTCTCTCTCTCTCACAGATGTTTGATTTACTGTATTTTTGTTTCTGTCTTCTCTGCGGTCACATGATGTAATGCAGTCTTGAAATTACAAATGATAAATGATTGGTGTGATCGAGTGGTTCCCTTTTTTAAACCTATGTATAAACAGTTTGAGGGAGATTGCACAGAGATTAATTGAAACCTATTTAATACAAACTATCATGTGACCTTATTTGCTTATAGCAAATTCCTGGAACATCAACACACCATGGTGGGTGGAGGGTTGTTGGTGGGTCTTTCTCTAAATATGCTGGAAATAAGCCTAGATTAAGTAAAGGCAGAGGGGGATTAAAACAGTAAACATTAATGTGGTTCAGCTAAAATTCCTTCATCACTGTTTATTTCTTCAGGGAGCCCTATTGAAAGCACAGGTGTTTTTTTTTAAACACCAATAAATACGAAACAGAAGACACAACCTGTTCACTGCATGTGTGTATGACTCAACATAAACTGACTAAAGGGTTTGTCTGTATTGACTACAAATTCTAAGAACAAGTCCCACAAACAAGCCTTGTGTCTTTAGCTTTAGGTCTTTTAACAAGATAAGGCTAATGTGTCTTATCCCATTCCCTGAAAGTTGAAACAAAAAAAGTCCCTGGCAGAGGAAAGGACAGAGAGCTGGCAGTCTGTCTGCCATGTGTTTGCACATGTGCAACAGGTTGGTGAAGAAAAGAAATGCAATGAAAGAGGCTCATACGGTCTTACCGGGGAAAGTTTCTGAATGAGGTCATGGGCCACATGCACCAAATTCTTATCTTCCTGCATGTGCTTCTGGAAACGCCGGCTCTCCTCCTCCTCTAGTAGGTCAAAGTCATTGGCAGCATCAAGCAAGGCCTGGATGAGGCCCTTCCAGGAGCGGAGAGCAGGGACCTGAGGGGCCACTGCAGAACTCACCCCCGTGCCAATCACCAGGACCAGCTCGGGGGCTCGCTTGGTCTTCAGGCTGGGCAGCAGTTTTCTTTGGGTCGGGCAGAGATTGAGCGATGCAAAACAAAACAACACACCAGGAACTCGAGTAAACAAAACTTGAATAAGCCCTTTTGTCAAAACTAATAAATGCTTAATAAATGCGCAATGTGTAGCTGGCTCCACAGCAGCGCCTTAGCTTACCTTGGCTTTTTTGCATTTGAGTCTGCATCCTGAGAATCCGCTGCAGGTCGCTTCTCAGTTTTTACTGCTACAACGGAGGCCATGCAGCTCCTGAAACAGATGGACAATCAACATGTCCCCTCAGGAAAGCTTTGTCGAGTCGGTTCATAGATGACAATGTTAGCGTGCAACAGGCAACACGATACAACAGCCCCGGAATACCAAAGCTGCCACTTTCCTATTGTGCGTCCGTCGGCTGACAGTTAATTGTTAAGCTGCGCAAAACACCTCGATCACAGCGGTGTCATGTCTGACGGTGGATTGTAATTGACATTTCGCTTCCATGTCACACAACAGTCCCGTAACAAAAGAAATGTTGCCCCATCTTGTCTTGTTTACCTCTGTCCGTATGATTTTTTTTACCGACGGGGAAACACAGGAATAGAAGTTTCAAGTTCCTTTCTGGAAACACACTTTGTCTGATAACAAAAGCCCGAAACCTACAATTAGGCTGTTGTTCAACTTTCGACGGACCAGGTGACGTTACCCACACTGTGTTAAGCAGCTGTTGTTCCCTAGTGTTTTCTTAACTGCGAGTTAAATCAATGCCCCAACGATCAAACAACGAGCCATATGCTGGAAGTTGTGTTTAACTATTGTAGGTTTTTAATTATAAGAGCAGTCTCTGAGGAGAGAAGTGCCGGTGATGTTTACCACAATAGATAAAACGTGACTCCGATGCTAACGGTTAACGGAGAGGACGTTATCTAGCATCACCGTTCTTACCTTACCTTGATGTAGGTGAGTTAATGTCCAGCGTTTTATCTCTTCGGGCAGGAATCCTTTTTTTTTTTTTTTTTTTTTTTTTAAATCGAAGTCGGCAAAAAAAAAAAATAAAATCGATTTCGTATTGACGTGAGCCACGTTAATAGCTCGGAAACCCACTCGAAGTCGGAGCCCGTAGCCTCCTCGACGGTGTTAACCAATGCTAACCTGATGACAAGTTTACGGCCGCGTCGGTACCGGGTCGCTAACGTCGACTCAGACCTCGCTCGTCCGGCCGCCGCTGCCTCCCTCGCTCTGTGCTAAGTTATCGGCATCCAGAGGTTGTCGAAAGTCCGAAATCCCCTTCGTTTTTACTTGTCATTCTGGGGGGGGGTAAGGTCGGGGCGTTTTAAAGCGGCGTGTATCCGCCGTTGACCGGCCTCGTCTAGCTAAGATTGCTACGAGTCCGCGTCGCCCCGCCGTCCGCCGCTAACGCTCCGGGCTCCCGCCGCCGCTGAACATCGCACCGTCTGTGTTCGGCTCGAACGGAGGAGTTGAAGTCAGCGCCCGTGGCGACGCCTTCCCGTGCCCCGCGAAAAGCTCGGGTCGGTCCGCGGCGCGGCCGGAAAACCAGACGGGTCGAAGCGGGACCCCCGGACGGGGGATCCGCCGGGAATCAGAAAAATAAACAAAACACGGCAAAGGCACTCGCGAAGGGCCGGGGGTCAGACACCGTACACCGGGCTCCGGGGAGAGGAAAAAAAAATCTAAATGATCGCAAACGACGCGGATCTGGCCCCAAAAAAATGTACGGAGTTGGTCCCGGACCCACGATCCATCCCTCCACCAAATTCCGTGCAAATCGGTTCTCTACTTTTTTTTTTGCATAATCCTGCAGACAAAGAAATGATAATAATAATAATAATAATAATAATAATAATAATAATAATAATAATAATAATAATAATAATAATAATAAAAACAGACAGCTCAAAGCATATTAAAAAAAAGTCACAATTTATAATCCTATAATATAAATTCATATTGTAATTGTATAATTTAGGTATTATTCGAGTCATTCTGACGTGCATCCGCTTTGAACCTGCTCACGGTGTTTATTTATGGAGCACGAGCAGCACTATATCACAGTCCGCACATATTTTAGTTTTCAAACATCCATTTCACCGCAAATCGTATCAGGACCCCTGTACTTCTACTACATAACGACAAAGCCAGGAACGCAGATTTACAAAGGGCGCCTGAATGCGGCAACACATAGATCCTGTGACGTCGGATAAGGTCGAGAGGTGAGACAACAGACAACAAAACAAAGGCCTGAACGCTGGAGGTGGAAACTATGGTTCACGCCCCGAACTGGGGCATTCGCATTTGTTAGTTAATGCTCAAAATAGCAGGAGACACTGGCACACGACCTTTCACTCGGAAATCTGTGCAACCAAAGAAGAAGAAGAAAAGCATCAGAAATCATCCGTGTATATCTGGTACAAATTGTACCTAAGTATGTAAGAAAATAAAAAAAAATATGTTGATTTAAAAGGCCCACCTGCATAATCATACTTTTTTTCATTTAAAAGCCACAGCTTCCATTATTCAGAGTAAACCTTTCAAGACTATTTTGACTTTAAATCATACAAAACTGGCATTTACTGATACTCCCAACAGCAGATGTTCTCCCAGATGGTCTGTGGGTTTTCCCCCATAACTTATGCTAAACAGGTACACGTCAGCATAGACAACTCCAGTGAAACTACTACTAGCCTACCCTGCCATCTCCTGTTTAAAAAGAAAACTGCATTATTAAGGGCAAAGGTCACAATCCCCTTCTGACAAAAAACATTTGTGATTTAAATCCTTTAGTGTTTTGTCTGCTGCTCATGTTTTAAGTATTTTATTGAGCTGATGTGAAGATGCTCTATGTGACTGCACAAAGTTGAGGTGTTGTGGAGATTCTTCATCATTTCAGCAATGGTTAGCCAAGAGGAGTTGAATCGAGGGCAACGGAACCTGGTCGTACATCGTGAAGATGTTTCACCCCTTGTCAATGAGGCGTCTTTAGTTCACATCAACCTGTGGGGAGTCCCAGTTATTTGTCCTCTCTGGGGTCGGTCTCAATAACAACAGACACTCCGTCGAAGACAGTAACGTACCTTTTGGAAGAAGGACGGGGTCAAGGAGTCAATCTACGTTAATGTAGAGAAACCATCCCTCAACAGAGGACGAGGTCAATGACACCCCTTATCCTCCGCCCACGATGCTGTCCTTTCATTCCATCCCACTAGATTTAGCAACACAGAGGTTAAACAGCTGGGACTGTCAACCAGCCAGTCAGAACTGTAGAAGCTTCTTGGATGAGAGGGGACCCCCACAGCTGAAACCAAGTGGGTGCTGATAGTTAATTAGAATGGGAAATGTTTACCTACGGATTGTGGACATACTAGCACCATGGGAACAGGTGGCATGAGTACACTTTATACACCTTTTTTTCGGCCATGTCAACAGTGGTGCCAGTGGTGATGGGTGCAATGGGAGCTGTGACCCACAAACTGGGAGAGTGCTCCAGTGCAGATTCCAGGCACATCTGAGGGCGCTGTCCAGAAGAGTTCAGTCCTAGGAACAGCTAAGATACTGCGCAGAACCCTCAAACTCCCAGGCCTCTGGTGGAGGACCCCAGCGTGAGGAAGACACACCACCCCTATCACGGGTTGAGGTTAATTTTTTTTTTTTTTTTCATATGTATATGTTGTCAGTAATATTAAACAGAGCTTTAATGCTTATTTTGCTCAGAATCTGAGTGGTGTGAAGGTCTAATTTTCTTCTGTCAGAGGACTCAGTTTTGTGACAATATTTCAAACTAAATGGCCAAGTTTGATAAAAGCAGCTGACAATCCCCTTGAATGTGCCATGAGTTTTCTTCACACACTGTTTTTAGTATCCTCCACTTCTGCAGGCTAACTGAATAATGTAAACAATAAAATCTTAGCATTTTTGTCAGTTTAAACCAAAAACTGACATTTGACAGTTGTGTTAACAAAAGCTAGTTAGTACTGAACTTGAAATGCTTTAACTATAAGACAAGAGATGTTGGAAGTGGTGAAAGTAATGGTTGCAGTGACTGAATTGGTAAAAAAAAAAAAGGTAGTAATAAGTAGATGGTAATCAGTATAATCAAACCAGTACCTACAATAGTCTATGCTTAGATCACTCAAAAGCTCACTCATTTCCCACTTTCATTTTTCAATTTATTTGAGAATTTATCCAAATGAACATTTTACGATCAAAAGTTTGACATACCCTCAATCCCTTAAAGTACTGAATTAAACAACAGTAAGATGGAGTAAGATGACCCACACATGTTCTGGTGGGGAAATAAGTTATGATTATAGTGCAATACATATTGAATATAGGCATATTATAAAATATTGCCTACATCACTGCATATAAGTTAGTATTAAATATCATTTAAATACATAACTAAATCAGTACACACATTTTCAATCTATACACATCAATGTGTTCGAATTTACAATCAAACATTAAAAGGCAAACCATTTGTCAACCTTCAAAACTCAAAAAATATTTCCCATTTAACATATTTTTATCCCAACTGATTAAGAATATCACAGCTGTAAGATTTTGTGTATCAACATAAAAAGGCAAGGAGGAAAGGCAAACTGGTCCTATTTGATAAATTAAACCAAAGTTCTCTCTCAAGCAGAGTGATTTTCTGCTAGGGGTTGACCAATTATCAGCAAAGCCAATCATCGGATTCGATATGCAGTCTTATGATTGACTGATGATAAAATAAATACATCTAAAAATGGTCCACTTTGGCTCTGATGCAGCCGCCTCTCTCTGGAGCTGGAGCAGCTCTGGCAAGCGAGCGAAGCTGTGTGTCAAAGGCATGACAGCAGATATTGCAGAAGCTTCAATAAACATCCCAATCTTCTGATCTGTTTCTATCCTGACAAGCAGGCCCAGTCTCCCAGTTACACTAAAAATATCTGAATAGTGCCCTTTGATGCAGAGATACAGTTAACTATAACAAGATAAGAGCTTCTTTATTAAGCGGTGGCTTTATCTTTATCTTTAATCTTATTTATCTTTATCTTTGATTATCTTTCAGTAATGTTGGTACCAGTGTAACTGGAACTTATTTTAGTTACAATAACACAAATGTAACATTACTGGGCCATATGAATTGGTGTTTTTTACATGTGATATGTAGCTGACAGTCATAATAACATAAGCTTAACTTGAATGTGACAGTGGACATTGACAAGTTCACTGGTTGAGCCATAATTTAGCCAGCTGACTAGCAATAAAAAAAGATTGATAGGTTAATAATTTTTTTTTGCATGTCACTTACCAAGGCCGGTCATACTCTCAGTCTCTACCCTCAACAACTAGTAACATTACTGAAGTGTGTCCTGACACCGATTCTTGTAAAGAGGTGAAGGAAATTTTTGTTAGAGACTTTAGACATAATGAAACTGCATCTAAGGCCTGTGTTAATCCATGCATGGACTGCACTGATTGTGTAAAGTTCCCAGCGTTGCCTGGTCACTTTATTTGCGATCGTATATATTCAGCTATAGTAATCATTAGTAACGAAGTGTCCTAGTTTTGAATGACAGGTTTCTTGCTATCAGTTATTGTTGATATATAACATTTAAATAACTGAAACCAACTAAAGGCTTTCCAAAGCTCTTTTTCTGTAATAAATGAAGCATTAAACATATGTCAGCCTGTGCCCAAACATTTACTATCTCTGTCTCTCTTTCTCTAAACCTGCATTGCAGATGGATGCACTAAAGAAAAGGAGTGAAAGTACAGTATGGGAGTATTAAACTCAACCTACACCAGGGAGGGCAGTCTGCAATGCATGCATACAGCTATATTGTTTATTTATTTATTATTTATATCTTTGTTTGTTTATTAACATTTTCATATAACTTTATAAGAAATGCTGCTGGGAGCTCCCTGCACTTTTAGTGTTAAGATAGATTTGACAAGTTCTCTTTTATTTAACATATGCTAAAAGGCAGTTAAATTAAGTTTTGTGTTGGAGCTTGTCTTATTCTAAATTTAACATGAGATTTTCATCCCTAACTGCAAATCAAGAGATTATCAGTTCCAAATATTAGTTATCACTGTCCCTGATTACTAATAATCGGTACCCCCCCCAAAAAAAACCACATCGGTCGACCCCTATTTTCTGTCACTGGTTTATTCGCAAGAAATATCTATTTAAGTTATAATAGGCTGGTTAAAGGCTGGTTCTAGCTCCCAAGCCCCCGAAGAGGTAAAATCTCTAAACAAGGCAAGATTTTACTTTTCTATCTTTCCCTTCTTAGAATGCAGAAATTCTTTCAAAGAACACATGACTCTGAAAGTAGCAAAACAAAAACTTTAGTTTCTAGGTTTACAGATCTGCAGTTATATTCTAAGTGTAAGTAAAACATAACAATTAATAACTAAAACCAAAATTTAGTGATACATTAAATATCAATAATAATAATAATAATAATAATAATAATAATAATAATAATAATAATAATAATAATAATAATAATGACAATAACTAACAATAATAATTGTTGTTATTATTTGATATTACTTAACTCATATGGGAGATCAGGTTCGGTAGACATTTCCTCTTATCAAAAGTTAAATATGGCTTTAAGGGCACAAAGAAGTAGCAGAGGTCTGATCAGGGTTGGCTGAACAATACTGTCCTATTTGCTGAAATCTTTCATAGAGCCTCTTTGAAGCGAGCCAAAGTTAAAGGAAGAAAAATATACTGCTGCTCTACACAGATATAGAGCCCTCTCTAAAGTTGGTCTTCCCTATCAAAACATTGAGAAGTGTCGCCTTGCCCTCCTGGGTCTCCTTCTGAGCCTGTCTGATGATATCACTTAGCCTGTCCTCATCGTCACGCCCTATAAGGTAGCCCTTACCACCATAACCATCTGCCACTGTTTGATAATCTGCAGAAAAGGAGGAGAATATATAATTTGCCAGTTAACAACTGCCTGGATATTAGACAAATTGATTGTGTTCAATGTGCAGGATTTTATCTGTACATATTCTATAAGCATAGCAACCACGCAACATGTTGCGGAGAAAACTTACCTGTGAATGCCAGGCCACATGCCACATTGCTGCCAAGGATGGGAACCTGCTCTCTGGAGATCTGACTCCAACATGCATCATTTCCAACCACAGCTATGACTGGTGTCTGGGATTAAAAAAAATAAAATGTGGAATATCAGAGGAAAAGTAAACAAAGATATAGAATCTTGCATGTTATTGCTACGGAAACAATGCGCAGTTAGGTTAATCATTAGCTGAAGCCTATGAAGCTTATAACAGGGTATCAGTACATTGTAAAAGCTAATATTAAGCATTAAAGCTAAAAGCCAATACTTCTGTTTTAAAATCTGACCATTTTCCATCAGTAAATTTGTATATAATTTTATTCTAGGCTGGTGAAAAAGACTTAAATTCAAGTTCTGGTTTTATTTTTCACATACACAACATCAGAACAATGGCAGTGAAATGTTTTCTCGTTCCTTATAACTGGGAGTTTTTACCTTGTGTCTAGTGAACGTGTCAAACTCTGCAACACTGTATCCTAAGGAGCCGTCACCATACACTATCCACACCTGAAGAGCAAACAAAGCAGCATTTCATCCATAAAGGGTGAACGATGATAAACAGGGGATTGGAGAAGTGCTTTCAGAGATGCCTGAATAAAGACTACCTCAGATTCAGGTCGGCACAGTTTGGCTCCCAGGGCAAATCCTCCTCCAACTCCGAGAGTCCCAAAGGCTCCTGTAGGAATGAGGAACAGGCAGGTTCAGACACTGCGACCTGAGATAAAGCGTGATTAACCTCCAAATAGATTGTTATAATATGGTCGAAACATGACTTGAGACTATGTAAAACAAAACATCAGATTTGGATAAAACTTGACAACAAACAGCATCATTTTCTGTGCAGTCCTGTAACCTCTTTATATGCAGACAAAAAGCAAAAAATCAACAAACAACTTAAGTTCACAAATTATTTTGAAATTGTTGTTTTATCTTTATGGTACTGATATTACTAGCCCTCTTCTCCGTCATTTAAATACCAATTATCCATTGTTTGGATCACAAATTTTTTTTATAAACAAACTGTTATTTTGCCCACTGAATCTTACCTGGATCTAGCCAGCGCATAGGTCCTCTTGGTCTCATGATGTAAGCAGCACTTCCAACAAAATCTCCCCCGTCAGCAACAATGATGCTGTCCTCAGCCATCAGCTCATCCACACGGTGGAGAACTTTCAGTGGATTTAGGTGGTGTTCTGTCTTCTCATCAGCTTTAGCCCTGGGATAACAAAGAACTTCCAGTAAAACTTAAATCATCCACAGAGGGAAATTGTTTAATTAACTGTTTATGTGATGAGTTGTTTGTAGTGATAAGAGTTGTAGCTGAATCTGTATTAACATTAAATTAACTGATAACATTGGGTTTCCTTTCTGGTTTTTAAAAAATTCGCCAATTTAAGTTAGTACATACTGAAACAGTAAGGGCAGGGGTTGTCCCTCTGCATACCTGTTTGCATTTTCTTTGGTCACATCTCCTGCTTTGAGGCTCTCCGGCCATTCCAATGGACAGCAATAGCCCTTCAGGCCTTTAGAAAGCCGCACTAAGAATGAACCAGCGTCACCTAAGAAAGACCAGTATTTACATTTTAGACTTTAAGCATTTAATGAAGGCATCTGTCCTATCATTCAACCCTAAAGAGTAAAAATTAATATTGAAAAGTGTATGTTTAGGGTTACAATGCTAAAACAATGCACATCATATATACTGTATTGACCAGTGTAGAGAATTGGAGCCAGTAACTAATTTTTTTTTTTCTTTTAAATGGCACATTCTTCAATATTCACCAGAGATCTGACACATTTTTACTTAAATCATAAACCTGGATGATGATGGCAGCTTGTGAACATACCCTGAATTGCTACAGTTGGTTTCCAGAACATGTCTGAGTTTTTTAGCAGCTGTGTCTTATCTCTGTTGACAGCGATGATCTTGCTTCGTCTGTTGAGAACTCTGCCGTAGCTCAGGCGGAAGTCACACACGGTGCCTACAAAGACAACATACGATTGACTTGACCACAAACTCTTCAGGAAATTCTGAATAACAATTGTCATTCTTTAAAACCTCAAAAGAGTATCACACTACTTGCTTACTTTTTAAATGGAGATTTAAATATTACAATTTTATTTCATTTTAACAATTTTTAAAATTGCCTGACCTGCTAAGAGCACCAAGTCAGCTTCCTTCAGAGCATCTCTCCTGTTCTGTCTGATGTGGATGGGACTGTCTTTACCTAACATGCCACGAGACATGCCTCCAAGGAAACAGGGGATGCCAAGGTCCTCCAATGCCTTTCTGTAAGACAGGAAAACATTTTTGGACCAGATGAGAAACATTACAAAACACCTTTTCAATACTATAGGAATATTGACTGATAAACTCCCGTAAGAACTAAGAACTTAATTTGTAGTATCAACAGTGAGCAACCAAATAGTAGAGGGCCAGAACACAGTAAGACACAGAAAAGAAAAGGTAGAAAAGGAGGGGGGGTAAGATATTGTCCTTTACCTAATGTTTTCGACCGGCATTGGTGGAAGTGTTGCCTGGCTGCCCAGCAGGATAACAGGTTTCTTGGCTCGACTCACCAGCTCTATACACCTCTGTACCTGATTTTTATTGAAAGAAAAGTAAAAACAACAAAACATTTAAAACTCTGGTTTGGGCCTCTTAATACGTTTCACAATGAGAGGGTTGCCTGAGGGTAATTAACTGAAAATGTTACTTAGAAAAAAACACATAAGTAGCATCAACTCTTAAACACTAAGAGAAGTCTTACCTGATCATCTGTGGCCTGTGGGATGTCAACAGGAAGGGGAGACACATCTCTGCTCTCCCAGGCTCCAGCAAATAGGTTCATGAGGTGGTTATTTAGGTACCTTAAAAGAAATCACACCATCGCATGTAATCATTTTATAGGTATTGCTGCATTTCTATGCCTTTATCTGAAGTTCCTGGTTGTATAAAAGATCCTGGATGAACCAAAGAGGGTCTCAGGCTGATGGGCTCCCAGGATGCACTGCTGGCTATTTATGTTTGTGTGAAAATTTAGCAATTCTAGGTATATCAATGTACCTATTAAGTTGTAGATTTTTACCGTGCACTGAACTGTAATTTTATGTTATTTTGGAGTCAAACTTATATTCTCATACAGTATGATTTCATTTTTACTAAGCATTTAATTACTACATACATTTGACGTCAACAAGACAAACTGATAACATACCATGAGACAACTTTTCCCATCAGGCCTTTGGGAGGGTTCTTAACCGCAAACTCCTTAGAAACCAAGTGGTAGGGGTAGAGTGTGTCAATGGGGAACTCTATGAAAACAGGACCAGGAGTTCCAGACTGGGCGATAGCCAGGGCCTTCCTGACTGTAGGCACGATCTCTCTGACAGTCCTGATGGAGGCACAGAACTTACACAGCGGCTTGAACAGAGACATCTGGTCGATATCTTGCAAAGCCCCTCTGCCCTGTACCACAAGCACAGGTGATGGAGGGGTTAGAAACGGAAGCTGAGATCACGTAAAGTAGAACATATGTAGAGCTCTATCATACACTGCGACCGAAAGCAGCTGAACCCACTGCTCTAAGCTGACAACTATTTTGTTCTGATATTTCATTTCACATGCCAATTCACATTTTAATTCGCAACAGTATTTTGAACCCACACCACCTGAAGAAGTGTACCGGCAGCTCCACCTATGAGAAGCAATGGAGATTCAGCCATTTGAGCGTTCTTCACCGCTGTCACTGTGTTAGTGAGGCCTGGGCCAGCAGTCACCGCTGCTACACCAACAGTGCCTGGTGGAGAGACAATCAAAACAGCTCAACTAGCCCCAAAACACACACTCATGACTGACTCAGTACAATATAAAAGGCACTCATACAACTATATCTAAACCTATGGCCATGCTAGACTGTTTGCAATACCAGGGCCAGAACACTGGCATACTTAAATGTAACCCAGCCTCTATCAGTGCTGTTAGTTAGACCTGTCATAGTGTCTGCTGCAGAAGGACTCTCTACCAAAAGACACCATAACAGGGCTACAACTCGCCCATTTCCTTTATTCTCCTTTCCTGCTGGGTAACATGATATGAGCTCAATTAAAAAGGATGGTCATATATTTTGACACATCTACTCTTGTAAGATAAATCTGCACCTGAGAGCCTTGCCACAGCGTCAGCGGCGAAGACAGCAGTGGCCTCGTGTCTCGTGTCCACAATACGGATGCCGACCTTCTCACAAGCCACCAGGATCGGCGAGATGTGTCCGCCAACAAGAGTGAACACGTACTTGACCCCGTGGGCACGGAGGACCTCTGCCACGCTCTCGCCGCCATGCCGTGGACTCTTTGTCTCGGTCTGAAAGGAGTAGGGGGCAGGACAAAAGTTAGGTCGGGGCAATGACATTCAGACGATTTCTGTCACCTCACCGGCTCAGCAGAATGAAGAATTTGGCAAGACTATGAACAAAGCTCTGCCATGGATTAACAACTGCCAGTGTGCATTGATGGCCCCTCTAAAGGTCACCTCTCTTCATTCCATGGGCCTTTCGTATTTCACAACAACCACTTATTGCCAGGCTTGCATTGGCGGGGGTCCTCTGGGGTTTGTGCAATCACACCAACAGCCTTGGTGTTGCGATGGCCTTTGTGCTAGAAAACCACAAGGCTGGTCAAAGTTTATCGGACCGAGGTCCATCTTACCGTTCACCCGTGACAACCCGGGGGCCACCTGCGATATCCGATCTGTGCAATACACTGCTATAAAATAAGACACGTGTGGAACAGGGGGGGGGAAGGCGAAGTAAGGAGGTTGTAATAAGCAGGTTGGGAAACCTACCTTGTGAAACAACTGGTAGAGTAAACCAAGTCTGAAGGCTGCAAACACAAGCCCGCACAACACGATGCCCGCAGAGCTTCCAAGAACAGCGCCGACGGCTCCGGACGGCTCCATGTTACTATGCTGAGGCCAAAGTTTTAGAAGTTAAAAACTCAAGTCGGGTAAACTTGGTATACAAACCTACCCTAACTCGTCCAGTTCGGCAGCTCCCCGGTTCAGGCTAGGCTAAGATACAGCGGAGCTGCTCCCACAACTGCTATACGGCCATTTAAAAAAAAGTCGATTTCTTTTTATTTTTCTATCTGCACCTTCGAGGTGAAATTAGCGGACGGAAAGTCCCGGAGGAGAAGCTCTGACCGGCTCCTGCTCGACTCTTGTGCGGGTCGCAAACAACCGAGCGACCGTGTCGTGGAGCCGACGCGAAACGCCAGCGGATATAATTACAGGTCAAGCTAGCTACAGCCGGGCCCGGGAACATCCGGGTGCGTTTTTCAAAATAAATCCCGACGTTCAGCGTTTCCGCCGATCGTATTCACAAACATCTGCATACAGATGTGCGCGGGTTTACAGAGGCCATATAGGTTGACCCTCGTGTCGATATTTCCGCAGATGATCGTCTAAAATTTCCAGTCAAGCAAACGTTTAGCGCTTTATTGTGAATGAAAAAGCGACCGTGGTTCCGGTCGCTAGGCTTTGCTGCCGGCTTGATTGACGCGGCCGTGCGAGGTTCAGGTGTCGCTCCGGCGGGGGATGAGCCTTCGACCGACGAGGAGCCTCGGAGGGTGTGTCCCGCTGCCAGAGGTTCAGGCTGAGCCTCTTCATCAAAGTTCACACTGAGCCTCTTCATCAAAGTTCACACTGAAAAGAGAAAACGGGACCGATCCGGTGTTCATTTGGATTTTTATGGTTGCTGAGCAAAGGACATAAAGCAACAGAATCAACATTTCACTAAACAAGAAGAAGGGAATTAAACACGCTGCATTAGTATAACTTCTGAAACTACTGTGGTTAGTGAGTGTGCTGTTTAGGTGTTTAAATCACTGGCAGTGACTGCTAGTATCAATATACAGTTCCCTATACTGTCCCCCTGTTTGTGCGTGTGTGTAAAGGCCTTCTTGCTTTACATTATTTTCACAGCAGTGTGCAAAAGGGGAGTTTGTAAACATCAATTGTCTTTCCATGATCAGGATTCTCAGCAAATAGTATTTTGTCGTCTGCTTTTTGTTCCTCAAAAACAATGATCTGCAATAGAACATACCGGATAAACACGTGAATTAGTACATACATAAACTAGCGCAGATTGTATAAAGATCTTAAGTCACCTCAGCTAAAGTTAAGAGCCTTAATGTTCCAACATGGGTTTACCTGATTCTCTCCAGTCCTGAGCCAGGGTGCTGGGAGGTAAAGGAAATGCTGAGGACCTATGAACCAATGGCGGCCAAGGTTCTGCCCATTGACAAACACAACTCCTTTACCCCAACCCTGTTGATGGATGCACTGATATAATCAACAATATGTGGAATGTGGATTTGCAAAGGTAGGATTAACAACATTTTTAAGGCATCAGAATGATGTGTGTATATATATATATATATATATATATATATATATATATATATACATCAAAGGCTTCATTTTTTTAATTTATTGTTTTTACATTAGAGCTCCAATTTCTCAGTTCTCAGAGCTTTTTATAAAAGGTCAGTTTAGCAGGCTCCTGTCTTGTCTATGGTGCATAACACTATGGTGGCTATGGTGCATTTTGTGCATTAAATATGCACAAAAATGCATGCATGCTGTATTAAGATGAATTTAAATGAATAGAAACAGTAAATTAGAATTACAGCAATCGCAGCTCTAATATATGAATTTTGCAATGAAATATAATTGTGTAACTCACAGGGAGTCTTATGAAGGTGTCACTGGGAAGTCCATCCACATAGAGTCTTGAATGGAAAAACCCTGGAACGGAGGGTGACTTGAAGTCTGACTTCCAACTACCTGAATTTATTAATCTGAAACGAAATCAAAAAAGAATTTGAAACAACCACTGTAATCATGTGAAAATAAGATCAATCCTGACATTATGTAGTGAGAAAAATTTTGCCAATCATGATAATTATTGTTACATTGAAATGTAGTCAGGAGGGAGAAAGATCATGAGGTACACTTATTATTGTTAATCTGAGACATTTATTAGGCAGTAATTAATGCAGTATTTTTATACATAGGTGTTCTAATGAAGTGTTGGCAGTGGCACTCTAATTTATTCTGTCTTGCATACTTGAGTTTATGAATCCCTACATCCCTACATCCAATGTACGCATAGGAATGGTTTGTGTGGGCATATACTCTGGTGTAAATAATTTCAGAGAGTCATATATCCACACCACTGAACACAAAAATGGATTCAGAAATACAAGGTCAAGGTTAGCAATTTATAAACAGATTGTGAAGGCTGATTTTTTAACAGGATATTTATTATTTTATGGTGAATATGCCCTTTAATTTACAATGAGGCTCTGTCTGTTAGTGTCCATGTAGAGGTGTAGTAGTCTGGTCATTCTGAAATGAAAAATGAAATTCAGTTAACCAACCTTTTCATAAAGCCTGGCTTCATATCAAGACAGAAGATTGTAAATCCTCTCAGAGGGACGTGATTCAACAGAAGGTCTCCCACAATACCTGTCATAGAGTATGAGCCAAGAATTTGAAATGCAGACATACGGCACTAGCAGACGAAACCTGTACACAGGCATATATGCATATTGGTGTGCTCTGTCCTACGTACAGGAGGCACTGCATGTGTGTGGTGTAACACAAACCAGAAAAAGAGAGAAGTGTAAACAGTTGCAGTGATTTGACTTGTCTGAGTAAAGCAATGCTCACATCTGGTGTATACATTAGAAAGGCCCAATGGTTCTCAGAGATTAAGATGACTGAACTGGTGTAAAAGCAGTGAGCCAATATAAGTCAGAGCACACGACACCGCTGAGTGAAGGTAGAATACCTTTGTGTTGCTCATCCAGAGCTTTCCCGTAGTTCACTCTTCCACAGTTCTCTACAAGTAAACTCAAGATCTTCTCTCCCTTTAATGCACAGTGAGAGTCATTTGGAACGTTATTCAGCAAAGAAAAGTGATCACAATGAGACAATTAAGTATTTCTCTGCTTGATTTTTGTAAGTTCCTCTAAATCCTGTTTGAGCACAATTAAATGCTCTAAAATTAGAAATATAGTGGGTAACTCAGAAAACCTGGTTGGCGTGTTTGGATAAGAAAAGACACAAAAAACTGTTGATACCTTTCCATCGGGTAGTGTCAGCTCATGAGTCTTGTAGTCAAAGCTACCAACACATTTTCTGTCCACAAAAACCTAGAAAACATTAAAAAGTCACATTGACAGGATAATGTCTAACCACACTGAGTAACCTCAGAATGAATATTTTGAAACTAGCTTATGTGGGTCAGTATTTGCGTCTGTTTCTGGGTTGATCTGTATGTCCTCACCAGTGCTCTGTCTCTGATGTTGTTCTTTGAGTTGAGGGTCCCTCCACTGCTGATGGTGGTTTCATACAGTGTGTAACCATATGACTGACCATTGTTATTGTTGACTGTGAGATTTTCCATGTTCACTGGCCTCTCTGACCTGTACGGCTGGATGAACAGTCAGACAACCCAACATATTAGATACAAGAATCTGGCAGATCACTCTTGACATCGGGCCTCTGAAAATAATGACATGTGATTTAATCTGTATCTGTGCAGTTTTACAGGGAGAGCAAGATACAGTCACTGCTGGGGTTAGGATGTTGCATTCTTACAAGATACGAACACATGCATGACACTGTGGCACACTTTCAAATAAGAGAGTTGACCAAACAGCACATGAAAAAACACTTCTCAAAAAGGACAGGTTGGTCGACAGCTTGAAGTGTGACCAAATCTGAGCTGCCAGGTGTGAGATAGCTGTCTTGTGTGAAAGCAGCATGTTGCTAGATCTCTAGACAAGTGGACACACAGCAGCAGACAAGCAGGCTGATCGCAATGATATTCTGTCTGTCTGAGGCTCACCACATCTTACATTTTGCTCTCATCCCAGGAACAGTGGGGATCTGGTTGCAGTTTGGAGTCTGTGGATTATAGAATCAACTGTCACACCAGACAGGTGCTTGGTATCTGTAGCTCACCTTTTCGGTGAAGTGTAGGCTGTCCCACAGTGACAGGTGCTGCTGGATGATGATGGGGTCGTACGCTCTCCTCCCCTGAGGAGGGGGCACTTCAGGAAGAGGCTCAGCTGAAAAATAACATTACATTAAGGCGAATTATGACAGACTCAGTTCATAAGGGCAATGGAATTTTGTCATGCAATCAGTGCACGTGGATGCTTAAAAAGCACTTACAATGGTACTGGCTAAACAAATTCCTCAACAGGTGATATTTTGGGGTGCAGTCTCCAGCCTCAGATAAGGGAGCATCATAATCTGCAGTGAAAACATTTACAAAAACAATGTGAAGCAATGCATTTGTTGAGGGGAGACATATTCATCAAAGATTAGAAAGAGTCTTTGTTCTTTAGTCTCTGAGCTGTAGTGGAAAAAGGTGATTCCTACCAACCATAACTGGTGACCTGAGGTCTGTAGGCGCCAAAGTTCATTGCTCCATTCATAAAGCCAAAGCTAGTTCCACCATGAAACATGTACATATTGATGGAAACACCTCTTTGCAGGATCTCTGACACCACAGCTAGCATGTCTGTCAAGGGGACACACACAAATTATTCAGTAAATTCCTTCCTGTAGTATCTAATATGAATGAACATGCAGTGATGAATACTGTAAGTAAGGCAGTAATGCTTCTTCTCTGTTAGTTGAAGTGTATTACACTTTATCACTAGAAAAGCGATCGTTGAGTGTTTTCATACCCTCAGCATGGAACACATGGTGATGCTCTCCCCAGACATCAAACCACCCAGACCAATACTCCATCACCATTAGAGGTTTCTGGGGCTACACAGACCAGAGCACACATCTGTATTAAATACACATCTAGAAAAACATAACATACATATATAAAAGTAGAAATAACTAAAAGTCTTACAATAACTTACCTGCATGTCAGCCAAGTGCTGGATAGCACCAAATGACAGTCTTTGAAGGTTTATTGTTTTTAGCACTGAATGAGCAAGATATAATATCCTTTAACATCATATAGAATCAAGGGCGAAAATAAAAGCTGAAACACTAAAGTAAATGTTGTAATGAGTTTTTTTTTCTGTTTAACTCAAGGGTTACTTCTGACATATTCATTACCTTCCTCTACTCCTCCACATCTCAAGCCCTCCCAGTTGTCTGAAGTCAGCAGGAGCTCATTGATCCCTCTGGACTGGAGACACTGCAGTCAGAGGAGGAAGAAAGCGTTACATACCTGAGGGAAGCTGAATTATCTACACTGCTATTTAATATGAAAATTTTAGCAACAAAGACAGACATTAATAAACTCACATTCTTTATAAATGGCATGTACTTCTCGTCTTTTGCATATGATCCATACTCGCTCTCAACTTGTACTGCAATGATTGGGCCGCCCTCCTCAAACTTTAAAAAAAAAAACAAGGAAAATGCATGTTTGCCTAACCACTAATAAAATATCCTTCTATTTTTCTTGAAAAATTAAAAAATATAATGAAAACAGTTAGTACAACTTACCATCAGAGGTTTGATAACTGATACTAGCTTGTCAAAGTAGAGGTTGACTGCTTCTACAAATCCAGGATAAGTTGTCCTCAACTGCATGTCTTTATCTTGCAGCAGCCAGCTGAAAGACGTACAAGGACAACTTTAGTTGCATACTGCTCATAAGGTATATGGCTGTGTTTAAGTAATGGCCAGATGGTGTTACCTAGGCAACCCGCCCAAGTCCCATTCAGCACAGATGTAAGGTCCAGGACGCAGGATGACCCAGAGGCCCAACTCTGCTGCTAAACTAACATAGGCCCTGAGAAAAAAAAGGAGAAACACCTTCTGCTTTGTTAAAAAAACAAACAAACAAAAACATATGCCTTAGTAAAATATTTAGTAATTCTACAAAGAGGAGGAAAAAGATGACGGAAGCTTTGCCTGAGGTCCAATTGATCCTGAAAGCTGAATGTTCCTCTCTCAGGCTCATGCAGGTTCCATGGCACATATCTGGAAAAAGCAGGAAAGAGAGATTCTTTGTAGCTTAGTACCTGGTATCTGGGATGTTTTTATTTCATTTTATCTTGAACTGGTTCATTACACCTTTTATACAAACATAAAAGTAAAAAGATCAGTGAAAATCGTGCATTATGATACATAGCAAGGTTGCGGTGGAAGTCTTACGTTGTGAGGGTGTTGAGGCCACAGGCCTTCATCTTCATCAGCCGGTCCTCCCAGTAAGCTCTCGGCACACGGAAGTAATGGATGGAGCCTCCTAGGATGCGAAAGGGTTCTCCCTCTAGGGTGAACTGAGACGAGTCGGCCCTCAGACCCTCCAAGCGGCTCATTCTCCTTACTTCAAAGTGATGTTTGGTGGGGGAAAAAACACTTATATAAAATAAAATGGAAAAAAGTCCATTCTGTTAAACAGGTCGTCTGATTATATTCAAAAGTATACAAATGTATTTGAAACATTCTAGCATGTCTTACTGTAATAAAACTTTATAAATAGGAGGCTACCTTTAAAGATGAATATGGGATGAATTATACATATTATGAAAATGTTTTGCACAAAATGAATTAACTCCAATAAAAGCACAATAAAAGCAAAACCTTACCAAGACTTGGCATGAAAGTCCCAAATGCATAATTATGGAAGATCCCAATTACATCAAAAACACTTTCAAAGCTGTACCTTGAAGCTGAGCTTAGCAGCGAGCATCTGAGAGGAGGACGGTGCTGGGAGGCCTCAAACTGTGGATAAGGAAACTATTGTTGTGTCACAGCAAAAATATAATAGTACTCTGTCTCTCTCTCTCTCTCTCTCTCTCTCTCTCTCACTCTCACTCTGTGGCAATCGGGGAAGGGAACATTACTTTGTACACAGTAGTTGGCTTCATGGTATAGTTTATAGCTCCTGACTAGAGTTTACCACTGAATAATGCCCCCTAGTGGTTCCAAATGTAGTGATAGACTGCAGATAAGGGACCGTGTGCAAGTGTGACCAATAGTTAGTCTGCAAGCATGAATATTTTTGTGTGTATGTGATTTTATTCATTTATTATTTGTCCTCTATGTCCCTGTTTGGATATTGCCGGGGTTTCATTTTTGTCTGCCTGTGAAAATGTCTCAGTTCATTCTATGATATATAATAGTCTCTACAATGTTGTCATTGGAGAGGGTTAAAACAACTTCAGAGATTTTAATGCAACTTTTATTTCTTCAAGTTGAACTTTTGTTTTAACATTTTTTTTTGGAAGAGAAATATCCAGTAATGTCAAAACCTACACAAAAATCAATTTGCAAATACATTGTAAGGCCGAATAGGCCCTTGTACACCGAAGGGTTTTGACTAATAGTCTAACTATTAGTTGAGTAATTGAAAAAAAAAGTTGAATGAATAAATAATGAAAATATTTTTTAATTGCAGCCCAAAAAAATGGTAGTCTCCAAACATAACACAGTGTACATGGGCACAGTTAAGAAGTCCAAGGATGGAAATGTGTCTTTGAGTCATGGGGCAGTAAGCTTAGAAAACATTCAATATGTGATTTAAAAAAAGAAGTTGAAAAAGCATCAGAGTAAAAGGGCTGAGAGAGAATCATCAATTTGAATTCTAGTCCAATTCTAGTGCATCTCCAGTGAATCTGAGACACAAGGCTGCGGGAAATGTTCGATAATATCAATGAAATTCTGCAGATTGTCAGGTTACAAACCGATGAAGCCTCCAACCTGATTCAGTGGATCTCATCTGGTATAGACACTGTAGTTAACATAGTGAAATGTTGCAGTTCCAAAAGAGAAAGACAAAAATTGAACGCATTGCAAAATGAAACAGAAGGAAACTCATTACAAAAGCAACAGGTATCTGTGGGTGGGGAGTCGTAAGAATTTGTAGGAAACGTCAAATTCAAAAACGAAAGAAGCTGGAGGAAATCTAGGGACGTGCGCAGAAGGAGAACGACAGATAAGATGGTGCAAAAGGGACACACCGTACGAGACCTAATTCAACTTTGCAGCTGGTTAGAAAGTATCCCGGAAAAGAAGCCGTCTGCAGGAGATGAGGGACTTTCTGAATACTATTGATTTGCCCAAATATTCAAGAGAGACAGAGAGCGAGAGGGATGTTGGTGAAACTTGCAAAGTTCAATATGCGGGGAACATATCTGACGGTGGCACAACCTGCTGGAAGCAAGTCTTTTCTTTCCGTTTTTGTTCTGTTTGAACAGAAAGAGAACAGGAACGAGGCGGAGTGTGGGCGGCAGCGCAGCTGGGTCACGGTCCCTAACCCACCGTCAACATCGCCCCGCGGTCGCGTGCTGCTGAACATCTGTCCTAGCAGCTTCTTCTCCTGAGAGCGAGCCCGGAAGCGCGCGTGAGCGCACGCATCTCCCGGCCCTGCCGTGACAATGAGGTGGCTCGACTCCACCTTTTGACGCGCCCTGTTCCGGGAGCCCGGGGACTGCGTGCGTCTTTACGCGCGTTTAACAGGTGACGGGACCGAAGCGGGTCAGCCACCCTGGGCAGAGGAAGGAGGGACGGGAGGAAGGAGGGAGGAGGAGGGGGGCTGCTCTGGAGAGGACTGCTGATCGGAAACGCGTGGGGTCCGGCCGCCGTCGGAGTCGCCTCGTAACCGCCGATGGAAAGCTCCTCGGTGTTCGGCGTTCGTCTGTCCCTGAAGCAAAGATACTGTGTCCTGCTCTGCGTCGCCGTCGGGGCCATGGTCGCCTACCGGGCCACAAGGTAAGACGAGGTCTCTCACCTGAGCCCGGGGCTCGTCGGGGAGAACGAGTGGAGGCGATATTTTTGGATGAATACCCCGCCCACTCAAACTGGAAATGTTATCAGCAACCCAGTCATGGTGTGGCCCGTAACTAACTTGCTTATGCTTGAGTGTCTGGTTGTATTGCTGTGTATTTCCAGCAGTCAGGGCCTGGATCTGCTGTAAGGAAATCAGCCGAGGTACCTGTGAACTTTGACCCGGCTCACCGGATGGCCTGTGGACATTGAACACGACTAACTTAAACTACTTGGCAGTGTGTTAGACTCCATTTTTTTCCGCTCTTTAGGTCTGTTTCAACTCAACATGTGAGTTCTGAGTCTCGTCAGGATAAGATCATGTTAGTGTTTTTATCCATGAATTATGTACATAGGCGTGTGAGAGCTCTGTAACTCGATGAGCCGGTTAGAAACACAGGAGAACCTGCCATGTCTGAACCTGGGCTAGTTGGCCTAGAACAGTTTTTTGGCAGAAGAAATGCATCTACCACTGTTACCAGGTTGTGTCTTTCCTGTTTATTTGATCACATTCATTTGCAGTTAAAATACATAGCAGGGCACACCCAGCATAACTGCTCCCTTTCGCACTGATAATTTCATGAAGGAGATTTCTGATGTAAGGTTGGGCTTGAAGATTTCGCCAAAGGGGAATATTTGCTTTGCATCAGTAAATTATATCTTCTTGGTCTTTAACCCAGTTGCATTAATTCAACACATTTGTTTTCTGTATTTGTTTTTTGTTGTGGGTTGTATTTTGCCCCTCAGGAATCTCCCTGGAACAAAAAGAACGAGCCGCTTGGAGGGTCTGAGGGCAAACTCGTCTCAATTCACTCTGGAGAGAAAACCCTTCCGAATCCTAGGAGGCTCCATCCATTACTTCCGTGTGCCGAGAGCTTACTGGGAGGACCGGCTGAAGAAGATGAAGGCCTGTGGCCTCAACACCCTCACAACGTAAGGCTCCCACTGCAACGTGTGGCTGATTGAACGTACTAAACCTCAAAGCACTAGAATGACCAGTGTCAAAATTTTTTAGACTGCAGATTATGCACAGATCACACGAAATCTGAGTAAAAGAATTAGAGCAGAAAAAAAAATTAATCGGTCACAGTTTTCATAAACTACTTTTGGAAGAAAACAGATGGACGATAAAATACTGAAAAACACAAATTTTGTATTTCTTTTTTCAGATATGTACCTTGGAACCTGCACGAGCTTGAGCGAGGGGTGTTCAACTTTGAAGATGAGCTGGATTTAGAGTAAGGAATGATGGAGGAAAGACCTGCAGGGAATTCAGGGACAGTTTGAGAGCAGGTGTTTTCCTGCAGATGGCAATGCAACACTGCAAAAAGCCTGAGCTACCCAAAGTCTTGAATCCTTTGGTGCTACCAGGAGGTGTACTTTTACCCTCACAAAATGTTTCTGAGTAATTTGGTTTACTTAAAATTTTTGGTTGAAAATTATTATCTGTCCTTGCTTTATATCTGCTGTGGTAAATATTTTAAGTGAATTCTACTGAAAATAAATGAAGCCTAAGACCTTTTTCACATTTTGTTTCCCTCTCTCAGAGCCTACCTCCGCCTTGCAGCCAGCCTGGGCCTCTGGGTGATTCTTCGTCCAGGGCCATACATCTGTGCTGAGTGGGACTTAGGGGGGCTGCCCAGGTAAGAGTCACATAGCCATAATTGCATGTTACCTTTGCAAATATTTCTTATCTGTCCCCCAAGCCATCCGGATGTTGTAATTCATTATTTTAAAATAGCCAGAGGGGTGATGAATTAATTCTTTAAAATGGATTGGAAATTAACTGTTCGCTCAGGTCATCTGTTAGTTAGGGGTATCTTTGCTGCAGGCTAAATCCATTGTCCATTGTCCACTTGAAATAATTCATAGTTTAGTTGTGTGAATTATTTCAAGTGTGCTGTCATCTGTCGTATTTGGCCACTTCACCAGATGTTTTTCTTCACACTGTGCAACAAGGGATTCATCTTGAGTTTTACATATATTAAACAAAGACAACACGGCTTTACGTACAAGTATAAGACACATTATGGATAGAGGACATACATCATATATATTTAACACCACTAAGATGAAAGTCATTGATGATATACCAGACTTTTTCATGGGGTCTGAAAGAGAATCATAATTAAATCTGACAGGCACATCTCCCTGAAATGATGAATTCGTTTAGTTCTGTAATCAAAATAGATTCAGACAGATAATGGGGGTAAAAGTTGGAGGGAAAAAGATTGGAAGTAGGTATTTTTGGAGTAGTTTTTCCCTAGGGGGATTTTAGGTCGAGGTAATATTTATTTGATAATCATCAAAACAGAGTGTTTCGCGGGGCACGCAGTGAAGCATGACTTCCCCAGCACCGCATTTGACGATAGTCATGCTTAGGTTGGCGTGATTATCTTTGATAGTTATAAACCCAAAGAGAGTTCACAGCGAAAGCACTTCACTTTTTGAGGAGCTTGGTTGATATGTTGCTTTTTTGGACATTTTAAAGGTTTTGTGGTGATTTCTTTTCAGTTGGCTTCTACGGGATCAAAATATGAAACTGAGAACAACCTACCCAGGATTCACTGATGCAGTCGACTCCTTCTTTGATCAACTCATCAAGAGAGTTGTTCCCCACCAGGTACGTGTCATTTCAACACTACAAAAATGGACTGAAAAATAATCAGGCTGGAGCACAAAATGTAAGAAACACAGTAGCTAGTAACAAACAAAAATATGATACATCAATGCATCACAATAGAAATTCTGTTTCATTTAAACCCTCTGACTTTTTTATGGTTATGTGCCTACAGATTTCTGTTGATTCACATATTCAGCAAGTATCAGAATTCATGCAGTTAAAAGATGAAATCCAAATCCGACCAAGATAAACCTTATAATGACAGAATCGCTGTGCCCACAATCATTTTTTTGCTTGTATGCAATATTTGTATTTCTACCTCCTAAAATATTGTGCAATAACTAGCAGCTGCTGACCATATGGTGACCACTCTTTACCACCCAATGCATCCTCCACACTTGAATCATTCAACTTGTGTCCTTTAAGCCATATTTTTTTTCTCTCTTGAATCAGCTCCGTGCATCCGCTCTCATTTCTGTTTCACGGTGTTTTTTAAAGTTACCTGCATTGAGCATAGGTAGCAACTGTCAAAAACTGGTGCGAAGTCCTAATATATATCCTCTACTCACTGGCTTATTAATGAGCAGTACTCCAAGGGTGGCCCAATTATCGCAGTTCAAGTGGAGAATGAATATGGCTCCTATTTTGAAGATAAAGAATACATGCCTTTCATCAAACAGGTAAGAAAAAAAATTAAGTTATTTAAACGATAACTACATACATAAATACATTATACATAAATACAATTATTTACTTTGTTCTCCTTGCTGAATAACTCTCCTTTTCATTCTTTCAGTGAAATTCAGCAATTATATTTCAGATAGATCCTCCACTGTTTTTTTTAAGTTGCCTCCATACTCCCTCTTCTACCCAGGCGTTATTGTCAAGGGGCATCACAGAGCTGCTGCTGACCTCTGACAACAAGGAAGGACTAAAGCTTGGAGGAGTGAAAGGAGGTATTGTCAGATAGGCTGACAGACTAACAGGCCTGTACACGCTCACACACACACACACACACACACACACACACACACACACACACACACACACACACACACACACACACACACACATTCAAACAAAACACACACATCCAAACAAAACACACATGCATATTCAATCTGGTGGTTGGCTTGTAGTGTTCTCACACACAAGGAGGTCTGAGCCAAGGGTGGCCCGGTGTCAGGCAGCTGCAGTTCCGCACCGCGTTCGACACACAGAGGATTCTGTGTACTGTGGCACCGAAAAGTTGCCCCTTTTGAATGTACACTGGGATAAATGTTAAGGTGCCAGAAGAGAAATTTTTACTTGTTTTCTGTTCCCCTGCAAGTGTACTGTTTTAATACACATGCATTAACAACCATTGTTTTAAATTCACACCCCTCAGTATATATTATCACTACTAACAGGTTTTTGTTTTTTTCTTATAATAAACTTACCTCTAGGAAATGATGTAATTTTTAAATGTGTCTCTGGAATCATTTTTATAAATTGTACATATTTCTTGCATATTATTTGCATGTGATATACATAGTAATGGGAAAAGTTCACGTTCACTGTCATGTAGAAGCTCACATTGGAGCCTTTTAATTTTGTGAATTAAAGATAATTACTAATAACCAGTAATAGCTCTGACAAGTACAGAAGCATGTAAGTGTTTGAGTGGCTTCTTAAGGCAATAATCATTCTTTAAACTGTAGCCAACTAAGAACCTAAAGTAAGGGATGTTTTTTGTATTTGTTATAAGTGATGTTTGTTTGCCTTTTGTGTTTTTTAAGATATAATATTGTACCTCTTTTTTTTTCTGAAGCACTAGAAACCATCAATTTTCAGAAACTGAACCTGAATGACATTAAGTATCTGGATGTAATACAAGTGAGTCTTATTTGTGTGCCATATGTTTGTAGATTTATGAATTGGTCATTACTACTTGTCTGATCTAATCAAGCTACACACCAACAACAAATCATCAGCAACCCTTGCTTTTTCCAGTTAAAAACAAACAAAAAAACCCCCCAAAAAAAGAACTGTCCAAATGTATTCAAGTGAGAATTTAGGGCTACTTACCCAGATTAAAGGGAACAGTTGGAGACCCGAAAGAATATCTTCAGTC
Organism: Istiophorus platypterus; assembly: GCA_016859345.1. Classification (NCBI taxonomy): domain Eukaryota; kingdom Metazoa; phylum Chordata; class Actinopteri; order Istiophoriformes; family Istiophoridae; genus Istiophorus; species Istiophorus platypterus. Next base: position 20,220,798 of record CM029116.1, read on the forward strand.
TTTAGGACAGTGTATTCATGGTCTGTGCTAGTCCAAGTAGGTAATTACACAAAGAAACTGAACGGTCATTCAGGCATATCTTCTTTTTGACACGGTGCGTCTTGCTTTCCAAAACTGTTGTAACACCAAATCATTTTTTTTCTTCCATAGCCTGACAAGCCTAAGATGGTGATGGAGTACTGGTCTGGCTGGTTTGATCTCTGGGGAAACCTTCATCATGTGTATACAGCTGAGGGTAAGACTTACTTTGCTTTTTGAAAGGTGAGAAACACGTACGACAGGGTAGAAAGCTTTGTCTTCAGCAAGACATACAGTGTTCCTGATAAGAGAAACACAAGTGTTCACATGAGGGTGAGACAGGATTTCTACTGGTTAATTCTTTTGTCGAGGGTGAGATGGTTTCTTTCTGCACAGAGGGTCAATGATACTGGCTAATTTGAGACTGGGGTAAGACAGGATTTTGTGCTGCAAGCTAATACAGAAATCTCTCAAGGTAAGAACAGACTGTCTTGAGGGTAAGACAGAGTCTCAGAGCCTTAGGATAAAGGCTTAAGACCGACCTTTACGGCTGAGAATAAAAAAGTCTCTTTGCCAGCGGTAAGGACAAAGTCACTGCTCTGGGGGATGTGTAAGATAAATTTGCCAGAGTGAAACTGTCTCTCTAAGACTATGGTTCCTTCACCAAAGGCACATAGCTCAGAGCAAATGGGATGTGCAGCTTAGAATATGGTCATTTCCTCCTTATGTTTTGGTTTTGTCAGAGATTTTTATACTTTTCATAAATGGTGGGTTGGGAGCCAAGTGTAACAAACCATAGTGTGTGTCCCATCCACTTAACTCTTGGTCCTGGGCCATACATTTGATTTTCAGAGGTCAGATTTTCAAACACTTTCTTGTAAAGGACTGTTTTGTTCTGTTCTGAGATGTGCCCCGCTGATTCTCATTGACTGTACTGAACTCAGGTGTGAGGTGTAGGAGTCGCATTCATCTCATGTCCTCCAACTTCCTCTGCATCCGCATGAATTGTGCATGAAGTCAACCTCATGCAGTGGTGGAAAAAGGATTCAGATCCTTTGCTTAATTAGGAGTAAGAAAATAACAATATAACAAGTAAAATATCTGAATTACAAACCTTACTCGTGTAAAAAAGGATAAGTCATGTTGGTACAGTTCAGTGTTATAGACTGTATACATTAAATTATTGGATTATTATCACTGATGCATCAATGTGTAAGAACCATTTTACTGTTGTAATTGGTTTGGTGGAGCTAATTTAACTACTTTATGTACTGAAGGGCAGTGTGGTCTCTAAAGACAGTTCTTGCTACAACTAAGTCCTAAAACCTTATTTTCTTAAAACAACTGCAAAATATTTGTAAAATGCAGAAGAGTAATTCAGCATTTTTTAATTCAAATTATAACTCAATTATAAACTAAGGGGATTGATAAGAAGATTTAGGGGGGAAAATGCATTATAATTTTAACGGTGATCCCAGAGAATGTTTTAATAATAGCAACTATATCTGATAAAGTGGTATATAATGCAAATACTCAAGGAAAGTACATGTATGTACTTACTGACTTTTCACCACTGCCTTTGCTTGTGCATCCTTATGCAAATGGCAACAAATTAGGGATACGCTTTTAATAACATTGCTCCATAGTGCTATTGATGTTCAAAAGCTCGACAGGATATTTTATAATATCTTACTTAGATGTAGTTTATCTTATTTTGTGAGAACATTTCTGTTTAGCACATCTAGTGGTTAATTCTACTCTCAGTTTAAATCCGGATCTATTTTTTGTCTAATTGATTACTTTCCAAAAAAAAATTAAAAAATTAAAAATGGTGAAGAAGTCCATTCATCATATCCCAGAGACCAAGTTGATGTTTTGAAATTTCATGTTTCACTAACAGTCGATAATCCCACCATGTTAAATATGAAATGATATAAAACAGAGAAAAGTACCTAATGCTTCCATTTGAGAAACTGCAGACTGCAAATGTTTGGCATTTTTGCCTGATAATCAATTAGTACACTAATTTTTTTAGCTACATGTCACAAATTCATATGCCATGAGCGATTTAAGATGGATCACCTTACCCTGGCTGTTGGTATTGGCCCTAAACATTTGAAGGATGCCAGTGCAATAATCATGTAAACCAGCCAGTTGCTAACTCACATGTACTCTTGGTTATATACAACATAGCAGCCATATAATACGGTACAGCCAGGAGAGAGAGTGATATTTTTAGTATAACGCACAGTCATTTCACAGGGGACAGCACCTCTTTCACAATTGTATAGATTAATTTCAGACACACGCCCCACTATCACCATCTCCAGTGCTGTCAGAAACATCTTATTTCAAATACATAGAGCAGAGCCTCAAGCCTCCTTTTTACTCTCTGTCATTCCCAGCAACCATCCACATCACCACAAAACCTGTTATGAAAATGAAAGGGCCAGCCGTCTCATTCCTTTATATATTTTCTCCTCAGTGAGAAAGGGGAAAGGAGAAAACCAGAAGACGATAACCAGGCAGAAAGTGTCACAGCTATGAAATGAACACTGGGATATTCAGAGGGGATTCATGTCCTTGACAGTTCAGTGCTCTGCGGACCGCAACACACACAGCAGCCGGTCACAGCCGGTGCCACCACCATGAAACCGACTGAGCCCGTCTCTGTCACTCACCCCTGCTCAGTTGTTATTCACTAGGGCTCATGCCCTTGATTCAAATCATTAATGTCAGCCCAATTTGACCACTGAAGTCCATTATGTATACGTAATTACTTGCTTTGCCTTGTTCGCTGCAAAACAGAGGTAGCTAATTTGTGCAGGGAGGTATGCAGTTTTTTTTTTGGGTGTGAGTATCACCCCATAATGAATTTTAGTACCCTGTAATAGGATGTGTGGCTGAGGTCCATCCATGTTTCAATTGAAGTGGAATTAAGGCCAATAGGATTATTGAAACACTGGCTCTAACTTGTGAGGGCTGAAGTCAAATGGATTTTTTTGGTCTATGTGTTTAGCTTTGTATTCATTATTCTCAGTATTACTCTCCATTCAAATCGGAATATTTAAGCTAATTTTTACATGGCATTTGTTTGTTTCTTTCACTTTTTTGAAAGACATGATACCTGTGGTCTCAGAAATCCTTAAACTGGACATGTCCATCAATCTCTACATGTTCCATGGAGGGACAAATTTTGGCTTCATGAACGGGGCATTTGCCATCGGAATACCAGCACCTAAACCTATGGTAACAAGCTATGGTACGTGTGATCAATCTGTTTTTGACCAGCATTTTGGAACATTTAAATAAACAAATTCCCTTTTAGAGATAGGAAAGAAATTAGTATATACAAAGTTGAATTAGGTTCATGCCCCAAGGATTCAACACAAATATGCATTTTAATAGCAAAGGTCCATATGCACAATCACTGGCATTTATACAAGTTTTGATTTCCATTTAAAGCCCATTGATCCTGCACCAAATTGTACAATGCACCAACTGAAACAAATGTGAATAGGATAGGTAGATGAAAACATGATCAGTACATTTTGAAAATCTGTAGATGGCACTATCCATACTCAGCAGTCTCTGAACTTTGCTTAGACATTTGAATATGCAGTGCACACCAATGAATTCATTACTTAATCGAATGCACGGGAAATGTAAATTAAAGATGGTACAGTGAGTTTTATATCCTCCTCTAGGGTACTTAACATTGAAATGACCTCGCTCTTCAGGAAAGAGGAGAATACAGAGAAGTGCCTCCACAGTAAGGAAGGCCGCCTCTGACCTTCAGCACCTCTTCATACTTGTGTTTACTCCTCTGAATGCCTTTTACCTTTTTTTTCGTAAAGAGAGCCCCAATTTCTGTCGAGATAACCCAAAATGTGTCTCGGCCCACTGCTGTCTCAAGATGTTTGATAGGGGAGCACGTTGAAAGCATCTGCCACGGTAAGAGGCATCCCTGCCTCTCCCTGGCTCCCGAGCCTGCTGTTCTGATAGCGCATTATCTTTCAGATTACGATGCTCCATTATCCGAGGCTGGGGATTACACCACCAAGTACCATCTTCTGAGGAATTTATTCAGCCACTATCACAGTGAGTGTTGTGTGTTGTTGCTGAGATGGGCCCTACATCTTCTGTCTCTCTTTCTCTCCCTTTCCTTTCATCTCCCCACTTAAGTTAATTCTCCTTGTAGAACCTGTTCTCTGTTGGCTAAAGCAGGATAACTTTGCATATGATTACAAGTGCGGGTTGAATATGGGTTTTTGGGTGTTTGCACGTGTGTAAAATTTCTGCCCAAGTCAGAACACCCTCAGTCACCAGCTGTTAGGAAAATGACAAAGCAGGCCTTGTATCATGTTTATTCCTTATGCAGTTTTCTCTATTTGTAAAGCAAGGCTTTTGTTGTGGGGGGCAGAAGTCTCAAGTGTTTTGTGTTAAGCATTGGAAATGTAGCTTTTGGCGATCTGGGATTGAATCCAGCACAACCGAGCAACAATTCATCCAGCGATCTGGTGATTGAAGATAGTTTGAAAGGCTGCCCTCGCATGATTCATCCTTATGTTTTGTAGTAGTCAGCTGAACAATGAGCAGTGGCCTGGATATGAGAGTGAATCTGAGAATGCGTTGTCTTCTATTGCAACCACAAACACATGACCTAATTTTTTAATTAGATCAGCCTGTTATTTTATTAGTCTTTGGCTGTCAAATCATGCACATTGTGTCACTTACTCTTTGCCCTGTTGTGTTGTTTTTGCATAACTTGGCATGGATTCAGACTGATCTGTCAAAGGTCCAACACTGATATTTGACAACAACATGGCTCTGAAAATAGTCTCGTGACATACACTACATGCTTTGGGCTTTTCTCATTATTTCAGCACTGTAAGAGATCGCAAAGAACAGTATGCAATAATGAATAAGCTGCACATGCACATTCACAGAACAAGCTACACAGACTATCTGTGCTCGCTATTAATATTACCACTTGATCTTTAGCATTAAACAGTATTAATACTTATAATCATCAGTCAAAAGTCTTCTGTCAAGAAAGTCAAATGCCAAGCATGAGCAAATTTGAACCGTACCATCATGTTTCTCCTTCCCTGCTACACATTGCCATGCTATCCTCTGTAAAGTACTACAGTAGGTGGATCATTTTTAATTATATGGGTGTTGTTGTGGGGGGAAAAGTCCAATTCTGTGACATAGTTCCATATAACTGTCTTTTCGCACTCTTTGCCTCTTATATTTAACACATTATATATGGTACCAAAGGCACAGGCTTGAAATTGTTTTGAGAGCCATTTAGGAGAAAGGTGTTGGCCATTATCCTCCAAGTTTTCCTTTAGTGATCCGGCTGTTTACACTTGGTGATAAAGAAAAAAAACAGCTCTAAGGGACTGCTGGTGTCTCTGCATGCTTTAACACCTCTAAAAGCAGTCAGAGGGCTTGAGCGACCGCTGTTAAGCATTGTAAAGAGACTTTTGGAACATAGAGCACAAACTGGATGTTGCTGTGGAATGTAAATGGCTCATCTGAGAAGCTTTAAAACCCCACCAGCCAGTTTTTTTTTTTTTATTTGGTGAGTATCGATGAGGAACAGGCAGGAACATATGAAGATTTCAGAGTGAGACAGTCAGGCTGCAGCTTAATAGGCCCGTGTCTATTACAGCACTGAGGAGGAGGTCTAATAGATATAGTATTTGTGTAAATCGTTGCAGGTTAAATTTTAGCAGACCAGTAGCTAAATGAAACATCCTGTTTATTACAGGCTGTAGTCAAATAAACAATAATATAAAATGATAAAAAAAAAAAATCAAAAATCAAAAATTGGTTTAAATTTTTGATTTTGCAAGAAATCCTCTTGCTTTCTCTCTCTTCAATGTGCATATTTAGATGTCTATCTGCCAGGCGGGTATTTTAAGGTGTGTGATAAGGTTTGTCAGTTTTTAGAGATTTCCTCAAAATCAGAAATCTCTGCCTCGAGTCCCTTCTCTGCATCAATATGAATGAATTTGCATATGCTTAACATGTATTTTATGTTTTTATGTGCACATACTCAGGATGTGCTTCTATTTTTCATGGTCAAAATCATGTATACATTGTTTGAAGAACCCATGGAATAGTTTGGGTCCCTGTGTAAATAAATATAAATAAAAGGAAAATAAAGACATATACAGTCAGACATACTGCAACCAAGCCACATTATTCCTCCTTGTTTTTCAGCCCAGCCTCTCCCTGAACTTCCCTCTCTCCGGGAGAGGAGAGCATACCAGCCTGTTGTCATCCAGCAGCACCTGTCTCTGTGGGACAGTCTGCAATTCACCGACAAGGTGAGCTACAGAGGCACAGAGAAAAAAGTCCAGGCACAAAAATAATAAACATCAACCGTTTGGCATTGCTATAAACACAGCTTCAAGGTTGTCTACAGGCAACAGTAATACGTAGAATACTTAATACATAACTAATACCTAACACCAATCATATAAACTCAAAGCAAATTAGCTATTAATTATGTAAATGTGAGACATGCTGTGGACTGTGTACAATTTTAAAATGTGGTCTCCTGCTCAAAGAGTCCCAGTCTTTGCCTGGGAACAGGTGTATTTACAGTTGCCACAGTTACAGCAGCACAAGCTCCCTATCACATCTGCCTACTCACTCCTGACCCTAATTATCACATATTACATTTGCTTCTACCTGTTACCAGTAGCTATTATGGTTTGATTGCAGCTTTGCTAACTAAGTTTTTTCTTTTTCTTTTTCTAAAAAATCAATCAACATTAGTAAATAATAAATAACTCCAGCCTTATGTTATAATGAAACAGATAGTAACTGTGGTTACTGGTGCGCTTGGCACTGATTGTTTCATCTGATTTATCTTGAAAAATGTCTAAATGAGGGATTTTATGATCGATGCAAGATGTCTTAATACTCTGACTTGAGAAAGCATTATGGTGTCACCTTATTGTCTGGATTGAGGTGAGGGACCAAAATGATCGGAAATCACAAGATATACAGAAGCATATCTTCCTCTAATACATAAACCAAACTCCATTTTTCTTTTTTTCAATAAAAAACGTAGATAAGTCTAACTTGAAGCTCTAAAAATCAAAAGGCAAGGTAGAGACATGGCTGTGGTAGTTTGAATGTGAGATCGCAACAATAGTCAATCACCAGCTTGATTTCCTGGACCATTGAGAAAGTCTCGGGAGGGGGGGGTGAATAACACTACTCCCCTCATGAACAACTGATGGTGAGGTGATCCTGAGCAAGACATTCTCTCCTCACTGTGTTCATCATGTGTTGCTTAAGCCTCCACCTTTTATAAAGACGGCAATCCATGATCTTTGACTGCACCTGCTTCAGGCTTATTACTGGAACAAGAATACCCCCGCCCCCCCATTCTGTGTTCATACCTTATATACAGAACAGCTAGACAAAATAAAGGAACAATATTCTTGCCTTGAACAGGCTGATTGAAAGGGTTTTTACTTTCATTTCCATCATCGTTTACATTTACACTGTGCTCTTCAGTGGCATTGATATTCACTCCAGATATAGCACATCTGGCAGTTGCTTACAACATTAATTATTCATTCCACATACAACAATTTGCTTCCCTCTGAGACGACAATTACTTTGCCCCTGACCAGCCAGACATCCTCGTTTGAAAAGCGGTTCAGTGGCTTCGAAGAGACTGAGTGGGATTTGAGTTTGATATTGTATCTGTGTGTTTGGAGGGAGGTGGTTAATCATGTCATAGCAGGGAGTGCTTATTTTCTTGTGAAGAGTACATAATGCACCTCCCAAGGGTATGCAAAAAGAATGATGCCAGATAAAAGAATTTCTCTGAACACTAGACGGGAGGGTTTCATTAGGTTTGATCATCACTTTGGATAAAGCCCTCTTGCAGGGAGGACATTACGAGGCAGAAATCATGCCATTCCATCTGCTCAGAGTGTTTTTTTGGATTCTTAGTTTCACTTTAAATACAGCAAAATTTTAGCAACCCATTTAACACCTACTTTTATAGGTACATTGTATGAACAAGGAACCTTGTAAGCATCTGCCTTAAACTCTTCTTTTGCATATTTTTTAGCCTTTGAAGACAGAAAGGCCGGTGAACATGGAAAATCTCCCTGTCAACAATAACAATGGTCAGTCATATGGTTACACACTGTATGAAACCACCATTAGCAGTGGAGGGACCCTCAACTCAAAGAACAACATCAGAGACAGAGCACTGGTGAGGACTGGAAGACAGATACTGAAATAATACATCCTCACTTAGGCTTTTATGCTTTTCTTTGAGAGAATATTTGCACTTGGAAAACTGAAATCTGCCCTTCAGTGATCAAAACACCATACTTGTGGAGTACAGTTAACAAGCTCAAACAGGACTATAGTTTCTCTGGTATCAGTGTCTCACAGTTATAAGGGAGTGTAGTTCTCAAAAGTTCAAATGTCCAAAAACTTGAAGACAAATACATTTCAGTCAAATGTAAATTTCATTGACATGCATGTAAGCTCCAAACAACTTTGTTGCTGAGCCTTTTCTCTCTCTTTGTTGTATGTTTACTTCAGCAACATAAATAGTTACACTGGTGTTGTTCTGATGTGGCTAATTTCATTTTTCAATCTGCTCGTCAGATCTTGTGCATTTCATTTTCTATTTGTTCCTAGGTTTTTGTGGACAAACATTTTGTTGGTGCTCTGGATTATAAAACACAAGAGCTAGCACTCCCTGATGGGAAGGTACTGTGTGTGTGTGTGTGTGTGTGTGTGTGTGTGTGTGTGTGTGTGTGTGTGTTTTTGTGCACTTTTGTATGTAATTTAGATCCAGTCTGCTGCCAGCTTCTTTCAGAACGATAAAGTTGTTAATATTTAACAACATGCAGCATTAGAAAGCTTCGGGGATGCTGATAGATGTTTTTGGCAGCAAGGCCCCAGTATTAAGCCAACAGCAAATCATCAAACGGATGTTTATCTTAACAAATTTGAATAGTCAATTTTGACCTTACAGATAAGTGCAGACTCAGATGAGACTAGAACAGTTACACAAATGAGACCAGATGAAAGCATAATTTACATCTATTTTTATTTGTTAATTCTTTCCATTGAACGTAATCACTGAATCGGACTTGTGCCTGTCATTTTTAATGTATTTTCCCACTGAAGGGAAGAAGAACTCTCAGTTTACTGGTGGAGAACTGTGGAAGAGTGAATTATGGGAAAACCCTGGATGAGCAGCGCAAAGGTAGAACTTTTTCCACAAACCGATGGCTTTGTAAATGTTCTAGTCAGCACAAGTCTTTTCAAGTATACATTTTAATTAGAGACCTTGAATGTAGCTTATTAACATTGTCTTAAGATCACTAAGAAATCTGAAAGTAGTTTTGACTCACCTTTCAGGTCTGGTCGGAGATATTGAGTTAAACAAGCAGCTCCTCCGAGACTTCATTATTCATAGCCTGGATATGAAGCCAGGCTTTGTAAACAGGTTTGTGTCTTTCGATTATTGTCCAGTTTCCCTCCATGTTTGTTTTACGCTGTCATTAACCCAGCTTGCCTCTGATTCAATTCAGCGTATCTATCTCCCTGCTTAACACAATTACATTGGTATGGTACAGTGGTAACATGATGGCAAAATCGAGGAATCAACACACTGCCCTCCAGTTCAGTTACTCATGTGGAAAATCTTAAATTATAAGCAGTACAGTGGGTATATTACACAGTTGGAGTCCTTTAAGTTCTTCACTGTTGGCAATGTTAAAAAGACCCAACATGATAGAGAACATTTTACTTTTCTGAATGGAAAAAATGAAAAAACACCACATGAAAAAAAGGAGGTATTTTAGTTATTAGCATGCGTCTGACAGCTTGAATTTAAGATTTTGAAACAACGTGAGACGATTGATGTGCCATTTCTGATTGATCATAGAGCCAGTACATAAGTTGCAAATGTGTTTGTCACATAAATGGAAAATTTTTCAATGTGGCCATCATGAAAATCATACCAGCATCATGCCAGACTTGCAGCATATATATTATATTCTCCAATATAAAGAACTGACAGGATAATTGAATAAAAGCTGAGATGCTAGCTTAATACAATTATGCATTGCGGAAATCTTGCATTCAAGGCTGGTATACACAAATACATCACCAATTAACAAGCTCAGAACACTGGATGCTGTGCAGTGGAATAGGTAAAAAGGTCAGAGTGATTACATTAGGACAGGCTTAGATCTGTTCAATGCCAAGCGCTACTTTAGATGCAAAATGTCTGTTGCAAACTGTTAAACATGGTGGGGGGCCTTTTATTTAATTACCATCCCCATAATATTCCTTAAATATGGTAACTTCCCACCATGGAAGTACAAAAGCCAAGCATTATAAGGTCATTTTGTAGGACCTGGTACACGCTCAGGTGCCTTCTTGTACATCACATACTAGATTTATGGGTGTTTTCTTAAACTGATTACCTCCTACATGACACTCATAGTTGCTGCAGAGATAGAAAACAGGGTCATGAGGATTTTCTCACTTTATAGTGCATTTAGAGATTTAAATTAGCATTTGTTGAATATCTAGATATGCAGTATTTTCCATCCACTCTCAAGTTTCTCCCCATGTGATGCAAAATTCCAATTTCTTTATCACAGCACTATCCTGAAAATGTCAATGCCTGAAGCACTTTATGATTGAACAGTGAAGTAACTGCTGAAGGAATTTCACTCTTATATCATGACAAACATTTGAATTCACTTAGAGGCAAAATTTAACCTATGGCAAAAACAAAAAGACAGAAAATCGGAATATTTCTCCTACCAAACATGCCCAAACTTTCACCTGACTTCTGCCACAGGCAAGTAAATTGCTGTAAGATAACATGTTATGCTGCTGGCTGATATATCAGCCTCTTAGAAGTCAAGTTGAGAAAATTTGTGCTTTTATCACATGGAACTTATTATGAAAAGTGTAATTTTAATGAGTTGTATTATTTAACAGACTTGAGACTTCAGGCCACTGGGTGTCCATGCGTCAGCAGCCCTCCATTCCAGGGTTTTTCAAGGCCAAATTCTATGTGAGCAGCTTTCCTAAAGACACCTTCATCAAACTCCCTGTAAGTTCGACAGCCGGTGGTGCTTCTAATACAGTACAGAAAACCATAAACTACTACTACAAATTTAATTCAGTGGATAAGATTACAGCTTGTTATCAGTTGTTTGTGTTATTTTACCCGACCTCTCTTTGATTCTCAGTTTAAATGATCAAGCTAAAACATTAAATAAGATATGAATGTCAAGTTTTACCTCCTTTGGTTTTAACAAAAATCAATCTGTCTGTACCTTCAAAGATAATTACACAATAATAACAACAATAATTGCAACAACATTGTTGTTGTTGTTGTTATTTACACAGTACTATGACAAGGACTACTTAATCACACAGACACAGGAAACTTTCCTTTGTAGATCAGATTAGAAATTTAGGAATTCAGATTCATTGTGAATTTACTCACTTACATTAGACTTTGGTTTAGTCATTATTTTCACCAGGTTAGTCTGTACTTTCTTGATACACATCTGCAAATCATTTCTTAAATCTTGATCATGTCCCCAGAGAAACATTTCCTTTAGAAGCATCATTGAGTTCTAGCTCACTCATAATTCATCTGATATCTATATATATCTATATACAATAATGTTAGTAAGAACATTTTGATATTGAGAGGCTAATTCCAGAAAAGTATGTTGATCCCAATATGCAGTTATTGATTATTGATTTTCCTCCTGTTTTACTTTTTTTTTTTTTCTCTGATTAAAATTTCCATTGCCTGATATAGAGAAGCTAAGAGCTGTGATTAACAGCTAGGATGTGTTAAGCACAAGATGAAAGTCATACTAGAGGAGGAGGCTTTCATGTGTTGTTGATCTTTATCATGTTTCTTTTTTCACAAACCAAAATCACACACCCTGGCTTACAGGGGTGGGTTAAAGGTGTTGTCTTTATCAATGGCAAGAATCTTGGACGTTACTGGTCCATCGGTCCGCAGCAGACTCTCTATGTCCCAGGCCCCTGGCTTCACAGGGGGGATAACCAGGTATGTCTGTCTTATCTGTACTTACATGTGCTTATTATTCAGGTGAAACCTTTATCAGTGTCACTGCAGGGCATTTTAGCATGGATGACCTAATCTCAGCATTAGCCATGGTTACATGCACGTTTTTTCATTCTGACTGAAGATTTTGAATCAGCTTTTTACGTGGGATGTGATAACATATGGTGTTTACATGCGTTGATGCCTGTAATTGGAACAGCTTTGTTAAATGCACCAAAGTGATCAATACTTCATGCTTTTTTCTTCCACAACCTCTATCTCAACTGTCTGGCACATGTTTGATCAGCTCCCTGAAGATTGATATATCTCTCATTCAGTGCAGTAGTTGCCTTTATTGTGTTGCTTCTTATGATCAGTTTGTGAAAAAGGTTTAAACTCTCACCAACTGATTTGTTGCTGTTTTTTCTGACTAAGGTATTTATATGGAGCATTTTTTTTTCTGTTTGGGCTTTTAAACCATTTAAATAGGCTCCATGTACACGTAACTACTTGTTACCAAAGTTATTTGTCTCTTGGATATCCTTGGTAGAAGACTCAATCCACATAGGACATGCCCATGTCCTTTTGCTCTTATATTCCAACATTTGTATTTTTTGCAAAACATGTTGTACAACTTCTACCAATCAAGTCCAATCAGCTGCCAAATTCCTCAAGACCTCCTTGAAATAGAATTTAAATTTAGCGACATTTACTATTGCTACCATTACTGATTATATTCATTCTTGATTAGCCAAACATTTTCTCAATTAATGGATTCGTTGTTTTGTCAAAATAATGTCAGAAGATATCGGACAATGACCATCAATTTTCCCCTGAGCCCAAGGTGACATCTTAAAATTGTTTCGTTTTACCAATAGTGCAAAACCCCCAAAACCTAAAGTTGATATAGAACAAAGAATCAAATCCTGACCTCTTACTGATGAACAAAAGTTTTATTGATTTATTTTTTTCTTGATAAAAGACTCAAATGATTAGCGAACAAATAAAAGCTTGTTTAATATTTGGATGATCAGCGAATCAATTAACATTACAGTTCTGCTTGTCCTTACTTCTCGCATGGTTGAAATAACTCATTTAAGGGACTGTGCAGCTGTGGTGGATGAACATTTCTTCTGAGTGCTATCTGGCTTCTAAAGTCATGTGCTCTTCATTCCCACTAATACAGCAGTGTAAAAGCATATCACAGGTCAGCAGTTTCAGTATTACAACCACGGACATTTATCACCCTGTAGCTTGTATGTTGTTGACCTCTGCCGCACTTTCTGGAAGAGGCCTCAAGCTATATCTACTATATCTATGTGTTTCTTGCCCTCCAACTTGTTTTTTTTTCTCCTGTGACTGTTGCATACTGTATAATGAAATTAGTGCTCAAACACCCACTCTCACTGTCCTTTCATGGTCTCTCTAAGCTGTGTTTTGTTTTGTTTTTTTTTGCTTCATCACAGGTCATAGTGTTTGAAGAGCAGGAAACAGATGGTAAGATCCAGTTCTCCAGCAGCCCTGACTATGGCATGCCCGTCGATGTCCAGTAAGGACAGGAGGTCAGAAGGGAGGGTGAGATGGGGAAAGGGGGATGATAGTAGTACCGATCAGCCACTCTCAAAAAAGATATGTCAGTAAACATGTCTAGCAGAGGACGCAACATAATCAGCTTCCGCACAGCAATTTCTTACATACTGACTGTATTTCTGACATTGTGTTGAATCATTTTTGGGTTTTTTTTTTGTTTTTTTTCTATTTAGTGACAGTATCATTAACCTCCAGTTATACACTGCATAATTGCGGACCAAGAGAATGTGACAGAGAATTATCTTGATTGTAATAAAGTGTTGGAAACTATCTTACTCTCCCAGACTTAATTTATATATTACAACCAGGCTGTATAAAAAGAATGTGTAAATAAAGACTGGTTCGACCTTCCTTGGCTGAAGCTTTGAGCTGCTTTATTTATCCTGCATACTGAGAGACTGTTTGATTTAACATTGGTTAGTTTTTCAGAATTACCTTTTGATTTGCTTGGAGCTCCTGCAGTGTCGTCAATCTCACAAGCCGTGTTTGAAGATCATTTATTGGAAGGTCTTCTGTTGTGTGTTGCGCTAGCTAGCCTGGGTACTGCCACAGTTATTTTCCTTAAAGATTGATACCACGATTTGGCCATGTAGTCACATTTGAAGACTTAGCAGTTCCGGCACATGGCATTATGCATATGCAATATGTTCTCTATAAATTGATAGGTTGTCAGGTTTCCCACGGTGCTGAAATCCTGAGATGGTTGCACCAGCTGTACAAAGCAGTTCAAACTTAGTGTTATTATTACCAGTGTTTGCTTGGTGGAGAATTACACATCAATAAATTAAAAGGATTCCCACCACATAACGTAGTTCCAAAATAAAAATGAGCTGTTACTAAATTTTGCGATGTAGTTAATTGAGCAACAATATGTTAGTAATCTAACATTAAAAATGTAAGTTTGGCTTGCTAATATCTGACCCTTTTTGATTAAATCATAAAAGAATATAATAGAATTTGGTTGACATGTAATACCTGACACACTTTAATATTGATAGTAGAGGTAGTACTCTTTTTATGAATTGCTGGGGCAACACAATCCAATCAAAGTTTTGTAAAACCACTGGTAAAAATAAAGTAAATGCCAAAAAATTTTACAAATGAATCCCTTTGTAATCATTGAGTGTTATTTTATTAGATGTATCTGTAGCATTGGGAAATGTCCCTCATATTTTCTATATACATAGTGGTAAAATATTCACTGTATGTACAAACACACATCACACAACACCTAATGTAAAGACGATCACTGGATAGAATACTCGGGACCAGGTGAGGTTCTTCTCACTTGTTTATTTCTCTTGATCAACTAACATCTTTCTCTGAGACAGAACTGCTGTGGCAAATAAACAACCTTAAGAGTCACATGCATAAAATGTGAATCACATGAGGCTGGAAAATGACAGTGCGGATGAGGAAAAAGAGGATTTGTGTGTAAAGTGTTTTGTGCCTAAGATAATTCCTCAGAGGCTAATGCCCATTAACTGACATTAGATACTGATAACCTTTACTGCTAAAGCTGATTTATAGGTAAGTCGGGTCTGGTATTAATCTTTGTGAGTTTTTGACATTTCTTGATCTGTCATCTGAAGACATTTTAAATCAGATGTCAGACAACACTGTTACAACGTAACTTTCAAGGCAAAGCCCCTTGAATTGTTACTACTACTTCAGGACGTGGCACAGAGTGTAAAATCACACAGTCTTATTTAACCAATCCACTGTCTGTCTGCCTGCATTTTCACCATGAAACATCTAGGATTAGATTAGAGCGGGAACTTTTTTACTTGAAAAGTAAATGACATACTGCAACGTTCAGGAAAACCTGCTTGCACAAGATATAAACAACATGGGCAGTTTTTTAAAAAAGAATTGTGTTCAATTAAGTTGCTTACACACTGGCATTTTTCCATTTTGGACTTAACCCTCTTAATTTGTTTCAGTTTGAAAAACATTTCAGGTGGATTCATCATTCATTTAGATTAAACATTGATAATAGCCACTCAAGTAGAACTTTGATCCACAACAGTGCTGTAATGTAGATGGTGTGCGTGTCTGCCCATCGGGGGCACTAACCTATTATTCATCTATATGATAATCTGTGTGTACAGAATACTGTAACTGCGCATGCTGTTTAAAGAGCAGCTGAAAAATACAGTTTTAAGGGCAAATGCTGCTTTGATTAAATTGCACATCCACACTTGAAATAAATACATAAATATATTAAAATTTGATCTTTAATAAATAATGGGGAGGCAAGTTGAAGAATAGAACAAATCCAAACATTTTCTGTAATCTCCGTTGCTGAACTCTGTGCAGTGTAACATCATGCAGTCAGTGAAAACAGCCACTTTGATGAGAGATACAATACAGCCATTGTCTGAATGTATTTCTTATCATATTCCAAGTGAATATGTAATAACGTTTTTTTTTTCTGGCTGATGAGCCCAAGAGGCTACAATGTCTTTGTAAGTTTCACACTGCGGCATTGTATTTTGGGTTTTGTGTGTTGAAGGGGTGGGGGTGCACTGAGATAATCTGGCACCAGTGCAGAGGATCAGTGTTTGAATTATCTCCAGCTACTTCTGCCGAGCAATGTTAGATAAGAGCCAACACCATGTATTGCACCAGACAGATGATTTATCAAGTAGAGGAGAGATTCTATTATATGAGGTGTAGAATAACTTTGTTACTGTGTCCAGGCGCACAGCATCCTAGCTACCGATGTCTATCATTAGGGCTGCAGCGGCTCCCTTCTGTGATCCAGTTAATCTACCACAGATGGGTGGTATTACAAAAAAGAAGCCAGGACATACTGACATCAATCCAAAATACTCAAGATGGAGACGTTGCTACCAAATAATTAGCAAAAATAAGATTTTTACTTTTGTTGTGCTTTTCTTTTGCCTGCTATCACTTCAGACTGGCATGTATTGTCTAATTTCATGAGTGGAATTTTTCATAAAAAACAATATCCTGGAATCATGCATAAATTATTTAAATCTATTGTTCATAACTTACACCAGCTGTTGGAAGGTCAGTTGTATTAAAAGTCAGCTGATGTAGCCTGAGTGTCTAAATTTATGATTTAAAGTGTGTTCTTCAGAGAGGAGAGGGACTGACAAGCCTAGTACAACCAAATTCTTGGGCTTCGATACTGTGTCATCCTGCGCTTCTTTATTCTTGCACACAGCTGACCTGTGTCAACCTGTGGTTCATGTACATACATGTGTATGAGTGTGCATAGACAAGGGGAAATATTAGCTCGCTAAAATGGCACACTTTCCCCACAATGTCAAATATGACATTGAATATGAGAGCTAACATGAGGATTAGGTCAGCCTTCGTAAGCCTTTTCATGTAGCTGATTTGATATTCTTGTCTACGCCTTATGAACGTGTCACAAACTGGAGCTTTATTACCAAACGAAAGTGGTGATGTGCTGTTACTATTCCCATGTATTGAACCTGTGCCTTGTCGTGCGTCATTGTGAGGAAGTCACCAGGGTGGAGAGAGAAAAGACTTTCTAACGTATAAATACAGCAATTACAATGCTCTTGTCTGAATTTGTCATTAATCCCGTGATTGTTCTCATGTTGAATTACTATTTACACATGTTGCCACAAAGGAACATTGTTTGTGTATTTTTTTTTTAAGTGCTCAGAAGAGTGTTAGGATCTTGATGTTTTACATGTATATTTCAGCTCCCAAACACGATAAGGGGAACATTCCAAACACTATTCTCTCTTCAAGTGTACAGGTGGCTTAAATGCATGAGTTATAATGACACTATAAAATGAAACAATGATAACCCAAGAGTAAATGTAGGTAAGTCAGTAGTATTGAACTAGCAAGTAAGTCAAGTGCTTGCAAAGCACCCTATCCCATTAAATTAAATTAAAGCAAACATTTTATGGTTATCAAAAGAACATTCCTTCCCTTACTATGTCTGTGTTTGTGTTTGCTCAAAAGTAAACCCACATGAGACATATCTGTCCTTGGAGTCATGTTTTTATCCAGGCTGATGATGCAGGTCATGTCCTCAAATCATAGAGGAAATTTCTCTTTTGTACCATGTGCACACATCTCCAGATAATGTTTTTTATTTCCTCGGTGTTTTTTTGTTTTTTGTATTGTTTTTTTTTTTTGAGGTGAAGTATATTCTTTAACCTGCTCGTTTGGTGAATCTGCTGGCTGTATGCCTTTCATGTTGTGCTGTCTCTCTTGTTAAGTTGTCCTCAGCCTGTGGTGCAGGTCACGACTGTCCACCACGACTCTTGTGAGGTGTCCTTTATATCGTCCCTTCTGCACTTCAATCCTGACAAATAACCAGCACCTCTTACTAATCTGTGCTTTAATATGATGCATTTGTACTGTTCTAGTCCATATTTGAAAAAATATCAGATTTAGTCAAGAGGATTTTGCGTCCCCGTCAAAGACTCCCACCTCCTTTTTCAGATGATTAAGACATGAGCACTGGTTGCACTTAACAAGTGACTTGGCCGTTTTCTTCCTTGGCAGGTCCAAGGCCAAACACCTGCAACAGAAAGGATTAAGGAAAGCTGAGAAAGAGCACTACAGCTTAATTTATGTACGTTGAACCTGTTCGTTTCATTGGTCATATTTAATATTGGACAACCTCGGCTGTATTAAGGCATCAAAAAAAGCACATTAAAAATGAATGCACAAGATATTGTTGGATATTAGAAACACCTGATCTTTTGTCGTCAGACTGGGTGAGACCAGGTGAAAGTGTTCATCACATTTCCATTTCGCCTTCTAAGTTCACGTTTGAAAATAAAATTGATGGAAGAAAAATGGCTCAGCTCAGTGACAGAACGATTTCAAACTTTATAAACCATAATTATTTACCATGTGTCTGAGGGCAAACTGTCAAATCTCCACATTGGGGTCTGTGAATCCTTTTTTCCCCTCATTCACAAGGACAGGTTTCTCCGTTCTTGTGTGCCAAACAAGTATCTGGTGAGAAAACCAATGTGGAAACACACACAGCAGTAACATTAGCAACACACTGTTCCCTTAATGCACTCATTTAGTCTGCTCTCCCTTTGAGCTCCTACTCTGCCTCGTGTTCTTCAAAACACTTGATTCATATATGATATACATACTCCACATATACATAGGCCACACTGCCACGGAGCCTGTCTACGCTTAGAGAGCTACTTGAGCATGAACCCTGCATTAGAGGGGAGTGAAGAGGGACTGCGAAGAGTGTTACCTTACATATAATAATATGACACAACCCTCTCAGCTTGGCCTGTGAAGTCCTCTCCTGACCATAGGATAATGGATACCTCCAAAATGACAGTTGTGGGAGATTATCTATGAAGGACTTTGAACATAATTAAATTCACAAAACACTGATAGGGGTAAAGGGAAACATATTATATAGACTACATACTGTAATATGTATGATAAAGGAGACAAACTAACATAGAAAGTCAAAGGAGACTCTAAATAGTCTTTAATCGTCTTTTATAATGTTTCTTGAGACAAAGAACTTAATTTGTATTGGTTATCTTCTACCTGAACACATCAGCATCACAGCAACTTATATGGTGTTCAATCACTCTCCCTGCCTTGGTCATAAATTAAACATAAGACAACTATGTTTCTGTTTATGATAAGGCAGCAGTCTTCTCCACAACTGGAAATATTTCTGAATAGGATGTATGAGTAGCACTACAGTTCTTTGCAGAGTTCTTCTGGGTTGATTTGGCCCCAGAGACTGGACAAACAACCAGGAAAAGGATAACAGGGGGAACAGAGGAGGGAGGGGGGGGGACAAAGTGTAGAGCTCATTTTCCTCTCTCTCCTGTGTTAGTACCCTCCTTCCTTTCATCTTGCCGTAGCACCGTTCATGAATTATGCATACGGTGTTTTTGAGATGTGCCAGGAGCCCACTCCCACTTTGCTCAGGTGTAGGGGGAGGTTAATAGTCACACTGGCGTATAAAATGGTGGATTATAAGAAAGAGAGATGCCCACGCGCAACTTTCCATTTTTTTCTTCCTTCTTCCCTCGTGCCCCTTTTCTCCATCCCTGCGCTCATCTGTAATCAGTGTGACATCCCTGCCCCCCCACCCACCCCTGCAAAAACTCCAATTCCGCTCTCTCAGCCATTCCCTGAATCCCCTCTTTTCATTTACCCGTCTGAATGGCTAGGCGAGAGCAGGAGAAAAAGCTGGCTCAAAGTGTCTCTCTCTCTTCCTCCGTCTCCCTTCTCTTGGTCTCTCAATCTTTGGGTGTGTGTGTGTGTGTGTATATAGGTGTGGACTCTGGCTAGCTAAAGCCCTCTGGCTGACTCCTCTTTGCCCACAGAGAGGCTTAGTGAAGTGACCCAGACCGAGGGCCGTAAGCAGGAATGGTGGAGTGGGCATGAAGAAGAACGGTGATTCTGCTGCTTCTGCTACTCTCAAGCTGATTGTTTATGTGTGTGTTTTTGTGCAAAAGTGTATACGGGAAGGGCGAGATATATTATAAATTAATTTCAGCAACAAGTTTCCACTAGTTTACATTCTGACCAATTGAAACTCATCAAGAAATACATGGAAATAACATAGTGAGGATTACAAACAACTAGCATCATGGATGTGTGCTGTGAATCAATGTAATGTGGTCTTCCTTTAAAGGAATAGTTCAACATTTTTATAAAAGGCTTTGCTTTGTTGCCAAGAGTTAGAAGTTCTCTCACGACTGTATGGTAAATGTGTTGCTACAACCAGGCAACAGTTAGCCTAGCTGAGCACAGAGTCTTGAAACAGGGGGACCAGCTAGTCCGGCCCTGTCCAAAGATAAAAATGTTTCCCAAGAGCATCTAAATGTTTATTTAGCTCTTCATAAATAAGCAAATGAACCTGTTTTCACATTTCAAATTCTTCCTTATGACAATCTTCCCCTACTGTGTTTTTGTGGATGAGTAATACTGGTTGTTGCATTATAAAAGCAGTGTGCTGGAAATCTAAAGTTCTCTATGACACAAGTTCTCTATTAAATAACTTATGAAAACATTTCATTTTTCTTCTGTTGCTAAGTGTGAAAATAAGTAGGGAGGCTGATTTCACCACTGTGGAAAAATAGATTGTTGATTTCTTTCCACTTTCTTCCCGCTGGTTCAGAATTATTGGTGAAATATATTCTATGAAGATATTTCAGCACTTCTGAATAAGACAGATTTACCATGGTTATATCAACTGGTACGCAGGTTATTTTCTTAGTATGCAACAGCAAGGGTTGGAAAGTATTTAAGTGCAGTTTTGAAATACTTCTACTTTACTTTATACCCTAATTCCTCTATTTCACTACATTTCAAATTAAAATATTTTTTTTTATTTTCTCATTACAATATCTATTTTACAACTATAGCTACTCATTATCTTATAGATTAAGGCTTTACAAGCAAAAAATATCAGTATGAATCAATTTTAAAAACCAATGTATTGTTTGAGATTAAACCAGTGGTTCCCAACCTGTTTGGCATGAGCCCTTACAAAAAGCAGAGTGTAGAGGTGGCTCCTTGTTACTGTATGTTTTAAATGTCTAGGAATTGTAAGTGGTTCTGTCAGAGAAATTGAGACAGGCCCAAATTATTCATTATATTGCAAAAATACTAAAGATTTGAGAAAAGTCCAAGAAATTAAATCAGATTTGTATATCAGAACTATGCATTTACTTCTTTCTTGCACAATCTATTATCTCACCACTCGACTACTAAATAACTGAAAATCCCTTAACCACTGTCTGTTTTAGTCAGGCTGCTTAAGAGGTATAAATATAAAAAGAGTAAATTACCTTAGTGCAATTGGCTGCTTTAGGCTCCAGGTCGTTGAGTGTGACAAGTTCTCGGAGCAAACTACTCTCCTGGTAGCCTCCCTTCACTCCACGAAGCTTAAAATAGGCCTGTGGCTTGAAAAGGATGAGTCTCAGGTTGATGGCAAAGCCAGCCATGTCGATGGCAAAGGGCCGATGGGGATCGAACACCGTCTTCCAGCCATAGACCTTTCCAGCTGCATTGACCTTGGGGGACTCGTACCGCAAGCCGCCCACAAAAGCCACAGGCCATACTGAAACTTTCCTCGTCGATCTCATCTAGCGAGAGGAGAGTCAAGAAGAGACATGGAAGGGTTACTCATGGTTACTCATCTGAAAAAGTTTTCATAACAGTGAGACACAGTATTTGAGCATTAGCGCTGTGCTGCCAGGGTTACAACAGAGCACGGACAGGGGGGGGTTTAGAGCTGCTGCTTTTATACATTCTGTCAGATGGTTAATATTGACCAAGCCTTTGTGCCATTTGCAGCTGACACACTTTTAGATGAAGTTGGATCACACACAGTGTTCAATAGCTGCCCCACAATGGGATAATTACACACAACCATCTTTAAAGGGAGTAAATGCAGACATTGCCAAGGGGGTTTGAAGAAGCCAAGCCATTAGAGCATGTGGCTCTGGTTGCTGGTTGGCTGAGGAGATTCTTCAAGGTAGAGAACTGCCATCCTCCTCTTTCTTTCTTTCTTTCTTTCTTTTTCATCCTTTAATCTTCCGGCATCAAACAATCTTGCCACCCTTTGTCTGCCTCTCAGTGAGTGCCATTTGCAAGAGGTACTGCAGTCATAAAAGCTAAGTTTTTATAATGAGGCAAGAGGAAGGTTTAGAAACAGCACGTCATTTAATCAAATTCAATGCAGCAGAAATAATGATGCTGTGCCTCTCCGGTGGAAGGTCTTTTTAAAATAAAGGTGTGTGAAAGTGCATGTGCAGTAACCAGCATGTGTGTGTGTAGGGTACAGTGCGTGCATGCATATCAGAGCATGCATACAGAAAATTTCCTTATCTATATGCAAGATTGTTTGCATACATGCGATTTTTCTTTGCACGCATTTTGTGCAAATCACCTGCAAATATCCCCTTGCATATGAGCTGCTGTATTAGGTCGGTGCGTGATCTGATGAGCTGCTATGTGGTCAGTTCAGGGGATCAGAGAGCAACAGAGTTTGAACAGCTTGAAGCGAGCTGGGGGCTTATGGGAATTCATAGATTTGAGCTTTAGGGAAAACGACCGTGCCAGGCATTCAGATGATAAATTTGGCAGTATGGTAGGTTTTAATGAGCGCTGGGTGTTAATGGAGTGGAAGAGAGATCAAGTGCTTATATACATATGTCCTTGTGATGGTGCTGGCTTAATTTTTTGTTTTTCTTGGCCAACATTATCTCTAATCACATTATTTTTCTCTCTGTTATATGTCCTGTGTGCTTTTTCAGCACCATCCAGGTTTTACCTGATTATGTTTTCTTCATTAACTAGTAGCTATAATTAAAAATGAACTGCTGTTGGATGCTGAGGAATTCCTGTGAGTACCATTCTCCAGGTTGTCTCAACTGTTTCCAAGTATGTTGTAGCTAGGCCAGGAATCAATCTATCCGCTATTTTGCTCAATCGTCACCTGTCTGCTCCCCCTTCCAGATACAGGTCTGACTTAAATCAAAGGGCAGTATAATTCAGGCTCTCAGCAGGCTAAATCAAGAGGCTTGTCACTTTCCCATCTATACTGAAAAACGTGAAAATGAGTGTTCTGCCTGCAGTCTGAGTAAAGCAGCACAAATCCCTCTTCTGCTGGCAGCCAAACCTATGAAAATGCAACAAAGGATCATTAGGGATCTTTCAAAGATACAATCAAGTAGAGCAGGGTGTTATATCAGAAATATACAATATATTGTTTTACCCTCAGTTGATATACTAAGAAAAATAGAAGCGCAATAAAAAAATATTGGCGACTATTTTGATAATCAAATAACTGTTCAGTCATTTTTCAAACAAATGAAAGGATTTCCGGCTTCCTTTGTTATATATGATTGTAAAACAAATGTTTATGGTTATTTTTACTTGACAAGACATCTGAATATGTCACGTTTGGCTCTACGAAACTGTCATCGGCATTTTTTGGCTTTTTTAAAAATGTTTAATAGATTAAGTGATTAATCAAAAAAATAACGGGCAAATTATTCAATAAGGAAAATAATCATTTGTTGCAGCACTACAGTACATATATTACTATAACTTCAATATATATTCAGTATTTTGGTAGTTATTACTGCCATAGAGCTTAAATCATTGTATTTTCCTCACTAAAGACACTTCTAAATGATTTATCATGAGTAATTTGGACTTTGTGTTTTGGGTAGGAAACATAAACATTAATGATGAGGCCTCAATAATTCATATAGTTTGTTACAGGGATCTAAGTTAATCAATTTTTCACGATGATTTTTTGTTTTAGTTTTTATTAAGACTTAACTTTAAAAATCTTCATTTAATAAAAGACAGACTGTTCCAAAGTCACTGATAATTAGTGTTGCTGGAATAAAAGATTGAATGAGGCTGTAAGTATGAATAGGTGGGAATAATAGCAATGTCCTCTGAGGCACCACAGTCTCTGGCAGCAGATGTGATGGAAGTCCATTTATGAAAATTCCTGTAGGGATTTTTTTTTTTTTTTTGTGAACTTCACACTGTTTTGTGAAGTGACCTAAAGTGTACTGTGTCTGTAAAACACTGTGGCAGCCATGAACTCCTGCCACTCCATACCATACCTCACTGCTGCTGCTGTAAAGAACCGTGGACAAGCACGTTTAGGAATTAACTCTTGTTAACGCCACCTCCTCTGAGGCCTAATCAGTGTGTCAGCTTCAAAATTGTAATGTTAATGCCCAACTACTAGGTTTTGTCTGTGTGATGTAAACAAATCTGTAGTTGATGACTCAAAAACCTGTGAGGAATGGCTCAAAGTCATATAATATCAATGGTCAAATTCAATAAAAACATTACAATTAATTTGTATTAAAAGTGGCTGGTTTCACTGTTCCTTTGTCATACAATATTTCTTTTAGTTTTATGCCTATAGTTCCTCAGCATTTACCGTAACTGGCTCTAACTAGTTTTTATAGTCAGATTTGAAAATGTAATGAATGTCCACATCACTCTTTTAACTGTGTTTCCACACTGAAGGAGTCACTTATATGGCTCTCTGTTTTCACGCTGTTGAGAGTCTTTGAATATTCACTATGGTGTCAGCAAACTACTGAATAGTTACTGTGGTGTCAGCAAACAATACTGTAGGTGCGGTCAGCTCTCCGCTCTCTGTCTATCTGGCTGTCACTTTCTCTTTTTCTCTCATTTTTTCTGTCTTTCCCTTTCCAGCTCTCCTTCTTTCCCCCTCAGCAATGTTACTCTGGCCCATAAATAGGCCTGCTGGAGGTGATGGAGGGCCTCAGAGGGAGACGGAGCACTTTGGCTGATTCCTGGAGAAAGGTAATGACAGGCCCCGTCAATACCCAGCGCTCCATTTACTACGGACCCTGTCTGCACTGCTAACAAGGCTTGAGGCTAATACTCCGAGGATCCAGACCGTGTCCTCGCAGGTAATTCCACTGATGTCAAGATGGATGGCCTTAGATGTAGTGATTACATGCCCAAGCTTCAAATCCCTGACTATGCTTGTTAGGAGCTAAAAAAATACTTCAAGTAACTAGGAATTTATTGTTTAACCCCTTCCCGCCTGTACATAAAATGCCACAGATGCATAAGTATATGGCAAGGAAATGCCCTATGATATACTTTATGTTCCGCTTCAGTTGTATCTTCATATGGAACTATAGTTATAGAGATGGTGCCACAAAAAAAACGTTTTTGTTTTTTTCGTTTGTTTTTTTTTACAACAAAACTCTAAAAGGAACATGTACAGTACAGTATATAATTGGCAGTTACTGCTTTTTTAAACAATATTTACGCCATAAAGTAAAAATTCATGGCAACGATATAAATATTTTGTCCACCTTGATCATCTTACAGCCTTTGTATCCTATCCTGGCCTATTTATTGATGAATGCATGTTCCTCCTCTGTTACACAAATGGTTGCGCTTTCAGGCTTTGCAAACAGGCAGAAACAGCCAGCCTCAGTGTCTCCACTGGGAATGGTTCAATCTCCCAGGCCCCCTAAATTAATCACTGTTTGCTTTACACATGGTTTGTTTTTCTGAAAATCAAGTGGACATCAGAGCTATAGCATTTAAAAGGCGGATGGAGCTTGAAGATTTTTAATAGTGGTGTGAAGTTAGCAATAAGCAGGAAAGTTAGTTTTTGGAGCAAGTAAGATCACAAATGGTTACACTATGGATATAGTGTAGGTTTAATATTATTAGGTTTATGCATTATGTTGAAAATGCTTTAGGAGTTAGCCTGAGGATAGAGGTGATTGGTTCATGGCAAGAAATTGGGCAGGACTCATCCGTTTATTATTGTACTTATGCTGAAATTTAGAAGAACACTTAAGCTACTATGATGAAGCTAATTCAGCTATGTGTACGCACCAGCTATTGTTCGCTTTTGGTTTAATTGAGCATACATCCACTCACCACAGCAAAGGTAAACAATAATCCTGTGCCTTGTCTTGCCAGCAATTTGTCAGTTTTCTCACAAATACAAAACTGAAGATGAAATTCAAAGCTACATAGATAAAGGTGACGACTCCTGCCAAATTTGTAGGTGAAATTTCAAAATGGAAATTTTCTTTAAAAAGTAAAAAAAAAAATATTTGCCAGAGTTGTATTTTCCTATGAATGCCCCTAGATGTCAGTAAGGAGTCATATGTTACTGACAGTGCCTTTAATTGTCACAACTGCTATGTGACCTTAGTTAGTAAAATAAAACTTAGTTTGCAGTGTGTAATATTACATTCTTAACTCTTGTGTTCCAAGCACTTATGTCATTTCCAGTAAACATATTCATTAGAATTAATGAGAGATTATGAAATGAAGATGTGTGATCGGGCAGCAGCAGCGATTTTGTAAATCAAAACTAACCTCCTCAAACAACTCCAGGCTGTATGTGTTGTCATCATCAGCAAAGTAGACAATTCCAGCTTGACTGCTGTTGGTGTTGAAGGTCTCCCTCAGCCAGCGCAGGGCCAGATTCCTCTGCATGGTCCCCCTGGGGATTCTGGGGTCCCGAGTGTCACCCCGCAACTTATAGTTTCTAGGCGTCTCTACATTGAGGTGGGTGTAGTTCAGCCCTGTTTCTCGAAGGAGCCGTGTAACAAGAGGTGTTCTCCTTTGGGAGTCCTCCACCAGGATCCAGTGTAGGTTAGGAACGTGGAGGAAGGTGTTTGCCAGCCGTGTCAGCTCCGCTTTCTGCACCGGCCGACTGTATGTGGGGGTGATGATGTGGATGGTAGGTAGCACATCGGACCAGGGTGGAGGCCTTGTATACACATACTCTGTCCTCACCACCTCCACAATGTCCTTATCAGAGGCGCAGTATTCCTTGGAGTCCTGCACCTGGCCACCTGCTTCCCTCTTGCCCTCAACACCATCATCTGCAGATACGGGGATAAGAGGACATGTAAGGCATTAGTGCAACCTTGGGCTGCCCTTTGTATATTTGCCTCAGGTGACTTAAACCCAATGGGGGTGAAGTGTACCTGAGAGCCGGTGGTGGCGGACTGCAAACCTCTCTGGAATGATAAAGATCTCTTTTACTAGGTGGTGACAGGCTGCAAAAAGTGAAAGCAAGCACCGTGAGAGGATAACACAGCTGATGGACAGAGAGACAGCGCAAGACGAAAGGGCGAAGAGATGGAGCCTTGCTATCCCCCAGCGTTGCCTTTGGTACATGCCATCTTTTTACGTTCAGACTCCACTACCGACTTCCTCATACTCTGCCTTTCGTCCTCCATTTCTCTAGCCTGCTATGTTACTTTCCTGTAGTAAGCATAGCTGTTAGTTGCTGTGTTTTGCTGAATTGAGGAAGTCCTAGAAATAGAAATTTATTTCATTTTGCTTCAGATATGCTTAAGCATGTATGAGCTGGGTCACAGAGTTTGAAAGCCTTTGAAATCAAATAGTAATAACAAATCAGAACTCTGCTACCAGGATTTCTTGGCTCACAGATAACCCCACAGAAAAGGTTTCAGAATCTCGACTTAAATCTTCATTTATGCAATGCTGGTTATCACACATTTATGCACATTAGAAATGGGTTTTTCGAAATTCAAGTAACGCCAAACTCAAATAAGAAAGGAGAAACTGATCATTTGTGAGTATTTCAGCTTGAATTGGGGAAATATCCAAAAATATGCACTAAAATACATCTTTAATGAAGGACAATAGTACATTTTTTGGAAATGTACCCTGTCTGTACCCCTATTGTGTCCATGGCCAATGCAGACAAAGCCACAGACAGTTTTAAGGCTCAGGCAATTATTTTTGCTTTAGCCAGGCGAGACTAAATTATCCTTTTTCCCAGCAAGAGCTTGTACATGTATAAAAACAGTGTCTGGTTCAGGACCTATAATGACTTCTTTTTCATTTTAGGGCTCATTCTAGTTGTTAGACAGTTGGTTAAATACTAACCAGGCTGAAAAAAAACAGCACCTGAAATCACACCTGTCACAGTGGTCTGGAGTGTACCTGTACATCACTGTAGCTAAGTGAGAGGGGGGTCAGAAAAATGACATTAAGGGGGTGTTAAAATTTAAGTGGATGTGGAGAGCCTTGCTTTTCCACTGGGAACAGTTTTAGAATGGCCTATTGGAGAATCAGTGTGTAAAATTAAATTTTTTTGCTCAGGTGAGACTCTTATTGGTCAGCCTTTTGGTCATGTTGGCTATTTGTCAGTTTTTATTTTTTCACAGGATTGTTACAGATCCCAGCAGTTGTTGCACTACTGCAGTAGATATTGTCCTACATGACTCAATACTACTTGTTTGTTTCTTTCCGGTGTAAGAGGGTAAGGCTCATTTTGAAAAATGTGATCACTTTGTGAATACTTGCATGTAAACACTGGTGAATCAGTCAGAGTTGACTCTGGTGATAAAGACTTTGATGTTTTGGCCCCAATAATTTGGTCATGATGGATAGAATATGATTACAGAATTAACTCTGTTAATTTCTTTTCATTGTGCCACAGCTAATGGCAATTTTTGTCACTGTTCTGCACGAGCTTCATTTGCACCTCCAACATAAAGATGGCTTTTCTGCAGCACATAGATTAACACAATCTGCTGATGGCCAGATGTTCAAGAGAGGCTGCCAGTGAGCATGCTGCCAAAAAACCTCTAGCTTCTCTTTTAAGAGCACATGAAAGGACTCCAGTTGGCTGAGCTGGGTCAGATAGCACTGTCAAAAATGTCTATACATTTTTTAAAAATTCACTGTCTTTACTTTATCCCATAATAAATTAAAATGACCTTACACATTTAATTGTATTTGGTCAAGAGAAAGTAGTTAATGATTTCAGACTGATCAGACACTTTTTAAGTAGTTAGACAACGTGCAAAACTGAATAATTTAAAATATTCAAGAAATGAGCTTCTGTCCAGACTGCCTCGAGTCACTTTGTGTAAACCTTTTTGATTTGTTAACCCCTGTGCATTCATGAAATTATATATGTAGAAGGCAAAGAGCGCCATTGATTTGCTTTCATTCTAATTTGGGTTTGTTTACTCGAAAACATACTTGACATTTAACACTGTTGGTTCATGGTCTCTGGGGGATGATTGAAAGGCTTGTGAGTGCGTATTAATGACTCAGACTGGTGTGCAAATGTAATATTATATGTGGACACAAGATATTCCATGAAGCTAATCAAGCAGACACATTAATTATTTCAAATTGCTGATTAACAAACTCTGAAATTAATTTCCAAGTTGGGAGAACGTTTAATCTCTTATGGATAAAAGAACGCCTGCATACAGCTGTATACTGCATGCTGTTTGTGGTCGTCACACCAATAAAAAAATACTGATTGATGAGCTGAGCCATGTTAGTGGATAAGCTGTGAATGCTGGGAAAGGACAGTGTTCTGTAACATACTATACTGGGCCAGTTATTATTAGTAAAAAGAAATGAATAAAGATTAGACACGGCTGAACAATTACTTCTATTCAACTGACAGACTGAATGTATAATAAAAAAATAACTTGTGTGTATGCAATGGTAATGTCTAAACAGTCCACATGGATTACAATGACTGGGCGAGAGTTATTGAGTTTTGATGAAGCTGATGGTCATGGTGAGTGAGTGCCTCTAAATGAAGGGCCTGTTGTCTAAACCTGAAGTACAGTGTTAGATTCGAGGACCCACTTCAGGGCTGATGTTGCCAGTGAAGTGCTGTGCACTGCGTACCCTTGCGGATGGCGAGGAGTGGAGCTATAGCGCTTTGGTGCCAAACAGTGATGAGCAGAGTCCAGGGTAACACGATCAAAACGATGGCTAGAATATCTCTTCTCTTCGGCATCTCCAGGATTGGTTATTTGGCTCGGCATTACCTGGAGAAAAAGAATGAAGTATTCATTCTTCGTTTCATAACTTTCAGATTTTCAAGCCATATCACTTTGAGCACATTAAAACATTTAGACAGAAAATACAGTATTCTGCTGACTCCCGTCTACCTGAAAATGGGAAACAAATTCTCAGGACCTTAATTATTATATTACTGCCCCCGAAACACCATAAAAGACCTCGGAGGACATCTATACTTACAAGGACCGAAATAGCATTGAGAGTGAAAAAGAAAAACGCCACTGTCAAAGAAACTGAGTGATAATCTACTTAATGCTGTTAAAACTAAATAAAACATTACTCTGCCACAGAGGCCGCACCATTACAGCCTCTACTAAATACATTAAGAATGAGACAATGGAACTGGTGGAGGCTGGAACATCTATACAAATTTAAAAGAGAAAAGGTTTGGTTTAAAACTACAACTAAGTGTGTCAGCTAATGAAAGGAAGCTCAAAGCTACTGGAGGAGGAGCAGCAGCTCATCCACTCTGCCAAGCCAGTGAGCTCATCGGTGCCCAGTGCTGACACTCTTCACCAGCCAAATGGCAGGAAATGGTTTCACCAGACTGCAGGTTTGCTGTTCGGCAAATTCGGCCTTCCCTCTGAGTCCAGATCATTTGGTTCAGCTTTGTCTCCCTTACAATTACTTAATTACACCAAGAAAAGACGTTGACCAGGCATTAACTAAAAGAGCACAACTGTTAAAACAATGTCTGCTGCATGCTATGTAGCAATTTTATTTAAGACAAAAGGGAAGAAAATCTTCCCAAATAGACGCTGTTATGCACCTTTGCATTGTTCAAGTTTAAAGGTTAAAGCATTGTGTTCTTTAGGTCTAACAAACACACTGAATATACTGGCTGTATTTCTTATCTCATAAAACATTTTCAGGGCACTTTTTAAAAAAAGTTTTAATAGCTCTGCTACTTCTAAGAATATGCTATTTTTCTTTTCTCTCTTATTGGCTTAATGTTGCTTTTAATGGCACAATCTGTGACTGCTTCCTCCCTTAAAGGTGCAATTTGAAATATAGATGAAAATTATTGGTTGCCCCATTACCAAAAGTCAAGACAGTGGTTGCAACCTGCTATAACTCTTAAATTGATTGAAAGGTTTTCTTGCTTGTTTATTTGTTTTTCCCCCAATATTATCACTATATATTGATTTTTCTAACCCATTTCCATACCCACTTTACCCACCTCCAGACCAGAAGACACCGTAATACAAATTTCCTATGGTTTCCAAATCTGGCTTATTTACTGTATATATGTACTATTATTAAAAACCGCAGTAAAACATTTTTATTCAGTAACCCTCTATCATTGCGATGTGTGAGTTTCCTGTTGACTAAACTGTGCCCACCCAATGGTTACTGCAGCTTCGCTTACTTTTTTGTCCAAGCTCAGCGGTTTACAGTGACAGATTTACCATTTAAAACTGTCACTGATTTCTCAAAAAAAAGGGTCTTTGATTTCAAGATTGAATTGATTTCAGGATTGGGCCTTTAAAGACCTGGTGTATAAGAACACTGGCTCTTAAATACACTTTTCTCTCTCCTTTAAAATTTTGTTGTTATTGTGATGCCGAAGTCATTGTGAAATCTTTTTTTTTTATTATATTTGAAAATTATCATTGAGTTGAACAGTATTACATCACATTTCAGACATATGGTGTAAATCACTTTAATTCTTTTAATTCTGTAATTGTTTCATATTTCAGTGTCCACACCCTGTATTTCATGCCCGCATAGCTCATTTACACAGAATCATGCTGAGCCCTCACTGAGAAAATGCAGTTATTAACCGATCAGCTCAGTTAAACAAAGGGAAAAAAACAGACATAATGTGAACACAGGTGTTTGGCATATTTATTTCAGCTTTACACTTGAGGAAAAGTCATCACGATTCCCACGGTGATCCTGCTCCCACTGCTTGGGAAGGTAGCAGTATACTGAGGCTTTACATAATTCGAAAAAACAATTATGTTCAAGAAACTCTGTAAATAAATGCACAATTAATGCCCATGCCATCAGGTTAGAATAGCTTGAGTGTGAATAGATCTGACACAAACCCTAAAATATATAAAGTGCTAAAGTTTAATGTTTTTTAGTAGAGGTGATTTACAGAGAAATCCTCTGTGGAAATTATTACTGAACATGGTTCTGCATGCTTGCATACAGTCCTGGCTGAAATTATTGGCACCCCTGAATTTTAAGTACGGATTTGGAATATCTTCAGAGAAAATGCAAATGAACCAATTATGTATAATCAGAATATTTATCAACATCTCTAAATAAAACTCAACTGTCATTAATTCTCAGCGTTCACATAACCCGAATTAACCAGTGAATGAGGGTTTTACTGCATAAAAAGCGGCTGATTGTTTTCAGTTTCTTTTTCACAGACAGAGCTTTCTGACGTCATGTTATTATTGAAAACATAACAATTCCAAAGGCTAGAAGTCAAACACCCAAACCAAATCCCTGTTTCTACAGTCACAATGTTACCAAAAGCTTCACTGTCATAAAACTGTTAAGACACTTCAAGGACGAGATTTTAAGAAGGATCATTGACAAAAATCTGCGAAGGTTGATGTGGACTGTTGAAAACACCAGACAAGACATCTAAAGAGCTTCAGGCTGAACTTGAGTTGTGCTATCAGCCCTGACTTTACACCGCACACTAAACCGAGTACAGCTCCATTAGTGAAGGCTGAGGAGACACCACCATTTAAAGAGAGGCACAAAAAGGTAAAACTAATGTTTACAATAACTTTCGTAGATAAACCACACTTTTTTGGGATCATTTTCTGTGGATAGATGAAACTAAAGGAGAGCTCTTTAGGAACACACTGCATCAGTTTGTTTATAAGTGACGAAATGACGCGAAAGAGGAAAAGAAAACTTTACCTACAGTAAAGCACGCTGGAGGTCCTGTCATGCTGTGGGGCTGCTTTACTGCCTCTGGAACTGGAGGCATCAAATGTATCAAAGGATTAAACCAGAAGATTACCAAGGCATTTTAGAGCGAAATGTGTTTCCCAGTGTCAGAAAACTATGTCTGAGGTGAAGATCTTGGGTCTTTCAGCAGGACAACGACCCAAAGCAAACATCCAGTAGCACAAAAAAAGGTTGAAAAGGAAAAGACAGTCTGTTTTGAACTGGTCAGCAATGAGTCTTGACCTAAATCCTCCTGAAAACCTTTTGGAGAGAGCTGAAATCTGCCATTGCAGAAACATCCAATGTAAACTCAAAAGAGCTTTAACATATAGCAATGGAAGAGTGGCAGAAACTACTAGCAGACAGGTGCTAGAAACTTCTAGATGGTTACAAGACACATTTAGAGTCTGTCATTGCTGTCAAAGGTTCTGCAACCAAATTCTAGAGAAGAGTGCCAATAAATGTGCCTTGGGTACATTTTGTGATTGTATTACTTCAGTGTTCTCATTTTCTCATTTTCTCATTTTTATTTACTTTTTTATTTTCTTTTGTTCAGTAATCTTGGACATTTTATTGATATATTTTGTAAATACAAAATCGGTTTATTTGCATTTATTTCCGAGAATGTTCTTGATTCTGTAGTTAAAATTCAGTGTTTCCAGTAATTTCAACCAAGATTGTAGAGGTACGGTAGGTTGTACAGAAAATTATATTATGCACATGCCAGGTTCTTGAACGAATGGTATGGGAATTTCAATGATAAACCCAGTGAATCCATTCTATTGAGCCACGTTTTTGAACATACATAATCTTGTAGCAACTGACCTTGATATGTAAAATCAGTGGAATGTCCCTTTAATAACATTCCTTGCATATGATTAATGCAACCATATGAATGAAAAAAAAAAGCAAAACATTGGATGCTTACCCACAGTTATGACTGGATCATGGCACCACTGGTGATGCGGAGCTGGAGAGGCCACACTGCATACTGGACAAGCTAAGTAGCGGTGACATCATCGGTGACAAGACAGCCAAGCATTTCCTTTTCCTCTTTCTCTGCCGTGTCTACTCACGCAGACCTGGATGAGAAGGATATTTCAGTGACTATGATTCAGTGATGACAGATTGTGAGCCCCCACCCCCCACCCCCCCTCCCTTTTTCTCACTTACACCAGCATGTGAGATTCAAGGACAGTCAGCCAGGTTTAAACATAGTAGTCTGGACAGGGTCTAAGAGCCAAATGCCTTACAGAGATTCTTAGCCTTGACACCTTCATGAAAGGTGTGGCTGCGTGTTACATCTCTTCATTAGTTTACATCAAAGAACAACAGCACCAAGCGGAGCAGAGCAAAAGTGCATCAGAGTATTTTTAAATAAATCTTGGAAAACCTGGAAGCACATCATTCAGAATCACAGCAGGAATCCCTCTCCTGGTGGTATACCATTGTTTACTTTACCAAATATCTACGTACAGTATACGTATTTATACAGAATGTGATTTAACCTCATTGACAGTAATATTTTCTGCAGAAACACAGGCTCTGCATTTTTCTTTTTTAATGTGTTATATGGAAACTGGAAGAGGGTTAGTCATAACTCTACTGCCTGCCAACAGTCTGGGGTGGGGGATTTTACAAAAATAAACTGGCATCATGTCTTATTCAAATACATCTCAGGCAACGCTGCTTCTATGGAGGCTCATGCTTCACTCAGCCTGTGATGTCTGCACGCTGCATCAGCTCCAGAACTGGATGGCCTAAGACAGTTTTATTTGGTGGCTTTGTGATAGAAAATCATGTAAACTGTAAATATGTATGTTTAGGGAATGAACAGCCAGAGTCCCAGATTCATTTTACTTAGGCACACTGTTGTTTAAAAAGGCATATTGCCTGTGGCCCGGTAATGCAGTAGAGGGTGATTGTGCTTGATGTGCACAAATATCCAGAATAATCTATTTTCAGATTGTCCTGACTTGTCGTCAAATTTCTCAAACTGAAGGATCATGCTTCTGGCGGTTGACATCAGTTATGTAGAAAAAGGGATAAAAGATAAATACGAGAAACAGTCTTCAAGGTTTAATGCAGTTCTTGCAGTATTTGTTTTTAATGACAGTGACAAGCAAGAGCTGTGGTGAAAAAAAACAAAGAAAAAAACTAAACAGCAGAGATAGAAAGGCTTTACAGCTGCTGCCAAGTACTGTCATGCATGCAAGCTCGCAGTGACAGTCTTGTCGCTCTGATTTTTGCATAACAAACTCCTCTCTTTTACATACTGTGATAGAGTTAAACAGAAGGAAGCACAATATAGTACAAAAACACGCCAAAATCTCAGACCCTTCAACGGGCCAGTGGACTGAATCAAAGCTAAATACTTTTGAAAGAAAATATTTGGAAAAGCAAAACAGCGCTGCCAGCTGAAGGGAGCTGGAAATACAGCACAAGCAGAGCTGAAAATATATGTTTTGTGAATGCAGTCATTAAACTGATTTTGACTTTGATGAGCTGAGTTAAGTGATTCAAGATTGACGTGTGGTCATTTTTTAAAAATATAACTTGAAATCATTTATCTACTTTCTGTTTCTCAGATGGTAGCATTTGAATTTAGGAGTGAATTTTAATGATTTTGTTGGTTGTTTAAGGTCAAAATTTTATTCTTTTAAATGGTCAAATGAATACAGGTTAAAACTAGGATGGTAAACATCATTCCTGCAGAACATCAGTTAGAGATAGTAGGGGGAGTGGTATCAATCTTCTGATCTAACTTTCAGAAAGAAAGTGGATAAGCATATTTCCCAAAATGTTGAACTATTCCTTAGCTTTTTTAATGTGAGCTGGTTGCCATACTAGCATTAGCATGTAGCTTCACTGAACCACTAGTGTG
The DNA here is from genome assembly GCA_016859345.1 of Istiophorus platypterus. Lineage (NCBI taxonomy): Eukaryota > Metazoa > Chordata > Actinopteri > Istiophoriformes > Istiophoridae > Istiophorus > Istiophorus platypterus. The sequence continues at coordinate 20,256,701 of CM029116.1, forward strand.
AAGACTCAAGATTTACTATAGAGCACACTGATCTCACTAAAAGTGGACGAGGAAGACATACACATAAGCAATACTGCAGCTTACAGCTTACTTTCTTATTTCTCCACTACCAATTATGTCCAGTCAATTTTAGAGTAGTCTGTATATCATACTAATGTAGAATGTAAAACCAGCAGATAACTGTGGGAAGAGGGAGCAGCAGAAAGGCCTCTGCACCCCACAGGCACCCACGTGGCCTGTTTGTGTCTGTGGCACCTAAACTATGTGTTGTGGCAAGAATGCAAGGAGTCTGTCCCACACCACAGACTGCAGCAGCCAATTGCAGACAATGAGGCTTGACAGCTTTTCACATCAGCACGAGTTAACCAGCTGTGAAGGGAACACCTGCTGCTGATTAATAAAGAATCACTGCAACAATGCCACATGTGAAAATTGTTGTACTGATTGTTGAACAAACACTGTTACCCTGCAGAAGGGTGAATGGGGGGGGGTTAAAACAATATGTTTTGCTCGTGGGTTTGAGTGTGTCTGAGTAATAGTACTGTATGAGATCAAAATGATGGCAAATCTGGACCACTGTATATCTCTAATGTTCTTACTCATGTTTAATTAAACACGGTCAACGCTGTCTTCTTTTATGATTATTGAGCAGTCCACTCTAGGATTCTTTACTAAGCCAGGTGGTGATTCCCATATTGTTTCTGTATAGGAATTATGTGGTTTTATTTCCTCAGATCTCTGAAAAATCTTAAGTCATCACATTTCTGTAACTGAGCTGAAGGATGTTTTAAAGAAAGGGATGGAAGCATTTTTCATGCAAAACAGTACTCATACAGCATACACTTTAATCTAAAATCCTCCCCCTTATTGTAATTGCACCACCGTACATTGTTTTATATATATATATATATCTAAGCTCTTACCAGAGAACATGAGAAAACAGAGTGCTTCATTTGCTTTAGAAAGCATATTTTATTCTTAAAACTTCTACAGATTTATCAGACTGTAATGGATAAAAAAAAAGCTTCAACTTTATATGAGAGGAAAACAAATTTCCACAAGATGTAACTGGAAGCACCGGGGAAAAGGTAGTAAGTAGACACTGAGTCAAGATTTCTAAGGTAAAGAAAAGCACTTTGACACTCAACTTTGTAAAAACGTTCCTGAATTAATGCCTCTCCAATTTTAGTCCTAGGCAGTGGTCAGTTTAGTGTCAGTCCCCAGAAAAACAAGTTTATATTGCATGTATTCTATCATAACATCTGTTAACTACTGCACATGCTGTATATTGAAATATAATGAAATGTATTACTGTTCTTTCGGCTCTAAAAATACTTTAATCAGACACTAAACTTTGAAAATTCATTACATAATCTTTCTCAGTGAGAGTCATATGAGAGCGAACAGGTCAGAACTGTTGGATTACACATTCTTTCTTGTTTTCCCCTTCTCCCCTCTTTCCCTCAGATTTGTAAAGATGAGTCTTCAAAGAAAAAGCAGGGGCAAGTTTCCAAGTTTGTAACTGGATCTGCTTCTGACTTCTGAGCTCCCTTGGCCTTGATCAACCCCCTATTTTCTGAGGACCAATAATAAAATCATCTTTCCTTGCATGTTTTCTGTGGCGTCATTTCTGATGTTCTCTGCATTCGGCAGGAAAGAGGTAGTGTGTTCAGATATGTCCAATTTTTCGCTTTTGTTTTGAATTCAGAAGTCTCAAACAGACAGTTTTCAGGGATATCTGGGGATAAAAGAAGTTGCTGCAATAGATCATTATTGATGTTACTGTCACTGCCCCAAAGAACAGTCTTGTATAGAGGTTTCATTAAAAGGGAATTTTGAAGCTACAGGCATTGATTCAAGCAGGTTAGATTGTTTTGAAGTACAGTAAGCCAGACGCAGGTGCTTTCTCTGATGTTTTGCTTCTCACATAGTCAGGGTTTTTGATTTCAGGACACAGAATATTATAAAATCGTCACCAAGTTTAATAAATTTACAGACATTTTGCTAGGTGACACTTGTAAATTTCAATGAGAAGTGACAGTTCACATAGTTACAAATAGTGCGTCATGAAAAATGGGAACTCAGAGGTTGTACACTATACATGCCTTTGTATATACTGAATTGCAGGTGACATATCTCTCACTCTGAGTATATACTATACAGTGTATGCATACAATACCTTTAAAATCTCTAACTTTATTTATATGCTCAATGTATTACTTTCTCTTTCTGCTGTAAACTGTAAATATAATGGACAAAAAACATTAGAGACTCTCATAACCTTGTGTTTTAAAGACCAGAGTGCACTGAGGCTTGAATCAGTTTGAATCTTTTTGAGCCTTTTTTCCTCACAAACTAATCAAACTCATTCTTAGGCAGAGGAGGAACTGATGACATATTGTACAATGTTGATTTTAATTTAGAGCAGTGCTGGGAATTATTTTGCTTTTCAAACTGTTAACAATGGTGTTTGAAGTTCCTGGAGTTAAAATAAAATAAAATAAAATATCAGGGATCTTGTGTTTACTCCCTTTAAATTAAACAAATGGGAAGATGTTCTAGTTCTGCCTTGCTTGTGCTTGCTGCGCTACCAGTCATATTCGAGGTTCGATTAAAGGTCGCCTTCATGCTAGTTTTGTGCTACTTGTCCCATCAATCTAATTCACACCTGCCATGGAGTGAGTCTCTTCAGAATTTGATCCTCTCATCATGAAACAAGTGCCTGCATTGAGTCGAGCTAATAATAGCACTGGAGGGAAGACGGCTACAGTAATACTGTGGTTGCCTGTGAAAGGAAGGACAGCTATGTTGTTTACGATGGTGTCGTATTCTTAAGTTTATCTTATATCATGCTGACTGGAACTGTCTGTAATGGTAATAATAAATGCAGGATATTATAATGAAAGAGTGTCCAAAGCATGATTAATAGGTGTAAACAATCTGAAAACATGCCAACCTGAAAACAAACCGATTTTGCGTCTTTCTTACATGGTCAGTGTAAGAGACGATCAGTGTAAATGCTGTTTGATACAAGATTAGCCAAAGTGCGTCACCAATTTCAGTTTGTCATGCTTGATTTAGATGAGGATGACTATTTTATTTTCAGGAAAACTTGAATCACCCGTTAGCTCGAAGGATTGGCCTTGATTGATAGCCCCAGTCCATGCCTTGATCAATCTGCCCCAGCAATGATAAAAGATTTAAGAGTGCCATCCTTCAGGCAGCTTCTCAGGCTGATAACTGCAGGGGATACCCTAGCTCAGCCTGCCCTTAACTTATCCCGACTAATTTATGGTCGGGCTCACTGAGGGCACATTTCCAATGCTGGACCTGGGAGCACGATGTGGCCTCTCACAGCTGGCTGAGCCGACTGGAGGAGCTCCGCCAGGATTGCAGGGAGGCTGCCACCGAAACCCGGACCTGCCTTGTTGGGTCAGTGCAGATCGGCTCTGATCAGAACGGAGTCAAGGGAGGTGGTCATCTTGGGAAGACCACAGGAAGTGGCGGGAGAAATAACAGCGCTGTCTCGTAATTTCTACTCATTGTGATTGCTTGAAACTGTACCTGGTTATCAGTCAGTCAAAGACATAAGTCTTAGGTGACCTTTAAAATTTAAGCATATAGATTGAACTTCTTAAAATTATTCAATGCCATTTAAAGAAAAACCCCATTATCTTGCACTATCTTGCACTATCTCACACTATTGCAAGTGTCATCTACAGTTGAATAATCCGATTTCTGGTTGAGTTAGATGAGCGGACTGATATTACAGTATATAAGAAGCTAGAGCTGGCAGCCTGTTAGCTTAGCGAAGCACAAAGACTGCTAGCATGGCGCTGTCTAAAGGAAACAAAATTTGCACAAAAGCACCTTTAAAACTCAACAATTAACACATTATACCGAACATTCACTGCACAAAACAGTTCTCACAGTCATATATCAGCCATTTTGTGGGGGGTTATGTATGTTATGACGACTCCACAACTGATACTAGCTAATAAATAGTGACAAAACTCCCTCTAAAAAAGTTTACTGCCAATTCTGTAGTTTGGATTTTGTATGCTTAAATACATGATATACAATTTGTTAATTAGTTTTAGAAGCTATGGTAAGCAGACTTTGTTACCTTTGAACAGAGCCAGGCTAGCTGCCTTTATGCTAATGTAGCTAGCAGGTTACTGGTGTTAGCTCTGTTTGCCAAAATTATAAATTTATTGTTTTACTCTTCTGTTCTTTTTACTTTTTTTTCTTTTTTTTAAAAACAGTCAAGGCATTGACTGTTCACCAAAGCCAATTTTATGCCTCTACCATTAGAGGTTTGGTTATACTGTATATCATAAGATGTCTTTGAATCCTTTGTGTGCAATCAACATGACCATATCAATCATGAGGTTGAGGCTTTTGTTGCAAAGGACATTAAATCAATACAGTACAACCTTTGGAGAGGCTCCAGGATTGATTCATGTACGTAGACTTCAACAGTCTCCTTAAAAGCCATTTTGGTGCACAGGGCATTGATTTCAACCACATGTGACATGCCTCACACTGTACACAGGCTTATTATGCCTCAGCATAAGGTCAAAGGTTGGCAGAGTAAGCTGCCAGATTCATTAGCTAATTAGAGCCTGCTTCCGGAGCGGGAATTTAGATGTTTGACTCAATGCTGCTCTCGCTCGCTCTCAGACTTCATCATGCTAACTCTGCTGAGTTCTGAGTTCCTTAATGAGGGTTAGCCCATGGATTTCTCCAATAAAAGATTCCCCAGCGTCAAAGTCCCCCAATTATATGCCCTTGTGGAGGGAAAATATATATAATTATGAATCTGATCACTGCTAATTAAACCTGAGGGATTTGTTCCAATGCAGCGACACTGGAGCTGAGAGCTCTGTTTGGGCTGTGAATTAATTGGTGTAAACAGAGATGAAAAATGAAGAGAATTGTGAAGGCATTCCTTAGGAGGGTACCTGCCAAGAAAACTCACTGCTTGTATGACAATGGATCAGACACATTGGGCATCTGAAGGTATCTGGAAATTTGAATCACAACTGAATAAACTCAACGCTTTTAAGGAGACATAATTCCTACTTGCAGCCATGGAGATAAACTGAGATTCGAGAGTAAAGAGTGATTGTAACAGAGTTAAGTGTGATGATATGAAAAATGACATCTGGGGACACCAGTAGCCTCAAGTTGGAGAGAAAAGCCAGTGGGGAAAATGGAGTGGAGCTCTGTGACCAACATGAGAGAACTTGGTGGCCATGAGGTGTCAAATGTGTGTAGTAGTGTGGTTTAGCTACACGTGTGAATGTGAAGCAGGAAAGTGTTGGAGAACAGTGTGAATGCTCAGCAAAACCCTTCCTTGGATAAGCAGAGGTCTTAAAGATGCATCTGATGTGGAGGCAGAAACTGGCACATAACAATTAAAGACTCAAAGCAGCTGCCAGTTTGTCCATGTCTATCTCTGGTGTTTTCTTAATCACATTATTAGCCAGAGTGTTTGAATATACTGCATGTGATTTCCCTCGGTGACATGCTGTCATTAGCTTTGAACCTGCCGGTCAAACATAGCCCCCAGGAGACAGGTAATTTGTGGTGAGCCTCGTTTAATAGCATATGTAATTAGTGGAAAACATCATTATTATCATTCCCCATGATTATTGCATGTGTGATGCATGATGCTGTTTATTTTATGAACATCACGATAAAAGGCCTACACCTTATGTGTCACAGTTGATGTATTTGAACTAGTGTGCTGAAAATTTGCATAGTCCAAACATAGCAAATAAAACAGACATGCAGTAGCAAGTAAAAATGAAAAAAAAAAACAAAACAAAACATTACATGTCCGTATCTGGTTCCATATCTGAAAAAGTTTTATAGCAGCAGTTGTAACTACTACAATTTTGCATTAAAATCAATATAAAAACAACTTGTCATAGATACAATACACCATGTTCACGCAAACTGTATTTCACCATAAAAGCACTGACATTTAAAGATCTGTGTTAAAATGTCAGTTGAGTGATGATGTTGCATGCCGGCCTAATAAAGTGACAAGTTAGCAAACTTTCCAGGTCGTTGTAAAAATATGGCACCTTTGACATTTTAAACCAACCCTTGCAATCTGCTCTTTGCTGGCCTCCGAAATCATTGCTTATCCCTTGCTATTATTATTCGTCCCCACTATGCAGTTATGCGCAGTCGCATTTAAAGAGCTCTCGGGAGTACGGAAAGATGACACCGACAGAACAGTGTTGACACAGCAACTGTGTATATGCTGATGCTACATTACGGAGGTGTCATTGACTAAATGGAGCAATGACTTTGCTGAGATAAAGAGCATGGTGATGACTGACAGCATGTCTTCGCAGGCGACACTGTCACCAGATCCATAGGCACTTTTGGGCTTCACAGATGCTGTGCAAGTACCCACAACGTCATACTGTACTGTGACATAGTGAAAACAATAATGAGTGAAAGGTCTTAAGATGCACCACAACCACATATAATGTCAAAAACTTTCATTACGAGACTAAACCGGACGTATATTTATCTAACAGGATTAATAGTCTATGGCCATGCTGCTGGGTCTGTAAGGTTGTGCTTAGGCACAGCTATGCTTTGAGCTAAATGTTAACACCAGCATGCTATCATGCTCACAATTACAATGATAAAGGATGGTTCAGCATTTAGGAAAATACATATTTGCTTTCTTGACAGACATGAGATGAAGAGATTGATATGATTCTCACGTCTGTGTGGTAAGTGTAAAGCTGTAGCCAGGAGATGGTGAACGTAGCACAAAGACTAAAAGAAGGGAGAAAAAGTTCGATCTTACAATATAAGAGAAATAAAAGAGAGAAAATGCTAAGTGTAAGAGGTTTTCATCCCTTTTGGACAGAGCCAGGCTACAAGTTTCCTGTGTTTGTGCTAAGCTAAGGTAAGCGAGTGCTGACTGTAGCTTTTTATTTTCCAGACAGTGATGAGAGAGTCCTCAAAAACTAACTCCTCGCAAGAAAGCAGAGTAAAGTCAAGCTCTACCTTTAAAGCTGCATAAATTCTAAACAATTTTACATTTACAGTAAAACTTTGCAATGTTTTGCAAGCCAGAACTTTTTTCCAATTTTCACAGTATCTGAATCAGCTCTATATTGTATATCAGGGCTGTATATCTTAGATTTTCCTTTTTTTTTGTTCATTTTAACAGAACGACTTAAGGCAATATTCTCTGACATAAAAAGATTGCACAATCTGTTTTAGTTTTGTGATCCATTAAAATAACTGAGTAAGAGGGAGCTTAAGTAGCTGATTTTCAATTTGAGGTATTAAATTAAAATCCAGTAGGCTTTAAACTGAACCAAACTGACTGGAACATTCATTTAATAATCCGATGAAAGCTGGGGTGAGAATTGTTTGCACTGCAGTCATTATGATGTTCCGTATAGTTTAAACGTATCAGAGGTGTGTTATTCCTGCAGTCCCCAGTCCTGTGCCAGTAGTCATACGCACTCAAACACACACACACACACACACAGTCACAAACCAAAGCTAGCGTGACTTTCCTCCCTCCTCATGTTGATCAATAGCCTGTAGGCTAGAGGATATCCTACTATATCTGTCACTGGACAGAACCATAGGACCCTGATGAGCTGGTGGCTGAAGAATAGCTAAGGTGGGTTATACCTGCATCTATATTGAGCCACCTTGGGAATGCCACATTATATGTGGAGATGGCTCCAATCGCCCACCGAGCTGTGAAGTCCACGGGAATAGTGGACGTTGATGCAGTTGAGCTACAATCAGGTGTTATCATAGCTGCTTTCAGTCACTCTGTTTTTGGCCTGTAACTTCTCTCACTGCCTAAAGTCTGCTGATTGCACATATGAAAGAATATTTTTTCACTCACACAATGAGCCGAGTTTAAAGACCCACATTTTTACACGCTGATACTAATTCTGTTTTACTAGCTTCCACTACTTGACATCAGATACCAATGCATGAATATTACATTTGAATAATTGTCCCATTCTGCTTGTTAATTGTTATAATTAATATATTTTCTGCCTAAGGTGGAGCCCTGTTCTTTCAAAGAACATTTGTCACTTCACTCTACTGAAATCCAGATAGTCTGATTTCTTGGTTGGTAAGTTTTATGTCTTTAAAACCCCCTGGAGGTGATATATCATCATGAGTTTGATGAATTTATCCCCCAAGTTTTTACTGACCCCTCTGTCCCTTTGACCTTTAATGTAGCCTAAGGATTTCTAGTTGGATGGATGGAGTATAATCATGAAGCAAGAGAAAAGGTCAGTGGCTTAAGACAACCATTCGTCTCGCTGTATTTATGTAATAATGTCACTATGTTTACATGAACATATAGACTGTATATACTCATTCTATTTCAGAATAGTTTGATTTACAGCTTTCACTGACAATCATTCTGTCGGATTGTGTATTTTTTAGGGGATTTCAGTCTTTGTAACTAAATTTCTCAAAATGAAAATTTATTTCAGAGAAACTAGGAGAAAAAAAAATTGTCTGAAATGTGATATAGTATATCATTATAGGGACAAAGCCAACATTGTGGAAACAGCATTTAAACAAAAAGCATTATGTCCTCTTTAGAACATTTGTGGAAAGACCTTTAATGTGATTTCGAGTAGGATGTGCTTTCCTCGCCTTTCTCAGGCTCAATTTGTCTCGAGCATTTAGAGTTGCCGTTGGGCAGAGAAATGACCCTTTCTCTGTCTAACGTTGCTGCATTATGGAATAACCTTTAGTTGAACATTTGGAGAGGATTTTCACCGGCTCACTATTGATTAGCCTGTGTCCAATTCAAACAGACACAGACAGATTTTTACACAGCTTTGAGTTGAGGCAGAACTGACAACTCAAGACACACTCAACCATACAGCACATCCTCACACTCAAGGGAAGCAGTGTCCTTCTGCTTCCTTCTGCAAATTACTCCAGTTCTATGAGTGTGTGTGTTTGTCTCTGTCTATATCTTAATAACTCCATTAACTGGGTGAGTGTGTATGTGTGTGTGTGTGCATTTGTTTTGCCATGGTTGGCAAGCTCAGAACATTAAAAAGATGCTATTAGTTATCAACTTTGCTGCTTTGATTATGTTCTATGATAAAATCAGAGTACAACCATTAATTTTCTGCTATTCATTTGTCTCTTCCTGCCTTTCATTTTGCTTGTCTATTCACAGACAGTTGGCAGACACTGGATTATTGATATGAAAAAATAAGCATCTGTCCTGGGGTCAACAATATTTTCAATTATATTTCCAAACTTATAACGATTGGCCCCATTAGGGTCGGCACTACAATTACTGACCAAAACAAGTTGTTGGTCCAGAGGCACTACACCTGCTGGACAAATGTTTGCTGCTGCCTAGAATAGAAATCCAGCAGCTATGTTAGCATAACTTAGCATCCCAAATCCTGTCCACAAATTTTGATTTACTTGATGGTCTAAGAGAATTTTTTTTTTTTTCGTAAAGTAAATGTCTTTTATGTTGGCTGAACAATAGATGATTGCAAAGTTCTCCCTGCACTGAGATATTAACACAAATCTGATACACTTCTGACTGGGACTGTCTTTACCGGAAAAACAACAGGGTGTCATCTGCATCTAACTTTGAAGATCAGAGGCAGGGTTAATAAAGATAAAAAAGCTCCAACTTATAGCCAGTTCTTGACTAATTTGCAATGAATTCTGCATAAATAAATTTCAAACTAAAAAACACAAGACTGACCAGGCTAATGAGTCATACAGTTCAGTTTATTTGCTAAAATTCCAAAGCCACAATTTTACTGCTAAATTCATTGACGTATGCAAAAAACTTCCAGCACCATAAAGTCTCGGTTCAGTGCAGACCTGTAGCAGAGTTGAAATGCTGCGCTTATTAATGTGACAGGGCGCAGGGCTTCTGTTAACACCTCAATCTGGCTCAGGATAGTTTCTTTAGGAAAACGGCTTCCCCGCTGTATATTTTCATTAGTTTACTGTTACTCTTCCCTTATTCATAATTGGAAGCCACGTGCAAACAAAATGTTATGAGGCATGTTTTGCTCTTTTGTCATTTTCTGCCTCTGGTCAGCAGATCAACATGGACTGTTTCCATAGAAACATGGGTCTTAGTTCTGCGAATGCCTGGGGCATGGGGTGCCTAACTTTTTAGAGAGGATCCAACTGTGGACATCATGTCTGGGGACCGTAGGGCTGTGTCACAGGGAGAAGAGAACAGGGTTATGTTTTCATTTATTTTTCTAGAGAGTAAGAATCTGTTTTGCCTGGTTTCAAAGGGCGACATAAATTTTTGCTTCTCGTACAAGCTAATATCACCAGCATGTTACTTTACATGTTACTTTACATTCATCTTCATGTGTTCAAGTGTGATGATTTTTAAATCTGGGGAAAAAAAATAGGAATATGGACCACTCTGTTGTGTCTGATTTTCCCTTTTTGCAGCTGGCAGTACTTATATATTTGTTCTTATCCACAAAAATCAGTTTCTAAATAAAATTGTCAGACATTTTCCTCCAGGTGAAAGTAACAGTCCATGCAGTTTTATATGAGCAATGGCTCATTTAAATAGCTACTTAGACAAGGTGCTATGAGTCACAGTGAATTGCATCATTATCTGCTCCTCACAGCTCAGTGATTTGTACCTACCAGCTTTCAGTGTTTTTCAGACTTAAATCTAACTGTTGAGACTAAAACAGGCTATAATTTAATTCACAAAGCTCTACGTAATCATATAAAATTAAAAAAAAAACCTGAGCATATACACAGTGGCAATATGCTAGGCCACAAAACAGCCTAAGATCGGCTCAGAGGGGTTTGATGGGGCTGTATAGCTACAGGGCGAGACAATGTTGGCATATCCCTCTTTGCCTCCCAGTGGACATGGCGCAAATCCGTTGCGTTGTGCTTTAGTCAAGGCTGTTGTCCTGACACACATATACACACAATCGCACACTGATGTGGTCTGATGGGCTTCAGGGTAATTTAAGTTCTTTAAAAGCCTTCAGGGTCTATAGTTTGTGTGTGCTTTTCTATTTGTATTTGGGTTCTTGTGTGTGCACATGCTTGCATGTCGCCTGTGCATGTGTGGGTTTAATCAGACAAATCAACTACAACTTTAACAATTCCCCCGGACCTGTCTTAGTCTTAGAGCAGTCCCGGTTATCTAATCCTGCAGGAGCTTAATGTGTGCAGGTACCATAGAGCACTGCAGCCAGCTGGCACATGGATAAATCCCAAAATATCTGTAAGACAGAACCGGTTACAGTATTTGGGTCATGTTGGTTTAGGTGGAATGGAGTTGTTCTAACATTGAACTTTCAGTGATCTACTGTGCTCACTTTGCCATTTTGTATGCTAAAAAATACTTGTTTTTCACCATGATCTGGAGTTCTATCTGCATGCATCCTACATCTAATGTGTTTGATACAGCGACTGTTTCATACAACGCGAATGGTTGAATGAATGGTTTACAAAACCAGGTTGCTGTGCACTGAATAATTCAGTGCTCAAATGGGAAACATTAAGAGACATTTCTCATGATAACGATGAGATTGCAAACAGTTGCATCATGGCACAACACTTTTTACCCCTTCTAACCTTACAATATGACATTATCCATGTCTGAGAATCTGTGTCCTTGCATACAATCTCTACATTTTGCATCCAAGTTAAGAGCTGTTGCAAGCTTCTGTTGCACACAGTACTTTCATCAGTTCTTAAAAGAGTAGATTAATATAACTGAAGTAACTAACTTTCAATTTTTTCTAAACATTTTCTGTTTTGTCATTGATGTTTCCAATATTAGCAATAGTGGGTGGTGAAAAGTTCAAAGGTCTGCCTTAGTCTAAAAACCATTTAGAAATGAGTAATGTGAACTAAAAAGCATAAAAACTAATTCATGAAGCAATTTCATGGCAGCTGTTTTTTCACCTCAAATTTTTAGGTCAGTCATTTGTGTGCTTGCTTGGCTTGTAAGAATTAACACTACAGAAAACTGCCATGGGCACAAATGTAATTGTAGCGTAGGTGGAGAAAACAAGTAAATACTGATGCATTCAAGTGCTTCCTAAAACCACCAAATGTGTGCATTATTATCTTTGAATTGCTCATTTTCCCTCCGTGTAAGTAATCACACACAATGATTGTACGTCATGCCATAAATTTCATCATTAATCTCAGAATGATTCCGCAGCTAATGCCCTGAAATTGAAATGAGAAAACGCTGCCTGCGGAATTTCTGCATAGCAGGTTTGTGTCATTACAGAACAAAGAGTTTGTGCAACAAAGAGCAAAGGAAATGCTGCAAAGAGCTTACAGCAGATTCGTTGGAGTGACAATGATGAGCAATGTCTCTCCTGTATTAAGAGTAACAAGCTCACCCTGCATCACTGAGCTGAAATCTATGCAGGAAGTTCAAGGATTGCCTAGTTTGCACGCATAAAATACAATGGATGCTTCTTTTGGGAAGGCGCACTCTCACTTAATAATTTATGTTCCAATTTCTTGTTCTACAAAAACCTTGGTCTCCAGCATGTTTGTTGTCGAGGGCAAGGAAGGGAGAGACAAAGGACACTAAAACAGAATGGGAAATGCACTTACTGTTAATAACAATGCCTGGAGGTGGGATATAGAAAATGGTGATCTATTCTAAATCTGCTCTGCAGTCTGAGGTCAAGATATACATTAATGTAAAAACATGCATTGCACTGTACTGCATGTGCCTGGCAGTTTAGACGTTGAGATAAGTCTGTTTTTTTGCCGCTGTGATAAAGACTGAGGCAGATTAGCACATACAGAACAGACAGTGTTGTGGCTTAGGTGCTATATTACCTGTAATTGCTGATTGTGGTATTTATTACCATTATCTTGTGTTCATAAATTGCTAGACAAAGACCATAACCATTTAAGCAGGCACTGCACTTGATGTTCTTATAGCAAAGGAGTCATATGGGGTTGTAAGTATCAACATTGTCAGCGTTTAGAGCAAATGTTATCTACAATCAATGGAAACCCACAGAATTTAAATTAAAGGAGTAAATACGAAACAATATCCATGTAATATTATGTAATAAATCCAGAAAAAAATATAGTAATGAAATGATTAATTTTAAAGACCTTATTCAGTATTACGAAATGTTTCTCTGCTTCTTTTAATGATAGTCAAGTTAATTGCAGGCCATTTTCATTTAATTCCAATAGGGCTGCAACCATATGATTATATTCCTAATAGGTTAATTATTTTGCAAAATGGCCATCTTGATTAATTGATCATTTGTTCAGTAAAATATATATTTCTTTTAAATGAAAAATGATCACAATACCTTACAGCTAGGGGTCATAAAATGCCTTGTTTTGAAAGTCCTGAAGACGGTCCAGTAAAATAATGTTAAGATACAGGAAAGCAACAATTTCTCACATAAGGTCAAATGAGTTTTTTTTTTTAAGGAGGTCTTTTTTCTCCATTGTCTGGTTTTATTTAAAAAAGCCATTTATCCACAATGACAGTTTTATTTCATAATGCCACTATTCATTAAAAAGTCTTTCTGCCAGTCAAGATAAGGAGGGCAGAGCCAGTTATGTGATAGGCTATTGAAGTAGGATGGAAAAAAAACATTTATAATAATTATAGTACAACAATTAAAATATTGTTAAAAATGTATCAGATTGTTTGACAAATTATGATTACACCATATATTTAGGTTTGCATTAATTCATTTCATTATTTATTTTTATAATTTCATGCCATCTCATTTAGTGATTTAGCTTTGAACATTGGGCTCTACATACACAACATTTTGCAGAGTTTAGATTACAGAGTCTGAAAACCTTGGTCATCTGTTGAAATAAAGTAGTTACAGTATGTAAGTTGCAATTTTGACAGTCTAGACAAGTATATTCAAGCTTATCTGTGTAAGGGAGGATAGGAATTATTTACTAGGTGTGTTTGGTGGCCTTAGCTTCTCTGAGCTTTCTCTTTCATTCTCCCTCTGTCTTCTCAGTCAAACTGTGTCACGTGCACACAGACACAATTTTATCTTCCCTCACTCCTTCTTATTCTAGTGTCCTCCTCCTTCTCCACCTCATTTTCCATCCTTCTCTCACAGACAATTTCTCCCTACCTCTTTTTTTTATTAACTTCCTCCTCTTCTCCACCCCATCAACAATCTCTCGTCTTTTCGTTCTTGTCTTCATTCACCTCTCTCTCGCTCTCTCTCTCTCACTCTCTCTCTCTCTATCCCTCTGTCTTTATGTCTACCTCTCTCCAGGGGCGGATGTGTCTCTGCGGCTCACTGCAGATCTGGAAAGGACATCCTCTCAGTTTAATTCAAGTCAACCCCAGTCTCCTGGTGCTCCAAGACGCAGCATGTGTGACAGTTCTACAGAGACAGCCAGATCTAGTCTCATTTGCATAGGTGTGTGTGTGTGAGTGTGTGTCTACATGTGAGAGGGGAAGTGTGTTTCAGCCAGTCATCTTTCAATCCTAGAGACCGAAAGAGTTAATTCCACCCTGGCAGCAATCATGGCTGTCTATAAATCTATGATGAGCGACCGCTATGTTGATTAGTCAGTGTTAATTCAGCTCACACAAAATAGAGGTTGCGAGTGCTACCTAAATTATTACATAACATGTGCTATTTACTCTCAGCTCGGTGGAGAGACTATGAAGACATTATGGAATCATGCCTTTTCTCACATGTACGGGCCACATATTGGCAAACAGTTTCCCATGGGCAGCCGCCTAAACTGCGGCATACAAGAACATTTGATTTAGTACAACAGTTGCAATACAATACAACCCAATAGAACAACATTACAAACTGTGTCCTCCTCAGCTGAATCATCACCTCTCTGCTACAGTCTCAACAAAGCCAAGATTCACATACTGAGGGCAGTGAATCTTCTTTTTGAATAGTGAATAATCTCTTTTTAGAATTAAATCCTTCATCTGAATATCAGGCAGGGTAGTTTAATATTTGCTGCAGTGTTGAGCTCTGCTATTGACCACTGGTGTGATCCTAGGGCAGTGTGGTTTATGTAAGTCCTCTAGATCTGTGTATTAACCAGGATTTTTTGGTTGTGTTTGTTTGGCAATGTGAGAATATATGTTTTAGCTCTGGCTTGCCAGTAAGAACTCATGATATTTTCTTTGGTAGGGAGGAGACAACAGAGCCTACAAGGAATTTAACAGGCAAGCCTCTTTCTCTCTCTCTACCACACTATCTCATCTTCTGCTGCCTCTAAATCTTAAGATTATTTCTTCAGCTTTGTCATCAGCATCATCCATTTTTGAGCTCTCACACCCCCCTCTCCCCGTCCTCCTCTCCTTCCCAACCTTCTCCCCAATGCTCCCGCATGCTATGCTAGATATATATCAACCTCTAATAATATTAGGGGCCAGGGGGATCGTAGACAGCAGGGGTGAATGGATCTGTCAGACCATTTAGCCCCTGTCCTCTACCAAGTTCCTATGCTGGATTTCTTGGTGACAATGGAGCATCTACTGGACAGGAAGTGAGACAGAAAGTAGGAAGACACAGTGAGAAGGAGAGGAAGAAAGATGGTGGATAGAGGTACTATCACCTACATCCTCCTTTTACCTATAACCATATCCTTTGATGCTCATGGAGTTTTAAATTTAGCTGCCTTTTAGGAAAACAAAAGAAATAAATAATACAGCTGCCTGTTTGTTCACGTGGAATATAAGTGACAGAAAAAAAGAAAGAAAAAAAAAGAACAAAGCAAGATTTTCAAGGTCAGCCCGGCTGTCTGTGCCCCAGACAGTTTACATAGAGATAAGAAGTATCCTGAGGTATTTGAAAAATAACTCAGGATAGAAATACACTGCCCCTAACAAAGAAATCAATGTCTTGCTTTCATTCTTCATTCTGGTTATAAACTCTATATCTATTCGCTGTACCGAAAAAAAAAAAAAAAATCTAATGCACGAGAATGGGTAGCATTGCCCTGGTCAGTTGTATGGAAATGTGCTCCCCCACAACAATGAGAACAATAGGATACTCACAAGCAGTCCTCTGCCCGTCTACAGTGAGCGCAGGCCCCACCTCCAGCTTATTCCTTTCCTCTTTGCGTCGGTGTCGTCGGATACTGTCAAAACTCTTTGTGTCAAGCCTGCCTTAATTGGTACCGTCTGAAGAGCAGAGATGTGTTCAGCTGGAGGTGCTCAAACGCAGCGGAAGCTGTGTCACCGGTGACATCCAGACTCTCCCAACAAGTTTCACGTCCTCAGGGCTTGCCCCTTGGAGAAACAAGAGCACGAGAGATGTGAATAAGAATGGGCCTCCTCTTCCCAATACAATGAGGGGCATTGAAGAAAGGGAATGAGTGAGATGGCTGCCGGGAGGAGACGCTGCCATACTATTGCAGCCCCTGGGTCGCTCTCGGTGCCTTGGTGAGGGAATTTATGTTTGCATCTGGACAGCTGTCGGGACAGATAATCATAGTGTGATTCTGTTCCTCTAAAGACTCTGATGAGGTTCAGTTACACACTGCTTGACAGGCAGAAAATTGATAAGATTTTTGTTTTCACTTTCATAGGGTGCCCCTTTTAGGACTACACCCATGTGGCTGACTTCAGCTGGATGGGTATTTGGGTCTATCACATTTTCATTAAATAGTATGACAGCCACCTGCAGGGCCTTTGAAAAATCTTTAGAAAAAAAACTATATATTCATATATTTTCCTGTGTTATTAATTAATTTGTATGTCCTGCTCTCTGGGGAAAATGACAGAAAAGTTAAGAAAAATGTCCTTAAATGATAAATACAGCGCATATCTACACAGCAATTCGACAACTTATTCAGCCTATAAACTAACAATAGCCACCCTCTTCTTATGTGTCCCCCCTCGGGCACATCATTTCAAAATGCCCCTTTGCAAGAAGGGAAACAAACACACCAGCTGCACTTCTCACTCATTCCACTACGATTCCTTTGCACGACTCCCCCAGCTTTCCATTATTGATGAGACTTCCTCTGTTAGCCTCATCTACCACAGTGTTGGATGTACTCGCCTGTGGGTTGCCACCGTGGTTGTAGAGGGGGACCAGCTGATGCCTCGTGAGGAAAAATAAGACAAGGGTCGAACATTAACAGCCTATTGACAGGATGCAATGCAGAAGGATGTGGTGTCATAGGTTTGTTATGGGCCTAATCTAAATTCAATAGAGTTGTCATAAGGGAAGAAAGTAATTATCTCAAAACCATGGGGAATGCCTCCTTTGTAGATCCAGCTGACTCGCAGATACTCGACCTAAGCCCCAGGATTTAAAACATGCGCTGCAGCGCCAAATTACAACAACAACAGATCCAAGCTGGAAACATGGATGCAGAGCTAAGTGAGGAAAAAAAACAAAAGACAAAAAAAATAAAAACAAAAGCTGTAGGATTACTTATACCATAGATTTGCATGCAGATGCCATTCTTGTGTTTATGTTAGTATTTTATTATGATGCATATCATGATTTTGACTGCAATTTGTCCAGCAGTGAAATGCCGAAAGACTAAAAACCTATGTTCAGAGTGATCGGTACAGAAAACAGATGTTCTCTTATGCACACGGGAAGTGAAAAGACAGACTGAATGAAATCAGAGAAGCATCCCTGTTGCTACACTAAATCTAACATGTATTGAATGTACTCAGAGAGAACTCTTACAACAAATATTCACAGTAATATATTATTTTGGACTAATATAACACAACTTAATTATAAGTACTTCACATTTAAGTGATGTTGAATTCAAATCCGTGGCCCCTCCACACCAACACATACACACCTCCTCACATCACATAGTATTGTGTTTTGACACAATGCAGATTGAAAGACCCGTTCAAACCTGCCAAACCTGCACCTTCCAAATCGCAGAGAACAATCTATTGTTGCACTCCCAATGATACTGCATGTTGTGTTTCATCTGACTTCTGGATAGTTTAATTGGGTCTCGAGCTCAATGCCAACGTGTTGTTCGTGTAGCATCAGTATTATGTCCCCACAAATATAGCAAGATCAGACTAAAAGGGAAATAGTTTTAAAGAATAATAATTATGATAAGAATAATAATAAATAATATTATTAATATTGTAGGGAAAAAAACAAATAAAACAGAAAAAAAAATGCATTAAATAATCAAAACAACAGCTAAACAGAGTAAAGCACATTTAGTGACGTAAACAGAACAGTTTAAATCACAGAAACTCAAAAAGTGCGTTTAAATATTTTAAGGGACACTGAGTTGCAAAGCATATCATTTCAGTGTGGAGGGACTCTGATGCAAAAAGCTCAATTGTCAGCTCAGACTGTGGAGCGTCCAAAGGAGACCGACAGGCTCAAGCTTTGTCTGTGCTCACTGGGGGTTAAGAGCTTAGCAATAAAACCAGACACAACCCCAAAATGTGTCTTTTGTGCCACGGCTGTGTAGTCATGGTTACTACTCTGACTATAGATTGGCTGCTAATTAGAGATGTGATTTGGTGAAAGCAAACAATAGTGATATGTGGTTTTCGAGATAGACTGATGGCATTAAGCCACTTTAAAACATTTTACCCAGACATCTGTTTAGTGACTCAAAAACCTCCATATCTTCCTATTGTAAAATTAAACGGACAATTGGAGGCTTATTTATATTACACCATGATTAATCATGCAAAAACTGTGACCCCCCTCTACTGACGAAAATGGCTGATTGAAACAGAATTCCAAAGAAACTATGAAAAGGACCAGATTCATCCCCTTACAGTAACACTTCGGCTAAAAAATCTAGCCTAAGACAAATCTTTTCTCTTTAATACCCTTTAAAATAACCTTAGAAATAAATTTGTAATGCTGATTTGGCAATTGCAATACTTACGTAAATACCAAAAACATGCATGTGAAGTAAGAAATTCTTTTCATGTCTCGATGCGGATTTTTTAATGGGTACGGGTAGTCACTCTGATTCAGTTCTTTCATGTCATTGTGATATGAAGAAAGTAAATAAGTGTATGTAAATTGTGGCTCCAGAGGGGACTGCAGGAGGTCAGATAAAAGGCCTCAAGTGATGTCACATGGGTCAGTGTCATTTGGGGCTGAAGACTAAAAGTTTGAAAACTTGAAAGTTTGAAAAAACTGGTTGTGTGGAGTTGGGGAGAGGCGAGCTTAAAAGAGCTCTGTAACCCCCATCTCATCTCTGCTAGAGGGTCGAGTCTACATTAGCTGCTACTAGGTTCACACTCAAGTCTCTAACCAATCTATTTGCGTTGAACTGCAGTTATGCATTTCATGAGAAAAAAAACCCCCAGAACCTCCCTCAGGACTTAATAAAGACCCAGCAAAAACTCCAGACTTCAGATTGTGTGCACTGCAGTAGTCAGCCCTTACATTGTTCTACCGTCATCTGATGTATGTGTGTGGGTGCAGAGACACATTCACAGACTTTCCGACAAGTTCGTACTGTGCAGCGGGCCGTGGTGGCTCTAACGTGGGCTGACGACGACAGTCTGTGCATCTGACAGTGACGAAACGTGAAGCCGGAGGGAGAGATTTTGATTGACTTGAAACCTGTTAATGTGAGCCATCACATATAGAGATGGACCTGCATTTTCACACTTAGTGTATATGCTCTCTTTATTTATATAATGTATAAAAATGTGCCTGTGAACAGTTTTGACTGTGATTTATGTTTCTTTATCTACTGAGTGCTGCATGTTTTGTTTTTTGTTTTTTTTTATATGTTTTATAATTTAACACAGAGTCTGAAGGAGAAGCTATGCGAGCCCAGCGGGGACAATCCTTTCTAATTTTGCTTCCACCTGATAGACGTACTGGGAGAAAGACAGAAGTATAAATCACAAGTACACACACACACACACACACACACACACACACATACACACAAACACTTACACACACTAACACACATACACATGCACTATTAAAGTATATGGACCCCCACCATAATTCAGTACATATACAGACTCATTGCCCAAAGCAAGAGAGACAACCACATGCTTATTTTCTGCAGAATTCACTATGGTAACTGCTTTTTATGTGAATATTTGTATTCTTTGAGGATCAGATCTTTACTGGACTCTAATGAAGGTATTCTTCCACAGAGAATAATCCTATCTTTCCCTCCATGCATCACTTTTACAGTGTGTGATAGTAATGGTCTTCTTTTAGGGAATGTATGTTCATCATTGAGAAACAATTTGAGTGAGTGAAAAATGTCTCGCTGAGAAAAAAAAGGAGAAAAAAAACAAAAACAAACTCCATCCTCTGCTAAAACTTTGATAGTGTGTCAGATAATGCCAGAGATAATGACAGCACTGATGGCCTTTTTCATTCTGAAGACATCCATCATCTAAGTGAAAATTGCCAGGTTTGTCATGAAAGAGTATTCATCGTGCCTGTGAGTATGGCACTATGATTAATTCAGGCATGTCAGTTGGAGAGTAAATGCGTCTTTATTCTCTTGTAAGTGGTCAATATTAATAATGCACAGGCGGGTCTAAGTTCAGCATCCATCTTGGCAAAGTTCAACATGGAAGGTTTCACCAGCTGTGCACGCTTGTCACCACATCCCTTCTTACTTTTTCTTTCTTTCTCTCCCTCTTTTCTTCCACTGCAAGCTTGCTACTCCATCCTTTCTCTTTCATTCTGTAACTGGCTCTAAAAGGCGACGTATCCACTTATTCCAATATAAGATGTGACCCATCAGCAGTAATTGGAGGAGCTGTGGTGGTTGGCTTTTGCTAGGAGTGATCGATCCCATGGATGGTAGAGGTGAGCAGGCAGGCTGACAGTGCTGCATCCCCCACAGCTACCGACAGCTCAATGATGGCCAAGCTGCATAGCACAGGATGTCCTTTTGCAAGAACAATCATCCAGCATGTAGGTCACCCTTGAGCCCCCAGAACTCACAGCTTTTCAGTTAAATCATAATTACCAATTTATTCGATTATCAGCTGGGTAGAAGCACGTTGAATTTAATGTTGGCCTTTCATTATGCTCACATTAAAGATTAAAGGAAATGTCAGAGGCTTAATGGCAATGATGTGATGTAATTATCTCTGAGGTGATTTATCTGAAAGATCTTTCAGCAATAACCTCCCATTGCCTTCCTACACTCTGTGAGGTATACAATTTAATTGCACACTGTGTGCACTGACACAATGAAATTGCATGAGATGTGGATGATAGATGCAGCAGAGACTTCACACAAGCAAGATGATTTGTGTGTGTGTGTCAATACCATGGCTGGTGTCGATACCGACCTGCATTTCTCATCACAGCTTGGGAGAGCAGTCTTTGTTTGTCCTCCTGTTTGGTTTTTCTCAGCACCAAAACTGTACTGTACTGTCTGACCACTGGTTGGCATGGTGACACACGGCAGCTTGGACTGATGCGGTGTTAGAAAAGCTTGGCACAGGTTAAATGAAAAGAACTATTTATTTACCTCGCGCCGCTGTCTTACCCTTATCACTGTCAGATCTCATGTTACCCACTCTATTAAGAGACACAGTTACTGTTTAGAACTTAATGGCAACTACAATAAGACCAAATTGTAAAAAGCCCAGTCACTCCGACTTTAAAAGATCTTGTGTAATTGCATTTAATTGAGACAATGCACTCAATACACACCAATCATATTAAAGAATTGAAGAACTGAGAATCCCTACTTAAAAGTGGGCAAGATATGTTCCACATTTCTCGTGTTATGCCTCAAATCAAATCTTATTGCTTGATGTGGTCCTTCCATCTTGTCTTCCTATGTTACCCATTCTAATTCATTCTATTCTATGTATATATTGAATTGATACAGTCAATAAAAAGGGGTAAACATACCAAAATTTCAACAAAATCCAGTGTAGATGCCACTGGATCCTTCACCCAACTGTCTGGGCAGTGATAGTTGGCTGATAATACATATAAATCCAACAAATATCAACTCCTGCCATTTCTTTGGCAATATCAGGCCTTGTTGCAGGGTGCAAGCCTTGTAAGCAGCAATATTATAGCAGCATCGATTCATGTGACTCAGACTACGCCAGAATTTGTTGATATCCTGGCTTAGAGCCAGAGCTATAAAACCGCCCAGTTATGGCCACAGTGATAGCAGGCAGCGATGAAATCTACACTGCAAAAAAATGGAGAACTTTGGCAGGGCCCTAACCGGGCTTTAAGAGAAACTGAGGTCAGTATTTGAATTAAACAAGTGTAGCTTTTTAAGGTTTCAATTATTAGGATTTGTCATATTTTACGATCATATTTAGTTGTCTTTTTGGTTACATTAAGGCTGAGTTGCTGTTTCAAAGTCTTTCTCAGAACACCAGGAATGTAATTCTGGTGTGAAAATAATGAGAAAAAATGTATCAAAAAAATCCAAGAGGACAATATAGAGGACATGATCTCACAGTCCTCACTGGTTAAGCTGAACTTTGCCCATACTGACACATAACAGCTAAAACAGCCTTTAAAATATTTTGCTTTGACTACATGAAACATGAGTGAAATAATTTTAACTTGCCTCTATTGCCCTCTGTGATTCAAACTTTTTTTTAGCTGTAAATGAGATGTTTTAAAATTCATAAAACTAGCATTTTCTCACCCCACAGGCAGCTTGATTTTTATACTATCGAGTTAAATATTAGATTACTTGTTCAGATGGACTTTTTAGGGAGTTAACTCTCATCCTCCAGGACTTTGGCAAATACTCTCGAACAGCCTCCCCTCGATATTACCTGCTGATCCCCCACAGGGAGAACTTCTGACAGAGACAGAGAAGGTTGTGGCTTTACAGGCAATCCCCCTATAATATTACCTCTCTTCCTCCTACCACACACACAAACACACACACACACACACACACACACACACACACACACACACACACACACACACACACACATTTCTGGAATACACTGATCCCTGTGAAGAATTTCCAGGCTGAGCCAGAGCTGCGGAGCTGTACAGGAATAACACTGACAGCCTGAAGGTTCTGCTGGGTGAAACAGCCAGAATCTTGGTCTCTGGGGTATAAATAGATAATAGCTTCTGGTCCTGTCCTGTTGGAGCACAGCACTGCTCTGAAATACTGTTTTGATTAATGCCAAGAGCTACTTACTTATATATCATTTAAAAGAAATTACTATAGTTTTTAATGATAAACAACCCCACTGAGATTGTGTGAATAAAAGCTGCTCAAAATGTAGGCTCTTAGCTGCTGTGTACTTGAGTGCACTCCCTATGTTCCTTTAACCTTGGACCAGCTGATATGACAGGCTGGTGTTGATGTTATGAGAACCATTACACTAATAGCTCACTCTCACCCAAAGTAAAGCAACCGCAACCTCTCAGTAGATACCTTTCATCTTCTCAGCTGTCGCTCAGCCTCCCAGGGTCATTTTCAGCTTCTGCAAGGGCTCAATTGATCCCAGAGAGATAAGTCAAGGAGGCGGTCATTTTCCCTCTTGGCAACCAGGTAGGTAACTGCTGCTGTTTAGCCCTCTGCAGCTTTGCTTCTCACGTTTGGTTCGTGCATTAAACCGGCAGAATGTTGCGAACGGCAACAAATGACACATTTGGGAAAGTTTTGAGGTGATAACCAGGCACTAGGCTTCTGGTTCATTCGCAGCTCATTCCCCATTTTTTTCAAATCATTATTACTGAAATAACAGTGTATCCTTTTATGTGTAAAACCTGAACAAAAGAGAGGCCAAAAAGCTCCACAGAGCTGCTGTCTTTTACAGTAATTCTCAGCTATGATGGTACTATGAACAACATTTTCACATTATAGTCTTTTTATGCTATATTAATCTTTAAATTTTTTAAAGATTAATATTATATATTTTATTGCAAGCCACTTATTCCAAACCCTCGAAGTTCTGGTTCAAAACAAAGAATTTCACAAGTTCATAGTATTGAGATGATATGAATTAAACTCGCCATCAAGTAACAGAGTTAATGTTAATCAGAGACAGCTGATATGACCTGCTGGCCTTATATGCTTCTACCTTAATGTTTCGTACACTGCTCTTTGCTAATTAGACAGATTAGTTAGTGTCAGTGATTAGAAACTATGTGTTTTTTGACAGCCTGGATTTCAGAGTTCAGAATGACTTGCACTGAAGTACTCAAATGTCTACTTGTATATGCAGTTAAATATGCAAACTGTAGAGCCTGGCTGCCGTAAAAGACAGCAAATACATATTCTGACCTGATGAAGGTGCTAGATGGAAAGTCAGGGGTTCACTAAAGTCATTAGGATTCATCCTCAGGTGACCTTGAATTTCACTGCCATTCATAGAATGAAGGTGCTAGTGTTGTTAAAAAACATTTCAGAGAAATTTTAGAGTAATGCCTGTAAGACTTCACTTTTCAATTTTTCCACACTTGTCGTTTGATTTCTGTAAAGCGCAGCCCAGACTCTGAATATTTAATAAGATGCATGAATCCCTTTTTTGAGAAACATTAGAAATGCATGTTGGCTACTGCTGGGTGAGCAAAGTACGTTACTGCACCATAACAGTGAAGGCCTCTGCATTAGAACTGACCTCTAATCATGTATCAAATTACCTACATGTTTCGCTCCACAGCAGCACACTGACAGTAAGAACATGGTTGCGACTGCCGGTGCAGTCAGGCAAACGATAAGAAAAAACCTCTAACACGCTCCAACAATCGAATCCTTTGCGAGCTGCAATTATATGTTGTTCCCCGAGGTACTCTCCTTGACACCCTTAAAAGATAATATACCTTCAGCTGTTGAACACAATCACATGGTTCATACTCCTAGTCAGCATAATTACAGGGGTTTGGGGAAACTGAAGGGCTCCATTACCCATAAAACTGGGGGCTTAAGTAATCTTACTGAGAGGGGAGGCATTAAGAAGAACATGGATGTCCTTGTTGGATCAGTGCTGCTGCATAGCTTGGACAACCCGCCACATTTAGATAAAGATGTGGTTAACAGTTCCCTCACGGCATCGTCTGACAAGCAGTGATGTGAGCAGCATGATGACTCCTACACCAGGTTTATATATAACAATGGTCTTTATGTAAGGCTTAGCTGCAGTAACAGGCAGGTCCAAGTTACAGATCTATCTATCTATCTATCTATCTATCTATCTATCTATCTATCTATCTATCTATCTATCTATCTATCTATCTATCTATCTATCTATCTATCTATCTATCTAACTCTCTCTCTCTCTATCTATCAATCTATATAACTATCTCTCTCTATCTATCTATCTCTCTCTATCTCTCTCTATCTATCTATCTCTCTCTCTCTCTCTCTCTCTCTATCTATCTATCTATCTATCTATCTATCTATCTATCTATCTATCTATCTATCTATCTATCTATCTCTCTCTCTCTATCTATCTATCTATCTATCTATCTCTATCTATCTATCTATCTATCTATCTATCTATCTATCTATCTATCTATCTATCTATCTATCTATCTATCTATCTATCTATCTACCTATCTATCTATATCTCTCTCTCTATCTATCTATCTATCTCTCTCTCTCTCTCTCTCTCTCTCTCTCTCTCTCTCTCTATCTATCTATCTAAACATTTTTTCTTTTTTAATTCAGGGACCAAAGTTTATAGGGAGAACTTGTGACAGAAATTGTTTGAGCGGGCAGCGTATTTCTCTCTAGATGAATCTCCACTGACAGGTCCGATCAGAACAGAGACAAATGACGAGGCATCTCCCCCCCGTCTGCTGTCAGCAGTCCTGACAGAGCACTGTCTGGTTCACTCAGTGCTCTTTCAGGCACTACTTCACATTCGATCAGGGGATTTTGACCTCTGCATTCACATCGCTGGTGACTGCAGTGTGTGTTGTGAGTTGAAGTTGCTGAGGATTACAGTCGCATTTCATCTTGATTTGATACAGCAGCATGGTCTTACTTAATGTAGCTCACATTTTCCATTCATTGACAGAGAAGCAGAGAAAACATCACACTCTGCAGAATGGATGTGGTTGAATCTATACTAATGGATTTGAGGGCACAGTACGGGTTCATTTATTTGATAGCTGATTCAACAGGACTGGGAGAAGCTACAGTGTCTATTTTACCCCAAAACTTTTTAAAATGCAGAGTCCAGCACATTTTGGGCTCCCCTCAGGCTCTATTTGAAGAAAATCTTTTTAAAAGTCTTTTGCAAACCTTTCGAATAGATTTTATCATTTCATAACAAGGCCTCTACTCTATAAAATCTTTAAACAAATATTAAAAAAATACTCACTTTGGTGATTGTTGAAAGATCTGTTAATTGATCTGACTCACTCCTGGGACTGCCAGTATAGACCTTTGCTGTTGGCATAAACATAAAGGTTTTTGTCAGATGGGAGATCCCTGAACTGTGAGCCATTACAGCCAACCTCAAAGTGATCAAATCCAGGAGACAGATAGTGCCAGTTTCCTGGAGAGCCTGCATGGGAAAATGACTCTGTATCGGTTTCTTTGTTCCCTCCACTTAATTGCTGTAGAGAAGCAATATGTCAGCTCAGTCCCCAGGAAGAAACTACCGCTGTCTCACTTACAAGATGGGTTTTCCTGCCATTAAGAAGATCCCCATTCTACTTGCATGTGTTTTCAAAAGACAGCCACTGTAATGAAGGGGGGATATGCCAACATAGCACATCACATTACAAACATTTGAAGTGTGGGTCTAATTGCTGACTGGGATAAAAATTGGAGCTTCTTGGATGTATTTCAAAGGTATAGAATCTATTTGCAAACTGTCGATGTCAGAAAAGTAAATCCTCTGATCTGCATGTTTCACTGAGCAGATTAATGACAAGACAGATTCCAGTTTTGCTTATCTTGCAGAATCCAACTACCTATCCACTGTCCACTTAAGCATTTTCCACTGTTTACCTTCATCCAAATGTGTTTGAATGTTATATGTGTTTAATGTTAGTTATATACAGGTTTTTTTTCAGTGGTTAAGTGTTGTAGGCGTATCCTCTATTTGGGAACAGACCTTTCACACTGAGACTACATGTTCACTAAGGCTCCCTGTGGACACTCAACCCTGCATAACATTCGCTAAAGGCAAGAGAAAGAAAAAAAAAAGCCTACAGCGGTGGGTAGGAGACCTAGAATTCTCCAATGTTACCACAGAAAAACTGGCCTCAGTGAGAGTGACTGACATTTAATCAGAAGGCATGGATGTCTGAAGCTTACTCTTTTATCTGATCTCAAAGGGGCAACTGCGATGTACGGGCTGCATTTCTGACATATTTGTGCCTCTACCCAAAGCAGAAACATTAATCAGCAAGTAACGAGTGCAGTCTACCAAACATAATACAGGAGTATCTCCCCTATTACAAACACACTTAAGTTGGGAAACACATGCATTTTTAATTTTGTGCAGAAGAAGTACTGTTCTGTCAAATTCAAATTTCCAAGGATTTGCAGAAATGTTTTGCTTTGAAAACACCTGACAAATTGTGGTTGCAAGGTGAGTGTAGTTATTAGTTCTGATTTTTAAACCGGTCTCTGTAAAATGTCTTCAGACTGGACTCAAAGGAATGTTAAAGGCAACATGAAAGCATAGGTTATTGTATAAGACATTAGACAACAAGAATGAAATTAAGAGAATCTGCGGGGAAATAGGAAAAAAAAACCTATGTTTAGGTTTGGGGATATAACACATTCATGCACAGGCACGCTCCATATATGGTGTCATTGCTTGTTGTCAGCTAAGTACCGTTCATTTACATTCTCGTCCATGACTGTTTGTGGTCAAACTCCAGCGGATATAGTTAGGCAAATAAACCAAGATGACAATTTGCTTCATATTCAGTATGAAAACACTGAGAGACATTAGCATGCTTGTACTGATACCACATTTCCAACTATTGCAACTAGAGGATGTGTTTAGTCGCTAAAAACTGAGAAAAGTACAAAACTGTAACTATTACAAAACAGAATCTTTAGACACTGAGTAATATATAGGTCCATAGGCTGATTCATAGACGAATCACAATCACTGTTTTTTCCATTTCATTTAGAGACTAAATTGTATCATCATGCTCAAAAAAGTTGTATAATGTAAAAGCTGTGCAGTTATTGCAGTTTTTAATCTTCTTTACAAAAGCAAACAATAAATTCAGCTAATCTAAACAGATTTCTCAAATGCAATAATTTTCCCAATGAAGCTGCACTGCTTTGAGCTCTAAGCACAAAGTGCAATGAAACAGCTCTGCCTCAGTAAACAAAACTAAACTTGCACCAGGGCAATATATCCACTGTGATTATTTGCCACGCTAAGCACTCAGCAAAAATCAATAACATGTGCAAACATCAAGCCAAACAGGACTTGCAAATCAGTCTTCATGAACTAATGGGTTAAAAAAATACACTTCTGAACTACACTGAAACATATCTCACAGCCACTGGTAATAAGGATTATCCTGGATAGTTTAAGAGTTTTATAGATTTCTTTGCATTTGGGTCATGGATTATTTGAGCTGCAAAATGAAAGTCAGAGTCAAAATCAGTTCATAATTAAGCCAACATTTATGTGTGTGTGTGTATGTGCATGCTTGCATATGTCCTTGTGTTTTTGTTAGTGTGTGAGTGCACGCATGGTCCCATTTTGTTGACATGAAAATGCAGGCTCAGACTTTGTGAAGGTAGGAAGCTTAGTTTTACCCCTCAAATTTAAATTTAAACTTTTATTAATCCTTAAAAAATTAACATGGCATAAAAAGACTATAATGTGAAAATGTTGTTCATAGCCCCATCATAACTGAGAATTACTGTAAAAGAAAGCAGCTCTGTGGAGCTTTTTAGCCTCTCTTTTGTTTAGGTTTTACACATACTGTGTGGAAGAGTCACAGCCGCCCCCTGTTTGAAGCCATTTCCAGCCCAAAACTCTTGATAAATCCACCATAATAGACCTTTCCAGCCTGTCTGACTATGTGACGACATGTTCACATTGTCTGTCTGACTACCTGCACCACACAAACAAGAGTAGCAACTAGCTGGTGAATGTAGCTGAGCTTATAGCATGCTATAAACGCAGAGAAATTTATTGCAGATAAATTATTATCATTATTATTATTATTAGCTCTTAGGCAACTATGGATAGCTAAGGTCAATAATAACTAACCTGTAAATAAATGAAGAGACAGCTTTTCTAGTTGATAATAAAACTGGAAACCTGATAAAGATATAAATGTAACGGTTGCAGGTTTGTATGATGAATGATTAGCTGTCAAGGAACATAATTGAGGTTTAAGCAAAAAGTAAAGCTATAGGAAATACTACTAAGCAACACATGAGCTGCACATCAAGTATTCTATGAAATGCCAGAGCAATGGAAGCCTTCACTTTAAGTGTTTATAAAACATGAAGAACAGAAAATGTGACTACAACAAGAATCCTTAGTGTAGCTACAATAATAACGTGAGGAAGACAAACGGGCTGCCCCCCATCATCAATCACAGCCAAGGTGCCCTTGAGTAAGATATGCATCTCTAAGTAATAATCAAGTAGAGTGTTTTCCTATTTCTGTTCTGCTTTATTCCTAAGTAAATTAGCCAAATATTGAGGAGATCACCAAGATTCAAAATAAGTAGCTTTCAGTGAACACGATACATTCTCTCTGTAAATGAGTCTGTCTCTCTGTCTCTCAGTTTGTCTCCACATACAGGACAAGGAGGAAGTGCCGCAGTTTGGTTCGCCAAGGGAGTGTGACACATCAGCTGCTCCTACCGCTATTTTTTCATGATATACTTTGCACCAGACTTGAGATCCTAGGCGGAGCCACGTTGCCTATTGAAAGCCATACAGTCCCCTGTAAGATCTTTTTCTTTGTATGTATTTATGAGCTCTGTGTAGCTGTTACATAAATGTTAAGGAATAATCTTTTTTACTAGGTTTAGCAGTAAACCTAACAATTTTCAGAAGACTTTTCCATGTAAATGTGTCTTTTCTACTCTCCTACCACCGCACTCTTCTCCCATTTCAGCAGAATTCTAACAATATGCACCGAAGCCTCCAGTTGAAGCGGTGCTTCAAATAGAAATGCTTCTCCCTGCTGCATGCCTCCTCGTGGTACCTAATGCAAAATGTGATTTATGTTGACACAAGTCTCCATAGCCTCCTTCAGCTGTCTCACTCTCACTGCACACTTTTAAGTACCAATTTGGGGCCTTATTGAACCCAGCTTAAAGTGCAAAGAGCAATTTGTCATGCGATACATTGCTAGAGACAAAGGTTCAGAGGTATTTTATGAAATATGGGCATAAAAAGCAGCCATAGGAGCACATGTGGATCAGAAATAAGTAGTCTGTGTCCTTCTTGGCCAGGCTAGGACTTCCTCCAAAGCTCCTACCCTACTGACCCCACAGCAGGGACTTTGGGCCTCATTTTTCACAAGGGCCACCAAGCCTGAAGAAGTTGTCTGGTTTTGATGAATGGAGCAAGGGCTTCTGTCATTACTCTGCCATCCATCACTTTCTGTGGCTCTACAGAATTAAACACAGAAAACTCTTGCTGGGCAGCGTCTGCAGCTCTGACACCCAGTCCAAGATGAGTGAGAACTCAGGTGGGTTACAGCTAGAGTAGGGCTTGCTTGTATTTTTGGCTGATTGAAAGTTAGGCAGGTGTTGCATTTTTCACCACATCTATACATCTACTGTTCAATGGTGGCTACACTGTTCTTATAAGCCACTTTTCACTTGTTCTACTCTGTTCACCTCCACAGATACAGCATGTCAGCCCAAGTGATGTATGGTGTTTGACATATTTGTCTGAAAAAAAAATGTACAGACTGTACTACTCTATCTCACTGATTACTCATCCTCTACTGATATTTTTGAAAGAGGCTTCACCTGTTAGAAGTAGTAGAATCCAATGAAAGCCAAAAAATTAGGATTAATGTTGTGATGAAAGCTGTAAATCATGAAACCCACAATGGAAAGGTTTGCAGACATTTTTCACCTGCACTACAGAAGGTTTTGAGAGCATATAACTTGTACATACTATGTACAAGTGACAAGTGTTTCAGTATTTTATATCTTTGCTTAGTTTGTAGCAGCTCGAAACACATGTCAGCTGCTCAGTTGCATTGATTTTTCAGGGATGTGTCACTCAAAATAACAACACAAAAAGATGAAATTTACAGATAAAATTTTGCAGATAAGAACATTTTACAGAATCTTTTAGACTTGTGTCCTTAGATAGAAACTTTGTGGAAGCTCAAGTCTTGGGTATTTCAGGGCCTAAGCAGATGTCCAGTCTCTCGGTCTTTGGACACACTGGTCCTGCTGATTCAAACTCTCTTCAGGTGTCACAGATAAGTCAACATTACATACTGTAGATGAACATCTCTGACAGAGAACCTTCAATAAAACTTGGAGCCCAGATGTGTGTTGCAGAAATCCTAATCATCAAAAGTCTATTCTCACAGAGGAACTGGGACAGCATGGCAATCCCTTAAAAAAAAAAAAAAAAGATGTGAAAATCATATTAATTTTTGAGAGCTTGTCATCCTGAAACAGAGGATTATCGCGGATGGCACTTCATTCTAAAGTCAAAATGGAGAAGCATTCCTTTGGATTTCATGCATCTACAATTAGTTGGACAAATTGCTTTTTTTCCCCAGATGGGGCAAGATACCATCCGAGCTCTATCTCCCAGATGCGACAGTGGAATGGACCTTGTCCATCTCTCTGGCATGACATTGAATTAACCTCTCCCATCCACCAAAGGTTCATCTGGAGATAAGGTTACTTATAACAGCAGACTCACTACCTCTCTCCCACTGCCCTAATCTCTCTAGATCCCCTTCTTCCTTCTCTGTCTTCCCCATCCCTCCTTTTCTCTAGGTCAATTAACAGTTACAGTCTGGGCTTATAGCCTCTTGTGTGTTCATGCCGACAGTCCATCCCCTGCATCAGTTTCATCTTCCTGGTATCAGAATATGTTGCAAATACATTGCAGATCGGTGGTATCACATTTGCCTGTGTCATTTGCCTGTGTCACAGTGATATCATGTGAGAAAACACCTGTGTGTTCACAATGACCTCCACCCGGTCACAGTGAGAGCAGGGTTCTACAGCTGACACAGTGTCTTGAATCAACCCCAGTGCCTTCAGGCAGAACAGAGGCCCATAGAGACAAGTTTAGGCTGCTAGTATTGATGGAAGGCTAGATGGAGATGAAGTTGGTGCCCTGGAGAAAATAGAAAACGGCTCAGGTGGTCTTAGGATTCAGGTCTTCTTTCACAGACTAAAGACATCATGCGTGGCATCTCTTAACCTTGAGACGTTACCCTGGGCCTATAGATTTGAGTTAACATTTCTTGTCATAAATCGGCTGCGAGAAAACTCAGCGTTGGTATCTCTATAGGCTACGTGCTGTGTGTGCTAATCTGAGCTCAAGGAAAACGTTTTCTTTGTCTTTCTTCCTCCTTCATTCCATCAGGGATTTTTGATAAAGGGATATCCTCCGCTGCAGTGCTTACGCAATATATTTGGATTCAGGCACTGCTGGCAGAAAACCAAAACATCTTCTTTTTTATTTTCTTGATTGGGATGTAAGTGCACATTTCAGAGCAAACTTTAATTTTATTATTACAATAGTTATTTTTGAATACTTTTGTGTTGGTGTTAGTAACTCAGCAATTCAAATTTCCCATTTGTAAAAGCCTGAAATGACAAAAATGTAATTGTTTGCTCTTGTTGGGCATAAAACAGAAAAAAATGCAATTTCATTTAGATAGTATTTAAATGACACAAGGGTCATATACTATAGCTTCATATAAGTGTTCACAACTTTACATATACATGAAAAAACATCAATCTCGTTTTTTTTGAAAGTACGATAAAGCATCAGTTTCATATTTTAAGACGTAAACACAAACTGGAGACATATGACATTTAGGAGACACTAAACCTTGCTTTTGTGACTTTATACCTAAGCTACAGTCTTGCTGAAAAACACTCTTTTGGTTGAATCCAGGCTGGATCTCAACAATACTAATTGTGTCTGCCTGTCAAGAATAAAGAACAGCATTAATGGGATTTTATTGACTGTTGCATGTCTGTCATGAAGTCAGGGTGTGAAGAAAGGTTCTATAATTTTGCACTGGCTTAATCAATACTGTATTTGTATTAGAACATCTTATGCTTCCGTTTCTGAGACTCCGTTCCTCCTTGACAAAATCAAAAAACATTGGGGCTTTTTACATTATACCCGCCTGCTGCTATAAGATCGGTTTATGGAAAGCTACTTTGGGCACAGTGTACTTATCAGATTTGTGTGAAGCTTAACACCGGCCACTCATTAAAGGATAGCCTTTCCTCTTTATTTAAATGGCTTAAACCTTCTTAGATTTAGCCCTCGGGCTGATGTAGTGTGCCAGCTGGGTGCAGCCTCACTAACCTCTCATTACACAGTGTTCAGGACAAACCGAAGCAAAAGACTCAACCAAAATATTAACATTGCTTCATTTAAACAGCTTCAGCTTCATACATTATACCTCAAATCTGGCTATACATTGACTTGTATGGCTAATGTGCTCCCTTCGCTTGTTTTAGCAATAGCAAATTTAAATGGTAAAGTTTTTGGACTAGAAGTAGCATCTCTAGCAGTCGAGGGATGAAAGAGAAGTGACTGATAGGGAAATAGTTAAGATATTTGCAAGATGAGGCAGAAAGTCTAAAAATATTTCCTCAGTTCCCTTTGATTATTCTTGTTTTTGTCTGTGCAGGATGTGGCTGTTATTAAATCATAGCTCTTATTTCTCCATGTATCATGAAGTTAGTAGTCTTCTATTTTATATGCTTTGCCATACACAAAATAAATTAGTTAAAAAATTAAATTAGAAATGAATGAAGATGGATGAATTGATAAAGTGATGGACTGTGAAACTCAGGAAGTCAGGGAGTGACTGAATAGGCTTGTTTTCAATGTGCAAGTCATCCCGTGAGTCTTTTCACCCTAACCAAAGTTCAGACAATGCACAAATTCAAATTCCACCATGTTCTTGATATTTTCAGACAGGCTTGCAAAAGAAGAAATATGATTTACTCAAGCAGGAGTGAGAGTTGATGAGATTTTGAAAGTGGAACTCCTCGGTTGAGGCTTACATTTCAAAATAACTGAAGAAGAAATGTGGCATGAAGAAAGTAGTCACAGTTTTCTTTTGTAATGCCATACTCCTCAAAATAAGGGTTTTTACATTTTTGTCCGGAGAGGAAGAAGCTGACTTTTGATTCAATGTGGGATAGTATTTCAACTCTTTTGGTTTGGTGGAACAAAGCTCATGCCAATTTTTTATGTCTCACCATAGTGGTGAGAGAATCCGAGAGCAGGTGATGGATCAGACAATATTATCCATGCTGTGGACATAAACTGCATAAGCTTGTCCCAAAATAAGTTTGAAAAGGCTGGGCCTGGATCTAGTTAATGTTAGTCCTAACTCCTACTAGATGTAATCAGGGGCCTCTCACTTCACAAATGGTTCTGGAAGTAAAAGTTGTATTCATTTTTTGCAGAGATAATTGTTTCCTGACTCACAGCCTAGCACTTCTACAGAAGGAATTAACGTGAGACTCAGTCTCTTAAATCATGAGCATAAAGGTTAAGAACTATAAAAAAAAAAACTATATAATAAATATATGATTCTTCTATAAAAAGTCAACACTACATGCATAAAAACTGCAAGGTAGATATTATTATTATTATAGATATTAACTACAATTCCCAAAGTGCATTTTTGCAAGAAACATGCAGTCACCAAGCTTAAAATTCTGTGACATCCATTGTTGAAGATTATGGTGGTGATAAAACCAAAAAAAAAAAAAAAACCCAAACTGTAGCTTAAATCCCTTCATTTTAAATTCTGGGTGAACTGTGGGTGAATTCAGTAGTAATGTGTTTTGTCATCGATGTAGCAACAAAGCATTTTGAATTATCTAGCACTCTGATTAGTGCCACAGACCAATGAACATTCAGCTTCACTAATATGAAAACACGATTCCTCAGAAACATAGTTTAAATAATGAAAACTGGTTGCCATTCCATAAACTAACAGGGTCATTACATTGTCTGAGAGAGTTCTGTAATATTAAGGATGTTGTTTAAGAAGGACTTGAAATAGTAACACAGAATATCAAAAAATGCAGTCCCTCCCACCACAGTAATGTTTTGAACACTTTTTCTTCATACATATATATCACAACAGAGAACCAAGAGTAATTGGAACCAAAAATCCACACCCCTGGACAAAACTAATGTACAAGGAGCTATAACTGCAGAAAAATAAATAAAACTTAAATTTCTTCCTTGCAAACATTATGATTTTCAGGTGCAAATACAATTTTTTACAGAAACTTCCTCTGTCTACCCAAAAGCAACACACAAAGCAACAGGAAAAAGGGACAAGAACAGCAGCAATACAACCTCCGTTTTTCAGCCACATAAATAAGAGCAGGTATGACCCATATTTATAGCAAACAGAGTCCCATAAATATCAATCATCCGCGGCTTGGACACATACAGCGTGTTGCCATTGCTGCTCTGCAAATATGTGAGGCTGACTTAAATAATTGGAAAAACAACAACAAAGGTTTCCTTCCTTAAAATGTAAGGAAAATTACAGCACTAGTTGTCCCACATTTCTTTATCTGACCAGACTGCACGACAGCTTCAGTGACAACCACACACTATCACCTTGGAAACAGCATCCTAGCCACAAATATCCCACAGTCCTTCTACCAGACAAATACATCAGGGATACAACAGTATGACCCTAACAGACACGCACACAAACACACCGTCAAGAAAGACTCACACACAAAGGCACACCAGGACGCCAGATGCAGAGCGGGTGTCTTACTGATTACAAACAATGTGAGACATCTCAAGACTGCCATCCCGCTTCTCTCTGCATGGTTAATCTTGTAATGTTGCTCTATCTCTCTTTATTCCTCACTGCCTCTTCCACACAGTGCTCAGCTTTCTTGTTATGCCCCCCCCACCATTTAAACAAAAGTCTAAAGTTCTTGATTTTCTCTCTATACCTGATTTGACCGCTGACTGCTTCTAAATTTACAAGAATAGCAACAGGCAACTCTGGCAATGAGTGGTCTTTGAAATGTGAGAAGACCAAACTTACGGTAATATATGTCTAGCTGTGCTAAATTAGAGGAATGATCTGCTCAAAATTGATGTGTAAAAAGTGGGTATTTATCTGCCCATTTTCACTGATTGAACACCTTGTAATTGAAGTCACAATAAGCAGAAATACATTCCCTGTCCTGTGCACTCATCAGTCATCTTTTGTAGCACTATACATAAAGATTTTAGCAGTGAATGGGAATAAAACATGAGCCACACACCCAGAAATCCATATCCATTATCATGGCATGCATGCTTTTCATTTGCAGTATGGCGTGGCTGGAGCCGTATTGATTTTCATCCCTTTCCCCCACTTTGTACGTGGTGTAAAAGCTTGTTTTCCCTCTTTTTATATGAATGCCGCATGTTAGAAATCACATTTGGACAGTTCCTATCAATCATAATGTCATTATTGCCAGTGTCATTGTTGTAGTAAAGTCAGTGTACAGTCAATGAACAATGGATCAACAACTTTTGATGTATTTCAGAGTTTGAGAGTAATTTTCACCAAATGCTTTTTAGCCGTCATCCTAGCAGGGGCGCACTTAAACACATCTGTCTCCCAGCTGAAAAATGAACAAGTGCATAAGAAAAAAAATTGAGTTTCTTATATACACTGTAGATTTTAATTCATCATTTATTATGCAAACCTATAACATTTTGCTTATTAATTAATGTTTATTTAAATTTTAATGATAAAAGCATGAAAAGGTAAATTTTATTACCTGGGTCAATATTCCTGAATTAGACAATCACTATTTAGGTTTTTTGTACTGTGGCAAATTAATAATTTAGAGAATAGCTGTGGAACCGATTAAAGATTTCATTAATTATGTTATTAGCATGATTATACTCCACTCAACCTGACCTCATGTTTGCTCTCTTTTAACCGTAGGGCTAGAAAAATGAAAGGCAGCAGAGGTAAACTGCTGAAGTGCTTTTTGTTTGTGTGTTTTTGCTATTTAACAATTTTACAGATTTAACTTTTATTAATACTAATTTACAGTCAGAGATCCTGTGCTTGTATATTGAAGTCTCTCAAGTTAGTTTTACAAATGATGTAAAAAGCATGTAAAAACATAAAGACCCACACAATACGTACACATTCACGCACACTCTCTCTCTTTTTTCTCTCTCTTTTTCGAAATAAAAAGTCCACTTCCTCTCTGCTAAGTGCTTCTTCTGTGGCAAGACTGCTCTGCTGCTGCCTTCCTGCCTGAAGGCCTATGATCAGACACTACAATAAATTAATTTTGATGCAACTCGACACTGAAGAAATTTTAAGTGTTAACTAACACATAAACAACACCCTCGCTCCTTTGTCCTATGTGAAAAAAAAGGCTAAGCAGCCAATGCCAGTGGATTCTCCTCCTCTATATCGCCCTCTTCCCCCCTTCTATGACTGACAGCTCTCCCCCTTGAGTCCTTTGGTGAGCAGACAAGACTTGAGTGACACAATCATAAAGCAATCAATTAAACACACTTCCACTGAATGTCCTTCAAGGAGCCAGGTCAGATTTTCCTGCTTTCATGCTTATCAGATATCACCAGGGGGCTTCAAATTGACTGTGGTGAATCCTTGTCCATGAAATTTTACTGCTGGTTGAAATAAAGACAAAAACAATGAAAATACAACTCTAGAGACATAGCACAATCAGACTAACCCACAAGAGCACAGTTATTTTGATGTGTCTCAACACACTTGTAAATATCAATAGAAGGACAAAAATGCATGTACTGTTGCATGCTTAGTCACAAAACTACAGTTAATGATGCTTTCCCATGCCCATCTGTTATTGCAAGACTGCCTGCCCCAGCCCCAGTCTTGTTTGTCTTCGACAGGGAAAAGATTCCTGCACAATAAGTACCCAACTTGTCAGATCCCATCGCTAGCATTTGATTTGAGCAGCATTGACCCTGATTGCGGTGGTGGGCGAAGAAGCTCCATGCAGCGGAAGAGGATACAGCTCTGTTCTCAGTCAAACACAGCTTGGTTTCTTTCACTAGGTCTTTGAATATGAGCGTGTCAATAAAGCCATTGCGCACGGCTTCATTTAACCCTCTGGCATCATTCCTCTCCCGACTGAATCGATTCAGGCTCTGTTTATCTCATTAGCTTGTAGCGTGTAATCAATCACACAAGGGCATTTGTTTCGGGCCTCAACCCACTGTGTATTATAACTCAACTCCTATCCTCAGTGTGAACATTGTTCTGTCTACAGTTATCTTTAGCAACAAGGCTATGCTGAGCTACATGTAACTATGCACAGCAAAGCCAGGTAGTCATTCAAATGAACCTGTTCCAATAATGCCAGGTGATGTGGTGTCCATGCAGGCAAAAGACATGTATGCACAAACCATGTACACACCTACAGACACGCACTTGTGATTGCAAGCAATACTCACTCCAGCTCTCAGAAGAGTAATTAACTAGGTGCTCACTGTGTCTGTGTTTGCACTAACAAAGTGATGTGCTTTCATATCTTCTTGCTCTATTCATTAAATCCCAAAAGGCTTGAGCTAACATCCATTTCCCCACAATTTACGAGGTAATATCATTCAAACTTGACTGCTAAATTTAAGCTGAAAGCAAAGGAGGTAATAATGAGATAAAAACAGGAAAAGGAACCACTGCAGTCCAGGTTAAAATCAAATGTGCTTGCAACAGACTTGACTAAAGTTGTTGTGTACATTAGTCATATCTGATGTGAGAGCACTGGACACCATCAAACTGTGGCTGGCTACAGCAAGGACTCTGCCTAAGGCCAAGCAGCAAATGCTGCCTTTGCCAATTTCACCCAGCCCCTTTGATCACCACACAGCACTTTTGACAAACCACCCCATCACACAGATGCATCACCAGCAGCACAAATAATTATTACGCTGTCTGAGATACCTAGATGGTATTCAATGGAACTACCACTTTATCTGATCAGCAACATCTCAAAGTAGTAATTTGGAAAGAGCATCCCTGGCAAAACACTTTTGCTCTGTTCCCTCTGCATTTCATAAAAGATAAGGCAGACATAAACAAGACGTTCACTTGAGTCTCTCAAGGGAGCAAAATGACTACAATACTGATTCATTCTCACTGAAATCCTCTCAAATTGTACTAGAGTTTTGAGAGGTGACAATATAATAGGCCCCTCACTGCACTGCTCTGTTGATCTGTTGAAAACAAAACTAGAAAGAGCCATTCAAAAACTACCTAAAAGAGAAATTACTCTTACTTGAAACACTCAATAGCTAATAGTTATGCCATTTTGTTCTGACCTGAGATGCACTGGCCCTGGGCTGGATCAGTGTAAGTCTGAAAATAGTGCTCTTCAACAATAATATCTAACTGTGTTCACCCTTATCAGTGGTTGCCTAAATATTTTGTGGGACTACTCAAACGGTTGAGAGGATAACCCAATAATAACAAACAAATGTAGGAGGTTCGATCAAAAATTAATAGCCTAGATTTCATCACTGGCGGCAAAACAAACTAACATTTCACAGCATCGAAGTCCATGTAGCCAGTTTTTTTCTGGTCAACCAGAAGTAGTAGGACAGTGCTTTAAGAAGTGATCACAAACCACAAATGATTTTACTTATTATTAGAAAATCTGGTGAGGAGTCTCTAATGTCCATCTGATACAAACTACAGATTGCATACTATGAATGCACAAGTCACTGCTCAACTTCTGCTCTAATAATTCCCACATATTTTTAGAATGATAATATTCAGAGCCATGGTACAGACAGGCTTAGTAGCTGTAGCCTGAGGGGCATCATGCTGTAGCCCTCAGGACTACATATGTAACCTGGTTAGCATTAAGCACAGAAGAATGAGGGTGGGCATCTGTCAGTGTCCCCGCTTGTTGTGAAATCAAAATAGATATATCAATTGGCATTAAAAAAATCACTCGCATATTAGAGTACACCAACTTGTTAATCTTCTTTGGTTCACAGACACATCACTTGTGAAATGGTTATGGAAATGATTATGAGCATGAACAGTTTAAGCTCTTTCTTTTGTATCTGAATTTTACAGTTTGTTCAAGGTAATTATTTTTATAGCCAAGAAGCTTAACAAATTAATGCTGGTGCAAGGTCGGTCTTCCTGCACACTGCTCTTATAAAACTATTAATTAGAGCCCAAAGCAGGAAGGCGACAAATGTGCACAGCAGATGCTCCAACAGGTCACCTTGTCCTTTAAAACTTTTGCCATTAAATCCGTTTTGGAAATTAGCCGGAATTTTGACATCCACACACAACAAGCCACATCAAGGAGGTTTCCCTTTCTCTGTTGCTAGAGGAAATGAGAGGATTTGTCAGAGAATATATTTCCTAGTCAAGTCAAGGAAAAACAGAACTGACTTGACTAGTTTAAACCCCATATTTTAATGGCTTATTAGTGACAACACTCATGACCACCAACCATGAGGGAACCTGCATTGCAAGTGAGCCCATGTCACCCAGAGATGCAGACTATGAATGCCATAGTGCACAAACACTGTGAGTGAGAGGTGATTGACATGAACTGCACAGGAAATGTCATGCAAGCAACAACAAAAACAATGTCAGCGAACTAGCTAAGGCCTGCTGTCTTTCACTTGTAAGCATAACACTGTTTCTCTGAACCGCAGAGATGCTGACATTTCTTTTTCCCATTCAGTTCGTTTACCTCTGACTCCTGTTAGTTACTAACCTTAATTGTGTGGAAGTGTTACTTAAGTTCACTAATTTCAGGCATTGACAGATGTTGGATTTTGAAATACTAAACATTGCCTTGAATAAAGGCAAAATGGAATACAAATAGCTTTCCTGCCTCCTTTGACACATTTCGTCCTGTATTTTCTCTTATTTGAGTCTTTTCTGTGTTGGTTTTGTTGGTCTGAAAATGTAAATATAACACAGAA
Organism: Istiophorus platypterus; assembly: GCA_016859345.1. NCBI lineage: Eukaryota > Metazoa > Chordata > Actinopteri > Istiophoriformes > Istiophoridae > Istiophorus > Istiophorus platypterus. The sequence goes on from CM029116.1 coordinate 20,297,798, forward strand.
GGAAAAACACTTATCAATATTTAATCTAGAGTAATTCCCTGCTGCAAATGAGTGTTTATCCATCTCACTCAGTCAAAACAGTCACAACTGCTGCCTACATTACCTCTGGTAACTCCAAATTGGAAAACCAGACAGCCCTCTCTGTGCCAATCCTATTTCATACTGTGTAACAAGGATGATTGCACCATGGCAGAAAATGAATTAAGCATGTTCCGCATCTATGGGTAGAATAAAAAAAGTCATGGTTTTAATAGTGTTTTCATGGGCTAGATTAGTAAATCATATTGGTCTCAGATCTAGAAAATCATTTAGAAAATGGAAGCCATAATTCATAAATGCTGGCATTTCTTATGTTTTTGCACCACACTTATGCTTGTCCTGTTAGATCTTAGTGCTACATTTGACAGCATCAATCACAAGAATTTTTTTACAGAGATTGGAACATGAGATTGAGATTAAATGAACCGCATTATGCTGGTTTAGTCATATTTATTGGAAAAATACCAATAATGACCCTTCCATGCACACAAAAGTTAGTGGCATTCAGCAGAGGTCTGTGCACCGACCAATACTTTTCACACCATATATACTTCATTTAGGTAATATTATCAGGAGTCACTCTGTAAAGCTCAGTTGCTATGCAGATGACACCCTGCTGTTTTTATCTCTGAAGCCAGATGAAACCAGTCAGGTAGTCAAATGTTAGATATGTATTCAAGACATGAAGGCTTGGATGACCTGGGATTTTTCTGCTTTGAGATCCAAAAAAACTGAAGTTATTGTATATTGCCCTTAACACCTCAGAAAACACTATCTAATCATATAGTTAATTCCAATGGCACTACCTTGGCCTCCAGTTCTGGTGCTTTTGAGTCTTTTCTGACCAGGATTTTTCTTTACCTTACACATAAATCAAGTCTCTTTGACAGCCTTAGAAACATTCTGTATCAAAATGATACTAAAGAACTAGTCCATTCAATTGTTACCTCTTGAATAAGCTACTGTAATTCTCTATCGGAATGACCCAAAAACTGCGTGAAAAGTTTCCATATGATGCAAAATGCATAATTACTGACAGGAATTAAAAAGAGATCACATTTCTCCCGTGTAAGCATCACTGGACTTGCGCCCTGTACAATCCAGAACAGTATTCATAAACCTTCTCCGTACATAAAAAGACCTTAATGATCAATCACCATCATATCTTAAAAACTTCATTGTACCCCATTATACCAGTAGAACACTTCACTCTCAAATGCAGGAGGGATCCTGTGGAACCAGCTTTGTGTTCAGGAGGCAGAAACCCTCTATATTTAAGATTAGACTTGAAATTCTCCTCTTCAATAAAGCTTATAGTCAGAGCTGGACTTCGAATAATGTATTTGATGTTAAAATCATGAAAAGCGAAAAAAAAAATCTGTTGGTGATTAACATAATTTCAGTTGGTCACACCAATTTATGGTTGGGCCTCAAGTTTGCACTAGAGATTGTGCTGACACCAATTTTGATGTCATGACCAAACTATCTCAAACCTTTCCAACATTGAAATGCAGTGTAAGTCAAGGATGTGCTCTATTACCGCCGTTCTCCCACTTAAAATTTATCAGGTTTTGTAGTAATCAACATCAGACCTTGGAAAAAGAATATGATGGACTCTGTTCAGCATCTCAATAATGCAACTTTCGTATCATTAGCAGTCATTACAGCATTCCCATCCAGCCTAGACACATAATTTATGTCTGACTGACGAAGGTCCTATTTGTTAATAATACCAAAATAGTTCCTCTTATCGAGATCAAAAGAAATGAGACTGAATCTGTTGATGAATTCTCAGTAGCAATGTTAGCAGTGACAGTGGATTCCCATTACACATCTAGGCCATGATAAATAATGAGTAAGGTGTCTGTCTCTTGTACATTCTGTAACACTCAAATCTCACCAATTACACAATCCACCATGAAAACAAAATGCAGCTCTATGACAAGTTTGTGTTGCTTTGTGGCTCTGAAACATGAAGGTGAACAAAAGGTGAAATATCAAAGTTGATACTGTCAGTATAGAAAGTTCCTGTACAAGTTTTCGATCATTGTGGCCAAATACGATCTTTATCATGAATTTGCACTACCACAAGCCAGCACTGTCTTAACACAGGATGGAGTGTTCCTACAGCATAAACATACTGTAGCGACCTCGTGTTGCATTACAAAGAGATGAAGCGGGATAAGACAGAAATCAGTCATTTTTTCCCTAAGGCTATTGGATAGTGTGTAATCACTCAAAGGTGTGGTGACTTCAGAAAATTCTTGGATTAAGTAGATTTAAATTAGAAAAATTGAAGAGGCTATTTGGTTATTGTTTTTTTTAATAACCAAATATTCTTAATCTGTCCCATGTCCCTCTGATGTCTACTTTACTCCCTACAGATTTTAATCAGTATGGTATGGTTCATTAGGTCCTAGAGAGATTTCAATCTATAAATGCAAATTTGTGTGTTTTTGTGAACTACCCTCTCTAACGCTGACTGCTGAGGAGAATCACATTATGATTTCTTTAGACTAGATTAGCGTTTCTGCAGTAAATTATAATTTAGCTAGAGTTTTGTCCAGTCATTGATTCATTTATCAGATGTCACACCGACTTGGGTTAATGTTGCAACTGTTTGATATATAAATTTCTGTACACTGATAACCACTATGTAATGGTGATTTCATTCCATGACCAGTGTTGTCTTTGAGTGGTTACTGAAATACTTGCCAAACATATTCATAAGGTGATCCTATCCCCCCAACAGAGGTTGACAGACACTTAGGTCTTGTTAAAGCTGAGGGATTTACAACAAAAGCTCCAGGATTTCTTCAAGAGTGTAATTGAGAGACCTTGTTTGTGCCTCAAAACCACTTTTGTTTTGTGTTTTTGCCATCACTGTTGTCTAATCTGTGAGTAATTACAGCAGTGATGCATGGAAGGAGCTGAATGTTTCTCAGACAGACAAAAAAAACCCAAAAAGAAACATGAAAGTTACGGAAGATTCACTGCCAAACGCATTCATATTTCGTAGACTTAGCTGTGAGCAGACTCTTCATTTGGTAAGTGTAACTACAACAACAATGATCTCCAGGTTGAAAACAAAAATGTACTTTTATTTCTCTAGATTACACGTCTGATTATGGCCGGAAAAAATGACTACATTTGGTCTTATTGCGTTGTTTTTGATGTCAGCATAGATTCTTGACATCACAGGTATAAAGTTTACTGTGTTATTCTGTTTTAAATAGAACAGACCTCAGAACAGCGTTCACTGCCACTGTCAGGTCACATCATCATTGTCTGGGCAGGGTGATGATAGGGGAGGTCTTCTGTCATTATGTGACATAATTAACACTGCCTCCTGACCCCCGACATCTACTGTTAGGCAGAACATATAGTAAACCACGGCTATAGCAACCCCTCTCTCTGAGTTGACACGAGCTGTGCCACCTCCATCACACTGATTATAGGTTGAGCTCGTTTTGCCAGAGTTGGGCTCTTCCTGTTCACTTTCTTTATTTTTTATGTAACTGTAACACTCAAAGAAAATATCTAAAGATGAGCAAGAAAGATGAGAGAGAATAGATTATAAAAAAAAGATTTCCACTCTCTTCTTGTTCACCATGTGTGGCAGAATATGGTTTGACAGTGGGGGAGGTAAAGCTCGAGGGCTGGGTCAGGATCTTTGCTTATTCTTCTGCTTATTCTATTCTTCATGCCTGTAAATATTGTAGAATCTGTGTGGCATTGTGTGTGTGTGTGTGTGTGTGTGTGTGTGTGTGTGTGTGTCTTTTAGGGGTGGGGGTCCAGTACATAATGTGACTGCACATGTGATACGCCCCCAGTAGCATCACTGCTCCGTCTCCTAATCTCTAGCAGTCTTGATGAATATAAACACTACTGATACCACAGTGCCAGCTGTCCCTAATACTGTCTTTTTTTCTAACACAACAGTACTGCCCCAGGGACCGTGGGTAACCACAAATACACATAATAAGATTATACTAAAAAGAATTCATTAAGAAGGAGGGGAAACTTATTTGAATCGTGCAGGATTTCTGATTGAGCTAGTAAACAGCATTACAAGCCTTAGCAGTAAATCCCTGAGAAGCAGAAAATGATGCTGTTCATTTTATTGACACTAAGACTAACTTGTTCTGCATCAACAAAAAGAACAATAAATCAGCCATTCCTCTGATTTTAATGCCCTTTAACTCTGACTCTCGTTGCTTTCCTACTTCCAGAATTTATCCCCACCCTCCTCCTACAATCCTGTTTTCAAACTTTTTTTCCATTTGAGTGACAGGTGATGTCCTACACAGTGATTATATTTGGCAACTTTTGCTGAATTTGCTGAAACAAGCCAGGAATAACTGATCTGTTAATGCAGTTTGAACTGAACTTCTGATTATTCTGTGCTGCTGGTCACTCCAAGCTGCTCTGATGTGCCTTAGGCAAACAACTGCTCTCCCTGGAGGGAGAAAAGCTGCTGGAGAGAAGGCAGAGAGCCTTTGCCAGTATGAGTCTGTGGAGCACAGTTTATTTTAATTCCTCTGCAGGACATTAATGAGACTGGATAGTGGCTGTCTAAAGGGGCAGCCAGACAGATTTTAAGTGCCCCATGGAGTGTAATCCATGGAGGTACAATGGCACCACTGCAAGGCCCAACAGATTGCTCTCAGTCTTAATGTCGTTGTAACTTTGCTTCTAGGCTGTTTCTGCTTTCTTACAGAATTAATGCAGAACTGGTTTCTCTGTCTGTGATTGTAATTTTTATCCAGTAATATAACTACCCAAATGCCCGGCAAAGCCATTCACAGGCAGATGTGGAGGATAACAACTACAAATTTACAGAACATGTAGGGAAAATGAAGTTTCAAAGCAATATTTTAATTGTTCTTGTTGAGGAACTCTTACAGTAAACTATACTGATTAATGCATTTATACTGTAGGAAACACAACAAAATGTATATGATTAAATGTATGAAATAAAAATTTGGTTTTAATCTAAACAATCTAGCCATCTAAAAAAAAAATTGTGGTGTTTCGAGGTGAGACACAAGTTAAAAATAAACATACATTTTTGTATTTTTGCAGCAGGTCATGTGTAGTATATGCACACTATAGCAAATAACATTTTAATCCTATTCTTGTCTGCTGTCAACATGCAATTAATGCTGTAGATCAAGTTTGTGGGAGAATTATGGTTAATATTCAAGATCATGGATATTTACCAGGGAAAATATCCCTCCAGTAATCACTGCGCTGGTTTTGTCTGCATAAGCTGCCACTGAATTCCCATTCTTGCAATGGATTTGTCTTTCTGTCCCACATTTTGATTACAATGGATGTGTAACGTAATGCTTAGGGTTCAGTGTGAGATCAGTTTATATAAGAACTACTCTAAGAAAATTTACCTATATGACCCTAAGTACATATTGCACTGTATATAGATCATACTGTGGGTTGTTCAGCCATGTAGAGTATCTATTGTATCTATTGCTGTAGTCACCTACAGCACATGATGAAGAGTCATCAAACACGAATTTTGTCCAGTGGAGTGGGGTTGACAAACATGTATCTGTGAGCTCTTGGTGTAGGTAGGCATGTTTTCCATGCACCCACACGCTGCCCTCTGTTCGAAACCTCCACAGCTTTGTCAATAGCTTTGTGCAACATCTAATCCCTCTGTTTCGTCAGGCCTCTCACACATTATTACATCGTGCAATGATGTGTGAAATGCAACCGAGCAACCAGTGATGAACATGTGTACCCCACATATGGACATGCATCACGTGCATTTCTGTGAGATAATGTATACACATATACCTGTATTGTATAATTGTGTCTGTTACAATTATAACAATGACATTTGCTGTAAAATATTCACTATTTTTTATTCTAGATGAGGAAAAAGGCCATATTTGGAACTTTACATTAAAGGATCCTTATGGTCACTAATGGCATCTCTAAATATCAGTAAATCATTTAATGAGACCTCATAGTATGCTGTAATGATAGATTTTAAAGAGAGATCTTGTGTAGAAAAGGCAATGTGTGCAGGTACAGCTTGCTTTATCTTAGCATGTCTAAGTCTCTCACATTTACTATTGCACATTTGAATGATTATTGTAAAGTGAAAAGCTTAATTAATAAAAAGTTGTTGGTTTATCCACTTTGTACTTTGTGTGGCGTCAATAGATCTATTCCGCTCTATTCTATAATGTTCAATTCTGCTTTATTCTTTAACCTTTGATTTACAGTGGCAGAACTGAAGCCACATTAGGTGTGTGTATTTCTGGGCCCTCAGCACTTTGTGTTTGGTATGGCCAAGGCAAGAGCGGCAACCATGAACACAGAATGAAATGACAAGCCGCCTGCTTCCATAAATGAGCTCTGGATGCTATTTGCTGACATTGCTGGAGTGAGCAGAAACTAAATATGTGCATGGTCAGAGAGTGCAAGCATGCTAACACCCGTGTGACAAACAGCTGGGAACACACACTGTATTATTGCATGGAAGCATACTGAACAGGCTGAGGAACGGGTGCCAGGTGTTGCCGCAATCATGTATGTAAACTGTGGAACAGATGAGTAAGTTCACAAAGGGAGGATCACAAAGAGTCAATTTAGTTGTCTATGGAGGAATAAAACACACCATTGTGAAATTTATTGCATTTCCCAGCCTGGATTAGGAGCTACACAGCCCTGCAGTGACCAGAGATTTGTGTTCATTTCACCATATAATGTCACAAATACACATTCTCAGAGCACCATAATGCTCACTGAATATAAGTTTAAAGTAGGTATTTAATGATATTTTAATGGTAATTAAAATGGTAATATAATAATTAATGGTAATATTTGATGATAATATTTTTTTTAAAAAAAAGTTCAATATTGCCTCTGTTATTTTTTTCTTTTTTGGTTTCCTTTTTTCTCAGACACAGTGGCTTGACTGTGAAAATTTTAGCTTGAGAGAAAGTATATTTGTCCCATACGCCTGATGTCATAATGGGTGTCAGCGTGCTCTAACTGGACCAGTCAGAACTTCCAGTGAGAGTCAGGTTTGTCTTGACAAATTAAATAAACACTCCAAAGTTGAGCCCAGTACTTTGGCACCATAACCACACTGTGCAAGGTTTTCCACTGAAATGACTCAGAGACCTGCCAACTAATGAAATACATATAATTAACTGTTGAACCCTGTAATATTGATATTGCCAATGTATATTTCACACAATCTGTAAGACTGTTACCCCTGTTGCCTCATAACAATACTTAAAAAACATTTCCTGCTTTTCTAGTAATACCATGGACACACAAATGATCATAGCAGCAAAAATATACCGTCATTGTCTCATTAGTGGACAGCAGTTGAACACGGACTTAAAAATGTACAATTATTGTTTTCTTTCTGTGATTAAAGATTAAAGTTGCTTGTGCACCTGTGCTGGTCAAGAGAACAACCGCTACCACTGTGTCCTTTCTCAAAGAGCCGAGGTTTCCAAGGTAAGTGTCAGAAATCAGAACGTACAGCCCACTTAACTCCAGCTCAAGCTTCCCTTTTCTCAAGCCAATGCCCCTTTTTTGTTCGCTTCTGTGGACAAGTTGTTATTTTCTGTCTGGAAGGTAGTGTACGGCTCCCCAGGGTCAGCAGTGGAAGTGCCCTGTTAGACTTTGCTTTAGAAAATACACACTGCGTTTTGTTCTACCCCCCCCCCCCCGAGCCTGCATATCTTGTATTAATTTCACAGATTTTTTTTAAATTTGCAAAATAGAGAGCCAAATTAATATTTAACGAAAAAGTAAATTGAATTTGCATTCATCGGCTGAACTCACTGAATCAGAATTCTAATTGGACCTTGTGTGCCAACAGCTCTGCTAGTCAGTTATAAGAGAAAATCTCTCCATGCCCTGCTGCTATCTAAGCACCCGAATGCTCATCAGGAGGATTATCAGCAATTCTTTCCATGAGGCCGACAATGACTCTCCTTCTACCCCCAGCTCACACTGCCTCTCTGCACCATGCAACATGCATAGAATTTCCCTCTCTCTTCCACCGCGCTGATGTACACAGCAACCCAGGGACAAAGATGGCAATCTCCCCACTGCTGTTCAAAACCTGATCAGCATGGAAATTGGTTCATCTCTTTCAAGCTCATGTGCATGCTTTCAAGTGCCTCTCAGATCCGAATCTGACCCTGCCAGCCAATCAGGCAAAGAGGAAAAAAGGAAGATAAAGTCGTATCATTATTTTTACCTCATTCAGAGACTTCAGTGTGAGACTGCTATTCCCAGTGCGGCAGAAGGACTCCCATTCATTCTAGAAATTCAGTTTTTTGTCCCTGCTGTGTGTTGTCCCCCCCTTCCTCTTCCTTGTGTCTTGTCGAAAGAGAGGCAGCATTCAAAGCATCCCCTTCTTTTATTCTGCTGTGCCAGCTGACACCCGCCTTCATGCCTTGGATGATGGAGATAAAGAAAAAAGAAGGGCATATAAAGCAAAGAGAGGACACAAGCTCCTCGGATTTATTTTCCTCCTGTGCCTCTCTGGTCCTCTTGCACTCACACACGCTGAAACAGGCGCATGAGGGGAGACGTCAGAGTGGCAGCGATGTATGTGTTTCGCTCCGTGGCTCTTCACCTCTTCTTTCTCTGCTTATCCCTCCCTCCCCTCTCCTCACTACCTCTTTCTGTGTCTCCCTGTCCTTCTCTGTTACCCTCTGTCTGCAGCTTTGTCGTGATGGCTGAGACAGTTCTACGCGTGCAGAGACATCTGTGAATGTGCTTATGTTGGGGGACTAAAGTAGCCTCTTAGCTGAGATTGAGACCACCCTTCCCTCCTCCCCTTCCAGAGATGGGCTTTCTAATGGCATGTACCATTAACGCTCAGAGCAGGGTGGGCTGCAGCACTGAATGGAGAGAGGGGGATGGAGATAGAAAGAAAAGGAAAGGGGGGGCTTGCTTGGGGAGCGGGAGAGGGGAATATAAGGAGGGAGATGGAGAAGAGGTGTTGAAGAAGAAGATGTGGTCAGAGACTGAAAGAAAGAGAGAGAGGGAGAGAATCTGGTTAAGGGATCAGGAACCTGTGTTTTCTGTACAGCCAGTTAACTGTGCCTAAGTAATTGGCATACTGTACAATACTGTAGCATATTGTTCTCTTTGCAGCTTGCAGATGCACACATGACCTCACTGTACAGATACTTCATCCCTGATAAAGACGTTTAAAGACAACAGCTTGGACATATGCAGCATCACTGTATAAGACTAGAGCATATGCTGGTTTTGGCAACGGTGAATTAATTCTGGAAGAGCCGCAACTGTGTCACAGATAAAGCATTCCCTTACGCATGACTGACTGCACAATAGCACACATGCAGAAACATATTGCGGAAATTGGGTGGAATGAACAAAATGTTGCATGCACAGAGAAAGCGTTATTTTGCTGTAGATAATAGAAAGTCAACAGTGTATATGTCCAGATGCTACTATAGCTTCAGTGACTGGCAGGGACTGTCCCAATGCCATTTCCATTGCAACATTTCCATCCACCTCAAAAATGCACCAACTAATTTCAGGCGTCACTGAATAAAGAGCCTGTCTGTTGTGGAGATGAGACAGCGTCTGGCCAGCTAACCTCCTCTGAGCCTGGAGACCAGTCCTGGCTCTCCGAGGAGCTTAGCCGGGAGAGCTGTAACAGGAAGAGGTGGCCCTGCTCGAAGGAACCACTGCTCTGGACATTTCCCCAGGAAAAACAAGACCATGGGGGAGAGACATGAGAAAAAGAAACATCATTTTGCAGAAGTATCACATGCATGAAAATGAACAAACTCATACACAGACACCTCTGCACATTTTTGTTTTTAATTATGTCTGGTATATTAAACCTTACAGACTACTTTTTATTTTCCCTTGCAACATCATTTAAAAAAGCAGGCAGCAGCCAGGGGGGAAGTGAAATCACTAAATTACTGTTAAGAGCGCAGCCACTGATATGATGGTGTGTGTGTGTCTGTGAGCCTGGATAACCTGAAGAAAAGCCCTCAGATGATCTAGCGACCGCATGCTATATTTCGCTGCAAAGTGTCATGCAGTATTTTGAGCTTTAGTCCGTCAGCCTGCACTCTCATGCCTCAAGGTGCTGAATCAAAAAACAAGAGTGTGTGACACGGATGTTTGACAGAACAATTTACTGGAAAGGATGAGTGTTTCAGAGCAGCTCCATCATGCACTGGAAAAAGGAAAAGGGGCTGTCAGAAGGTCAAGGGAGCAGTTAGTATCACATCTGATCAGGGTGTTGTCTTTGAAAAGTCGTTTATTTTGTTTTTTCAGCTGTTTGCATGTTTTGAAGCTGAAATCAGAGCGTAATGGAAGTGAGCTGCCATTATTGTTATTATGAAACAGTAGTAAAGCACTTCTTAAACTGAAGAGAAATCAGCTTAGATTTATACGGCAAAGGATTCAGAGCATTTCATTCTCTATACTTGGTTTTAGCATATCAAAGTGGATGTAAATGCACTCTTCACGGAGAGCAGTGTATTGTTATTCCTTTGGTAAACCTGGTTTTCAGAAACAATTCAAATGCGAAAAATGTCTCGACAACAGTGAGCACCCAACCACCAAACAGCTACCACATTAACTTCCTATTAGGGTGACATCTGGATTTAAAGGATTATTTTGGATGTTGTTACATTTGCAAAGACTCTGGCTCGCTGTTTTCAATCATTTGGCTAAGCTAAGCTAACTGACTGCTGACTGTACCTTCATTTTCAAGAGACAAATATGAGATTAAAAGCAAATTCTTTACTAGAAAGCATTGCCCAAAAATGACAAACTATTTCTTTTTGACTGTTCCCACATAACAATGAATGTCAGAGAATTCAGTCTCACCTTCACATCTGTGTGAAGTTGTCATGCTCTCAAATGCAGGTCAGGTGTACTGGAGACTCCAAATGACCCATCAATGTGACTGTGAGCTTGAGTGTGTTTGATATATGAATCCTTTGAAACACGCTTGTGGAAAGGTCTATAAATAAACTCGTCTCAACTATTAAGTTTGCAAACAGAACATGATTACACACACAGTGCCTGCTCTGACACACTGAGTAGCTACAGTGTCAAGGTCACATGTGTTGGGTCAATATATCAAGAATCCATCTGAAGACTAGACGATGTGATTTATCTGCTGCTGTCAATCCTTTCAGGGGGAAATTTGCTTTTTGCACAAGTCAAGCATGACCCAGTAGGGTCTTTTTATATATGTGTATGTTTAAAGTATGTCATGTATGTCTTAAATCATTCAGAGCACAACCATGACTCTGGGTGGTGCCTCTTGCCTTTTTGGAGGAATATGATTTTTTCCCATGAACCATCTGGTGTGTCTTTTCAGGCCTAATAGGAGAAAAACAGAGAGGCATTGGAGTCCCGCAGATGATGGATACACACACACGCACAAACGCACACACACAATAACACACACACACGTACAATAACACACACAGGACAAGGGCAGCAGATGGAAGGGGCCCCAATATGCCGCCGGTGCTGGAGCCAGGCCCGGTGGGCAGGCCCCACTGGTCTCATTGGGGGTCCATTGATGTCTAATATTCGGACAGACTCTGAAGTTGTAATTCTACTTTGGCAAAACTAGACTCAATTTTGGATTTCTTACATAAATGCATTTCTTTGGTGGATGATAAGTGGAGTTACCATCTACTCCAATCCACAAAAAAAAAAAATCAATTTTGAAATAAAAGTAAGTTTCACTTAAATGGTAAATGGATTGCACTTATAAAGCACTTTTTTTAGCCTTATCAACCACTCAAAGCGCTTTACACTGCATGCCTACAATTCAGGCTACAGCAATTTATTTGACGAATGTGCTCAGAATTATTTAAAGACGAAATTCCGCTTTTTTCTGTTACAGTGATATTAGGTCTGTTTTCTCTAAATGCTGTCTTCACTTGGTCAAAGCATTTCTTTCTTGTCTTTTTTTCCTTGACCAATCAATCCCCTATCGAATTTTTTTGTTTTCTTCCCATATTACTCGTACAGTACATAATATGATAACAAGTATAATAATATAATGATCACTATAAACTGAACATCAAAATGCAACTAAATGCTCAAAAGCAAACTAGTATACAAACGATGAAAGAATGCAAATGAATATAAACATATACTGTACATAGTCCACGGTGCACAACATTTCCACACACTTGTGTTTCTCATGTCTTGCAGGATGGCCTAGAGGCACAAACTTACAAGGGAAGAGGAATGGATGAGTGAAAATGAAAAAAAGGGCTGTGTCAGGGCTGTGTCAGACACAATTATACCACTATTTCTCCGAGCTGCATACAATAGAGCGCAAATATGCATGTTTATGGCCAATAAAACAGTAAGTATACACAGACCGTTGCAGCTAGACACTGTATTCTGAAATGTCTGACTCGTATGTGTCTCTGAACCACACACCTTTAAAGCAGACTCTCCCTGGTGTGGATGAATGACACTGGCTTGTATGTGATGGTTATAGAGAACATTAAACTGATCCATGGGCAGGTGGCCGACCCAATAACAGCCTGCATTATAGCTTCCCTGTGTCTACGGCCTTGGGCTGTACCATTACTTGGAGGTGAGTGTGTTGCCATGTGACCCCCTAAGGTAGTCCCCAAGACTGATAGATAGTGAAGGTGCACTGGCCCGATTTCTGGATTACAAATGAGTAGCCTTCCTTGGGGCAGAAGTAGAGAGAAGCTGTAGAGATGAGAGTAAAGGTTAAATGTCTAGTCTTGTCCTGGGAGGGTTTTGTTGAGTCTTCCTCACAGGAGAAGGCTAGACGGGAGTAGTGCGTTTGTGGGCAATTGGATTGCTGTTGTCATATTTACTTCACTATTATTTAGGAAATGATGTCAGTTGGGTGTGTTGTTATGGGATTGTCCCTTGGCAGTATTAGCTTAGGGTGTGCAAGTGACAATTTGTGTGCTGACACAAAGTCCCCAAACACAATGTGTCACTGAAACATTAAAATAAAATGTGTTTGTAAAGGTTATAGCATTTTATGTTGAAACATTTCTATATTTAAGCTTGAATTCAGGTTGAAATCAAGTTAATCACAATCAAGTTAATCATTACTCACCAAATGTCCTGGGTAAAAAAAAAAAAAAGATTAAATTCTTTTGTTTAAGTATAAATTTAATTATTATAAATTGGGACATTTTCTTTTTTGTTTTGTTTTGTTTTTGCCATTGCTTTAAACCGTGTGAAATTCACTTAATTAAAACCAAAAAAAGAGAGATTTAAACAGATCATCACAGCCCCATTTTTCATAAACTACTCTTCCGAGCCTAGTGGTTCATATGTGACATGAGTGAGTATTAGTCCATCTGCTGATCAGTTCTTGATTCCATTGTGCTAAACCGGAAGAAAGTTAACCTCCATTATAAAATATGCCATAACCTTTTGATTACAATCAAATGAATGGTAAAAGAAATTAAATTAAGAGTGATGTTGAGAATTAACTGAATCATACTTTAATTCTTTCATTCATGGGAGAAATGTAATTAACCGTGTTTTCAAAAGTTAAGAGGGGAGTGGAAGGAGGCCAAGTCTACCCGTTGTACAGCTGTCTTTGGCAACAGCAGGGAGGCTGAGGAGGGACTGTATTTACATTGAATTAGGCCATCAGTTGGACAGGGGTCTGCGCCATAGAAGCGATTCAGACGGATCAGCAAACAGCCGTCTGACATCTGTGATTCAAGGGCAAATCTTTAGACAGCTACAAATCACAGTTTGACACTCCTGCATCTGTAAGAGGGCTGAGCTCCTGACACACACTGTGCCGGATTAAAAACTGGATATACCAGCTAGGTATGTCGAGCGGGTTTCTGCAATTAGGTTACCGGTTGTGATTTTGTGTCGTAGTTCACAGTGTGAACAACATGAGCCCCTCCATTCTGGCTGGTGTAATGAGAGTGCCAGAACAGCGAAACAATAATGAAGGAAACACACGGTAGGGCTTATGATCAGGCCCAGCGGCCAGTTGCCGAAACATAATGTTTTTGATGTTTGTACTATTTTTCATTGGACAAAATGACATGAGGAGGGAAAGAAGGTAGCTGGAAAATCTCAGTTCTTGAGGTGGGACAAATTAAACTACTGCCAAATGTGCCAACCATACGTACTTTTTCGGCCATCTGCTTTTCACCATAGCCTTCTACCTATTTTATGAAATGGAAGTTTTTATATGGCAATTTGTACTCACCAGTGGTTATTACTAAAGGTAGATGCAGCCAAGGAAAATATGTTGTATATAGTCATTTCAGCCAGCTGGCCTAATTAAGCTAATGTAAAACCACCAACACAGGTTTCAGTTAAAGTTTTTCTCCACTCCACCCACTAAAAAACATTTTGCACCAGAGCTAGACTGTAAGCTGCCATTGTCACTGGAAGAAACCACTGTAGCTGAGAGTTCTATCTATCTATCTATCTATCTATCTATCTATCTATCTATCTATCTATCTATCTATCTATCTATCTATCTATCTATCTATCTATCTATCTATCTATCTATCTGTCTATCTATCTGTCTATCTATCTGTCTATCTATCTATGTTATATTGCCATAAAAGTGACATTTCAAGATTAGACTTCAGTATTCAGCTGCAGAGGTTGATTAGTAGGTTTTTGAGGAGGCGCATTTGTTAATGTACATGTAATAGTCTTCTGTTTGAGAACACACAGATGGTAGCAAACACCCAACAAAAGATGCTGAGATCTCTGAGCTGCCACGGCTATGTGACCTTTTCAGTTCTCAGTATTCAACCCTAAAGCCGCGCAGAATTTGCAGATTTCTACTGAGTGGATGTTCAGTAACATACCACATTTCCTCTGGTGATGCAGTGGACTGCTGCTGTTTGATCAAAAATATTTACTCATCCGTTAGTCACAGAGGTCAAATTTAAGGTTGAATATGAATTAGGTGAATGATCATTTAACATATTTAATAATATTTTCTTTAGTATTTTATGTGCATGATGTAAAATTTAATTAAATCAACAAAAGACAAAATTTGCAGGATACCGTCAAGCTTAAAATTTTTCATGTCAGCATGCATTTTTGTTTATGCAAAAAATATGTTCCCGAAACTTTTCATTCATTATAAAAATGTTTCCTCAAACAATCGATTTCTTTTTATCCCAACACCCATTCCATAACTCAGTCGGTTTTTCTAATCCACATCATTAAGGAGGATGGAAAAATGTACATCTCTTCTCAGAATCACACACTTCCTCTTCTGGAATTATGCATCACTACACAAATGGGTGTTTACATGCAGCTGTGCTCAACCCAGTTGCTCTGTTTTGATGCTGCAATCTGTGCTCATTTTTCTAAGAAAATGCTGGTTGATGTGTGAGAGTTCAGGAGTGGTGTAAAGTGTGATTTCAGGTGGAGTTATAGGACATGATCATGTTATTTCTACCCACTGAATAGTAAATGTAGTTTCATGAGTGTGCATTGGAAAATGGTTGGAGTCCAAGAAAAATATGATTATCCATTGCAGGCTTTTTGGAAGTGGAGCCGTAAACAGGCAAAATCAGTCAATACTGAACCCAACAGCACATTTGCCGCATATATAAGATGATCTATGCAGTGACACCATGCCTGTTTTCCACATCTGAAAAATCCAATGCAGATCACTCCATTTGAAAAAGCAATATCACTTTAGTGTCACTTTTTCACTGCATTACAACATCCCTCCCTTTTCCATCTGTGTTTGTCAGCTAAGCCATTCTTTGATTTTTCTTTCTTTCCATACATAAGTGGGATATTGCCAACTCCTGTTTTAGCACTTCAGGGTTTTACAGGTGTTTAGGAAACAAATAGAGTAGAATTAATCTTCCCTACCCATCCAACAAATAATATGAGTCACAGATTATCAACAACTGTTTTGTAATGTTGTTGCCCCTAAAACTTGATTATGATACAAGAATAATTTTAGCCTGTTTTTGACTACATCAGTCATTTTTATAATTAATCAATTAATCATTTATTACATTTATTTAATAAAATATCAAGGATATATTGGTATTAGTGGGATTATAATCTATTTAAAATGGTCATTCCCTGTTTTAAATTTTAGTTTTAGCTGGTGCATAAGAAAAAGCATTACACTAAGAAAGTGATCGAAATCAACTTAGTACCTAAGGTAAATCTTCATCTTTATATGAATCTGTTTAAACATTTAGGTTTCTTGTACAACTAAACACCTTTTTTCTAACTGATATATTGACTCATTATATGTTTTAGCCTTAAAAAAGACAAGTACATTCTATGCAGTGTATATATTACTGTATATATTTATTATTTCAGCAGCGGCAGCAATTTAATGATATTCAGCCTTATAGCATTTGTATGGTGTTTGCAGTTTTGCCTTGCAAACCCATGATTTGCTTGCAAGGCAGGTTTGTCTCAGAATCTATTGATGAGGTTAAAAGAGAGCACTCAGAGACCTGAAAAAACCACGGTGAGAAAATGCAGAAAAAGGAAAATCCTCAGCTACTTTGAAAATGGTGAGGTAATCAATGAAGCACAGGCTTCAAAAAACGATGGCAGTAACAATAGCCCTCTCTCTTGCCCCCCCATCCTTTTACACACAAATAGACACAAATAGACACAAATAGATTCACAAACAAAATATGAAATACTTGTTTCATCACAAGATAAAAGCTCCACTCACCTCAGATCCCTAATAAATGCCACAAATGGAAATGCACTGTGAACACATGAGGAATTATGTGTATTGCTAGAGTCTGATTAGAGGACTACATCCAACATATGTTCTGTACTCCAATCTAAAATCTCGACACAAATCCCTCACTATCCCTTAATAAGTTGGGATTTCTGCAATAATATTGTGTAATGACCTCAGAAGTTAGACCCATTTTCAAAATAGCTGAAATTGTTTTTGTGGATTTTTTCAACAAGTTACATAAACTACTATTCCTACTTGAATGAATGCAGCTCTCAGATCAAAAGATGTGAATGTGTTTTTAACTGCAGATGTGAATCAATGTGTTGCTGAGCTCCTTTCCTTCTGTTTCGGTTTACTGATGGCAAGGATGGCAAGGTTAAATAGGTAATTCAATCTACTTTATTGACGAGAGGATCGATTGTTCAAGGGGGGATATTAATGTTTCAGCACTTAAATAAATGATGCACCTGACTCTATATTAAATACGATATATTATTGACATCGAGCCAAGTTGCACATAAAGTGGTCTGATGTCACTAGACAGGATCCCGTTAGTGTCTGAAAAATACTTATGAAGGAAAACCCACCTCAAGGAGCACTTGAAAAATGCACATGACATCATTTCACGCACACAGCCATGAATATATAAATTCTTTCTTCACCTTCTTTTTGACCTTAACCAGAGTCATGTGATTATGAATGCTTCTTCCCTGCATTCACTGCTTCATATATAATGCGTTACACGCATTCAAGGCAACAGTATGTCTGGGGGTTACCCAGTGCAACCAACATTCTTGCACAGTTGGCCACTCAGCGGCTCCACTGGAGCAAAGGGCTGTTTCGTGTCTTGATCAAGGACACCTCAGCATTACATGGGAGATGGGGAGGCAGTATTTTTTTCTTTTTTTTCCAAACCCTTGTTTTCCCAGGTGGTCCATGAATTTGAATCTGTTTTTCTCTGATAACAAGCCCAGTATTATGAACTCTAAACGCAATGTAATGCCCACATTTTTCCCTGACTCTAATTTTATTTAAGGGTTTACCCACAAATCAGCTGTATATGTACTCTTTCAGAGAGATTGCAGTTTGTTGTCAGTGGGGCAATAGCACTGCCTTAAACTGCAGCATTCCCTGAGAGGTGCAAGCTACTTATAGGAAGGAGCAGTTGTGCTGTACATTATATTGTATGTTTGTGGAAGAAGCAAAAAAAAAAAAAAACAAACAAAAAAAAAACTTTTACAACTCCATTATAAGTTTAGAAGTTTAATAACATTTCTGGATTCACGATGAATAAAATTATATGAGCCATAAAATCATAAAGTTATCAGAATGCCAAAAAAGGATAAAACCAGTTTGGTGTAAAATTAAACAAAAGAAATGGTTTGATTTGATTATTCCTTACTTTTTCCAGTGATTCTCCTCAGGTTGAGTAGTTTATAGCATTTTATAGCACATTAAAAGTGCCATATGTAAGTTTTTGCAATCCCTAGTAATGAAGTGAGTTTAGCATCAAACTTCATTCCTATACTCAACAAGATCTGTCTCCAGTGTTGGAAAGCAACACCAATGTTACTCTTGTTTTGCTTCTAGTTCTAACACTTTTTTCCTCTACTGAAGTTAGCTTGCCCTGGTGTCCAGTCTGCCTCAGTGCAGTGTGAGGTCCGCTAAGTAACAAGTAAAGGAATGAAGTTTAATGTTGATCTCATAACCTTTACTCCCTGACTGAAAACAGCTGTGCTAATTTCCATGATTTAACAATAGAAAAAACTTGCATATAGCACCTTTAAGTACATTTGACTGCTAAGATTTTAAATGCAAGGTTTTCACTTGTAATAGAGAATGTGTGCATGTACATGATTCATTGTTATTTTTACTTAATAAAAGATATGAGTGCTTCCTCAACTACTGAATGAATGAACTGAATTAAATTTCTGTGAATAGAGTCTCCATTTCATTTTCTAACGTAACACAGTAACATGTACTATTTTATTTTGAATTTAGAAATAAGCTGAGTGTGGGGGGCGGTTCTTCCACTGTCGTCAGTCATTAATATGCATATTGTTTTAGACAGAAAAAAAAGGGTTAGAAACAAAAATATGACAAAAAAGTGTCATTTACTTGGACAGTGTATTTACTATAAGGATCTATCCTGAAAATGATTTGGATTATGACCAATGTGCATCTGTCAACAAAGCATGTTTGCGTGTGTGTATGTGTGTGTGTGTGTGTGTGGGGTGTGTGTGTGTGTGTGTGTGTGTGTGTGTGTGTGTGTGTGTGTGTGTGTGTGTGTGTGTGTGTGTGTGTGTGAAAGGGTGTGTGTCTGTGTCTGTGTGTGAGACAGAAAGAGAGAGAGAGAGTAGAGAGAGGATGCAACCAAAACCTCAGTAGTCTCCAGTCAGCAATGAAATGCTGTGCAGTCCAGGAAAAAAAATCAAATTGCAGCTGTGCCCAACTTTTTATTTATTCATGCAACACAGATGTTTGTAGCCTTTTTTGTCTGCAATATAACAAACAACAGTTTATTGACAGAAACAGGAGAAATGGGGAGACAGCAGAAAACAATGTGTGAAAATCAGAGCACAACAAAGCTCCTAGTATGTGGTTTATGCTTATTCTATACATTTGGGGAAAAAAAGTATTCTGACTAAATGGTCACCAGTTCAAATGGTCAAACTTGCTAGAGAATGATGAAAAAGAATGAGTATTGCTCTCCTGTGCCTCCTCAAGAACACTGTGAGCATAATAAAACTAGAGTCGCTCCACTGGGGTGAGCTCATCATATTCTTGATAAATAAGACTACAAAAAAAAATCTACAATAAATGAGTGTGCTGGGGATTTTGTGGAGCTGACATGATGAATTGAGCTTAAGTACAAACCACATTTCCTCACTCGTAACGGGGTGAATTGCTTTAATAAATCGTGAAATGAAAAACCATCTCAGGCTAACATTGATTTGGTCAAGTAGTAGCTGGTGTTATTGTTGCATTGATTTCTCTGCTTCTTAGTTTGCCAATGATCAAGTCCTAAGTAGAGGTCTGCCTTGAAGGTCCTAAGTGTCAAAGCTTTTACAGTCACCTTATGTACCTGCTACAAGGTACAGGTCAGCACACGGTCTGGACACTACATAATTCCATCTATCCATCCATCTTTCAGCCCCTATTCAGATCCAAGTAAGTAGCCAAGAAATCATGCACTATTGATGCATGCTCCACTGACTGATCACTACAGCTTTAAAACTGGCCACACAGACAGGTTTGCAAAAGTGACAGGACAAAACAATTAGAACTGAAAAGTAGAGATGTGATCCTAATGTCACAAAACACATTAGCTACTGGGAAATTACTGAGGTAAGCCAAAGTTAGATAAAATACATCAAGCTGCTTTTTAAACTAAACAATGGCCAAACGGTGTGAGAAGACATAATAGGAAGATGTATCTAGAAGAAAATAACACATCTCAATCTCAGTGTTCTCAGAGCCGCGATAACACAGATTATCTCCAGGTTTTAGCTTACTTAGCTTTCTTTCTTTTATACTAAATTGTGACTCTCTGAACGTGCTGCCCTTTTTGTCTTTCTATTGCTGTGTTTTTTTTTGTCGGAGAAAATGATGATGAAAAATGTTCGTTGAAAAATATATATTTTTATGGCAAAAACAAGACTAATACTAGATAAAAAGCAAACTTTGAAAAAGGTTATTATGTCTAAATGTATTAATTATTCATCTACACAAATGAAAGATAATGTGAAAGAAACACGATGTGACAAATGACCTAATTGCTTTTTTAATCTAAAGTCTCATTCAGTGACATGTGGTTACTTCTTGGATCACACACTGTAATCTGGTCCCTGTGACCTGATCGGTAAAACAATATACTTCAGTGCCCAAAAATGTCTCTTGTACAGAAGTTGATTTAGCCACTTGACCTTTTACCAGTTCTTGGAAGAGACATAGACTCACTTCATCTGCAGTCCACTGAGAATTACAAGAAGCAGCAATAACAGTTGGGACAAACTAGGAAAACATGCATGCTAGTAGCTATCATAGCTGTCATGCAGAAACGACAGAGAGAGAGAGAGAAAGAGAGAGAGAGAGAGAGAGGCTAAACCTGTCAGAGTTTATAAATATAACAGTATCTTATAAGGAGATTCAGGCTTTAATGGGACGTGGGACACATTATGGGACATGGACACTGTGTGAGGACAGTCAAGAATGACATCTGTAACCATGGAGATGATTGATTATTTACTAAGCAGTGGAGGACTTTCTAGAAAGGACCTGTGTGGTCTGGTGCATGAACCCTTTCATTCACCTCCAGTTTCTTCAGAACCCGATTGGGCTAATCAGGGACGCAAATCCTCATATATCTTTCACTCTTTGAGCACTACCAGGGTCTAGACACCTACCTCCTGTAAAATGATGACATCAGGATGGGTCTACTTCCTTAAGACTAAATTCATTTAATAGCTCTTAAAGCCCTCAAATTATTTTTCCTGTTTGAAATACCACGGTTGTTCCACAACAGTAGAACAAAGAAACAACAGAGTAAAACAAAGTTACTCATTAAGCAAAGTGGACTTGCACTCTTGGTATTGCTGCACAATGACTTTGATCAAAATATTATATACTTCAACTAAACTGCAAGGGAAAATACATTTTGTAAGAAATGTAATTGTTGGCTGGATTATCTTCATTTATTGAATGTATGAAGTGCTACATTTAACAGCGATGAACTCACAAGGAGCTGGTCGGGACGGATGGTGGGTGTACATAGCACACGACTGTCATCTCAACCAAGTTCTGTGAAACCCTAACCCTATCCATTAAAAGGTTAAAGAATGCTGTAATCACTACAAGTGGATAATAAACTGCAAGAGCACATATTTTGGCAGAAAAAAAAAAATACATTGCCTCTGAACATTTTACTGACGTGTTCACTATGAACATATTTACAAATTTCCAAAAGCATTAATTAACAACATGTCCTCACTACATTTATAGAAAATGTAATCTGGTCACACTGACTTCCTCTGCAAAAAGTATTTGATGTTGCTGTTTGGTTGTATAGAAGCATCATTTGTAGGAGACGGGGTTGCTTTTACGGTTGGTAATTTCATTCTACTTAAGATAGTATA
This sequence comes from Istiophorus platypterus, assembly GCA_016859345.1. Classification (NCBI taxonomy): domain Eukaryota; kingdom Metazoa; phylum Chordata; class Actinopteri; order Istiophoriformes; family Istiophoridae; genus Istiophorus; species Istiophorus platypterus. Next base: position 20,319,713 of record CM029116.1, read on the forward strand.
TAAGACCATATACAGTACATAATCTACATTCCCCTGTACTGCAATATTGAAATAAAGTCAAATGACCCATACATGATCTATAATAAAGATCACACTGTATGGGCTTCCTATATTCAGGAGATTCTGCTGGGCAATGGCTTTTACTGGAGAAATACAAGTTGTGCGGGACTTACTGCAATTACTGCAGGATATTTATCTTTGTGGGGCTTGAGGGACATTGCTGGATCGGCAGAAGAGACAAAGAATGAGGTTTGTTGATCAAGTGATTCCAGCGGCCAGTCACATGTGTCAGTGTCTCTCCCTGGAGAGATTGATGATTTCACTATCAAACTCTCCTCTCCTGTCATTTGTACTTTTTTTTAACAGAAACTATTACTGTTGTTTATGCACCTCACTATTGTTTATCTTACCCTTCCTCTTTAAGTCCCACTCTATGAATTCTTTATGGCCATTTAACCCTGCAGCTATTTCTAATGATTGTCTTTTGTACACAGGATAATGCACTGGTTAGCATCCAAGAAGAAAAACAAGTTATTTTATTGAAAGCAGATACCAAACAAATGGTTTTAAGCATTAGTTTGAGTGATTGCCGGTGCACATCGTATGGTCGAGCTTATTCTTCTTCTTCTGTGTGCCAATCTATGTGGTTTTTCATTATATCCAAAAAGTGGAAAAAATCCAGACGCTAATAAGGAATACACAAAAACTATGACAAAGGTGAAGACTACTTTTGCAAGCAACTCATTCAGTAAAATTACTGGTGAAGAGCAGATTTGCCGCCGAACCAGAAAATATCAGCCCCTGGGATTTTTTTCACTGACCGTCATTTCTCCTTCAGTCTCTGCTCAGCAGTTTGTGCCATTTCAATGAGAGCCTTCCTGTCATTTTGCCCCTGTGGAAGCAATTTCATATGCAGGCCTTTGGCAGGACGGCCAGTTAAGCCTCAAAGGGGCTGTTTACCCCACCTTTGTTCACAACCTCAAAGTGCCTTTATACAATGTGCAAGTAGCTACAATATGTGTATTCCTACAGCAAAGGTCTCAGAGTGAAAAGAAAGCCCATCTCTTTATAATGCATTCAGTTTAATTCCTGCTGTTTATGAATGCTGTATACATAATGACCTTTACTTTTAATCGGCACTTTTTGACTTCCTACTGACTTTAAGTCTGTTTTAATATGATAATATTTATAGTTATTGTATGATTTTTTTGCCCATACTTGATATCATTTCTAATACTTCTGGCATATCTAACTCACAACAGATCTAGTGGTTCTCTTTTCCTTTCCTTTGGGAACTGTGCTTATTCGTTTTCTTTTTGTTTTCAGATGGTTTGTGTAGCTTGTGTGTTGTGTAGAAATGATGTGTTGGAAATGTACACTGAAGTGAAAAAATGAAAGAATGAAGCTACCACCGGCAGCCAGTTAGATAATATTAGCATTAGGCCTGGTCAGCATGGCTCTGTCCAAAGATAAAAAAATTCCACCTACCTACACCTCTAAAGCTCAGTACAACAAACTGTGTCAGAACGACAGCTGACAGGCCATTTCTTGGCCAGATACAGTAACTTGATGAAGTCTCCAATAGTCGTCTGACAAACTTATGGTGACGATAAGACTCAGGTTTTAGACAGAGCCCGGCGAACCGTTTTCCCCTGTTTCCAGTCTTTATGCTAAGCAAAGTTAACTACCTGCTCGCTGCAGCTTTTCATTTTTCCTAAAGACTGAGAGTGATATTGAGCTTCTCATCAAACTCTCGGCAGGAACGTGAAGCATATTTCTCAAACTTTTCATTTAATTTTAAGCCTCTGCTCCTTTTAGGCAGAATATATTAGCTTCACTCTCCTACGCATCAGTTTTGTCGTCACAGCACTTCATCTTAAAAAGCTCTCGCTCTTCAAACAGCTTCAGTCTGAAACTCAAGTCAGTGGCATCTGTAAAACCCAGAATTGTTTCCTACAAAGAGAAATCCAGATGGTCATTTGAGTGTTTTTAATGGATTGTGTCTGCGCAGTAAACACGCAAATAAGATCTTCTCTTTCATCTCCTCGTACCTTCTGTCGCTGTGATTTTTGTCAGTTTTATAACGGAAAACAAAGTCTTGCCCTAATCCAAAGCAGAAAATATAAGGATCTTTTGGACGAAATCAAAAATGCAACTGACAAACTAGTTTATAGAAGGGGTATTTAGTCATGTATTCACCAAGGCAGTATTAAATGTTGCAGGGTGGAGCTTTCAGCCAATGTGAAATTTTTAAAAAATGCATGCACACAGCTACTCATTATTAATATACATCTCATTTCAAAACTCCATCCTTGAGAGCATTTTAAAGTGTTCTCACAGCTCTATGATTTCACACACATCTGCCAACACGCCAGCTGGATCAAGACAGTGCTACAGAAGCGCTGACAAAGCTAACCTGGGTCTCTCATATCTCACTTTCCTCAATCTTCAAAGAAGTTAGTGTGTCCAGCCCTCTCCTCTCAAAGCTTTGTTCAGTGTCACCCACCCAAACACAAACACACACACACACACACACACGCGTGCACACACACACACACACACACACACACTCCTTCATTAGTCTAATGAGTTCAGATACCGTCTGCAAGGCCAATGTCAGCCGACAGTCACACTTATCCGCCCCCTCAGCCCTTATCCAAACAGCCACTCATTCAAATGTGATCTGCATCTCTGACCAGATCGATACTGTAAACAACAAATCCTCATCATCACTTTCAAGGTGAAAACTACAGCTAAAAAGTAGGTCCTCATTGCTATAGATGCACATACTAGAACAGAGATAATTTACTCAATCCCTTGTATTAAAAGGGACTTGCTAGGGCTGCCCTTCTTAATACAACTGTCTCCATCTTTAGTTTACCATTGAATCAAGTGACGCAATTAGCTGAAGCTAATTTTAGGCTTTAATTCTTTTCCTAGTTCTCTGTGCTTTCAGGGACTTTGGTGGTTGGATATCAGTAGACAGCACAGTTTGGTTATGATCCGTCTTGGGAGGAGAGAGAGCTGATTGTGGGTCGCCTCTGTTGGGATTCTGCTTTCACAGATAAGATAGCCCTCGGAGACATGCTGCCTGCAAGCATATCGTCTTCTATTTCCATATCCACTCGATCATATCTGGGTCAGAATATTTGGCTAATTAGAGGGTAAAATAGTTTTTTCGTAATGCCACAACAGGGGGATGTGCCGCAATGAGCATAATTTTCAAAGACAATAAGACTGTGACTTCAGATCCCTGATGGGCTTTTATACCTCCATTTATAACGACATATCTCCTGCTCATCAGCAATATAATTTCCTGCAGAAATTGCGTTTAGGCACTTGGTATTCAATAGAGGATGTTTATCAGATAATATGAGCCTGTGCAGTCTAATTTGCATGATTCGGAGGGGCTAGCATCATGATAGAGCAAGAAAAGATTTGATTTTGTCTTTGAGCTCTCAGAGCATCCCATTCAAAAAGGCCGAAGTTCAAGATGTTTAATTTCTGCACCTCACCAGATACGCCCCTAAGTGCAAATGAGATTTACACACATCCCACAAAAGACATCTAGATAGCAGTTATAGAGCTCAGCACTGCTATGCCCTTTTCCCGAACAGCTCATCATTATTCTGTAAAAGAAAACATTAGAAACAGGCCTGAGGGCATTTTGTCTACTTAAGCAGAGTAGGTTGTTATATAATAACAGAATAACAATATAATCATAAAAAAGAGATATAATTTCAAAACAATATATTCTGTCAGCCTAAATTTCTCTAACATACTTGCTGTATGAGCCCCCTGAGCACCCCAGAGAGCTGCAGATACAGACTGGTCAGTTAAAATACAACGCTCCCGAGGGTAGAGGGCTGATTAAAATAAGGTAGACAAACATTGTACCACACGCTGCTGGACTGAAAATGGTCCCAAAGTTATACCTGCAGTTGCAGCCATCAGTCATAAAAATAATCAACTTTCAAATGTTTAGGCTTGTCCCCAACCTTTATGCCGATTTGATGGTTTAAAAATGAAAATAGTGTTTTGGACTCAAAACAGAAAAAATAATTTAACCAGTGACCATTTAAGGCAAATTACAACTTTTTTTTTTTTTTTAAGTGATTGCATAAATGCTTTACCAGGACAACAGAGATGGAAGATCATCTACTTTAATTGAACTTTTTATCCCTTTTTCAGTATGAATAAACCTGTCTGCATATTCAAGAATTTAACCATTCGCTGCATCACTGTATGAAATATTAACTGAGAGAGGACTGATCGTGATTCCAACACAAAGATGAATGACACAAATCTCTCTGGTACTTCACTCTGCCCTGTTCTCCTTGCTCTCACCAGGTAATGACCAGTAACAACTGAGTTTTCCTCACACAGAATATTTAGGAAAAATCAAACTCATTATTTGTTCCACCCACCTCTTCACCCGGAGAATGATTGTATTCCAAGCTAATCTGGACTGGAAGGCCTGAATGCTGGAGGATCTAAACTCTTCCAACGGCAGATTACCAGATAAAAATAGTAAAGCAGACTTATCATTCAACAATGGAATTTGCAGATGTGCCTGCTGTTTACAGTCATATCAATGGTGTTTAACGAATAGAAAAAAAAACCTTTGATGAATAAAGGCAGCCTATCTGTGAGACTGGCAGCTGTGCTCTGTTAAAATTTTATTTTAATACAGTTTCATGGGAGTCAGATCCATGAGACATGCTTCACACGTACAAACCAGTGACTTACCTGCAAGCAATAAATGCTAAAGTAAACAGAATGACATAATAATATGAAAAATAACAATAAATGGTTTCTGTTCGTTTTTATGCTACCTGAAAATAAGTAGGAAAATCCAAATGTCACAGCCCTGTGCTTAGGGCTGTGACATTTGGACAGACAGGCTTGAACCCACAAGCACAACAACAAACATAATCAAGTAGTTTACTTTGAGCTTCAGACCAAAAATGACAAACAAGGAGCCAAACCAGGTAATCAGTTCCTAAGGCAAAAGAATCCAATAAGGGGCAGGGCAAGGAAATCCTAAAACAAAAAGAATACAGGGATGGAATGATGTAAAGACTGTCAAGTGCTGTAGAAAACACTTGACAGTCAGGAAGGGACGGCATGGAGATGGGAGGACAAATATATATATATATATACACACTGGGAGCTGATCAGGGAATAGGGAACAGGTGAGTTGGTGGGCTGGGAAGAGTCAGGTGCCTGCAAGGCAGGGAAGTCGGAGTTACTGCAGGGCAGGAAAAAGTGGCAGGGTCTGAAATGACAAGAGAGATGGTACAAGGACAGACAGATAATGAATGAAAGACTGGATAAACTGTGACAGTTTCTGGTAGAATATAACCAGACAGGGGATCTGAGGGAACTGGATGAATATTTAATCAGATTTACCTCGTTGGCATCCGCTATGCCATTTTTTTTTGCAAAGTTGCAAGTTGGGATTTTATTTCGAAAAGCTCAGCAGAATGAAAGTTGAGCAGTTCATGTGGATTTCGGTAAACGTTGGTCGTCATTTTGTCATGTTTTACAGAACACTTTTCAAAATCATCAAAATATCATGAGTCAGATGACTAATTGTGAAGTTTAAAATACTTTTTTTTTAAACTACTTAACTGTGCGAGGACATTTGCAGTCTCTTACTCAAACAACAAAGAAGACAAAATATGGCAAATACATGCAGAGAAAACATAAAAGCTACATACAGTATCCTCAACATATGGCTTTATATCTGCTGTATGTTTGATTATTTGTCTGTTCGATAACTTAAGTTGTAAATATACCTCTCAACATCACTTCACTATCTAAAAATACTGATATAAATATTTTCACACAACCCTTAGACTCACCTGTGTTGTTCTGTGAGCTAGTTATGAGTTAGACAAGTAGTCTTGGCATTACACAGCTCCAATGTAGCTATTTTGCCCTAACACATAAATGCCTAGAGTAGCTATATTTCTGACCAAACTGCACCTCCTGACCCATGAAGCGTAGCTAGTTTTAGGTCGGCAGTTGTTCTTTGTCCATAAAGAGGTAGGGAAATGTCCTCTATTTTCTGGCCCAGCAGACAGATGGTGGGTGTCTTCTGTGAAGCATAATCTCCCGGCAAAGCTGAGATAAAACAAGTTTAATGCTGAAAAATCCGTGGGTTTTATCCCTACTCTGGTGATACCACACATATGGCTCAACATCTGGGGGGAGGGGTGACCAGTGGCTGGCCAGATGTCTAGATGAAGTGACAGTTTACACGGCTTCCATACTATTGCTTGCCTATGGTTAATAATATTAGGAAGATGAAGAAAAGAAGAAGAAGAGTTTGAAACATCTGAATTCAAATAAAAATTTGATTAGCAAGATGAAAAAAATAGTAATAAGAGACTAAGTAAAATAAGTTAAATTCTTTGGTCAATGCCATTCTGATACTCACTATTAGGGATGCAAAATGGCTCAAAATTAAAATTCTCACAATGTAAGATTCATAAATTGTCAGTGTTTGATAATACTAGACTCCACTTACCCAGTACAAACTGTTTTGGTGAGGATTATGCAATGGGGATACTATGATTACATTTTCCTAATAAATAAAAAATAATGAATACAGGTCAACAACAGACCTTTATGTGATTACAGAACTCTAGGTAGGGGCTCCTTTAAAACCTTTAGTGTATTGCATGGGCTTGTAAGTTATTATTAAAAAAAAACCCATCAAATTAAAAGGCATAATTTCAATTACCAGTTAAGTTTAATAACACCACCCCAATCATGATAAATCAACTGGTAGAAAGAAAGGTGTTTTGCCACTGCAAGCTAGCTAATGTTCCCTTGGATGCAGTGACATAAAATGGATTGGCTTTAGAAACAAAAACGTTTTGTGGGACACAACCCTGTGCTGGTAACTCCATAGCATGTTGTGAGGAAATATGACCCTGAATATGATAATGTGTCGAAATCTAGTTGAATGAGGCGCTAAAACCATCAAAGCTCTATTTCCTATGAAGGGGACGGGCTTCAGGAACAATAGAACACCATCACAAAATTGACAGCTCATTAGGACCCACTTTGAAAGCTAACTATGTAGTTGCCGCTTGTGGATCTTGTAGCAAGAAACCCTTTAGAGTCACAGAGGAGCTTATTTTGTCTGACACTTTGGATATGTGCCGAGAGCGCTGCAACCAAAATTCAGTCATTGCCAGTCTCCAGTGAAACTGTGAGCAGATAAAATGTTGAAATGAGTAATGACATAGAAGAGAATACTAACTTGTAGAATAAAGGCTAGTCAATAGTTTGCTGGCTGAGTCGACTGACGTGAGGCTGCTTGATTGTTAGTTTTTGTAAGATACTGCAGGAACAGTCGTCTTGACGAGGATCCACTTTTTTGCAAACGTCCCATGAGAACAGGCAGATAATGTAATCGACTTCATTGATGATTACTTCACTGCAAAAGGTCTTGATTCGAAATACTGTACAGGTGCTTGCACAGACGGCCCAGTGTCAGTGACAAGAATACAACCTGGTGTTGTCAAACAGACCAAAAAGAGGGCGTCAGATGCCAAGTGGATACTCTCTTTTCATATAGGGAAGTCCGGCGAGGGTTACCTCCGTCGCCTCACAGCAAGAAGGTTCTGGGTTCAAACTTCAGTTCGCCTGTGTGGGTTTCCTCAGGTACTCCAGTACTATAACCCGGCATTTGACTATGTTGTCCTGAAAGTTCGCAGACTACTGCCCATGATCTGGGAAGCTTTGGATTTGGACCCTTTCTCACTAATTCCTGCTTTAGAAGACACCACACTCTGCCCAGTGTGTTGGAAAATTAAATGATGGAACATCAGTAAACAACAGCCTGAAGCTTCAGCTCACACAAGTTGGCCTTGCTTCATTGTGGAAATTGGCTACCAGTCAATATCCCTGTCTGTCAAAACAGGGAATCAAATTGGTGTCGCCTTTCACCACCAGCTATTTATGTGAGACCGGATTTTAACGTTGTGATGTCACAAAATCAAGGGTGAGGAAAAACCTGAAAGCAACTCTGAATGCTGCTCTGGGTGTCTCAGCCCTCCCACCACAGCTCGATCTCATCACTGCCCAGGGGCAGGCCCGAGTGTGTCAGTCAGGTAAGCATATGTTTATTTTGGTCATTTTCTGCCGACAGTGACATAACACATTTTTACAGCCCGAGTTATTTTTTCTCCATTTTTGTTCTCATTTATTTGGTAAGTGTGATTATGAAAAACAGAAATATGAAGTGAATGAAAAATGATTAAAGAGTAAAAACAGTTTTTCTGTAAATAAAAAAACAGATTCAGAGCAGCAGACTGATGAGTTTGACATTACTGTTGCCGAACAAATTAAATTTTTTGCTGACTTTACAATGTTAACAATATAATAAAGGTTATTTAACTGCCCAGCTTTTACTTATATTATTTGATACCACCTTTTGTAAGGGAATTTACCATTTCTTTTTTGTGTACGTGTGACAATTATTATTTATTTCAGTTTGTTTCATTTTTGATGAGAAAATAAGTAGGTAGTTTGTGTAGTTTGTATTCATAGATGGATATTTTCAAATCTCTTTTATCGTTGTGAAACTGATCTTATTGTTTTGCCAAAAAAACATAATTATTTGTTAACAAATATGTATGTGACCAGAGTTTATATATATTCTTATATGAATATTTTTGTATGAATTGCTACACTTTTCTCCATGGTCTGTGGTGGAGATACAAATGAATATTTCCTGTTAAAATAGCCCATGTTGAGGGAGGTTAAGAGTCAGCATCCACAGTAACAATGGATAGGCTCATGAGTGTTACCCAAACTGACTGTGACATATTATACGCATGTACATGTCAGAGCAGACGATCTCAGAGAAGCATGTTACTCACCATTATACATCCCGAGATGAGAGATGAGTTATAGGAAGGAGACTCCAGAGTTGGAAAGGAGAAGACATTTATAGCTCTATCGTGGAAATGGATTTCACTATTCATTACCCTGAGGACCGATGGCATGACTTTTAATGCTGAATCATTGTACCATGACTTGTCCTATCCATCTTGCCTCTCAATACTGTGCGGCAATGAGACGTTTTGCATTACAGCGTCTTTGTCATACTTAGTATAGGCATTAACAATATGATAACTTATTTGTACTGGCTGTTATTTGACAGCTTAACTGTCAGGTTGCAACAATAACCTGAGCAAAGGAGTGCCACAAAAAACAAAAAATTAAGTCTCTTCATGATCTTCTAAGTTTTTGTCAGTAACTGTTATATTTGTCAGCTGTGGATCTTCCAAGCAATTCGTTCCAGTAATAACACCCCCCCCCCCTTTAGCCTCCACAGCAGCTTAGACCATTTCTAACCCCTATCCTAAATGTGTTGGTATGCTGTGAGCTGAAATACCCGGAAAGGGTTGGCAGGGGAAGCAGCAGATGGACCTGACAGCGAATCAGACTTAGTGGCGTTACTGATGGTGGAGAGGAGCAGGGTGGGTGCAACATCACACAGGGAGGACACAGAGAGGATGTGAAGGAGGAGAAAAGGGAGACATGAGAAATGGAAAAAGGGGGAGAAGAAGATATGTGGGCGTCAAGCTCAGTGACATGAGACGGACTGATTCACGCGGGAAAAGGGCATGTTAAATGAAAGCCGGGTCTGTGACAGCTCCGGGGGCATGGATTGCACTCTTATCAAACCCAGCTGCATCCGTTTCTCCTCAAAGACAACACATGCACACACAGGCACGCACACAAATCTATGTGTGAGCCAACAGTACAGTCCCCTCTCTGCTCTTTTCAAAAGTTCTTAGCTTGTTAACAAAGAGCTTTTCCCTGTTTCTTGCTGTAAACTCCAGCTCAGGCGGTGAAATATTTTGACGCTGTCTTCTGATTTGAATTTGTACTTTGCCCTTTATGGCCCAGGTCAGTGCTTGCAAACAGCTCACCGAGTAACCTTGCAGTAGCACATCATGTTCCTACCGTTGCCATATACAAATGAGTCACTACATTTTAAACTGTTTATTACTTAAGCTGTTAAATTAGCAGGGTCTTGTGGGGACCCCTTACCAGCACAGAACTCCTGTTCAAAATGAGGTACAGTGCTCCTGGAAATAATGCAATATTAAAAAGGTTTGTGTTGAGAGTGCATATTGTAACAAGAACAACCATATGATGTGGCCAATCTAATGTCCAATCCTGATATTTTTTAAAATATTTTTTTATTTTTGCACATCTGAAATTCAATTCCAAAGTATATTTCACCAAAAATATAGGGCAACAGAGAAATGAAAATATACTGATGACAAAGGAAAATGTTATTCAGCTCCCATTTCTAGTGTTTGAAACATAATTTATCAAATTAAACATGTACCAGCTGGCAAATTATGCACCAATTACACCGGAAATCACAGATGACTCTGCAGCATGACAGTGACTGCACACCGCTGTTAAACTCTTCCCCAGTCGCTACACCCCAGGAGTGAGCGAGTATCCTTTCACGCAATGGCCGACTCCATTTAAACTTGAAACGTGCACGCCTCCATCTGCAAAGCCCCAGTGCATGCAATAGTACCCCAGAGCACAGGCATCCCTATTCCCATGTCTACACTTTACTCCGCTTGACTGGGTTTTATTAATGCAACCCTTCCACATTATCCATCATTTCTCCCTGGCAAAGTCCTGACAGTTAATTAGATGCCACATTTGCGAGAACTATATTAAGCATTAAATGCCAAAAAAAAATAAATGGGAAAAATAAATGGGAAAAGCCAGAAAGCCATGACCTATGCAGGTAAGAAAACAGACACATCTAAAAGGAGAAAGAGAGAGAAAACATAGCTAAATGTTTTAAACTCTTTTATCTAACAGAGGAGGAACATGAGACTCCATACATCACTATTTCTGAGTCTGTCCGAACCCACTGAGGTCAGACACTGATGAAGGTCTGTTTCATAATCTACAGCTTTAGGTCAGTATATTAGTGCATGAACCATACTCACCATGTAAACAACACTATGCTACAGCAGCCAAGAATAAAGGGTCATTTTTCCCAAATTAATCAGAAAAAAAACATATTTTAACCACACTAGAGGTGTGTAGCCACGCAGGGTACAGATTTCTGCTGCCAGTCCAATATAAATGGATTTGTGCCATATAAATCAGCATTAAACAGTTAAAGTTTTACTCAGTACTCAATAGCAACTTCCTTTTTTCCACATACGCCATCCAAAGAAAATACAATAGACAATATCAAAACTTGGAAGTGGACAAGTCTTTGTTTTTTGTCCTTTTAAACAAAGTAGTTCCTTACATTTCAGTTGTACTACAAATTTAATTCAGATGAAATCTTAACTTGTTCCTGAAATGGATTAGAGAGTACTGCGAGTATGTTCTTCACTAAAACCCTAAAACACTGCAACAATGATATTCTGTTGATTATTCAGTTAGAGCTCAAACTGTTCAAAACAACCCAAATACTAATCATAAAATTTGAATTCAATAGTTTAAACTTTATTATTTCATGGCCTCTATTTTTCTGCAAAGTATTTGGACCAATATGAGGAAAAAAAAATCAATAATCTGAGACTGAATTTTTTGAGGCAAAAAGTGTCATAATATTTCAGAAAAAAAAGAATTGCACTGTTACTTTCCCATGGGCAATATACAGCTCTAGTTTATGTTCCAGCCCACCACAAAAAATATCAAAATATTATGACTTTTCTTTCAGGAACATTTTGACAGTTCCCTGGTAATTTTCAATGTATTTTCTTAAAATCTTGCATAATCTTTTTTTTTTTTCTTTAATTCCTAACAGTGGCACTAATAGTGCGTTGGACTATGGCACAGAGAAGCTCTGTAAGTTGATCTGGTGACAGAGAAGCCCGATATCCACAGCAGATGTATGTTCAGTCTGTGACGTCCTTTGGGGAATGAAGCCCAAGAGGAGCCTTGCTTCTCATGTGTGATAGATGGAGCGCTGAATTTGTCATCCATCCTACTTCTAACATCCCACTTTGATATGAAAACATAACAGTATTGTACAGATACAGTGAGTAATACTACCGTTTGGTAATGTGAATGTATTACCATAAGATACCTTATAGTCATTTTTCTTGGCTGCGGCTTGCTGATGTAGGCATTAAAGCACTTCCCAGCGGTGGTCCCTCTTGAGAACATGACTGATGATGAGATCTTCCCAGAAGAAGTATAAATAGTAGCCCAGATAGCACAGGGTTATCATTAGCATGATATGCAGTATGAACAAAACACAATCCATGCATGTGACCTGGAGGAAGACTTAATATACAAATTAAAAAGTAACTATTCTTCATTTTCATTGTTGATAAATCCAGCCAATATTACCAGTAATTATTTTTTCATTTATTAAATGTTAAAAAATAGTGAGATTTGCTCACTAGGATTTCTCAGGAGCCTAAGGTGACATTGTGTTGTTTTTTCCAACCAGTCCAAACCCAAATATATATCATTCACAATTAAGTGAATGAGTGAAAAGCAGAGGCTCCTCACGTTTGAGAGGCTTGACACGGCGCAGATGCATGTAGGTATCACCGCTGAGAAGTTGTTCATTCTCTAGGCATATTTGCATATTTAGAGAGCTGTCAGGTATAAAGACAGCCTTTGACTGTTTTCTACTGAGGCATAGAATAGATCAATAAAGAAGCTAAGCTAAAACCTAATTGTAAGTACATTCATCAAAGTTTGTAGAGTGATATCATTTCTATCTCAGTTGATGCCCTTGCAAACCTTGAATGACACAAGGTTTGTTTTTTGCTCCCATAAATCTTCTTTTCCAACTATTGTCAGCCAATGTAAAACCTCTCAACAGCACATTTATTGTGTTTCTGCCTCACAAAAAATTGAAATCAGAGCTGTTATCCTTGAATGTACTGCATAATATTTTGTACCAGGTATTTTTCCTGCTATATTGAAATATGTGGAGGGAAATGCCCTTCAGAGTTCTAGCACAATTCCAAACAATGAGTGAAACACAACATAATCACTTTCAATGTTACAATCTCATAAAAATGTGCATTTTCATAAAAGCTGGAGGACTGAGGGTCCTTGCATTTCCATGTTCCCTATGCAGAGGTCTCTGAGTGGAGTGGAGTGATTATAGCTGGAGAATGACCTCCGTTTATTTAAGTTTGACGTAGGACATAGCCGTGTGCCTCTAAAGACCATTAATTTCAACACATTTGGTTATTTGTGTGCAACTTTACTCAACATTCCACTTTCAACGCCTTGAATTAACCTTGATACAGAAGGAAGGCTGCCTCAGACTCCCACTGCTGTCTCTGTTTCTGCAGCGCTCTTGTCAGAATTTGAATCTACAAGCTCAGCCATCCCTATGTAAGTGAGTAAAGACATGCGCGCACTCACTCGAACACACACACACACACACACACACACACACACACACACACACACACACACACACACATACACACAGTTTTTGTGTCGTGGCCTGCGATTTAGCTGCCCCTTGTGAAATCCAGTGATGTGAGTTGCAGCTTCATGAGCTGACATGGACAATTGGGAAAGAGGCTGTGGCCTAAGCTGAGGTTTTAAAACCCAGTTGAACCTCGGCCTTCTCAAAAGTACAGACAGCAGCATCATAGCTCTCAAATAAGCATCAAAAATTTACATATCTGCTTGCATATTAGTGCAGAGAGATTTAAATTCCCATGCCACTGTTGCAGCTCACCTGAGATGACAACAAGCCCAAGCTTCCTGGCTCCTTTTTTTCAGGCTATTACTGATTTCAAATGGTTTCCTGTAGGTGCTGAATTTTTATATTTCCTAAGTTTTTTCAAGGCTTCCCTTCCATCCTTTTTGAGTGTAAATTAAGATGCACACTGAAAGGCTAAAGCCCTCTTATTTAATCCACTCACTCACTGAAGTCTTCTCCTTTAACATCACAGGAAATGACAGTGGATTTTTCATTACCAGTGTGTTAGATTTTTCAAATTTGTTCAAATTCATGCTTGAAATAAATGTGATGATCTAAGAGCAGGCACGAGTTTAATATGCAAGACAGCCTTCTTTCCCTTTATCTTTATCTGTCGTCTTTTGGCTCTTGCTTGATTTGTCCTTATTTGTACAGCAAGAAAACAGGACTTCATATTAAGCTTTTACAATCTGCAAATTTATTGCATGCATCTGTTTCCAAGACTTTAGTTATCACCATCTTTTTTTTCCTATTTTCAGTTTTTATTCTTTCATTGTCATGAAAATGTAATTGGTTCTGTTTGGTTTGCATTTCAGACTGCCACACAAAGGCACACTGAAATGCAAATGCATATCGACTCAGCCGTAATCAAAGTGAATAATTATTCACGGCCTTCATTGATCTGATTTCAACATGGATAAGCTCACATTTTTTGGCTGTGAAGAGATGCACGTTGGACATACGTTTTTTTGTTTTTTTTTATTACAGAGAATCATTACACATACAGTATACTTGCACACTGTGAAGTGACCGTATATTATGTTATATTATAAAATGCTTTAGTTTACTGGTTAGCAGCATTTAACTGGAAATCTAGATGGGCTTTAAATATATGTGTTGGATTAGCATTAGTGCTTGGAAAAACTTTACATAGATAATCATACAGAAATGAAACAAAAAATTAAAAAAAGGCCACCATATACTTCATGTGGAAAACACACCCACACAAATCCCTCTTGCCTTCCCTCTCCGGGTTGAAGCTTACATGTGTGTCAGCCCTTACAGAAACATTCAATCTCTTAACATGCCTTTCATGCCTGTCATCAAATTGGAGAATGCGTTACCATGGTAACGGTGTCTCAGGCACAGCCTCCAGTGACAGCCTCCAGCCAGCCCTTGCACACATACAATCATGCACTCGCACACACATGAACATGAACACATACAGAACGGGAGCACGAGCAGGTGAAATATCTGCACATCAAAGGGAGCCACACTGGCCTGCTGCTGTTTTAAAGCACCAATAAATATCCCACTGATCTCTGTCTACAGGTGGGAAGGAAGGGAGTGACTTCAAATGCCTTCTCAGAGCAACAAAGGGTGAGAGCATCTGATGTCTTTGGTATTGCCATTTTACAGCAACAGCAACACACGATGAATGGTTCTGTTGGCATTCCTGAAATATGGCATCATATGCCATCCAAAGGTGGGAGCGTCCTGAGGTGACTCACTTGGCATTTTCATCACACTGTTATGCTTTACATCAAAAGGTACAGAAATCCACAGGCATTCTCTGGCTTTTGTGTACTTTTTTCATTTTTTACCAAAAACAACTTTCTCATTAAAAACTACGTTCATTGACACACAAATTTCCAATCTGGGTTAACTTTTATTTTTTTTTAAGACAAGATTCCAGTCTTGATTAAATCTTGAAAAATACTACACTGCTTGATGCAGATCATAATTCAGATGCAGTTTCAAAATGCCCAGATATTTTCTATGACTAAAATAAATTCAGCAGGATTGGACTCCCCTAAAGGAGGTATAGTGTGTGGTCTCTGAATGCTTTCTAGTGTCTCAATTTTTTTATTTCACACCTAACTGTAAGGAACTCTTCTTTCTAGAGTAACTGCCTTTAAAGATTGCAAATTGGTAACTTGAAAATAATAGAGGTCAACAGAGGAAACACCAGAAACAGTCTCTCTTTTCCATAGCCTATAGCATATCAGGCAGTTACAGTCAACTCTTTAGTTCCTGCCGTTTAATCTCTTCTTCCATTTATATGCTAAGTCTACCACAAAACGGTTTTATGCCAATATCATCCTCAATGATCTTAATCTTTCTGATGCAACATGGAAAGGCAGCATGCGTGGTCCTGAACTGCCTGCGCTGCGTAGATCCGGACCACAGCAAGTAGGTGAGGAATCAAGACCTGTCAGCAGGCCCCTTCTCTTTTAACTGCTGGAGAAACTGTAGAAACTCTTTTGGAGGCTGGAGTGCAAAGTGGAGTCTGAACGAGAATCATTTCTGACAAGAACCACAAGGAACTGTATATTATTACAGTCCGGAGGGTTGTGGAGAGAAATCCAACCAGAGGGAGCATAAAAACTCACAATCAGGAGGTTTTGAATGTTCAAGAGCCCTAACACGAAACCATCACAGAATACAAGAACAAGTGCATGAGGAAAAACTATGGTAACATCACTTCTTGGAGAAAAAAACAACAAAAGCTGGGAAATTTGAAAATGTTGGCTGTTATTTGTTAATTTTTTTTTTTTTTTTTTTTTTTGCTTGTATCATCAAACTTCATCTAGTACAGAGAAAACATGTAGTAAATGAAACTTAAGATTGTTATTCACCCAAATTGGAGGAAATTTATTATTAATATTCCTTTGCAGTTCATCATGTTAAGGTATTCTAAAACTATTTCTATCCTTTCTATTCTAGATATCTATTTGCCATTATCTATCTACAGTCACATTTATACAGATATACAGATTTTAGTGAGGTTAGGTTACGTCTACCTACCACTAATGATGCACCAACACCCAAACATCCTGTTCGCATGCACCACATTCATAAACACGCAGCAAAGGACGGTGGGCCAGCATCACTAAGCTCTCTGGTGCGGCAGCTTTTTGGGCCATAATGATGCTGTCTTATTATTCCCTGGAAACGAAGAGAAAGTACTTTTTGGGGATGGAAGAGGCTTAGAGGATGCTTGGTTCATCATTAGTTGCCGCACGGTAACACTAGAAACCCTAATGAAATATTCAGTGTTGTGCTGGAATGTCTGACGCTTTCTCCCCCTTCAACAAGATTACTTTAATTTATTAAGACACAACAATGGGCAGAGCAGAAGTAAAAGTCAGTATAAGCTCCCTAGGTACTTATGAGGGCTCAAATCTATCAAAGTAGATGTTTTTCTTAAGACAAAACACATGTAGATGTGTCCTTTCTTGATTCATATTTCATATGCTGCACTCATGTGCTGGCTTTACAAGCTGTATATTCAGTCCACTGAACTTCTTGTTCCATGTGGTGAAGATGGTTTTCATTTTGCTCCAATGAACATCACTTAAAGGAAAGTTTTCAGTTCATTTGGAACAGGACAGAGGGGTGCAGGGGGTGTGCTGTATTTTTCCCTTGAGCATACCCAGTGTCTTCCATGTTCGAATGACACCTGCGGTTCTATACACTTCATTCAATAATCTTCTGTTTTAAAAGATGAAGGCATCAACACTCACACCTCACTGGTTAGATTGTTTGTTGATTGAGCATCTTGTCACGATACTGTTGACCTCAGAACTCTGTGCTGACAGACCAACAATATGCACTTCACTGCTTTTCAACTCATCATAAAAAAATCAGTTTGTACTTGCTTGAGCAGAAATTTATGGTACAAGATGATCATGTGCTCTGCTCTTCTCATTTTGTTTTCAGAAACACATTACGCCTGTGAGGAAGCATCTTAGTCATGTTGAAAAGCAGAGTGCAAAGAATGAATACCAGCACTAAGATAATAGATTGTAGATTGCTTGAGGCTTCGATGTACTCGCCCTCCCTTAATGACAGAAAATGCAAGATAGACAACAAACAATTGTGACTGAATATGATTTTGATGGTCTTGTCAATTATGTGAATGCAGGCACACAGCTGATATTATCCTTTTGGCACAGTGTCTTGCACTCTGGACTGTATGGGTGGAAATGAATCAGATTATATTAGCAGCGTTATTTGATACATATTTTCTAGACTGCATGTTCCAGTGTGGCCCACTCTGCCATGAGAGCCAAGGCACTTTAGTACACAACATAATGTTCTTATGAGGCCTCATAATGAAGGCAGATAGAGATCTGCAGGACTGAATGATGATAATCCTAGCAGCAGCAGAAAGAGCACTGCTAAGTACTGAGGAGCTAGTATATGGATGCAAACAAACAGAGAAATGGTTCTTTAATCAATTCCAGTTTTGTAGCAGTAGTTTTCAAATTGAAGAAATATTTTTGCCCAACCCAAAAACTCCTACCTCTCAGTTAAACCTTGAGACAGGTATGATTAAATGGCTGTGACTGAAAGGGTGATGAGAAATTTTAAGAGCTTCACTTAGAAAAAAGAAATAAAGAAAAAACTGAATTGCTATAGAAAAAAGGTTTTAATTTTCTCATTCATTCATTCATTCATTGATTCTCACTCACATGTTGAGCTGTTAAAACATTCTGATTTTGAATCCCATAACCTTGATTGTGAGAGCTGCTCTTTAGGTCAAAGGCTTTCATATACCCACAGGTATGTTACGTGGTTCACAGGATGGAATGTCACATATGTGTTGTGAACTTATTCACTGTCGTCTTTACCACATCATCTCTGCTTACTCTGTCATGGCCCTGTCATTAAACAAACTTACCAATTTTATGTAGCTTTAAAAAAGCTCTGGATTCAGTATTTGAATCTGAATTATATAGAGTAGAAGGTACAGAATTGATTGTGATTGCTTTTGCATTTTAGTCCTAGCTGCCTGACTGAAACATATAAATCACACTTGTAGAAGGACTTTGCAACTGTAAAATCATCAGCTAAAAGCTCGGTCTGTAAATTATTTTGCAGACTATTCCTTGACTGTGTATTATCTTTTTTGGAGGGTGAGATGTCCAGATCAGAGTGTTTTCTGGACCTCTTTTCCTCTACTTAACTTCGGTGATGATGATGAGTTACTGGAGTCTCAAAAAGTTCAGAAAAAGCTCACTGGAGATGATGTGAATTCATGCAATAGGGTTTATTCTTTCACAAGAGATAAACCTGGCTCTCGAATCCAACTGAAGATAGTGCAGCTTTGCATCATCTTTTAAATTCTAAATATGCTCCTCCACGCTGGTGGATTCCCCACATATTTTTCTAAAAATTCACCTTTCCCAGAAATAATAGTGTCATACTTTCCATATTTGGTCACATCTGCTTCACCTCCCACCCCCCTCCTGGCCTACCTGGGCAAATCCGGGCATGATCTGGAACCATTATTTCCAAGGCATCCCTAGTTATATCTATAAAAAAAGAAAGAAAGAAAAAAGGAATCCAAACTGTTTATTGTAGCAATCATCTCTTAACTCAGATCAATCATAACCCTTCTTCTGTCTTTTGCAAACCAGATGATTGGGTTTGAGCATCATTAAAATATTAGATATATTGGTTACTGTTCAGTAAGTTCTGTTATACATCATAACACACTGACATGAATATGTTTTGAGTGCTCCTTCATCTGATCTGGAGAGACACTTCCTTTTAACTACAAAATAAAAATAGAATATGCCCTGCTAAAAAAATCAGTTTTGCATGTTCTTATTACCTACTGCATATTGCATTTCATTTAATACTATATATATATATATATTCTGTATTTTCTGTCTTGAAAGGTAATATACTGTATGCCACTGCACTAAACTCATTGGAAATTAGTTTGTGAAAGTCGATTGTTAAAGATTTCTCCCCAAGTAATGTGCTCCCAGAACCAATTGGCATTTCTAGGGAAGTGTCCTTTTAAAAGTTATTTTTTACAATATTTGTTTTAGTTAACAGTTCCCAGTAAGAGAAAAAAATCACACAGACAAAGAGCAAAGGTTACAATCCTGACTTGAATCCAGCTGAGTCAGCAGGAGATGAAAGAATGTTCCTGCTCTGCTGAGAGCCTGTAGTGATCAACACGTTGAAAGGTTCATCTTTATGGCATTGTTCATACAAACCCTGTTGGACTTATTTATGTAACACTGTTTAGGATGACAAAAAAAAAACCCAAACAAAACATGATGACAGCTACAATACCAATGAAGTTTTCCTACAATATGAAAGATTAGCTTTCAGCCTGTGTGTTTCCAAAACACCATCCGCCAGCGGCCTGCAATGGAGCACACAGAGGTTTTCTGTTCATTAGTACTACAGAAGGATGGGTCTGGCAGTGTATCACACTTTTGTATATCTAAAAATGTGTGCTCACCCTGCTTCAGTTGTCATTAGTTCAATAATAGTCTTTCTATTTACTAAAGCTATGAATATGTAAACTCACCATATTTCCTTTTATTTTTGATCCAACCTTAGTTTCAGATGTAGTGAAAATACTTTTATTGTTTTCTCAAAATTAAGAAATAGAATTTGGGGCGTGATGTTCCATATTGGCACTTTAATTCAAGGAAAATTTTACTCATACAATGAATTGACATCTGGTATAGAGGAAAAAAAGCCCTCAGCGACATTTTTGAAAAAAAAACAAGTGTACAGTGTCTGTCAGTATAATGAAACACAATGTATAATCCAATATCATGAAGTAATTTGTTTACAGTTAATAATGCCTTTTTACTAATCACTATAATTTTAATCTCATTTTGTTTTAGGGTAATTTCATTTCACTGTAAACGCATTACTGTACATGTGATCCAATGCTGTGATTGGTAAACATGAAACATCCCTTAGGTCAGGAGGCTGAAACTCCTTCCTCGGTTTGTTTATGAAGCCAGCTGTGTTGCTTTTCTCACTTGACTGCTTTGTCTTATTGGAATCAATGGGAGACAAAGGTGATTCACTCACTCCATTAATTTGGTATCATGAAACTGCCATTTCGTGCAAACTCTGAAGTAATATATATCAGACAGCCCCACACTTGTTTGACTTTGGCCAAGTGGGACTAACATCCATATTAATGTCCCATCCTCTGGTGGGAGGAAGGCACTGTATGTTTTTTTTCTGATTTAATGAGACTTAAACTTTGCAAATCAATGACCCTCAAGCTCTCCAGACAACTGAGAACCAGCACAGAGGCCTGAAATGCATCATGGTTTAAATTCATGGCACACGAGTCAATAAGCAATTTGAGATTAGATCTCCATTGTCATCCTCACTGGGTAAAAGATGCAATAGACAGACTGCAAGCAATGTCAGTTCACTTGTGTTGCAGTTTGTTATGAACAAAGTGTTTCGAAAGAAGCTATTTGGCTGCACAACAGGCTTTGTTTTGACTATTGCTAGAAGTAAATTGAAGCCATTCAAACTCCCACACTGGCATGAACAAAAGGAGTGACTGCAGCACATCACTTCTCTTCTATATTAGTGTCTTACATAGAGGGCAGGGAATAAATAATGAAAACAGCAGTCTTGTATACCAGCATATCTCACAATAAGGACAATCCGGCCTGATGGCAGGTGAAATATCATCCCATTGTCAATACTAAACCTCCCTAAAATGCAAATAAAGATGTTTCTTAATCTTGGTGAGTCAGCAGACTATATATAGTAAATGAATGTATTCAACCAAAATATAATGAACCTTTAAAGCAATGGGTCACTTCCATGATCATCACTTTTATTTTTAGCAGAAATTACTATAAATGCACACTCCATTTTTGTTAGACCTGAAATAGACCTGTATATTTAACAGAAGCATTCAAGCCTTTGTGAATAAAATCAATAGAACAAAATGACTAATCGCTAAATGAAAGACTTCTGCTTTTATATTCTATTTTACATTTAGCATATACGAAGACTTCTTCTTTTAAAAATGATTTAAAACTTCGGCTATATTTCCAGAGGCTAAACAAAAAATGACAGAATGATACCAGCAGTTGTCCATGAATCCTCAAGGGGAGGCATGAAAAAAATGCTATTTATCTTTAAGAGTAAACACGATGGTGTTTATAGTTTGTCTCTTTATGAAACATCAATAATTCTCACGCTCAGGATCAGGGTCTTCTGTCTGCCTGACTGCACCTCTGGCCATCATTTTAGTAACAAACGTGCGGTAATTGAATTTGCTTGTATCACTATTGCAAAATGGATGGATATTTTCTCCTCTCTTGTCAGTAAAGTATTATCTGTCTGAAGCATGCTAGAGACACTCCCTATGGGAGACACCTAACTAATATACTATTTGTCTTCTTTGACAACAGAAAATTTAAATGTAGGTGTAATTTGAGCACATCCGGGGGCAAAATCAAAATCAGTTTTAGTTTGATGGTTTTGCCCCCGGATGTCACAGTAAACACTAAACAAATTAAATTTGGAGAAAGAAGAGAAAAAAGGACAGAAACACAACTTAAAATATACATGTCTCTGCCACTTTTGCACTTTTGCTCTCTTCTTGTTACTGTTTTGCTTACTTTTTTGGATAAACCGTTCACCTCATCCACCTCCCTATGCAGACTTTGTTGCCTTATAATAACATATATATATATATATATATATATATATATATATATATATATATATATATATATGACAGGGACAGTTTCTTACACTACCAAACTAGCACATGAGTATACCTGTTAATGCATGAATAAATAGTAGTACTAAAGTGGGTTGTAATTATGTTGTGTATTATTCTTGAATTTCTTGTCTTTTAGTTTAACTGGACAGTTTATAGTAACCATGAGGACAGATGAGATGTGACAAATTCAAGCAAAATTAAAAGACAATATTTTGTACATGTGAATGTGGTCGTGCTTGTGTTTTATTCATGCACTCCCCACACAGCATCTCAGCTGTAATAACACAGTACATATAAATGTGCAAATGTGAAACTCGACATGACCAATTCGGCCAGTAAATAGAAGCCTGTTCTCCATTTGCTAGTTCTGTTCCATTAGTTCTATCACCCATACTGAAAAACACTGTCTTGCATCAGCCAGCTATAAATAATTGTATCACTGTTGTTGCGATTTCACACTTTTGTGTACTTGAATGTGAAATACAACTAGAAAATCATTGTCTTCAGCTTTGCACATGAAGCTGGCTTTCAGTGGCCTTTTCCTTTAGCAAAACACAACAGCATTTGAATTTCCAATTCTATTAGTTATGTAATTTCATTTTAGGTATAGAAAATAACATTTTCTTCTAACAGATCATGTTTTCATAATTTTGATCATTATTCCTGGCCATCAGCACCATAGATTATGTATTATTGTACTTCCTCATTGTGTTTGATTTCCTGTTGTCCTGTGTGATGGCACAGGCCCCTTTTGTCATCATCACAGAAATGTAAAGTGCTGTACCAAAGAAAAGTCCACTGTCATGCAAGCTTTGCTGGTTTCTTTTTTTCTTCATTCATTCTTTACCTGTCTTTTTCCAATTGTTTCAGGTCGCCTCTGTGTATTTAGGTACATGTGTATGTAGGTCATCAAAGTGAAACAAATCCCTAATTGTAATAGTGCGTTGATAATTAGCTTGTGCATCCAGTACCATAGAATGTGGATTGTAAATAATAGCTCGTAAGTCAGGCACAGACAAATGTAAACAAAGCAAGCTCACCTTGCATGTTGAACCACAAGTACATATGCAATACAATGGCATATTTCGCTGATGTAATTTCCAGGTGCCAACTCTGAACATTTGCCTTATGTTAGACACTACATTATGAAAATCAACTTTTAAAGTCCTAGATGCAATTATATGCCTTGATTACATTTGGCAGGAAAATTGTCATCAGGAAACAAACTGCTTCATTTCTGTGCGACTCAAAATTTGTGGAGAATTGGCTGCGGTGGATATTTGAAGTGCAGGACTTTGGCACCAGGAGACTGAGTTTTGCATCCTGAGTTCCCGTGTCTAGTTATAGGTTTAGACAGCAAAGGCACTATTGTTAAGGCCAGGAAAGGTTTATTAAATAATCAAATATGTTGTGCCTTATATTTCAAGTCTCTGGTGATGTTTTTATAATTTAAACAAGATCCTAATCTTTCACTTCACTTTGAGTTGCCAAAACATACAAGTGAGTGAGCTAATATTGTAGGGAAACAAGTAAAATGCATACTCTCTCAACACCTGTAATAAATGTTCAGTATCAACATTGCCTGATATGTTAACTATGCTGAAATATATTTGTTGCTGCAAAATAATGGCATTGAATCAATTTTCTGGGAGACAGGGCTGAAATCACAGTGTATTTAGTTATATACTGTATTTATAGACTCACAGTGAAACAAAAGCAAATGTTTCTCATGTAGGTCTTGGTGCCAAAAAAGTTAAGTAAAAATAAACAGGACATAAATGCACCCTAAAAAAATCAAATGGATAAAACCACAACAATTGCATGGAACCGAATACACAATAACAAATATACATAGGAGACATGGAAAGGGCAGTTGCAAAGAGAGTTTGGGATTTAGGAGTTTGACAGCCTGGCAACGAAACTGTTCTCATCCTGGCTGGGAATCCTCCAACCAGATGGCAGAGGAACAAAGAGTTGGTGGGAAAAGTGAGATGGGTCCTTGATAATGTAAGAGCCTTCACAGATGCAGCAATTTATGAAAAATGTCCTGAATGGAGATCAGAGAGGTCAGAGTCAGATCGGAGACATTACATGTCCTACAACGCTGAGTCTGTTAGCCTTTTATAAGAGGAAACAAGAGCCTTGGATATCTGATCGACCTCAAGGAACTTCGAGGAAAACATTTCACATGTAAATGCTTGCTTTTAAATACAGAAAAATGTCTGTCATTCAGTAGCTACTGTATGGCAGTCTGTTCCCTTTCAGTTGACTTTATACTAAATTGTGGAAAAAATCTTAGATTTCAATTACAATATATAAATTATTTCATTTCAGTTGTCATTTCACATAATCTAATGCACAACTATGAATCAGGAACTTGCACAAAGTCTTAACACAATATCTATCAAATGAGTTAGATTTCAGTCTCTCTCAGACGACGTGCAGGGATTAATTTCTTTTTTACTTCATTTTAGTGAGGCATGTTATTACTTAAAAAAAAACAATGGCTGTGCAATCATACATATTCAAACACAACAAGACTTCAAATGCAGCATATGAGCTGGTAGAAAATTCACCATACATGCAGTTCTTTAGATTTTGGTGTTCAGTACTTCCTTTTCAGATTTTGAAGAAACACAATAGCAACAAGCATGACTAGCATGACTGGATTCGCGGCTGGGAATAAACTGTAAAGGATCAACGAGCTGGTAAACTAAAACTCCCTCTACCTGACCACTAGATTTCCATTTTGGAGACTGCACAGCGGGCCTGAGAATTGGCTGAGCAAAAAATTAGTCCCCTAATGAAATTCAAGGGTTCACTGCAACACTTGACTCGCTTCCCTTGATGAAGAAACACACTCTGATGGGAAGGTGAAATAATGAGAACAGGGATGCCTGAGAGGTACGACATAATTGGGATGGGCATATTCAATCAAAACACACTTCCATTCAATTTCCACTCTCGCAGGCTTATGCCTGTAATTTCTTTTGATTGGCACCAGTTGGAAAAGGCAGAGGCTGCAGACTTTTCTCTTCATCGGGGAGCGATGGTCAATCTGCATCATGAATATGATTAGGCAGATCACTTCAGTGACCTTTGAAAACATTTCATGTTTGAACAGGATGTGAAATTACATGCACTGTTATATTCGTGGTATGACTATCTGTGCACAGGATGATGTGACACATTGCTTAATCATTTTCTGTCTATTATAGTTGCTAAAAGCCCCAGATTAAGTTAGACTTGGCTGAAATAGCATTTTGCAAAAAAAGAGAAAAAAAAGTCCTGTGTGTGTGGTGCTGTCTGAAGCATCAGATGAGTCAGGTGGTCAGGTGAACCACATCTTGACAGTAACTGTATGAGCACCTACTACCACCCAATACAACAACAGTGCAACCAAGGGCCCATTTTTTATAACAAATATCGTCAATTGAGCGATTACTCTTTCCAAAAGTTGCTTTTTACACGCACCACAGGGAAGATAAAATAAACCGTAGACATGATTTATGGTTACTCTTTGACCATCTCTCTTAGTTGCATCGGTTAAAGCATATGCTTCTCTACAATTCTCAGAGACACTTTTTTGTTTCTCTCCTTCTAGACAGTGTATGTCATCTACATTTGCCTTGTATACAATCACCACTGATAGCTAACAGTAAAACTGCCTCAAGGGTATCGTCCACTGCCAAAATAAAGCGTTTTTTTTCTTGTTCTTTTGTTTTTTTGTTTTTTTATCAAACCCAAAATGGTGGTTTTAATAAGGATGGGTTCTGTTAGGGTTGAATCCAGAGCAGCGACCAAGGGAAAGTTACAGAGCTGAATAACAACAGTACCAGTTTTTGGGGGCATAAAAGATATGGAATGGTAACGAAATGCACTTCTGTTCAGTACTCACCGTTCTGAGTACCCACAAAGGATGAACACAATAAAATACAATACAATGAAAAAGCCATGGAAACTAAAAGCTGAAAAGGTACTGGAGTTGAATTAACAACTCTGACAAAGCATTAAAGCTTTAATATATGTCACTGTATTGATTGTACAACAACTGCAACTGTTGAAGCTGTTGTGTCCATTACATCTTCAATAAGCTTAAAAAGTATCACTTCAAAGCCAGCATCAAATTCAAAGTAGAGCGATCTGTTCTGGTATCAGAAAGATTTCACACCAAACTATAAAGGCAATGAAATCTCTCCTGATGTGGCGATGAATATGAATATGAACTGAATACTAGGAGATATGGCAGCTTCGAAATCTCTTTCAACATTTGTTTCTCATCCTGATTTCGATCTCCATGTGAAATGATTAACATACCTATCAGTGTTCAGGTTTGTGTCTTCAAAGTGCACAGAGAGAGGAGGATAAACAAAAATTTCATACAGTAACAAGAAAAAGTATCTGAACTCTTTAGAACCATCTTGTTTTTTGCATTAATTGGTCATAAAATGTGATCTGATGTTCATCTAGGTCCCAAGTATAGACAAATACAATCTGCTTAAGCTAATAACACTATACATTTTTTTCTTTCTAATTGAATATATCCATTAGACATTCACAGTGCTGGTGGAAAAAAGTAAGTGAATTCTAGGATTAAATAACTTGTCAAATCTCCTTTAGCAGCAATAACAATCACTTTCTGCAGCTGTGAATCAGACCATTCTTCCTACAGAGCTGCTGCAGCTCAGCCACATTCTCAGGTTGTCTGGTTTGAGCAGCGATCTCGGGGTCATTCCATAGCAACCTTATCTTAGGGTTAAGTTCTGGGCTCCTACTCCTGCTGCTAGTGCTAGTAAGGAATCGGAGGGACTTCCCATGAGTGTAGTGTTATGTGCTTCACAGAAGGATACTCTGGGTCCCATTGCAACTATCAGTGGCTTTCAGATGGTTCAGGTGGAAAGGGAAGAGAAACGTTTCTGCAGCCCAGACACTGGGGTGTTAGCCATGGGGCTATATCTGTACTACATATTCAGAGAGTTCTCACGTCCATATTGGTTGTTGTTGACATCAATCGCTCGGTTAACCTGCCAACTGCATTTGACATTATTCTTTCTTCACCCCAATACCTTTTTTATGATATTCAGGGACTTGAACTGTACAAGATTCTCCCCACTTTCATTCACTTGTGGTCTGAGCTACCAGAGGAGACAGCACCCTTGACTTGTTGTATGCTGATGTTAACAGGCCCACGAGATTCTAGCTCGCACATACTCTTTGCACATTTGCGCCTTTACTACCTTTTTATTATTATTACCATTTAAACTGGTTTTTACTTAATTACTTCCTATTCCAATTCTAACAAGGCAGTTTCCATTTGTGGATCATTAACTTTTTTCTGATTCTGATTCTGATATTTAAGGTTATTATCCTGCTGTATCATTCATCTTCTACTAAGCTTCAGCTGGCAGACAGAAACCAGCTGTTGAAAGTAGTATGGAAAATGATGTAGACAGTGATTACACTGATGATGAGTGATGAGTGACATGTACAGTGGGGTCAAAAACTCTGAGAGAATCCTCCTATTCACTTGAATAGGAATGTGGTCTCGGACTTCTGGAGCCCACAGTATATAATGCAAAACTCCCGCACACTGTCAACCTTTATGGTGCATTTGTTAAATAGCTACGGTTTTTACCAAGTGACCTTCATAATGCCTGATGAAGTTCACTTGAGAGAAATTTAAAAAATTTACCACAAGGGTACTACATTGATCGATCCATACACCTCGTGGGTGCATCATCTCATCAGTGTGATGATGCACCCACGAGATGATGACAGCAACTACAATCACACGTTGTCCATACAACATGTCACTCGCTACTACTCTATTTTGCTCAGTTAATCTCTTGTGCTATTTTGACCTTATACAACAAAAGAAACAACCAGTCACCAACCTACTCTCAACATCCATTGTCCTTGAGAGGGACTTGGCTTGATTATGTCCTCCCAATGTGTCTTCCCTTTTGTCTTCTGATTGAGACTTTGTATTTGGGGGGGGGGGGTCCTTGTGAGCGTCATCACTATCTAATATTGGCGCGGTACAGCCCACACAGGGCGGGACAGTGATGCATCGGTTAGCACTGCCACCTCACAGCATTTCTGTGAAGATTTTACATGTTCTCTTAATGCCTGCGCTGGTTTACTTCTGGGGTTGGGTTTCCTAACACAGTCCAAATACTTGCTGGTGAAGATGTATCATAGAAAAATAAAACGAAATGTCAAATAAAATGTCATTTGATGTGTTGACTAATTAGCTTTGTTTTTAGAGGCCAGAGTATGACAACATGTTGCTCAAATGTCATCACTGGGAACTGATCTTTTTCATGGCTTGTCACTGTGGAATTTATCAGTTGTAACATTCTGGTTTGTGTATTGTCATACAAGGCTTAACAAGGACAGATTGGGAGACAATTGGCCCGTGGGCAAAACCCACAGGATGAAAGAAGACACAAAAAACAATTAGACTGCATCTATGAGGTGTTCCTAATATTTTGTTAACCTTAATTCATATATATGGAATGGAGAAAATATTAGTAAGACCCCTCAGTATAACCTAGTACAGCTGAACAGCACCACAAACTACCTCCTCCAACATGACCAGCAAAATAAATCAATATCTTCTTAAACAGATTCAATTAAAAAACTAAAAAATTATAATACTCATGAAAGAAGGATTTATTGCAAGGCTATAATATCAGACATTGTAGTTTTATCTTGATATACCTAATACATTGGCAATTGGTTGTAGATTAATTCGATCACTATGCGTCATTGTAACCTGTTCCCTGAACCAGAGAATCAGTTTTTTTGCTGAAGAACTTGACTTAAAGTGAGTATGACATGGATTTATTTCATCATTATGTTAATATTCAGTTAACAAAACCCCTTGCAAATGTAATTTTAAACCAGCAAGGAAAATATCTGAAACAATTTACAGGCTGTAACAATACTCTCTAACATTAGTTTAAACCATTTTCTCATTCACACATGGCCCTTAAAGGAAACAGAAAATATACAATGACCACATAAAAACATTATATGATCCTTATTACGTCGACATAACATAAGCGTTGGATTAATTACTTGTTCCACTTGTTGATAATCCTGATATGGGCTATCATGCTTGGATGGAGATAAAAAGGTAAAAAAAAAGGTGCTGTCTTACTGTTACTGTGTCTTAAGCTAAGTGCTTTGTGATGTTTTGCTTCCAGTGACCAGCCATGGCAGTTCTACTGCTCCTATAACCTATTTCAAATATTTAGAGCTAGAGGGTCTGTCTAAGATATTCCCTCACTGTAGATGATTCCGTGTGAGGTCTGGTAACCGCAGCTTGTTTCCCAGGGAATCCATGCTTTGACCAGGTGTAGCCATCTTTGCAACATGCTGTTGCTGTAATCGATGACGTCGGTTATGTGGATGATCCGCCCAGCACAAGACGACTGTTGATTAATATTTTTCTTGTTATGTTTCTCAGGAACCTCTTATTCAAAAAACTTCACAGCTGACACTGTGTATTGCTGGTTCCCTGCAAAGTTTGAAGTCAATTGGATGAGTGGTTGTCAAGGAAATTGAAGGACAGACCATCAGGTAGGCACACAGAGAGACAGACAGTCAGAAAGACACAGACAGACGGGTTCCTCCATTTATAGTTAGATTGGCTATGTTCGTTCATAATAGCAATTAAATGAAAATCTGAACATATTTTAAGACAGATTAACACAAACTGAAGATAATTCCAAAGGATTCACTTACCCTTTCTTGCCCCTGCATTTTATTTCCTTACTTGAAGTGTACATCAACTAGTGAGACACTTGTGCACCCTCGGTATGAAAGCCTTGGTAGAAGAACAAATCTCAGCCTAGATCAAATGTCTATCCTGCTTGTCCCTTGCATGAAACAAAGCTGTGCATGGGTATCTCCATCTGTGACCAACCAACCATGGAGAAGGCAGAAAGGGGAGCCTTAAACCCAATCCCATGAAAAACACCCAGTTCATATACAGACATAGGCACAGAATTGCATAGCAACAAAGAATGCACAGAAAAGGATTAGGATTCCAACTCCATCTAAAGGACTAAAGACAGAGGACATAAAAGACAGATGCTTAGAAGTAAAGGTTGTCATTTATGTCAAACTGGGGCTAATGTCATTGAATAGAGGAGAGGGACAGCATGACCACTTATCAAATACATACAATATCATCCTGACATCCTTTCCCAGGTTTAATCAGACCTTGATTCTTTTAATTTTCACATTATTGCAAGTAACGTACAGGACTCAGTGGAATGGAAGTGGAGTGGAATAGATAAGAAGACTTCTTTCTATTTCAGGCCCAACAAACTTTGAATCATAATTCTCCCTCAAGTTTTCACCTTCAATACAAGTAGGTTTTTTTAATTTGAAGGTTAAGTGAGATCAAATATTTCTCTGTTTCAGGCAAGATATATAGGAAGGAAAATTATTGTTTATAGGTATGATGCTATTTTCACTTGCTGATATATTATATATTAACAACCAACTATTAATGGAGGGTCTCTTGGGAAATACTTGGTGCTGGTTTGGTTACCATCGTAAATCAAATTAATCTTTTCATTGTATGTCTCTCCAAAGCATTTAATTGAGCATTTATTGGCAACACTGTGTCACAGAAAACAGTTTATTAAGCACTAAGCACAGCCTCAAAGGACACTGCCTGTTAGCTTGTATATACTGCATAATAGGACAACATGTTTTCAGCTGATAGATGAGCCCTGCTGTTACTGCCACCACAAATGCAGACCTAAAATGGTTTTGAAAAACCATTATAAACTGAGAAAAACAGCTGAAATTAATTATTTTCAAGAGGCTCTACAAGCCCTGCT
Organism: Istiophorus platypterus; assembly: GCA_016859345.1. Taxonomy (NCBI): domain Eukaryota; kingdom Metazoa; phylum Chordata; class Actinopteri; order Istiophoriformes; family Istiophoridae; genus Istiophorus; species Istiophorus platypterus. Next base: position 20,350,803 of record CM029116.1, read on the forward strand.
TAAGACATTTTTGTGAAATGTGGACTCAAATTAATATATTCAGCTTTTAAAATTACATTATTTCGGATATGCTTTATAGGACACAAAATCACCTTCCTAACCTTCAAAGAAACATGTGTCTCAATTCAGGTTAAGAGATCAAAGTCACCGGAATTTGAATACATACATATTTTCGTATATAATGTCAAATTATGGCAGATGGTTGCATAGCTGGAAAGAACTCAGAAGCCCAACCTGAAATGAATTATGATGTAGCTACAGTGAAGCTGTGTGTATATGGAAAAAGTCTGAGTATTTGGACAAGAAAGAAATCTTTGAAAATGGAATATTTTTCAGGAAATGAAAAAATGTATGCTTCTAATTTATGCTTTCACCTTTTTTTATACAACCAGAAGGTAAAGGTGAGGAAAAGCAATCAGTTTTTACAGACCAGGTAATCCTTCGGTTCATTAAAATACAGATCGGTAGTAAACACATATTTCCTGAAAGGGGAGAGGAGACGCATCGTTTCATTAGTTTTGAGAATAGCCAGTCAGCAGACTAGGATATTGTCTGTGAAGTACAGCAATAAAACCCATTTTGAAATGACCCTTTGGTGTAATTCTCAAAACAACAACAGCACAACAATCTGCATCACTCGCCAAAGTTTTATCTACCTGATCCTGATCAAAGGGGCGGATCCAGATTCCCTCTATTTCATCCAGCCAAATGAAACACAAAGATGCTGAGGTCTTGTTAGTGCATTAAGCCAGGGGCAACGGTGGCTCTCAAAGCTCTGGATACAGTCTCTGGTCACATCGGCAAGCTCCCACTGTGATCTGAAATTTTACATTTAAAACCCTGCTTTTAGTGCAAAGGTGTTGCAAGGGTAGAGTTCCTGTCTAGCATCACAGACACCTGGTTTTGATTCCCAGTAGCTGGTACCTCCCACATGGCTGCGCATTCCATTAAACACAATTAGCAATATTTGTAGGTTACAAGCTAGCAAGGGTTCTTGTTCTTCTTATGTCAACTTGCACAGTGGGAAACTGAAATAGGATGGTAGTGTATAATCTGATAAGTGACATAGGTTATCGTTCCCCTAGTTCTGGAATGTTTCCTATTTTATGCAATCAAGCCGGTGTCAGCGAAGTTTCCTTCATCATCTGCACATCATCGATGTCTGAGAAACAACCACAGTCTCATGAACCTCCCACATGTTAAGGGTTGAACAAGTTTGAAAAAAAAAAAACAGGTTGCACAACATGTCATCTGACCATATATAAAGGCAAAAGGGCTCATTACCGTGCTCGAATGGCCACATTTAAAGGCTTCCTCATGGTTGCATCTTGCTTCCCTCCAATCTTTCTCCTTAAATCGTGTCCTTTGCGTGCCTTTGTATTGTCAGCGTCATGAATTGTACAAATGGAGAAAGCAACACACACTTTCAGACAGCCTATCCTTAGAGGCATTCATGATGTTGGATAAGGTTGTAAGATGAAAAGGGGAAAGTTGTGTGAAGAATGCAAAAAGGGAGCTTTAAGAGAAAATTTTAAAACCTGCCTACTTTCACTCCTCAGCAAATTGCTGTGTAAAGTGGGTGTGATTGGTAGCCTGTCTTTTTTGGGAATGCTACAAAAATTGTCACACAACACCCCTCAATTACACAACCTGGGTGTTTTGGATGCTGTTAGATCATCTGTGAAAAATTTAATTTCCATGTGTTTTGGAGGTAGCAAATGTTAAAACTGACAATACCTGAAGTCAGGATAATTGCCAATTCATTATTGTGAGAAATTTGATAAAAAAAAGAAAAAAATCAAAAGCACATAGGATATTAGCTTTATTTTTCCATTTAAAGTATGAATCATAAATTACCAGGGGGAATGATAGTTTTAATTTTGTGGTAGTAGCAATGCCATGTATGTATTGCTCTTTATTCTGTTATGCATGTGTTGTGACATGTACTTGCTTGGTCTGGCATCAGTCAAAAGACACATTTCCACACCTAGTTGAAAAATTCAAGTTCTATTTTTCACTTAATTACTTTCTGTACATTAATATGTTCTCTCAGCACTAAAACTGCCACTGTAGGATTTGCAGGTGTCCAGTTTGTGAATGTTACGTGTACATAATGAAGCACTGGGATCTTTGGAAAACAGTGTGTGGTGAATTAATTAGTTTTGCTGGTCAGTCAGCAGTTTGTGAATGTGCTATCCCTGCACATTTGATTGATCCAAACAAGCACTTAATACATTGCTCTCTGGTCTGAGGCACACCGAGGGGTCCAGAGAATGCAGAGACAGAGGGATCAATTGGCCTGATAGAAAATAGAGGGGAGGGGCAGAGGGAGAGACAGGCGGGTTGGAAGGACCTTATCCAATCAGACCAGATGATGATCGCCTGTGTAGTAATCACGTTTTTATATGAAGGACCAGGGGAAATTGGTGAGCAAGTCAATATCCAATCTAATCAATATCAACAAGCTCTACTCCAAAGTAGCAATTTCTTAAAATGCTGCTGGCTGGTTGTGCCAAGTTTTATTAATAATATTAGAGGAGGAATACACCAAATATGATGACTCTAGAGGGAACGTTCTAGTCCTGAAAATATACACTGCTCACCTTTTGTTGACACACACAGCAATGCTTCAGTGAAGTCAATTAAATGGGTTTTAAATTAGACGCTGTTGTCAGGCTGCGAGTGTGTTGTATGAATGAATAGTTTTCTCTCTCCTTAGTTGTGCATGTCAAACAAATGGATTTGACTCAGATAGTAAACACAGTTTATCGAACTAAGTGACTACATATAAAAATGAATTTAAGGAACTGTGTAAGCCATTACTGGTACAGTGTTGTTAATTCAAGTACAGCTAGGAAGTGTTTTTGTAGAGGATACTGAAGTTGTAGTCAAATATCCTCCATACACATTATTCCACTCAATAACTGTTTGTTTTTTGTGTTTTAGTGCATGTGAATAGAGAGCATCAGCACTAAAAATAACAACAATAAATATAAAATAAATCCAAGATTTAACGTCTGTGGTGTTAAGTGACTAAGGTGGACCACATATCATTAGTTGCTTTATTTTTGGCTGATTTCATTTTGGCTTTTCTTGCAGGGTTGTAAAATTGATTTCAATTTTTTCTTCAAACCATATCCTTAATGTTACCTAACACAGAAAAACAGAACTCTCCTGGATAATGTAATGTAGGTTTATGCTAAGCCTACAAGTTTTAATTATTTTAACTTTGTTTCTGGGAAATCATGTTTTGTTCCTAATATTGGCATGGTAGCTAAGTTTAATTACTACAATATCCGAGAGCCTCAGATGCAAGTGCTATGGTGCAGCAGCCAGCCAGAGGTTGGAATCAAAATAATAGGGAATTCAAAACACTTGTTGAGGCAGACGTTAACAAAACGTGGCACTGTAGCTGATGAATTCTATCAAAACCGACCCAGAATTTAAAAGTGAACTGAACTGAGCTGCAGATTGTGTTTTCAATTTTCCAGCATCTCCAGCTCCTGACTGCAGCTCACTTGACTTTAAAACTTTTAAAAGCCGACCTTGAAACTCCTTTCCCAAACAGCCATTGTCCAGTCATAGCTAATCAGCCATAACTATCTGGGCTTTTCAATATGCAGAAGTGACATGCACAGGGTCAACTAGCTGTGCACTGCAATACAAAACCAAAGTCGCTCCTTAATCTCCATTCTTTTACATAGATGTCCAACAGGTTAGGAATTTGACTTTTTTCCTGGGACATTAGCTTTAGTCTCTGTCTTTTAGCATGAAATCTGTTCTGTAGCCATGAAGTGTGACTACTTGTAAAATATTCCTTCAGGTGCCCACTACTCTACTTCTACTGTCAGGATAATTAACTGACACAGCATGTTAGATTTACAGTAATTAAACAAATCTGTTATGCAACATTTTCCAAGTGACATTGAGGTGCCATTTATTTGCATCATGTAGGACCAGATGAGGCTCCGGTTGGTCAACAATTAGAGAACATAAGCTAGCTGAGGTGAGGGTGACAAACCTCATGGACCGTGGGAATACCAAAGGTTACTGTTGTGCGATGGAGGCAGATGTTCCTCAAACTTCAGCTTCTAACATTTTCCACTTGGAGAACACATGGTCAAGTGGGGGGTCAATGTATAAATGCATACCATACACATGTATATTGTTTGTGCAGTGTGGCAAACTGTGGGAACATTTAACATTCAATGTTATTCCCAGGTAGTTAGTATTTTGTCACATTAGGGCATGTCTGAGGCAAGGTACACCATGTATGTCATTGAAAGTTTATTGTCCTGACATCAGAAGCCTGCAAAGTGGAGCATGTATAATCACATTTTCCTCCTGACTTTGTTCATAATTACTTATCAAAGGTTGATTAGTATGAGATGCTGTCACTGGAGTCATTGAAGGCAGCACAAAAGACATCACATGTTTTAATTAGTTTGAGGATGTGGGAATATTGTGAATGTTTTGTCAGTTACTCTGGCAGAGAAGGTGCTGCACAAATGTTTTTAATGTTTTACTAATGAAAGAGATGTTACACATACAAAAAATTGGCCTTACATGTAGGATCTTTGTGAAATGATAAGTGTTTTCTTGCTACACCTTGTACTTGCACTAATTGCATGGGCTTCACAGAGGCTGTCAAAGTGCTGAGCATTTGATGAAGTACTTCTTTTAGTCATCCACTCACCTTTGTTCTCTCAAAAATGCCACACAACTCACAAGTCTCTTCTTTTGCAGGAAGGAGCCAACGTCTTACCTAAAGTATTCATTTAAAAAACTGTTCTCTACAGTTTGAAAGCATGCATTTACTATTTTATGCCAAAATGAATGAGCTGTTTGACAAATAGAATAATTCATCCTGCTCCTCAAGAAAGTATTTATTTTTAGGTTAGATCAAATCCAAGTGATGTTTATTCTCACCTTATCCCGATTACTGACAATCTGTTTGAATTTCCAACTGCAAATTAATAGTATCTGGGATTAATGAGCTACTTTTTGTCCTTAAAGATGATAAAATCAAACCCAAATAAAAATGTATATAAATCTGTATCTTTTTGATATGAATATGTAAAAATGTATGTACAAATAATATATACATATAAACATTCAAAATCTATGAATGATACTATTGCTGTTTGCTGAGAAGATTGTTGAAATTAGAGGCTGTATTTGTGAGTTAATGTATTATAAGTCTACAAATGTCTTCCAGATTTATTGTTTTTTCAGTTCTTAGAGGAGTATTCAGGATCATTCTCTGTTACAAACACCCCTTATTCACCCTACTTACAATATTTAGTCGCTGCTATTGATCATTTATGTACAGTCTGTATACTGATGGTTATCAGGTCAATTTTTGTTACATAGACATTTTATCAGATAGATATTAGTTATATAGATATTTTACCTGATTATACTTTAGACTATTATTTCTTGCTTTGCACAAGTGTTTTAGAGCAATTGTTTTAGATTTTGGCAAAATATAGACAATATTGTTACATACAGTACTTGAGAATTCCCATCAAAATATCATAATAAAAATCTATTTAATTTAAGCAACACTCAGACTGTGTAACATTTATCAATTATTCATTCAATAACAATGTATGAATATGTATTCATGTCACTGACTGGTGAATACCCAGAAGGCCAGTGCAAACTGCTGTCACATCTAACCCTAATATACCCTAATACTGTATTCAGTGTACGTACAGTACACATGCAGTGTGGGTTAGAGTGGTCCCCACCATGCAACAGAATGCCTCACCCCAATAAAACTTCCTGCTTCCATTTATGTGTTTAGTGAAAATGAGCAGCCAGCTAGAAAATAAAATCCTTTTCCCTATTAAACAGATGGGTGCACAGTCGGTCGTCATAGCTCTGAATTAAACACTAAATTTTCAATTGTGTTTCAGAGCACACCCACTCCAGCCTCCTTACCAACAGCAGTGGTCTTGTTTTTTTGTTTTTTTTTATTTACAAATGCAGCAAAGCCTCATCAGGCAGTATAGTAATTCTCCCCATGGAATTACTCTCTTGTTCATTCTACGCTGCAATATGTTCTGATCACTGCAAAATGTTCTCGGTGAAGGAAACAATTACACTAAAGTGCTGTTGTAAGAAACCCAAACTTCCCTAAGTAAAAGTTTAGAGTGACTTCAGATATGTACGATAAATTACTTTTTTTTTTCAACCATTTATTGCTGAGTATTCTTTTCCCTGATTCATACTTAAATTGCATTTTTTTCCCCCTGTAACTACTTCAATCTGCCATTGCTTTCTCACCTCAAGTGATGCTACACATCCACTAAAGTACACCAGCAGCAGTATTTTATGAAAAAATCAGATCTAAAAAATGGATTTAATCTCTGTTGAAATTATGTGTGGCCAAATCCTGCTACTGAAGCCAAATCAGGTGACCACTTCAACCCCTTTAGGCTCAGCAGACTGTATCATGTCGCCACTGAGGATATTGAATCAGCTCTTATAGCATCTGTCTCATCACATGGATTAACAGAGATGGTGTGGAAACCAGCATCCGTCTAATCAGTACCAGCCAACCTGGTAGGAGACACTAATATGAGACACTGTGGTGCTCTGCAACTGCTGCAAAGAGTATGATATTTCTGGTTGAGTGCAATTCAACAATAGAAACAGACATTATATATGACATATTAGAGCTAACTAAGGGTAGCAAGGTACATTTAGTTTGAGTAACAGTATGGATTGTGAACTGCAATAGCAGCTTGATGTGTGGTGTGTGTGTGTGTTTGTGTGTGTGTGTGTGTGTGTGTGTGTGTGTGTGTGTGTGTGTGTGTGTGTGTGTGTGTGTGTGTGTGTGTGCATGCATAAAGCAGTACATTAAATATTGACTACAAAAGCAAATAAAAATGTTGCTTTCATAAGAGCATCTTAAGCATGCCTGGTAAAAATGATGTGCAAAGTTATAAACTTGTTTATAAATCTACAGAAAATTAAAAACATCAACGAATCATTTGCAGCAATTAATGTTCCTCAGTGGGACCATTACTGTGCTATTTAAGAAGAAAATTAACCTCATTTTATTTCTAGTTTTCTTATCTAAATGTACCCACAGCTGCATGTCACCATGTTAATGTTACTTATAACATTAATAATAATAATACTAATACTTACAAGGTAAGATGTCTCTGTATGTACCATACACATGTGATATTAGGGCAGAATGCTTTCCGTATAACATGCTCTCTGTCTATTTTGCAGAAGTCAGAATATGAATGTCATTGTGATAAGGGACCAGTTGAAATGGTTCATGTGCTACTGTTTTCTTGCCACCCAAGGCAACAATTACAGTAAATTCATTACTCCATAAAACCTATTATACTACCATTAAAAGTCCATTATGAGATGGTGTTGTTGGAAGATAGGAGGTGTTTGCTGGCCCTCTGGGTATCAGTCACAGACGCTCAAGAGGAAGACAATTAGAGGACTTTAACTTGTTAAATAGCTTTTATCCAGAATAAATCACATTATTAAATGATTTATTCATTTATTGCTTAAGATGGACAATCTGCCCCTTATTTAGTCCTCTTGAGATGAAGCAGATAAGTAGACCAGTAGCATGAATAAATCATTGACTTTATCTTCTTTGAAAATAGACATGGATTTAAACGGCCACACCTGTCAGAAAGAAAGACGGAAAAAGAACAGAGGTGTCAACGAGAAAGTTTGTGGGCAACAAAAAATGTTCACAGATTTCCTGCCTCCTGTCCTTATTAAGGTGAAAAATAAGCCTATCAACAAATTACATTCAATGTCCCTGCACTAATTTTATCATGGACAAGCCAAGGGACTGGTGGATTAGGTTTGTGTCCAGCTTTGCACCACCTGGAAACATGTGTCAACATGGTGTTTAGTTCCCGAGTAATGCAGTTTGCTCTGAGTCAATCATGTGACTGCGAAGCCCCCTTGAATGTTACACTGCCTGATGGACGGCACACATTGTATCGCTCTCTGTGTAAAGGATCACAAAGGAATTGCATTAAAACACTGACAGGGAACTAGATGAAAGGAACAAATTTTGGGACCTTATAGTAATGTCCTCGGTCTGACAAGCTGTTTTGGTTTATTTTTATTTTGGCTTTGAGAGAAGGAGGCAGCAAGGACTGTGCTGGAGGATCCCTCCAGGATTTAAGGGACAAATTCAGTTTTTGGAGCTGTGTTACACCTTACTTTGTCTATACAAATATATCGGCTATAGGAGGAAATTCAAAAGAAAATGTTCATATGATAGTAATTCTGCTTTGGTTTTTGTTCTTTACAATTTGAAAATTTTAATGACTGAAAGCACTCACAGCAGACCCAGGAGATGATTTGTTTTTATTCTGCACAACATGGACTAATTCTGTACTGTAGATCTTACTTCTCCTCTACATTACCAACCTCGTCGCTCTCTCTCTTCCAAGCAAAAGCACATTTATCTTTTGTTCTTTGTTTTGTCTCTCCTCATTCCGATGAATGTCACTTACCTCCAAAATTGTAGTCCCCGAGGAAGAAGGTAGAGTATTTGTTTTCGCTGTCTGTTTCACAAAGTCAGGCTCATTTGTCAAAAAGAGTGTGATCTGAGGGCCCTGCCCCGACGCCATTTGTCTTGTATTGATCACCTTTTGTCACACCTGCCTTCCTTGAATGTGATGGGCACCTTCTCTTTTTGTCCATGTTTAATGGATTTGCTTTTAAGAGCTCACTGAGTACACACAAGTTGCTGAAACTGTGTTTCTATAATTGGAGATGGTTTCTTGCCCTTACCAACTGTGATCATGACCAAAAAAGTATTACTCAAACCAAAGGCAAGGTTTATTGAAATTAATTATATTAATTATAAATCTATTTTATGAAATGAAGATTCAAGGTTACACTGAGAATTTATGAATAATCAGAGAAGGGGTTCACATACACCACAATCCATGTATACATGGAGCAGGTGTGTAATAAGCTTTTTCCCATAACCCCACCCTATTGTGGGAGCATTTAACAGTGTACTATTATTAGTATCAGTGATAAAGAAACTGCTTCCTGAAGTTTTTTTTGTGGATGTGAGTATGAGTGTGTACCTCTGTCAGTACAGACTCAAAGTTAAACTCTACAGTATATATTGATAGTATTATAGATAGTATTTCACAATCTCAAATGTTCAGCGATTGAAATGGACTTTTAGAGGCAAGTTTTTGTCAGGCTTTTGATTAAAATGTTATAAATACAAGGATACATAGCTAGGTGCTGTGATTTCTCCCTTTATCCTGCCGCACCCTTTACACAGTTATAATTTCCCTGTTAAGTCTTTGCCATGTACATGCTGGAGTTAACTGGAAAACTGATAATGCTGATGCACAGGCAAAATTTTGCTGATCAGGTTTCTCCTATTTAAGTGCATGTAAATGCAATTGATTGTTAGTCACAAACATTTAATAAAAACCATGGATTTGTGATCCATGAATTCACTCTCTAAACGCAGTGTTAAATTTGAACAGAATCATGCAATGATGAACTGAATTAAAATCTGTGTCAAGAACTGGAATAAAAATCTCTCCCACTCTGATGAGTAAAACAAATGAGTAAGTACAAATTGGCATATTAGGCTGCGTGCTTTGATAAATGGAAAATCTCCTACTGTCTAAATTAATAATACGGTAGAATGAAAGCTGTGTTCACAGGGGCAAACTCTACAATGCAAGCATTCACCCGATTAGAAAACATATCTGTACCTACGTGCGACTTGCGGCCAAATGACATCCTGTTACAGCTAATATTGAAAATGCCTTAGTTGAGTTTGTGACAGGCTGTGCAGAGAAAAATGGAAAATGTGTCAGCTGAGATGTGGAGCAAATGCTGCTCCTGTCAATGAGAGAATCACCTCTGTCACACAAATTCAGAGCAAGATAACAATGACAGGTGAGCACTGATGTGACTTTTATAAAGTAATATACACGTAAAGTGTATTGCGCAAAATAAAAATTGTAATTGACATACCATTTTTCATTTAATTACAACATATATAATCATTTATGTTATATATTATCAAACAGAGAGCAGTGTCTGCCTTTATAAAAGAGCCCAGATGTGGCAGTGTCAAATATTGTCTCATCTGCCTGTTGTCCTTGTTTGCTCCCTTATTTGTCTCTTGACCTTGAATCTCAATCTCCTTCCCCTGTTATTATGTTGTGGAATTATAGCCTCAAAGCCTTGACCATAATCAGGAAGGAGGACAAAGAGAAAAACAGGATGACCAGGGAAGCAATAGGAAGAGAGATACTTTTGAAAATGGCTGAAAGGCATCAACTATCCAGACAGCATGGGTGTTATCAGCCAAAGTAAACACTCATAAAATGCTCCTTAATGCGGGTGAATGTGTAGGTGCTCCCCAGTGATTACAGAAACAGCAACACAAAGGCCAATAACGGTTTATCAGAGTTTTGCAGGGGCTTGGCCAGAGACATTCACAACCAGATTCTTTTTTTTAACAGCATCTGCTACCACCTACATTTTTCCCAGCATAATGAGACACAAGTTTAAAGACAAATGCGCTCTTCACTGCTGTGAAGAGAAAATCAGCTGAGTGAAACCTAAAGAGGCAGGTGTTAGCATCAAGATGACATCACCGTGGTGACCCCGCATCACCACAGATTCCAGATAAGCCCTCAGGTCAGAAACAATAAGATGGGGACATGACTCCTATTAAATTCTTGCACCACATAAGCATCCCCCGTTCCCACCCACCTGCGTTCATGCAGATGCTCCCCTCACAGCAGCTTAATGCACTCACTGAAGAGGGCTCAGTTTGCAAATGACAGCCCCAGCAGAGTTGAATCCCACTCAATGTCCTGAAATGACTCACATAGAAGGGTTTGATATTAGTTATATCTGAAAAGGTCGACAGCCGCCGTAACCGACAGCTGTAATGACCATCAACAAGACCTGGGTCATGCTGGGCTTGCAAGTAATCCCTTTTGTTTCTTTCATCCTGCTTGTGTGAGGAGATCAAATCGCTGACATTCAAGCATAAGGAATAATCCACGTATATAGTCTTTGCTAAAGAGAAATTTAACAACGGGTTGAAGAGTAGTGTTCTACTGTTGTCCAGGGTTAAAAGTTTAAACTCTGTTGCATCTCTGACCACAGCCACTATCACTAATGGGGTTGGTTGGGTGTTTTCAGAAGTGTGCTGCGGGTTCAACCCAAAGCCTGACTGGCACAGGCCCCCTTTAAGCTGGCAGGATGTTCATTTCTTCGTTTCTTTTTAGCTCGACTCAACAGCTAGTAAATCAAATACCAGCAGCAGAACTGTAAACAATACAGTTATAATAAACACATATTTCACATGGCTTGTACTCACTGAATCCAAATGTTAAAGAGACTGTACTATCACTGCCTATGATTAAAAGCTCTAACCCCCCCCCCAAAAAAAAAAACATAAAAAAGTTCTGCAAAACCATGGCTCTGGGATTGTGCCTTGTTGTTCTTTAAGTCAGGGTATAGATGTGGCAAATAATCCCCATTTTTGACATAAACAAGGTAAAACAAAATGCATTAGTTAAATGCATACTACAAGAAAGTAGATAATACATGAAATCAATTCAAATGGAAGTTTGTTATATGATATGATCAAATATGATGGTAAACTTGCGTTCAGAGGGACAGCACTAGGCCAGAAAAAGCGGCCTCATCATTTTTTTCATTTAGACCATGTTTTGGTCAACCCGGTTTCCTGAAAATTCCATTTCTATGCAACTAAGCTGCAACAAAAATTTTTTCTTGTAGGAAACGTAATTGCAAATGGATTTCTATTTGCACAATGAGAATATGTCGTTAATTTACATATTTGGCAGCCTCCGAATATCTCTATACTGAACGTTTCAGTCAAATGTTTACAGACAACACATTTGTTTTAAAAAAAAAAAAAAAAACTGATCTTGCAATACAATATCCACTCGTAGTGACTACAGAATTATTATACTTTTTAATGGTTATGTTTATGCACTCACAAGTTCTTAGTGACTTCAGACACATATAAATGTACATTTAACCAGTCAAAATCTTACCCTAACTTTAACCAAGGGCTTGTGTTGCAAAACCTAACCACAAACGGGATTTCAGATCTGAAACCTGGTCTCTTGTGTCACAGTCCTTTTATACACGAAAACCACCTCCCAGCAACTCTACTAATAAAAGTTGTGCTTAACTGATTCAAAAAATGCATTGCCGCTGAACATAATCCAGCTAGCGATTCCATGACCTATATAAAGTGTTTGTTTTGTAGTTTAGTTGCATAGAAATTCTAGGAAAACAGGGTTGTTTTGGTGCAACAGTGGTGCTTATGTTTGCTCCAGCAGAGGAACTCAAGATTTCATACAGTGTTGGAAAAAAAATGAATGCAGTCAGGATAAAGTGGATTCCCTGCATCACGCCTGTAGAAAACAGCACACTAATGCCAAACTGACTGCATCAAAGAGAATCCTGTTGTGAAATCAGGTGTGCTAATTAACAAAGTGGGGTAGAAAAGTCCTTAAGGCATCTTATTGATACTCATTATCAGTTTATGTGATGCAATAATTTACAGTATGAGCCACAATTATGAGTTATTAGGTTAAAGGGGCACTGCATCTGGCACTCCATGCTCTGTTACACAGTCATTAGCAGCTCATTACAGGAGTGGTGTGGGTTCAGCTGAGCTTGCAGAAACATTACGAAAATATCCTTATAACTATTGCACACGGATGATGCATCTAAATCGTGGCTTAAATCTCTCTCCAATCCCACTGTTTTTATCTGGCTTTCTAAAGTAAGACTGTTTGCCACCTATTTGTACTGATTACTTGAAAGCTCAATTGCAGCCTTTTTATTGAACACACACGGGCTATTACAGTAGATTTGATCGCGTGTAACTAAAAAAAATAATTGTCCAAAAATGGTTTTCTTATATGCATCAAATGTTATTGAGAAGAACACTTGTTTTTTTGTCTCGAATAACAGCCCGACATGATTTGGTGTCTAGTTGTTTTCGTTTCTGCAGTAAATAGCTGAATAAATCCCTCCTATGAAACTGTCTCAGGCAATTGACCCATCATAACCTAGCAACCCCAGCTAGAGACAGCAGACCTGCTTAGGCGCTGGATTTTTCCACACGTTAAAGTGGTGTATGAGCGATACTCATCAAATGAAAAGTTTGGAGGGAGAGTCCCGTTTTTTATAGGATACCTGTCCTTCCAAACCCAAAATCTCAAAAGTGAATGGAGCCCATCAAATGCATTTACCTGCTCTAATGCAAACTATGTATTATAGCACTTCAGGCTAACTAGCTTGATACCTGTAGTGATTACCCTATATTACTTAACCCCATATCGTGTTGGATTACAGGTTCCATTACCATTAAGTGCAAAATATCCATTTTAAAAGGAGTTCGGGTTTTCACCCATCTTGAGGAGAAACCTGCTTTCGCCTATCTCTGTCATAATATCAAGGACCAGAAATTTCAAGAATCACAAGAACTGACTTTAGAGTGGTAAATCTGCCGCCGCTGTCACTATGAACCACATATGTGTGATGCAAGAACGGAGAGCCTGACAGGCGTAGCAACAGTAACTAAGGGGCGCGGGGCTTTATGAATGATCGATTATGCCTGAAAGTTGTATGCCACAGAAAATCAATGCCGGCATTTCAACACATGACGGTGGACAGGATCGCAATGCCGACTCTAACAAGGGGGCTGGCCTGAAGCTGATCCACAGACAAACGTAGCGCAGGGTATATTTTCTAACCTTGGACTGATAATCCTCTCCCTGAGGTGCGCTTTGACATTCCATGTTTCACTGAAGGTGCATTTGTGTGAGTCAGCGTGGTTCGCCTGCTCTCTACCACTCTTTATTTCCATAATGATGACTCAGTCCTGTTCTCTCCCAGCCCATCCTGCCCAATCCTGTCTCAGTCCTCCACTCGTGTAACCTCTCCTCGCCTCCTCTCCTTTGCTGCCTCTCCTTCCACCGTCCTGGCCTTTATCACCTTGTCCTGTCACCTCCTATTCTTAGACTGCTCTGTCATCCTTTGACCACTCCTCTCCTCTTTCCAGATCGCTCCTGTTTCCGCAGTTGCTTTCTTCGGTTTGCTGACACAGCCTCTCTCTGTTGTGTCATAGCTTTTTCCGTTACCATCAGGTGAAAAGATTTGAGTTGCTGTGCGATGTTGAGGGACCGCAGTGTCATCTCTCCTCATTAACCGGCATGCTGATTAGTCAAACTGAAGCAATGGACTCTGGCCAAGTGTGCAACTGAGCTGTTCCACCTTCAGCCAGCTTTGTGTTTCCTCACCCCTCCCAGCAATCGGACCTCATGTGCCGAGGCTGAAAATAGAATCTGCTGCATCATATTCCCAGTACTCCTGGTGAAGTACCCATGGTTTATCATACAGCTGTGGCTGCTGCTCTAGGTGGAACTGTCCTCGGTTGTGACAGAGATTTTTCCAGAGGTGCTGCTAAATATATATATATATATATATATATATGTTTGTGTGTGTGTATGTAGATAGATAGATAGATAGATAGATAGATAGATAGATAGATAGATAGATAGATAGATAGATAGATAGATAGATAGATAGATAGATAGATGGATAGATAGATAGATAGATAGATAGACCCATTGATTGATTGATAGATTGATAGATAGAATCTGCCATCTTAACCCCTGAAAATGTACATTCCTGAGGTTCTCCCAAAACACAGAGGTCTCCTCAAAGTAAAAAGCAATTACATCTCATCTCTAACTGAAGCAGATGGTGTTAACATGCAATTATGCTCTGTCTCTGATATTGGATCTGATAATGCTCTTAATTTCCTCCATCTTCATTACAGTCTTGTGAGACATGACGCACTTTTTCATAATACATTCCTAGAAATGTGAGTCACATAAATGCAAATCACAACACCTAAGTATTGCGTAAATGGCAAAAAGAGCTTGGCCAGCTACAAGGGTTTCCATGATAAAAAGCTTTTGATAATGACATTATTTTTAATATAACAGAATACATAAGAGAAAGAGATAATGAGTAAGCTCAGGCTCTCTTTCATATAGATAATACTCATCTAGGCAGTGTCAAAAATGTTGGCAGCATGGTTACTGTGCATGATTTTAAATCACATGGAGAATTTGATTTTGGGATTTTTCCTGGCAGGGCTTAAAACCATTAGATGGTAGCATCTGATCCTCTGAACCTGCCAGAATGAGAGGATACAGGGTTTATTCCAAAGGCTCAAAGGCAGACTCAGCCTTCAGTGGACCATCTAGGTCACATCCACAACCATGGCAAGCAAATACAGAGGCCGCATAATATGTCTGACTTGGGGACACATGGATTTGATAAATTAATCAATTATTTCTCACAATTCATGCTAAAAAATTGATTTTGAAGCTATGATAAACAATCACTTGTCAGTAAAGAAGTGAAACTCATTACACAAAGTCATTGAAACCCTGTGCAATGAGCTGAAAAATGTTTTTTAAAGTTTCTACAAAAAAACATGAATCCATTATGAGTTCATCCATATGGTCAGATGTTTTCAGAAGTTCAGCCTTACATAGATAAAAAGTGCACGTTTAATATTCTACGGGGTTGTGTCTGTGTTGTGATTAAATTCTGCAAAATCTCATACAACTATTTCAACAGATGTTTGGTAAATGTACTTTCATGAAATTTGTACATTACTAAATCAGGGGTGCAATCCTGTGCAACAATTTAACATTCATTCATATTTCAGTAACAATTAATTTTAAATAATTAAGTCACGATTTGATAATCAATAGTTATATTGATAGCTTTTAGGTAGATTCCACACATATCAAAAAATATGAAATGGCAACCACGTACCCTGCTCTCTAATGCTGCAAAAATGATTTCTTTGTCGTCGTATATTATTGTGTTATGATATAATAACAATGGTCAAATCTTCAATATCAATCTAATACATTGGCAGTGTTTTAGAGCTTGTACAATTTCAATTATCTTATTTTAAGTCTGAAGATTTCGCCCCAGTTTTTTGATCAGATGAGCACAATGCCAGTAAAAACAGTATCAAATTGTCAAGCTCTGTTTTGCAGTCAGTGGTTCAGATCTGGGAGGTTTATATAAGTACAGTAGTATTCCGTCATCAACAGGGAGTCAGAGAGCACACATGAATTATTCCACTTCATTAAGTGACGCAACCGTTACACAATCATAGGCTTGATATCTACTTATTTGAAATCCCTGCTAAAGGATTTAACTAACTGATGTATGGTACAAAGTAAACTATATGAATGAATCCATATGAGATTATGCATATCTATGATGATCCCATATCATTGGGACTGCAAACCAGGACTGTGCTATCAGTCAGAACATTATTACAGTTATAAATGGCGCAGACCTCATCTTTATTTATGGCTTTATTTATTCTCATTTGTGTTCTGATGGTATTGCTGTGTTGCACTGTAAAATGTTAGACAATTCCAGGACGGTTCATTTGAAATACAGAGGCAGGTTCCACAGTAAGCGTGATGCAGGGGTGATACAAATATTTGTTATCGGACTAAAGTTTTTGTGAGCAGTAGAGACATTTTAAAGGATATAATTAAATTCATGGTTTAATTTTCCACTGTCAATCATCGACACTATCATTTCCTTAATGCTTTTGACACAAATGCAGTCTACCATGTCCATGTCAGTGACAATCTAGTGCTCTAACATGTCTCTTACACTACCGTTAAGTGATTCTTGTGATGTCAACACTAAATCCCTGAATGCCCCCCTTTAATGTGAAAGAGCTGTTACAGTATTGCCACTGAGAATCAACACCCCCACTCTGCAGCTCTATGCAGCATTTAGCTCATTGTTCACTGCTAATGCCAGCAAAGCAATAGTTGTTCGTGCTGGATTTCACATATCCGTGTTTCCATACCTCGCAAACCAGCATCAAACCGCTAAGAACCCAAAGGTGAAGTTTTCAGCTGTTGGTGGTACTATGGATCAAAGTTTGACTGTACACTTCATTTAAATTACTTAATGCATCTTTAACAACACAGTCCAGTGGTGATTGCCCGCTACACTAAGGGAATTAAGCTCCTATTACATCACTGTTGCACAGTGGTCAAATTTTTCAACAGTGAAATAACCAACTGGTTTAATTTAAGTGCGTGGCACCAATTACAATGCTATCTCTGTATGCTGATCTTTGATCTTACAGTCCAAAAGGATTACACCAGTATCAAAGAGAATTTTTAGTCATTCTTCAGAGTCCTCAGCTAGGAAACCCAAATTTTAATCCAGCATCTTATCCCCCTCTTCAAAAGGAAACACTCGATATTTGCCATCCAGCCCAGCTCATAGCCCCCCACATATATGTCAGATGTTTCACAGTGATTGACTTTATATTTTCCCTCAGTTTTTTTGCCCAGCAAATTAGCATATCAGCATCTAGAAAGCACAACCCAATTTTGATATGATACAAGACTCGACATTACTACAGAACTAATTTCAAGTTTGGTTTCACAGTCAGGTTCAAAGACAGCTAAATACTCCAAAATGCAGGTGTTCCACTCAGTCACATTAAGCAGCTTACAATCAAAATAAAAAAACCTCTCCAGATCACTTATTACTGTGTCATTCAGGAAAGCACTACAGCCCCGTCCTTGTATGGCACAGTGGAAGACCAGTGGTGCTCTGGATGAGCCTCTGTACTACTTGTCCACATTTATTTGCACTGTTGGACAATTGCTGTTCCGAGCTATGTGTAAATGCGTGTGTGTTCGTGTGTGTGTGTGTGTGTATGTGAAAAACTCAGTGTCAGTGCATGTATTTACAGCGATACAGATGCCAGCAGACGGTGTTTGTCATTCTCCTTGTCACCAGAGCATCTGTCTGCACACTCATCCAGCAAAAGTGGTTCAACAGTGGGTTATTACAGCAAAAGGAGAAGAGCTAGCTCCCCTCTTTAGGCATCAGCAGGCTCGAGCTGAAGCCTCAGTGGTCAGCTAAAGAACATCTTTCAGGTCCTTTGTTCATTAAAGACTTGCCTCAGAACAAATCTTTGGCCTTTTTTGTGGTTGACAGTTTTCATTATTCTCAGACAGAATGCAGTATTCTGAAGACATGAATCAGAGAGCTCAGTGTTAGAATAAGGACAATTTATAGTGTCGTATCAACAGATAAGTACTCTGAATTATTTTTTTCTGTCATTTTCTACTTGGTATACATTTTAACATTTTGTTGCTTTGCTTGCATGAACTGGGGGAAACAGCAATTATTTTAAAACACACAATATATTTACTGTGTTTGGCAATTTTCTTCCATTTAAAACACATCAGTAAGCACTTTGATGCTTTGATACATAAATGACTATGAACAAGGTTCAACTCGTCAACAAAACTAGTATCTCAATAAACCTCACCAACCTCAAAATATTTGTCATTATGGGCAAATGATTAAAATACACCCAAAGTCATCTTCAAAATATTTTGTTATCTTGTATTAAAAAGAGCAAATAGAAATTTTTGCTGGAGACTTAATTTTCTGAAATCCATAGTAATCCATTTCCATACAAACATGCTTAGATCAGGAATTTTATTTTTGCCACATTTCACATGATGGACAAGCAAATAATTTTTCTGACTTTTATTTTTCAAAGTTATTAAATGAGCCATGCACGCTTTCCTCTGCATGGTGTAATTTAAATTTCCGACATTGTTGACAGCCACATACATCAAACTGTCCAAATGTCAAAATGTCAAATACAACCTTCCGAGGAAACGTAGAAAATTGGACTGACTGCCAGAGATTACAGAACATCCAAGTGTGTCATCACTGGCTATTAGTTTACAGCTTAGATGTTTGATGGGTTTAATTTGTGATAGAAAAACATTAGCTGGTGAACAGTGGAAAGGAATATTGTGAGACAAATCAATGGTTTCAGCGCCGGCTGCGTCAGAACCTACATGCATAGGTTAGTGAACTTTAAAAGGTCACAGTTAAAGCTCATCATTTCTGCTAAATAGCACCAGCTAGGCAGATAAGATGCTGAAGAAAATGCTTTAGATGACCCATTACTTGTAGCCATGCTCTACAAGTAAGAGCCAACTGATACAGACAGTAGAACAGAAATCTGCACAGATGCGAGAGAAACCTTTCTGCTGGTAACATGGGCCGGTCATAAAAGGAATTTGGGCATTGGCCAGATTAAAAAGATCACATGAGAGAATGGCTTTTGAGTGTTACAGGTCAAATTAGCCTAGTTTTCCAGGTTCTTTCATGAAGGATTAATATACCCAACCCTGCCAGTGCAGGACAGGGGCTTTTTTTTATTTTGAGTTTTCATAAAGCTTTAAAAAAAAAACAAAAAACTGCAGCTGACAGAACAGTATTGCCTTGACAGTAACTGTCTGTGATGTTGTTTAAGCTCTTGGTGAAAAGGCTTTTCTTAAAGATCTAAATAGATCAGCAGAAATGCATATGCCCCCCTTTCAGATTTATTAAAAAAATGAAGTTTTCATAACACCAACTCTGTAAGTTTGAGGCAATAATATGTTTGTATGACATCCAGTCAGCGTCCCTGTTATTGCTCCAATTGGTCACAAGAGAAACTGAGCAGCCTGACGAGTCTCTCAATTAAAACATCTACACATTACAGCTGTCATTCCTTTATTGTACCATACTGTAATATGGAATATGTACAGTGATACTGCCTCAGCGTTGCTGTTGGTGGTGTTGTTGTCGTTGGAGTGTCTCTGGCGTTTGTACATAAGGAAACACAACTGGGAGCTAACTGACTAACAAAAACTGTCAAATAATATACAAATGTCGTCTACAAATGACAGAACTATAGAAAACCTGCACGTCAAATGAGTCAGAGTGAAGGAAAACCGAAGGACGCAATGGTTCTCCGATCGCCTGTGTTTTTTACTGTACTGTTTGTTCAACTGACGGCCCAGTATGCATGATCAGCAAAAGGCAGGTAAACATCAGGTCAAGAAAAACTGTGGCTCTTTGAGAAAATCTAAGTGAAGCATTTGTTTGTCATAAATGTCAATCTTGCGTAAAAACCGAAACCTCTTCTTCCTGGTGCATCTGTACTTACCCATCTGTTTGAATGGAGTTTTTCAAAGCACTGGAGGATTATGATTGACATTTCGGATGACCTCACTTTTAATGTAATTTCCAATTGATTATTATTTTATTATTTTAAATAACATGCCAAAACTGGGTATATGCTTGTAACCTTTCTAATCATTTTATCACTTGTGTTGTTTGGCTGACTTGATTCATAGTGATGTGTCCACTTCTCCAGACCAAAGCAATTAAGTTTGTAAGTGTTTTCATGACTTGTGACCAAACCATGAAAATGCAGAACTGTCCAATACAGGGCAGCAGACAATTACCAGTATACTCACTGCAGTTCCTGGTGGGTTTATTAAATTTGCATCAATGCCAGATGAAGGAGCGCAACAGTGTACTTAAGAAATCATTTCTGCTTTTCATCCTTCTTTTTGATTTAAAAAACAGGCAAAATATATTTATCATAGAATATACGTGACCAGCTTTACAATATGGTAATGTGAAAATGCTTGTGTGTGGCCAGCTACAATAAGTAAAGAAATTTTTCCTCAATGTCAGAAAACTGTCATGTAGAGCTTACTCGCCTCCTCCTCTCATCTGCTCAGACAGGCCCAGTAATCATCCTATTTTCCTTTTCACTGCCTTCTGCTAAATGTGCCCATATCTGTAAATTGATTTGGAACCTTTTGGATAGTAACTGCTTTTCATTATCAGCCTTAGCAGTTCACACTGCTAAGAGAAGCTGGCATGTTATCTAAGCAAGCACCCACTTTCAACATCTCCCCCACCCCTCAGCTAAGCTGCTTATCAGCCACTGATAGTTTGAGAATGAATGGGTTCTACTAATGGCAGCTCCTCAAATAATGATCTTTTTTGAACAGTAACACACAGCAATGTGTTGCAGCAAATGGAGCATATTCTGTATAAGCATCTGCCTAAGGATTCACATAGATATAGAACGTGAAAAATTAATTTCATTGCTAACTATTCTTAGGCTGGACCTTAAATTTAATATATATGATTAAAAGAACAAAAACCATAGCCGGTCCAGTGTAATAAACCTTTATTCTGGAGGGGGAGGTAAAAACACAGAAAAGTAAATATCAATACTTGAGTTGTTAGTCTTCCATGTGCCAGTGTGCTCCTTACTGATACTGAACCAGCAGCCAGGAAAATCACTCCAATATTATAGCTCAAAACAGACTTCTCTCACCATGCTGGTTAATTATAACAATCCGATTAGACACACTCAAGTACATCAACATTTTTTTGTGATAGAGTGATGATTTGTTGAGCTCTGTTGCGTCAAATTAAATGCTGGTTACGGAAGATGTGTAAGATCTGATAAATTCTACATGAGTCAATAAAGTGTACTAACACTGTAAGTAATTATGATATCTGAGATGTTCTTACCTGAGATATAATGCTTTCTAGTTAGGCCACAAACCTTTCTTGGTGGCTACAAATATTTAGCTCTAATTTTGGGTGTCCAAACAATGAAATGCCTCTGTTTCAATCTAAATATGGCAAGAATGACAGTCAAGCAGCTAATTACCGCCACCAGCCAGTAGGTCTCAGGTTGTAGCCACCCAGACACGCAGACAATGTCTTTCGAAGATTTATAGCATCCTCAAATATATTAAATGCTAAAGACAGCATCATCTGTCAACCAGTGGTACAGTCATTAACACTGATGTGCAATAATATTCTTTTTTTCCTAATTGTTAACAATAAATTGATAATAAATTCTGCAAAAAGACCAAAACCTAGAATGAATTAATCAAATTAAGAAGTATTTTCTGTGTTTCCACAGTCTGGTATTCTATTCCTCTGTGCCACAGAGCTCCATTATGATGAATTACAGCACCCTAGTTCATTATATGATGAACAAGGGCGCTGTAGTTTATTTTGTGTCAGTCCAACATGCATTGTCATGCTCACAAGAGGACCAATTGTATTAGTTTGCTGATGAAAATATTGAGAAACAAATGCACTGTTAACTGCTGTCCCGTATCCAGAGATTGACTGATACATCGCTGGTTCTGGTCTTTTCTTTTCATTTGTTAAAAATAACCAAATATACAGTGGGGTTCAAAAGTCTTAGACCACTTTCATATTCACTTGAATGGGATGGGTGCACTAAAAAATGGAAGTCAATGTCAACCATCCGAAATTTTTCCATACAGAGAAGAAAGCATTTAGAAGCTCTTTACACAATAGCAAGGCTGATGTGATAACCTTTGAGATATCATAGCCAACCTGCTTATAATGTTATTAGTTTAGCCCTTTAGCCTTCTGACCAAAATAACCTCACATTTAGCAAGTATGACTAGCTCTAATCTAGTGCCTAGGGAAACATTTTATTCATTATGTTGTATTAAGTACTTAGAATCAAGAAAGATTTGTAGAATGCAATATCTAATATACATGAATGTTACAAGTTCATTTCTTGTGTGGCATCTGGTAAAATATATCTTGATAATGCTTTTATGAATGCAAGGGATGCATGGAAAGTTATAACAAATACAGTGTAGAGTTGTACAATAACCAGTTTATTCCCCCTCATTTGATTTACGATCTCTGTTCGCGGAATTTTCATGCATGATAGCGCAATCAGATATAAGCAAGACAAAGCGCTGGTGCTGTGTTGAGTATATCTACAGGGATTCTCTCTTTGTGATTGTGGCTAAATCATGTTTCCTTATATAACCAGCCCCTGGTTTTATCCTCTCCATCTCCTCTCTCTGGGCATGTAACAGAATTTGGATAGGATAAGGAACTAATGAGAAATATGAGAAAAGCTAAGAGACATGAATCATTTATTCAAGTTTGGGGATACTTCAAATCTTCTATGGTCTCTGTGATGTTTTGGTATTGTTTGCTATTGTGAGGAATTCCTAAGTGCAATTTAATCTCTACATATCCCAAGCTTGGTATTTTTCTATATTTAGGAAGCAATATCAAGTTTTACAGAGGAAACAACAAAGCCATTATGAGTCTGTGTCTTCTTGAATGGCAACATTTGTTCATGGCCTCCAAAACTGTAACAAATCACTGTTAAAGCAATCCAATTTAAGATGTGATGGCAGTAAAGTGGGTTTGACAAAAAAAAACAACTTGGTTAGGTTCTGGGAAAGATCATAGTTTGGGTGAAACAACTTTGTTAAGATTTATGGAAACATCATGGTTTGGATTAAGATGACTATTTCATTAAGGTACGGAGACCTTCATCATCATGGTTACAGTAATTCTTAAGATGCATTATTGTTGAACCGATACGTATCTTTTCTGATATATGATGTGCTTTTAGGAGTAACCATCCCATAAACCCCAATCTGTGGTGACATCCCTTGGCACCAAAGACCAGCCAATAGCAAATAGACTCTTCTCTTCCTCAGCCGCTATATGACTGTTTTAAAAGATATGTATGACGAGTTTAAAATATTTTGGTTTCGGTTAAAATAGTTTTAAGATTATGCACCTAAAACTACTGACATATAGAAACATGTTGAAATTCAAATATCAAATGTTAAAAACGTAAAGTGAGTGGTGCATTACAAAGTTTTGCTGCCAGACCTGTAGTAATCTGGATTTGATTTGAAATAACACATTTCCTAACTATTCTTTTTTATTATTTTTATACCACTGAAAATAAATACGCACCTTCTGGTCACACATTAGCATCCAGTTGAAACCTACTTAATGTCAAGATTGTTGCCATGGTTAATAAGTAAGAGAGACATCTTTGTCTGAGTATTGCCATTAGATAAGATGCAAATCTGGGCCCGAACATCAGAGGTGAAAATGTTCCGTCAATCGACCACTAAGACCTCCGCAACTTTTTCTGGATTATATCAACATCACGGCACTACCTGCATTGCAGCTGCACAGTAAGCTTGAATGTATTAGACAGTGGACAGAATCGTCTAGTATCAACATTAAACTCAGGCATGCTAGGCTAATAACAATATCTGATGATATGTCTTTTATTCATTTTTCACGAGTTTTTTCACTGACTGTTTCCTCATTTTTTGTCTTTGTTTCATCTTATGAAATGTTTGTAATCCAGATTTATCTGAATTGGAAAAAGAAGCCAATCCTGAAGATGACTCAAGCTCTGACAGCGGTGATAAAGGCTGTGTGTTTACCAGCACCAGGCTTTATTAACAGCAAGAGTGACACTTTCATTAGAGTAACGGGGTTGTCTTAAATGGAGTGTCAGATCAGTGTTTTGGATTGTGATGTGTGTGTGTGTGTGTGTTTGTGTGTCTGTGTGTGTGTGATTTTGTGCGTGCATATGTGTGTCTGTGTGTGTGTGTGTGTGATTGAATGCGTGTGATTGTGTGTGTCTGTGTGTGTGTGTCTGTGTGTGTGATTATGTGTATGTGTGATTGTGTGTGTGTGTTGTGTGTGTGTGTGTGTGTGTGTGTGTGCTATGTGTTATGTTAAATACATTTAAGTAACCAGACTATATAATGTCATGGGTAATTTATGACATCCTATTGACAATGATATCAAGTAACAATTAAAACTTCCTTCAATGGAAGTTTGGGAGTAAAAAGGTCAACTTCAGAGTCACAAACACTCAACATAATTTCTTTTCATTCATTACAATCAAAAGCTTAGATTGCCTTTAGCTCAGTTCATCATTTTGTAGCTGCATCCTTTTCACATTGCAGGTGCATCCCTTTGAGTATGGTGCCATTTGGTTCTTCTTTAGCTGTTTTGTAGAGCTTGTTGTTGTTTCTGTAGAGTTTAGAGGCTAAAATCTCACGACTGAAGTGTCAGATTTCACTTCCATTTTTGGACACTGTAGAAGGAGACAGGCATAACAGAAAACAGGCATACAGGTATGCATGCATGCCAAAAGAAACAGTAAAATGCAGTTTTAAGATGTTACAACTCTGTCATTTTGTTCTCTAAATTCACGTGAGGCATTTAAATGCTAAACACCAGTAATCCAGATCTCTTAGTAGGTGCACAATGTGGTTTCAGAATGACAAATTCAATTAAGTCCGAGCCTATAGGCTAGATATAGGAAAAAATGTTGAAATGCCAATGTCAGGAGTGATGAAATTATAGTTAAGGATGCATTACAAGGTTTATCTGCCATTTCTAAATTAAAATGAGTAATCATGCTTTGAAGACCTCTGAATCTAATTTAAATAAAGCCCTTCTCTTCTATTTCTTCACCATATTTTCTAAATGACATGATGTAAATTCTGCTCACACAATTAGCATGGGATTAAAAAAACTGTTTTCCTTGGTGGTTTAGACTTGTTGTATTTAAGCTGTTCTACTGGAGGTCTAAATACACATTAATCAACTAATTGCAAAAAGGCTGCACATCACATTGGCCCACCTGTAAAAGACCATGGTGGCCATCAATCCATAAATAAGGAGTTTCATTTAAAAACGTGAGTGTTCGCTCCTTGCCGACAATTTTAGTTAGAATAAAATCGAAATATTGAAGCTTGACGAGAAATGATTAAAATCAAGACCACTAAAGTATGTGAGTGGTAAGATGGCTTTTCACAGGAGATGCAGTTCAAAGTCAGTCTCTTAGATAAAGCTATTAAAACCCCAGATTCCTCTCTTGCTCTGCATCATACTCCCATCTCATCTCACCAGAAATGGGTATGCAGTAAGAAATTTGTGTGTGCAGGGAGTGAATCTTTCCCTCTGTAAATTAAAGGAGACAGGCTCTCAGTTCTGCCTTAAACATGTACATCTCTACATGCTGCATGGAATTAAATTTGAATCACTTTAGAAAAGCATTTATTTCAAAATGTATTTTTGCACTATGTCATACTGATAGCCCGCCAGGTTGACAGAGTTTGGCCAGATTTCAAGGTTCATTTTTTTCATAAAAGAACTACATGTTCACAGACTTCATTAATCTTAAGAGGTGTGTGGGCAAGACAAGTCAGAGTGTGTTTTTTCTTCCTGCAGCACTGTTAACACCTCAATCACGTTTGATTGAATATGAAGGAAATTGTTCCACTAGTCTCTTGAGCATTCAACCGGGAGGAAACTGCAAAGGGGGCAGGAGTATGTATGACCCTGACTCTTAACAGAGGGAGTTTAGGTCCAAGGTAAAATTGGAAATACTCAACTAATTTCATCCAGTGCATAACCTCTGCCACTGTGGGACTTTATTGCCTTAAATTCATCAAGGGTTTGAGATGGAGTCAATTATTCCTTCTGCTCTCAGTTCTTTGCTGGCATAAAGCAATGTGTTGGGAAGTGTAGATTTTTTTTTTTAATTTTTATTTAATTTTATTTATTTTGTTTTATTTAAACTGAAGCTCTGCTATCTTGATAGGTCAATAAATATATAATAATAGACAAGACTGCTGCTGATAAGCTGTAACACTTTCCGTACTTCGCCTCTGCTACATAGAGAATGAATGAGACGAAAATCTGCATAATGGATTTTGTAACTGTCCTTCTGCTACAAATTGGCGGCGGTTTTGTGGTGCATGCAGGTGTGCTGAAACTGATTCTGCCATCCTTATTATCCATGGTAACCGAGAGAAAGGTAACTGTAAATGCTGTAGCCATAATTTCGTAATAAATATTGAGTTCATTACAAGGCAAACTCATAAACTATATTATGTAACGAGTCCATTATTTGATAACAGTGAAGAGTGAGTGTCTTTACATCCAAACTTGATTGAAAACACAGGTTTAAATCCTGGTAATGGTTGTATATCCACTAATGAACAGGGTAAACCATTGCTAAGTATGAAAAATGATACCAAATGCAACTTCCATGTAAGGATTTGTCCCACATATATGTTTTTGTCACTAGTATAGAGACCCACCTCCTCCTTTTATTTCACAATATACTAAGAAAAAGGTACACTTTCATCCCTGTGACATTCCTCAGACATTATGCTACCTCATTAAATGCTATTCAAATGAGACGGCAAGCAGAAATAAAAGATAAAAGATATCGTGTTTTTTGTCTCTTTTTTTTTTTTTTTTACAGTGCATCAGTATCTCAGTTCATTCTGCCATTTGAAACAATCATGTTAAAGTGACTTCACACTGATGGGCATGGGAGTTTACCTAGGCCTTTAAAGGTAGGATATAGCATTTACATCAACTAAAAATTAAACAAACAAGGCTGTGTGACTGTCAAACAGTATTTGAATGTAATTTGTGTATAGAATCAAAAAGTATCTGTGTTGGTCTGAAGTGGTTTATCTCTGAAACCTATTACACCTTAGGAGCCTTTTTTATAATTCAAATGGTTGGAGTTGTCTTCTCTGAACATCTTAAGATAAACTAAAAGGAAAACACATCAGCTCCCCTAGTGTGGTACACTTCCTCCAACTAAACTCATCGTCACATCATGTCAAATCACACAGGGCCGTTCCTATTTTCCTGTCATAAGAGTGCCACCTGCTGATGTGAGTCAAGCCCAGCTTACGTTAGACATTTCTACTATAATAGAAACTATGTGTCAAAATGAAACGCAGCCAGTCTTTTATTGGTAAACAGCAGCTTTGGCTGGTTTTACAACTATGTGTTATGATAGTGCCACAGGTTTCCTTGCTGTTTATTTCCTAGATCCCTAAACATCAAGGGAAACCTTGATAATAAAGGCAAAAGGCATTGAATGCACCAAGTATGTAATTGCCAGTGTCATTGATGCAGCCTGTTAATGATGAAGGAGCTGAGGAAATGTTCCATTTTTATAGAATATAGATACAGGTGACATGATTGTGGGGCTACACACTAGAAAGCGGAAGATACGGGGAGGAAATTATCTTTCTCTCACATATATCACAGACAAGCAAAACAAGATAATAATAAAAAAAAACTCCCAGGGTGCTTTGGTAATTTTATTAATACAGACACACATAAAATGATGAAATTTCTTAATGTTCATATCCTCCTCAAGAAACCCTGACACACACCCTTTTATGTGCATTTTTATGATGTCTCTCTTTAAATGTAAAACTCAATGCACGGCCTCATATCGTCTAACACAGTGTGTGGAACAGCAGGTATTTAAGATAAAATAATGATTTACAGTAAATGTCAATGTGTAGCTAATTGCATGCAGTATGGCTGAATGAGGCAGTCGCTGTGCATGCTATTGTCTTGTCCTGCTGGTAATAGAAAAGAGCTATAGCCTTTGTTTTCACAGGGAGAGGAGGGTTGGTTGCTTGGCAACACAGCATGTCTTGAAGGTTAACAAACAAAATCAACTATTACTACTACTACTACTACTACTACTACTACTAATAATAATAATAATAATAATAATAATAATAATAGTTATAAATATTTTGATCATTATTCCAATGAAATTGAATAATTTTTCCTATCATCATATTTCCTATTCATCACAAAATGTGCCACCACATGCAGTGGTTGGAAAGATACAAAGAGTCTCAAAATAATTATTCAAATTTACTAAAGATATATAAATATATATATATATATATATATATATATATATATATATATATATATATATATATATATATATACACACACACAAAATAATGCTGCTTACTTGATATCACCATTTAAATGTATGACAGCAATAAATACTTTTACTGCTACTTGAAAAATTTGTATGGTATACTGACTTCTGCTATTTGCTTCAAAGCAAAGATCATAATAGGTGATGTGCCAGATACTCCCATTTATTAAAGTGACACTCAGCCAGGAACGTTCCTCCCAGGCTTGTATCAATGTGGGCTTTGCGTTATGATCTAATGGCTTGCCACTGAAAAAGAGAAGGTCATAAATAACTTTATAGCATTTGCACTGTTGTCTCACTGTCATTTTCATATTGCCCCTCTGGTTATTCACCCTGTTTATGATACTAGGAGTCCACTTCTGTGAGTGTTTATTCCCATTTGCAATATGATTAGAAAAAATGACAAGGAGGTGAAGAGCCCCCTTTCCACTGCCGCTGTTTAGCATTTGTAGACATAGTGTGCCTTCATTGAGAGAATTAGCTGATGTACAGTATATCAGTGCCCTTCACCATCTACCTCCAGCTGTTTCCAATGAAGCTGTATTGATGCGAGGCGGCAACTGAGGTAATTGACTCATTCTATGGTAAATACCTCATACCAGAAATAACTGTGCATTTACACTCTGATGAGGCCGGGAATCAGTGTAGATCTATGTAGGAGGCCTAGAGTTGGATGAGTACCACAGTATGTGAGGCTGGATGTCACTTGATTTGTTAATGATTAACTTTTGTCACAATTGTATGAGCCATAGAATTTTCCAGATACAGTGTAGTGCAAGCTACAAAGTTCCTTAAAATAAACAATAGTGTGGTTTTCTGTTAACTTTAATCATTTAATCATTTAACAGTAAAGCAACATTAAAATATAATATAATACACACAGACTGATGTTGTAGACAACAACATTACAATAAATCTTTTTAAAAAATAAGTAAGTAAAGTAAAGCTAATAAATGTATTTTTCAAAATGGCTAACTATTACTCATGCAATAATTCTACTGCCTTAATTTTATCTAACTTGAATATTAGACACAGGGATAATTTTTATGGTAAGGTTTTTTTGTTTTTTTGTTTTTTACATGAAAACTATAGCCTATTTCTTGACTTGACTGTGAATTTACAGTAGCCTGAACATCTATTCTTCAGCAAGTTATTTCGTCATAAATGGGGCAAGGTAGTCTCAAGTGTAAACTGATGTAGGTGGCAGTGAGTGTGAAAGTTTAAAACCCCATGTGGTGTGGGCTACGGGAGATGATGCTCGGGCTCCTCTCATGCACCTAATAGCTGCTGAGTGACTTAAAAGGAGGCACTAATTTGAGAGATTTATCACATGATAGATGGGAGCTGATGTGTTAAGAGACCTATGAGGGCCCTAGACAGCAGTCATAAATCTTGGTTCATGCATGAAACCACAAACATATTTGCATCTCTCATTTCACCACATGAAATTAGCTGTAAAATGTGATGGAGCAGACCAGAGCCCATTCCATGGATCACTAGCGGAGGGATAGCCATTTTCATTCCAAACTCTGCAATGTAATTTGAGCACTGGCTTGGACTCTGAAGTGATGTGGTAATATTGAAGCATTACTCATACAGAAATGCACTGTCGCATCAGTCTGATACTGTCTTGATCTGCATGTACAGAAACATGATAAAGTAAATTGCACACCTGGTTCTGCTGATGAAGACAAATAATTCAAATTTATATATTTTTTTTCATTCTGGGGAAAAACTCAGAGACGTGTGTATCTCTATTAATCTCTTTTGTGGTGTGTTTGTGTGTGTGTGTGTGTGTGTGTGTGTGTGTGTGTGTGTGCAATTAGTTCATTGACAGTGCAGGAAATAGTATGCAGGCTGCTATAATAGGCAAAGCACTTGGAAAGGGACTGTTTTGCCTGTCAGGGAGTAGCCATATATGTAGAAAATTTCTTCATGTTATATAGTAATTGTACATGCTCATTTATTAAACTTATGTTTACATGTACACCATTTTTAAGTTAGAATAAAAAAGAGGAAATGAAAAAACAAGTATCACCTTCCTTTTCCATTATTAGCAATACTACAAAAACAATAACATTGCACTTCAAAACAACAGAAAAGCCTTTTCTCCACTCTCATTCAAAACATATAATTTCATGCTTGTAAATCATGTTTGGGTTGAATACATATTTTAATGATACATGTTCAGGTGCAAAAGCTTTAAGAGGCCCAGATGACAAATCTTTTTTTTCAATGGCTTAATCACAGTGTTTTCTAAGAGAGAAAGAAAAGAAAAAGAATCATTCATTTCTTGTAAATTTTGAGATCAAATCAGTTCACTTGATTATTTTTAAATAAAATTGATTATTTCTGATCCCTTGATACCTTTGTGTATTTACAAATTGCTTCAGCATGATTAGTATTTTATTTTATTCTCAATGGACAGTGTCTGCCTGCTAAGAGAAAGTGGGCTATTTTCAGTCAATAACTTTAATAACTGACTGCAGCTTCAAGGGTCAGTTGAAACAGATGGTTTCAGGTTGAAATGGATGTGGCCAACATAGTTTACACTGTTTTCAGCATTGATTGGAAATTAATTTTCTCATTGCCTCCACCTAATAACTAGGCTCTCATTGCACAAAGAAAATATCAAATTCAAGGTCTAAAGTTTGAATCAACTATATCATAATTTATAGCTGTTTTAGCAAAGGGAAACTACTGTTTTATGGTTGAAAAACACATTTTACACCTGTACTTTAGTACCTCCAGTATGTAGTCTAAAACCAAATTAAGCAAAGGTACCTCAAAAGTTTATGATCACAGGAGCCACTCTGTGTGTGGATACTAAAATTTAACTAATAATGGAATATAATGCATTCATTTCATACAGTATTTTTACATCGTAGAGACACAGTACAGTGTATCTTTTTAGACATATCTCTCCCAGACACACAGTTCAGAGAGATAATTCCCATTCTGGATCCTTTTCCTCCTGTCTGAACTGACACATGTTCAACTGCCTCTGTGTTAGAAGCTGTTTT
This sequence comes from Istiophorus platypterus, assembly GCA_016859345.1. NCBI lineage: Eukaryota > Metazoa > Chordata > Actinopteri > Istiophoriformes > Istiophoridae > Istiophorus > Istiophorus platypterus. The sequence continues at coordinate 20,382,447 of CM029116.1, forward strand.
CAAGAGGCTCTAATGAGGCTGTAGTAGGATTTGACAGCTCTGTCAATTAGCAGCTGAAATGACAGGGGATGGGTAAGACCAGGAAGATGAAATTAAAAAAGAAATGCGTGAAAAATTAACAAACAACAATGAGAAATAAGCATTCAATGAACACTATAAGTCTGAGATACATTCATTACGATAGGTATGGTTAAGAGTTAACACACGCAGTGGCTACCAGATATTGAAAATACCTTATATACTCTGAAGCGCAGGTTCAAATCAAGATAAATGGGAGATTTCATATTACAAATACTATGGCTGGCCTTTGAAGAGGTGTGTGATTGACACAGTAGTTGCACACTAAAGGCTGCAGGGTCAAATAATCACCTAAAGGGATTTTTTTTTCGTGTAGCCTTTTGAGCATCCTCAGCGTACTCTACACTTCTATCACTGTATACTCCAGCCAACAGCTTTCCCAGTCTCCTGCCTCTATATAAGTGTTCTTGGTTTGTGGTGAATAGCATGGCAGCAGAACAGAGTGTGTTCATTTGTCTTTACTACAGACAAAAGTGTATAATGTTTCGATAAATAAACAACTGGTGTGTAAGCTGTGGATAATTAATGCTACACCTGCTTTCATTTTTCATGCTCTTGTTTTAGTCTATAGATGTTGATTACTTTGGCCTTCATAAGGATTCACCTCACAATACTGCTGTGCCTTCACAATCTAAGGGGAAGATTTAAAAAACTATGCAATTATGTTGACTAGTTTTAAAGTTTTTAAACACTTGTAGTGTTTATTAGCTGAAGATTTAAGGATAGAGGGTGTTGGTGTATGCTGTATGGACTCCAAAGCCCTTTAAGGAAAATTTATGATTTTGGGATGTATAAATAAAATTGACTTGACCAAAATTTTGTCTTAAGTTTGATTGATTATCTAACTGACAGCATAATGTGGCTGAGAAGTGATCTGGTTTCTATATTTGGAAATTCTGTCCAATATGAGTTTTATTCATTAAAAAACCATCTGGAGTTGTCTATGTTGGAGAAGATGGCTCACTCAGAAATTTTTAATATAGACAAAAGAAAAGTAAAGACCCTACACTGGTTTACAATATAAGTTATTACCACTTGATTAACTGCTGCCACAGCAACCAACCTAGTAGAGGAAAGACCAGAGGCATGTCACAGCATGACATGCATTGTTTGTCTTTCTTTTGATTTGTGGGTAATTAAACCAAATAACACCCTCCATATCGCTGGATTGTGGATTTTAGAGGGAGTTTCTAGATTTTAAATACGTGCCCCCATTATGTGTTATGTACTTCTTGGGCCACTAGAAGACAGCAGACACATCATTTTTTCATGTGCGTTTTAACTTATTATGCTTGTTTCCTGACAACTACTATTTGTTGCGTTACCTACATGAGAATCATTTAATGATTTAAATTATAAATTTAAACTGATACATATTCTTTAAAATTACCCAAGCTAGTAGCTTGTGTAGATTAGATAACACTTGACCACCATTTCTATTTTTTCTTTACCATGAACGAATGAGAAATGACCGGGGACGAACATATTATTTTTACCATTACACAAAATGAGAAACCTAATTAACAAAAATGACTGCTTTGCAAAAGCCTCCATGCTCAACATCTGCAGATTGTTTTCAGTATACTGTGTTCACCTGAACAAGTGAAGTAATCACTGAAAAGCAGATGCACCAAGACCAGCCATATCTGCAACATGCAGTACCATCACTGAGCTGGGTTTCAGTGAGCAATGAGCCCCAATAATGAGCACCATCAAACAGTAGAACGAAACAAGTGCAGGAAACACAACACAGACAAGGTTCTTTAATGCAATTTTATCTGAGTACTTTATGGCTGTATGTGTTTTATGGTGTTTGTGAGCTTCCAACCTAAGACAATTTTCTTCCTCTATGTGAAAGATAATAACATTTTTTTTATTCCTGAATCTTGCCAAAAACAAAAAAAAATGTATCCAATAAAATGAAAAATCCTTTCTTACATTCCTTTTTAGAAAATGCAGCCCAGTCTTTTACTTTAAAGCTATAATAAATATTTTTATATTAACATCAAAATGATGAGGTGTGGTGTGAAAAGTGTCACTCGGGGTACAAATAATCCAAGATATTGCAATATGATGTGTTTTATATATATATATGGATAAAACACATCAGGAGATGGTGACCTGTGCACTGTCAGGGCCGTAGCCATATATATATATGTGTGTGTGTGTGTGTGCCAAGTGTATATGTATATATATGTATATATATATATATATATATATATATATATATATATATATATATATATATATATTCCCTAATTTCCCTTGGTTTTTATCTTTCAATCTTTCCTTCTTTTATTTTGAAAGTTGCGGTCAGCTGCGCCTTTATATGACGTCACAGTTCGCATCCCTAATGTTTTTCTCCCTTTACTTGCACGTAAATCACACAAGTGTCACTTGATAAGTTGGGGTAGTTGGTTTTCTGGCCTTTACAAGGGCCTGTCAGCAGCTGTCGGGCTCGAGTTTACATGGCAGAGTCTTGAGCTTCCTATTAACGCGGGTGGTCTTCTTGTCTTCTTGTCATGGCAATAATAACACTGTGTGTTGTGTATATCCTCTCAACTCCCGTTGCCAGCTGTGGTGAGTACACTCTGCCAAAATGCGTATCTCTCCCACTATTTATTCTTCATGGCAGCTTTTATAAGCACCACTGAAGTATGAGGGTGATGCATTTGTCTGTGTGTAGATGGGAGTCTGCGCTTCGCCTCCTACTATGGAGACCACATGGTGCTGCAGAAGTCCCCGGAGAGAGCTGTGCTGTGGGGCTACGGCCCTGAGGGTGCAAAGGTCACCGTCTCCTTGTCAGGACCGGTAAAACAGGAAACCTCATCGGCCACCGTGACAAAAGGTAAACACGGCCAGTTGCTGTCGGATGGGAAGCTTATCCTGACTTCTGCAGGGTCCTGAAGGCAGCAGAGGTCAAACTAAGTGATGATGACAGGAGCGGATATGACAGAGAACCCAGTTTTGTTTCAGAGCTTATGGTTTGTAAGCACTTCTAGGACAGTTAGGACTTGGCCTGAAAATAGGGATTTGGAAGTTTCAAAAACTGTCTGTCAATCATTTTCTATGTTGGTGATTTTCCTCTTCTTTTGAGCCCCCCCCCCCATCTGCTCAGATGTCCCGAGAATAGATATGCTTTTAATCTATCTCCACGCATTTCTCTTATTGACAGTTTTTTTCAATAGTGTGTATTACATATACAGGTGTCTGGCAAGTCACCCTTGCACCTGTCGAAGCTGGCGGTCCCTACAATTTGACAGCAGCCATTCAGAGCAGCACGGCCACACTGACAGATGTGCTGTTTGGAGATATTTGGCTGTGTGGGGGGCAGAGCAACATGTACTTTAAGACATCTCAGGTAAGCCAAACTAGATAAACACCTGTCTGTCTTTCCGATAAGCAAATTTCTGCTGTCATACAGTAAATGTGCTGTAGAAGTCAGGCTCTAGGGTTGCATCTTGAATCAAAACACTTTTGATTACATTTTACTCAAAAGCGAAACCTAAAAAGTCCTACTTTAGCTTTAATGGTCAGAAAGGTGTACATATATATACATATACATACATACATACATACATACATACATGTATATGTATGTTTGCATATGTATATGTATATATGTGTGTGTGTGTGTGTGTGTGTGTGTATTCCTATTTTATTGTTTAATGAACTCCCTGTTATTCAGTTATTAATTGTCCAGTAGATTTTCAATGCATCTGAGGAGCTGGACCTCGCAGCAAAGTATCCTCATGTGAGGACTTTTATGGTGGCCTTGAACCTGTCTGAAACTGAGCTGACAGATCTGATTCAAGTTGAACTTCCCTGGACTGTGCCCACAGCAAGTGAGTCAAGGGTTTATTTATTTATTTATTCAGAGAACTGCGTAAGCACTTATTTTCAGCCAAAGTTTGGGTTGGGGTATCAAACTGCAGCTGAGCCAATTAAAAAATCTGAATAGAAATAGGCATATATTGTATGCGTTCCTAAATCTGAACTACTGTTTGTCATTGTTAAGACAGTATAATACTGTTTAATGCATGATAAAATAAACATCATATAAATATCAACCATGATGTTATTTATTTATGAGCATACTGCAACCAAAATGCATTCTACTGAATGATTATTTCCAGGGAATCTGAACGAGTTCTCTGCAGTGTGCTGGCTCTTTGGACGTTACATGTACGAGTTTCTGAAGTACCCCATAGGACTGATTGAGTCTTGTTGGGGGGGCACGCCTGTCGAGGCCTGGTCATCTTCAAGAGCACTGCAGCAGTGTGGACTAGAGCAAACTGGAGACAGGTAAAGATATGAAGACAACACAAGTCTGCTAACCTGCAGTCTAACATGCATGGTCTTTCTGTTCTCGGGCAAGCGAACTAACTTTTCTGATGTTTAATAGCCAAGAAAAGCTAGCTTGCACTAACTGCGCTCTTACTAATTTCTTCCTGTTAAATTCTTTTCAGTCCTAAAGAAAGAAACTCTGTCTTGTGGAATGCAATGATTCACCCACTACTTAACATTACAATCAAAGGAGCCATCTGGTACCAAGGTAACATGGGATTTCTTGCACAGGTATCACCGGTATGTTCAGTATAGTTAAATACACAACATGTATCAGGTTTTTCACACTTTCAGGTGAGGCAAATGCAGACTATCATCAGGAACAGTACAACTGCTCCTTCCCTGCTATGATTGATGACTGGAGGATGGCGTTTCATCAGGGTTCAGGGGGGCAGACAGCTATTGATTTCCCCTTTGGATTTGTCCAGGTAGGTTACTGTATGTACTTCAGTAAAGGAAACAAGTGCAGCAATCAAGGAAAAAAACATTCACTATAGTGCAAGTCTTTTTGTGCTTATAAGACACTGTATGTACCTTTTTAAATTTTCCAACTTTGGCTCCCCCTAGTGGTAGGATCAGGAGGACACACTGCTACACTGCTGCTATGTAGATGAAATAAAATATAGGCAGCCTTTTCATATAGTTTTGCACTATTGTAGATCTGATACATGATTTCTCTCTATGTGCAGCTGTCCACTTACAAAAAAGGCTCAACAGATGACAGCTTTCCAAACATCCGCTGGCACCAGACAGCAGACGTTGGCTTTGTCCCCAACTCACGGATGCATCGAACCTTCATGGCTGTAGCCTTGGATTTACCAGATGAAAAATCACCCTATGGCACGTAAGGATCCTGTTCATTGATATTCATAGCAAAAGAAATCTTCACAATACTGAAAAAGTATTAAAAGTTGCTCATACCTTCTCTAACTGTTGGCATCAATGAGGAACATGCAGGTATTGTATGCCTTGAATGGCATTAACACAATGGGATAGATTTGATCAGTCCAGACATACTTTTGAATTTTATGTAATGGCAACTCTAAATTTTAGAGACGCTGTACAGAAGTACAGTGTTATTTTCAACCATTACAGGTTTGACCTTATGTCTCCTCAGAGTATGATTAGATAAAAAAAATCCTGCCGCAAGAATTTTAACTGAAGCAAAGAAGTCAGGTCTTACCTGTTCAAACCTTTCTGCTCCAGCTCTGTTAGGCTTTGGATAGATTTTAAGATCCTTGTAAACATCTATAAAACATATCACAAACTGGCCCTTGATATGCTGCCAAAACACAGTAAGCTCCTGGCATAACACTAACATCAGCAGACTGTCTTGATGTACTGAAAAACAGGGAAACAGGGAAACTGCTTTCTTCTTTGTTTTTGTCCTTATTAAAAGTAGGCAAATATGACGATGTGACCTGCTCTTGCATTTGAAAGTGATGAGTCACCTTTTATTTATTTATTTATTTTATTTTATTTATTTTATTTTTTCAGGATCCATCCCCGGGACAAGCAGGATGTAGCCTACAGACTGACACTGGGAGCAAGAGCAGTGGCTTATAATGAAAAGACTGTGTCCTTCCTTGGACCTTTCCCCAACCAAGTCCTGTCCTCACAAATGTATGTCAGCATCAACTACGAACAGTCCATCTCTGTCACACCATCTAAAGACATTTTTGAGGTAAGACTAGCAGTGGTGGAGTCATTGTGTATTTAGATTTGTCATATATTCACCCACTAGCTTGTATAACAAAGTAAAACAAGTGTGCCTTAATAGTATGTGTACCTGTGTGCATACAGTGGTGGAATGTCACACAGTATTTAGATACTACTGCTTTAGCTGCACATTATCTCACTAGTAAATAACCATGGGTTGTAACTGATACTCAGTGATTGTTTTCAAGACACAGTCGTTTCTTCCTCAGTAAGCAATTGAGCTTTTGAAGCAATTGAGCTTTTGAATTGTGTCCATCCTTTTTTTTTTTTTTTCTTAAGATCTGTTGCTCTGGGATTCAGGCTCCATGTGGACCTAAGTCCCTCTGGGTTCCTGCTCCCATCATTAAATGGGGTCCAACCACTGTCCAGTTATCTGCCAGTCTGTGTCCGCCTTCTGATGAAGTGGCTGGTCTTCGATATGCATGGAGAGATTGGCCATGTGACTTTAAAGCCTGTCCAGTCTACAGTGCCAGTGGGATTTTACCAGCCCCTCCTTTTATTTTCAACCGATACCCACAAAAAGGAAAAGTTAAGAAAATCTACTGAACCACAAACTGTAAGGTTAAATGTGATTTTAAAAAAAAAAAATTTTTAAAAATGACAAATCTCTTAGGTAAAGATGAGCTGATTGTACGGACATGGTATGTCAGCAGGACACTCAGGACACTCACCATTGTTTAGGCAGTATGGACAACAAAAGTGGTTACTGATGCTTAGAAAACATCTGGAAGATCATACACATATATGTATGTGTGTGATGATACTAACTAAGACCTAATTCCTATAATCCAGCATATATGCTTATATACAGTAAAGAATGTAATTTCTACTACGGAGAAATTGGGTTCATGCTGGTATTGGCATGTTAAAAACAAAGCTAACACACCAGCCACATCCAGTATATTATCATTAACCATGCTAGCATACATCCACATTAGTGCTGTCTGGGAATGGCTAGAAGATGAAGTACAAATTTGAGATATTATGCCACCTTTACGAGAATAATTAAACCAGGAGGGTCTCTCTGCAAAAAAAAAAAACAACAAAAACGTCTGCCTTGTAAATAAGATAGAAAGTTCACAAGGATTACAACCAGGTAAGACTTTGATTTCTGCTGCGCTATCCAAATCAGGAGCTGAAATATGAGGTAGAGGGCTTCATGGTGGGGGAGGTCAGGTGGTGCTGATGAGAGGAACTAGGAGACTGTGGTGTCTGTCCTGAGGAAAGCCAGAAGGGGAAAATAGAGGAAGAGGAGTCACTGTGAATATAATACAGAGCTATCACTATGTAAGCTTTAGAAAATTAAAAAAAAAAAAAAAAAAAAATAGAAGTGAAGTGTAATAAAGCTGAGTGGTTCCAGAAGAGCAGCTTCACTGTGCTACTCAGACATTTTGACAGCAGCTGTTGAAGAACAAGACTGTTTTTTAATTTGTTTTCTAAACTGCATCCTGCTACATTACAGTGAGCCCAGGTGTTTAACATAGAGGCTACCATGTCCCTTTATGTTTGACTGACACAACAGCTTCAATGCATATCAACATTATTTGGAAAATGTTTGCTTGTAATCAAGGTCTGGTCAATGTAACAGACAGAGGCAATATACATTACAGCAAACCTAAAAATACTGCCAATATGGAAAATTATATTTAAGCAACCTGTGATGTGATCCGTCTTCATGTTCTCATCGAAGCCTTGGTGTCTCTGGTAGGCCTCAAAGTTGATGGAGGCATCGTCCTCTGAAAGACTGTGAGGAACCTGGCTATCACCGGTGCGACACACCTCAAAACGAATCCATCTGTAGCTAAATAAACAAGGTAAACCTGAATGCAAGGTGATCTGATTCTAACAAACTATAGATTCACTAAGTTTCTGTGACCTAAAAATGTAAATTCATCCTGGTTTTTTAATGTTTTTCAATTCCTTGTTTTGATGCTTTTCCTGTTATAAATAATCCAAATGCTGAGAAATTCCAATGATCCAGTTTTTCCTGTATATAATATAATTAGAGTTAAATTACAAACTAGAGCAAGTGTTGCAGTCTTAACCTGTATTGATCCTTATAGTCTGTTGACAGGAATACTACCTACAGTATGCTCTTGTCCTGTAATGAATATTAACATTGGACATGAAACCGGAACAGTACAGCCCTTACTAAGCACAAGTCATCTGCTTTTCAAACTTAACAGCTGAAGTCAAAAAATTGGTAAAAACATGAAAACAAATCTCTTATTATTATTATTGTTAATCCTTTTCAAGTCAGAAAAGATGTCAAGTGCATATTGTGAATTGTTATTACAATCCACACTCATTAAGCAGAATAAACTTACTTGGTACATTTGCGTGCTCCAGGACAACTCTGGATGAGATTCTGGATGGTGGGGTGAGAGAAGCCGAAGAAGTCAGCTCCTGACGGCACGATGGGCGCCAATGACTTGGAACTAGAAGGAGAGGGACATATTGAAGTACACAGTTACATTAAAAGTGGAAAATAATAAAGTTGAATATTCCCGAACATATGGTTGACATTTGACTAACACCATGTCCGAGAACACAAAACCTCTAGATGTCTGTTCATTTATGCAGAATAACCACAATCAATTCAGTCCAAGTCTTTGCCGTGAACATCTGTACCTGACAGATGCGATAGCCTTCAGTAGGTTGGAGTGGCACATCAGGGCAGAGGAGGCCGCAATGGCATTCTGTGGATCTTCCTCAGGTACAATCTCAAACTGGGGGAGGGAGGCAATGTTGAGAATGTAACGCCCATTGCAATACAGCAATCAGGTTGTTGGTACAATTGCTTTCAAAATATCTTAATTTCAATCAAACCATGTCAAACTGGACACAAATACAACTTGATCGCCAGTGTTGTAGGTGTTTGATCCGAGCAGACCATAATTTTTATAAGTGCCTGTATTAATATCTGCGTACAAGGTTCAGGGGAGTGATGATGGACATTTGGCAAAAATGATACTAGTGTGTGTGTACCTGAGGGCCGGTTCCCCCGTCCTTGATTTGGCAGGTGTAGAGGCACTGCTGGTCGGGATTTTTCATGCTGGCAAAGACTCGTGTGCTGCAGAATCCCACTGGGTAGATGGCAGACTCATCATGGAACAGCATTCGGTCTGTGATGATCTGGAGAGCAGTCAGATAATTGTTTTTGTTTTTTTGTTTTTTTGTTTTTTTACCATCAGTGTACTTTTGAGATAGCCAGTTTAGGCTGTTGTGCCAAGAACACTTGAGTTCAGAGGTTTACCATAACAGTACCGTGATGATAAAAAAAGTTATGACATGTCAGTCATCTCAGACACTGACCTCTCCCAGACTATAGACCGTTAAACCTCCCAGCACAATGGGAAACACGGGACGACCGGATGAGTCCAGAGGGATGGGCTGCACCAGCTTCCGAGACCCATCTGTTAGCTTTCTCTTCTTAGGCATTTTCTTCGGCACTGAACAAATAAAAAGGAATAAAAGGTTTGGCCAACTGTCTTGAGAGGTGAATGCAAACCACAGAAATGCCATCTCTTATCAATAAGTAGCTACATTAATACATGACTGTAGCCCTCACGTTCTTCCTTTCCATTCTCCCTTCCTCGCTCTTTCCTTTCTTTTTTGGTTTTTTTAAGAGGTCCCTCTTCCCCCGTTGAAACCACTGATGTCGGGTTATGCCCTCCAGACAGGCCTGGGGCCCCAGCAGGACCTGAGGTTATGCCCACAGGAGGCACAGGTGGATGAGAGCTTGAGCTGGGTGTGACCATTATCTCCCCCTCTGTCAAGGACTGGTACTGCAACAAAGACTTCAGTAAAAATCTGTAAATAAAAATTAGCGTAAATTTAAATGAATATTAGGAATTCTGAAGAACAGATGAAGGGAAAAATGTGCCACTTGACAATCATAAATCCTTACCATATGGCCATATGGCATAGGATTAACAAAACAGGACAAAGTGGGTTTACTGCTAAACGCAGCAGGTGGGTAATACCACTTTTAGAACACTATTGGAAACATAAGCATAGCTGAAACATGTCCACTCACCTCCGTTCCTCTTTTGCTCTCAGAAACTTCTCTTCTAAGTGGGCAACTTCATCGCAGAGAGCTGCATTCTCCTGTGGGTAAAACAGTATTAAAACACTGAGAATTAAAGAGCTCTGCATCTGATCTGGTCCTGAGAGTAACTCCAATTAAAATTCAACTGTTTTTACCAATGATGAGTTAAAAACCAGACACCCTTAACAAATATCATATCATATATGCAAGATTTAAAGGAAACCCTAGAAAGAAACTAGGCACAGCATTTTATTAATCAATAGTTCACTCACGAATATCATGGCACGAGCTGCTTTACGCAGCCTTAGGTACTTGAGCCGGTACTTTTCGTTCTGGTTTTTTCGTGAACCTCTCTTCATTTTGGCCTTATGCTCAGAGGAACTGGTGGGGGACGGGAAGGCAGTCGCCGAGGAACCAGAACCAGAACTGCCGACAGTATTCTGCTGCGGGGAGCTGAGGAAAGACTGGGCGGTGAAGGCCTGTAGGGCCTGCTGTCGCTCCTCATCAGTCTGTGAGAAGACCGAGGGGAAAAGAAAGACCGTGATCTATTCATACATCCCAGGCAGCACCTGAGGCTTTTTATTGTGTTGCCCTCAGGAAGATGGATGAAAATACAGACAAAAAATTAACACTGATGTAGCTTTCACTTAAATTACTGTATGACAAGCAATGAAAGTTACTGAAATCAAAATATGCACAAGCTGTTCAAAACTAAAGATTTTCAAATAAAAGAGATCATTTCTACTGTGATATACTCTGATAAGGAAATAAACAGCAGACTATGTCAGTTATCTGATTGGCAGATAGCAAGGAATCTCCACCGTAAAATTACTGCACCTGCCAACTGTAATAATACTGAACGGCAATTTTCAATATCAATATATACTGTCTATAAAGATACAATTACACCAGAAAGTGGTATTTTTCAACTACAGTTCTGGAGACGGGTCTTGTTTGAAAAACATCAAGGGAAAATAGCCTGGACTAAAAGGTCAATGCATTTTCAGTATCCCATAACATATTCAGGGTTTGTGTGAAATCAGCATGAGCATCCCAATTAACTCACCAGCAGTGCAAAGACTCCGTTTCTGTTCTCAATCCTCTTGAATCTCCTGCTGCCTTTTTGTGTCTGAAACATATGTGAGACTGAGGCCAATGCACGGGGCTGGAAAAGCCAAATCTTACTCCCAATTTAGATTCATCCCATCATTATTAGATGCAGCCAGTTAAAGGCTTGTGCATGTGAGCACAGGGCATCCTTTGTTCTGATTACAGCAGTGCTCCTCATTAAAATTGTGAAATAAGGTCAAAGAAGCAGGATGGAAAAATACAGACAAAGAAAAAATAGTAACAGAATAACATGCTGCATGTACTTTATCAACTGAACTAACATAAATGCTAGATGGAGGTGCAGGTTATTATACTCAACAGCAGAGGTTGCTGTCACCCTGACTCTTAAACACTCTCCTTACCTCACGGTACATGACGGCCTCCAGACTCGATTTTGCACTGCAAATGAAAGAACAACAAGATAGGTAGGGTATAAATGTAGAGTCAGTAACAAGTTTGTGGTCTACGTAAGAAATTAAGACAAACATTAGGCGTAAATATTCAAAATACATTAAAAAAAAAGTCATACGAAATGTTTTATGACGTGGCTTATTATGTGAGGAGGGTGTGGATGGGCAAAGAGATGCATAGTAAATTGAGAAGATTTCTGTACTTGGATTGAACAAGTCCTCTGTCGATTATCCTCTGTTTAATTTCCTTTATGTGCATGGGACGTCCTGCCTCCTCCAAGACAATCTACATGAGAAAAGGGTTAAAGAAAGAAAGAATTTTACCAAAGAAAAATGTCACAGCAGCTGATCATAGTAAAAGTTACTAATAACGCCCCACTGGAATATCAGGAATAAATGACAGACACCTGTGCAGCATCGAGCCATGTGAGGTTTGGCTTCTCTGCAATTTCACTGGGTGGTTCGCTGGAAGTAAAAAAAAAAAAATGTTCAGTAACATCCAGTTAAAGGTTATTATTCGATTTACTATCACTTTGAAAATTATTAATAATAAAGTATCAACATTTCTGAGCATATAGTCATCTATATCTATTAGTAAAATCTATTAGTAAAAAATAGAGCTGCTCTAGGAAACTATGCATGTGAGGTATTGTTTTTTTTGTCTTGATTTTATCAGTGTGTGATCACTTGATACCTAATGTTGTGTAACAGCCAAAAAAAAAAAAATGTGAATGACAAAGAGTCCAGAATCGTTCAGGCTCAGTATTTCTCCACTGCTGTTTGGGAGAAAGACTGACACCGACTAAAGATTTTCATTTGGTCACAGCTAAAGTTTCTGTCGTATCCGTAAAGAAATCGTAAATCACATGGTTTTTAAAACAACCTCTCCAGAGTTTCTGCAGTCCCTGACAGACTTGCAATGCTGTCCAGAGCAGGAAACAGCGAGTAGTTCCCCTGTCCATCAGCCTCCATCTCAGATTCAAACGTGTTGAGTGACTCCATAGGGGACTGCAACGCAGATCTGCAGATTGGAGAAAAGAATCGTTCACGACACCTCACACGTTCAGCCAGAATAACGCCGACAACGACAAGACTGGAAGAAAGGCAACGCCGGCACAGTGAAGCCAAGACTCGCTGTGTGCTACCGGCTGCTAACAGCATAAAAAAGAAAACAGAGTGAAGGTTATGTCGAAGAAAACACTCACGCCTCAGTTTCCCGCAGCGAACCGACGAGCTCACTTCTTTCAGCCCCTGCTCCGGATTGTTTGTTTCCTTGTGTCAACGTGAAACTTCAGTCGTCTTCATCGCGGTGTTTACATCCAAAGGAGCTAAAGGCTAACGTCAACACGCTAGCAACAGCCTCTGTCGTACGTATTAGAGGCAGAGGAGCGGCGAAACGCAGTAAATGTTTCAGTCGTGTGGTTGGAAAAGCAGGTTTTTAAGGTAAAAGGGGGGAAAAAAAATAAATTGTCGACAACGGCGATGATCAGGGAACCCGACACCAGCGGCATCCGCCGGACGCTTTTACCGAGAGCACCTTTACCGGATATCCGGTTTAATTTGCTTATGAGGCGTTTATGACAGAGACGCGATAAAGCGAAGTTCTTGCTGTTACAGTTACGGAGGATTTGGGGATTTGTTAAGTGAAAATCGTGCGGTTTTATGATAAAATAAAGGTCAGCAAGATCCCGAGCCTTTGAAACGATGCTCAGAAATTATTTAGAAGCCTACGGCTCTGTAAAAAAAAGGCTCAAATTGTAGGTTTATAGTTTATGTGTCAGTTCACCTCATCTGTGTCTTAAGCAGTGTGGGAATTTTGAGTTTCACAAAGTTTTGTTTTGTTTGCTTTTAATCTTAGCGCAGAGTTTACAAAAGCTGTGATTTTTTTCCCCCCGATATCAATATTTCCTAACTTGATATAATTTGTGCCCAAATTTCATTCAGATAAACACCGTTTAGTAAGTTAAAAAAAAAGAAGAAAAGAATTGTTTATTTTAGCTCATTATAAAATAGTTAATTCAACACTGAAAGCCCAAGGGTGAGGTTTTCTGAACATCTGAATGTAACATGTAATCAAACATGTAATCAAACCAAAGTTTTGCGAACCAATGGACCTGACCTGGCTGTGACTGAATTCATAGATTGTACTTTAAAGAAGCAGTTGTGTGTGTTAACAAATTACTAAGGAAAAGTAATCTAAAAGGGTGCAAGTATTCTTATTTAAGGGAAATGTAACTAAACCAAGTTAATTAGCAGCAATCTTTTCCCCTCTTGTAATACTGTGCATCAGGGTACTTTAAGATTTTCACTTAATTCCCTCTCATTCAGGTCACAAGATTTCTAGAAGCATTTGAAGCACTTGAAAAACTCTCTTTAAGGTCAAAATAACTCTCGATCACATTCTCTTTGCTTTTATTTTCCATTTTTTCTTCTTTCTGGCACCATCCATGTTTCCAAACCATAACTTTCCTCAAATCCTTCATTATTGCAAAATAACCTACATTTTGGTACAGGCCCCAATGTTTCTGCGGTAGTTTTATTTTCCAAAGAACAAAGCACAGATTAAAGGGACATTTTGCAGAGCATAAATATGCCACACCTATATCGAGGAAGGACTCACTCGATATAAAAAAGAAAAAAACTGGAGGACAAACTGGGCTTATTTGATGTGTACTGAGAAATAAATTGCACTAGAACTATTGCCTGTTTTTTGGCATTCTGTCTGTGTGACAGTAAAATGGTTACTTTCTCTTAAATGGGATTTCAGAGAACAGTTATTTCTAATTAGTCTTTTCTTAAGACCACCAAAAATCATGATGAAATCCTATCCCCTGTGGCATGTAGCGTGGCAGAGAGTGTTGGCTTTATCTGCTGGAGTTTTGAGATAGCCTATGTTTCTGCCTCCTCCCTATTACAGTTGAAGTGAGTGTGGTCCAAAAAACAAATGTTGACTGCACCATTGTTTCCCCAAAGAGATTTTGCTGCTGTGTCATGCTGTTAATATGACACAAATAAAATTCCATTAACCTACACTGCATTGGAGTTGCAGCAGATTTCTCAAAATCTGAGCAAATACAACCAAACTATCTGTGTGACTGAGCACCAGTAACAACATGGGAGAAAGTATCTTTGGTGAACCAGGCCTTTAAAGCTCCCCTATTCTCATTAATAGTATCTTTTGAACTCTATTACCTCCTTGGCCTGTGTTTGTTTTGCACCTCAAACTGGATTCTACTGTTTGCTCACATGCAAAACCAAACTATAAAATCCTTAATTTATCCGTGTTCATGACACAGAGGTGACTCAGCTCTCTCTATATATTGGATCTCATCTTATGTGGCTAAACAAACCCTGTGGTCCTAATTCTAAAATTGCAGCATCCAGGCAAACGACGGGGCTATTTCACAACATAATAGTCCAGACATTATCAAGAACAACTAATGGCTTAAATTGTTTGCAGTTTTTATTTCCTGTGTAACGGAAGTTGGTACACTCACATGAGAAAATCCTGCAAGTTGGCCCTATTATGGCTGGAGGGGCCATTTGAATAACACAGGAGCTTTTGCACAACTTTATTTTAACATTTAAATTTAACCCTGGGATGTGTTCAGAGGACAGCTTTTGAACCCCTTGATTTACACACAGAATTTTGCAATTTAGCATCACCAACATGAGTAAACATCCCTTAGCAAATACTCTCACTAAAAGTAAATTCCTTTACAAGTTCCATCAGAAAAATAAAATAATCAGAACCATTTTAAAACAGGTCAAAAATTATTTACAGAATTGAGCAGATGATAAACATTCACCAACCTTTTCCTCAGTTTGATTTATTTGCTATGAATCAGCATGTCAAGCAGTATTTAGACTAAAAAATTGTCTCTAAAAATTACTCCCCACATTGTGAAAAAAAACAATAATGCTTGTAATGTGAGTCTAATGTGAGTCATTCATGATATGCAAACTGCATTTACGTGTAGGACATAGACGAGTTGTGTCTCAGTAACAGTTGAGCCAACTGTAGTTGTACAGTACACGCGTCACTCTCACGTATGGCAGGTAGAACTGACTCTGTCTGGCGCCATCTGAGAAATATAGATATCCTGTGGGAGGGAAGATTCACTTTATATTCAGGAATGCAGCTTAACTTAAAGGCAAAATGTTTTTCTGACACTTTGTACATTAAAAAAACAAACATGAAATTCAAATTATATGTGAAAATTTTAGATCACAGTTGTCTTATAAAATTCGGCAGATATGGATTAACATTACAATTTATTAGCAATCATGTTGCAAGAAACCAAATAAGGGGCAATGTCAAATTATTCTGTTAATATAAAAACACTGATTTGTGTAGCTTTCAATGCAATGAATATATTTTTTTTCCTGTCACTTTAACCAAAGGTGATTGTGGACTTGTAAAATGCATAAATTAGGTTAGATTTGAAGGAATATTTTTCACCATAATTCTCAAAGGCTGCATCAACTTTGGAACCAATGCCAGGGAAATCCCAGAGGATATATCGTGGATATCCATTGTCCATTTGGTTTCTGGTGTCATCATAGCTACAAGAGAATAAAGTGGGACAATTGTAGATGCTTTCTAGGTATGTAGCCATACTCAGTGAATATTTCAGTGATCAGTTATCTCAGATATTTTCATTTTTATCCACTAAAATCCAACAAGTATGTGACAATGTAATAAAATAAAATTCGATCATGACCAGCACTCACCGCCAATATTGGTGATCCACAAAAATTAGCGTTCTGTCCAAAGTTGGCACATAAACAGCTGCATCGACCTTACTTACTGAGGATGGGAGGCCGAGGTTGGTGATAGATTTTGGATAGCCTGGCAGTATTGTGCCGGCATAAGCCCTTATGGCCCAGTATCGCCGACCTGTAGAGAAACAGTTGGAAATTATTGCATCATTCAATTACTTGTACAGCGTCCCAGCACTCATTGAATTGTCTACAGTCAATATTGAAATGCAACGATAACCTTTGAACATTACCCTCAAACAGATAAACCACATCCTTATGTGGGACCTCAAAGGCTGCATCGACATAGTTGATCCCAGGCCAATTTGTGTTCACTTTAGTGAAACGGATTTCTGTGAAAGTTGTACTCTTTCTCCAGTAGTATCTAGTAAGGAATTTAAAATGGAATGTAAAAAGATATAGGACCCACGTTACACAATATTGATTATACTATATTCAGAATCTACCCGTTTTTAAAGAAGTAAAGGTCTCCCCAGATGGAGGTAGCAGCGTCAAATACCAGCTCGTTGCTGCACTGCTCATCCCGGGGGTTGTTTGGATCTGGATCAGGTTCTACACCAGGACCTGGTCTAGGCATTAGCGTGGGCACTGGTGTACGGCTTCCTGGGAGATGGATTGGCAAAATCAAGAGTGACTAAACTATGACCTTCAGTCGTCCTACAGCAAACAACCATCAACATAAATAAACTACATGAATAAATGTGCTTTTGGAGTCATTTATTTTTGGGACTCTACCTCATTTTTAAAATCAGTCTGGCTATGAGACATGCAAAGTGCAAAAATACAAAATGGATCCATTCAAATTCTAATGCAGTTTATGTTATGGAAAGGGAAATTACAAATTGCAAACTGCTGCACAAAGAATTCCTTACCATAAAGGGCTTGAACCCCACGTATGTCATCATCTGGCAGCCTGTAACCGTTTGTGTTGACATAATGATAGTTAGGGTACATCAGTGCACGTTTGTCCCTGGAGTGAGCAAGGCCCAGAGCGTGGCCAAACTCATGTGCTGCCACCAACAGGAGGTTCACACCTAAACAGTAACAATGAAGTGATGCCAAAACATTATATTACATAGAACACAGTACATTTGATTTTTCATGCACATATTGATTTTTTTCAGAGGCAGATAAGGGTGATTTACAGCACTGAGTAAAAATCCAGTTTCAAGGAATTTTCTGATAGTCACCTCTCTGGCTAAGAGTCCAAGTTTCATCATCATCAAAGTGTGCGTCCCCCCCCTCATCCTCTCCAGGGGAGTTGGCATGAGCCAAGACTCCACCCGCTCCATCAAAAGGGTAAAAGTCCCCATGATCTGCAGTTGCACAGAGAAGATAATGCAATCTGTAATTGAAGGGCTCAAGTCTATACCTGCATGCAGAGACAATAAACTAGGAGATCAGCTAGAATCACTGATGTAACCAGAGAAATATGTGTCTAAAATATGTGTCACTGAAACAATGAGATAAGTTTTTACATTTTTATTTTCTAATTATTTTCCTGGTAGAAGTTTGGAATGTGTTTAAAAAATCTTATTTCATCCAGACTCACATCCACCCTTGAAGAGTATCATGATGTCTGCGCTACCAGTGTAGACCTGTTTGAAGTCCAGTGGGATGACGTCACTGTAGATTTGGAAGGCCTGAGCAATGGTTGCATCCACCTGATGCTGGGTCAGTTTTTGAGTGTAATGAGTGATCCTGTTTAAATGATGAATAGTTAATATCATCATCATTGTTGATATTATCATGCCTGTCATATTTATATATTCAGTCACCTGAAATACCATTATGTAACTAAAGCACTGACAATATCAGAACCACTTACATGTATGTAATTAGCCTTTTCTGCCATTTGGGCCTCCCAGGTATTAGTGCAAACTGGCTGATGTCTGACACACCACACCTGGGTTTTTTCATCACCTCCACAGTCTCTTTGTTCAAGATGCCAGTCACCTGATGGACAGATGATGACATAAAAACAACAGCAAGGAGAATCTTAAAGTGAAGTATGAAACAAGGTGACATTTTGTCCTCTACTTCATAATTCCTAGTATGATTCCTTTGTCAGTGTTGAAATCATTAGCAGTCATTTTATATTTGAAATCAAGAAAGCAATATTTTAGGCAACTTTCTAATGTTTTTATAAACCATGGCATGAAATAGGGTTTTCTATATTCCTAATGAAACTATGAAATGACATCCAACTGCTTATAATTTCCATGGAATTCAGTTTCTCTGTCTTCATCCCAGCTCACTCAGGTGATATGAGTACTAATATATCTCATTCATTGTAATTACCTCCAAGCCAAAGAAGGCCTGCATGGCCTTTAGGTCCTTGCTAAAAGAGTCATTGGTGATGCTTTGCACTGAGGAGTTTGCCATCCCAACATCAGTGTAGAACTGAGAGAGATACTCCTGACAAAGGGAGAGGAAATGTGCTTTTAGCAAGAGATGATAATTATAGTGCTCATTACCTGACTACCCGATCTCAGACTAAAGTCTATCGGTCTTAAATATTGTAAATCTTCCCTATGACTGACAAACTGCTAATATACATGGAAAACATATGCTCTATTACCTTAGCAATGTCTTGCTCATCTGGTGAAACTGTTGGTGCAATGATGGGTGCCGCTTGACAAAGTGGTAAACAGCCCAGCAACACTATCCAAAAATCAGTGAGAGGGATCATGTTGAAATATTTTCTTCTCTCCTTCTACTCATCTCTCATGATGGCAACTGTGACAGCCTGAGGTGTTTATTGAATAAGAGCTTTCCAGTAAATGTTAAGAGAGGGCCCTTTTCCAGAGGGGGGAGTAGAGTAAAGAGTGGGCCAACAGTGTTATCACAAAGCGTTAGCAAATAGTGTTATCACTGTGGGAGGAGATTATAATTTAACTTCACTTTTGAAACATTTGGGAAGCAGTTAGATTGTGTTTTGGTCTGTTGTCTTCTTTTTGAGATGCTTTCAGCTTTCAACCCACTTTTACCATTTTCCGTTATCTTTTTTTATACAATATTTTTGTATCATTTGTCACATTTGAGTATTAAATTGCATAAATATGTTGTAAATGCATGGGCTTTATCAGCTAAACTCAAACACTAAGCTGCAGTAGTGAAGATGTACCCATTTAAGAGACTGATTCCAATGTTTACAGTGTTTATATATATATATATATATATATACACACACACACACAAACACACACACAAAACTATACAAATATATACACACACACAAACTGTGTTGCTTGCAAAGAGTAGTTTTGAGGTAATTTGGATTTACTTGAATATATCAATTTTATGCTACTTTACAATTGTACTTCAATACATTTCAGAGGCAAATATTGTAGTTTTTACTCCACTACATTTGAAAGACAACTTTAGTTATTGGTTACTTTGCAGATTCAGATTTTAGAAGCCTATAATGAGCATCTAAATTCTATTACGTTGTAACAGAGTAAATTAAATGACCGAGTGGTGTATAAAGCTGTTAAAATTAATTTCACTGCAACCAGGTACAACACTGAGATGCAGCCTACACATTAATTTTAATTATAATCAGGATCTGACAGGAGCTCTTTTGCCTCCATACTGAGAACGTTTGTTGTTTGGTCATTATTTTCACTTTTACTTGTAGTGAGACTTCAGAACCATCTATATTTCACTTTATTAGTTGAGTGTGTGTTCACGTTTGGGTTATATCCCCTCATTTTGAGTTGAACTGTGGACAACAAAGTTAAACTCTGAACAGAAAATTTCTACTTCGGTAACACATTGTTCTAAAACCGGGAAAAACATGGTATTTTCAGGATAAAAGTGTGTCCAGTGCGGTAAACCCCACCCGTCTACCACCTCAACACGGTAAAAACAAGAAATTACAACTTCTATTTCAGTTGTATTCTATTTGTATCCTGCCGGTCAGGTCCACATTATACAGCGTTCACGACCATAAACAGTGTTTAACTTTAAATTCTTTTTATTTATTTTTTTTACCAAGCTACTTGAAGGCAGTGTTGACACAGGATCCCAGGCCAGTCTTTTTCAATGAGTCAAGGGTCATCTGTCGCCATCTGTATCTGGCACTCATCATTCCAAAGACTGGATCATTCAGATCAATTTGTTTTGTTCAACCAGTTCATACCAGAATTCATTTGCTGTTTGGGTACAGACTGATAATTGATTAATCCTTTTTTTAAATAAAAACATTTGATTCGCTCTGCTTCTTAAATGTGAGGAATTGCTACTTTTTTAAATTAGTTTCTTATTTAACACTTATATTACCATAAACTGAAGTCTGAAGGGTTTTGGACCATTAGTCAGGCAAAACAAGACATTTGAAGTAATTACCTGAGCTTTAGGAAACTTTGAGTGACATTTTCACAATTTTCTATATATATGGTTTGATATAATCATTCATAGAATAATCAAGGAATTGTTTTTTTACATATGGCATTGAAACATGCATGACACAACTCACTAGGTGGCAGACTTCAACAGTTTAATATTTCCAGTCACTTGATGGCTAAGATTTCCTGTTTTTGTTTGTTTGTTTCATTTTATTTTCAAAAATCAATGTGAAGTTATTTTTTGTTTGTTTTTTTTAACGTGAAGCAAGTTGCCATTGTAAAAATTTACCTGTAATAAAACTCGCCCATGAAGAAGACTGCTCCCATATTTACTGACATGCACAGCAGCTTCGACCTGCCTGATTCTAGAGGAAGAGACATACTCATACTTTTCATCCTAAGCTGTTGAACCACCCCATACTTATGACCTGGAAAAACACAGCCGTGTCACTGCATTTTGGGACACTATGAAAAACAGCAACATACCACAAGCACTGCCAAACTCAATTGCTTGAACTGTAACACTTAAGTTGCACAAGGCTGTAATTTGGGTGCAACACTGTGCTTCCCTACTGGAAATCCAGCCATGTCATGCTGACAAGGTCTAAGTGATGCTTTGCAGACTGCCTATTACTCTACCAGTGAATATGTATGCCACGCCTTTGGCAGGGATGTCAGAAGCAGCATCAACGTGAGAATTGATTCTTAGTGAATGTGTGCTGCTGTGGCCCTGTCTCAAACTATTCTTGTAGGTCTTCCATGTTGTTCTCATCCACATGTACCCGGATTTAAACTACAACCATACTGAAGTTAGCTTGCAATCATAATTAAACATAATGAATCAATTGTTTTTAAAGAAAACAATGTCATTTCCAATCATGGTTGCTGCATCAAAAGGAATGTTGGGTTCCCTCTCTGATGGGTTTTCACTTTTTTGGTGGAAATTATAGCACAATTTGTTCCTCAAGGTACAGTTTTTGGAACCCAAGCAGAGCAGCTTCATCGGGATAGAGACAGAGGACAGAGAGTCCTGTTTGATACTTGTAGTTGGAGTATATGATAGCAGAGGGGTCCTTTAAGTGAGTCAAACCTAGAGAGTGGCCAAGCTCATGACCTTCAACAGCAAATAGGCTGTAACACAAACTACAGCGAGAGAGTCCATGTAAAAGCTAAAAGAGCACATAGTAACACTGAAAACTCCTGCCACACTACTGCCTGTATGTTTGAGAGCTTCATGTGTACATCTGGCCACACTCTCCTTGGTGATGTCATACCAGGTGCTCTCCATCAGCAAAGTAACCTGTTACACCTGCTGTGACATCGTTGACGGGGGTGTGGCCAGAACCACCAACCCATAAAGATCCATGCAGCAGCTTTTTGACCACTATAGTTCAGAATTGATTCAAATCTTTTTAGGTAATTAATGTACAAGAAATATTAATGTAAAAAATATTATACAAAGATGGCACCATTTTTGACAATCTAGAAAATATTTCTCTAGTACATTAATTTCATTTGGCAGATGCTTTGGTCCAAAGCAACTTACTGTGAGTGCACTCAAAGCACGTGGGAGCCAGAGCTAGATATTATTCGGAGTTGGGAGAGTATCCGTTTTAAACAAATAACTAGAAGTATGGTCAGTGCTGTAGTACAAATGCTTAAAGTTTTTTTTCATTTATTTGGGTATTTTTAAAAAAAGAGTGTAAGCGTTTAGATTAAGTCTAAAAAGGTGGGTTTTTAGCCTTTCGGGTTTGTGGTCTGTGATCAATTTTTCTTACTGATAAAGTTTTGGGTTTTTTTTTTTTACCTTGTCTCACTGCCGTCCATGTTTCATCTTCTTCAAAGTGCATGTCTCCACCCATCCCCTCTCTCCAGGCTGCAAGGCATGGTCAGCACCTCCTGGGTCCATCAGAGGGAATAAATCACCATGAGCCACAGCAGAAAGAATGAAAGAATCAGATTTATATGAAAATCTGGTTTACTCTCCTTCAGAGGTACCACATCATCTCTATATTTGTTTAGCATTATTAACAATAGTTAGGAACTCTGTTTTGAGTTATTTTAACTGACAGAAGAACTCCTCAGAAGTGGTTTGCAGATTGACTTCTGTGGGCGAAGGAGAAGAATATATCGGCTTTGCCATGGTTGACTTTGATAAACCACAGTAGTTCTGCAGCACATTTCCCATCCTCAGGGCTGAACAAAAGGACTTTTCCACATCCTCTCTCTTCATGCCCGCAGTGTATTTGGCAATGATGCATGCCAGTGATAAAGATGGACCAACAGAAAGTGAGAGAGAAGGAGCACAGCTGCTGCTCCATATGCTCTGCTGGCAGAATAAAATCTGAAAAATATCGAAATAATATACAAGAAAGTTACCATTTTACAGTGTAACAGCAATCAGTCAAAAACAGAGCACTTAAGGTATGACTTAGAAAACTAGGCATGTTTCTTAGGTTAAACAAGACATCTCACATGTATGTGATGGTGTCATTATTCTATCTAAGCTTTTTAGTTTTCCACATCTGGAACATGACACCAGGGCTCCCTCATCACATCCAGGTTTTTTAGGGTCATGGTGTCCTGTCTGTCTCAGACTAAAGAAGTTTTGCATTTCTCTAGTCTTCTCCACAGCTGATGTGGACCAGCTGATGTGGTGGATCACTATCATTACGAGTCATTTTTTGCAATGTTGAATTAACTAAGATGTGTGTCCACCAGGGAAGATTTCTCAGTGATATCTTTAGTTTTTTACTTCAATTTAAGGACACAGATGAGCTGAGTCATAGTAAAAGCAAAAAGTATCACCTATGGATTTCAGTTGTTAAAGGCATTTTTGCAAAGAGTGTAGATAGAGAGCAAATATGATTGGATTTCTGATATCAATATATTGATTCAATGGCTTTCAAAAAATGATATGACACTTCTGCACTATACTGTAGCTAAGCTTCAATAGTGGAATCAAATCAAATTCACAAGTCGCCATAAATATAGGCACAGTAACAAATTTGACTTGGTTGCAGTTTTAAAAGACCCATCCATAAAAATTTTCTAATGGGACATCCAAACCTAATATATATATTTTTTATATAAACCTTAAGACACTCATCTACTGACAAACCTCAACCAGCTCCACATCCTCAGGTCTAAAGTATTTCCATAAACATCACAGAGCCCAAAACAGGAATCCACAACCAGAGCAACTCCATGTTTTACATGCACATTTTCGGCAGGCTTCCCATTTTTTTATATGGAAGTGTTCTGGGCAGCTGGGTCTACCTGCCACACTTTTCTGGAGGTTTTAGGGGTTAACACCTCCCTAGGAAACTTCAACATGCAATGTCTGAGCTTTATTCACACTCCACCATCATATCATATCAGGAAATCAGTCTCCACCATAGTGATTATGCAGATTTGATTTAAAAAAGAATTAAACTAAACAAACCACAAAAGCTAATCTGTAAATGCTGGGAGCATTTAACCATGTTGTACATACAAAAAAACACACATATGTGCTATCAGGTTTTTAATTGTAGTTCTTTATTTTGACAAAATGTGACCACTGATAAATAAAACTTCACTCAAAACTGAAAAACACAGTGTTTCTTTCTTCTTGCTGTTTAATTTAATCAAGGTTTTCAGGTAATTTCCTTGCTGCATGTTCATGGATATACAGCATTTCAACATCCAAGCCAGGAATTTGCTTTCTCAACTCCAACAACAAGTTTCTGGGCATAGTCATATTTGTAGACTTGTGGTCCGACAAAGAAGTAGATGAAACCTAAGATGAAGAAAAATCGGACTTTAAAAAACAATCAGAGGGATTCAGATATTTCACTTATTTTCACTTTTTAATCTAAGCATCATCCAGTATGTTTACTCTTGTTATGTTTATTAGGAGATTTGTTGTGGAGCATTTTTAAACTTTTGAATTTTCTTCCATCTCACAAGTTCTGTTGTAAATACATATGTAGCCTACATCAACTGCAAGTATATAACACAGTGGGTAACAGTAATAACATTTGCTCACCCTCTTTATGAACGGCTGCATTTATTGTCGAGTTGACACCTGGAAAGTCCTCACTGATGTACTTTGGATAACCAAAATCCATAACCCTTCGGTTTTCATTGTAGCTGAAAACAAAAAAGTCGTGACTCATGATCATCGGTTCATCCTGCAAAGCTAAGACACAACAATTGTGCACGGTCTCAACTTTATGATAGCATCATTATCCAGAGTAAACAGTTTGTTCAAATGATCAAAATCAAAATGATCAAAATGAAAGTGTCTTGATGTGTAAATGTGCATGCAAAGAAAAGTTGGGAATATTTTTAACTGATTGTTGTTGGATTGATGTTGTGAATTTGTTGCCTTACCTCCAATAAATATCATGCATAAAGAAGAGTGTGCGTCCCGTTTTCACTATGTGCACAGCTGCGTCAACGTCCTGTACCCAGGCTGGAAATCCAAAGTGGCTGAGTGCTCTGGGCTTTCCCTTCACCAGAGAGCCTTTCACTGTCCAGAACATGGACTCTGTCAAAGGATAAAGATGGTTGGATTTTTTTTTCTTATATGATAGGCTAAAATGTTTGCAGTCTAGAGTTCCGGGACCAATAATTACATTTGGTTGTGGCAATGGAGTGAGATCAATGAAACCTATGTTGCATTTTTCTTGCAGTGCTAAAGTATTAAAGATAGTTACCGTGAATAAGGTAAGCAGTGGATCTGCGGGGCACCCAGAAGGCTGCATCGATGCTTGATTCAATCTTGGGCATAAAGTTGGAGATGGGACCTTCTTTGATGTCATATTGCGCATTATGTTTAATCCAGAGATATCTTGTGAGAAAAATGTTGTCATTTAGATAACAACATAATTTGATAATTGTGTGTTGTAAATGACATTAAAATCAAGATTTCTAAATTATCTTTGCTGTCAGACATGCACAAAATGAGATTTGCTTTTCAAAAAAATACATAGCCTTATAAACAACACTACAGAAGACTCATTTACTAAAATGAGAATAACATATGCCTGGCTTTACCACTTTTAAACAACCTTCATATGATGAGATAAAAGGAGTGGAAATTCTGCTGTTTTCATTTTTATTAATGAAACTCATTACTCTTGTCCCTGAACTCTTCTGGTTAAAACTAAAAGTCATTAACATACCTTTCTCTGAAAAAGAAAGTGGCGTCCCCAAGAGTGGACACTGCATCAAAGGTCAGGTCTGGAGTGCATTTGTTCTTCATTAATCGAGGGAGGAGTGATCCTGACATCCAGGTGTTATACTGAGAGCCCCTGTCCAACCTTGGAAAGTGATCAGGGCGACCTCTGGCTTGGCCTAACAAACATCAGCACACACTTGTGTATCAGGTTCCACATGGGGGGAAATGCAAAGGAGTGAAATATAAGCATAATAGCTGTATCAGTATTCAGTTTTAGTATATCCATTGATAGAAAAATCAAAACTCTACTGTAAAGTGCGTTGATATTTGTTATATCTTCTCTAGATAATAGGTCGACTTGACGGAAGGATTTGTAGGTCGGATACATCAATGAGTCTGGATTCCCGGAGTGTCTCAGGCCCAAGGCGTGGCCAAATTCATGCGCAGCTACCACAAACAGATTAAAACCTGTAAGAGCGCAAAGAATAAGAAAGCATTCAATGAATATCTATACTGTTCCTTCAGCATCAATGTGGAGTGCCAGCGTGATTCAGCTCAGCACCTGTTTCTCCTGCTGTCCAGTGCTCATCATCGTCAAAGTGCGTGTCACCTCCAACACCCGGCCCTGGGCCAAAAGCATGAGCCAACGTGCCCCTGGGTCCATCAAATGGATACAAGTCACCATGCTCTTCATAATACAATCCAGGCCAAACATGAAATAGAAACCACAGAAAGAACCATTGTCTTTCATACCACCAGAAAATTACAGGCGTCCGTTCACCTCATCTAAATGAGTCTGTCGAGTTCAGTAGCCAGTGCATGATGACGCTGCCTTGGTTAGCAGCTAAATTACCACTGACGCTCTCCATGTACATATCCATTGCACTGTTATTTTTACATGATGCAGAGATATATCATTCTTTATGCGAGCATTCTTAAAAAGTTCAGTGCCCTTTCATGCATCTTCTGCTACTCTCCTTCATGAAACAAAACATAAACCCACCATAGGTCACAAACTCCACCATGATGTCAGCGTTGCGGTTGTGCGACCTGACAAATGTCAGACTGCTGGCTCTTGCCCAAATGCTGAAAGCTGACTCAATCAGAGAGTCCACAGTGTTGCGAGGCAAATCTCTGGTGTACCGGCCAATGCTGCAAAGAATGTGTCATGTCGTTGATTACTGCCTGGATCAAAACACAGTATGCTCTTTATAAATATAAATATAAAGAAATTACTGTATGATTACACAGTCTTATGAAAATCAAATCTTACATTTTAAAACAATGACAATAACTATGTTTCTTACGTGCTCTATAATTATACATTTGTTCTGCATGTAATCCACTGTATATGGCTGATCAGAAATAGAAATATGGATGTGTTACATAAGTTCAAGCATGTATGGTGGCACTTCAAAAACTCTCATAATAACTTTCAGGAGCAGGAGTCCCAAAACCAAAATCTGTTAAACATAATGATTTGTGACAGTTGCTATTCCCTGTTTCTGCCAAAGGTTTTGCTGCCTGCTGGCTCAAATAGTTTCCCACGTATTTGACGGGGTTTGCATTTTAGGGACAGCCAGACTAGTTTTTTTTTTTTTTTTTTTGAAAGTTCACTCTAGGTCAGACATGCCTATATCATAAATATAAGAATATTTCTTTCAGTGGAAATTCTACTGCACTCCACTAATAAAAGGAATGATAGCATCTTGAGCATTAAACATCATTAAGACCAAATAGATACCTGTAGGTGATGACATTTTTGTTCCATCGTGTCCCCTGAATGTGGCTGTACTCTTCTACATCTGGAACACCACATCGAGGGCTCCTCATCACCTCCAGCGTGTCTGAGTCCAACACACCTGTTGCATTGAGCCCAAAGAAAATCTGCATGTCTTTCACTTTGGAGGTGAAGGCGGGCCCACTCCGCTTCATGCGCCCCAAAGGCTCTTTTTGCAGGCTGTAGTACTGCTGAAGGTATTCCTGTGAGTAGATTTAAGATCCACATCATATGTCGCTTTGCATTTAAGAGCCAGGTAACTGAACTGGCCCTGAAGAACTCAATTATTTCCAGGGGGGGAAGATGTGTTCCCCTCATGGATGAGGTCCTTATTTACAGCATGCATCATAGAAGATTAGCCATGTATCATCCATCAAATTGCACATCATTTTCCTTCATAACGTCTACATAAACATATTAATCTCCAGCCCCGGGGTATTCACATTTGTAGCCTCAACTTTAGATTACAACTATTCCGATTACAACAAAATATCAATCACAACCATAAACTTAAAAAAACTTAGCAAACAACCCTGGTAACCACTTCCCATTCAAATTGCCTTCTCCAATAGTTCCTTTCCAAAGAAAAACAAGAAAATTATGATAGGATGAGGTAAGAGAAAATAAGGATGCTGAAAGAATCTGTGAAAGCATTCACAATAACAGCTTTGCAGACTCAGAGGGCAGTGCAGCTATTTACCTCCGCCCCCCCACCCACACAAAAGAAATAAAATCAATATCACAACATCCCACAGTGGAGAATAGATTCTTGCAATGCAGTTAACCCCTCAGTATAAACACTTCAAAATTGGCACACTTTTGGCATTGTACAAGAGATTAAATCACATGCAGTCCAATCTCAAAAATTTGCAATGCAGCTCATGCAATTATGCACTTACTGTGGCCAGCTTCAAGTCAACCTGTGGTTCTGTGGAAGGAGAGCTCGCTGCCTCCGGAATAAGTGTGGGTGCCGTAAAACATGGACCGGGTAATAGCAAGACCAGGACAGCACAAGAGAGCAGCATGACATACATTTCACAGACTTACACTACATGAATTGTATTGGGCTAGTTTAAACACATGGAGATGGGAGTTCTGGTTAATGAGAAAGCCTTTTAAATGGTTATTGTGACTCATACCACTTGCAAATCCAAGGAAAGCCTCAGACAGTACTATGGAATTAGGGAGGGGTTTGCAGACAGCCATGGACAGCAAAAAAAAGAAAGAAAGAAAGAAAGAAATTACATTTGAACAGTTTTTGTCATGTGACACACTTGCTTCCCTGATGATTTAAATGAATGTAATGTATGGTTTAAATTTCAACAACTTTTTTTAAAACCAATGCAAATTTAGGGCTCAAATCAGTTGTTTCAATAATGGTTAACGTGATGTGCTAAGGCTTAGACACATCATTTTGGATGAGAGTTTTTTGAGTCTAATGTGCTGGCTCACAGATTATCCTGAACAAATGGTGAAACTACAGCATAAGGCAAGATACAGTACAGGAAAAAAAATTCATTCTGCAAGATGCGCTCATTACTGTCACTATGAATATGTTAATATTTCCATGATTAAAAACCAAGCTGCTCTGATATAGAGTAAGTGATTTCCTCAGGAGAGTCTCTGAAGGAACCCCAACTTAACCCCCTCCAGACTGATGCAACACAATGAGCTGGGTGGCACTGCTCAGTCCCACGCATTCTGCAAGCTCTCCCGAAATAACACCATCAAAGCCCATTCTTGTCCTCTTTTAGCAAATACATGCAAAAACCTTTCAATGAGAGAGTTCGCTGAGGGGAAGCTGAAATTGCAGGGGTGGATTTAAGGCCTTCGAAAAAGAAAATGGCCGCCAGCCAGGATGCCTAGACTGGCAAGGGTGGTGCCACGGTAAATTCAAGCTGCAATTACAGTTGATTGGTCACTGTGGCGCTTTATGAGAGCAACAGCATTCCTCTGCAGGGGCAACATGAGCTGACTCCTCTTGGGTATGTTGCACTCTATCGGTGAAAGGCTTGAAGAATTTGCCCTGCACTGGGTTTTATGGTCTGAGAACAGACAAGGTAATGAAGTCATTTAAGCAGGGGTGATGACTGAGAGTATAGTGTGGAGCTGAGAGGTTACAAGCTCGTGGAGACCGCTATGGCAGTTAAACCAGCAGGAACATCTCTGTTTTCCAAACAAACACTTTAACACTGAAAATGTGCCAGAGATTTTCCATATCGGACCAAGTAGATGAGATGGAGAAATGTCTGTGTAATGTTACATATGATAAGCTTTGTCTATGTTTTTCTACTTTATGCTGGAGTCAGTGCACATCCTCAAAGTACAAAAAGGACTCAAGGGGCAAACGAAAGTCAAAATAACACAACCACGTGATGGTGCCTCTGGAGCCACTGTGTGGAGAATTTGAAAATATCTGACTCTGGCTTCCCCTAGTGGTACTGTTGAAAAATCACAGTGGAAGACTGAAATGCAAAGTTTCACCTCCCTGCTCTCCCCTCCACATCTGACCTGAAATAAACAAGACTAAAGCAACACGTGGATTTTTTACTTGGGGTTGGTGGAGTTACATTTTTCCACAAACAAAATTCAGGATTATTAGAAAAAATTTAAAAGATGTTAGGGTCACGTAAAATTATACACAGAGTGGCTTGAAAAAGACACTTTACAACTCTACAGTTTATATTTGGATGTAGGATTATTTTTCACAGCAGTATCCTAACTACATATTCAGTGATGATTATATCATAATGTTTGGTTCCTCTAAGAAATCTCACAATTTGTAGCCAGAGACCAGTAAGCCAGAAAGGCTATGTAAGACTAGTTACATGCACATCATTGCACATCTTCTGTTCAAGCACAGAACTGAATGTGCTCACAATAAATACAAAAAGTAACAGATAAAACTAGATAGCAAATCATTTTGTAAATTCCCTTCTTTTTTATTTCTTTATGGGAAACTAATAAAATGTCATCTTTGCAGGTTCTTTTGATGGTGGGATTAAATGAGGTTGCACTTCAAAAAAGTCTCCTGTTAGAGTCTCTGCTGCCCTCCTGTGGCATCTCTGCAGTGCATATGCTTTCTACATTCTGCTTAGTGGGCCTGGCCTTACCTCACAGTACGCACTGTGGTTTGAACCTCTGCATTTGCTCAGCATTTCTATTTAAACCAATTTTTGTAATTTTGTTTGTGTACACAGATTTAATTGCAGTTTCAATAGTGTACTATGCCATTTATGATTTTGCTGGCATCCATGTAATCCAAATCCTCCCTATACCGTAGACTGGAGCTGATTAATATTGTGGCCGCTTTATCATTATATTACATTACAGTCATTTGACAGACACTTTTGTACAAAGACCCTGCTAGGTTGTGTAATCTTGTCATACATTTAAGTCATGAGCTCAGTATTGTAAACATAAATATTTTTTCCTCAGTATGTTGCCAGTTATGGTGTTGATATATCAAGCTGTTTTATGGTTCTAAAGGTCCATGCTTATATTATGCCTAATTGCAAGCTTTTCAGCAAAATAACACCAGCACCAATAAAAGATAGACATAGCTTGGCCTCCTCTGGAACACACTCTCACTCTATTTTTGCAACTACTTTGCAAATTCCACTTTACATTCAAAGGCTTCAAGTTTACATTCTGTGGATGACTAATGCCTTAGAAAACAATTTAAGCAATGTCTCTCATGCATTCAGGAGAAACATATATATATAACTGTTGCATTTATGTCCAAAATTGCAGACCACAAAAAAAATTAAATGTGAACAAGTTGATCATATTACATCCCCAGTTTTAAATAATTTCAATGCAGGGTTAGCATACACTCATAGCTTACTTTTCGAATCATCTGAATGTAACTCTTTCAAGTAAATTTATTGAAATTGGCTATCCAAATGACCAAAATCTAGAATAATTAACATAAAATGAATAATAAATAAAAGAGATAGAGAGATAGAGAGACAACACACATGGGCCCTTGAAGTTCTTACTTTATCACCCAATGAATTTGTACATAAAAAGAGTGGTTAAAGTTTAGATATGCACATTTGTGCGGATGTTGTAAGTCAATTTATAGGAGAAAGGCTTCATTACAGCTTCACAAATCTGAGTATTTTTTTTTCTCTAGGTTGCACAGGGGCGACAATAGAGTCAGCAAGATGCTAATCAAATGCCCAGACCCTTACTTATATTCATGACTCACTTTTTTTTGTGAAAAATAAGGAAACTGTCCAACTCTGGATGCAAATCATCACTGTTGACAGCAATATGTTTTGCATCAGCTTTGCCCCTGACCATGCAAGGAAGTGGTCACAGGTTTTGTCATCCCTGTATTATTATGACCAAATGGTAAAACAACGATGGTTTAAAGGGTGATAAGTACAAATCCTTGCTAGGCTGCAAAACCAAAAGCGCTGATCTGTCTTGAGAATGAGCAAAGAGGAAATGAAGGCAACAAACCACCAAGTAGTATGGTCATGCCCCACCAAAATCATCAGCCACCTCCTTCTAGTGTCAGAGAAAGGTTGACGTAGGCTGATGAGGGACCAGATGAGGGATGTAGAAAGATTAACCCTATCTTTAAGATAGTGTTTTGTTTTTTTTGTCCTAATCTTTCATAATTCTCTGTTGTCTTCAGCTTGCCATCATGCAGCTGCTCCTTCATGGCAAACCAAGATTTTAGTATGTAGTCTGTTCACACTGGAAAAGTGACAAAATAAACTATACTCAAACCATAACCGTATGAATACAAATCCAGCCGCTTTTTTCTAGTTTGACGTCAATGGTCATGCACAAAAGAAATGGAGAAGCTGATCAAAGCTAAAAAAAATTAAAACAAATTGTGGTGTCAAAACGGCTCCAAAAAAATCTAACCAAAAATAAATAGTAAGCTATGTTGATATTTTTGTACACTAAAGGCTAGAAAAGTATAAAAGTAGTATGTGGTATTGAATTGGGAGCCAGATTCTACAAATATTTAGCATGTCTAATGTAAAACTGTTTGCCCCTAGAACGTCATTGGATATACAACAGTTGTTTCAACACATCCAGCCAGGTATACAGCTGATAATGTTCAATCTACTATGTCCTAAGGCTCTCACCATAGAAAGGATGCCCTGGTGCCAACCATCAGGCAAAAAAACAACTTTTTTTGTCTCAATAGTGGTAACAATTCAATTTTTTTCCCTATCATCTTTTAGTTTCTGCTGTATAATGACTATTACAGCCTCTAACTTCTTACATCTATACAGAAATAGAGATTGTTCCTCTGAGACAAGCAAGAGCATCTCTAATTACAAAAATGTTTGAATGTATTTTCTTATTCTGTAATTCAGTATCATTCAGTTTTTCACTTCATGGATTGAGTCTTCAGACTTCCCAAGAAATCTTGAGAACTGTAACTGTCTGTATACAACAAGAGGGTCACAACACTCATCAGTAGTGTCTAAGTTTCCATAAACCTGTTCGTATGTGTGTGTGTGTGTGTGTGTGTGTGTGTGTGTGTGTTTGTTGCTTACCATTTTAAAATAACACCAAAAATCCCCTTGACATCCAGCAACTTCCCTAAGACATGAGTCAGGAGAGCCCTCTTAACAGTCTAAGCAATGATGGTATTCCAAAAATATTTATTTCCACAAGATGTTGAAGTTTTTTAAACAATGTGTGTTAGAAATATCATTTTTCATCTATGATGGGATGCAGATGAACATGATTTTTTTCTGTGATGTTTGTATCGCGGCCTTTTAATTCTAAACATATTGTGAAATAAAAATTACCATAAATTTTATATTTCTTTAGAGAAAAGTATAGGATCAAATTGAACCTTTACATTGATCAGAAAGTAGAAAATGTTTTACGTGTAATCTGAACTTCGTATTGCAGTGTATGTTTTTCTCCTGCAGCACAGAAGCTTGGTACTTATCTAGACTTCAGAACATGATGAACAGTCTCATACTTAGAAAATCATTGTCATTATAAGACATTTACCAAAAGTACTTGATAATGACTGGAATTGTGAGACTGTGGAATGACTTAGTCAATGCCGGACATCTCCTAATTGTGGTCAGTGCGGTAATTTAAGTTGAACTGGATTCTTTGAACGTTTTACTCTACAAAAGCTTTTGGATCCGGATATGCAAAAACACCGTTCTGTGAATGACCTGATTAAGGAAGGTGCAATTTATTTCAAAATTTGTCATTGACCAGCCTTTTTCCACTATGTGGAAGTCAAGGAATTCCATTGATGTGGCAGGAGCTAATGATTATTACCATTGTTCTCCCACACTGACACTGATGGAGTAGAAGCGGTAATAGGCAGCACGTCTTTACTTGCCTTGTCTCGCGGGACCAACATATACCTACACAGATAGATTTTTTCATTGTATTTTCACACTGTGTGGACCAATACTCTCAGGGTCATGTCAATCAGTCCAGTCAGATATTCCATTCTGGATTGAACAACAGACAGATGGTCACTGTCATCCCTAGGAAAAAAACATCAACAGCTTTAATGATTCAATCAAGATCCAATAGCTCACTAATGCGGTATTTTTAACGGTCTGTGTGCAGAACACCAGTTTCCTATAAGCGTTTATTTTTTTCAATCTCTATTTGCATCTATTTGTATCTATTTGAATAGCATACTACTGCAGATCGAAACAATCTGTAAACATTTAAATCAGGAGGAGCCGCTTTTGTTTACTTACACACAAAATCTACACCAGCTGTTGATTTGCCTGGAACTTATAACTTATTGTTCATCAGTATGAGAGCGCTTGTGTTATGTCAGTCATATAAAAAGTAATATCAGAAGGAACAGGTAAATCAAATGCTTTACATTTAAATTTCTTTTTTTATCATCATCTGTCGGGCTGTTAGTCACATATCCTCAAATGTCTTGGACTAAAATAACAAGACACAGAGTGACTATCATGAGACTGGCAGAAGCATGAAAGTATTCCCAAATTCCCTATTTTTTATAGGGGGGCATTTCTTTTTCTTTTTTTTCAACTGAAGTAAATGAAAAGTTAATGACTAATGTTGTGATGTCCTTATTAATCCCAAAGTATCTTATAGCCAAAAATTATGCTCTCTTCTAAATCTGCTAGGAGGAATGGATTTACAGATGTTTTGCCTCATAGACATTTTAAGTGTATCTACTGGCAAAGTCACGGTCATGGTAGTCATGGTATTGTCGAAATGCTTTTTGAAGGGGTTTCAAGGAGTATGCTCAAACCACAGCCGGTGTAGTTTCATGGATACAAGCATATTTTCAACAGACAAGAGGAAGTGGCTGGGTACTTTTACATGAATCACTGGGATCCTTTGAAAAAAAAATTGGATCCAAAATTATATAAATAGGGTTTGCAGCGTCTTGACCCCAATAACTGGTTTGGAGAACAAAGAGACAACAACAATGATAGCTTTGCTGCTGCTGGCGCTGGTTGCTCACTCCTCGGCTTTGCCTCTGCCATCTGGGGACATAGAAAACAGGCTTCTAGCAGAGGTAAGATCTGAGGTCTCTAATTTAGACATTATTTAGTCTGGCAAACTGGCTTCTAGTGGCTTTTTTTCATAATCAGTGAAGAAATCT
This sequence comes from Istiophorus platypterus, assembly GCA_016859345.1. Classification (NCBI taxonomy): domain Eukaryota; kingdom Metazoa; phylum Chordata; class Actinopteri; order Istiophoriformes; family Istiophoridae; genus Istiophorus; species Istiophorus platypterus. Next base: position 20,417,843 of record CM029116.1, read on the forward strand.
TTAGACTGGCAGCCTGGTTTTCATTTTTACCTCCATGTGTTTCTGCTGACAGAATATTGTTCTCTTTCAAATAGAAATACCTTCGTCGCTTCTATGATTTTCCAGCTAGTCTTCAAAGTAGACAGGGGGCATCAGATGCCTTTGAGACCAAGATCAAGCAGATGCAGACATTCTTCAAACTCAAGGTGACCAGATGTGGAAAATATCTCTTTATATCATAATTTTATGTGTTTTAGGTTTGATCTTTCCTCAGTAGCTCACTGAGCTACATGTGTAGTTTTGTTGGGTTGTTGGGTTTTTTTTTTTAATTATTTTGTTGGTTTTGTCTGTCCTCATTTTGTGCTTTTTTTATGAGGAATGTGCGTAAGATTTCAGTTTACTCTTTTTCTTGTTTTCTTTTTTTTTGGAAAGCTTCTCTGTGGAAAAGAAGTTTAACCAAATGTATGTTGAATTGGCAATGACAACCTAAAAAGTAAAAAAAAAAAAAAAAAAAAAAAGCTAAAAACTTGGCGAGGACTAAACCTAAATCTCTAATAAATACTCTTATTGACATTTCTTATTTACTATGGTAGCACATATTCTCTTTCACTTCTGAAGGTGACAGGGAAACTGGATGACAACACTATGGAGCTGATGAAGCAGGCCAGATGTGGTGTCCCAGATATCGGGGAGTACAACCACTTCCCCCGAAACCTCAAATGGCAAAATAACAATGTCACCTTCAGGTATGCATTAAAGGGATAATTGTGAGTATAATGCAAATGGTGGCAAAAAAACGCAAGGCATTGAACTTTTCACATTCTCTCACTAACCATGTCCTCCATTCCCTGATGTTCCAGGATTTTGAATTATACACCAGATCTGAAGAAGTCTGACGTAGACAGAGCCATTCGCAAGGCACTGAACGTTTGGGCTGATGTCACCCCTCTGACATTTAAGAAGCTCCATAAGGGCAATGCTGACATCATGATCAGCTTTGGATCAAAAGGTAAATCCACAATGTTAATTCTGATACTGTACATATGCTTGAAGAGGGGACAGCATAGTAAGTGAAAATTCTGCTCGACATATTTAAATCTTCTTTGTCCTATATTCTGCAGAGCATGGAGACTACAACCCTTTTGACGGGCCTAACGGACTGCTAGCTCATGCCTACCCACCAGGCCAAGGCATTGGAGGAGACACTCACTTTGATGAGGATGAGAATTGGACCAAAGATTCATCCGGTGAGAATTATGCCCAAACACTCAACATAAGTCACCATATTGTAGCATAACAATTACCACTCATGTGAATAATACTTTGACTGAACCTCCTCTCTCTACAGCTTACAACCTGTATATAGTGGCAGCCCATGAGTTGGGCCATGCACTCGGTATGTCCCACTCCTCAGATGCTGGTGCCCTGATGTATCCAATCTACTCGTACACCACAGGCTACCCTCTGGCTGAAGATGACATTGAAGGCATTCAAGCCCTCTACGGTGGGAAAATGGCTTTTTGATTTAGGCTTTAAAAAAGTACTCAATTACTGAAATTTATGAGTCAAAATCATAGCTATCAATACAATAGTTTTTTGTATTTTTTTTTGTGAAAACTTTATTAAAGCCAGCTGTTCAATCACAGGTCCAAACCCAAACCCAAAGAAAGTGAAGCCAAAGCCTGATGCACCCAGCAAATGTGACCCCATGTTGAGCTTTGATGCTGCCACAGAGCTCAGAGGGGAGACTATCATCTTCAAAAACAGGTATATTGAGATGCATGATGGTTCATACAAACATATAGTAATACATAAATCTTAGATCTTAATCACTACGACCTAAATTTGAAACCTATGGTCACTGGTGACCATGGATTCACAGGATGCGTGAGCGAGAGTTGATTATTGCGGGACTAATTTTCTCTCGTCCAAATTATTGACATTTGGGAATTGTATATCAGTTTATCGAGCTATATATTGTTAATATGGTGCACCCTCTTGCAGGTTCTACTGGCGTATTCATCCTCAGATGCCGGAGCCTGAGCAGACACTGATCAAGTCCACATGGCCCTCTATCCCCAACCAGGTGGACGCAGCTTATGAGAACCCAGAGAAGGATGTAGTCATCATATTCAGTGGTAGGTTTTTATTGTTAGTCTTGTCCCATCAGATATTTCTTTTTTCATGTGCAGGTGTTTACTTTGGTAACTGATCTGTGTTTCCACAGGGATCCGAATGTGGGCTTTGAATGGTTATAATCTTGTGGATGGTTACCCCAAGTACATACACAAACTTGGCCTTCCTAAGACCATAAGGAAAATAGATGCGGCTGTGTACATCAGAGACACAGGAAAGACTCTGCTCTTCACTGATGAGGACTATTGGAGGTATGTAGAGATGCATGTTACACATATGCACAGTGCAGTTTTTGGTGAACGATACTACCTGGGTCATCCCTGACACATCCCTGAATGTAATTTTCTATTTCATCTATATTGTTTTCCTGTTATTTGTCACCAACAGCTACGATGAAGCAAAAGGCACCATGGACAGTGGCTTTCCACGATCCATTGAGGAAGATTTTCCTGGTATGGATGACGAGGTCGACGCTGCCGTTTATCACTATGGTAATGTGAAGATATCACAAATTTGTTAATGTTCAAAAGGAGGATTTTTTTTTTCTAGCATTTCTTTTTTATTGAATTTTCTGACACTTTTTTCCACTCCACTCTCTTTCAGGATACCTGTATTTCTTCCATGAAAACATTCAGTATGAGTACAGTTACACCTCCAGGAAGGTCATGCGCGTCCTGAGGACCAACTCCATTCTCAGCTGCTGATGAAGTGTTCTTTGACTGTCAACTACTGCATGGTTGGCTATATGGCAAATGGCAACAAAGAAAGTATAAACAAGCATACAGGCATGTTAAAATGACACATAAGATGATGCAGTCTTATGAATGAACAAGGAACTGGACACATACAGGGAAGAATCACAATAAGAGAAAAGCTTATTTTTACTAGTGCTGGACATGAGTAGGTCATGTAATTTGTCAGGCACAGAACACTAGAAAATTCCTTGTTTATATATTTCCTTTGATCACTTCTATTTATTTTACAGCTCTATATTTGTACAACAAGTTTAACTATGACCAGCAAGACCCTTAACAGGTTAAGTTTTTTGTCAGTGACAAGTAGCTGTTAGCTCACATTTGACTTCTTGTTACACTGAGATACTGTATCAGTGTTTCAACAAAGAGCAGTTTAATATATACAGTATTTGTCCTTAGAGTTTTGATTTTTTTATGATTTTTATTAACACTATAGGAAGGTAAAGCTTATAAGTTGAATCAGTGTTAAAGTGTAATTGTCACTTTTTTATTTTGAGGTTATTTCAAAGACTGAATTTATTTTATTATCCTCGACACTGCTGACCATAAACAGTATTTTTCAATATATTTACTAACTTAAACAAGATTTGTTCACATACTGCTTTCCATCTCATGTCACTTCAGCACTGAAACATTTCTGTAATTTTTAATTTAAGTATTTCCAAAAGTACCAACAAATGATTTATTCAATAAAAATACGTGAAACAAAATCAGTGTGTGTGGACAGTGAAGTTGTCTTGGTTCCTTACAAAATCTTCTGCTCAAACTTCATTAAAAATGCATATATATGAAAGTACAACACAGGAAAAAATCTGTGACTTGTAGCTACCTACCTTCTCCAAAAGAGGGCACTCCTATCAACTGTTTGACTAAATAAAGGTCGGTATATGAAGTATTGCTGATAAGGATCCTGGTAATTATTATGGGTAATTTTGGGAAAGGTTAAGTGATTGCATACAGAAATAATACAGAAATTATCTGAGTCATCATGACAACAATCTGCTGCTTAGGTTTCAGTCTCTAAACTATGAAGTGTCTTGCTCCATTCCTTAGCTTAGAAAAAAAAAAAAAAATCAGCATGTGCTTCATTAGCACAACAAATGTTGGGGAAAATTTTTGGCTCTGGCCATATTTAATCTCAACATACCACACATCAAATAGACTAAGCACTAATCATATTAATAAAGGGCCATTACACAGAGTATCTTCATACACCAGTATACTTTAAACCTATAAAGCCAGTTATTTAAACAGAAAGTATAAGTATATTTGAGATGCTTTATGGAAATTATGAGGTTGTGTACTCCAAGCGCTGCAGTTTTGAAAGGTCAATAAAGTATCCCTAGCTGAAGTTTAGGAAACAGCATATCTTGAGCCAAGCAGCATAATCCACAGGCCCAATCATGTGGATGTAATTACAGTGCAGTGAAGCAGTCACCTCATTTGCTCATTTCCGAGGTTTTGCTTGGTATAGGCTGTGTCACCAGCTCACAGATTCTGTGTGTTCATCACTAAGGTTGGCTTTGAAAGTCTAAACTCCATTTTACAGAGCAATAAGCCTTCTACATTAGTGTTTTTTTTTTTTATTTAACTAAGATTATCAGATTATTTACATGTGTCAGAAAAATGTTTTCTTGGAATTCTATATATTCTTGATGTCTGAATGTGAAATGTAATTTTACAGAGGCCAAATGAAAAACAGGAGGGAAACCTGACAATAAAAACAGTTAAACAGCAGAGCTCATTGTGTTAGACAAAGAAGACAGACGGGCGGAGGCTCAGTGTCCACTGGTGCTGTCCCAGCTGACTTTATGAACTGTGCTGCAAATGGTCTAAAATCCTCCCTTTTCCTGTAACTTTACCTTGATGTTTAAAAATTTAGAGATGTGTGTTTCTGGCATGAAGGAAGAGTATATCCAATCCAGTTTTTCACAGAGGAAGAAAAGCTTGCAGTAAAATAAAGGAGGTTTAAAATTTCACACTTTTACTGATAAATGTTTATTTTAGTGTGAGGATAATTTGTCTAGTATATTCTAATGTGTATGTGTCTTCCATCCCCAGGTAAAGACAACAAAACAGTCTCTTGTCTAAAAATTTTTGGCATGCTCTCACTCCTTGGTGGTTTGCAGAAATTGAGCAACTTTTGGTTTTGACTTGATTTTTTGACTTTTGTAGAGAATTGCAACTGAGAAACATTAAAGATCAAGTTAACTTTAGCCCTTGTGGATTTAGAGGTTATGCAAGTCTCCTCTATAAAAAAAAAAATCTTATTCCAGCCACAGGCGTGCACCTTTCCCTGTTCCTGCTCCATTCAAAAGTCATTAACATAAGCAACTCTGTCAACTCATTCAAAATGCAGCCTGGAGGATTTGAGCTAGTGCCAATGAAGAAAAAGATCATAAACCCTGAATTTTAATGTCTTTTGATGTCTCCACTGGTTACAAGGTTGTGAATTGATGCTTGGTTTGCTGATGTTTGAAGTACAGCAATATTTAGCTACATTACAGATTTAGATCCTGCAGCCAAGATTCAAGGCAAGGTAGGCCTGCTCCTAGTCTGGAACAAGCTCCCTGAAACTATTTTCTATTTAATTGTTTTGATTTAATGTTTAACCACATATTTAAATTCATTTCCCATCTTTTATGAGGATATTTGACATTACATATATATTTGCCTATGTTTAAACACCATAGCACTTTAAAATTTATAAAAATGTAGAGTAAGGACAGAGAATGTTGAAAGAGGTCAATGGTAAACGTCATTGGAAAGGGAAAAAAAAGGTGGTGTCCTTTGAGGAAAACCTTTACATTGTCCAACCCAGCCACTCTTGATGGAAACCAGATGGAGGGGAATGACAAAGAGGGACATATTCCTTTTCCTCTGGGAAACTCGCTCTTCAGACCACCACTATGAGAAGTGGTGATGTAAGACTCCTGTTGTTGCTACACTGCACTGAATATATGAGAGTGAGTGGGCAACAAGGTTTAAGAAACATCAAGAAAGAAATGCTTTTACACAACAAAACTATCATTTGAATATTTAAAAAAAACATGACTTTCTAATTTGATTTATATATATATATATATATATATATATATATATATGGGGCAGGTAGGAGTCTTGTTCACCTAGTTTTGATGGTGCTGATGAATCTGGGTTTTTTTTTCATAGTGTGATTCGTGTTGATGCTGGTACATATTATCCTCCTGTGTATATATTCACCTTCCACCTTTATCATTTTTCTGTTGCCCTCTCTGCACTGCTGCTCAGTGCTTTGCTGAAAAGGAACAGTCTCTGTGTTTCTTCCTCTTAGATGCTGGAATGTGGAGAGGGTCAGGATCTATTTTGTGTTGGCCCATAAGTATATCAGACTAGATATGACCCAGGGTAGTGTGATAAAAGTGGCATATAAATTCAGGGACTGATTTTATCTCTTTGGAGTAACAGTGAATCTTGCAGCATCGTTTTGAGATTATACCATGTTAACAAAAGGCTACAACTTAAGTTGAATGAAAGCCTTTACCACTTAAAAAGCTATCTCATCTCATTGGAAAACAATTAATTGCACAAGCTTTAAACAAATATTGGTCCTTTGTAAAGACAGGTAAACAGGGCTTTCATTACAAACATAGCATGGTTTGTCTGTTTTGACAATGTCCTCATTTGGCTTAATTTCTCCTGATCTAAGAAATGTAATAAAAAAAAAGCCTTCAAACATCCTGAAAGATTAAATCAAACTACTAGTTTAAAAAGAAAAAAAATATTCTTTTGTATATCAGTTTTGAAAAAAGTGCAATTGGAAGCACAGTACTCTTACTTAAAAGTCAAATTTATGAATGAAGAAGGTGAATTTTAGTGATTATCCTCTGTGTTAGAAAGTGCAGTTTAGGCCAAAATGGAAATGAGCCAGTTGTCAGTTGAGCTGAAAGTAACACAATCCAGAAATTGTTCTTCGACAAGCAAAGTCATGCTTTTCTCTCAAATACCTGATGTCACATGTTATAGATCCAGCAGCAGATAACCTGAAACTGTAGGAACAAGGCATAGTTACTATTTTGCAGTGTACAGTGGTACAACAATGTTGCTATATAAAGGGACATAATGCCCCATATGTGGATGGGTCACACTGTCTATGGTATTTAAGAGAGACAAGGAAATAGGAGAATTAATTTTTACGGTCCAGGTGTGTAAGATTCACATGGACATTTATAGTAGAACAGCCCTGTAAGTCAGTCCAATTACAAAAGCCTGAAGTTGGTGAACTTCCCACCATCAGTTACTGCTTTTCAACAGGAAGCATAAAAGTGTAAGTCAGGAATATGGGAACTTGACTTGGCTCAGGATGAAAGTGTAGTTTTAACTGGGCAGGGCAGTTTTATTAATGTGAACATCTGATGGTAAATGGCAAATGTAAGTGTCTACTCCCAGAAATGTTTTAGTGGGTCTCAGAAAAACGAGCAAATCTTTGTGGTCTGTGACGATTTGAGCTGATCTTTTGTTTGTCAGAAAAAAAAAAAGTACGCTGACACAGGACACACTGACAAAGTGTCTTGGCGTCTATTGTCACGATGGCACGACAAGCCACCACCACTGAGGGCACTCAGGGCATCAATATGTCAATATCCCTGCTGTCAGATAAGAACTTCACATATTAACCCACACAAACGTGCTTCTTAAAACACTCTTGGTTTTCACAGCCTCCTCTGGCTATGAGAAGTAAATCCTCACTCTGTTGGGGGTAGTATGGCCCAATTGTTGAAGCAAAGTGAATTAGCTGCTTGGATAGCTTGATCCTCCAGAGGATCTATGCAGGGAAGGTCAAATTACATTAGTTTGATACTTGCTCAAGAAAGAACAGAGCGCTTAATAAAGACACCCTGGTTCTGCTTGCCTGAATTAATTATACACAGTTCAAAGCTTCCCTCTGCTTTGAAGTAATTACATCTCAGAACCAGACTACTGCAGAGAAGCAAGCGATTACCTTTTGATTTCCTCACTCACATGTCCGACACCACCGTAATGCCTAAATTAAGCCGTTTTCAAAAATAAAGATTAATCGTGACATTTGAAAATCTTCTTCCCTGCTGCTGGTTCTCTTTGAAACACAAGATAAGAACAAGCAAAACAGAAAACGTCTCGCTCAATAAAAGCTGACTCAGGAAATAAAGCTTGTTGAATCTTGTTCAAACTTGGATAAATGTGAACTGCTGTTTGTTCGGTAGCGATCACACCACACTTAACATCTGCTTGCTGATACGTTTGGGGTCTCTTTTGTTTGTTTTTTTTTTCAGACATCAGCTTAAAGCGTGACTGAAAACATAGCTCACTCTCTCAGTTTCTGTTGTGACCCAGTTTCAGCTTTATCCACAGGGAGAAACCTGAAAAAGTTCTCTTGTTCTTCTGATTACTGCCTCCTTTTCCTATGACCCACGGACTTTTAAAGGTGTTGTATTTATGCGATAATATTACTTCAAACCACAAAAACAAGATGTCATAATTAGTTAAAGCATGACGTTTTTACATTTCCAGTGTTCTGTGGGTGTATCTGAACGTACAAATTAAATGAACATTCTGTCTTTGTAGATTGTACTTTGTGGTCTTTGTCAGATCAACGAGTTTATCTTTCATCCTCAAACAGAAATATCAACATTTCTGTCAAGATCTCAATTGATTTTAGTTCTGTGGGAAACTTTCACTTCTTCTTGCTGTAAAAGATTGTGCCCTTCAAATTGTGTGATTTCTCTCGTTTTTTTTCAGACAGCTAGTGCATTTAAACACATTTGCGCTGTTTTTCCACACATCTGTGAATGTCCCGGACTAGACAGAGGGGCATTGTTAGAAGCAAACTGAAATGTAAATGGACATGTGACCTGATCTTCATTCAGTGTAGTTTTCTGATGAAGTTCTCGTTTTGATTTCTGACATTTCTGTCATATCTCATGTTCTTCAGCAGATTATTTCACTTCAAAAAATCATAACTCAAACTAATTTTTAGGTTAATATATGAAGAGCTATAACGGTGGGACCAAAGTTAAAAAATGCCTCACTTTTGATTTATAACCTCAATTTGTTGTGCTCTTGCATTCCCTGAATGTCTTTGCGATTTCACAGTGTTGTAGTTAGTATTAACCCCGGCGCTACTGAATGCAGCCCAGACAGTTTTCTGGTGGATGTTTGGTTCCTTTGGTCTCAACATGCCAGCTCTTCAGGAGATGGACAAAAAAGCAAAAACATCTGGAAGTGTTTTCAGCAATGGGGTCAATCCACTGATGGCTCTCAGGCAGAGTTACATTTACACATACACAGGCATAGAGGGACTCAACTACAAGACAACTGGAGGAATTTAGGCTTGTTTTAAGATTTAACAGAAATCTTCTAAATTCTCAAGTTCAATGTTCAAGATATAATGTGAGTACAGTCTAACTCTGAGACAATTTGTGAAATCCCCTTGGTGCTTTTTCGCGGTGTCTTGGAGTTTAAAAGGTGCTGCAGAAAGGAGGATATAACTTGAATGTTTTCTCTGTCAGACAGGACAAATGCTCATTGCCAAATACTCAGGAGATCAGTAAGCTGCCGTGACTGAAACGCAGCTCTTTCTCCTTCTCTCTCCTTCTCTCTCCCTGCCTCGTTCCCAGTCAGCTCCTTGGCAGGTTACCAGCCCAGTGTAACATGGTAACCTGCCAAACCCTGGCATGTCCGCCCACTTGAGTGTTTATTAAAGACCATTCAAGGCATTCACCAGTTTATGTGTGAGTTTGTGTACCCAGACCCTTGCAAGTATACAAAAGTTAAAAAAAAAGAAAAAAAAAAGGTTGCAACATGTTACTATGGTTTAAAAAGTGAGGAAACTTCTGTGAAGATAAACTGCTGAGATCTAAGTTTTCCTCTTATCCTGGAGAGTCACATCCTGCTATGACTCAGTCCTGTGCAGAGAAAAATGCAGTGTCGACACTGACCCAATCTTCCCATGTATTCGTTTTTAATGTGTTTTATGCTCCTTCGCCACCAATAACTGTTGGCACTTACTTCATACATGAGTAACAGCAGTCATTTCTACCGAAAGTGTGAGATTAGTCAATTTATTACACATATTCATATTCATATTCATATATATATATATATATATATATATATATATATATATATATACACACACACACACAAACACACACACACACACACACATACTCCCACACACACACATATATACACATATATAAAAACATCTACAAGACTGGGCTCATCTGGCTTTCAATCAACCAGTTACCAGCTGAAAAAGGTGGATTTCCTTTAAAATCACAAAACCAGAACCCCAAAGCCTTTATGAATAGCTGACATTTGCAAACCCTAATATGCAGTCTTGAGGCTGATCATCCTCTAAGAAATACCACAGCAGTGCTAAGGCAAGTTTACAGGTGACAACACAATGCAGCTTGGTGTTTAAACATCAACAGATACCGCTATCACTTCCTTACTGAATAAGTGAAAGTTCTCATACGTCATTGGTCAGATGTGTTTTGATTAAACTGTCCTCAAATGGAGAGTAGTTTGACCAAAGGTCAAGATCAACTCCCAGTCAACATGGACACAGCTTGTTTAAACCAGTCGTGCAATATCGTTGAAACAAATGTACAGATCAGTGAGCACCATATCTAAGGAGCCTTGAACCTACTATGCAAAGGCTGTACACCAAACTTAGTGACATAATGAAGAGAAAATGTCCAAATGTCCACAATGGACAAGTTGTCAGATTTGGGCTAATGTTTGTAGAAGCAAATTCAAGTAATAACATCTTGTGGGTGTGACAGGAAAAGATCTTCACCATCCACTAGTTTTGTCACAGTGTCTTTAACAAGTCTTTATTCTAAGTTTCCCTCCCAGACCCAACTAGAAAAATGATTCCTGGTCCTTCGATTGTACAGGTAGACAGTTTTGAAAAAATATGCTTTTAGAGAAGACATTTGATACAACTCTCCTTTCTCTATGGTAAACATGAAGCTATAACCAACCAGTTATCTTGGCTCAGCATAAAAACTTTAAACAGCCTAGTTCTGTCTGAAGGCAACAAAATCCATCTGATTAACAGTAACAAGCCTCAGATGTTCTTTGGACAGAGCTCAGCTCGCTGGTTCCCTCTGCTTCAAGTTTTTGTGTTAAGCTAAGCTAACCGGATGCTAGCTGTAGTTTCATAATCAACAAAACGATAGGAGGGTGGTATCAATCTTCTCGTCTAACTTTCGATTAGAAAGTGATTACGTGCATTTCCCAAAATGTCAAACTATTCCTTCAAACATTTCCATAAAGCATCACATTCAAAGTCAAATGAAAATTTTAGTGGTCAACAGAAGGTTTGGTATTACACTGGATGACACATTTTTGCCATGTGTAAGTGCATTAAAAAAAAAATCTACGACTGGAATAAGTGCAAATAACTCTTAAAATGGTCCAACTTTAAATGAAGTAAATTAAATATGAACATTACCATAAGTTTTGGATTTATGAAGGGTTCTCTACCAGGTAAGACTATACTGTGTGGTAAGATGTATTGTTCTGTGTTATGTAAAATGAGTATATTTTGCCATTGTTACTCTAAAAGGTACAGCACTGATGATATTTGTGTCAAGAGTTCATGAAAGCTGCATTAAACCTTTAAGACATATTCCAAAGTTTCACCCTGAAACAGAGGTAATTGATTGAGAATTACAAAAAAATGTTTTGCATATGAGGGCAGATAAGGCACAGCTCTGGCATCGGGATTGCAAGGAGAGGTCCATGTCCATAGGGACAGTCTCACAACACAATGCCCTCCACGTTACAGTTCAGAACCTCGTCGTGTTGGACCTGACCCAGCTGCCGGTGGAACTGTCCCTGTTTCTGGGTCCTCCAGCAGTGGATGCTTTGTCCCAGTGTAATACTCTTAATACTCGGCAGGTGGGTCAGCATATTATTTGGCAAGGAAGCCACACCAGAGCCCAGCAAATTCAGCTCTTGCAGGGAGTCTAGTCCGCTAAAAACTGCAGGGCTCAGAGTCTTTAGCTTGAGGTTGTTGGAGAGATCCAGAACCTGGAGACTCTGGAGGTCCTTAAAGCTATAAGGCTCAATTTCCTGAGACTCGGGGAGGCTGCTGATGGATAAATAAACCAGATCTTTCAGCTGCGCAAAGGCTCCCTCCTTGATCTGTGTGATGGGGTTATTGTCAAGATTGAGGTACCTCAGCGGAAGGCCCGCTAGCCTTGGTACACTCGACAGCCGGTTTGCTGACAGATTTAAACTTTGAATGTGTAATACTCTTCCGTGCAAAGTCATGGAGACCGACGCAAGCTTGTTAAAAGATAGATCCACCCTAACAGGTTCACTATTGACTTTAGTAGCAAACACATCCATGTCAAACTCCTGGAAGCTGTTGTGGCTGAGGTCAACTTCAGCCAGAGGGAGGCCCGAGAAGCAGCTCGGGGAGAGGCTCTCCAGGTTGTTGTTGCTCAGATCCAGCGTTTCTAGGTAACGCAGCTTGGACAAAGCATTGGGGCTTATCTGAAAATGAGAAGGCAATGAAGAGATTAACGAAGAGAAACATAAAGTAAACATTTTAAGCAGTGAGTTGCAAGGTTGGTTTTTTTTTAGTTGAAGATTCAGTGAAATAAAAACATTAAATGAGACGTATTTGACATATATCTCTCGGTTTCATTGTGGTCATCTATATATGTTTTTAGAAAGCATTTGTAAGTATTTATACATAAAATCCCTCACTTTTCTGTTCTTTTAAAACTTTTAAATATTTTTCACACTTATCCTGCCCTCTGAGATGTATATACAAATTTATCCCCACAAACATGTCTTTGGGATGACCAGCTAACCTTTCATATCAACAAAAAAACACACTTGACCATTAACTCGTACAACCCAGGAGAGTAATATCATAGGCCTGAGGTTTGACTGTGCTAATTTATTAATATTTTATTATATACCATTGAAACATTTATCTGTAAAATGCTAAAACATAGCATGAAAGCAGCACAAGAAAATCAGAACTTTAACCTGCAATAACTGATTTTTTTTTACCACATTAGGGCAGCACAAACAAGCTGTGAATAAAAAAACTAGCACATTATATCTGACAGCTTCCTATTTACATATTCAGCAAATTCAGTGAAGCATACAACTTTTTTGTAGACATTTTTGTGCCTAGTTAATGAACCACAGTCCAATATCCCCTCTCCTTTTGATTCGGTTTCAGTCTCCACAGATTCCTGAGTTAAATATTTGGATGTTTAATAGCTAAATGATCACTAGCTATCTGCTAGCTCTGTCCGTCTACCATTTGGTGCTAGGCAGGTTTTAATAAGTGGATTTTTTATAGTTTTTTAAAAACATTTTCAAGTGGTGAGAGTAAACAAAAGCAACAAAAGCAAAACACTTATTAAAGTTGGCTACTTAATTTGTATCTAAAGTCAGCTAACACTGGATAAAAGTGAAGAAGTAAAACCCCAAAGTATCTAAAATTGATAGTTGATGCATTTTTTATTATATAATCAACTTTTCATTTGTATGAGAAAGAGTTTGCTATTTCTTCATTAGGAAGCCTAGCCTCCTTTTAAGGGGAACACGACTTCCGCGAACCACCAACCTTGGTAATATGGTTGCTGCTGAGGTCCAAGCTAACAAGGGTGGTGTAGCCTGGACCAGCTAACATGGTGTCATTGAGTGGGCCCATGGCATTGGAGGACAGGTCCAGGTGGGCAGTGTCCAGTGGGATGGGGACAGGCATGGTGGTGCTGGGTCCCAGCCAGCGACAGTCCACCCTGGTGAGGCTGAAGCTGTCAAACAGGCCAAAGTTTTCCACGTCACAGCGGCAACCAGGATGGCAGTTTTTGACGGCGCTAGACTGGACAGCCGCCAGAAGCGACAGGCCTAACCACAGGAGGAGGACCATTATGCCCTGGCGAGAGAACACATTCATTATTTGCATTTGAAACCTTTTTACCCTTGTCACACCCATTGAAGTTTGGATTTTTTTCTCTAATGAAAATCATCAAATCAGCTTTGAGGACAAATCATCATCTGAGAAAACTACACAGACTCAATCACCAGATCAGATCAGAACACCTTGTTTGTGATAAATTAGAGGAGCTCTCCTTGTTTAATGTCTTCGTCAAAGTTTTTGTTCATCTTTGGGGAAAGACTGTGAGCTCGCTTTTTTTGTGCAGCATGAATAGGCCCAATTTCACTCGCTCTTGGCTTCCCAGTGGGTGTGACCTAATTTCTTCTATCAAAGAGTTCAATTTCACTTTCTTAGTTTACTCACTACAATGAATATGCATTGCGGTAATCCAAGGCCACTTTCTGAGCATCTCCACTGAGCCTTGGTGCATTAAGACAAAACCAATTCAGAAATAACTTCTCATTTGGAAAATTATGCTTCTGTATGGTCTGATACCGATACCATAATACTACTGCATCTGCATCTGAAATAGCAGCAGAAAGAAAAGCTCAAAATGATACAAAATAAATTAAACACAAGGACACAAAGCCTGGATATTAAAAAAAAAAAAAACACATAAAGAAGTGAATAAAATGAAGTACACGTGAAGTACAAGTGTCTAAAAGTAAATCAAAATGCAGTTTTATTAAAAACCAGAGAATAACCTCATACCTTTTTTCAGCTGTGGCTATGTGTATCCTTCATGTGTAAATGAAAGCTGAATAGAGCTCACCCTGTCCCACTTAGGCAACGAGTACACACACACACTCACACACACACACTCAAATAAACATAAAACCTGCACAGAGGTTAAGAGTTGTGTAATAGGTAAAACTGAACAGTCATGGTAAAGTTACCCAGACATGACACAGCAGAGCCCACAGCAAATTAAGAATGCAGCCCAGAGTTTTACAGCATTACAGCTAGAAATTAGAGTCTCAAAGATGCATCTAAAGTTTATATCAATCTCTCATCTTTCAGATTATGTGACAGTGTGTAAAAATGACTGTTTAAACAGGAGACATTAAACAATTATCATTGACTGGGCCATCACTTGGCACAAAATTATAAAGGATTGCAGTGGTCTTGCTTGTTTTTCTCATTACATCGCTTTAAAAGAAAAAGCAGTACAAGGGGCATCACTTTTGTCCTGAATTCATAGAAAAAAAGCAAGTACTTTTCATATGTTCGGCTTGTAAAAGACACTATGATAATGTTCTCTGATCTTTTGAAGTCTTTTAAATTCTTACTGTCTTTTATAATATGCAGCTACAGCAGATATTATAGGATATGCAGGGTACAGCTGTTAACATCTATATCTAACAGGGGCTGAGGTTATTTATCTCAGCTTACGTAAGAAGTTGAGGTTACATAGCAGAATAGTACTTGTGGATCAACATTTACAGGCTGATTACCCCAGCTCAAAGTCTGCTTAGACAGAGCTGTTCACCTCCGTGCTGTGTTTCTTTCATTTTGACCCTTGAACTACCTTGTGCTTCAGGTTGCTTATATCATTGGTAGTGTAATGGTTTATAGATGTAGTCAACTGAATATTTTAAGGCTAATGTTTCACTCACTCAGTCTACTGAATTTATGATAACACAAGTACACAGGGTTTTCTGTTTACTACTGTTCTCTAATCTTAATGAATATATTAGTAGTTGTAGTAGTAGTAGTAGTAGTAGAAGTAATAGTCATAGTAGAAGTAGTAGTAGCAGTAGTATTAGTAGTAGGAGGAGGAGGAGGAGGAGGAGGAGGAGGAGGAGGATTTTGTTGTATAAATTAAGTAACCTTATTATGAATAATAGTAATACATTTGATATGAATTGCCTTTCAACTGAAGGACAATTTACATAAAAAAAAAAAAAAAAACTAGTGAAAATCCACAAATCAAATGCACAAAAGAGAAGTTAGTTATTGAGACATCTCTTTACACCCAAGACTATAAGTTATCTCATGATTGCTAGAATCCCTCCATCTGCTGATTTTTACCAAACCGGAAGGGGAAAGTTTAATGACTGTCAATTTAAGCCAATTAGACGAACCATTTATCTGAATTTAACAAGATTTTTTCTGATTGAGCTCCTCAGAAGCTAAACAGTCCTCTCATGGTTTCAATCTCATAAAGGAGAGAGGGGAGACTGGATGAATGAATTTGCTGTACTTTAAATATCTGACGTCTGAAGTCTGATGTGACCAGATTTACATAGTGTTTTGGAAATTAACCTACCCCCACAGATCTATAGCAACTGCTAAACTCTTATTTTTGTGTATATATCACATCATCGGCCATTCTAAAAAAAAATATTGAGCCCACTCTGAAATAACAAAAAAAGTTTTGTTTCACTTGATGCAAACCACATGCTAAACCTACATGGTCTTCAGCAGCTTGTCACCTCTGAGTTGTTCTGCGGCCACATTCACCCCCCCTTGCATCCTTGGCTCCATCTGTTGCTTCTGCAAGGATTGTGAACTCTCTACACCAGGTGTTGCTTTCAGCCTCTCACTAATAAATCTCTGCTAACAGCAAACTGCTGCTGACGCTGCCTTCAAATCAGGCACATTCTAAGTACTGCAATTACCCAACAGCAATGGCAGTTAGAGCCGTGAACACCCCTGAGTGGACAATTGGCGAGGGCCTGTGAAATCACGCCTGACACCTTCTCACTTTCAGAGGTCTTTCACACCTTTTTATCCTGGGAAAGAAGCCCAACAACCTCTTGTCCTTTGAGAATCATTAATTAATAGTTATTTATTTATTTATTTAACTGCCTACAGCTAATGTACAAGCAATGATTACTTTTTATGGCATGGTTTTCACTAAATTATAACTTATTGCCTTGCAACTAGATCCAGACTTTGCAAAACTTTATCAATGTGATAATCCGATTAACGTAATTTGATATAAGTGTGAGCCAAATGATTTAATGTGACAAAACACCACTTTTAATGCCCAAAAGCAATACACTTATCTAAAGTCAAATAAGAGATTTTTTTTCCAGATGCTCTTTCTTTATCTAATGCATGCAAATTGATTGACATGCACATTTGAAGCAGAAGACAAAGTGAATATTCCTAACTTCCAAATAATATCTTCTGTGTTCTCCCATTTAACACATTAATTTGCATCTATAACCACATCCATCCCTAAATTCACTAAGTTTCCTCTGGTGCTCCGTTGTATTTTTCCTGTATTTGAGAGGTCTCTTTCCGAATTTAATCCTAAAATCAAAGGCTGAAAACTGTGTAATTAGAAGATGGATGCCACGCTAATCCTTTTAAGACAAATTAATGCACAGCACGGAGGAGGAGGTAGTGGGTTTAAATTAAACAGATTGTACTAAGTGTTTTATAACAATTAGGAAGCGATCGGACGCCTACAGTTATGGTGAATAAATCCACTCACAAGCACAGACACTGATCAAATCCATCAAAGACTATTTTAGCACGGTTAAAAGAGACAGTACTTCAGAATATAATCACCACTTCTGTTTATGAGAAAGTCTAGTGCAATAGGTTAACGTCACTGTAAAATATTGGGATAATATCAATTATGCCAGCATAATGGTGAACATTATCATTACACAGGAAAATAAGTGAAGTTGATATTAGAATTAGTTGAACTTACCAGATGACGAGACATATGTTTGCATTGTAAAACCAGCAGTGGTGAACTAAGTTCATTTGTACATGATCTGTACTTCAGTACAGTGTTGTACTTAACTACAGTATTTCTATGCTATGGTTATGTTACTTGTTATTACAACTCCATTACATTTCAGAGGGAAACCTTTTTACTCCACACCATTTATACGACAGCTTTAGTTGATATTTTATGTAAACATTTACGATCAGTTTATAAAGTGTAACGCGTTGAAGGAGATCAAATAATCCACTGTTTGAGTCACTCCACCTCCACCAGCTACAGCAAGAGACTGCTGCTTACACAATAATCCAACAGCAAGAATAATCAAAAAATATAAATTATACTGATTTAACAAAGACAGGAGTCATTCTGCTGCACTATGAATACTTCTATCACTGATATTTTAAGTCCATTTAGCTGATAATACATCTTTACTTTAACGTATATAATCATTTTGTCTGCAGGACTTTTACTTGTAAACTCAGTCATTTTTTTTTTCCCATTGCAGCATTACTACTATTACTAAAGTAAACGGCCTACTTCTCCCAGGGCACGCAGCAGTCAGAGAACCCTTTATGAGATCTTCCTCCTGGCTTCAAACTCCTCTTCCCACTTCTACATCGTAAAACGTCTGACCGACTGTGACAAATTAGTTAGCGCCCTGTCTGCGGTACCGCGGACCGGGCCGCCGTGCCATGCCCTGGAAGTCGACGCGGGGGGCGGGTGCAGAGCCTCCGTGCGGGCACCTCCGCGGATCAAATTTCCAGCAGCCGTACGTGGCAGACCGGGGCGAGCGGAGACCTCCGGCCGGGCCTCGCCGGGTTAAAACACCCGAACCAAGCATCGCGTCTGCGCCTCCGGGTCGCGTCAATCGTACCTTCGCCGCCGAACCCGCCCCTTCCAGCTGTCAATCACGGGTCCACATGTCTCCGCTGCGAGCATCATTCACAAGAGTCGGCAGCCTCCGTAAAGTTTTCTCCCTCTTCCTCCTCCTCCTCCTCTTCCTCCTCCTCCTCCTCCTCTGTCTGAACAGTCTGCGGTAACCGCGCACACGAGCCCGGTCGGTCCGGTCGGGGCGACCGGGGGCGGTTTCTTAAACGCGGAGGCCAACGTGAAATCTGATCCGACCGCAGGTCCTCCGTCCCCGAGCTACGCCGCCGGCAGACGGGGACTTGACGGACGGTCCCCGGACCAGCGGAAGTAACGGGGACCGGAGGAATAAACGGAGTAAACACCGCCCCGGTGGAGGCGCTTTCCTACTTGACCCGTGTTACTTACTTTGGTGCGTTTCGGCCGGACAGCGCGCTCCTCGGCCGGTTTTTCACTTCACCGCTCCCATTTTTCCAGACTCCCGCAGCGCCGCTGTGCCTGCCTGCCTGCCCGCCTGCCTGTCTGTCTGCCCGTCTCTCTGCCCGTCTCTCTGCCTGCCTGCCTGTCTCTCCGCCTGCCGGTCTACGAGCTCCGCGGGTCCCTCCGTGCGCCTGCTCCGCCGCGGTGAAGTGCCAGGACGCGCCGGTCCGCTCCCATCCCGCTCCGGTCCTCTCCTCCCTTCTGGCCTCGGCTCCTCTTACCGCGGTCAAGTCCGCCGCTGCGCTAAACGAGAGGACTTCCTGTGAACGGTTTCCGAAACAAAGCGCTTTCAGATGCAAGATCTGTTAAAAGTTTCACTCTTAAATATTTCCCGTTTTGGTTCATTACATCGTTTCGTTAATGTTGCATTGTCTTTTTCATCGTGCTGCCAAGGCCACCTTTGCCATGGTGCTTTCAATGTCACGTAGGATCCTTTCAGCTGGGAATCAGCCCAGCTAAAGGTTTTAGTCTCTTTTCCCCCCCAAGTCTCTAAACATAACATTTCTTTCTTTGCTTTTTATTTTATTTATTTAAAGTTTGTTCAATTTCACACAAACACAAGTCATAGACTTGATACACAGCCCTACAGAATTTGCACTTCATAAGAATATGCGCTAAAAAACACATCGACAAATACTGTCTGTTAGGCAATATACAGGCGGATGAAGAAGGAAAAAACAGCATAAAGGATCTCAGCAAAATGTTCATTGCATCTTGGCATTGATTCTCCAAGTCTCTGGATTCAGAGGTGATTCATACTCATCAAACCATTCGGTGACCCCTCGTGCCCCATGGATCGGAGCTTTGACATCCCTTTTCTCAAATACTTTGTCAAGTCCTTCCTTTTTTTTGTCAGTCATCTGTATTTCTAACTACAGAATCTCAACTTTCTCCGGTGACAGATATTACGCTTTTATTTTTAAAGGCTCACACATGTAACCTCCAGGCTCTGTCTACTGTCTCAGGTGGTTTTGACACTAGGCTACTGATGGGGGTAAATAAACAAACCCACACAGGACAAAAGCTGAAACAGAGTTGTGCAACAAGGCAGCAGTTTGTTGGCTGGACAAAAACACTGGGGCCAGCCCCGTGAATACGAGTGTCCTCGACTGAGTGAGTGAGTGAGTAATGAAGTTACATCACTAGTCTGCTGGCTGAAGTTTCCCCATTGGCCATAGCTCTTTCACAATGAATTGGCACAAACAGTTTCTGTCGCATCATCTGGCTGATGTTTACAGGCAGTGGTGTCAACTTAGCGAGCGCCTTTGCCACTAGATTAACTGGCTTTTTGAACGAGCCTTAGCTATTTTCTGTAGATTCACCATCACTGCCCCACGAGTGGGAGGTCAGACTTTCCTTCCGTAGCAATATCTCTTTATGCGTCTCATTCAGTTGACCACATGGCAGCTGACACAGACGTGACTGAGCTTCTAACTTTCTGTCTGAGTGATTTCAATGCAAACCATCCCTCATCAGAGGAGGAGATCTATGACACCAAATATCGCCCACCTATAATGCTGTCCTTTCATCTCTTCCCAGGAGATTAAACCAGATAAAATCACCTACACTCTGTGCAATCATCTTACAGGTAAATACAGCTGAAATCACAGCACAGCTGTGTAATTTGTGTCAGGTGATTTTGTCGGATGACATAGCAGTTATAAAGTCAGTAAAGGCTTTTAGCAGTGCAGAGCAGCAGCTTAGAAATGGCTGTTGAGTAACTGCTGGTTAACAAATATTAATTAGCCACGTTTCAATCACTATTGACTAATGACTGAGTCACTACTTTTTCTTGTAGAGACTCACTCTTGTTCCTTTTCTGACAACTAAAAACAGAAAAGGAAAAAAACAACATGTGAATGAGAACAACTCTATAGGTAATTCTGCTGTATTAAAATACTGTACCTGTGAGCACAGAGCGTAGGAGAGAAGCAAACAGTTAAAGTGCAGCCCAGCCACATACTAAGTCTTGTTGTATTTGGCCTGAAGTTCAAATTTAGATGAAACTGATAAAAGAAATAATGTCAACGGAAACCCAGACATTTCCTGTTTCCGCCTAAGCAGCATATCTACCCTGCCCTGGTTAAAATCTGCAAAGACAGATCCTGCAGGTTAATATAAAGTAATTTGATTGAATATTTCCCATATCTTCACTTCTAAATAGTCCATTACAATATGTCAAGAGGAAAAGTGAGTTTAAATATTCTGAAATCAGTTATCACCAGATACTAATCAACACAGGAGAGCCTGATACAACTACAACAGGACACCTCATGCTGATATTATGGTATGCAGGCAAGAGCTGAGGGTGTGAAACTCACAGGTCAAGTGTGATGAGTGACGGGGAACATCTGTTGCTGCTCACACAATGCTGAGGGGCCTCCACTCTTCATATGGCCGTCAGCCATTGTTTTCCTCATGAGAGCATTACAGCATCACAGCACACACCCATACAGTACAGCACACACATGCAATCTCAAGAGTCCAATCAAACAAAGGCCATAGTTGTTTTTTGTTTTTTTTTCAAGATAGAGAGATCATGATTATTATGTTCATGAAGTTACTTGTACTCACACACATGCACCTACACACACAAACCACTTGCATGTTACGGTGTCTGGGAATGTCCAAGGCTCTGAAGATAAAATAGGGGCTCAGGCAGAAAGAATGCACAGAATGATATCAACATGTTAGAAAAAAAAAACAAAACTTGGAACCTGTGAGAGAAATTCTTCACAATCGTTGATAAATATCTTACCCAGCACAAACATGACCTAGGTCTACGTGTATTAGCATATGGTAATTATCTACACATTTGCTTATCACTTACATTCCATTCTTCCATAGCTTTGCTCAAAAAGTTTTTATTCTTTGTATATAGTCTTCATTGTTTCTTCAGTCACTGACTATCACAGAAAACTGAAGCCATCATGTGCCTATTTCAACTCTGTTGCACTGAAAGTTACTGTCAATCTTGTATCAAAAGCCTACAAATGTGTACACCATGTCCTAGTTGTTATATGTACTGAGGAGGGTGAATTGTGGTAAAATGATTTTTTTATATCATAAATATGGTTTTTCATGGAGTTTTTATTTTAAATAACAACCGTATTATGGATGTTTGCTGCTTTAAAAAAATACAAAACATGTCTATTACATGAAACATCTCAGCTCCAGTTAATTGATTTCTGCCTTTTTAAGGGAAACTATTTAGAAAATATCCCTTTTTAATCTAGATTGAATGCAATGTTATGCAAGTATTTAGCATTCCAAAATTAATGATTCTCTATTGCATAAGGTCTATTCCCCCTCTCTCAGTGAAAAATACAGTAAGCATCACTGCATACTCTATTTCCACTAGATGGCACCAGAGTTAAAGACATCCTCTAACAAATTCAATGCCTCCAATTTTATTGTGGAGGTTCATTAAGCAATTTAAATAAACCAGCTCACTTTTGAAAACATTCAACAAAAGTAAAAGAAAATAAAAAATGTCAGCACACACAAGTGGACACTATGGCTGCAATATTACAACAGCATCAGCACAAACAGTATTAACTCATGGCTCAGTTGTGACAACAAGGCATATCATTGCCTGTGAGGTAACTCTCCAAAAGCATCCACGTAAATAATGTTCAGAATAGACCTGAGATTTCTATTGATCCTGCACAAACCTGGCTGATTATGTAGTCTCAAAAGTGAAAGAAAATAACCCCTATCAAAAAAATAGTTCTTTAACTTATTAGTTATAATCACTTTTATCTTATTTTTTGCTATTTTTCAGTTTTTGAGATCTCATGCACCTCATGAATACAGGTTAAATAGTTTCAGACATTATCATAACTTAAGTAATGTTCAGGGATGCCTTTTGTGCTATTTATGGGATTTTTTCCTTGCACACTTCACCTTAACACCAATATAAAAAGTGTAAGGAACTTTTATAAATATTTTTGTTTGGTTTCTCCATTTAAATCTCACCAGTGTATTTTGTCCATCCATCTCCTTATTGATCCTATTTTATCAGCCAAGGACATATTTAGTAATTTATCTCCTTTTTCACCCACACAGCCTTTCCAGTTTACCTCCTAGCTGCAGACAGCATAAAGAAATACATGTGTATTTGAAGTCTGACGCATCATCGGGTGGTATTATTCATCTACTCTTTGAATAATCTGTATTTATTTATTTATTTGTTTGTTTGTTTATCTATTTGCAAGTAGAGAATATTTATGTTTCCTCTCACAGTATCCAACACAGAACACAGAGCTTGTCTCAGGAGCATGTGCTCACTAGCCTACTCACTGGGTGGACATTGCGCTGAGTCGTCGTTTCTATCCTCTATTCCTGGATGCAGGACAGCGGTGTCAAGGTGTTACGTTTAAGAGGCTCATCAGCTTATGTGGGATATGGGTCAACAAAGGTGGAATCACTTTCAAATTCCACGTGCATATAATGCAACAATATTCCTGTGACTATGAACCATACTGTATTCTGCAAAGCATATATAATGTTCCTTTACCTCATTGACTTTAGTAGTCAGTGGGCATGACTGAGTTTAAAGGACTGTGTCTGGCATATCCTCCAACCACACACATACACACACACACACACACAAGCATAAACACACATGGCTGAACTGTGAATATTTTGAGTATAACTATACACTGAGTCTGTCTTTACTGTATTTATTATTTTCCCTTGCTGTATTTTAATATGCCACAGCATCTGACCTTAATGGACAACCACAGTTCATTGGAAGTCACATAAAAATGGTATGTTGATGATCTAAAACATTATGCAAAAGTCTTCATAACCTAATTTTTTAGTATTCAGTTTTTTTGTGGCCGTTTGCTTCACAGCAATCACCCTTTTCTTTTTAATCCAAGCCTCCACTGCATGGTCTGAATTTGTTTTCGTTAAGTCATCCAGCTACTCCATATTTGTTTTTAACACTGTAATCCAAGGGTCAGTGTTGTGACAACCAGCTACTGTTGGAGTCATTTGCCAGGCAGGCTCTTTCACCAGTGAAGTCTTTTGAAAAAGAGCTGAAAGGACTGACGCAGGCAAATCACAGCAGAACTCAGGGGACCCACAGGGAGAGCCCTTCGTTATCTTTAATGACTCCCACTCCACCAAGGTTCAAATTCATTTAATCTGTGGGACCTGTTGTACTCTAGGCATATTAGACCAATTAAAGCAAGGTTCAGGTGGCTTCATGCAAAATGGCTGAGGTGTCTCCATGGCAAGAAAAATGTTTCTAAACCAAATATTTATCTCTATCCGTGTAGAGGACAGACTATATATATATATATATATATATATATATATATATATATATATATATATATATATTTTAAACTAGTTTATGATAATATTTTATTTCTTTTATATGATAATTATTTTATTATTATCATACCTGATGAGAAAGAAATGACCACAAAATTTCCAGAGGAGTATGTTAACTGATGGGGGAAAGGCCTTGTCGGCAGTCCAGCATGCATGATAACAAGGCTTTTAGAGTAGGCTAAGGCCTGTTGTCAATCCTCTTATATCGTGCCTAGCTGAAAATGGATTAGTGAATAACACCTACGTTTTGGCCCCAGGTCACTTTGGAGGGACGTGATTGAATGGGCCCGTAGCTGCCACCAGCCTCCTATATTTTATAATACATCAAATACTTTTCCGTTTTTATTAATCACAAAAAGTCTTTTGGGGGAAGACGGCTCATTTTTCGACCGGATTTGCCTTTAATTCGATTTCAAAAATGTGATATCTTTTTTTTTTTTTTTTTTTTTTTCCCCCTAAGACACGTGTGACAGACGGAGGAAGCCTGAGGGCCAGGAGTGGCTTTTCGTCCCTGTTCAGATATGCTGCCTGTGAACGGAGGTGTTTGTGGAAACGCACAGGAGCCTTCGGAGACGCTGCCTGCGGGACGTCGGTAGCTCTCCAGGGTGCTGAAGTTGTCTCCAAACGCGACAGACGCGGCGCCCGAGCCCCGCGCGTCACATCCAGCCCGACGGTCCGAAGGCGATGACTTGGCTGCGTCCTCTCCCCGAGCGACACCGCCAGACCTCGGGGTGAACGGGGAGGGTTTCTGGGATGGCTACGTGAGGGTTCATGTGGGGGACAAAAAAAAAAAAAAAAGAAAAGGGAAAAAAAAGGGGGAGACCCGTGAGGACACCGGTAAGATCGTCTCATTGGACCCTGAAGCTGTTCCGATGGCATCAAGGAGATGGTAAGTTATTTAGTCTCTTAAATGTGACTCGGAGTTTTGTTTTTAAAACTATATGATTTTTTTTTTAAATCTATTTCTCAGGTGGCACTGGTCTAATTGATAATAAAAAGTGAACAACAAGATTCACCACCTTGGACACCCTGGAAGGACAATGCAACATATTCCTCCAAATTTTAGAGGGGCGCTATGGGAGTCCAACCATCCATGCATCCCCATCATCAAAAGTAGACCAACTCTAACCACGCTGCCCTTTTACAACTTTCTGCTATGGGTCCTCGTCGGGGTTTTGACCTTCCCTTGTTGTGTCCGGTGTCTAATATACAAAGTGGGGGTCTTGGGGCCTTGGAACTGCGACCCTGTGTACTACAGGGCCCTGCCCGCTGCGGCCGCCAGGCTCGCTGTAAACAGGATAAACGGAGACTTGAACCTGGACCTGGGCCTGAAAATGGACTTTATCGTCCTCCAGGAGCCTTGCGAAACATCCAAAGCTCTCACCGCCTTTATTTACTATGAGCAGATGGCGGATGCGTTTTTGGGCCCCACCAACCCCGGGTACTGTATCGCGGCTTCTCTGCTCGCTAAGAACTGGAACAAGTCCGTCTTCTCCTACGGCTGTCTAAACTATGAGCTGGACCGCGCCAAGGGATACCCGACTTTTGCTAGGACGGTGCCGTTTCCCATCGAGGTGTTGTTCACCGTGTTGAAACACTTTAGGTGGGCCAGCGTTGTGGTGGTCTCATCCAACGAGGATATTTGGGTGGACACCGCCGGGAGACTGGCCAATGCTCTGAGGAATAAGGGGCTTCCCGTTGGACTGGTTACACCTATTGGTATTAATGAGACAGATGTGGAGAGCACGCTGAGGAAGATCCAGGCAGCAGGACAGATCAGAGGTGAGTCTCTCAGTGATGAATTACAATGATAAATGTAGCTGTAAGATCATCATATGTGTTAGAGTGACACCACCAAACATGGGGGAAAAAAGATATTACATCACATATGAGCGTCTTGCAGAACTGCAAACCATCAGCTGTCCTGGTTGGTTCGCCGGAAAATTCTCCCATCCCAGCAGTATAGCCCCCCTTCAGCAGGCTTATCATTTAGCCATCTGACCAGGCGACCATTCGGCTCTGCAAATTTCCCCTTGTGTATTTCAAGTGATCAGGGACACCCACTTAATTTGCGAGCGGTTCATTAATCCCACTTCTCCCAAAGTTCCCCTTTTTAAAATAATTATAACATGTGGTTTAATTTCAGACATTAAGCCAGTTTGCATCATCAGGAAAATGAATTTATCACTGAAATAAATAATAAATTGTGATCACCTGATAGAAGGTAATGTGATTTCAAAAGCATCTGTACAAAGGTCAGAGTAACCAAATACATTTTTTCTCCTGTTATTCAATAAAGTGGGTTTGTGGTAAACTTCTGTTGTAAATTACAGACATTCCACTTGAGGAAGCCATCAGATTTAATTAGAGTAATCTT
The DNA here is from genome assembly GCA_016859345.1 of Istiophorus platypterus. Lineage (NCBI taxonomy): Eukaryota > Metazoa > Chordata > Actinopteri > Istiophoriformes > Istiophoridae > Istiophorus > Istiophorus platypterus. The sequence continues at coordinate 20,444,410 of CM029116.1, forward strand.
TAAAACACTATATTTTTGCATTATTATTATTATCATACCGAGGTAAGTCTTGTTATCGCTCTACATCATCAACATTTTTTTCCTTGTCCTTTCCAGTCATTATAATGTGCATGCATTCAATCCTGGTTGGAGGTGAGCAGCAGGCTACTTTTCTTCTCAAAGCACAGCAAATGGGTCTGACCTCAGGGAAGTATGTGTTTGTTCCCTACGACACTCTCCACTACAGCCTGCCCTACACCAATGTCTCCTATGTACCCCTGCAAAACAACAGCAGGCTGCAGGAGGCCTATGACGCTGTGCTCACTATCACTTTGGCCTCTGAGCCTTTGTCCTTCAACGAGGCATTCACGGCCGCCCAAAGGAGCGAGGAACTGACGCTAGGCGTGCAGGCAGAGCAGGTAGGAACTGTTAGGATGTCACACCAGGGAATTAAAGGATAAGATCCCTCTGTCTGTCTATTTTAAAACTATATTAACATGCCTATGTGTACACTGTAAAACTTCACGGTCGATGTAATTGTGCAAACTGACCATGAAGTGATCTCTTCCTAGTGTCACTCCAGTGTAATAGATTTGGGACAAAACCTCCAGTCCTCAACCCATTCAAAAGCACATCTAAAGGTTCAACGAGTTCGAAACTGATAGGAAAGTTTGAGTTAGAGAAAATCAAAAGGGCATCTTCCAAAGTTAGGCTTTAGTAGTATGAAATTCCATCTTTTTTTTTTTATTTTATTTTTCCTTCATGGGAAATCCAAAAGAAAGGTCAGCCACAAAGAGTTTATGCTAATATTCACATAAAATTTCAAAATTTTCTCATTATTTGTGCATTTTGTACCGAATATCAGTATTATATGCCCTGTAATTAGGAAAAAGTGAGTAGGTTTCCTGTTGCCTTTCCTCAACCAATATGACCAACACAAAGATACCTTTCATGTGAACTCTTGCTTAACCAACAAAAATATCCTATATTTGCTTGTGCCTCCATTATCAATTACTAACTCTGTACGTCAGCTTAGTTTTGCATAGTTCATTTATTTGTTGCTATACTTTTCTAGAGTGGGCATTTTAAGGTAGTTGTAGTAATATGGTAACACATCATACCTTCTCTTGTACCCCAACCAACAACCCTTGATCATCCTTGCAGGTTAACCCACTATTTGGGACCATCTATAACAGCATCTACCTCCTGGCTAAGTCCATCCACAATGCCAGGAGAGCAGGCATGTATCTATCAGGCTCGAACCTGGCCTACTACACAAAGAACACAACCTTCAGCGGTTTCAACCAGAAGGTCAAGGTGGACATTGCTGGGGAAGTCAAGACCAACTATGTCGTCCTGGACACTGACATCAGTGGGAGTCAACTGTACCAGACTTATGTGGTGGATCTAACATCCGGAGTGCTTCGTTTTGCTGGGAGATCTATTCATTTCCCAGGAGGATCCCCTCCACCGTCTGATTCAAACTGCTGGTTTGAAAAAAATGCTGTCTGCACAGGAGGTAAGATATTTCAGTTTGGCATGTATATGCATTCTTGTTTGTGTGTGAGCATGGGTGCTATTTGGTTTGTATGGATGCATTTCCTGCAGTCTTCACAGTTTTATGGCCTGTTCTTCATAACAGTTGTCACTTATTCCTCAACCCTCATTTCCCACACCATCAAATTACCTGTTGTCATCCTCAGGTGTGGAGGTCACCTATATTGTAGTGGTGCTGGCTGTCATCTTGATTCTGGCTGTGGGAGGGCTTGGAATAAGTCTTTATATCAGGTATAGCCGATAAATACAGACAGTTTCATGTTATGTAAAATTATATAAATTAAGCCTTGTGTCTCACCCCACCATTTTTTCTTCCACCATCTTTCCTACCATTTTAGGTAGAGGGAAAGATGCATTTGCATATTCGTTGATGTGATTTGCGCAATGATGGATTTTCAGTTTAAATGCATGAGAATAAAAGAGGAAAATTGAAAGGATAGTCCCTTAAAGGAATAGTGATAAAATGAAAAGTCAGCAACATTTTTGAGTTTTGAGAGTTTGACTCCAGCTAACATTTCATAGAAGTTGTTGCAACCAAGAGATCAACATCAAACCACACACCAGGTAAAAACAAAAAAACAAAAAAACAACCAAAAAAAACCCCTAAATTGTCCCTAAGATGTCTTCTGCTTGCCATCTAAAGTATTTCAAACAATACAGTTGAAATCACATAAACGTCTTTTCCAAAAGCAGAGACTTTACTGATATCAAAACACCTGACTTTTGTTATATATCTTCTGACCTCACCTCGGTCAATTGAAGGAAACCCTGAAACTCATTTCTTTATCTATTCTAAATCTTATTGGCAGGCGGCGACTCCAACAAATCCAGCTGGTCAAAGGTCCCAATCGGATCTTGCTGACTTTAGAGGATCTCACTTTCATCAATGCCCAGCTTAGCAAAAAGGTAAGCAGCATCACTGTACCCTAGTCATAAATATAAAATCAAACTGTAGCACATTCATCTATTGACCATGTTTATCCACGTTCCTTGGACACAACATAGGGTCTTTAAGGTTTCAGGATACAACTCATTTCTATCAAAACTTCCCCTGGTGTTTGATGTCCCACAGAAAATCACTTTAGAGGATCTGAGCGAGTCGAGGAGTGCTCTTGATGAGAAATCTGCGGACCCCTCACACTCTGTAAACAGTATGCAGACAGCAACTCACGAGACCACCAACGTAGCCGTGTATGAGGTAGGTTACTCTGACACAGTCAAAGCACTTGTTGCTTCAGCCTTTAATGCATGTATACATGAAAATTTTAAATTCTGTAAGTATGTAAATGTGGGATGGAAGGGTGTTTTTTGTGGAACACACGTCCGGGGCATTAATTCTAAGTGGTACATTTTTGGGGTTAAAGTAAGGTTGAACCTTTCGGTTGATGGCGGAGTAGAAGAATTGCTCTGGTTAAAGTTAGATTTAGGTTTTGCTCATGTTTTTGTACTCTGGTTAAACTACTTTGACTTTCTTGCATAAACAAGTCCAAGTATCTGGTAAGATTAAGGTCATTTGTAATCAGGAATTACTAAAATGCCTCAAACAGATGCTCACATAGAAATTATGGTTGAGGTGATGAACAAGCAGCAGTGAAATTGTATGGTTGTTGGTCGGATCGCTATCACTGTAAAGGCATATTTCTACATTTAAAACTAAAAAAAAAAAAAAAGCCTATTTGCAACATTTCCAAAAACTACATGTAGAAGACAATGCTCAAAACATAAGCTGATCCTACTGCAATAACATGGCTTCTCTTCCAGGGCGACTGGGTTTGGCTAAAGAAATTTGAGGAGGGGCAGTTCAAAGAGGTGAAGCAGAGCACCGCAAAGATTTTCACAAAGGTAGAGCAACGGGTCTTCTTCAAATTAAGTTTCCTCAAAAAAATCTGCGTGATGCCTCAAATGTCCTACGTAATTTAATACTCTGTGTTGATAAACTAGTCAACAAACATTGCAGACAAAACAGCTAAAAAACTAAAAGCTGAAAGCTGGGCATTGAGTTCAAGTAACAACAAAGACTGTAGAATAATATAATATGGTTATCTTAAAATGCCCTTTTTTCCTCCATCCCTGCATTAACTTGTTTTGCTCTCTCAGATGAAGGACCTGAGAAATGAAAATGTCAATCCATTCCTGGGCTTCTTCTCGGACTGCTTCATGTTTGCGGTGGTGACGGAGCACTGCTCGCGGGGCAGTCTGCAGGACCTGCTGAGGAATGAGGACGTTAAATTAGACTGGATGTTCAAGTCCTCACTTGTGCTTGACCTCATCAAGGTAAACATGAATATACTTTCGGTGACAAAAACCTGGAGTTTTTGCAACAACCGTGCTTGTCATTTTGCCATGTTATGAAGGTGAATTTTGCCTGATTTGACCATTGAGACTTTATGTGAGTTGAATGTGTTTCGTTGCCAGGGTATGAAATACCTTCACCACAGAGATTTCCCCCACGGCAGACTAAAATCTCGTAACTGCGTAGTAGACGGGCGTTTTGTCCTCAAGATTACTGACTATGGCTTCAATGAGCTGCTTGAGTCTCAGAAAGCTCCAATAGAAGAACCTCCACCTGAAGGTAAAAGGAGGGGTTTCATCCCAAATTTGTATGTAGAATACACTTGACACTTAGCGGAACCCAAAACACAGCTCCATGTTTTTTTGTTGGATAAATTACAGTGAATCATGTTTGATAGATTTTTTTTTCCCTGGTGTTATCCAGTGATGCGAACATACAAAAAGACACAGCTAAAATTTAGTACCATTGGTTATTGTCAATTCTTTTCTTTTGTCCAGGTCTATTTTGGACAGCGCCAGAGTTCCTGAGGGACCCTGCAAGCTCACGTAAAGGGACCTACAAGGGAGACGTGTACAGCTTTTCTATAATCCTCCAAGAGGTGGTGGTCAGAGGGCCGCCATACTGCATGCTGGGTCTGCCACCTGAAGGTACGTATCCATCACAGAGGAGGAGATGCAGATAAAGTAGAGAAGGATTTTTCCACAAGTTTGAAACAAGTGAGATGTAGATTTCTGGACCATGTCACCAACTCCACCAACATTTTTGTTCGTTTCAACGTTTCTACCCACACAAAAGAGCTCACGGCAAATAGCTTGATAGTATACTGATACATATTCTAGTTTCACACCGGATTAATCTGTCCCATCTCCACCTCTCTCTTCACTAGAGATCATCCGTAAGGTGAAGAAGCCTCCTCCAATGTGCCGCCCCACCGTGGCCCCAGACCAGGCTCCGCTGGAGTGTATCCAGCTGATGAAGCAGTGCTGGAGCGAGCTGCCCGACCGCAGACCAAACTTTGATGAGATCTTTGACAGGGTAATTTTTCTGGAGACATTCTTGTGCCTCATTGTTCCAAACTGTGCATTTTTGTTTAACTTAAATAAACCAGTTTTAGAAATATGATCAATTTTGTGATACATTTTGTATTTTTTTTACAACTAGTTCAAACTCATCAACAAGGGTAAAAAGACCAACATCATTGACTCCATGCTGAGGATGCTGGAGCAGTACAGCTCCAACCTGGAGGATCTCATTAGAGAGAGAACAGAAGAGCTAGAGGCGGAAAAGCAGAGAACAGAAAAACTCTTGTCTGAGATGCTGCCACCGTGAGTTACCTCGTAGACTATGATCCAATCCACACTTTGAAGTTAGAAAATAAATGTACTGTTTAATGCCCGACTATGTGATTCTCATAAGCTCTCCGCCTCTCTGTCCTCAGTTCTGTGGCCGAGGCTCTGAAGACCGGTGCCACAGTGGAGCCAGAGTACTTTGACCAGGTGACAATCTACTTCAGTGACATTGTAGGTTTCACCACCATCTCTTCGCTCAGCGATCCCATCGAGGTGGTCGACCTTCTCAATGACCTCTACACCCTGTTTGATGCTGTACTCAGTAGCCATGATGTCTACAAGGTCAGAAAGTCTGCTTGATATCCACAGTGAAGTCTCATTTTCAATAAGTGTGTTTGAAAATGAGAGACCAGTTTATGGATTTTTTTTAAGTTTATGGCCTATGAATGCATCTCACTACTGTGGAATGATCAACATGAAGTTTACTTTGTGAAATGGTATAACACAAAAACTTATTAAGCCATGAACGCTACTGTTCGAGCTATGTTATTCAACAGCAAGTGTCTACAGAACAAGTATAGTAACCACTGAAACGCACTGATGTGTACAAAACTAAATAAATATGTTGACATTGACCAGGTGGAGACCATCGGTGATGCTTACATGGTAGCATCAGGTCTGCCGAAGAGAAACGGCAACAAGCACGCTGCTGAGATCGCCAACATGTCTCTGAACATCCTCAGCTCAGTGGGCACCTTCCATATGCGTCACATGCCCGACGTGCCCGTCAGGATACGAATAGGAATCCACTCAGGTGAGCCCTGTTTAAAGCCAGACTCCTCATTGCCCCTTTTATAGTTATTTCCCTTCTGCTCCAATAGATCAGGTGGTCCAGTACCTTTGTAGAATATATATAAAAATTAACTTCACTAAGTCTCCAGAGTGACTGGTGACTGTGAGACTGAATCTGACACGTAAACTGAGTAGCTTGCCTTCGGTCTATGTCAAAGGTAATGTTTGGTTTTATACATCCATTCCTCCACAGTAAAAATAAGGCTTGCATGTTGAACATTGTTGAGCTTGTTCTGATCACTTCTAAAATTGGACCGTCAAGTGACACTGCACATTAGTGTTGTAGTAATGAACACAGGCTCTTGGTATAAAACTCCCAGGGGCAACAGTAACTAATACAGCCCTAATATAAGTGGTGCTAGTGTTGCACACCAAAACAAATAGCGTTCATGAGCTTGGATTGTACTCTGTAGGTGTCCTTATCTCAGCAAGCACTCCTGTGTACAGCTGCAACAGAAATGCATAGATTTACATGTAATACACGTAGTGGAATCTGTTCAATAATAAATCACTATGTAAAAGGCAGCAGCTCCTCTTTTTCTTTATCAAATTATTCTGCATATAAATGTTTTGTTAATCCACAGAATGGCTTCATTTGTCTGTATGTGTTTGCAGGGTCCTGTGTTGCTGGGGTGGTGGGTCTGACAATGCCTCGGTACTGCCTTTTTGGAGACACCGTCAACACTGCCTCTCGCATGGAATCCACTGGGCTGCGTGAGTTTCCTAAACACGTCCCGCTCTGTTTTGTTGTGTTGCTTCACGTTTGGTCCAATCTCTCTCTTCACTTCTTCCCTCAGCTTATAGAATCCATGTGAACATGAGCACTGTGAAGATCCTCCATTCTCTTAATGAAGGTTATAAAATAGAAGTCAGAGGCAAGACAGAGTTGAAGGTAACATTTAACCTCAGTATTTGGCAATAATGGCAAATATTTTAGGAGGAGATGGTCTAAGATTCTACTGATCTTTGCCTTTTTTTCTTGCAGGGTAAAGGTATTGAAGAGACATACTGGCTTGTGGGGAAAACAAACTTTACAAAGCCTTTGCCAAAACCACCAGAGATCAAACCAGGGTAAGAGCTTCAATTCACTATTATTCTTCTTACTCTTATCAAGAATGAAACATTATTATTTAAGCAAGATGTATACACATTCTCCATAATATGATATTTAGAGCACTGCATGAGGAGCACACTTAAGACTCACCTCCCATTCGATCTAAAAATACATAACTGTTATTAACCTGCAACTGATACACCTGGGACTGAAAATTGTGACTATCCACGTGTCACTTCAGGGAAGACAATCATGGGCTGAACCCTGAGGATATAGCTGCGTACAGGAGAAAGAAAGCTGAGAAAAAGGCTTGACCTTCTTAGTCCAAACACAGGAGGTAGAGACCTGCGCGCCAGCTGGTGTTGTGTTGTGGAAATGTTATCATGGCTGTCAGTTTGATGTGACTAAATGTACCCTTTGAGCCTGCATGGGCACAATTTCCTTCCACTGGGGTCTAAACCTTAGTGATTGCTTTGTGATTTACTAGTCTGATTAATCTCTTGACCTTATCAACTTCTACATCTTCTTAAGCAGATTGTAGAAAGCCCTCTTTGTTCACTTCATTTCCTTTTAATTTGGGTGGCACACTTTCATAATTAACTTTTAACAGTCATTTCACTGGTTGTGGTAGCATTGTTCTGCTTTTTCCCTGCCTTGTGGTACACCTTCATAGTATTTTCATGTGTTTACGTCCTAGTGCTCTGCTTAAAAATGAGCGTCCCTACAAAATACAATGCCCGTCTTAACACTACTCTCTGTATTTACTAGGGACAACTGGCAGGAAATGGTGACAGAGGAGATCAAGACACTTTTTCGCAAGGCCAACAGGCAGGTGGACAAAAAGATCTGAATGAGAGGAGGGGAAGGAAAGACATGAAAGAAGCAAAATCAGAAGAGAAGAAGAGAGGAGGAAAAATTCAAAGAAAGACAGAGTCAAATGGCTGGGAGCGGCAGGCAGAGGACATAGGGTACTACCCAGCCTCTCACTGTAGCTTAAAGCAGACTTGTTTAAGAGGATTGTCCATCGCCTGGCTAATCTCCCTGCAGCCAGCACAGCAGAACACAATGGTGCTAATGTAATGAAAGTTGCCGCATTACCTGCCGATGTCTCTGCTGCCGAGAAGCACAAGGAAGTTGCTCCTGCTCCTTAATGAAGGATGCACTCGTTCACTCTGCACACACTGGCCACTGAGTGGTCACCTATTTCAGGGCAACCAGAGGTTCACCTATCGGAAGATTGAATGCTCCATTCGCCTATTTCAAAATGAAATGTTAATTTTTTTTCTGGTGATAATGTTTGTTTTAGTTTGTTTCTGTTTCAGGTTCTCCAAAGCTAATAAAAGAGATGTGAAGCTGAGCCTGTTACTTTGCTATGGCTGAATATTATGTTACCAGTCCTCTAAGTCAGAGGAAAAGGCTGTTACTGTATGAAATTTGGCAAAAGAGAGGAAGAGAAATTTGCCACTTTTGTCTCTACTCGAGTAGAATGACAAGGAAGAGTCAGTTGAGTCCATACATATCTGTTCCTTCGTATTACTCAATTTAATCTGTCCTCCTTTTATTGGTTGACACTAAAAGTAAAGTAACAATAATGCAATAAAAGAAGTGAAAATTATGAATCTTATTCTTTTCTGTGATAGTCAATAGAATATTAAGATCCTTTAATTAATCATTTCACTGTTCCCAAAGTGCTCAGTGATGGATTTATTCCACCAAGACATGTTTTCCTAACACTGGATACCAGCACCTGTAATTCCTGTTGGAGTAAATTGAATTGATTGTTTGTGCTATATCCCTGAACGATATGACGGCCCTGCTGTTGATAATAGACCTGTAAAACGAAATTATAAATTCTGTGTGAGAAAACTGTTTGTAATGGCTGTCAATATTTATGCATTTTAATAATATTTGAAAATAATCCCCTCGTATCCTATGATATTCATGCTATAGGAGCAGCTTAATTCATGCTTCACCATAAGTTGTGCCTGTTCAACATTGCAACACAACCAGCATTTGTTGACCATAAATTGACCAAAAATTAACTTGTACATCCACTATGTTTATTTTTGAGTTCAGGAAGGGAAACTGCAAGTATAATGTTAATCATATCTAGGAGTGTTACTGCTGGTTTCCCTAGGTGCTGGTTTGCACATATTAATGTTCTACTATGGTGCATTTAAAGACTTCCAGAAGTTCAGGTATAGCTTCCCTCAAAGGGGCATGATGTATATGTGAGCTGTACACTGGCTGAACAGCACTGTCTAGTGTTCAAATTAAAACAATTGCTAGGGAGCATTGAACTGATTTCATTATTACTTTAACAGCTTTTGAGTAAAAAATTTAAAGCAACAAAATCTAGGTGTGAACCGCAGTTTATTAAAGTGGCATATAGTTTCTAAGGGAATACCTGAGAGCACAAACTAAAAAATAACATAAAAATAACTAAATAATAATTATAATGAAACATGGTACTTGGTAGAAGTGTATTTGTGAAAGTTTTGACCTAAATCCCAAATATGAAGTCTCGTCTCAACCAAACCTTAGGGGTTATTGTCATTTTTTAGTAACATCTGAAAATAATCCCCTTGTATCCCATGATATTAATGTTGACTGTAGGAGCAGCTTGATTTATGCTTGTTGTACAGCAGAGTCTGTCAGAAATTTGTACATTGTGTAATTTTTATGTTGTTATCTGTCTTGTATATTATTCCTGCACTGCAAAGTACAATGTGTATGTAAATATGACATGATAAAGTAATAAACCATTGATTTGTAACATCCTCATTGTTATCTTCCTTACAGTCCTTTTATTCTTTACAGCCAGAGGGTGGTGCTAGAGCTCTTACACAGAAATGCATCTAAGGCATTTATTTCTTACAGAGGGATTGCATCATTTTGTAAGAAGGAAGTATTGAAGGTTTTCTTTATTTGTGCAAGCTTTGATATATTACTGATGAAATTTTCACTGTACATGAAAACAAAAGTTCTGGAATAATGCTTTGATTGTGTTATTTTAAAGATTTTAAAAAGTAGTGAGTTAGTTTTCCTGTTGACCTACGGTTGAGTTAGGACGTTCCAACAAAGATCCCACTGCATTATTATTTAGGCTAGCAGTAGTTGAAGAAATGAACCACAAAATTCTCTGGATGGTTATCTACGGCAGATTAGCAATATGAGGAAAGGGCAGTCATTGTCATGTCCCTGCATTCCAGACCTGGGAGGACTGTTTGACTTCCATCCAACTGGAAAGATTGTTATCCCTTTTCTTTTGAGATGTTAACTCTAGCGTGTTCACATTGCTCTGCTGAACTCTCCAGAGGACTATATCAACTGCTTTTCTTGTGGTATTCAGACACACTTTGTAAAAATAGGACATCCACACAAAGATGCTTTTCTTTATTTTTATTGAAAAATTGACACATTATGACATAATCACAATTCCAACAGCTTCATTGTGGGAAACACCTACCGAAACAAAATGACAAGTATGGTTGGCAAGTGAACATTAATAAAGCACTCAGCGTTTGCCCCTTTTGCAAGCTGAGCTCGTGCAGAGGAACATTTCGGTGCAGTGCAGACTGGAGGCAAAATAACGGGAAGAATGAGACAACTGTGAAACAAGCTTGTGCAAAGATCTTTTTTTCTTTAAACATTAAAGATAATGCAAGAAAACGCACATGAATCATGGTCGAACCGACACTGGCAAAAAATATAATGTAAAGAAAAAGAGATCATACTTAATATAAGCATGTTGCCTGCTCTGCCATCTGCTGTTTGTCATGGCTAAATCTCAAATGAGGTACATATTTCAATCTTATTTGGTGTGATTAAGAACATTATTTAATCCAAAGGGGCTTAAGACTGAGACTAAAAGATACAAAATTGTTCCCTGGGAAGGTTTGGTGTGTCTAAAAATAGTAAGCTTAGATACTCAGTCCACAGATTGTCTGTTGGAATGTGCTCATGAGGTAACAGTCATGCCAAAAAGCACACACACACAGGATCCTGATAAAATTTCACAAAGCTACTCAAAAAAACTCTCAACAATGACATTATAGCTCATCACGCATCTTCTCTCCTTTAGGTCTAACCACTCTGCCGATGTAAAGAATGGATTTGGTCTTGTTGTCCTTCACCAGGAAAATGAAGGGGTGATCTACATAGAAGAGTTTGGGGTTTCTCAGTTTTTCGGTGCCGAAGATGCTGGTGTCGTACGGATTTCCATCAACATCAAACTCCAGAGCTGATGCGTGGAAGACGTTGGCGAGGTACAGGTCCTTCTTTCCAGAGATGTTAGACAGGTCAGCCTTGGCTTTGTCCACAGCCTCGGTCAGGCCGAGCTCAGCCAGGTGTTTCTGGAAAAGACAAAGAAAACATATTTGCTTAACACACAGGGTTTGTTTGACTTTTGACTATCTCTTCGCTGTGATAACCATCAAATCGTTAAACTACCACAATTCACCTGCAGATTGTGGCTGACTTCCAGAGAGAGCTTCGGAAGAGAGATGGCCACAGCCCTGTTCTCCATCTGGCTGAGCCAAGTGTCCACCTGCTTCTTGGTCAGGAGTTTCTCCAGGCGTTCCAGGGGCTCCAGGTGGTAGGGCATGATGAGGATCATGGAGGCCTGCTTCTGGCCCAGAGGCATGTTCAGCACAAAGAGGTTATTCTTTGTGTCCTCGTAGAAGTCGTACAGACCTGTGAAGTGCAGTCAGACAAATCAGATGTCTTATCTTGCTTGCATTCTTGTTGGCTATTTTATCCGCTTTAGAAGACATAATAAGATCAGAAGCAAAGATTATCTCCAGAAACTCACCAGTACGATGCATCATAGGAACTCCAATGGTGAATGAGCGAGTAACCAGGAAACCACGGTTGTCCACCATTTTATCGTGGAACTTCTCATCCCAATGAGCTGTGGGACAAAATTATAGAGGCTCTGTTACAGCTCTGCATGGTCTTTTCTTTACATCTCCACGCCTTTCAGTTATGATCAGATGTGTAAAAAAAACCTAGGCTTTGAATATTATACTCACGCTTGAAGAACATGGCGTTGACAATCATGGCTCCATCTGGGTTCTGCACATCCTTGGTGACCTCAGGCAGCTTGCCATCTGTTGACTTTGCAGCCCATTCATTGATGGAGTTCAAAGCGCTCCTCTTGTCCCTGAAGTTTATTTTTGAATGGTCATAGTTGTAGTGCTTCTTGCTGTTTTTCACAAAATCGTCAGCAAAGGAGACAGAGCTTGGGCCATAGAGGCGGTTGTTGATCTTCCAGGTGGTGTTGCGTGTCTTGGTATTGCTCACCTGGGATGAAGCAAGATATAAACTGTGATGAATGTGCATGAAGTTGAAAATGCTGGGGGTCTGTTTTGAAGCCTTTTGTGGTACATAATAGAATAATTAAGGATGACACACAATGATAGTTGATAGTACGGTCTCATATAATGGTGTACCTACCTCAGAGAGCAGCTCAGACAGCCCTGCATGCAGATGCTCATCCTTCAGTTTGTCTGCGCTGAGGACGGTTTTGACCTGAGAGGCAGTGGAGGCCTTTCCACCAAGAGCCACCATCCCCAGAGAAGAGGCCACCACCAAAGGAGAGATGAGAATGTTCTCTGTGTCTTTCTCCTTTGCCATGTTATGGTAGAGGCTAAATCAAAAAACAAAAAACAAAAACAAGAACACTGCTTAAGCAAAGTAACAAAATCATTGTGACCATAATCATGAACTTCAGGTTACAAGTGTATCACCATCATAATATAGATAATTATTATCATAGTAACAGACCTAAAAGCCAGGTTGGTGCTTTTCTCAGCCAGCACAGTGGCATGGCTGCTCAGCTTCTTGTCCTCTGCAGAGGCCGCAAGAGCCAGCAGACAAAGCGCTACAACGTTCATCACCCACATCCTGTCTGTCTCCGAAAGCAGCTGTAGCAGCCTGCGAAAAAGGAACGAAAGAAGAAGATAAGGTTAATAATTCTTAACCTGGGCTGGTTTGGTAAAAACATACACTATCATATGCATGTGTTGAGTTTCAAAGGGAGAGCATGTGCCGGAATATCTCCACAGAGAGAGTTTGTTGGATGAATAAAGATTCAGAACAATATTCAATTATTAAAACTGTATATTTAGCAGAAAGAAAGCGTGAAACTGCTGGGTCACGGACTGGGATGTGAAGCTGTGGAGGAAGGGCAGGAGTGGCTCAGCCCACAGGGAAGCTTGGGAACGCCTCCACTTTGAGGCGGACATGTTCCTCGCCACGTCAGCAGCAACTAGAGGCTCAGCTGTACAGCTGCTGATGTCGTGCACTCAGAGTGTAGCTCTTTGCTGACCGAAGGCTGTAATACGCTGCCTCTCTGTTCTGTACATTTCTTGTAATGGGTGCAAACTGTTGCACATCTGCTCTTTGAAAACTTTAGGGGCTTATTCTTCTTTAGTAGAAATAAGGGTCTGAAATCACTGTGTTTGATACATTGACATCTTCTCTGTAGAGACACTCTGAGCCATCTTTTGTTCCTTAGAAGGGCGTGTGCCTGCTGCAGGCTATTAACCCATCCCATCACTTGTTCAACAAAAGGATAAAAGTAGTAGCCTAAGGCTGTAATTTAACCAGTTTTCTAGGTATCTCTAAACATGTTTCTGACTCCCATCGATTACTGCAGAGATATGTTGTCGCTGTATTTGCATGTTTGTTATACAGCAGAAATTACTTTTGCATCATGTTTGGATACCTTGAGATCTTTTGATGTCTGCGATTTTCATTCTGAAAGACAAGAGGTGTATGTAGTAATCTCCACAGAGCAGGCAAAAAAACATTATTCAAGCTCTGATGGAAACATTCTGTATTGTCTAATTTCTGCTTCTTATTTCCCACTTTTCATCTGATAGACTTAAAACATCTAAGTTAAAGTTATTATATTAGTTAGTCATGACTTGTTAACAATGAGACACGTAAGCTGTTTTCATTGGCTGTGTGTGACCCAGAAAAAAACTTTCATCCAATCAGATTTGCCACAGTAGAGCAGCAATAATTCCGAGAGGACAGATTTGATCCTCTCATCATCAAATAAGTGATAGGTCAAAGTAATCAAAAAGCCAAATTGGTTGAATAAACAGAACCTTCTTTCTCGGGGAATTTGATAGCACTTCAGTGTATTTATATAGACTGCAGAGCAGTGGCATGCGGGAGGCAAAAAGCTTTAGTATTATCATGCTGGGATAGGTTGCATGAAAACTTTAAGCTCTGTCAACAAGACTGAGTACATTTTACCTGCAAATATATTAAATATATTCTGAGAGGTATGCAGAACAAACAGCCAGAGAAATAGCAGTAGATTTCCACAGGATAAATGGAAAAACGCCACACTGTAACTTTAAACCTTAAAAAACAAAGCAGCCTCTTCACCCACTGCATTCCTCTCCGAAAACAAGGACAGTGATCTTTTAACCCTTACCTGGCACAGATTTGCAGAGTGTCTCCTCCGAGTTGAGTCCTGTGGATTGTGTAACTGTAACCCACTCTCCTGCTCTATATATCCTCAGAGAGAATTTTCTAGAAGTGGGAATGGGATATTCAAATGAGGGGTGTCTGTGTTTTCCTCAGGAAGTTGTGAGCTGGGACGTCCCCCTTAAACCACAGGCTGGAATGAAAGGGGTCGACTGAAGTTAGCTCCTCAGCACTGGTCTGAGCTCAGCTTTGAAACTTCCTATAAAAGGCTGCAGACAGAATCTTTAAAGAAAATCTGATTGTGGTTCAGTTGTGGCTGCTGGTGTACAGAAATACTCCTCAGCCCCTAGATCCTAACTCTGCTCACTGATTCAATCTGGAACACTGGTTTCATCATGTGTAAAAGATAGAGACAAAACTGTATTTTAATATGAACTGAATCATTCTTATGCATAAGAAAAAAAAGAATTTGGCACGTCAAAGCTGTTTTTGTGATAGTTGCAAAATGTGTGTGAGGCACTTCAGGACACCAAACCTCTGCATTCTCGAGAGACAAACCACCAGTGAATGGAAACAATCGTTCTCAGAGGAAAAGCTGTAATTTAATGTATTTACCCTCTTTAGATTGATTTCTTATTTCAATGGTAAATGTCCAGAACTTTGAAAGCTTCATTCATAGGCAGTAATGCTACTGCAGCCCTGCCCCCACCCCCACCGCTGCAGTGCCACGTCTGTCCAACTCAGCTGCCTATTGTTGGGTGGTTGAAGTATGGGGATGTCATGGAGGACCAGTGTCGTAAAAACTGTTGTGTCCTGACCAGGACTTCCTTTCTTCATTTGTGCAAGAACTTAACTTCCAATTTAACATCCGATTGGTATCAAAGGCAGTATTATGATATCAGAGATGAACAGTGGTCGCCACAACTCAACTTTTTGTATTTATCTTTTAAAAAGAATCTACAGAAATAAATTTTAAAAATTGCCAAAATCATAACCACTGTAAAAGGACAGATAAGTTATCTCTTTCAATAATGCACAGTATTGAATATTAATCATGGTGTTTAGCACATACTGTTTTCCAACCAGAGGAATTCCACCAATCTCTTAAGCCCCAAACTCCTCCTCTTTTGCAGCTCTCAGCAAATTGTCCTGACATGTCTATTGATGAGTGGGTTGCCTTTTCCAGTGAGTAGTCGGGGGAGGTATCCAGATGTTTGCGGAAAAAAAAAATTCAAAATCTTAACTAAATATTCCAGTCAAGGTCACTAGGATCTTACAGAATAATTAAAAATTCAGATATCATATGATTCATATGCTGGGGAAAGTAACACCACCTAACAATTCCGAGTTTGTCAGATTTGACAAAGGAGCCAGCTTGCTGCCCCTTCCCCCCCCAGGAGGGTGTGTTTGTCATTCTGAAAAGGCCCCGGGAGCCACAGTTTACGTTCAAATTCCTCAGCATGTGTAGAATGGGGGCAATTTCTGGGTAAAATAAATCTGGTGAAATCCCCCAACACACTTAATCTTGATTTTAAAAGCAATCCTTTCATTGTCTCTTCATTGTCTTTAACATAAGACACAGCAAGAAAAGGAAGCTCATGGGCAGGAAACATGACTTTAAGATAGTAGTTCCAATAAGGGGGGCTTTGGTTTTGTAACAGAACATAGTCTCATGGAATATACACAATTTGCCATGAGATACTGAACTGTCATTTGTGCCTTACAGCATAGACACCATTACATGCAAGAGTAGCGCACAAAGGTTTGTTTCTTTTTTTTTTCTAAAAACAGAACGATATGTGCAATTTTTGTTTCTTTAAGGAGGTATAACAGAGCCATAGGTGGAATCTAAGATCTCACACCCTGTGTGTTACCTCTTTTTGCTTTCTAAATACAGATGGGTCAAAAATGAAAGGTAAAGCCTGGATAAAGAAACATAACAAATCCAGATGATTTCACATAGGTGTACTGCATGGTTCAATAAGCATTTAACATCCTATCTGTTATGCTGTTGGGAAGCTTTTGCTGGCATGGTTTGGGGCCACTAGGGTCACTGAAAATCAATACAAAGCTGTTCTGATGGGAGTGGTCTCTTCCAGGATGACAACGCTCCCATCCATAGGGCACGAGGGGTCACTGAATGGTTTGATGAGTATGAAAATGATGTGAATCATGTGCTGTGGCCTCTGCAGTCGCTAGATCTCAACCCAACTCAGCATTTACTGGACTTTTGAAGAAACTCGTTAGACAGCGCTCTCCAGCACCATCATCAAAACATCAAATGAAAGAATATCTTCTGGAAGAACAGAGTTCATCCCTCCAGTAGAATCCAGAGACTTGGAGAATCAATTCCAAGATGCAATGAAACTGTTCTGGCATTTAATGGTGGCCCAACACCTTACTGAGATACTTTATGCTGGTTTTTCCTTTGATTTGTCACCCATCTATATATATACCATGTGCCTGTATGTCTGGGTGAGAATAAAGAAGCCTCCGGCACTTTTCTGAACAGCGCCACACACAAACAGTTTAAATACTGTTACGCTCTATATTTACTCTCATATATTCTTGCCTACCATGTCTGTAAGATATGGAAGAATGTAAGAGATACAGGGACAACAATAAATGATGCAATATTTCAACAGGCAATTGTCTGTTGCATATTCACTACTACTAGATCTGATATGGCAGCAGAAATAGCAAACCTCAGAGGGTGGAGCAACTCTTACATAATTCCAGTAACAAAATACTATTTGAGGACAGGAGCCTATTCAACATCTTTTTTTATTTCACTAACTTCAGAAACAGTCTTGGTCAGACGCATCCTCCGTTGAGTCTCCTAATGTTTCTAAAAAATAATCTAAGACAAAGGTTTTTGCTGTCTCGTTCTCCTCAGTACATTTAAGTTCATTTCTAGTCTATACATTCGGATTTAAGTGATTATGATAACTGTTGACTGAATATCAGCTTTTTTACAAACAGGATCATCAACACATGGTTTATAAGTATTGACTGGAAAATGTGGGTTAATCATTATCATTATTATTGTTTTTGTAAGCTGGAAGTTGTTAATATTTATGTGGTACACTTTTTAAGGAATGGAAAACAAGCAAATCACATTCAAACAGTTGTTCATGCAGTTTCATTGTGGTTAAAGTTGCTTCTGTAGAAGAAGATAGAATTACGGGAGGATTGTGAACGAACAGAGTTTAGTCACTCTCATGTCCCACCATCTGTGTTAGATCTACAACCGTAAAGAATAACAGGAATCTGGCAGCTTGTTGCAACTGTTGAGGGGTTTTCAGAACACCTGTCTCCCTGTTTATCTTTTCTAGACTCATCAGTGTTAGGTTTCTAATATACTTTCCATCTGGCCAATATTGTTTACAGATTCCAAATGCTATAGACTCTTCCCAGGGGCATCAGATACAGTTTATAGGACTCAGGAAGGACTGAAAGAAAATACAAATATTTTGGTTGTGAGAAAAGCAAGTTTTCTGTGATACACAGAACCGGTATATAAAAGAGTCCGAACACTTTGATAGCTTATATGCACTATATATTGTATTTATAAGCAGTGGTTGCATTCTGTGACACACTGCTAAAGCCACATTTCCATGCTGAGGAAGTGTGCTGGACAAGAAGACTTCACTAAAGGAGGTAGAGCACAGCTGCCAAGAAGACCATGACGCAAGACCTGAGAAATGTTTCTCCCCTGTATGTGATGTAACTTTCTAAAGTTTTGCATCTATAAGTACACAGAGCTACCGAGTCATATACAGTTTGTAATCTGTCTATGTGCATTGTCAATCTGAACCAGATTCACATTATGATGTGGTAGCAGTAAACTAGATGCCTATTGGGTATAATGTTTTGGGCAGATATTTTAATGAATGTTATTTTAACTTGTGATTTAAGACTATGTGATCTTTCTATTAAATATACTGAGTCTGGCTGAAATGAAAATTGTTATTGAGGTGAGTTTAGATAAATTGGAAGAACTGTGTAAGAACGGCATTAAACAACTGCTGATATACGAGAGCTATAACTTTTGCAATTTTTTGATAATGATTACCGCTACAAAAGTACTTCACAACCCATTTTCAGCAGATTTTTGGTTAAAGGTCACTTTACAGTCTTATCTTTGAGTTATTAATAATTACCTCAGCCAAGGGAGTTATGTTTTCACCGTTTCTGTTTGTTGGTTTAATTGTCAGCAGGATTATGCAAAAAATGTTAAACTGATTTGCACCAAACTTGGTGGAGGGAGGAGGCATTGGTCAGGGAAGAGTCAATAATATTCCAGTAACCTTATGTAACACGTCTGTCCATATTCATGATGCTGAAACTGTTGTTTTTTTTTTGTTTTTTTTAATAAAATAATAAATTGTACTTGTATTTCAGAAAAAAAAAAAAAAAAACAACATTTGGGGACTTTGAACAAGTAACCTGTGAGCTGCGGCTTTAGTGTGACGACAGGGCATGAAGGTGAACCAGTTTATGGTTATAATACAGAAAGAGCATGCCCCCTGGTGGGAAAAGTTTGAAAGCTTCTTCCAAGGCCATCAAAGTTTCCTTCACAGTAAGTGCAGCATCAAATCAAGGTCCTGTTCATGTTGATAGTCTTTCTTTTACTTTAGAGATGTTTTTTTTATTGAACTTCCTTTATCAGATTTCATCTTAAAATACAGACAGGCTATTACAAGATTTTTTATTTTCTACTACAAGTATGAGTGACAAAAAATAAGAACAGTTCTGCACATAAGAAATCCACGAAATTGTGTTTGTTTTTAAGAAAGCCTAATATTTTGGATATAAATACTGAATGCCTACAATATAAGGAGATGCAGTTGAAAACAAATTGTTGGCTAAACACCACTCACAGATCCCCTGTAAACTGTTGTATTGTGGACTAACAACCACCAGATGGAGTAAAAAAAACAAAAAACAACAACCAAATAAATTGCTAGCACTATGCCAGAGACAGATTTTTCAAGACAGCATCCTCGAAGACAAACTCACGCTTGACATCACTGATTTTTGAGTACAAACATATAAACATCATAAAGTTATATGCACAGTCGTTAAATCTATGACATTATAAGAAAATAAAGGAAGCTGCTGCCTACCTTCTGTAATGGGTTATAAATTCATCTTTCTGGTTTCATGATTGCACTGTGGTAAAAATCAAAGAAAACTGAAATACAAAAAGTCAAACATTCATGAGCTGAAACATTGCTGGCTCCCAACATCAAGAAACACAGCATCCATTCTCTGGCTTCTTCCTGTGGGATAGTTATTACATATATCAGGTGAACCGCTACAGATCCACGCAATAACGTTCATAATAACTCACTAAAGAGATCTATAAGTATTATACGTATTATAAGTATTATAGTCAGAGCTGTTAAAGTTCCCCTCTAGAGTTGATGTGAGGCCTTTGAAAAGATTGTAACCTGCTGAGAAATTCCAGCAGACCCTCAAAATCAGAACAAGCTTTTGCATTGGCATTTAGACGATACCATCTTTGTTCCCCTTCTCTCTGCCTTATTCAAATTCTGTCTCCTTTCAGACACTATCAGTCACATTGTCTTCACCTGATCCTGCCGCATTACACAACACCACCTGCACAGGAGACCCCTACCAGCAGTCCTTCCCGTTTCTGGCTGTGGATGCCGGTTGGCATTTTAAAATGGGTGGAGTTCAAAATAAAGCTCTGCAGATGGAGCTTCTGACTAATGCCTACCTGTGGAGAGAGGAGCAGGGAAGTCCAGGTCACTCACATCAAAAAGGGATATGTCACAGGAAATCATCCTAAGAGGAACATTCCCACCCGTAGATGGACATGGTGTATGCGTCTGTATGTCTGTATGAGTGGCTGTATGGATGTGAGGGTGGTCATATAATCTCACCACCTATTTGACCTGTATTAATGCCAGATATTTAAAGTGCTGTTTAAACTAAATACAGTTTTGTGCAAGAAAATCTGCAACACAACATACACAAGTTCTTCATTGCCATCAGAATGATGTTAACGTGTCTGGCAACATCACTGCACTGACTGTTTCCTTGGTGATAAATCTGAACCGTTGTCTCTTTTATCTACAACTCCTCCACTTGACGTGTTCATAGTTCAGGCTAACCAGTTAAATGTAGTTGATCTGAAAAACACTGTATCTGTATCCCTTGATGAGTCACTTCGCACACAAGAGACCTGCTGACCGCCTGTGATAGTCTAAGATGCAAAAAAAAAAGCAGTAAATGAATTGTCATCCAATATTTTATATAATGAATGCACATTAATGTATGCAGAGTCATTATAATTTAACATCTCTCTTTTTTGTGTGTTTAAATGTTACCAGCTGCCACTTTTGGACAGCAAAGCATTCCCTAGCTCTGGGATGGATTAAATTTTATCTCTGCAGTGAGTACAATGTCTGTACAAACCACATTCAACAAAAACAAAAACAAAAATCTCCTGCAAACCAAACATATTTTGTTTGATTCCTTTGCTGGAGCTCATTCTCCACATAAGCGGTTTGTTTGATTTAGAAAAAAAAATATCAATAAATCATTTGGTTTCATTGAGTCAACCGATGCGTGTCAATATGACAGAAGATCCCAAAGTCTGGACCTGGAAAACACCGAGTGCTCAAAAGGCCGGTGATCCCTTTGGTGGTGTTATTATGTTATTTTGTTTATTTGCCTGCCTTTGTTTATTTGTTTATTTTGCCTGGAGACTCATTTGAACACTTTTTCAGATGCAGTGGGCTCTAGCGATACTGGATCCTAGACCCCTTGTTGAAGCAGATAACATCACATGAAATAAGGCTTTTAAAAACACAGATCCCAAAGATCATATCCCATGCGTTTGGGATATAACCCAGATTGATAAAACACCCTTTTTTTGCTGAGGGCGGCCTCACAATTTTTCAAGTGTATCTTAAACCAAATGTTTTGTTTTGTTTTTTTTTTGCTGGACGCTGTCTCTTCCTAATGTGCTTTCGGTGTAGGTGGTGGGGGTCAGTGCTGTGGGAGGATGTATTCAGAAGTTGAGTAAATCAACGTGGGCACCTAAGCGCCGTTTTAAGACGGACTCGAGAAATGGTGAACGTGGTCTTTAAATCACTATTTCTGCGTGCCGCTGCGTTCACGTCGCATAGGATTTTCTGCTTTCCGACGAACTGCCAACCGGAGGGGGGCCCGTTTGACGGTAGTTTTGGTCTGGTGGCTCCGGTGTCTCTCATCACACGGCGCCGGTAGTGAAGTTTCAAAACCCCGCATATGCCCTTCAGGTTGTAGCCCCCTTTTTTTTTTTGTTTTGTAAAAACTGACACGGTGTGTGTGTGTGTGTGTGTCGGGGGGCATCGGGGGCGCGGCGGTCCGGCCGACGACGCGCCGTGAAGGCGCGGGCCGGGAGCCGGGGCCCGGTGACGCTCCGTCGCCGGAGCGTCGGAGATAAAAGGGGCCGCGCTCGCTCCGCCCACGCCCAGAACGGCGAATCGCACCGCGGCTGCGCCTGTGAGTCGCTGCCCGCACCGGGAGACGGCGGCGCGCTTCCCCCCCGCACCGAGGACCAGGAGCGTGATAACGGCGACGGCGAACCGCCCGCGGGGCCGAGTGCGTGAATACGCGAGACGGGACATCTCCGGGGCCACCGACGCCGTCCGGCTCTCTCCCCTCCTTTGTCGTCGGTGTGAAAACTTCGGCTCCGCCGGTGCGGCGCCCGCTCACCCGCCGCTCTCACCGCTCGTCCCGACGCGGGTCGTCCCCGCCTGAGACCCCACACCACCACCCCGGTCGGGGGCTTTTTGTCCGGGGAGAGAAAACGCGGAGCCCCCCCCCCCCGGTTCACCGCCGAACCTCCGGGCGGGGAGAAGTGGGAGCAGCCGTCGGACAGGTGAGTGCGAAACGCTGTTGGATTTAAAACTACAACAGACAAACAGAATAAAAACCCACATCGACCCGGTTGGTTGCGTTTTATCGATGGCGTCTGTGGGGAGACATTAAAAACACCTTTCAACCATGTGTGTAGAAAAGTGCCGGCGGCTCAGTGTGGCCGGTTGTAACTGTAGCAGCTTTAGCTAACACGCCTGTAATTTCCCTAAAGTCAAATACAAACAATTTGGTATCCCTCGGAAGTTTTGGGTTTTGTTTTTTTTTTTTTTAGGATTGAGGTGTTTCTCTCCTGTATTTGTTTTTGTTTGTTTGTTATGTGAGTGTCTGTGTGTATGTTGTTTTTTGTTCTGTTTTGTTTTGTTTTGGTTTTTTAACCCATCTCAATCTGTAAACTAAGTTATCATTCTGCTGGTGGTCTCATGTGCACCCATAAACACGGGACACGCCCATGATGTTTTATCCCACGAAAAGCAGGGTTTCCCTCTTTGTTTTGAATCTAGGGACGGATTCAGTCATCGGAGTTCCCCATCTTCATTTTATACCTGTCACAAAATAATGCATGCAATGTAAAGTAAGGGGCTGACGGTTGATTCATTCATTCATTCATTCACATTAACCGTACACGCGTTTGCAGCCCTCTTGCCACACACTTGCATAATTCATGACACCAGACCATTGCTACTTTGGATGATGCAGGTGCATCAGCTTTCCAAGATTTCATAGTGTGCACCTTCACTTTTTAACCCTTCGGGTCATGTAGCGCTATATCAGGGGAGGTTTAATCTGGTAGCATGGAGGACTTGACACTTTGGCTGTTGGAGAGGATCCATTTGGTCCGGTGTCACTAAACATTACATCCATCTCGACAATTTTCGCACTTCCCCTTCTGTTATTGATACACCTCCAGTAAAAAGAGATAACACTTATTTGTTTTTGTTCTGAGCTCCAGTTGACAGATGACATTTATTTACATCCTGCTGGCATGTAAATATTTACTTCAAAAGAGATTAGAACGTTTTTTTAGTCAGAGTTTCAACAGATGGATGACTCAGGACTAGTGGATAAAATGAACTGGAAAGCTATTCTTTTTTTTATCATTGTTTTACACCATCTTTAAAGGGTTTCAAGGGCTTTGGGGTGCAGTGTGCTGAATATTTTGCTTTTTGAAGTTTTTTTTTTTTTTTACCTTGTACAATACCTAGTACTTTACATGCTGTTTTATAGTAAGAGGGCTCATGTTCTGAGGGCACCCAGCACTATGAAAATGTTTTTAGGTCATGACACTGAAAGCCCATATTGTGCAGCACGTGGGAAAATAAATATTACTCTTGATATTCAGCCTGCTCCTGTTTCAACTGAAGGAATTTTTAAGGTTCTCTGGAAAATGGTGACATAACATACAGCAGGATGAGCATTTCTACAGTTCTTTAAACTTGCTTGAACAAGAGTGGGATAGTGGGTAAGCCATTGAATAAAAAAGAAAACGGAGAGCCATGCTGGAAAGGTTCGGGTTTGTTTGAAAGGTACTTTAAAGTTGCCCAAGTCTGTTCAAAGTCACCAAGATCACATTTTTCTAATGTTCTTAATCTATACTTTAACTAAAGCTCCTGACCTATATCCGCATGACTTTATACATTACAGTACTGCCACCTGATTGGCCGTTTTGATAATTGTATGAATAGACAGGCGTACAGGTATTCCTAATAAAGTACCCAGTGAGTTTAGTTGTGTTGTTGATTAGGCAGTCTCAGCCATTCTGCTTTGTCCTGCCTATGTAACATCCATTGTATACTTATATGTTTATGTCCTATATCCTTAAATAGCTGCTTCCAAGAACAGAAACCCACCCAACACTCATCCTACCATAGATGTGATAATGCTTTAGGATATTTGCTAGCTGCTAGAATTCTTAAAAAAAATGACGTGTTATTGTTGGCCCTGAAGCATTTAAGTCTAGTCCAGCCCTCCCCATCTTTGTCTTACTCACACACAAACACACATGCACTTATCTTCTGTGCCTATCCCCAGTATGGATAATGAACCCCCACAAAGAGCTGACACACTTCTGAGAGCATTTGCAATTAATTTTCAGCACCCACATGAAAAAAATTTGAATTCTCTGTGGTTTCACAGAGAATGGGAAGTAGTTCACAAAATGTGAAGTGGGTAACAAAATTGGATTTAAAGATTTGAGGAAATGCAAAAGAAAATCATGGGTGCAACGCTTTGTACATAACAGCCTTGACTCAGTTGAGAACTGTAATTTTCTACAGTACTTTACGTCATGCTGCCTATTTGGTGCAACCAATTTTTTTTTTTTTTTTCCTTCTGCCAGTAGGGTTAAAAGAGCTGTTATGCAGCACATGCAAGCAACACCTGGGGCTGAGTTGATAGTGAGGAGTGTCAGCACTAGAGACTTGACAGAATGGTCTGATTCTGTGATTGGTTGGGAGTTGGTGAGGCGTATAGATTTTGAAGTTGTCATGGAAACAAACATGAACAAAAAAATTCTTGTTTTTTTTTTTCTACACCGATGTTGAAAGTATACAGTCAGTGACTTGTATCCACATAAAGGCGGCCTTGCCTCACAATGGTTAAGAGAAAAGGTTTACTTATTACTGAATATACTAACTGAATATAATCTGAAATTGGAGGATTGGCTGACATGGTGATAATCATTTCTGTTATCCACAAAACCAAGTGAAAAGTCAGGTTTTTATTCGCATTCGATAACACAGACATAGTCAGCATCTTTTAGTCCACAGCCTTCAGTCTGTCTAAGCGAACGGAGTGGGCTGGGGGTGCTGAGCTTAGATCGTTCATCCTCGGAGAAGGTTTGAGCCCTTCTTCTTCCTGAACGAGTCTACTCTGTGTTAAACAAGCTTAATATTTGCAATGCATAGCAGATCTTTTCACTGCGGATAAGTTCAGTTGTCAAATGGGAGCCTGCTGTAAAAAATGTACAGAAAATGTTGTAAATGTCCTTTTCTCTCCTCACCTTTTTTTACACAGGTAAAATTTCCAGGGCTAACCAGAGGCTTTGGTTCACTTTGCAAGTTTGCAACTTTAGCTCCCTTCGAAGTTCAACACTCAAAGAAACTGGGATGTGCAGTTATTTTGGCTGAGGTTCCCCTTTGAAAGAAGGCAACAATACCTCCTTGACTGGAGAACAAGTCTGCTTGTTTTTTTTTGTTCTCACTCTTGTTGGAATTCCCACCATCTGAGACCAACCACCAGAGAGTTCAAACACAGACCTCTGTGGCTGAGAAAGTGTACATTTTGCAGTGTAATAATGAACCCTTCTGTAGTTTTTCATATCTTCAGAGCCTCAGGTGTCTCTGCCTCACCCCTTTGAAGCAAGACGTGATTAAGGTTATTATATTATCCTTTTAACTAGAGTAGGAAAATAGATTTTTCAGATTAGTTTATGATCTGAATTCATTTCAAATGCAGTGTACATGTATTTATGACCTCTGTGCTATTTGTGAAACAGTTTATTGCTTTTGTTTAACCATTCCCGTAATAGTATTAAACAAGCCAAATGTTCATAAAAGGAGAAAGCTGAGTTGCTCTCTTGGAAAGCAAAGCTCACCATGGTGGCACCTGCTCACCTGGCTTTGCCTCCAGGGCTCAGAAAGCAGTCACAGTAGAGGACAGTGTTTGGTGTAATGTCAACACACAGATGGTGTTGAAGAGCCCTCATGCAGTCATTCAAATGACACCTTGATTAAACATACCAGTCCACCAGCTTTTTACTTTTCATCTTTGGCCATGAAAAATATTCAGTTTTAGGAGGCCTGAGTGAGAGAACTAAGCAAATGGAGTTGTCCATTTGCCCACAACAATGGTTCCCACCGTGTCTCTGCATGCCACGGATGTCTTTGTCAGCTGTTTGCTTTCCAGGCCACAGTATCAGCACTACAGTATCACCTATGATTGGGAACCAACCCTGGAATACTTTCTCTCAACCCTAACAGGGGCACAGGCCAGGAGGGGTAAGCAAATAACTCCCTCTGCCATTACCTTCTTTGAGCTACACACAGCAGACTGATTTGTAAATGGATTTAGGGAACTCTAAACCAAGTTGATTTACGGGGGGGAAAAAAAATTCCAAAGATTTCTGCTGCACTACAATCATGCGCCATAAAATGCAAGGCACATAGCTTTCATTGAAGTAGTCACGGATTTCACTTCTACAACTTGGCTGCCAAAAGAACTAATCATTTAAATCCCTTGAAAACCGGAATGCTCTCACCTCTGTGAAATGTGATTACACATACAGTATTTGCTGTAGAAAGTAAACAGTTCTCAGTGATTGATTGCTACTGTGATTTTGACAGGTCAGGGGCCCTGCACCTCCCTTTCTGTTGCCTGATCATGGCAAAGGCAGCCATACAAAACAGTGACATTTGTTAGATGAAATACTATAGGCTGGGCTATATGGGGGAACTTTTGAATGA
This sequence comes from Istiophorus platypterus, assembly GCA_016859345.1. NCBI lineage: Eukaryota > Metazoa > Chordata > Actinopteri > Istiophoriformes > Istiophoridae > Istiophorus > Istiophorus platypterus. The sequence continues at coordinate 20,471,239 of CM029116.1, forward strand.
ATGAATGAATGAATGAATGAAATTGGAGCCTTTTGTTGAAAAGTATTTCAAGTAGGCTAGAGCACTGATTAATGGTTGTAAGAGAACATTAACTTCATCAGTAGACAAGTATCCAAAAATTCCTGCACGCATCTTTCTCGTTCATTACCAAATTCATGGACCGTTTTATGAGCATTTTGGTGAATTAACAATTATGTGCTTGGATAGCTGGAACAGGCTGTTTAATAGAAGCTGCTGATAGTGCAGGCAGGCTGGGCACAGAAGCTTAAAGCTTGGTTCTCTTTCGTTATCAGAGCCTCAATAATCAGCTTGAAGGGCCATCAAATCCAGATGAAAGTGAGACTGAAGCTGCCTCTTTATATAAGGTTTGAATATACAATCCAAATGTTGCTGGTTATAACTGAAATAAAGTTAGTTTGATAAAAGAGGCAAAGTGCCCAGCTTCATACCCCATTCTCTCCTCAAAATAATCTTTATCCCCCTGCCCTTTCATCCTGACTTTTTTTCACTCACAAACATACCTAAACATGGAGAAACAGAAAACATCAGAAAACAATGGTTTCCACCCCGCACTTGTTACTTTTTGGTTGTTTGATGCAGGGTAGCAAATCAAATTTATGGCTACAAGTCTGCTCAAAAGTTTGTATGGGAATCCTAGACACTAACACTCAGCTCTGTCCTTCCCATACATGTCCATTGTACTGGCTCCTCACAGCCTGGCAGTCTTCTCTGTGGGATCCACCTCCTGTCCTTTCCCTCAAGACATCTGAAATCACAGGCTGTACTGAAATTTTGGTAAAAATATACATTAAGCAGACAGGAGTCCGTGTCATCCAGTCTTTTAAGTGTTAATTATTCAAACCCACACACCATCAGTTGCCTAAACAGTGGCATGATAGATTAGAGGTTAGCCCTTCAACCTCACAGTGGGGAGGTTCTGGCTTCAAACTTCTCGAAGGGGGACCAGGGTTGTTTCTTTTGTGAATTTTGCTTGTTTTTCTTTCTGCCTTTGCAGCAAAATATATCTTGGTGGTCAATCATCATACTCCATAACACATGATTTAGGCATTAGAGATACAGCCACCTTTGCACTTGACACCTAGTAGATGAAACCTAACTGAAGCTGCTCAGAATTCATTCATGGTATGACCGGTGATGCCTCAGGGGAGAAGCACTGTATTTACACTGCCTGAATAACATGAATCACTAATGAGCTCCTCCATCCACAAGGCTCCACAAAGCTCCTAATATGGCTTGATTGCCACGTTTGCCAAATTCTGTCCCTTCAGCTACATGCCAGCTTATACTTCTACATCAAACCAAACACACTTTGCTATGATCTTTGCTTGGAAATCAAATGTTTCTTCAGCCCATTAAGGTGGCTTCATACTTAAGACAAAGTAAGACAAAGTCCCCTCCTTAAATATTATTTTTATCTCCGGATGAAAAATTAATAATATCTGCACGTCATTTGACCCACATAAACCTCTGTTGTTTTATATGCATTCAAATGATAAAGGTTTATTTCCTTCTCTTCTCCAGTCAGTTTTCATTTTGTCTTGCTCTGATTATGGAAATGAGCGGCAGTCATGGACGTTCCTCTTCCTGCTCTCAATTTTCTAATTTCCAGATACTGATAAACTGTGATTAGATTTTTTTCCTTGAATTACCTCTGACCCATATTTTTTTCAGATTGATGTGCTGTCAGCCTGATGAGCAATGAGATGAAAAGTTCCATATGGCACCACCGCTCCCACCCCCAACCTTTTTTTTTTTTTTTTTTTTTTTTTATTAAATTAAATTCTGTTGATCTGCCAATGTAAGCCAGTTTACAAAGTATCTCCCCTCACAGCAATTATTCTTTCCCAACTGGCTCTGAGCTACAGTGGCACTGCTCACTACCTTGAATGCCACAGCTGGGGAGCGTACCTTTTTGAATCTAACGTTTAATTTATGCCTCTGATATTTCAAGCTGTTGTGACAACTGCTTGGCTTAGTTTGCCGCAAGAAGAAACAAATCATTCTCTTAACTTTGAGCTGTTTGTGCCCCATCAAGCTCTCTGGTCCCTTGTTATCTGTTAGATGGTTATATTGGTATGGTGCCTTTTTCCTATGCCTGGTTAATTTTATATGGAATACAGTTGCACATGATTATTGATATATTATGGGTCCTCTCAGTTTCAGATATAATGGCCAGTATCGTAAGCAGGAAGGGCATTAACACCCAGGAGTCCTTGTGTGAACATTTTGCAATAACTCTCTATTCTCATTTGTCAGACCAGAATGTTCTGGCAATGGTGTCTCCCAACAAGTACGTGTTGAATTCTCAATTATTTTTTTAAATTAATTTTTTGTTCCCATCGTGCTGTCATAAGCTTCGAGAGCTTGAGAAACTTGGACATCAATTCAAGTTTTCGAATATTCATTGTGCCTCAGGCCTTGTATGTTAAGGATGAAACTGAATTAATTCTTATGAATATGTCAAGGAAAATTCCCTCTTGTTAAAATCTGCATTTGCCTTGGAAGCCTAATGGTTGAAACGCTACCACATAATCAAAATCCTGTTTTGAAAATGTTGAGCAAAGACCTTGAGAAGGATTTTTTTGGAAGTCAGCCTCTCCTAATGTTAGAGTAAACTGCTTGTTAGCCGGAATGCATCTAATTCTGCTTTGTTGGTGCTTACTAACTTTCCTTTTGCTTGCATGTTGTAAACTAATTATCATTCCTCCCTTCATCTTTTAATATTTTGTGATATTAGGCTGCTAATTGTAACGCCTCCCTATTTGCAGGTGCATATCCACCTATGGTGGCTCTAATGAAGTGGAATCAATGGCTTTGATTGATTGTAAAACGGGTCAATCGTTTGTCTCTTAAAGCTGTTAAAATACCCTGTTAATTCTTCCACCAGATTCCTGAATAGGGTGGTTACATACAGTAACTCACAAAAATACTGTTTATGGTAGGGAGTTTTTTTTTCCCCTTCCTCAATTCCACTCTCTCCAGTTGGACCTATGTCTGCAAACGGGAGGTGATGTTTTCTGAGGTATCACAAATCACCTTCCTTCTACATGTGCAATAGCCATCACTGAGTTGCACAGCTGACAGGGTAGTTTTCAAGCAGTTTATGTTGGGACTTAATGACACATGTAGGATGATCAGGCACTGGAGGCATCAATTCTCCACCACACACCACATTGAATCATAGGGGTGGTGATATATTGAGGTTTGGTCAGAATTATGTTGATGAGTTGCATTGATCTGATATTTATTACTGCATATAAAATGACTGTATATGGAAACGGCAAAACGTTGTTGTTGTTTTTTTTTTTTTTTTTTTGCATAAACAAAACTTGAGCTAATTGAAAAATGTATTCGTATGGTAATACATCATACATCATATAATATTTTAAGACTACCAATAAGATGTATGCATTCTTTCCCAAAATCACAACCTCATTTTGAATGTCAGTGTTTTATTTTTGTCAAGTGATTTTTCATGTCATGAAGATGACAAGGAGTAAAGGGATAACCTTACTTGTAAATATAGAATGTAAAATTGGTGCATAGATTGAGGATTTAGAGCAACAGGCTTATATAATATGTTGTTCTACAATAAAATGTTGATGAAAGTTGGGGAGAAAAATATGTCTTTGGTTTTGGGTTCTCTCCCCCCACAAAGTTAATCTTGTGATGTACTATCCAAAATTGTTTATGAATATTGCTGACTTCAAGTGTGCACATTCTTCTGACATCAGAATTATAATTAACGTCAGGAGATTTTGAGGTTTGTTCACACAGCATATCTTACAGGGATCTTTTTGCCTTTAGATATCAAGAGGCTCAATTGATGTTATAGGACTGAATCATCACAGCTTCACAATTGTCCTTGAAATTTGTGATAACTTGGTTGTGATTTCCCAGTCTCTTCTTTTTACAGTTGGATACAGTTGATCGTATGCATTATTGTGCTGCCTTTTGCTTTTTACTATTCAGGTGCTCTGACAGCAGATTAAGAGATTATATTATGAAATGGCTTGATGGTCTGCATTATGTAGGAGTAAGGGCCAAAAGTAATAATAAGGCAATATTAAGTCATTATATGATGTAGAAAGAAAAATGTTGTTTGAAACCAAGTGCTTTGATTTGCCTGATTTGAAATGTGGTTTGCAGTTAGTGACAGTAGTTTTCCCTTTGCTTCACCTGAAGCTTAAGTAGTTATATTTTGTAAAGTGCACACACATAGACATTATGCAGTTTACATCTAGCCAGTAAGAGCATGTCTCCAGATTTGTGGTTTCCGAGGAAACTCAGCTGGCTTTGTCTCATGACAAGAGGAATTAAAGATAGCAATGTGGATCAGAGCTTGCATTAGTCTGCGAGTTTGTCTTTAATATCTGTGTTTACCACTGTTTACATAGGAGTGGATTACCCATCATGTAAAGTTCCATGTGCACTTTGGCCTTGTGACATAATTTATGCTTTAGGTTACTCTTTAAACTACAAATCTTTAATTTCCTCTACATTGCTTTACAATTTACTGCATTGTTTCAATTGATAGATTATAATAATGACTGTCCAGTTTAAAAATGACTAAACCAGAAAATGAGTAAACACAGGCTATAGATCTATCCCACAGTGCTGAGTAGGGAGACAGGCTTTACTTTATAGAAAGCAGCAACAATGGTTTGTTTAAACATTAGAAGAGAAGGCTAGTGTGTGATGCCACTATTTTGATTACTGCTTTAGGGATGATGGACCTTTCATCTCTCACTAAATTTTTAAATTTTGCCAATTTTCCCAGTATGTGAGAGCTCTCAACTGTCATTGCTGGGCCAGATATAACAGATCTGTTGTAATGACTCTCAGTGCTTGTTATAATGGGCTTTATCACCCATGTGTAACTAATAAACTCCATCACAGTCATCTTCTGATGCCACACTTCAGCCAAGACCTCATGGTGCTTTATACCCTAATATATCTATTGCACAGAAGCAGTTAAGATCAGTCAAACATGACCAGGATCAAGAAGAGATGAAATGGAGGCCAATTTTCAGAAGACTGAATATATTTCTGAAATACTGGTAGATATTTGCATGTTGTATTAATTATTTTAATAATTAAAAGATAACTGCCATGATTCTTTTGCAGTCCATCACTGTTTAGCCACTGTTTAATCACTGTATAAAAAAGTGTTTGCATCTAATTTTGCCACCTAAAACTCTTTGGTCTTTGCAACCAAAGTCTTAGAAGCTTAGATTGTCTCCTCTTTCAGTTCAGTCACAGTTGTTGGTTCAACTAAATAGGTATATGTGAACAAGAACATCTAAACTATAACACAATCCAATACACGAACAATGCACCCTACTGTCATATTTTCCTGTCACGGGACAACATGACAGGTATTAATGTAATTTCCAATCTGTACATTGAAGAGGTGTTTTGAATGGCATGGTAGTAAAGTAAGAATAATTATTCCTTTTTTTGTGAACTAGTTGTCAAAGGACCTTTTCACACAGTACTGGTTTGGCCCTCTGTCCCACAGTTGTCTGCTGTTTGGCCTCTGCCTCAGTTGCCTGGTCAGAAGAAGACACTGCTTTCTGCTGGAGAAACTGCTGAAGCATTTCCTCCCCTGCAACTGTTTTCCCTCACCGTGCCTTTGATTGGAGGAAATGAGGCAGCATAAAAGCAGATGACAGCAGCTGTTTTGGGGTATTTTATAGAACCCTCATAACTTCTCCTCTTGTTGACCCGAGTTCAGACAACTTTTGACAGACGCAGTTATGTTACAAAAGCTGATACTGCAGTGGAGAAAAGCTTTGATCACTTGTTGATTTCACATGGTTAATTTTGTCTGGTCATGAAGGGGCCATTTAGGTGACAGAATCTGAGGAAAAGGTTTTGTTTTTAAAGCTTGACACAGTGGATCTATTTATTCTAAAACCTGATCTGCAACTGAGCACAAGGAGGGTGGTGTCAAGTTCTACTTTGTACTCACTTTTTTTATTTCTAGTTTCAACTTTTGCGGCTCAGATGTTGTGTCTGACACAGTGAGTCATTGAGGCAGTGCAACCCACACTCCTTACAGTGGTCACATTTCTACACCTACTGAGGTGTCAGATCCATGTTGGCAAATTATGGTAGTGCTGCAGAGTCTGGGATGTGTATAAATTTTTCTTTTGCAGAACATCACTCCACAGGCTATTTTTAACTTTGCTTTGCCATTTCATTGCAGTATATTCAAGATTTAATTGTGTCCATTGGTTCAAATTTAGCTGATGAGATTCTGGTAAGACATGCTGATAAAGGGATTAATTACAGAACTTTTCCTTCGGTGTTTATACAGCCATTTTCCCTACGAATTAAAAAAATGGATGAGCTTTTCATTTCAACATGACTAATCTGTAGCATCAGTGCTGCTCTGCCTCATTATAATATCCTGCATCAAGTAGCTGGAATTAAAGGGCTTTTTGTCATTCAGCTCAACAGAAGTAGCAGTGATGAGTGTGATATTTTTTTACTTTGAGGATACAAGTTACTGTGACACAAGCATGAATGGAAGCTTTTGGAGGTAAACATGTTGCAACATAAACCACATGAACCACTTTGCTATAACAACATGGAGACATAGCTGTGGATACTGCTTTGAACCTTATAATTTGTCAACAAGTGACAACATGACAGTGCTGAAAGAGGTTGTTACTTTGCCTTGATGAACGCACTGACAGAGCTTCACTGTGTTGGCTCCACGATTGTTTTTCTGTCTTAAAGGCTTGGTGTGCAAGCCCAGACACACATCCATATTTGTCCTGTGCTCATTAAGTTTGCAGTTGTTGATCATACTCAACCACCAATGAAGTTCAGGTCAACCAATATTAATATTAAATCATTTAATCCAGTTGAAACATCATTTGGTATTTGTATGTCAATGATTCAGGACACATTGTATATTAAAAATCTGATTTGCAATTTTATATTTGTCAGTGGGTTTATTTGATTTTTTTCTTTTCAGTGATCTGTCAAGCATTTTTTACTACTGTTTATATGCTGAATGAATAAGAAATTGGAGATGTCTTACCACTATTTGGAAAAAAAAAAGTTTAGGTATCTAGTAGTGCTAAAAAAGATCTAGCATTACTAGATCAAAAGGTTTTAACTCTAGTGAGGTTTTTGTTTGTTTGTTTTTAACCTGGGCATGGTACATTGAAAGACCAGTAAATACACCACTGAATCTTTTAACAGGTGAAGGAAAACATGCCTCTGAAATTGCAAAAAATAAACAAATTTAAAAAAATACAAATGGAAGGGGTGATGCACTGTATTTTAGATCTGACGACAACAACATCCCTAGAGGCCTGCTGTTAGTATAGCTAAAAAACATCTTTTTTTCCCGTGCTTACAAAGCTGGGATCTCTAAACCCACTAAACAGACCTGGTTTATCCAGAAGAAATGTCTGACAAGCAAAATAGCTATGCCAGTAGTTAAGCAGTGCCTGATCTGATCAAGGTCTAAATCACCCAGACTGTTGTGTAGTTACTCAGTAAGGTTGGCGAAATGATAGCTTGATATGGGGCAGTAAATTAGCACAGACTTAGATAACGTGATTATCGATAACACACTGGTGTATAGTGTATTTGGCCAGTGGTAGGTCATAATAATGAAAGTCTCTGCATTAATCTGGTCTGTGCCTGGTTGTTTTGACAGCTTGTCTTGTATCAGTCAGTGGGTAAAGCGCCGCATCAACCAGGCCAGCACCAGGGGCGCTCATTATTTTTGATTAGTTAATTTAGCCCAGACTTAATGGCTGGATATCATAAATGAGTTCTAATTTTTGAGTGTATTTGCCGATTTGACATTTAAGAGTTATAGCAGTAGTAGTATAGTATAATTTCAGTTACTGAATGCGGTTAAAGCATAAACCTTAATACTTTCTAAGGGATAGAGAAGCACTGCACTTTGCCTGTCAAAGACCATTTTGGTCCTGCTGGGGTGGGCCAGGTTCATTATACCCTTGAGTTGGGCCCACCCTCCTCAGAGCAGTTTTACTAATAACAGGAAACATGGCCACTGCTGCAGATGCTAATGAGCAGCTGCCCAGACCCCGACAGCCTGATTACAGCAGGAGGAGTGTAGTTAACATGCAGAAAAGCTCCGAAACACTGGCTATATACTAGCTGTGCTTCACAAATTGCAAGTAAGGGGGGATATCACCAGTTAAAATGCTCCAGGGACAGATGTTTTTGTGTATACAACCATAATCGGGTTTGTTTGACTCCAGTCGCCAGAGAAAGACCATTAATTATGCATAGGTTATGCTTTGATAACACTACGATGCACTCTCAACCCCAGATTGAATTGAGGCGTGTGTTTGGCAACCACAGCAGCTCCATCATGTCCCTGGAGAGTGAGGTAAACTTGTGATAACAGTCAGCAGTGCTGTAATATCATTATTGTTGTTATTGCTGATTGCAGAGTTGTTCCCATTGAGCTGATGCTGAGTGAGTATCAGCTTAATGGGAAGACTGGGTTATAACTCTGTTTATTTACAGCTAACATAGCCTGGTACTCCTTATGGTGGTCAGGAAGGAAATGGGTGTTGTTTTTTCCCCTAAATTATCATGATGTTCTGCTCCTTGTCCAAGCTGAAAGGGTTAGTGGAGCCGCAGCAGGCCCCAGTGTAGGATGCCTCCCTGATGCGGACCTTCGCCAGCCTAAAATTTTCAGATAAATTATCAAATGAAACATAGAGCCTCTGGTTTATAGAGGGATCTATAAAAGGGAGGCAAAATGATGGGAAGGCCCTGTTCTCATGTTTGGTTTCGTGGTATCACAGCATTATTGTTGTTTTGCTCACAGGTTCAGTTCCCACATTGGCCATAAAAGCCATACAAATCAGCATGCATCAATTTTAATTTGTTTTTTAATACTGTAAGTTGAGGGGTTTTGCTAAAATGTCACTGTTACATAGCATCCTTGTTACATCAAAAGCAGTGTGCTTTTCAAGCAAGCATGTGTTTTCTATCAAAGTGCCAGACATTGTACTCCATTAACTTTTGGTGCCATGGATGTCTATGTGGTCTTTGAAGTCCCAAACAATTTGTAACTTTGTTGTTTGCTTCAGCATTAACACCTTTTTTCAATCTTCCTCCTTGATCCTTTGCAGTCACTGGGATGTTAGAGCTCTGGAAGCAGGACCAGGACTGACTGAAGGAGCATGGTGAAACACCAACCCCTCCAGGTCTATGAGCGCCAGCTGTGTTTGTCATGTATCACTGGGATCTACGGTTGCCGATGGAAACGCTATCAACGTTCCCATGATGACACCACCAAGGTGAGAGGTGGGGGAAACCCCTCCTGTGGAGAAAGTAAACCAATCATACTGACTATAAATCAGGCTGTCAGTGATTTAATAATAGTAATAACCATGGCCATTTTTACAGAACATACTGTATAGTCTGGCAGAGTGTAGCACACTGTATTACATACAGTGCAAGATACATTACATGTATAGGATGATCACTAGATAATACACATCAGCAGCCGATCTCTTTTATGCGCAAAAGAATGGCATTTGTCTGACCTTGCAGCAGCATATTTCTGAGTCCTCCAAATTTTACAAATGTACCTAAATTTTACATTTAGGAGACTGTAGCAAACCTTTTACCTCTGATAAGAACAATTTTGAGGGCTAGATATGTGGAATAGTAGAAACAACATCAGTATGCAAAGCTGTAGGTAACAGATAATTAGTAGCTGCACACGCTCATATGTGCACTTGGGCTCACATCAGGTTGGCAGCAAACAAGATATGTTCACTCATTTCTGTGCACTTTATCTCGTCAAGGTCATTTTTCAGAATAACTGCACAGCTGTCCTGAGAGAGATCAGTGTGGAATGATATCCATTTTCAGTTTTTTAATAACATTTCTTTTTTCACAGCTGTGAATAATTAGATGGTTGTGTAGAAAGTAGAAAATTCTTTCTGTTATTAAATATACTACTTAGGAAAAAAACATGAACCTGATAGAAGGGCTTTAGTGTACAGTCTGTGTTTGGCATCCACAACATTGTGCTCTTCCACCCTACACTGATATTTGTCTTTCAACATTGATTTACAACAAACAATTATCTTTGACCAAATATGTCCATGCGGGCTTATCTTCTACCTAGTAACCTTGAGCTTTCCACATAGTGGCTCATTTGATATTACAATACTCCACTGTTCCTAGTCTGGAATCATTTTTTAATTACTTTAATCTAATTTTTATTTATTTATTATTAATATTTTTTAACCCATAAAATGTTTTGTGTGTGTATGTGTGTGTGTGTGTGTGTGTGTGTGTTTAGTGCAGGATGTGTTCTGTATAGGGGTCACATTTATCATTTTCAGTGAAGACTGTGTGATGATGAAAGGTTATGAGAGGTTATTATTTTCTTGGCGTCGATAATTTTTTTTTTTAAGACTTGAAAGGTTCAATCTAAATCGTGCTTTTTTTTGTTTTTTTTTTTTAAACAAATGTATTTTAATACACTTTCTAGCTATTTATATAGCTTTAGTGGGCAATCATAACCTTTTTAAAATGAAATCCCCAGCCAAAGAATATTGCAGTGCATATTTTCTAGTATTAGGCACATGCCAGGATAAGTATTACAGCCTACACAAGATGAGCCATGTGTCCTGACCTTTCCCTTGATCTCCTCTATTCTGTATTTAGGAAGGACACACAGGTTATGTTGCCGAGACAATCTCAAACACACTGCATATATAAGCATATGTGTGTACTCAGGCCCACAGACACTAGGTTGGACAAGTTATTTATGCCCACATACCAGACTGAAGACAAGCAGAAACCTAGGAAACACACAAGACTTATTTCACTCAGCACACACACATACGGACCAAAAAAGATGAAGCCTGCATTAACCCTACATGAGGCATTTAAACAGAAACAAATGTCACAGGCAGATCCAGGTGATTATTGATAGCAATTGGATAAAATAAAAAGCACACCAGAACTATATTAGGAGAGATTGATTTTTAAAAATTTTTTTTCCCCTCTGTTAGCAGGAAATTCGACACCTTGTAGCTCTGTTTCCTGTTGCAAGTGGTTGTCTTTCAGGACAGGAGAGTGCCGAGTCAGCATTATTTGTTCACGGTGCTCACCCTTTTTTTTCGGCCATGTGGTGTCGGACAGCACTTGTCTTGACCCAAGAGTAAGAAGCTCACAGTCAGAGACGTGTACTCTGTGAGATGTCAACCATTTCCATTCGGTTGATTCAATTTAATTCCCCCCTACATAATTTTTTTAACTTGAATGGAGAGGACTTAAAACACTGAGCCACTAAGAGTGGAGCTTTGTCTTAGTGCTGTCGGTAGAGCTTTGTAATCTGCTGTTTACTTGTCCTTATTTATTTACGTGTATGCAAGACACGGAGAGCGGTCATTTCCACTGAGAATGCTACCTAGTGTAGGTCAAGGGGATGTCATATGAGACTGCATCTTTGACGATCACAGTAAACACACTGTGACCATTAAGGGCAGCTATCAGCTACATGTAACTGGACCCAAGGTGGATCACAGAAGCGTGAGAATTGAGAATGCCATGTTGAAACAACTGTAGGCTCATTCATAATCCACAAGTAGATTATGCTCTTTCTCTCCTTTTTCATCTTTGTTCACTGTAATAAACTGTTCAGGTTCACTGTCTGCCTCAGTGAAGCTGCTTCTGTCTGTGTTCAAGGTGCTTTGTAGGAAGACAGCCCACGTCATGCAGTGCAAGCCGATCTGGCCTCTCAGTAATAATTGAAAGTATTTCCATTTAGCCACTCATTACCATTCAATCAGACAAAGGCTTCGAAAAAAGAAACAAAGTTACTCTGTCATCATTTATCAGTGATCTTGTGGTCTGTAGTTGCCCTGGACTGTGAGGTTTTGGACAAGACAGACAGCATAGTAACCTAGAACTAGCAGTCACTTACTTGGTTTCAGGAGTGATGTTGACCCCACAAAGTAACATATTGTTATGTCATTAGCTTTGTACAGCGGTGGTTAAAATGGGAGGAGAACAGGAAATTGAGTTAGCCCTTTTTTTGTTTGCTTTGGACATATAGAATCCTTAGCGTTTTGTGTTTCTGATCACATACTTGTCCGCTCAATTTCCCACAGGCTGTCATACAGAAAGGTCACAAACTTCAATAAATCAGATGTGAGGTGAATTAGTTCGGGGGTTGATGATGTCATAAATGTAGAAAGTGGTAATCATTAATCATAGGCATTTTGGCTTGGTAGATACGTCCTAATGTGCGTAACATACTGTATGTATTTTTGTAAAATTTCAGTGCTAGCATTATTTCGGACCATTAAGAAAACCAGATGTTAAACTGTATTATTACATTCTCTGAATACATTTTGCATTTGCTAGCAAGGTGGGACACCTACCTGTTGTCCAAAAAGTATAGAGGGTAGTTTTTCTGGCTCATGTCCCTCCAAAAGACCTCCTCTTTCCAACTGCTATCATTGTCTGACTCCCCTGAATGAAGCTAGGCTTTGCAGGCTACATAAACCAAACCATATATCCATGACATATTTACAATAGGGAATGGCCTGATATACATGGGGGGAAAAACCTTTTTCAGTGAAACCATGTCACTTTAGTTTCGTTTCTCTACTCTCGTTTATATTAACTATCAGAAAGCATTAGTCAAGTTTGTAAATATTCATAGATTTTTAATGTGTAAATTGTTCTGATGTAGTATAACTCATGCTACGCTGGGGGGAAAAGGTCAAGAAGGGTTGGGTTTTATTTGTTTGATATTTATCCAGTTTATCTGATGACAGTAATCTTTTACGGTTGAGATGCAAATTCATAAAATGCTTCATAAAATATATGAAAGAAATGGTCATGTGTTCATAACACCATTAATTTTTTTTTTTTAATCACACCCTATATATTTTGTACCTTACTGGAACTGAAAACTGAGTTGAGAAATTGGTTAGTCGATTGACAGAGAAGTGAGTGGTGACTTTTTTTGTTGATCAGTTATTCATCGGAGTCCTCTTTCAAGTAAAAAAGACAAATGCCTATTTATGGGTTTTTATTTGTAACATCTGGCTCTTGACTCTGCCCTATGTGATTATGATGAGTGTTGGTCAGACAAAACAAGAGATTTGAAACTGTCAGCTTGGACTTTAGGAAAATGATCAGGATATTTGACTATGTCCTAACATTTTATAGAACAAAATTTAATACAGTAATCAAGAAAATAATCAAACAATTAATAAATAAAGAAAATAATTGCTAGTTGCAGCTTTACGCCTCACTCTAACTATAATATTAAATAGTTGTTAATGATTCATGATTGACTTTGTCATTTTGACTATAGAGATTATGGTCTGGTGGTTTGCGAGCTTCTCCATGGTGCCTCAAAGGATATCAGTCAAGCAGTTTACACTCACATGTTCCGCATAGTAAACCCAAGACCTTGAAGGATGAGGGATTTGCTTGTAGATTCACTATAATCTCACTACACTGCAAGACAGTGTTGCAATTTTGGTCTCAAGAGTTGGAGGGATTTATTTAAAACCTAATAAACTGTATTGAATCTAAAATTATCCACCTGTTAACACAGTGCTCTGAAAACTAAAATTCCTGCTGAAAAACCTTTCCTTTATTTGTTGTGATTAGAAACGCCCCAAGGTACTTCCTATGTGGATGTTAAGCCTTGTGAAACGTGCAGTAAGTGACTTGTGCCAAATTGTCAGGTCAATGATCTACCTATAAAGAAGTAATCCCAACCATTAAATGATAAATGCAAAACCCTTCATTGCTGGAAATGGTAGCAGTATTACCTGCTAAATGTACATCTACAGATGAAATGTTAGAAAATGAACAAGTTTTGTCAATAAAAAAAACATCAACAGTATTATCTGTATTAATTATTTTTAGTATAGTGGGGAATATATCTATAAATATAGAGGAAATTTGAGGTCCAGTTCAGAAGTGTACAGTTCAAGTGTTTATTATATTTTTCAGATTTCAGGACCTCTTTTTGAAGACACTTTTAAACTTTGTGCATTCCTCTGGTGGTATAGTTGCATTATAAAGCAGTGCACACCCAATGTGAAATGCCAGGGACTTATCGGGATATGCTCAGGAATGTGACAAGGGACTGAGGTGTTAAATCCAGAGAAGATAGAGGCCAAGAGAGAAAATGTGAGGCTGTGCCTTCAGCAAAAGAAAACCGGGAAAGTAGCGTTGTCTTTTTTTATGCTTTCCCTACTACATTTTCCTTAGTTAACAGGTGTTTTCACAAAAACCGACATGTTTGTGTCTGTTTGTATCAGTCTGTATTCATCTTTGACTACAAATTTATTCAGGACCCTCCCACACCATATTTTCTCTCATCAGTGTTTGCATGTTACATGTCAGCGTAATGAGTTAAGCTGTCAGACCTAATTGAATGCATCACTTAATTTTGTGTTAACTATATAGTTGTTTAGTTCCGCCCTGAAACTATCTGAGCAGAAATCATATCACAAAGGTTGTATCGAATGTGTATATGTTAATGTTGAATGTGTATTTTGGTAGAGGAAACCTTAATTTTAGCTGTAAAAACATTCTAGTAAAAAAAACTACTAATAATACTAAATTAGTTGCATTTACATGTTCTGTAAGATTAGGTATTAAGCTTTAGGGCTTTACTTTATTTATGCTTATTATTGCTTCTGAAGAACATTGCATCCTGGTTCCATATCTGGCCCCAGTTTTACTTGTAAATCCAGCAAATCAGAGTATAGAGTATTGCCACATGCTTGGTTTAAATAGGAATATGCAATTTCTTATGTGTATCTTAAGAAAGCAAGCATGCCCATGCATGCATCTACTGTGCAGGAGAGCAGCAGCGGACATGAATAATAACCCTTTTTGTGGATATGACGCTATAATGTTGCCTAATTCCTGTGTAATATATTGCAGCATTCTTGGAGAGAAAAGAGAGCACATGGATTGTTCAGTCCTGTTGGCATTATCACTAGAAGTTGCTCACATAGTGAAATTCAGGGCTAACGAATGTCAGAAAACCTCTTAACCATTTTAGAGTCAACATTACATAGTGATGCTTAATGCTAGTGTGGCCTCTAATGTGACTATGTTCTGTACAAACCATCAGTGCTGCAAAAAGACTTCACTGATAGTTTTGCAGTAGTAGGAAAAAGCACTTCCAGAATAATGTGAGAAATTAGAATTGTTTTTGAAACCCTAAACTTTACAAGATAATTGCTTTAGACAGATAAAAACAATCATAAGTCCATTTAATAAATATATTATTAGCTGCTGTGAGCCATTAGGCATCAAGACAAATTTAAAAAATCAAGTAGAAAGCCTTTCAATTTTCTATAGTATTCTTTTCCGCTTTCCCCTAAATGTTTTCACTATTTTCTTCTACTTCTGAATAGGGGCCAAAGTTGTCTACTTTCTCTCCACATTCTGCTATTCCCAGTTGTTAAATCACTGATGCAGTTTCCTCTGATGCAGTGGTAAGTCAGCAACGATATACTGTTTCTCTGTAGAAACTAGAAAGAGTTGTAAATCCTTAGGAGATAGCCGACTGTAAGTTCATAAGTTTTTAGCATTTGCGACTCTGCTACTTGCTACTAAGTGCAAGTGGAGGATTTTATGGGATGCATCCTATTTAGGTAATAATCTGAGTGTTTATATGCCATTTATTTGCCATGACCCATTTAATCCTTTTACTTTTAGCAGGAAACTTTTTTCTGTAAGGTTTAGTCTGTGATGACGATCCTTTTCCCTATTTATGGTTTCAGAAACAAATTTGTTCACTGTTTTTAAAAAATATTTAATCTTCACTATTGCAGCTGTTCAGACTACATTTCTCAGAACAGCTACAGAAAGGGGCCTTGATGATTTTTGAAAAGTCATTATAATCTTTTTGAATTGCCCTTTAATTATAGCTAAACCACATCATTTGATTTTGATTAAATCTAATTCAATAGCTCTGAATTTTCCCAAGGAGAACTTTGTCCTCCGACTCTAATGATCTCTCCAAGGGGTGAATAGCATAACAATAGTCACAGTGATTATCCATGCAAAGCATGTATGACTATTGGCATTTATTGCTCTTCAAACGATCTGATTCCCAGGGCTTCTGATGTTCTGATAGTGCGGCAACAGAAATCTATCAGTCTCTGCCACGTGGTGTTGTGCCTAAATAATATGCCAACTGTGCAGATTGTTAATGTGATGTCACTGGGGCAGGCCAAGTCATGTCAGGATAGACAAGCTCTGCTGCTGAGTTAGCTGGGAAACAGGAAAAGACAACATCAGGCCTAACGGGGTGTTTTTAAGTCTCCAGCAACTGACAAAAGTAAGGTATTCCTCAGAACACTTTTTGTCTATTTTGGATATAATAACACTGTTGCAACTAAAAGCAAGGACCTTTAATAACTTTACTAAATAAACATCCAAAATATCCACTCCTTATGCCCGAAGAGCTAATACATGGTACTGCTTGTACTGTATTGTGGTCGAAACACAAGATTTTCTCTCCTAGAAACAGATTTATATTTATCCATCAATTATAGATTTATAATTTTAATATTCAGGCCAATATAGCATTGTGACTTAATGATGAATAATAAAATCCCATCTTTAGCATTAGAGCTCTGAAATCCAACTGGGACAAGGTTTATTACGTGATCATATTAATTAAAGAGACTTCAGCGTAGGTAACTTATTGACTGCATCACAGTTCCCTCAGGGGGATCTCAGGTCCCACCCATCATAGTCCAGAAGGGAGGAGGGGGGTTGGAGGAGTGACAGAGTGGAAGTTGAACAATGTCACAGCTCATATTCCCCAGGTGTTTCCAGGTAGTCATTAAGGACCATGGGAACCAAGGCCCTGCTTTGTCATCATCAAACAGAACAGCCTGTCAAAGGGACCGTGGTAACCGTCCGGGCACTGGGATTGATTTTTGTTGTGCTCTTCACCATAAAACAAAAGTTCTGATGATAGTAGATGTTGTGTTTTTGCAGAAAAGGTTAAAAAATAAAGGTAAAATCACCAGTAGAGTAAAACAGAATTTGCTCTGTCTAAAAAGATACCTTTTATTTTTTAGGACAATTTCCTTGTTTTAAAAACAGTCAGGCGCAGCCCATTATTTGAATAGAGCCCATATTGTCTAACCTAAGAAGACCTTCTTACATAAGTTTTTTTTTTTAATTTATTTATTTATTTTTTTTCTCACACTTCTGAAATGTACTTCAGAAGCCACATCCAAATATGTGAGTGGGTTAAATTGGCATTCTCCCAGGCTGGTTTCCCTTTTTTGTACAACTGATAACTGTCATGCTATAAAACCTGGCCCAGAAAATAATGATTCATCTTTTCACCATCATGATTTGCATGTTAAGTCTGACACAGATCTGAATGATGAAATGTGGGAAAGCTCTTAAAACAAGCTTCAGGTAGTGGATTTCCACCGCCTTCTCAAATACATGACAGTTTCTGTTACCTATGTCTAAAATTAGGTTTTCTGAGTCTCTGAGCAAGCCTGACTACTGATTTTGTTTTCTCACACCCTTCCACTTAATGTGTTCACTGGAGTCAGCTCACCATGTCCTATTACTCTTTAATCTAGAGCTGTTGTCCTACTGTCATTGTCTGTGTGTGTGTAGTGTAGCGTAGCACATAAAAGTTTTTTAAAGCACATTTTAGATTAGCCAACGCAGCTGTTTCACAGGTTCTCTCAGATGCACTGAGTTTTCTTTAAACAATTTTCTGTGCTTTATGAAAAAGGTCAAAAGGTTCATGTCTGAGTCACAGCAAAAGTGTAAATTGATTTGAATCAAAGTAGCTAGTTAAATATTCGCCATGGTACAAAAGTGCATGAAAAATGAGGACCGTAATTAGTCAGCTTGGATGAGGAGTTATTAAAAAGTCCTTCCTTGATAATGAGAAAAGTGTATGAGGGAATACTCTCTGCAAAGGTCAGCAGCCAGGTTGCCACCATGTTCTCAAAGTAGATAAGTTTTCACAAAGTTTACTGGAAATGAATTCTGCCATTCCCTGGAGATCTCTTGGAAAAGTTGAAGTTGTGCTTGTCATCCAGTTCATTGTACTGAATTTGTGTCGGAGGATTTTGTATAAAAAATAATAGTAATGTCTATAGTAGAATTAGTATTAATTGTCATGCAATGGAGACTGAATATTCTTTTAGTATTATTATCAAATTCTAATTAAATTTAGTGGAATTACAGTAATCATTTTTTTCTATGTATGTGTGTCTGTATGCAGTGGGAGCTGCTGTGGTCCCTCATCCTCCTTTTTACCTTCTGTCTGCTGCTGGTCTGGTTCTACTTCTGGTGGGAGGCTCATAATGACTACAGTGAATTCAACTGGTGAGTACGCAGCCAAACTGTCTGTCATGTCAAAACTAGAGCCAAACACCTGTCACCATATTGGTTTTGCTGTAAATAGATTTTATCCATGCTTGTCAGCACATTGGTTTCAAAATCATCAGATTAATCTGTCCTCTGCATTAATCTGAGCAGAGACCACCCAGCCCGCCACAGATTAAACCATTATATAACAACAAGATGGCTTACCAAACATTTCCTGTACTGTATATCACTTGGCCCTGTGTAACATTTATATAAAAACGTATGTCACTGAAAACATTATACTGTAAACTACCGCAAGTAAGATTTATTCCAAACCTATAAGCACATAGCTCATACAAAACATGTTGCTGAAATTCAATATATTTATAAATACTCACATTACACTAACTGTAAATAAAAATGGATATTGTGTGGTTTAAGTCTTACAGAATTTATGTTGTAAAAGGTTCTTGTAAATGCTATAACACAAAATGGCTACTGCTTTGTACCATAATGTAATATACTATGGTCCTTTTTCCCAACTACCTCTCCCCTCCCCCTCTCCTCCTGCTCTCAGGGACCTCTACAATGTCACCTTTTCCTTTTATGATTATCTGTTGCCTTCCAATACCTCTTCTCACAATCCTCTCCCACCGTGGTTTTTCTGTGTTATCCCAGTTCTTATTGCCTCAACCATTTCCCCTAAATTTTACCTTTTTTAATAGCGTTTTTCTTAACATCTTTTGCTGTATGTATATTCACAGCACTGTCACTAATGTGTTTCCTATTTATCTCTCGATGTTGGTTTTGCTGGGCAGAAATTTGCAATTCCTTTTATGATAGGAAATTTGCAATTTTCCTGCTTTTTGTGTGGTGTCCACACATAATCATGGATGAAATCTCTGCCTTTATGTGTTCTAGTTTTTTATCAGCGGGGAGTGTTCTAGTCCATCTGCAGTATAAATGTATTCACAAAGGGCTAGGACTATCAGCGCTAAGTGACCATGCTGCAGCTTTGTGCCACTGGAATCACTGATAAGGCTTTGAATGTAATTAGTGCTATAGTCCCTAGCTGCCCTGTCAAGACACACACACACACACAAACACACTTAAACACTTGTCTTCACTCTGCAGCTGTGAACCAGTGGTACTCTTTGCAGCATTATAGCTTAGAGACATGAACATATATTTATGCATGTGCTTGTGTGTATATACAAGTATGTTTGACTGCATCTCTTTGCAAAAGAAAAAGTAACAAGCGCAGACTGGATATTTTTGTTATTTCCTTTACTGTCTGTCTCCTGCACTGAAGCTCCCCGATAAGACAGAAACCAGCTTTCAAAAATTTGTCATGTATCACTTAATGATTGTTTTTGGTCTGAATTCTCCCTATAGTCCTACAGAAGTGTCTGTGGTCACTGAGGCTGGTGTCTTTGTTGTGTCTGTGTTAGTTTTATTGCAACAATAAAACATTAAGCTCAAGGGGACATGATGGGTGTCTGCCTGTAAGTCCACCAGTTGCTCACGAGGCTTTTATTTTGTACAGCATGTATCTTGTTTTTTAACTGAGCTTGTGTTTGTCTTCTAGATAACATTGCAAAATGAAAGTGCTGTAGACCCATAAACCCTCACATACTATCTGTTTATGAAAGTAAGCCTGCAAATAACACCTTCTGCAGGCTGTTTCTGTTACTATAGCAAATTGTTTTCCATTATATACTAATAAGTAATCTTTTAAGTTGGTTTGGTTTTGAAGGAAAATGAGAATCATTTTAAAAGCTAATGCAAAAAGCCACACACAAAAACCTCCGTTTTTTTTTTTTTCAAGCCTTCACTTGATATTTGTAACGAGAAATGTCATTCACATTCTTGTTCCTGCAGGTTCCTCTACAACCGCTCTGGGAAGTGGAGTGATGGCACTGTTCCTATCCTGGCCACCACAGCTGCTGGCTTCACCTATATTGCATTTTTAATGGTTAGTGCCATGCCAGATTAGCAGGTGCTAAACATGTTGTGCTCTTGATTATGTCTTGTTGAGGCAGCTTTTGTCTGTATGTGTTTCCAGAAAAGAGTGGTCCCATGTGGACGCTGAGTAAGGTCAGATAAACGAGGCAGTAGACTTGTTTTTTGGAAGTTCTTCTCTTATCTATGTGTCTCTTGTTTGTTTTTTGTTTTTTTTTCCAGGTTTTAGCACTTTGCCACATTGCACTTGGGCAGCAGTTAAATTTGCACTGGCTTCACAAGGTAATATGCCGAACGTGAAACCAGCTGTTTTTGTGGGTGGGCTGTGAAAAATTAGGGGGGGTAGAAAGAGGTGTGTCTGTCTGTGCATGCGTGTGTGCAATTGTTTACCTGTTTGCTTGGTCTTTGCTTATGTGCTCATTCAGTGCTGATCAGCTGAACTTGCCCTGAACTTACAGTTCGGACCATATTGTCCCAGGAGGCTTGCAAAGCCCAGTAAACGACGTGCTGGGGAATGTTATCAGCAGAGCAAATACAAGAACCAAAGACTGTTTGAGATGTGAAAGGTCCAGGAGCTATACGGGGGTATTCTGGTGTGTGTGTGTGTGTGTGTGTGTGTGTGTGTGTGTGTGTGTGTGTGTGTGTAATGGTCAGTGTGTCAGCCTCTCTGATTTCCTGCACTTCTCCCTCTCTGTCCACACAGATAGGAGTGACCGCTGCCCTGCTCACCACCATCGTTGGGGTGATATCCGTCAATCAAACATGGGGGCAAGAGTGGGATGTCATCCCCATCTCTCTGCAGGTCAGCAGACTGAAACATAGTAAATCCTCAAAGCTTGACTTGATGGTTTAAACTTTGCCTTTTTTTTGTCTTAAAAGATTAATTTTTGGACAGTTGACAGAGAGGAAACAAAGTCAAAGAGAGAAAGAGAATGGGTAGTATGACATCTAGCATTGGTCCCCGGCTGGTCTCAAGCCACAAATGTTGTGCTTATGTGGCACGCCCTATAACCATTCATCTACCAAGGAGCTCTGACATCAGTTTAATGATGAGTTTGAGTGCCAAACTGAGTCTTCTATCTGTGGGGTGGAAGGAATTGTCATTTTTACATACCAACCGGGACCTGATCTCCTGGTTTGTAAGGCCTGGATAAAACAAATGAGCTGCTACCACCTCACCTGGATGAGGAAGTTCAGGATTGACTGTTTTTAAAAACCCTCAGCATCTCTCTTCATGTCTCAATGGAACAAAGTGTAATATACTGCATGTACTGTAGTGACACAGCGCTCAATCTGCGTTTATCCTGATAACAATTAGCAGTTTAGTTATATCCAAGGAGTTGGGAGAAGTGGATAATTATTGTGTCCCTGTGAGGTTGTTGCACATCCAGGGATGTGTGATTGAGGTGGATTGACAATTCCACTGAAAATTATGCCATTAAAATTGACTGCTTCTCCAATTATAGCTATTATGTCTGAATGGTGTTACCGGTGTCTTAACCCCAGATAATGTCTGTAATTCCATTCCTCTCTGTCTCTGCTTTCTTTTTTTCTCTTCTTTTGTCATCTCTTTCTTATACCATGATTCTCTTTGCCTTATATTTTTTTTCTTTATGTCCATTTCTCTGTATCTTCTTTCTTTCCTCATCTCCTACCTTCATGCTTTGGCTCACATCTCTGTCCAGGTTACAGGTCCGTTCCTGCACTTAGGGGCTCTTGCTGCAGTCACAGCACTGTCTTGGATTGTAGCTGGACAGGTCGCCCATGCAGAAAAAACAAGTACGCTTACTTGTGCGACACAGAATACAAGTTACTGTCACCTGATGTAACAGTCCACCACACACACACAACCCTAGGAAGAGTGGTGAATGATTAACACTGTGTAGACAGAGGCCAGGACTTCCACCCAGGGTGTTACAGATAACGAACATTCCTACAAGTTCATGTGATGTTTTTTAGCCAGGACGCCTTTGATTGTTTTCTCCTTGAGGTCAGGAGTCTCTCTGGGGATTAGCAGCACTGAGTATGTGTTATAACTCTCACTGCTATTGGTGCCTGCATTTTAAAGTTCTTCCAAAGTAACCCCATTCAGTTAGTCTGAAGATACATTTGGCTAAGAGATTTTTACTTTCATTGGGTTATATAACTGTCCTTTAAACAAGGCAGTTTCTACCTTGTACAGTGAGAGACATTGAAAACTAATAAAAGGGATGTTTAACTCTCAGCCACATTTTTTTGGTCCAGCTTTTGGAGATTTTGATGAGGTGTAAAGGTCTTGGACAAATTACTCCCACTAAAGCATCTCAGCTGTAATGTGGAGTCTGAATACCAAAGAGGGAGGGAGTGTGTGTGTGTGTGTGTGTGTGTGTGTGTGTGTGTGTGTGTGTGTGTGTGTGTGTGTGTGTGTGTGTGTGTGTGTGTGTGTGTGTGTGTGAGAGAGCGAGCTATGAATATCCTTTGTGTAACCAGAGGTGGTCTACTTAACCCTGCCCTGCAGGTAACCTTGAACCAAGTACATTTGTGTGAGAGTGTGTGTGTATGCCCACATCTGCCTTCATCGCTCACTTACACTGAGGTGGATGCAGCTGAAAATGTATCTCCTTGGCCCCTGATGTCAGTATTATTGGCCACTGTATGTAGCTATACACAGTACTGAAAATTACCCACATTTACAGAAACTACTTTCATCAGAAATCTCTTTGAAAACTGAACTAGAGTTCTCATGAAGTCACACATTTTTTCTTAACTGTCAGTGCTGTGTCCATGCCAAGGATGTTTATTAAGAGAGACAACCTAGCTGGGTTTACGCATTGCATTAGTCACTGGTAACACAGGTAAAGCTGCTTACAGTGTTATCAGCGTAAGTGTTGCAGAGGAAGTTATTTTGAAAAAATACTGCCCCATATTAAGATGTGTAAAAGTAACAGAGAGAGATTTTAAACAGCACAAATCTGTATGTGTATTATTTGTAACATTTAAAGCTTTAGTTTGTTTTTTTTGTTTTTTTGTTGTTTTTTTTGGGGGGGGGTGCTTGTTTGGTTTCCTGTTGAGAGAGCGAGATCAGAGAAATTATTTCACTCGTGGCAACAGGGATGAAACAGCCACTGTTCCAAGGTAACAAATCCGGTTCATAACTGTATGCAAATGAGAGGTTAGTGTCTCTCATAGGTGCCAGTAGGCAGATTTCAGACAGAGCCATGTAATTGTTTACCCCTTTTTCCAGTCTTTATGCTAAGCTAAGCTAATATATGCCATACTAGCAATAGAGGGGCATCAACCTTCTCATCTAACTCTTGGCAAAATAGCAAATAGGGTAGATCCTAAAATTTAAACTATGCTTTTAACCTCTGTAATTACATCTGGAGATCGGACACAACTGTGTTATCACTTATCTTGTCTCAGTGTTCCAGGTGGTGGTTGTGCTGCTGTATCTCAGTGTGTTACTGGGACTCTATGTGATGCCCCTCTACATCACCTCCCCCTGCATCATGGAGCCCATTGCCCTCAAACCACGTCCCGATGTTATTGGACACCAGGGAGCCCCCATGGTAAGTCAGCTTCATTAACATTACCTTACACTTTCAGCTACCTGAAGTAGGCTTCACAGAGAATCAACCCGTTAACCCCAGCAATGTTAATGACACTGAGCCACTCAGAAAATGGAGACTCTAACCCAGAGTGTCAAGGACCACTTGATTCTAATTTAGAGAAGGCAACGGAAAAACTGTGCTGCCTTTATTTATAGTTGTTCACCTTGTTTTCATTATTTTATTTCATTATTTTTCTTCTTTATGCTGCTATTCCCAGAGCTATTTTAGTCTTTTAATGACCTTGTGGTCCCAGAACTGAAAATGGTCCACAAACATTGTCCAGTCAGAGCCTGGAGCTTTCACTGTCTGGTAGCGATATATTTTTATTTTTTTATATTTTCTGCAGGATTTTGTGTTTTGTTTTCTTTTTTTTGATTTTTTTTTCTGCCTGAAAAAGACAAAAGATGTGCAGAGATGAATATTATTATTATCTTTTGTGTTTGTGTGTATGTATGTATGTATGTGTATATATGTGTGTGTGCGTGTGCGTGTGTGTGTGTGTGTGTGTGTGTGTGTGTGTGTGTGTGTGTGTGTGTGTGTGTGTGTGTGTGTGTGTGTGTATATATATGTATATATGTGTATATATATTTTTTTTTTTTTTTTTTTTTTTTTCTTTATGTGCTTGGATTAATTTCATTTCTTATTGCTTGGATTTATGTACTTGGCACAATATACTGTTGAGTATTATGTAATTCTACAAAGGAAAAGGAAGGTGAATTCCTTAGTATTCATAGCCGTTGCTCCCACACTTAAAAACACACCCTGCCCTTTGTGGTTTTTGCCTCAAAGTGATCGATCTTCACAGTGGAATCTAAAACTAGGAGTGGCTCTGAGGCTGTAAGAAACTCACACTGGTTTAAAAAAAAAAAAAAAAATCACATGACTGGTCTCGGTTTCCCGGAAAGACTCTGTATTGATTATAGCATCATTCCAACCCTGTGGTTCCCGGGCCTTGGCTATTCTCACAGGGTCTCGTTGGAAAGTTAGTGATGTTTAACCTTTTGTCTTGATATTGATCAGAGCCTTGACTTCAAGTCTTAAGATGTGAAAGAGGACACCGTTCTTCTTAATTTCAAAACATTCCTTTGTGATCTATTTTCACATACATATGCAATACACCACAATAATGTTGTAATGTTTTCTTTCTTTTAACTTTGTAGAATAATCTACTGAAATTATTAATTAAAATATTTTGTTCAATGTTCATTTCACATTTTGTCCATTTTGCCATTTTGTAGTAGGACTTCCATTAGAGTTACCTATAAGGTCATTGTTACCGGAATACATTCAAATAATGATTATGTTTGTTTTTACTGTGTGTGTGTGTGTGTGTGTGTGTGTGTGTGTGTGTGTGTGTGTGTGTGTGTGTGTGTGTGTGTGTGTGTGTGTGTGTGTGTGTGTGTGTGTGTGTGTTTGTTTTTCCAGCTTGCTCCAGAGAACACACTGTGGTCCTTCCAGCGAGCTTTGCAAATGAACGTTACTGGGTTGGAGGCTGATGTGGCTATCAGGTACACACACACAGGCATGATCAATAAACCAGAATGACAAAGCCAAACAAATGAAGGGTCATTTAGACTGTCTAGATTTTGCTTCACTGTTTCCTTTGAAACACTGCTTCCCCCAAAACATCTGAATACCAGTATGAGGATATGCTCATACTGGACTTCATATTACCAACCAAAACATAATTTGTTGCTTTTGTTTATCGTCTACTTTGTTAATATAATGGAATAAGGCAGATTGTGAGGTCTTTTGGGGGGAAAAAAAGTAATGGTTTTGTGGTCTTAAAATATCGTAATTAAAGCGAAGTAGCTAAAATAGTAATAACATTTCGAAATAAGAAACTGTTAACTCAACAAATGCATGGGATATCAACTGAACAGTCACAGGACTGTAGCACCAAACAGGCTTGAGCAATGCAACGGCAGATCAGTGCGTCAGCAGTCAGTAATTGGATGACAGCCTGAGCCCAGTGAGACACACTTGGAGCAAAAAGAGAGAGTGGAGAGGATGGGTACTGTAGTGTCCATGGTATATGATGGATGGTGGTTGTACTACTCAAGCATGTGCAGTGAGGGAGAATGAGTTATTGTGTAGGAGTGGAGAAGGTTGCGTGGTTGGTGCAGGGTGTGTGTTTATAGGTCAGGCCTGTATTTTATAACTGTGGTGTGTTTCTGATTATTGTTAGTACAGTCGTGCATCTTAACCAGCAGCAGACTTTTAATGGCGCCGGGTGTGTTTGTGTATCTCTGAAGAGAGGTGAATGTGTGTGTTATTGGTGCAGGTCGCTGACAGGTGAGCTTCTGACTGTGCTGTTAATTAGACTTGATGACAGCAAGAGTGACAGTGAGACTCCAGTCCTGGAGCAAACCACACACACACACACACACACACACACACACACACACACACACACACACACACACAATCTTGCATGCCTGCAGGCGGACACACACACAGTATACCAACCTATTTTTCTGCCCCTATTTACTTTGCATCTATTTAGTGGTTTTTGTTCTTTTTTCTCCTGATAAACATTACAATTGACACGCACTCAAACAGGAAAGGACTTCTTCAGGTAAGGATTTGAATGGCAAATGGCATTTTTGGCTCATTTGGCATTCAAATATGGAGCAGCAGCATTTTCCAAGTTAAAAAAAAAAAAAAAAACCCTCACAGATGGGCCATATTCTTGTCTTGTTTCCCCTGCTCTCCATTACTCTTTCATCCTGTTTGACATGATTTCAAGCATTCGCTACAGATGAAGTGGATTTTGGTGATATGTTTGAGTCTTTTTGATTATAAACAGAAGCTTGTTTTGAATCGTATGGTGTTTGTTTACTTTATGTTAGTGGGGTTTCTGGAGTTTGCGCAGATGAACACTGCTGCTCAACTATGAACATTAATTCTCATAAATGTGAAAAGTCAAGGGGAAGGATTCTATGCAACCAATTGTATAATTGTGAAAATTAGAACATTAGACTATTGTTCATCTGTTCTTTATACCATCGCTTCTCTTTCTTTCTTAGTGTGGATGGAGTGCCTTTCCTGATGCACGACCGCACCCTGCGGAGGACCACAGACGTAGAGAAGGTTTTCCCAGACAGACAGATGGACGAAGCTTCATTCTTCAACTGGACTGATCTACAGCAGCTCAATGCAGGACAGTGGTTCCTGAAGGTAGTTTTTGTTTGCCAATGAGTAGTTAATTTAGGGAGTATTTTTAGCCATTTCCGTTGTTATCACAGTTTAACATGCAGTGATGTATGACAAAGTCATTAGCCTTTTGAGTCATGTGCACTCTGTGTCCCCTCGCTGACCCGGTAAGTCAACACGTTAACCAGAAGTCACTTCCAAGCCATTTTGAAGCTGCTGCTCTACACTGCTAAAATCTTTTTTTTTTTTTTTTAATTTTTTATTATGAAGATGTCGTCTGACAAAATCATCACACACATAAGTTAAAGACAACGTTTGTGCTGTGATATCGGCTGTATTAAGTAGCGCTATAATGTGATTGTGACAGTTCATTTTGAGCCAGCCAACCAATGGAGTAACTATCACTTTCTCCCTTACTGACTCACAGACATCCCCATTTATAGGACAGGCCCCTAGAGGGTTGTCCTGCCAAAAATTGCTGTGGCAAATATCTCTGTAAAATACAGTAGTTTTGTCCTTGTCATGTGTTCTCATTTTGCATTTTTAAAATTAGTTTGTTAAATATTTTTCTGAAGCAGAGACTTAATGAGATCAGATTATAAAGATACAAAGATGCTTGGCTTTTCTGCCTCTGCTGTGTCATTATTTGTTTGAATCTTCATTTCTTCTTCCCCTCTGCCCTTCAGTCTATTTACCTTGCATGTGTGCACATTGTTGCTGGATATTGTATTCCAAGAAAAGCTTTATTACTTTTTGTGTATAGTTCACTGTGAAAGCTCACTGTTATTGTCTGATTTCTGGTTTTGCAAATATATCATTAAATATGTCCTGGTTGTGTAATAAAAGTATCAGTAAAGTGACTTTTTTAGTTAGAAAAGTGAAATGAAGCACATCCTGGAAGACCGAAATGAGGAGTCTCTGACTGTCTTCTCCTGTGGCTTTGAAAAGGACTGAAGAAGCAGTGAAGCGCGAGACTTTGAAGGAAATGAGGAAAAACATTTCACTATTTTTATTTCCTATAGGCGTTGTCCCATGGTCTACATAACACTTGGATGGATGCTTTTATTCACATTATTAATACAAATACATTTTCTACAGGTTCCCAAAACACGGTAGAATTCCTGACAGTGGGAGTGTTATTACCTTGTATTAAGTGTAATTTAAACAGCAAGACCAGCGATTTTAGTTGTGTAAAATAAATTAGTGAAATTCTCCTGCTGCTCTGTCCCTCTGCTTCAGGATGACCCCTTCTGGATGGTGCAAGCCCTGTCCCCGCATGAGAAATCCTTGATTGCCAACCAGAGTGTGTGCAGCCTGGAGCAGCTTCTAAAGCTGGCCTCCTATCATAACAGCACAGTGGTTTTCAGGCTCAGGAGACCTCCTCCAGACCACCCCTGCCACCACAGCTGGATCAATGATACACTACACGCTGTGCAGCAATCTGGTGTTCCTCAGAGCCTGGTAGGTGTTAAGGAACTGAACACTTAGTGGACCCAGTCTGCATTGCACTTAATCTTCTTCACAGCATGATGTCCGGCTATTTATTCTGAACATATTTGATGCAAATTGGATCGGTTAAATATTGAATCAATATTTAAAAAAAACAGCAATATAAATTGATCTTGCCATTGCATCCAAAGGGTACTGATTGTTCCCTATTCCTGGGAATTCACATTCAGACCCCATCACTTCATCAATGCTGATGACGCATATTGTTTGGAGAGACAACTGTAATGGCGTGTTCTGTGTACGGTGTTGTGTGTAGGTAATGTGGACTCCAGATGAGCACCGAGCTCAGGTGAGACAGCTGGCACCTGGTCTGATCCAGACCTCAGTAGAGAAACTCAGTCCTCAAAGTCTCCACCAGTCTGGCATCACCAGACTGCTGCTTAGATACAACCAGGCCAGCACACAGGAAATCAGGTAGAAACAAAAACACAAACCTCTATGATTTCAGGTCAACATCTTGACACTTGGATTATATTCAGAAAGCTATGTTTTAATGTGTGCGTGCGTGATTGGTTTCAGAGACTTCTCCCAGAGCCAGATCAACCTCACCCTTTACACCGTCAACGAGCCCTGGCTGTACTCAGTGCTCTGGTGCAGCGGGGTGTCTTCAGTCTCCTCGCAGGCCCCGCATATCCTAAGAAAGGTGCCTTACCCCATCTGGCTCATGGTAAGGATCCATAACATACTGTATGTTGGTCTATTCTTTTTTCTGCACATTAAGTTTAGATCCTCTGAGTGGCTTTCTTTTTTACACTTCTCTGGTCAGCTTTATTAGAAGCTATATATATCCAGGAATATTTCTGCTTGGTGTTAAAATGGTAAATTTAAAACCTGTCATTAACTGGCCACAGGCTGTACCAGTAGAAATACTATCAGATTACAATTAAGATTATCAAAACACAAAAATGTTGCTGTTTCTGTACCTGATCATATTTCTTATATGAAAAACTTTACTTAAATTGATTTAGGTGTTTCACATTAAAGTGCCAAATCTTATGCCCTTTTTTTTTTTTTTTTTTTTTTTTAAATATGCTACACTCCATCTGTGATTTCATTTTTTTTAATAACATCTTTGCACTGGCTTTAAGCTCATTGTCAAGGCTTTGATGTGCATTTTCAGCCTGTGTCCTTGCCTCCAATTGCATCTCTTCTGCATGACTAATTTGGATTTTACCTGCTGATATCAATAAGGGGCCCTAGCTTTTAACTGAGCTCATCTAGTGGGTTTATTTCCTGCACTGAACATCACTGTGGTTGTCCTGTGGAGTATGACTCATGGTTTTCAAGTTTAGTCCTCTCCTGAATCTTCTCAACATGGGTAGAACTCAAACTGTGCCTCCCTGGTATCAGTTTACCAGGATCGTCTGTGCAGCGTGCAAGCCTGATATCTCTGTATATGCCACCATACGGCAGCTCCACATGACATTGGTTCGGGAAGAGTCAAGGCTTTGGGTATCTGCAGTACAGTTTGTTAGTTTGAACTGTGGCTGGATGTTATCAATGCCAGTAGAAGTGAATATCTATCAACATCATCAGTTATTTAGGCCAGGTTTTCTTCTTTTTAGTACTTCACCTGTTGACAAAAATGAGTGAGAATTTTTCCATCTAAATAACATTAAATACATTGTATTTATAATGAATAAATACAAACACTCAAATTGTGAGTTTATTTGTTGGAGTATTGTATATATCATTCCAAGACAGTTAAGATGTTGTTGCTCACTTAAGAGACTGTATTGTTGACATGTACCACAATGGTGGATCCTGCCGAAAGCATGTTGAGTGCAAAATTCAGATTTTACATAACTGTGTGTGTGTGTGTATTTTTCAGAGACCACGTGAATACTGCCTGATGTGGGTGTCTGCAGACCTAGTCTCCTTTGCTGTAGTCATAGGAATATTCATTTTCCAGAAGTAAGTACAGTCACACTTTGATTTATCTGTAGTCTGATCGCTGAAGTGATGTGCTTATGCAAGAGTTAATTTTTCTCCACTTTTCTGTTGGTGAATGTCAAGTAAAGTAATGCTATTCGTTTCTTGTTTTATGCGTTTGTGTGTGTGTCTCTCACACAAGAGGACATGGCAATAATTCCTGCTATTTGACAAGTACCATGCACTTACATGTCTTGCTCAGTGTCACACTTTCACTCAGCAAACTATTTCCTGAACACATCATGAAAATAACAGCTCATACATGTGTTTTCAGCACTTTCTTTTATGATTTTGTTGTGATGATCTTTTAATGGACTGGAAGGAACATAGGTTTTAAAGAACTTTATTAGTTTTTATTAGCTGTTGAGATGTATTTCTGCTGCTTCTTCCTGTCCACCTCTGGTGTGACAGAAGATTTACTTGAGCACGTCTTTTCCTAGCTAGTGTTTAAACCTGCACATCCTCCAGTGTTTCTGTTGCTCATTTGTTTTTGAGACGGATGGCCTATACTGTCATTTCACAATCGGTGCAGGTTTTCTTAGTTGAGCTCTGCAGTAGCTTCTGCTGGCCTCTAAACTGACCTCTTTTGTCTTCTGCCTTCTTTTGTCCTTTTTTTGTCCTTCCGCCTCTCCTTCTTCGTCCTCTCTCCTCTGCCTGATGTGCATGCTCCTCTCCTCCTCTGCTGCATTCTGGCATCTTCTCTCAGCTATCACATGATCAGGTAACTGGGTCACCTCTTCTGACCCAAAGTCTTCTCTCTTTTCACCCTCTATCTGTCTTTTACGGTCTTTATACATTGTCCTTTTGTATGAGGCAATCTTTGCCTGCTCTGTCTTTCTTCCATTCATTCTCCTCCTTTTGCCGCTCTCTTTATTATGGCATCTCTGTTTTTCTCTCTTGATTTTACTCTCCACTTTACTTCTGCTGTCTTTCTACTTTTATTTTCTCTGTTACTTCTGTCTCTTCTAAGTCATTGTAAAGCACTGCTGCCACTTGCCTCTACTGAGACGACCTTATGTATGTATCCCTGTGTGCTGAATAAAATGAACGTTTTCTTGCCACCCACGCAGCACAAAATATCCACAACATTGAGTCCCCAATGAGATTTCAAATTTGTTATGTCTTATTAAGTCCTCCTAAAAAATTTAAATGTTAATCTTCTACAGACCAAAACTTGACCCCAAACTGCATATTGCAAGCTGAGGCAGCAATATTTAGTGATAGCCTCATCGTCTTGAGGTGCTGACTGACCTCACATGTGATCCTGCAGGTATCGGATGAGCGGTATGCGCAGCTACAACCCTGAGCAGATCATGCTGAGCGCTGCAGTCAGGAGGTCCAGTCGAGACATCAGTGTCATGAAGGAGAAGCTAATCTTTTCTGGTAAGGCCCTTGCACATTGATGAGAGGGATAAATACATGATTGCCAGCCTTTGATGTCTTGCAGTTTGCTTGTCGTCGTTCATTTGGGCTCTTGATCTCAGGAACAGATTCCTGTCTTTGTGCTGCACCTTTTTTGTTTTACTGTTGTTACAAAAACGATCTCAGACTTTTAACTTTAAGATGAGGAATGAGCTTTTTTGAGTTTCAGGTGCCCAACTAGCATGTCACTCTTTCCCAGCATGTCTGAGTATCCGTGAATGTTCTTGCTCCACCTCTTCCCCCTCTTCCTCTTCCTTATTGAAGGTCAGCCCCAGTAGCCGCCTGCCTCCTCCATCCTTCGTGTGTGATGTGCATCACCTCCTGTCCATCCTACCTCCTCTCCATCTCCTCAACCAGCAGTGACCTCTTCCTTTCATTCCATGCATCTGTTGCATCCCTCATTACCTGCCCCCTCTCTGCCTACTTTGCCCTTCTCCCCTTCATCCATTCATCCATCGCCTCATGCACCAAATCTGCCCCACACTCCTCCCAATGGAGACAGCGTTATATGTAGGGAGCTTATAGACGCCCCAGTCTGTCTAGACAACCTCTAGTGCTGGGGGTGAAAGGTAAGCCATGTCAGTGCCGGCTGATTTTCGATCTTCACCATTTTCTCATTTTTAAATTATATTTTGAACTCTGTTTCTTATTTCTTATCATTGACGTATTGACCAGAGGTCAGTTTTCATGTAACTCGGTCTTAAAAGTTGTTTCACAGCTTACTGACTTTTTTTGCTTTATACTTTGGTGCCCTCCAGAGGTGAGAAATGGAGTCGGCAGTGCTGAGGAGCTGTACGCGGACAATGGCTATGCCTACTACACCAATCAGGGCATCAGCCACTGATTTGAACCTGTGAATCTGCTGCAGTGAGATGGAGACTACAACACTCTGCGTTCAAATCATTCCTGTTTTAGTCAGTGTCACGTCTTTTCTCCTCCTCTGTCCTACTGATTAAATGACAGACTGTTGCACCTGATGGAGAAAACAACCACCCAGTTGCTTTGTGTACATTCTGTAAATAGGGTTTTGTTTATCAGACATATTGCATATCACGTGGGACTACACGCACTTTTTATTGATGGATTTCACCATAACTTTGGCCTCCTCTTCACATTTTAATGTCCAAGAGCTCCCGCCCCCTTGACTGTCCAGTGCTTGCTTCTTCTCAAAGATGAGTTCCTAGCTAATTTTCCAAAGCAGATTATTTTAGGCACTGTAAATGGTATTCTTCCATTGGCAGATAAATTTCTTTTTAAAAAGGCTTTTAAACAGTCCTTGAATGCAGAATCCAACAAAAAGCTTAATAGATCATTATTCTCCTGCCTTCTATCAGCATTCCACTGTGCTGTTGTTTATTATAGCGCTAACATTAATTTATATATACAGAGAAAATCAAAAAACACAAACAAGCTGTTTACGGAGGTCCTGCCTTCTCCTCCAGGTGAAATATTCACATGGTGTATGCAAGATAATAATTTTAATAGAGGCTGAATGACCCACCCCCCCGGCCCTACTTTTGATAAGTGCATGTTAAAGTAATGATCATATGAAATGACCTGTGTGAGCTGTGCTCCCAGTGTGGAACCAGAACAACTGGTGAAAATGGTTTGGGGTGGAGATTTGTGCAGTTGTTAAAATGGTTAATGTGAACGTGTTATGGATTTTTATTTTTTTTTTTTTTGAAGACATATATGTTGTTTTGCGTGTATCAGGCTGGATATGTATTTTTACTGTGTGTGCAGTTGTATGTTGAATGTTATTGTACATAAAAAGTGAAACAATGTGAGAGATGCTCCAGCCAACTAAGAATTACATTTGAACAATGGGACATTTTAATAACCACAATAGCAATAGTCTGGTTATGGTGGAGGTCCTGGCACTTCCTACACAGCCTCTGGATTGCAGTTATGTCTGTGGTACTGTTGTGCTGAAGAACAAAATGCATCTCCGTGTTAGTTTCTGTTGTAAAACTGAATGCTGTAAGGTCAACGAAATGGGTGCTAAATGTGAAAATAAAGCTCAAAGCTAACTGAAGGGACACCACTACAGGTATCACTACAGGTAACACTACAGGTATCACAACTGGCAGCGCTTGATCAAGAAATTGATTGCCTTTTGTGTTTACTTTCTTTCTTTTAGTATTACTGTGCCTCAGAAGTAAACATTAAAAAAAACTTCCTAAACAGGATAACACCCAATGGTTTTCATTAGTTGTCATTTTTATTTTCTTACCTTTTTTTTTTTTTTTTCCTTAAGGACCTGTCGTCTTTTTTTTTACTGTGCATCAGTTACGACAGCTACGATCAGCAGTCTATACTTTATAATCATTCCTGACTGCAGCTGCAGAAGTCATAGTGAATGATCACATCTAGAAAAGGCTTATTACTTGTGAGGAGGTCAGTGTGCTACTAAAACCTTAAAAAGGAGCACATCTTTAAAAAGATTACATTAAGGTCATTTGGTAAATGATTTTGTCCCCTACATACACACACTTATAAATGATTAGTATTTGAAGTACTTTGTGTAGGATGCTTAGGAACATATGTGCCACAATACACACCTAGATGGACTTTTTCTCAAAATAAACAGATTGTGGATAAGTTGAGAAATGCAACTTTAATAGGTCATAGCAAATTAACTTGTCATTTTTTAGGTGACTAGACTCTGACAATGACAGTGAGTAGAACATCCAATACAAAAATAGATCCTAGTATTGTAGTTTGTCTTCTTTTTGGTCTACCCATTTTCCCAGGGACTGAAAGTATCGGTACAGTATGAAATGCAAACAGCATAGCCTCAAATTTGCTTCTTCCTAAATGAAGTCTCTAAAATAAAGATCTCAGTTTCCATGTCAGATACTTGAATTGGAAAAAAATGAATTAAAAATAAATATACATACTTGGAAAAACAACAGTTTTAAAAGGAATGTTTGAAATTAGGTTCTTGGTTAAAAACAAAAAAAAAAAGTGATGCACACTGGACCATCTGCACCTGAGAGGTACAGAGTTTTGGAATACAAATCAACTTTCATTCAGGATGTAAAATAACATGCCCACTTTCCACACGAAAATAAGTGCAGGTGAAACTTAATTTGCTTCATACTACATTAATAAAACATCTTTCATAGTTTAGGCACTCTGATCAAAACACTATGTGTCTAACACATTTCTCAATATCAAATACACAAGGCACCAGTAAGCAATGCTTTGGTCCTTCTGTGGCACAACCAGAGTCGACCTTCTCTACCTACAGCAGCAAAAGCAGGGTGTTGTTCCAAACTCTCATCTGCAACACCATTATTTTGCATTGCCACTAAAGTAAAGCATGCACTATTGCACAAAAGGTGCAGGTTCCCAAAGTGCAATACTGAGCATAACCCCTCCATCTCTCTTAAGATGCAAATAATCTGATCTGCATTCTTCTCAAAGGGAGGGTCCATGATGCTAATGATTTAAGATTTACAGTACTGTGTTAGCATTAAGGCTTCCTCCAACATGCACCTTCAGCTGTTAGCTGGGGACTCCGCACCTCAGCAGGATATATTATTTATGAGAATAGTCATCTATATTGCAGAGAATTTGTTTTAAATTAATTGTTCATTTCTGCGTCTTTGAACTGGGATGTTTCTCTGTCCCCGTGACTTCCAGTGGACATGAATTCATCTCAAAGCCCAGGACAAAGGACTCTGTGTGACCTGTTAATTGCAGCACTTCAATTTAAACAATACAGCAGCCTTCCGAGAAGGCTCAAGCATACTCTACGTCAGCTTTTGATGGGAAGATGTGAAAATATATTAAGACTTGCGAAATCATTGCACCCACACATATTATACTTACACACACAAACAAACAGTCATACTGTTAACGAAAATAAATAAATAAATAGCTGAATATGTACTGGCTAGTCTAAGTCCTTTAAATGAGTGGTTGTTCCCTGAACTGAACATGATTTGAGTATCTACGATAACTAAGGATAATCAGTCAAGCAGAATGGATTAGTGGATACATGACCCGGACGATTCCGATTCTCATTTCATCACTATTTTGCTTCTGCTGAAACTGAAAAACGTAAGCAGCCGCAACTCTGAGAATGAGAAGAGGACTGTTGACTTCTGCAAAAGTTATTCGTCACTACAGGTAAAAGAGGAACATTGGTATGTTTCAATACATGACCTGCACTTTTTGTTACCGCCGTGTTTTATAAACAGGGAAGCACAAGACAAGTTTGAAACCTGAATTTCTTTTAGTCACCATTTAGATGACAGTTACAAATCTGTTGAAAGTTTCTCTGTCATTTCTTTTATCTTAATAAACTTAATAAAGATTAGCTAAAGTTCGTCTTGTGCAGGTGTCTGTTGGGGATTTCTATAGCGCTCACTTGCAAAGGCCAGGAGCCACCCATGATGCCAGCCTGAATGGCTACGCCTGTAACCACAGCCAGGTCAGGGTCTACTGACGTGTTGGGCTCCTTCCCGAAGTACTCGCTAATCAGCCTCCTGATCCGTGGTATCCTGGTGGACCCTCCCACCAGAACAATCTCATCCACGTCCTCTTTTTCCAGGTGGCCCTCGGCTAACACGGTCTCAACAGGAGCCAGAATCTTCTGGAAAAGGTCCTCGTTGAGCTCCTCAAACAGTTCGCGAGTGATCACAGCCTGGAAGTGAACCGGAGGAGCGGATCCTTCAGGTGACTCTGAGATGCCATGCTTGTGGAGATGCAGAGGCATCATGATGGTTACACTGGGTTGGAGGGTGAGGTTGAGTTTGGCTGCTTCCACGGCTTGTCGGAGACGGTGGATGTCCTCTTTGAGGAAGGGTGGGATGCCAAACTCCTGTCGGACTCGCTCGGTGGTGTACTGGAGCAACCTCTGACTGAAATCTTGGCCCCCAAGCTTGTTATTTCCTGCAAAAGAAACCTTCAACTTAATCGAAGTGTTCTGCTCTCCTGAGAAACAGCACTTCTTTAGACAAAAGCTCATTCGTGATGTTTCAGATTACACACACTAAAGTTGAAACAGGTTATTGTCAGAATGAACAGATATGAGACCCCCTTTCCTATGAAACAAACTGACTGGGTGAAAGATATGACCCCATATTCTTTAGAGCTGTTGAATCTAATTCAATTAGGAAGAAGAGAACACAGAATCAGAAAACAATGCTTTTAAGCATTTGCTTAAAAGTTAAAGCTGCTTTTTCAGACACCAATGGGTTCACATCATTACCCATCTCTTAGTAATGAAGCACCTACCTGCCATGGCTCTGGTGAGGAACATGCCTCCCTGTTTGTTTAGCAGAGACACATCCAGGGTCCCTCCCCCAAGATCAACCACCAGCACATTAAAGACGTCCACCTTGTGCAGGCCGTAGGCCATGGCGGCAGCCGTGGGCTCGTTGATCACGCGCAGGATTTCCAAGCCTGCAAGACAGTAACAAGGTAGTTAGTGTGCACATTAGGCCAGCTACAGTACTGATGTCGTGCATGTAGCTGGTGTATCTGTTGGTACTGGCAAAGCATCAGAAGATCTCCTCAGAATTCAGCTGAGTTTCTCGAGTCAGCTGCCTGATTTTCAGTTTTGTCCAAAGGCTCACTAAGACGCCCAACGTCCTCTTATATTTATTACTAGAACTGACCAGCGAGGTTGGCGGCCCTGACAGTGTAGTTCCTCTGTCTCTCGTCGAACTCCGCGGGCACCGAGATGACCGCTTTCTGGATGGGCACGCCCAGCTGTCTCTCGGCCATCGTCCTCATCTTCAGCAGCAGCCTGGAGCCGATGAACTCTGGGCTCACAGCGAAGGTACGGTTGGTCGAGATCAGAAACTCCGCACTTCCATTGTTGCCGATCACCTAAAACGAGGGGCAAAGAAAGAGCGTGGGCCAGGATGAAGACCTCGGGACAAACTGACACAGAACACTAGCCACTGCTCCACCAGCGACCCCGGCGTGACCCACCTTAAAGGGGTACCGGGCACTCTCCTGCTCCATCACCTCCGGCTCAAATATCTTGCCGATGAACCTCTTGGCGTCGTAGATGGTGTTTTGAGGGTTGGTGTCGGCCAGGTCCACGGCTTCGTGCCCAGCCAGCACCGCGGTGGCGGTGAAGGAGACGGCGCTCGGGATGCTCTTCCTCCCCTCTTCATCCGCTATCACCTCCACCTCCCCGCTGCCGGGATGGAAGACGCCCACGGAGCAGAAAGTGGTGCCCAGGTCCAGGCCGATCACTTTGGGTTTGGGGGGAGGTAGGTACTGCTGGCCCAGGTAGCCGGCCAGGAACAGGGCCAGGATCACCGAGCCTGTGGACCAGCGACAGCCCGCGTATTAACGTACAGGTGAACCGAGCCGGTTAGCTCGTGTGTTAGCCTCGGTTAGTTACCGGGGGAAATGACCCTCTTTCAACTTACCGATCATAGAGATCTCTCCGGACATCGCTACACACCGTCGTCAAACCACACGCCGCTTAAAATTCACAAAATGTCGGTGAAAGTAGTTCAACTTGCGGGGAAATGACGTCCGGTTCACCAGAGGGATGTAAAAATTTCAGACCACCAGCTAAATACACGTCAACGTCGGATGGCTCCCTGTGGCCGCTGGGTAATGGAGTTCACGGCACACGCCACGACGCTTTACGGGCGGATGCGGATCTGAGCTTTGTACTACATCTCCCATGAACGCTACCGAAATGAAACGCAAAGCGAAAGATTCACGACGTGTCCGTGTCCGCAACCAACCAGGCAGAGCTAAAGCGAGGGTGACGTTAAGATTAATGATGTACCATCGAGTATAATCCATTGATTATTTAATATTATTGTTGTAAAATTGTTAATAAGATATCTTTGAATAAAGAAAAATTAAAAAATGATACAAAGCAATATCAGATTAAAGCAGAAAAACAATCAAACATTTAATTACAGTTAACTTTTTAATCATCAAATTAAAAATTCCTTCATGGCTATTTATGCATCAAGCAGTAGTTGAAATATTACCAACCGACAACAAAAAAAGTCATATTTGTATTTGTTTTATTTTATATACAAAAAGTTGTGAAAACAAATGCTGACCTTCACTCACAGGCTCTCTCACACTCCCTCATTCACTCCACACACGTTCAGAAATTTACATACATCTTTTCCTGTACAGTACATATTATTGTCTAGATTTTAACATGCATCGTTCAAATCCAGACTCTACTCTTCAAAATCTTCCCTTCAACAATATCACTTCAATCATGGGAGAAAAAAAGATGACAAGGGATGTTGAATTGAGATTGAATGTGATGAGAAAGTTAAAAATGATGCAGTTGTGATAAATAAAGGTAATATATGCAATAACACTGAATGATTTAGAATTTAATAAATACAAGTGACACTGAATTACTGAAATGTCACTTTATCAACAACATAAAGTAAAAAAAAAAAAAAAAACCTCCAGAAAACATACAAGTTGATTATCATTTTAATAAATTAACAAATGGATAAGAGGACATTTAGAATACTAGTTGTTTGTTCTTCCTACATTTATTTTGCATGTTTAAAAAGCTTATGGCTAGCTTGTTGGAGTAAGGGATATTAACATGACGTTTTGAGAAAATTAAGACATAATTGTGGACATCGTCACTAATAAGAAAATACGCAACTCTGCATCCTAAATGTCAAAGTATCCATCTGACAAATGAAAACATTATGAATCCACAACATCTGTGAGCTGTTCTGTTTCTTCTTTGCTGTCTGAACATTCTGATGGGATGAAGCAGCCTGAGTCTCTGGGACAGTCACTGTCTTCTTCCTGTAGCCTGTGGGAGGATTTGTGTTCCTCCGCATCCCTGACATCATCACCTGCGTGCACAAACCAAACGGAAACAAACCAAAAGGTCATAATATTGCATGTTTCTGTTTCAAAACCACATTAGAGATTAGTTAAAATCTGTGCCAAGTGGTTAAGTCAGTGAAAATGAACCCATTTTTAGATTTGAAACACCGGTGCTCTTAGATTTTTGACATTTAATTTGATGTATTGATATTATAGCAATAGTACTGTATATTGTTTCTGACAATTAAGATTGTTATTGCCAAAAAACAGCAGAAAGCACCCGTAAACATCCTCTTTGACTTTTATCTTCCACTCTTACAAAGTAGAAATATTTAGCCGGAATGCATCATTCTTTATTATTTCTACCTTGCCGACAGAAGATACTAATCCTCATTTCCATGTTGTGAAAGCACTAACCTAATGGTGTTCAACTTGATTAAATTACTGGCATCTCATGTGAGTGACCAAGCTTGGCAGGGTCAGGCTGCAGCCGCTGCCATCTGTTTAGTCAAACTGTCACCCAAACAGAAAAACCACAGTGGCCTTTAATTTACCTCACACATCTGCCTAAGTTATATTCAATTAAAACATGAACAGACTAAACAAACAAACAAAAAAAAACTAGCCTGTGAATGTTGTTCCTTTTTAGTGCTGGAAAGTAGTTTTGTTTTCATTCATGTAGGGACTCTACGATAATCAGCCTTCTGCTTCAAGACATCAGATTACAGGAACAACTTCTGCCCTCTTAAGCACTTTCTATCTGACTAACAGGAAGTCACTGATAAGCCTCTCTCTCTGTAAAGGATGTATTTCTATTCAGCATAGCTCGTATGCCACGGTGTCCTCCTGCTGTTTTTTCATTTTAAAACAAGAAAACACTATATCAGTGATGAATTAGCAAATTATTTTTAACCAAGTTGTTGATCATCTACACAACGTGTCAGAAATGTAGTTGTTCTGTCCATATTGTGTCGATTCTAAAGGTTTAAACCTTTTTGGTAAAATACAGGATTACAAATGAAGAGCTTCTCAGCTGTCATCAAAGGTGGTTGAAAGTAAAATAAAAGATTTGATGCATGCTCATTTCTGATTGGCTGATGAACACAGTCTCCTATGTGTCTGCTCACACAGGTGTGTGACATTTAACTGTTACTGCAGAAAAGGCATTGGCCAGATATTCTTATACTGAGATTAGGCTAAGATGATTTTCATCATAGTGAACTTTAATCTGTCTACTGCACATTAGTTCTTACAGAGACATTAATAATCATTTTAGATGATCACTAGTTGTCACT
Organism: Istiophorus platypterus; assembly: GCA_016859345.1. Lineage (NCBI taxonomy): Eukaryota > Metazoa > Chordata > Actinopteri > Istiophoriformes > Istiophoridae > Istiophorus > Istiophorus platypterus. Next base: position 20,512,304 of record CM029116.1, read on the forward strand.
GTATGACTGCAACATAACCTGTTAGAATGATTGAACCTATGATTGGTCCTAGCTGTAGTCGTAGCGTGGTGTGCTCCTAACCTTCCGTGTAGCGGTATTCAGCAGCAGCCAGAAGCCTTTGTCTGTGCTCGGGGTCTTTAACATTCAGCTCTATCAGGTGTTTCTCCTCCAGGTGCAACAGGTCCTCCACTGTCTGGTAGCCATTTAGCAGCAAGGCAGAGGCATACTCCTGCGAAACCAACAGCCCTGTTTTCATTGCTATGAACATATTTTATACGACAATAAAAAACTTCACATCAGGTTTCAGATCATTCATGGTACGAAGTGTTTACAGAGATATGGTGCAGGTTCCAAACTGGTGAACTCTGTATTTCACCTTTTTATCTTTAAGACTGAGCTGTGAATTTATGAAAACATTCCATTAGTAGGTTTGCTGACATGCAAAAGGACTTCTTTGAATTTACAGGACAGTTTTGTATAATTCTGATTAAATAACGCTGTTTAATCATTAATAATCATAATCATTTATTCTTTTAACTGAACTCCTGTTGTTATCTTAACTGTCTGAAAACACTAGGACTTGGGAACAGACTAAAAAGAGCAAGCGAGGTGAACGGCTCCGGCCCTCACCTCAAGATTCAGTCGCTCCAGTAGCTCCAGCAACGTTTTAGGTCGAGGTCTTTTGCTGAGCTTCTGTTGTCTGATCTTTGGAACTGCTTCTTCTTCCTCCTCTTTCTCCACCAAAATATCTACATAGATGAATTTGAAGTTTCCCACTTTGTTGTTCAGCATGCCTGTCCAGATGCCCATTGGAGGCTTACTGATGATGTTGATGATGTCACCCACCTAGGAAAAAGTGAAAGGCTGGATGAGGCTGATTTGCTTGTTTGCTAATCGTTCAAATCAGAATTGTCGTTATCAGCATTAACGTTATCTTTATCTAAATGAATAATTTCTAGTTTGGCTCTTAGTCATATCCTTGTTATCTCTGCAAAATCAAGAACTGTGAACAAACAGCATTGTATGTCACCTTGAGTTTGAGAGAATCTGTGTCGTATGGGCTAGGGACAAAGTCTGTGTGGACACGAGCTCTGCCACAGAACTGTCCCTGGAAAGAGTTGTCATCTAGCCTCGGACTGTCTTTCTGACCAGAACCGTTGGATTCACTGGTCACACCACCTGAAACCACAAATACAACGCAACGCAGTATGATTACACAGTTACAGTGATTTAATACATAAAATAAATATATTACTCAGGGGAGAGAAAAAGAATAAAGCTATTTCTCTGTGGAATTACTTTTATAATCAGTGGAGTGAACCCCGAAAAACTATTCAATTCATTTGCAGATACTTACTAGAGCAGCTCTGGCCACTATAAAGACTTTCTAAGGAGTTGCATGTCTTTGCAGAGTTTCTCTCAGCTGGGGCGCTACTCTCTGTCTCTGCCTCAGGGTCTCTGTCTATGTCATCACCCTGGAGGAAAAGAAAAATGAAAAGATACACCATTTCAATCGAGATTTATATTATTTATATTTTATAAGATCATCAATCAGTTGTGGATGAAATGTACACAAGTGTGCAAACTGCTAAATCTGATCAAGTAAGCCTATGTGAAAGTAAAAGACAACAAAGAAACTAAAACAGACAGCCTCAGGGGGGATGTAGGTTGTGAAAGTTAGAATGCTACTCAAAAGTTACTTCCTATCTCTGCATCAGTGTTACAGTCAATCAAGAAACTGCATAAGGAAACCTTCTACTGAAGGTCAGAGGGAAGCGCTTCAATCAAATATTTTCAGCGTCAACAGTGAGGATGTGGGTTTGTTAGTGATGAAAGTGATAAGATTCTCGAGAAAAACAGCAAAGGTTTGCAGTAACAGACTGACTGTGGACTTTTTGCAGCTTGTTAAAGGTAACAAGGGGTTTTTTGATAATTTGTGCAATTAAATACTTGGTTTACATGAAATAATGATCTTAACCGTTGATTTACTAATTCATGATTTACTAATGATCAGAAGCTCTGTGTTGCCTGATAACAGCCTGGTTAAGTAATCAGTGGAGGCTGTGTTATTGTGCGTGCATGTGTGAGTGTGCGTGTCGATTTTCCAGTGACTTACTGTCTCCTCAGAGAAAGACTTGGCGTGCTTTTTCCCCATTTTTCTGCGCATGGTCAGTGAAATCTCCTTCATCTTCTTCCCAAGTCCAGCTGATTTGTTTGGGTCTGAACTTTCACATTCCTCTGTGAGCTGTGTACAGAAAGTCGGTTTAGTAAAAACTGACAGTTAAGACAATACATTTAGACAATGGCTCCTCATCTTCCTGCCATCTCCTCAGTTTTTGCCCTTTTTTCTTGTCATAATGCATATAAAATGAAAACTATAATGTACAAACCGTATTTGTTCCATTTTCCTCTGGTTTGGAGGATGACAAGTGATTTCTGAGACCCTCAAACCTGCCGAAGCTTGTCGAGCGCTGTGGGAAGATTACCAAAACAAGAACTAGGATGTCATAAAGGTAACCTGAAATGCATTACATAATATCAAGTCACTGAACTTCCCTGTCTGAACTGTCTCAAGGCTCAAATTTCCCTGAAAACCAGTTGAGTCATAGATCAATTAACACTAAAGCTTTCCAGTGTATGTAGCTGTCTAAGATCTACTTTTTATAGTCTGTCTATCAAAGACACAAATATTCACTTAGCAGGGAAAATATTTTTACACACACAAATTCACTGAAAATCTCTTCACTATATAAAATGTATAAATAAATACATAAATAAAACCATTGTGTTCTCACAGCACTGGTGACATACACTCATAGCTGCTTCACTCTGGTTCAAATTTAATTATTTCTCCCTTTTTTTCTTTTTTTTTTTTTTTTGCAATTTTTCATAAAACTAAAAGTCATTATAATCTCTCCCGAACCCCCATCATCTCCACCACAGAGCACCAAAATAATTATATAAATGAATAATCCCTGGAAATCCTGGTTAAATATGAACGCTTAGACAGCCCACTGTGGATTGATTTAATGCAGCGTCGTCTACTTTGACTGACAGGCCCATATTTTATTCCACAGTCCACAAATAAAGCAGCAGAATTCACAGTTTTGTTTTAAAATCAGTCTTTTTGCTTTTTTCTGTTATTGCAATGTCTGAATTTCACTGTCATTGTCTCTTTCACAATGTGAAAATTAATTTGTGAAATACATTTCCTTGCATAAATGCTACCTCAATGCATGCAAACTAAACCTTGAGCAGCCATCAGTATTTTACAAAGTATAATTTATTCTTACAACCTGAATGTATATTAAATTATGTTATTATGTCTTTCTCCCTCAGCCTTGATTCATTACTTTTTAAGGCACTATGTGAGAGGTGACTTTTAAACATCTCTGCTTCCAACAAAATGTCATGTCAGCAGCTCATATATTTAGATTTATATTTAGACCTTTAGACCCTACCTTTGGTTTGCTGCTCTTTCCTCGGTCTGACACATTGGATGCTGTCCTCTGTAACATTTTCTGCCTTTCTTAAGGTTTAAGCAAATCTTCGTCCTTGCTCTTCTCTTTTCTTCACCCCACTCTCCCAACAGTTAGGTCTTAACTAACAAAGAAGCTCGCCTGTCTGATAGACTGACTGGCCCACTTCCTTACAACACAGGATGTGAGGCAATGAACTCTGCATGTCTTATTGCAGTGGCACTTTGAAAAGGAAAAATACGAATGCTTAAGTGTGCATTTTGTGGCCTGCTCTACGAAAACGTCAAGAGTCACTTCTGGGAATGGCTGCATTTACGTTTTAGAAACGTGTTATTGTTTTTTTGAAGTTCTGAAGTTCTGCTGAGCATGAGCTTGTGTCATATTCGCCACTGTGTTAGATGTCTGTGGTGGGTTAAGCACAGAGTTGGGCTGCAGTGTCACCGAGTATAACTCGATCAAATAATCAAAGTAGTGATGTATTGGGGTTAGAGCTACATCCATGTCAACAAACTGGCAATACAATTATTGTATGTGCTGATTATCTTTACAGAAACGGCTTTTATTTTTTAATTACATGAAAGAAATAGGAAGACTACATGTAAACATTTAAAAATCTCTTATTTAAATCAAAGCTCAGGATACCTCAAGACTTCCTTTTAAATGACAATGGGGAACTTGGTGGTGATGCTGGAGTAATTATTCTTCTGCATTCATTTCTCCATGTGGGGTGAGAGCTTTTGAGGAAGTGCTGATGGATGACATATGACATAGGAACAGCTAGAAATGGCAACTCTGCTGTGTCGCAACGCTTTCCAGTTTATCTCTGCTCTCAATGTAGCAGCGAATATATTTCACTTTACGTCTTTGAAATGCTACATTATTAAACATGTCATAGATTTTTCCTTACTTATAAAGGTGGAAAAATCTTAACCACCTTTCACCTTCTTACAAGTATGGTCTCCCTATTGAATCTGAGAGTGCCCCCCCCCCCACTCGGATGTTGCCATGTGGGGGATTTGCCACTATGTTTACATTGTGGACAGTTTGAATCGTCAGTCATAGAATAGAGAAATTCTACAGGAAAAACTACTGCCTAATCCCACTGCCTGCAATCAGCCGTAAACTCTTTTCATTCGGATTAAGGCTTCTAATGTATTACTTCGGAGGCTGGTGACTCCCCAGAGAGGCAGTTTTTCATCTGGACAGTTCAAAAAGATACATCTACCATTTGAAAAAGTCCCCTTATCTTCGTTGAAATATATTTTAAACAACTGCTAGGGAAGGTGAACCATTTTGTTGCCGGTATTACTCTTTTTTTCAAAGAAAACTGTAGAAGAAAAACCTGATGGATTTGACCATTTAGTGCCAAAGGGTGAAATATTCTCAATCAAAGGAAATCTTTTACTTTCTTGTCCTTGTGGGGAAGATACCACATCATTAAAGAAGCTGTATAAGGGGAGAGTCTTAACCACCACAACATCTCTGGATAGACGCTTAAGAGGCTTGATGTCCAGTGAAATTACATTTTATCTCTAAGAACTATGACACTAGGGACCTATAGGGATCTTGTAATCTCTATACCAGATAATAGACAATTTTCTCCAAAGTCATGTTAAGCTTTGACAACTGGTTTGTGCCACACAGGACGCATACTGCACGTGCTCTCTGGGTATCAGTCAGCTTCTTGTGCTCTGAGAGATGTCAAGCGCACTGACCTTTAAGGTCAATCCGCACTAGTGTGTGGTATTAGCACTGAGCGACCACTGACATGAAAAAAAATCCCCTCATTTGAAACTCAGTTAAACTTGAAAATTAACTTACAGTGGATATGACATATTTTTCACATTTCCTTTAGTTTATTCTAAAGGGTCTGTAAGGCTTATGAGGTTAAATTATGATATGACTACTATTCAAAGACTATGCCTAAATCATTTAAAGTCTTTAAGGCAATACTGGGTGCCCATATGTGCATCCTGCTGTCTATACGCGCCACAAACAGATCCCTTCTCAGCACAAATCCAATGAAACTGATCAGGCACAAAATCCACAGTCTCATTGTGTCCCCAGAAATGCGTCTCAAAGTTCAACCACAGCCAGTGTGCATGATAACTGCCGTCTGAGTTGAGCAAGTCAAGTGTGTATCTGAAAAAAATTACAGTCTGTATAGAAGGAAATTCTCTCTTTATATAACTACCCCTCTGCTACCGCTCAGCAAGGATTCACTGCCCTCGGAAGCACAGAGAGAGAATTTGGTACTGAAGAGACTGTAATGCTGATAGAGATATACATTAAATTTTTCTGACTCAGACTGCTGACATTAGTTTTCGTTCAGCTTTGAATGAATTTTTGTATAAAATAATGACTGTGGGTTTTACACTGAACTCATGTTAGGAAGTTACCATTTCATGGCCTGTAAGATTGGGAGGAATGATTACATCATGCAACACAGTTTCACTGCACATACGAGCAAGTGAGCACTGTTTTAAGGGAGAGTGTGGAAAAAGATTTTCCTTTAATATTGCAGCGACTCTATCAGCATCCTTAAAGGAGTCAGTGGAGCACATTGTGACAGCATGTGGGGCACACACACGCATTCAAAGACATATACTGTGCATCAACAATCAAAAAAAACTCACATCTGATTCTGACAGATCCACATCAGTGATAGACCGCGGAACCTTCGGGGGAATCTGGGGTTTACAGTCCCGTTTCAAGCTGTCATCCTGTACCTGCTGCTGTCCTCCTTCCCACTCCTTCCCATTTGTTGCTGTGAAGTCGTGGGAGTACACGCGATACTCTGTGAGCGGCCTGCGACACGTGTGCTGGACGGTCCCCCAGGAAGGACTGCTCTCACCTGGGTTGCTCCAGCGCTGGTAGTGGGTGTGGGTGGGCGTCGCACCCCCAGGTAGGCTGACCATGTCTGTGCAGCGGCCCGGGGTCGTGTTCTCCTGAGCAGGGAGGGTGGACGACTTGCCGAGGTAGGGTCTCCTGTCGGATCTGTAGGGTACGTCCAAATACTGGGGTCCCATGGGTGGGCTCATTGAGCCGGGCGGGGGATGCACTGAGAGGACAAAGTAGAAAAAATTCAAAGAAAAGTGACATTTGTCAACTTCTGGATACTAGAGAAGTGTCCAGGATGTTGACACTGGTTTCTTCATTTGAACTGAAATCAATTCATTACTGCAGCGGGAGTGATTCACACTTTTGCAAAGGCTCTCCACACTGAGTGACATAACTCTAACACAATAATACTTTGCAGGTTCGGGCAGTCACGCAAGGAAAAACAGTTTAGTCTCTTTCTGTTAGATGAAATTTTGCACTGATAAATTGTCCTTTTTCTTTTTAAACGAGGCAGAACATGCAGCAACAGAAAGATAAAAGGAGGAAATAGGAAGATGGTCAAACAGACCACCATGGATTTTTGCCTTTGTAACTTCTATGTGTAGTTTGAATGTCTGTTTGTTTGCCATAAACAAGCCCTCTGGCTATCTACACTTAAGGGACACCACAGAAACCTACACTGAAGATGTTGCAACTCTTTAAAGCAGAAGTAAAATTCTATTAGAGCTAAAAAGTCACATACTAGAATTGCCACATTTTGACAAATGCTGAGCAAAACTTTAGTTTAGTCATAGCTTGGTCATGGAGTCATATAGACACCAGAAATGCGTTTGAGCTTTTGTGGAAAGCTGTCTTACCTGTGGGGTTATGACTTTTCTTTGAACCCTCTTTCCCGTTCTTTGCACCTAGTTTTTTTCCAGTCTTTTGGCTTCTTTTCACCCCAGGTTTAGACTCTGTTGTCGCTCCGTTGACATGGATGCTCTGGTAGGACGCAACATACATCCAATATAAACAATTTCGTTCCTAAATCTGTAAAATCTGACACATCTTCTGGTTGGTCAGTGGGAAATAAAACATTGGTGGACCTTTTAAGACAAGGAAATAATAGACAAATAGTCTTATCTCCTCATTCTCACATAACACAGCTCAGTTTTAGCCATGTTATCTGTTAGTACTTTGGTTTGTGAACATTGGTTTATGATTGTTATCTACGCTTTATTAAAAAAACAAAAATTTTAAAAAAGGGTAGATGTAGTATCTCCACATCTCCCATTTGGGTCACTGGTCTTTTTAGCCACCTCACTGTGGGGTGCTGAAAACTCCTGCTGATCCAGTACTGGCAGGCTCTGCCTTGTTTGCTTCTCACTATGATGGGCATTAGTCAATATGGGCACTGGGTGACTTAACATGAGGGCACTAAACCCTCATCTCCCCAAACAAACACACACACACACACACACACACACACACACCCAAACACAAACACACGGTCCATCCTCCTCTTGTTTTTACATCTCTCCGCCATGTGGCCCAGAGCTTACTAAGAGGGCAATACCCCATTCGAACCATCTGTACTATATTAAAACCCAATCAGCATTTTGCGTTAAATGATTGTGCTGTTTAGGGCACCAGAGGCTGTCTGGATGTCACAAGCATGTGGCAGCTTGAAACTCTTAAGTTAAAACAAAGTGGTCTGGTGTACCATGTGACCGGGAGTCTCACACTGGTGCAGCAACAGGTTCATCTTAATGCTGTTCCAACATCAGGCGTGCACAGATGCATCAGTCTGAGATGGACAATAATGTTATTTTATTTAGCGCTGTCTGGATATCAGCAGTGCAGGGTTGTTCTGGCAGGTTTCTTCAATACATTCTTATGTTACCTACACATATTCAAAAAATATTCAAAAGTGCAAAAAGCATTGAAAATTTTTCAGTTTGACTAAAGCATAACTTTGCCTTGGTTTTGCATCGTCGCACCATGATGCTTTAAGATTTGATTTTGATAAGTGAAGCAGGCAGAGAGGACAACAGTGAAGCCTTTTACTCTAACCTGGTTTGAAGACAGTTTCTCCTTTTTCTTTGTGGCAGAATGATGAACTCCTTTCCCTCCTCTGGTTTCTGTTCTGTGTTTAGGCTTCCTCATCTCTAGAGGGAAACAAGTTATTACAATACATAGTATATCCCATCGGGGTAATGAAACACTGGGAAAACCAAAAGGAAAGCCAAAAACCACAAGAAAAGGTGGTGTATTCATGACGCCGATGAATTCACGTGTTTCTCTGCTCCTCTGGTTTAGATACCCTGAGCACTGTAGCTTAATAGAAATGTGTGATCTGTTGCAACTGTGTCACTGTCTTGAGAATCAAATTAAACAACTTTTCTCAACCTTAGTGCAAATCCCAGCAATTAGAAAAAGCCTCTGATTTTTTCATATTTAACATTGCGTTTGATCATTGCAGGCCTGTGATAACATTATTAAATACCCAAAGGTTTGTGGTGCGATTTTGGTGGTGAAAAGGTTAGAAATCCCTGGTAGCATGTCTCCAGACATCATGCTGAGAATCCAAATGATCATCTGCATTTAGCTTAACCCATTTATTTCCTATGTACCTTCATTGTGATTGTTGGTGATGTGGACCAAATCTTCTCGGCTCTTGGCGGCCTGCCAAACTGCGGCATTACAGCCGGGGTTATCTGCAGTGGAGGGAGACAAATCATAAAGGCTGAGGATTTTAATTGAAACGTTGGGGTGAATGGAGGTCACGGTGACACGTCGAACTGAATGAAATTGTTTCCTGAGTCACGGACAAGCACCCTGCTACATTTTATTTTTAGTCTGAATGGTAGAAAAAAAAATTCCAAGCAGAAGGCAGTACTGAGGGTGTATGGGTCAATACACACTTCTCTTGTTTGAAGGAAGTAGTTTTCTTGCTCCAATCAAATCTCTTTGAACTCATGCAAGTTTTATTTAAAATAATCACGGCATTATTAATCACAAGGGAATTGCTTTTGTACTCACCCAGTGTTTCATTATCGGATGCAGATTTCGATATATGCGCTCTGAAATTAAAATGAACAGTGATATAATATTAAATGCTTGCCTTTAACTAGAATTTGAGCAGTGTCTTCTAGCCCTTTAGTCAAACTGTACGCTGCAAAAACCACACCGATATGACATTGATCTATAATGTACAGTCACTAAATGCAAAAAAAAATATAACAAAGACACCTGGCAAAAATGAGAACCACAGGGAACATAAACTACAGATGGTGAGGATAAAAGCTAACATCTCATTATGAAGAAATAAAAACAAACCTGTAAAGAGGTACAGATCTAGTCTGGCCCGAAATGGAAAATAAGTCATTTTTCTTTCAAAGGAAAGCCAGGGGGGTAAAGGTGTTGAGGCAACTGGGGACTCTAAGTAGGTGGGCCCTGAATCCTCTTAGTCAAACTAGCCCAAAGCCATAATCTGCCTTCTGCTGGGCCAACAGGCCGCAGAGCCCTGCCTCTCAAAAAACATTCACCACCAGTCTGAGTAATATGTATAAAGCTTTTTTTTCCCAATTGTTTCTGATGGGCTGTCAATCCCACTTCTAAGAACATAGCATTGTATTAAACAGACAAAATGAAATAAAGATACGGCTGAGGAGAGGAACACTGCTGAAGAGCCCGTCTGCTCTGCTGCCGGAAGGATTTGCAGTATTAACCGTCACAGAAAATAAACAGGGATCCTTTCAAGCCATATTACTACTCTATGGGAAAGCCCTTTCACTTGTAGGGCAGCTTTCTGCTCTGGTTAGCACGCACATCCAACAAAATGAAACACAAAGAAGGCTACAGTACACAGCAAAAAAATAAGGCTGCATGCCTGGCAGGATGTCAGTGTTCTTAATACAATGTTTAGCATAATAATGATAATAATAATAAAGATGTTAGAAAAAAATATGAAATCGGTTTACCTGAGAGCTAAAGAGCATGTATTTTTTCATCCAACTAATACAATGGTAGCATGTTTGTGTCTAATTTCCTGGTGAGCTCACCTTCTTATCTTTTTATTAGAGTTGTTCCCTTGTGTCTGAGACATCTCCTGAAGGAAGAAAAAAAAAGACATAGAGTCAGATGTTAGTGTTTTTTTCAGTCACATTCAAATGGATTTGACAAACAAACAGTTTACAACTGATAAGGCATCAGGGACATGACAAGCTTGAATTTTAAAAAAATTGAAGAAGTCTGTCTTCACGGGCAGCTCTCAAATGGCTTTGTTCATTATTTCATGATCAGCTTTATGTTATAGGTGTAATTTGGTCACTGGGAGTCCATATTGGAATCAGGTCATATTTGTTCACATGGCTCCACCAGTCAAATGTTTTCAGCCTGCATGTGTGTGGTCATGCATGGCATTATGTGCACTCCTCTCACCCCTCTCACCATGGATATAGATCTTCCAGAGCCTCGCCACTTTGTGTCGTTATCCAGCAGGACCGCTGGGCTGCAGGAGCGGCTGCAGGAGCGGCTGCAGGAGCGGCTGGATGAGCGACTGGGGATGGGCTGGGGTGGGCCGTCACTGGAGCTCTGCACCGCCTCGTACAGGCTGTCCATAGACCCCTCCTGATGCCGTGTAGCCAGACAGACAGGCAGACAAACGGACAGTAGACAGATCGTTAGAGAGACAGGCAGACAGACAGGTACACAGCTGTTAGACAGTTGAAATTTAGAAGCAGGTGTGATTTATGAATGGATTTCATCTCATCATGATGGTGGATTAACTCTGATGAGGGCTTGTGATGAAGTACATCGTGTTCACAAATCAAGCAGGTTTGGGGTTTTTATAGAATTTCATAGAAACTTCACGCTGTATAGTGATTGTTCCGTCAAACCTCTTAGTCCTGCATTTCAGGAATTAAAGAAGTAAATCCTCCACTGCTGTAAACACACACATTAGTTTAAAGTTTAAACAATGTTTGAACCCAGAGCTTAAAGCCCATGAAATGACACATTCCACATTCCACTCTTTAGTTCATAGTAAATCAGGGGCAAAGCATCAACTTTAGAGTTATGAGGGTTTGATGTGACAGCAGGAATATACTGTTAATACGGCTCTAAAGCTCTATGAAATTTGCCTGTCGGCCATTGATGTAAGGGAGGATTGAATTTCCTCAGAACAGATCTTGACGTGGATTAAAATTTTTTCATCTTGTATAGGTTCTTTCTAGGAATGCATAACCATTTCCTCTCTTCATCCTTCTCATCTGGTCTGGATGATGACCTCCTATCTGTGTGTTGGACAGACAGACTTTTTTAGTGGCAATAAGGGAAGGTTGTTTGGTTCAAAGTGATCATCAGTCTATACTATAAGCCTAATAATTTGTTCACGGTATTTTCATGGTCTTAATTTTCTTGACTAAAACAAGAAGATACATAGAAATTTTTACTGCTTTCCTTTATTTGTGCTTGCCATGTTGTAATATATTGCCATCTTGCATATAATCATGCAATTTCCTGGGTTTTTATAAAACTCATGAATGAGTTTGTGTTTGTGCGAGAAATCATTGTACACGTGATGTAGAGTAATGACAAATGAGAGTACAATTAGCACGACAACAGTTCAAGCCTCTATTTAATGTGGAAAACATCAGATAATCATCCTGATTATTGGTCGACATCCCCGACATCTGTCCGAAGATGAGGTTCTGTATACATGCCCTCGAGCCCACGTGTAGCTTGACGGCTGCAGCAGCATCTGAGGGACCATATGTGTGCGTGGTGCCTGTGCGTTTATATTCGCCTGCCATTGTTGCCTCAACTCTTTTCCCCTCAGCTATCAATACTCTCTTTGTGCTTTCTCCTGCAGTGTTACTTGTGTGCATGAACACATTGGTTAACTACATGAACTACAGAAGCATAGGCCACAATAGTCATACTACTGCATTACATTACTTTCATGTAGTACAAGGGAGTCGAAATAAAGCATATGAGTTTGACACAAATGAGGTATGGATTGTGCAAATAGAGCAACTCAATATGAGGAGGATATTTCGAATGATTAACAGTCAGTCGGTTAAGGATCTGACTACAAACAAGAAATAACAATGGGTCATCTGTCTTTTGGATAATGTTTAGCTCATTCAGAGGTCCGCTATGATAAAAACCTGTGCATTCTCTGCAGCTTCCTACATTTAACAGCTCACACATTATGTTACAATTCGCTTCTACTCAGTGTATTCCTCATGGACAAGCTTACATTTGTATCACAGGGCTAAATTCTCTGTCCCTCAGCTACTCACACACAGCTTACTAAGTAGGTATGGAAAGCGAAGTGTGTCTCCTACCAGTGAGAAGCAGAAAAGGTTCATGTCGGCTGTCTCCTGTTCGCGTTGGTTCACCCGATGAATGGTGGAACAGTGAGCTGAGTGACAGCCAGAGTCCGAGAGACACAACAGCTCAGTGTGAGCCCAGCCCGGGTCGCCTGCTGTCTTCTCAGATTAATACCACAGTGAAATCCCTCCACTAATCCAATAGATGGACCACTATTACTACCAGCTAAAGCAGAGCTCACTCTTGACAACAAGCCCACCATTGGTGGAGCAACCAGATTGAGTCTTTGTTTTTGAATCTATTCTTTTTTTTTTTTTTTTCTTTTCAGGGAAGCTTTGTCTGGTGGTCATGCTCTTTTTTTAACCCATACTCTCTGGAGTGGAAGAAGTATCATATCCTTTACTGAAGAAGTATGAGTAAAATGAATCAAAAGTAAAAATACTTGTTCTGCAAAGAGAGAGTGCCAGCAACTGATACATTATAATTACATTGCTAATACGGGTGCATTTACTATGTGTAAGAGTATTTTGATATTGTAGCTGATAGACATTATTTTGACTGTTTTGTATAATATTAACTATACTGGTTTACTACTTTAAATAAATTCAGGTAGCTCTTTGGTTCTGAGCCTTGAAGCTTGATAAGCTTGATTCCTCATAAAATAAATCTGAGGGTGGTGAGATGATTAACGGGGCAGAAAGAAAGAAAAAATAAAGTTTTGCCTCAAGAACTTTTTATTTTTTGTATTCAGAGGTCCCATCAAGTCAAAATGTTTTGGAACAACTGGTTTAATCTTTATTAATATTAATTTTTTAAATATAAAATCCCTAAATTAAAAAGTAACAGTCATTATATCAGTCAAATAAGTGTAGTGGAAGTAAATTGTTTCTCTTTGATCTATAATGGGCTGGAAGCTTAGAGTAGAATAAAATGTCACACATCAAATGCAGAGCTGGCTAATTCTCGTACTCTCAACCACAGCTCTTTCCTGTGTGGGCATCTGATGAGTGTGGTATTTTTCTATCTCAAGCTCTAAATGTGGCTTTATGTAACTACTGGCTTCCTCAGAAATAATAATTCCTCTATATGATGGCAAGCTTTTGGTAGTCATTTGGTCAGTTGGACATCATTTGGACAAATTCCATGTCGAATATGTGTGTGTAACACGTTAAGTGTGAAGGATGTAGCCTGTTAATCCACCAATCACCCATCTCTGATGTCTGAGCTGCTCTAATTTAGAGAAAAAACAGCTGGAGAGATTATCACTTTTGACCTATATTTTCATGCTGACATGACAGCATGATTTGCTATATGTCTGATGTTGAATAGTATTTTGAAACCGTCCTGTTCATTCAGCTCAGTCAGTTCATTATTCTTTTCTAATTTTATATATTTGAGCTTTTTTTTAAATGGAACATGAATCATTATAATATCATAGGCTCACAAAGGAAGAAATGAATCAGATAATCACTCTCCCACTGACTTCAGCCGCCTGTGCTTCAAAGAGATCCACACAGCCAGGTACTGTGCATGTCTGGCTGTGGCAGGGAAGAGTGAGGGATGCTGCGAGGCAAGATGGCCAAACAAGACGGACACTGATGTGAGCGACCGATGAGAACTAACACCCACTTCACATTCTCACCGGTTAGCTGTGCAGAGGTGAGAAGAGTCAGGCATTTCACCTCTCACTCTAGCTCTTTTTTTTTTTTCATTTGTTAAATAAGTATTTGTGAAACTTTCAATGTGAACAATCCAGTGCAACAGTATGAAAGTCTAACTATAGAAGTAGTCTGAAAACAAGCCATTATCCCTGCTTTGTTAGTTCAGAACCACCAGAAATACATTTTATTTCTAACATGGTCTGAGAGTATGTCCTAATAATTACCTTTGAGAGACCATAAACAGGCCCTTAGACTCCCACTGGGGTTGACAGACTTGAGCCTCAAGGAGCTATCACAAATTAACGTACCACATGGGTATATTGGCTGGGAAATGGACCTTTGATGAATAAAATTTGTAATAGGTATGTTTACATAAGTATTACTCACTAAACTGCAATATGTAAAGCCATGAGGCCTAGCAACCATGTCATGTTGCATTTTCTTCTCCATAAAACATTTGCAGTACAGATATTTATAAATATTATTAAATATTATTATTATAAATATTTTAAAACCTGCATTATTTACATCCAAGTTTACACACACACACACACACACACACACACACACATATATATATATATATGACCCACAATCAGACAATTAAGAAAGGTCACCTAACAATAAAATGTAACGATGAGTTGTAATAAGCTACGTGGACAGACAACCTGTCGGCCTGTGTTTTAAAGGAAAGTCTCAGATATTATGGCCAATAACCTTTTATGGAAACTTCACAGTTCCCAACATTCAGACAGGAAAACTTGGATGAGTTTAACCCCACCAAAATAAAACCCATTAGGAATTCAGATGGCTAGAATATGTTAGCTACACTGTGTTATTGAGCACATGTAGGACTCATATGTTTCAAAAACTATGACTGTGTAAACGTGTGTTAACCTTTTGAGTTGTCAGACATAAGAGTTTTTTTTCTTGTCTTTACTGTAATAATAGACAGCTGAAACAAACCGATAAAGATTGTTTTTATTTTTCTATCTACTGAATTCTGAGCAGATGACTCCCTAATGGGAGTCCGACTTCACAGTGCAGCATTGACAGACAACCCACATACAGTGGAAATAGTCTGTTGCAGTGACCCACTAAGTGACATCAGGGAGGGATTAAATGTGTGTTTGTTAGTTAAAGTGCATGTGTTTGTGTGTGTTCGCGCAGTGCATGTGCGTACGTATGTGTGGTTATGCTGCCTCCGACACTGGTTCATTAAAAAAAAAATAATTTCTGCGATGCTTGAATGTTACACAGTTTGAGATGGCTGTGTGATTTTCACGGAAAGATTTTTCACATTTCCATAGTGCTGTATTTAATCAGAAAGTGAAGGGGAATACCAAGAGATGTCTCAGGTCTAGCATAGATCATCTTCGCAGCAGACTGTGAAAATGTCTTCACCACAAAATTCCTCACATGTTCAAGAAACTTTTCACCTATTGAAAAAACTTCAACAATTATAAAAAAATATGAAATACTAATATAATATGGCTTTTTCCCCAAAAAAGAATAGCCACATATGTTGAAACATAAACATAGGTGAAAACGGGATGAATGCAACAGAACAAGAACTATGTACCTCTGGTAATAGTTTTGCAGTACTGATCAGATGTCTGGCAATTTTTCACTGTCTTGCAGATGTTGTCGTTCTCATCTTCACATATGCTGCATCTGTGTGCAAGCACTGACGAGAAGACAAAATGCACACGTGTAAAACATTAGTGATTAAATCAAATGATTCCATTATGTTCTTATGGAAGTATTTCGACCTGATTTTGAGCTTTACTTCAATAAAATTCATGCTAACATTCAGAAGTTCCCTCGCTCTGATTGCTACACAGCAGCAGGAGCAGGAAAAGAAGCAGGACCTACATGTTGTCGAATGTCTATTGATTTTAGATAGTATCGCTCCCTCTCTCTCTCTCTCTCTCTCTCCTGCACTCTGTTGCTCTCTCAACCCAGCTGGTCGAGGCTTTTCTTTTTAGTCATAACATTAAGTTATGATGCAATTATTTCATTAATTAATTGGAATTATTCTGGAAAGCAGAAACATTATGAACGGAAACAGTGAGTTTTCTTTCACTTCTCTTGTCAAAGTGCTGATGCTGTGGGTTTGATAAGATATATTAGAATGTGATTCATTTCATCGGTGTATTTCTTCAAAACATAACTATATTCAGTAACCTCACGATAGACATGGCTGAAATTGTTGTCACCCTTACAGCTCACTGAAACAATTTTTCTGTTCTTCCTGAAAAGTGTTGAAATAAAAAGCTCTTGTGTCGTGTATGTCTGCATGCCTTTAGTTTGCAACATAATTAAACAAAGATGCTGTGAATTCTTGCTTATTTTACATAGAACCTCTAAAACTGCCTGGACAAGATGATTGGTTGCCATTAGATATGGTGATAGATAATAGTAATGTAGTGATGTTTCCGACAAACTGTTGTCTTCAGGTAGTATGACAGGGGCCCTCAATTTTATAATGAGTCATTCAGTCTATTTAAATGGAGTAAAGGGCTCATTGTTTTGTTTGGTCTCAGTGTGCAGCACAATGGACATGGACAAGAGAAAGAAAAGAAGAAAAGTTGTCTGAGGAGAAAATTAAGAAAATAACTGCCAATCAAGTTCAAGATAAAGGTTATGAAACCTTGATATTCCAATGACCACAGCAGCTAATATTATTAAGAAGTTTAAGGTCCATGGGACCGTAGCCGACCTCCCTGCATGTGGCCGCCGCAGGAATATTAGCCCCAGATTGAACACACAGATTATTCTGGACAAAAAAGGGAGAACTTTCAAATAGATACAAATTGACCTCAGAGATAAAGGTACAAAGTAAAGCATTTCACACAATGCATTGCTTTCTAAATGAAAATGGCTCCATGGAAAACCCCTCTTTTGAAAGAGATACAAACAAAACCGAGTGGTGTTTAGTAGAATACATGTTGACAAGCTGCAATGCTTCTGAACGTCACTGGGACGGATGGAATGAATTTAGGGCTTTCTGGTAAGTCACATCAGCTCTATGTTCACTGAAGTAAAATTAAGCTTTCAAGAAAGAGAACATCATTCCCACTGTGAGACATGGAGGAGGCTCATTCATCTTATGGGGCTGCTCTAATGCTTCTGGCACATGTTGCCTTGATTCTGAGCTGGGCACAATAAAATCTGAAGATTATCAAAGCATTCTCCTGTCAAATTTACTGCTTAGTGTCAGAGAGCTCTGTCTAAGCTGCGCTGTAATGACTTACTGACTAAGAACATACATCTGAACACAGCTAAGACTGGATGAGAAGAGAACACTGCACCTCTGAAGTTGCCTGCAGAGTCCTGATCTTAATCCAACTGAACATCAAGTGAAAGAGCTGAAACTCACAGATGGGAGACTTCACCCATCAAACCTCAGAGAACTGGAGCAGTTTGCAGAAGAAGAGTAGTCAAATTATACGCTGAGAAGCGTCACTGAGAGCTATAGAAAGTGCTTGATCACAGTGACTGCTTTTAAAAGGGTGAGTTGCAAAATATCAGGTTAAGCGTACAAATATTTTTGTCCATAACATTGTCAGTCGAGGTTGAGACAGAGATGCATGGGACTCTACATTGCCACAAGATGTAAAATATCAGTAAGATTTATAAGGTGTAGGCAGGCCGATTTTTTTTTTTTTTTTTTAATATTTGTTAAAGGGGAAAACTCAGCTTTTGATGACGACTGTCTTTTAGCTGATTTGAGTGTAGAAACCCATTGCCCCAAGAGTAATGGTGGTGATTATAAGTGAAGCTTTAATTTGAAACAATTAACATTCAGATAAGGTGTTAAATAGGCTGTGCAGACTGTAGATTACTGTATTGTTGAACACAAGTATAAAGTTACCCTCTAGTGACATCTGTGGGCAAAAATGGGGACATGCAAGACATTGTTGGATTGTGGATTTCTTTTTCTCAATTCAACCAGTTTTCAGTGTTGCATCCTTTGAGGGCAGCAAGTGCTATATATCTATAAAGAAATAGGAACCTTCATGCAGCTGCTGTGAGATATAGTTTGTCAGTGAATGTCTGAATTTACTGACTTAGGACCATTTGCAAGGAATCACAAATACACTCCAAAGTACACTGTTGAGTTTTAAATCAGGGTTTTAGCGCCCTCTAAGCTGCTTTTGGTGCCATCTGTGCTTTTGTTGTTGTCAAAGTTGCTCTGCACTCACAAAGCAGATGCAACTGTCAGTGATTTGGAATTAGAGTAATAGAAAATATATTTAGAAGTGCATCAATAAATTTCTGCGGACTCTGTAGAACTGTGTTGCTGCGCTGTTTTTAATGTTTGTTTGTTTTTTCCATGTGGTTTCCATTACAAACACATTTGTTCACTTTCATTGTGCTACACCTCAGTCTCCACCGCCATACACTGAGGTGTAAAACATCACAGCAAATGTTACAAGTCATGTAAAACAAGAAAATGCTGCAAAAAAAAAAAAATGCTGGTTGGCACATTTAAAACTAAGCAAAGGAAGGTAACAGGGCTAAGGAGACAATAGACGTTTGTTTACTTGTTTACATTCCCCCTCCTCTCCAAAGGAAATATTTAACAAAGGATCTGATTTACTTGTTCTTAAGTGTTTTCCAGGAGGGCAGAGCTGCCTGTATTGATCACTGGATACTTTGTGGCAAACACACACACACACAAACACACACATACACACACACACACACGCACATATAATGAGGTTCTTTGACGACACTGTCTCTTTGTGAAAATGAAAGAGAGGATCAAATGTCTTTCAAAGTCCTCCTCTCCTCAGAGGGGTGCTGTCACTTTGCTGTGAGCCCACTGACGTCTCTCATAGATGATCAAATGGTCTAAGCAGGACTTGGTGCTGGCAAAGTGTCAAGAGGGAAGCTCACTCTGTATCAATTATACAATTTATAAACAAGAACCATTAAAGCCGTGCTAAAGGAAATCCAACAAACGAACTTTCACATAACAAAAACCAAAAAAGTCATATGATACATACAGTACACCTCTTCATGTTTCTTATTAAAATCTTCATTTGCACATATTCTTAGGTTACAGATAGTGCTTTGTTCTGCATCAGTTAATGAATAAACATTTAGTTGGTTAATGGACTGAACAAAATCACATAACTGATGATGAATGATGTCCCACTCTGAGGAAACAAGCATGTTGGAAAAATCTTTTTGCATTATTCACATCTGAGGTATGTTCCGTTCACAGGAATTATTAGTCATTGCGAAACAAGCATTAAACAATGTTGTTACCAAGCAAAGCTAAGGGATCAAAGTAATAAACGTCTTTTAAAAAAAAAAAGCACAATATCAAACGCATTATCCTGTGGAATCTGCAAATATGAATGATCCAGAAAATTACATAGAACCAAACCAGTGCTACATGACTGAGCTAATTTGAAGGCCTCTGTGTACACATTTAGTCTTTTTAAAAATCAAATTTACACAGTAATACATTATACAGCATTGTCAGTAAAAATCTTTTAATAGTTTGTCTATGAGAGTCAAAATTCCTGTTTCAACGCCTCTTTAAGGTGAGGCAGACTTATGACATTTACATTTTATGTCCTAATGACTATATGGAGAGTCAGTATTTCCTTAAAAAATAGCCAAATTTGGACCCGAGTAAAACAGATGAGATGAGATTCTGCAATGCAAACTCTTCTTTAAATCTGAACAGGTAAGTGATGATGATGATGATGACTAAAAAGCAGCATTTCCTATCTTGCTTCCTGTGAAAGTTGCCGATTTTCAACAATATTTTCATATATTTTAAATCATTACACAAAAGTTATTTTTTTTTTTAATTTCAAAGCTCTACAATGCTGTGATCTTTAAACTGACAAATCCATCCAAATTATTTTTCCTAACATGGGTCCTCTTCTTACAAGAGCTCCCCACCAGCACAGCAGAACTCATACTGCTATATGTCATTTTTTATAATGTTATATTTAGTTAGCAGTGCGAAGACTACGGGTCAGATTGACCTGCTCCATGGCAGCATTTCTGTCCTCCACACTGTTGTCTTCAGAGGCTGATTTCTTACTTCTGTGGACAGATTGTGGTGGCAAATATGTAAAAGATTATTCTTTTTGCAGATAAGAAAAGTGCCATACCAGAATAACACAAGATTAGTTTAAATTCTATATTTGTTAATCTACATGTTATCCAGTTGATTTTAAGAGAAATTAGATGAGTCCAATATCTTATTTCCACATTGTCTAGGTTTAAAAAAAGCAGTGTTCATTAATTTTCTTATATTATGTAATTTATATTATGTGAGTATGCATGTGAGTGTGCATGTGGGATTGTTTTTTTTATATTTCCTTCAACATCGAATCACATATTTATCAGGCAATTACATTTAATATCAGCTATATTATGCACTGTGTGATTAAATGTTCAAATCTTTTTATCAATCTGTAATCGCAGTGCTTCAACCATACTATAACTATATGATTAAAAACGGGGTGTCTTAAGGCCAGCCATATCTAAAATGATATTATTTCCACTGATTTTATTCACTAAAATCTCAATGCCCTCTGATTGGTCAGCAGCCAAATAATGAAAGCAAATAAACGCAGGGAATAGAATTTTTGCTTTGGATGAAGCTTCGCTATATAGAAAAGAAAAGGAAAATTCTGAATCTGTGCTTCTCTGTGGTTTATTGTACCTCAATTCTTCAAACTTCAGTTCTCTGTAAGAGCTGCCGTTCTTGATGAGGTAGAGAAGGACCATATCACAGAAGAAGGCTCCCTGTTAAATGAGGTTTTTTTCAGCGATGAGACTGTCAGAACTGGAAAAACATGAATATCATGAAGATAAAATTAGGTATGGTACTTACAGCACCCATTAAAGCCAGTCCTGAGGCAACATTGATGGCTGTTGGGATGATGCTGAACTTCCCAGCCTGTGAACGACAGCAGAAATACAAGAATGTGTAGTTTTTTGTTTATTTTTGTGTTTTTTGTTTTTTTTTTCATTTTGGAAAAAACAAAAAAATCACCTTAATGCTTGGAAGAGAAGGCTTTGTCTAGTTTCTATTAAAAATGTCTTAGAACGTGATTTCATTGCCGTTCTTCTTCAAATAGAAGTTTATAGGGTTTTTTTCAATTTAACACTGTATATCATATGAACATCTCAGAAAGCAGAGTGCTGAGATAATATTATAAAGTTATATGATTATTTGACCACAATATGTCCTAATCCCATTATCTCTGTTATTGTGAGTAGATCAAGGCCCTTCTGCAGTTATTCTGTGCTAATGTCCTGGGTACTGCATTATCACTGAAGTCATGTCCCATTGTAATGCTTTGGCAGAGTACACAGTATTTCATGCTTTGACCCTGACAAATGCATCTTCCATACCTTTCCATGCACCATGATGTTAAATCGGACACCATAGACTTTGAAAAGCGATCGATAGCTATCACCAGCAGCATCTTTAAAATACCGAGTGTGTCTGTTGGAAAAATGTAAAAAGAAAATATATGTATGACAATACAACAAATTATTCATCATGATTGTTTTTTTTAAGACAATGAAAAACCTGTGAAGAATTTTCTCCTTTTCAAATCACTTGTTTTTAACTGTAAATAAGGATAATTAAATTCATGAAAAGGATGGAGAATATTTGTCTGGAAAACATCGGGCAACATGAAGCGACATGGCCTGAGACAGACATTGTCTGCAGTGAGTTACACCTGAAGTTAAATCCAGCTGCAATGGTCTTGTTGACAGCGGTGTCCAGGCGAGTGAAGTGGTACCGTGGATGGCAGTTAGAGAAGCCTTTGTCAAGGTCACAGTCCCAATTTATCAATATGCCAATGGAGCCACCCTAGAAAACAGAATACAAATGTCGTCATATGTGGAATTCACTATAAAGCTGCTTAAGTCTGACTCCCCTGTGTGCACATTTTATACTAGAGCCCTTCAGTGTCATCGCATTTTTTTTTCCACACATCAATGCTCCTATACATGTCTCTATGGGAAGACTGAATGTAATTTGTTCAGAAAAAAAGGGATTTATTACTAACATGGATGAAAAAATTGTGACAACTCTTTGGTAGCTCATCATCATTAAAGGCTGGTTGTTTAAGATCATACCATCAAAAACAAAGAAGGATTTCTGGACATTATTAGGAAGGATCGGTGTTTATCTTAGTAGGTGATTACTTAACTTTTGGGGGATATTTTTTTAGGAAGAAAGTACTTGATGGATTGACAATAAATTATTTTTAATAATAAAAATGGCAGCTCCATCCTTACCTCATCCACCTAGTGTCTAGGAAATATCACCAAAGGCCAGGTGATAAATCAACATAGTCATCTGATATCTGATATCTGATTCTTTGCACAGCCAAGTGTGTGTCAGTTGTCATACTTCAACTTCAAATCACAAGCAGTCGAAGTTACAAGGTATGTAACATTCACTAATTGTGGACAATATGTACTTGAAAAGTATGATACTAACAAATGTGGCCATGTCTGCGAAGTTGTGTCCGGCTTGGCGGGTGATGTCTCCGAGACGAAAGATGGGGCAGTACGGGTGGACCTCCTCGTCATATCGGCATTTCTTCAAATAGGAGCCATCAGTTGTTTCAAGAACATTGGACCTCGGAGTTGAGAAACAGACAGCAGCACAGAGTGTATGTGAGTGTGCACAACTCCACTGTACGCACCTCCTGTTTCCAGGTAAGCAAGCAGCACATGGAGACACCGCCACAGCATCCTACCGCTGAGCCAATTAGAAGAGGACTTACTTTGAAAATGCGAATTTGGGAAATTGGATGAAATTCTTGATGTAGATGGTGAAGTTTTCAGCATTTGTCAGCAGAGGACCTCTATAAAAAAAAGAAAAAGAAACACAGCGATTTTAACTAAGAGCAACATATTCTGTACCTCATTAAGGAAATTTGGTAATTTGATAAGGCAGATCAAAGGATATAATGACGGTTTCTTGTTGTGGAGGGGCTGCTAAGTAGGAGCTACTGGTAAGACTTGTGCGAGCACCTGTACAGTGATGGCTGACTTTTTATGCATGTTGTTCACATATTCTGTGTCTGTCTTGGTGCCTGACACATTGTATTATTTACTCTGACTTAAGTGTCCAAAGGGTTGTGCTTGACTAAGCTTCTCAGCCTGCAAATTTTCAGATGCCTCAAAGACAATTGCTGGTTGTTGTCTGCGTTCCACCACTTTTCAAACAGAGTTTTCATTTGACTGCATTGCTCCTTACTCTGGTTTGAATTTTCTCTCAACGGGACACCAGCCATAGATTTCACAGGTACCATTGGAGTTTTCATCTTTTCTTAAGCATTTGCCATTCATGATTCCTTGAGAAAAACAGCAGAATAAAACAATCTGAAGTCATTCACCTCATCGCATGTGAAAAGACGCACCATTTGAGTTTCTGCTGAAAAAAAATATACACTAGGTACTATATGAATGGTTCAAATCAGAATTCTGAGTGACATTCAGCACATAACTGTGAACAGAGTGAAACTAGACCATAATATATCTCTCAGACTGGCATGAAGTCAACAAGCTTAATGCCAATTTAAAATCAGTAATGCTTCTTTCTTACCATTACCAGCCATTATGAGCTTTCCCTTTCGACAGTCCTCATCATCTCGACATTGGCCATCCAGCACATAAGGACTCTGGGAACAAACACCACCGAAGAAAGGGCAGGGGTTCAAGAAACACTTGAACCATAACTGACCATTTTTTCAAAACTCACAAATGAACAATATTACATAAAAATCCTTCTAGCAGTGTGCTCTTCCACTAGTCCCATTGTAAGATGCAAACACCTTGACTTTAGCCATAGTATGGTGGCTCATTGGGCTCATATCTATGGAAGCCAAAAATTCTGAGATATTTTTTTTTCTGAGATATTGTGGTAAATTCTTTGTTTCCTGTGATTTTCTAATGATTTAGTACAAATAATTTTCACTTGGAAGTGCATCATTATTACTTACTGGTTCCTAATGAGTCCTTTTTTTTGTTCATACATAACTTTTTATTTATTATACCTGGATTTCAATACATATCACATATATTGGCTGCTACTTTACAAGATAAATTGGAAATTTAATATTATGAGAAGGTGTGAAGCCTGTGCAAAGCTACCACAGGCTTGCTTTCCTTCTTGGTTGACGGCAATTGGGTAGGAGACCAAGAGGGACAGAGTTTACATTCCAGCATCCCTCTGGATATGTGTTGCTAAAGATGAAGCTGAGGGAGATGATAAACAGGATAACACACACACACACGCGCACACACAAACACACATACACACACACACATACACGCGCACACACCACACACGCATACACATGAACACACACCGCACACAAACACACGCACAAAAACACGCACACACACACACACACACACACACACACACACACACACACACACACACACACACACACTCAAACACACACACGCAAACACTCATAGCAAGTAGAGTGAGGGTCAAACTTTGTTAAAAGTCTTTTTTATGACTACCACTTTGAAGGAAATGTAGACCAGGGTTCTCCTGGAAGTCAGGGCTGTGCCATCATACAAGCCATTTGTTGTCTTGCTATGGAAAATCAGTAGAAGGACGACAGATCAGCCATAGTCCGTCTCACTGACTGTCTCACTCCTTTTTGTGCATAAGCTGTCTGTCCCCTAAATACTCCAAACCCATGTCACTGATTAGATTTTTTTTAAACTTATGTAAAGTATGAGTCTTCATGATAATGGCATTTAAGAAATGGTGCTTATTTAAGGTGCTTCTGGCAGCTGAATTGGAGAGGTGCTTGTCCCTTACGCTGACTGAAATGAAAAAATATCAGATGAGCACAGGGAAGAATCAATTTATTTATGTTTTTCATTCAACTCTATAACAGAAAAAGTCATTCTCAGCTCCTCTATTATCTCCAGTCATACATTGCCTACTGCATCTTTGCAAAATGGCTTGCTGGAATAGTTTCCAGATGATCAGATGTCAAACAGTGGAGAGTAAATGGAGGAACTTTAAAATAAACACAGTTAGTGGGGCAGTTTGAAACTGTGAGCCGAGCTGAGTTTTACAGAGAGGACAAAGTGTCTAAATGGGGAGTTCTGTCCTCCAGCTAGCTGGTAGTCCTAACAGAAGACTCACTGGTAACTCAGCACCAAACAATATATGTTTGTCTCAAAATTTAAAGCGGTGCATCCGGGTGACCATCATGAAAACTGCTAAACAGAGCTCATAGCAAGCACAAGAGAAAGCATGGCCGGAGAACAACAGTATTAACACTGAAAACAGAAACTCTTATTCACCTACAAAGAGAAAGCGAAAGTCCCTAGAAAAATCATACTGACAATAAAAGAAGCACTTTGGCAGTGGCTGTCTTTGTGTTGTAACTGTATCGTGTTATGTATAATGTATGGGGAAAAGTCTTTTTGGGCCAGTCACAATGACAATGCACCTGAAAACTCAAGTACTTTACAATTTAGCTCTGCATATATCAAAATAAGAGAATACTGTACATCATCTAAATTCTTGATATACATTTTAATTAACACTACAATATATTCTTACCTCAGCACAATATCCCAGCTTCTGGTTTGGTGTCTCTAAGAAATTGGTCACAACAAACAGAACACCTTCACCCTAAATGTGGAATAAACACACAGTGTAAGTTGGTCTATATATGGACATCATGTCATGATAACCCCTGCGTTCCCTTTCTCAGCCCTAAATTCTGTCTTGATGTTTGTAATATTCACATGAGGGGGCTGTAATTTTTCATGCAGAACTACTTTTAATCCGAGTGTCTTAGTCCACCCTTAGTTAGGTGCAGACGACACCCAACCATACCAGACCCCAGCTTTTCTCTCAGACGTATCACACATGGATGAACGCACACCACCTTCAACTAAACCTCTCTAAGACTGAACTCTAAGTCATCCTGGCCAACCAATCTCTTTATCACCATATCAACATCAAGCCTACCTCCTCATCTATCCTCCAAACCAGGGTCACAAGAAACCTGGGTGTTATGTTTGTTAAGGGTTTTCCCCCAAATGTCAAACTATTCCTTTAACTCATCCAGTCTGAGTGACTGTATTTGGATACTCATCCCTGCTGCATAAACAGTGAAACGTAGGCACTTCTTCACATTTGTCGTCTTGTTACTACTGCAGTTCACTTACGTCCTGCTTCATCCATGAATTCTACAGACATAAAGAGCAAATGCTTTAAAAAGATCTTCCCTCTGCTACCACCAGTATGTCACTGCCTTTCACCCAGTTCTTATTCTACATAACACTACACGCTAAAGATGAAAGCACTGACGTGTGTAGTAGTGGCCTTTACATGGTCTTTACATGCTGGTGCTGGGGTCTAACTGTTTTCACCTGTGGCGGGATGACATAGTCCTCCGGTCCCCACACCAGCTGAGCAGACTCAGATGTGTAAATCACTGAGACTCCCTTCAGCTTAGTTATGATGGAGCTCTGGACGCCCTCATCTGTCTCCTGGTAGCTTTTCTTGCTCAAGAAAACCCACCTGGGCGTGAGAAAAACTCTCAAGATAAACAGATCTTGACTCATAACATCAGCAAAACTTGTGTAATGACAAAAATTAAACATACAAACAAAAAGTATTATGTGATACTTCACAAAGATGCAAGCTTTTTTGGGTTTTTTTTTTTTGGTGCTATCATCATATAACATTCTTTCATGGAGTTAAAATAGTTGTTATGATATTGTTGGGTATAAGACTAAAATGTACATGTTAGAACAACTGTACTATAAGACTTACATTCCCATATTTTTTTTTTTTTTGGATTTTTTTAACTCCTTGAGCCTTTTTGTAATCTAATCTAATCATTCACTTTATCAAGCCTTGACAGCATTTTCATGGTACATGTATATATAGTATATTAAACTGTTATAAGCCCCTAATACCTTTATTTTAAGTTGATCGTTTTTTTATTTTTATTTATTTATTTTTTTTGCAATAGGCTATATAGTAGGATTGGGATCAATATAAACTGCTCAGAGACATAAACCTCCACATCAAAATCATAACTATTTGCTCTTTGCCAAGTCATTTATACAAGTTTATATCATATGAAAGGGAGTAATTCCCCTTTGTTGTGGAAGTCAAGACAGTGATTCACTTACCCTATAATGTAACCGATGATCGAGAGCTGAATAAGTCTGTATAATATCCCAACTTTCTTATTTTTGGCCACGACGTACTTCTCCGTTTTGTAGTCGAACAGGGAGAGGAAGGTCCCCCTGAGGAAGCCCCCGGCCATGCTGCGGCTGCCTGCGGAGAGTCGGACGTGAGCGCATGGCAGCGGATCCAGCGTCCTGCGCCTCCTCCGCGCCTCCGCGCCTCCGCGCCGCCGCTCACGGAGACCGGGCGGCGGGGAGCGGACGCGCCCTCCGCCCGATACGCCGCCACCTGGTATCGGTTCTAACTCGGTAGCCCCAAGTGTTAAGGAGTTACAATCGCTTCTGGGGAATCGGTGTTCCCTGTTTGATAGGTAATTTTAGAAGAGTCAGATCATCTACTACATACGAGGAACCTGTGGTTGTAAACAGATGTTTCTACAATTTCTTCATGAGATATTGGACTATATCTATAGCGTCACCATCACAGACGTCAGGATGACAACATAATGATGGGAAACAAAAATACACAAATACTGGTTTAATTGTAGTCTCTGGTGTAAGTTAAACTGCATCCTGTATTCCTGATAACGTCCCGCAGAGACCCGGCCTTCAACACAATCGAGACATACATGCTTTCATTTGACATCTGGAAATTACAAACAAAGGGCAATATCAGATCAAGGGGTAAGATATGCACAGTTTTTGGTCCTGGTCCAAGCAGAAGCCGAGCCCTTCGTTTCCACGCTCACAGAAAAAACACAGACCATATTTTTCTATAGCAAGAGAAGCTCTTACCAATGCACCGGTGAGAGATACTGTATATACTGCGTGAGAGATACTGTATATATTGTATTCACCTAATGCTAAGACGCTCCTTCTGTTCTTCTCGGTATTGGAACAAGAAAGAAGGGAGATCCTTCGGTTTCTTCGACCATGAAAACAAACTACGGGGATCCAGGGACGCACGGTGGAGTTAATGGGAACCACTGTAGCTTTACGTCTGTGTAGGGTTGAGATTTTATGTCTCAGTGAGGGCTTCTTCACGTCCTGTGGTTTCCTCCACAGTAACGTGACATGCACCTGAAGTCGTTGGGGAAAGCTCGTGGGTTTGTTTATCTGTGTACAGTTTCAAAAAAGGAAAAAAACGTCAATGACCTAACAAAAAAATTGAAGTAAACTAATAATATGATGAGATTTTGCTAAAATATTCATATGAGCAAAAGGTCAGAGAAGCTAATTATTTCAGGTGGTCCCATCTGAAAACATGCAGTAAACTTTAAAGGAATACTTTTGGACATTTTAGGGAAGACACCTAATCACTTTTAAACCATCAGCCAAACTGAACTTGGGCACTTTCCCTCTTTGCCCAACAAAAAGTTCAGATTTTAAAGTCTGTTCCTTTTGCTTTTTAGCCTTAGTGATAAAAAACTTTCCCACGGGTCTTTATGTTCCTTCCTTCGGGCTCCCTATCTGAAGCACGAGCAGGTGTCAACAGGAAGTGGTGTGAAGGCAGCGTCTTTTCAGATGATGGTATAGAACCCTATTTAGTGAAAGGAAATCCAGTATATAGATGTACTAGAATGATGTCTAAATGTTTGAACTCGTGGTTAAACGGAAATAATGAGGGTTTCTTATAAACGTGTTTACCTAGAAGGGATTTACAGAATGTACAGAGCTGAATGATAGTGTAACCCAGAGAAAGGAGCCACGATGAGGCCCCGTCAGTATGGCCTGTTCCCTTGAATGTATAACAAGGGTATCAGAAAGAAGGCACAGATAGCATATCCCGAGACAGGCAGCAGGGCAGAGGGGAGAATGAATCAGACCCTAAAAAACAAAATTGCCAAAATTTGTGCTGACACAAAACTCAGTTGGATAGATGCACTACCCATAGCTCTAATGTCGGTTAGAAGCTCAGTTAACTCTAAGACAGGGTTTACCCTGTATGAATTGACAACGAGACATCAGTTCCTGGGACCAGGTGCATCTGGGCTAAGGGGAATACGCCCCAAGACCTAGACCTGGTCAGGTATAAGCCATACTATGATCAACTAACCGCCCTGGTGGCAGCCTTTTCTCTACAGGCCACATCGTCAGCTTCCAACTCAAAAGACCCTCCTCCTGAGCCCATCAGGACAGCAGACTGGCTCTCCCTAAAAGTCATCAAAGGGAAGTGGTCAGAACCGAGGTGGACAGGACCCTACCAGGTCGTGTTCGGTTACTTTGTGTGTTCGTACTAATCTCCTTTTTTACAGTCCCCCCATTATGGTGGGGGCTGAGACACAGGACCCCCAGTGGTAATGCGGAGACACCTTCTACAAATGTAAGTCAAAAACATGACAATCTCGACTTGCTCAGGTATTCCATGTATCCGTGCTCCATGTGTCAGATGTATTACAGCAGCAGTCGAATCAAAGGCTCCACCACCATACCAGCTGGCCCAGTTGAAAGCTGAAACTCACACTCTCCTGGGCCCCGACAAGGACCCAGAAGTCACATGTGGAGATTTGATGTGAAGCTATATCTGTTTGGTGGACGTCACATAGGTGACGTCCAAAGGGCAACTGAAAGGAAATCCAGTATACAGATGTACTAGAATTATGTCTAAATGTTTGAAATCATGCTTAAACGGAATAATGAGGGTTTCTTATAAACTTGTTTACCTAGAAGGGATATACAGAATGTACAGAGCTGAATGATAGTGTAACCCAGAGAAAGGAGCCACGATGAGGCACCGTCAGTATGGCCTGTTCCCTTGAATGTATAACAAGGGTATCAGAAATAAGGCACAGATAGCATATCCCGAGACAGGCAGCAGGGCAGAGGGGAGAAACTGAGGCGGTGTGCAACCTCTGTTTATCAGCAGGTACCCCCAGATGTAACATCCCCCACTGCTGCTGGAGGGAAGATTGACGGCGCCATAGAAGGACAAAAACAGCAGACTGGGAGAGGTCAACAACAAACTGGGAGCAACCAAGCGGACCAGAAATCCACCTACATTTTGTGACACATTGTGATAGTATATCAAGCGGGTCCAGGGATAGACAGGTTGCCAGACTTCATGAAATGACGGGGACTCTGTTGCTGCTGTCAGGGAAGCGAATAAGGACCCGGAGCTCTTCAATCTGAACCTGATCACTGCTGAATTAAACTACATTTAAGATTGGACTCGAACTTACTCTGGCTCCTCTTTCACAAACAAACATGCGGGAAAAGGCTGTCTAACAAAACAGTTGAAACATAAATCTTATGGAGTCCGGTTTACAAACCTGGTGAAGCCGTTTTCCCAACAGTAGTCTTTGTCTAAATGTTCATTGTGTCTAAATATAATTATTTACTGATCTGAAGTTGAGGTTACTGTTTGGAAACATCAACAAACATTTTTAAAAAGTTGAGTCAAACATTTGGTTGCTGTTCTTGTGAAAGTGAAACAAAAAAAATTGTAGCCCTCTTGTGGGTTTTTTTTTCCTGTGCTGCCTAGTGGGGCTAATGTAAAGTACTATCACACCTCTGTGAAGTAAATAGTACTGTAGAGTACCATCACACCTCTGTTCATGCCATATGAGAATTACAATGAATGCCGAGAAGCTGTTTTTCTCTTTAGCCCTCTGCTTCATGTGTGTGTGTGCAAATGGTAAGGCCTTCTGAGAAATTAGAGAATAAAATATTGCTTCTGTTATTATTATCTGTTAAACACGTTCAACAGATAAAATGCCACCTTCTGTAATTTAACTGTTTGATCTATCGGTACATTATTCATTAATTTAAAGTTATGTTTGAAAACTTGGCAGTTGGACATTTTAAATTCACAAACTAAAAGCTTTATAAATCTTTTTATACACAGGTATATGTACAATGGACTATGATGTATGATGAGTGGATTATTATGTTATGGTATATTTAATGTCGTATATATTTTTTTAACGTTTCATTTTTTCACTTTAATACACCTTGTTTAATAACTACGAGGATAGAGTGTTAAGTTTCTATAATAAGGTAACTCATGTTTATCATTGTCATCATTTCTAGCTTTTACTGCCTAATTGTTACTCTCAAAGCTGATGGTTTATTGGAAGATGTCTAGATAAGAATTTAGAACATCTACAGGAAGAAAAAGGAAGAGAGTTTTTACCGTTGGTATCGTGTTTTTTGAGCAGGAGGTAGGTGATCTAAACCAGAAAACTGCTCTTGTGTTTCTCTCTTCCTGTTAAGGTGACCAGTACAATGCGACATCTTGCGAGTCATATCTGGATTATTGCATGAAGCACACACTTAGTGCTGCACTGGGCTCGTCTGTGCTTCTCCCATGCAACTTCGTAACCAGCAGAAACAACTGGGTGTCATGGACCCACACTTCTGAGGAGCACCTGGTAAATCTCACATCTGAAGGGCATATTAAGTTCTTGCTCCCCAAAGGGGGCCGGCTTAAAGCTTTTCCAAACCAGGGATCAGAAGGGAACTACTCCATTAGAATTGATGAACTTAAGGACACCGACCTGGGGTGTTATTTTTGCAGGCAAGAGGATAAATGCGTTAAGGTGGAGCTGTTTGCTGCACCAGGTAAATGGATTTCTGTTTGATCGTTTTAAAGTAATTTTTTTCTCAAGACTAGGAAGAAGTCTCTGAGAGAGCGTGAGTAATATGGCCTCTTCCTTTCCATGGTATCAAAGCTTGTATGGCAAACGTGTGAGAGTAAATGAGGTGAGAGTTTCCTGTAAAATGTCTCACTGTAAAAACAAAACTTATCA
The DNA here is from genome assembly GCA_016859345.1 of Istiophorus platypterus. Classification (NCBI taxonomy): domain Eukaryota; kingdom Metazoa; phylum Chordata; class Actinopteri; order Istiophoriformes; family Istiophoridae; genus Istiophorus; species Istiophorus platypterus. The sequence goes on from CM029116.1 coordinate 20,544,542, forward strand.
TGTAGATACACAGAGAGAAGAGACATGGCTGTTCATTTACATCGGTGTCGGCACGGTTCCTTTAATCCTGCTGAGTGTCTGCAGCTACAGTGAGTACCTCTCTCACTCGGCAGCCGTTGATGGAAAAAAGTGTGGTTCGTTTGATGGATGGATGTGATATATTGTTTTTCTTTCAGTGCTCTGTAGTAAAAAAAGGCAGATCAATACCAAAAACCCTGAAGGTGGGGACACTGAGGGTAAGCAAAAATGTCATTATTTACCATTTAGATTAGAGCTCTCTTCTGTAGGCTGTTGCATGGTACACAGTTATTTTTACTTTAGAGAACAAGAATATGTAATTCACGGATTTTGTTTCATTTGCACAACTATTCATCCTAATTTTGAAAACATTTATGTAACATTCGTGAACTTTAAAAGTGTTGTTAGACAGATTTGTTTACCTTCAGGCAGAACCAGAACAACTGCGACCCCCTGTTTTACAGTATTAATTCATATTTCAGCGCACAGCCATGAAAGTTGTATCAATATTCTCCTCCAACTCTCAGCAGGACAGCAAACACTACTTCTATTATGTTTCAAACTGTTCATTGAAGTTTCTGCATATAATGCCCCGCTGCAGTTGTCAGTGCTCCACCTAACATGAACATACATGAACAGCAGACAGGTGGTCTGTAGTTATTCAAAAACCCACTCACTTGAATGTATAGTGTGTATGACATGTTATGCATGAGCTTCTACGTGTTCCATTTTCCTACAGGAGCAAACAACGATGATCTTGTTTACGGTGAGTTCACACATCTCTCCTCCCCCCTATTTATTTTATCTCTTATACAGCTAATGTCATTCTATCCCAACTAAAACATCCCTAATGTCAGTATATTTAACTGATCTTTAATTTAATTGATTTTTAATTTTTCTTTTTTAATTATTAGAGAACAATGACCAAGACCCAGCCAAAAAGCAGGGTGACCCCACCAGAAAACAATCTAGTTTACCAGAAGTTCTGCATGAACTGAACAGGACTGAACCCATTCAAAGCACCAGTGGGATTTGTCCAAACGTGAACCAGTTTAACTTTGAAAGGATGGAAAATCAGAGAACACAACAAAGATTTCACAGAGGTGCATGATAATCAACATTTTTATTTCAGCTTGTATTACCGATGCCACTAAATCAAACTGGAATAACTCAGTCTTCCCTCACCTCTCCAGCACTCATCAACAGGTTACAACCAGCAGGTTTCAGTCAACATTATTATGGTACTATATTTATCTTTTATCATACTGTATCTTTTCAATGCTTTCAGGAATTTCACTTATTCAGTTATTCACTTATTCATTTTATTACACAGTTAACCAACAAGAAATCCGGAAGCAAGCCAGGTCAGCTCAAGCTAAGCATCACTGAAGAGGTATTTGGATTTTATTTTTCTTTTATCATCCACTGTAATTATTAATCTACCAGTAAATATAAATAGGCGATGGCGAGATAAAAATCGTATTCATTATTCACTGTGCCGTGCTGTGTGTTCTGTTCTGTTTTGCAAGAGGTTTCAGGAAGAAGGAAGCCAAAGAAAATGAGTGCTGACTTCATCTTTGGGCAAGTTTAGGATGAAATAATAATATCCAATGAACTGCTCTCCCACTTCTTTGTTGTTTCCCTCTCAGATGGTGATGACCAAAACCCGATCTACAACTGAAACACAGACTAGCTCGACCTTCTGTAGAGAACCAAGAGTTTAAATAGCTGTTGAGGCATATTTTGTATTGATATACTTTCACAGTGACAGTTATTGACTGTTGATTTTCCTGTTTGCTGTTTAATAGTTCATCAAATAAAGATCTTCACATACAAAAGAGCTCAATCAATTATTTACATATTTCACAATCCAACATGGCTTTATAATCTTAAGTTCAGAGTTGTGGTAATGTATGTAGAGGGAGAGTATGCAAGTCTATCTGTACATGCATTGAATGAGACAAACGTGTATATTAGGTGCACTTAATGTATGTGAAAAGCCAAAACAGTTGAAAATAGATACTTTTTAAGCTTAAAAATTACTTTCATATCATTAAAGTTTGATGTAGAGATCAAATATAAGACCTTTGTGTGTTCCTCAGCTGATCATAAATAAAGAGCCAACAATTTTCACAATTACAGGCAGTTTAGAGCTTCTGGTACACCTGCGTGTCTTTTAGCTGTGGATGGAGACCCATACAGATACATGCAAACTCCAAAAAGGGCCCAGAAACCAGTTAATTTGAACGCCGGACCCTCACGCTGTGATACGACAGTACCAACGCCACATTGCTGGCTCAGTGGTTGTTAGCTACTACGACCTTTTGAGTTGTTTTTACTCTCATGGGGGTCGGGCCAATTAAGCCAAATAGGAACCAGCTGCTCCACCTTGAGTCTCAGCAACCAAATATGGAGACCTACAGTAAAGACCTTGTCTGGGTGACATTTATGTCTTTATCACTGCTTCTTTTTAAATGTGAAGCCCAGGCTGCTTCAAAGCAATTTCAAGCAACAGTCTATAACACTGGGAATGATAATTTGTCACTTTGCCATGACGGCTTCATGTCTGTATACATATCAAAGGGGCAATTTGCTGATCTTCCTGTCACTATTTATGTACAAGGTGAGTCAGACAGTGAAAATTATATCTTGACATAGCTATAAATGGTTGTGTTTGCTCTGCTCCTGTTTGTGTTCATGTTTACACACAGATGAACATGGTGGATATTACCAGGCCATTGCAATAGCTAAACAGTGCAACTACTTCCTTGGAGAAAATGAAACCTTTATTATCTTAACAGTTGCTTCCCATGGCTGCTTTGTGAAAAGACAAGTAAGCTGTTTATGTGTTTATTTTCAATGATATATATACACACAAATACATGCATTTTGTCAAATTCCAACATTTCCTTATAATTTTGTTCTTTAGAAATATATCACAAGCCTGACTGTTGTCATCATGGCCCTTGCAGACAGAGGAAGAGTTGAAATTGTCAAGGCAATACCTCTCATCTGTGAAAGGAAAATTAAAGGTATTAGTTCAAAGTGTGCAGATAAATTATGTTCCAGATATTTGTTTATAATTAACACTCAGTGTGTCTCTTACAGAGGCAAACAAAAAGAATTATCCACCAGAGCCCAGACAGTATTTTTGCAACAAGGATGGGTTCCACATTACCATCCCCCAGAATGCCACAGTCCCACCTCTGAACCTGAATGAAGTCTGGATCCCGTACAGTCAAGGCCACAATTGTAAACCTAAAAAAAGATCCAAGGATGATGTTACTTTCAGCTTTCTATTCACTGATTGTGGTGCTCAGTCCGCGGTAAATGTAAATGAATTACCTCCCATCCACAGACAGGTGCAGGTGGTTATTTTTGTGACTAATAAGAATACGTTTGGTTGTGTCTTGCAGGTAGCAGATGGGATTATAACGTACTGGGTCAACATTGGAGTGAAACAACATTCGCAGAAAGGCTCTATATTTCGTGACACTCCTTTCCAGTAAGAATGGTAAATTGTTCCATTTCTCTTGCTTTTGCAGATAATAGACACCCATTTTAATTGCCTTTTTTTCAGTCTTACTGTGCGGTGTAGCTTTGCACTGGCCCAGATGACTCAACTAGGAATCAAGGTTCAGACAGAAAAATCTGGGTATCCATCAACATTGAAGAGCAAAGGAATACTAAGGACTGAAATGAGGTTTTCCAAAGGTCAAGATTACAGATATTTTTACTTTTTATAATTCTTCATTTTTACTTTTATTGTCCATGAAATTTATTCCTTAATAAATTTATGCCTCTATGCATGTTTTTATTTTAGAAAAAAAATCTGCTAAACCACAAAAAATGCCATCAAAATTTGTAATGAAAACAAATTAATCACAGTTACTTTGAAGGGTCACTTTTGTATTTGGAGCATAATGAAGCCCGCTGGTTGCCAACTCTGATAAGATTTTTTTTTATTTTTTTTTTTTTTATCTTTATCCACAGATTCCTCTTACAGGTCTTTCTATTCCTCTCGAGACCATCCAACAGTGACTCAGCTTGGCCAGCCTGTGTATGTGGAGGTGTTTGTTCTCAAACATGAGGACAAGGACTTGGAACTGCTGCTGGAGGACTGTTGGGCCACGCCAACTGAAAACCCACATGACCCACTACGATGGAACCTGCTTGTTAAAGGGTGAACACACTTTGAATTAATTTGGTAGATGTAACCTCGTCTGAAAACCAATTCTGAAATTAACTTTAGAAAAATCTTCACCTGTACTTTATAAGGAGAGTATGACTTGATTCTTATCTTTGCATCCAATCCAGGTGTCCTTTCACAGGTGATAGCCAAAGAACTGTTGTGTTACCAGTTGTCTCCAGTAATGAGCTGATGTATCCTTCCCTTCGCAAATGGTTTGTGGTCAAGCTGTTCTCATTTGTGAAGCCCCGAACATTTGCAAACCAGGTACATAAGAGAAAAGGATGGTAGTATCTTTGGTATTTATCTACCTTGTTTGTTGATTTATTGTGTGGATGTTCCCCTACAGGTATTTTTCCACTGTGATATTGAGATTTGTAAAGGATCAGACTGCTTACAGTCCTGCAGCAATAGTAAGTGGAACTGCAGCCATTTCCCTTTCATGAGGTTGTTCTCATCTAAAGAGTGTGTCTTTTACGGTTGATTTTCACACTTGTTTGCATGCATTACTGTGAACAATAGTTTCAATCTTTCCATGTCTTTCAGGAATGCATAAATTAAGGAGAATAGCACCAGGACCCAGACAGAGAATTGTTAACAGTGTAGTCTCTGGTGGACCTCTTCTATATCTACTTTAAATAACCAGAAGAAAGACAACTACTTCAACACATATTTGAAAGCACAAGGACAGAAACAGTTCTGCCAAGAACTGTCCCTGTTTTGTAATGAAAATTAAATATTTACTTTATTGGTCTTATTCATTCTATCAACTCAACTAATGCTGATTTTATCAAAAATAACCTCGAAACATGCAAGTCAACAGGAAGCCAGCTTTTAAATTCAAGTTTCCTGTCCCAAAACCTAAATGGGTGACCAGCCCATTGCCCTGCTCTAAGCAGAGTCCTAAGAAGAACCTCTCTGCGATACAGATGTTATCCTGGCTAGGTATAACCTGGAACAGGGTGTTTTTGGTTTCACTCAGAAAGGCTATCTGGATAACTTGATTCTGTTTCTCAGAATAAAGTAGGTCCCAGTAGGACCCAGTAGGCAAAGGCCTGCTCCTGGAGTAAAGTTGTTTGGTGTAACACTACACAGCAGATGGATAATTAATGCATCTGGTAGATTTAACTGAAGACCTCAGATGTGTTAGCAATTTGCCCATTTGACTAAATTTCATATCCATGGATATTAAAGAACTTGCTCTAAATGCTGTTATGGAGCAGTGAAAAACTGTTAATATTCTTATTTAATGAAACATACAAATGATCGAATCGACTTTATTACTATTTTATGTTCAATCTCTATGAAATTTTTTTTTCAACAAAAAAAGTCCAGCTGGACTTTTATTGTGGTGGCACGTGAGTCACGTGCCCACAATTGACCAATAGAAATGCAGAATGGGTTAGTTTCCGGAAGTTGCCGATCGGGTTCGTCGCCTGTGAAACGATGGGAGTGAGAGAAATGGGTGTTTTGTGAAGTTTAATACTGTGTCCGGGGCACAAACACCGTCTAAAACGCGTTCGGCCTAAGAAACGTCTGTATTTCTTTCGCCTTTTTCGCTCCCCTCGCTGATAATCTAGCGATAAAGCTAGTCAGAGTCAGTCAGCTATGTCCGCATCAACGAGACGGGACCGAAAAGACATGGAGTCAAAACATCTGCCGATCTACCAGCACAGAAGCAAACTGATTCAGGCTGTCAGAGACAGCGCTTTCCTGGTTGTGACCGGTGAGACCGGCAGCGGGAAAACCACACAACTTCCCCAGTACCTGCATCAAGCTGGTAAGAGGTAGTTCTGCTGTCCCCTCCGTGGTAATATGAAGTTAACAGCACTGATGTACACAGTATAGTAGTAGATAGTGGAATCCCTCAGGGTAAAAGACAACAGCTAAATACAATAAATGCAATTTTCGTTGGTTTAACATAACACATCAGCCCTGGCCTGTGTAAGGTTTGTCAAATTTGGATACAAATGTGACTGACTTTAAAAGATAAACCATTTTTGTTGTGCTTTTTGGGTACAGGTTTTTGTAAAGATGGCAAAATTGGCATCACCCAGCCCCGCCGGGTTGCAGCCATCACAGTGGCCCAGAGGGTTGCCCAGGAGATGCAACGCACCCTGGGCAGAGAAATTGGCTACCAGGTCCGCTTCGATGACTGCACGTCACAGGTGAGAGGCCGAGACGAGACAGCCCTGCAGAAAATCCAGTGTATGTATTGCAGATGTCTGACAGCATGGAAATGTGGTTGTGTTTGAGCCAGGACACGGTGGTAAAGTACATGACAGACGGCTGTTTGCTGAGAGAGATCCTGGCAGACCCTGCGCTCTCCCAGTACAGTGTTGTAATCTTGGATGAAGTCCACGAACGCAGCCTCAACACAGTGAGTCAATACATTCATTGAATGCCTAACAATTATAAGTCCGGCACCATGCTGTTAATATGCATGCTTGCCAGCTTTCAAAATCCATAAACGTGTTAATTCTTTTTTCCTCATCATCCATCACAAACTAAGTGTTTGTATTTGCTACAGGATATTCTCCTGGGCTTACTGAAGAAAATCTTCTCCAACCCTGCTAAAGCCACAAAGGGTCGATCTTTTCCTTTGAAGGTGGTGGTGATGTCCGCCACCCTGGAAACGAACAAACTCTCAGTCTTTCTCGGAGACTGCCCCGTCTTTGCTATTCCGGGGAGGACTTTTCCTGTAACCTGCACGTTTGGTTCTGCTGTAGGACCAAAAGACATAGAAAGCTCTGGTTATGTAAAAGAGGTACTGGTTAAGTTTTGAGAGATAATAAGACTTACAGGAAAAGCCTTTTACTTCACCTCAGTTTCAGAATGACGGATACCGTATGTTGCACTTTGTCTGTATTAATTTAATTTCAAAGCCTTTGCTCCACAGGTTGTGAGAACAGCCCTTGATGTGCACACCAGTGAAATGGCTGGGGATATTCTTGTGTTTTTGACAGGTAAGTTACAATTATCAAGCTCTAAGATAACATCATACATTTTATGCGGACACAATCTACCACAAAATGTGCCATGTTAAATCTCTTAATGTTTGACAGGTCAGTCAGAGATTGAGCGTGCCTGTGATTTGCTGTTTCAAAAAGCTGAGTCTATAGACTATCGCTATGATGTACAGGACCAAACAGTGGAGGGCCTTCTCATTTTGCCCCTTTATGGATCAATGCCCACTGGTAAACACATGCAAAAGCTGTTGCAACCTTATTAGAAGGTCGATATCCTGAATTGAAATTGGTATCAGTTGTTGTTTTATTTGTTTTATTTTTTTTTTTTTTGCTCTTGTCATAGATCAACAGAGGCAGATCTTTCAGCCGCCACCTCCCGGAATAAGAAAGTGTGTAGTGGCCACTAACATTGCAGCAACATCACTCACCATTAATGGAATAAAGTGAGTGAGGCCTGTGGTCGCTTTTTTTTTCAATTCATAATCATGAAATTGTGACATTAAATCAACATCACTGAAGCGTTTCACTCACGCCTCTGCAAAATCCATCACCATGCCATTCTTTTCTCATACAGGTACATCATAGACAGCGGTTTTGTGAAGCAACTCAACCATAACTCAAGGGTGGGCATGGATATCTTGGAGGTGGTGCCAATATCAAAGTGAGTCTTGGAAAAAGTAACATTTAATTTCAAACCTGCTTTGTTTTAGTCATTTTCCTGGCAACACACAAGCCACTAAAAAAGCTTGGATTTTCTGTGATTAGGAGCGAAGCTCAGCAGAGAGCCGGCCGAGCTGGAAGAACCTCAGCAGGGAAATGCTTTCGGATCTACACCAAGGAATTTTGGGAAAAAAATATGCCTGAATATACAGTTCCAGAAATCCAGAGGACAAGTCTGACTGCTGTGATACTTACACTTAAGTGCCTGGGTGTTCATGATGTCATTAGGTACACTGGTGCCCACTCTGTGTCCTTTTGCGTTCTTTAAGTTCATAATTTCTTCTTGCACCTTTTACCATCTTTGTTGATGAGTTAATTTCTTTTAAGGTTTCCTTACCTGGACTGTCCAGAGGAGAGATTTATCCTAGAAGCACTAAAACAGCTCTATCAATTTGATGCTATTGACAGGTGAGTTATTATACCTGTGGACCAAGTGTTTGGTTTTCCAAGCACAGCAGAAGTTGGGGTTGAGTCATTTTTGCTGACATTTCATGAGTTCTATGCGTCTCGTGGTTCTGTATGGGCTGTAGGAGAGGTAGCGTGACCCAGCTGGGGGAGTTGATGGTGGAGTTCCCGCTGCACCCAGGTCTCACCAGGGCTGTGCTCAAAGCCGCCTCACTCGGCTGCCAGGACCTCCTGCTGCCAGTGGCCGCCATGCTGTCTGTGGAGAATATCTTCATCAGGCCAGGTCAACAATTTAGCTTTTTAATGTATTGGGAGCCTTAGAACAGAAAACAGGGCTTCTTATTGAAGACTACAAGGGTAAAAATATTCCTGTTTTATCTATGATACGCAGGGTTTATTAACAGAATGGTCTAACAACAGAAATACTAAACTTGTCCCTCAAGTGCATTTGACTCAGATATAGACCATTTATTAATCAATGATGTGTTGGTTGATTGATTAAATTTAGTCCCTGTGCCAGGATAAGGCATGTGCAGAGGAGTAAGTAAAGACGTGAGCTCTGGGTTCACACGGCTTTGACTGGTTGCATGCTGCCCACAGGCCACCCTGAGAGGCAGAAAGAGGCAGATAAGAAGCACCGGGGACTGGCTACCAAAAGTGGCAGTATGAACGACTTTGCCACACTTCTTAGTGTGTTTCAGTCATGCAAAACCAGGTACTGTACTTAACCGATTACTGCTGCAAGATGAAACTTGATGGTATATGTACCATCAAGATCCCTCTTGATGGTACATAAACATTCCAACTTCTCCAGTTGCTGCTTGCCATATATTCAAAACTTTACTTGATGCCATAATTGAACCTTTCTCTTATATTCTGCAGTGATAGACCCTCAGCGTGGTGTAAAGAGAACTGGATCCACTGGAGGGCGCTGAAGTCAGCCTTTAGTGTGGAGACTCAGCTACGAGAGATCCTCAACCGCCTCCAACAGGTACAGCAGTATTCATAACTAAATTTCACATCACTGACTGCTGCACGTTGTGCATCCATGCTCTTTTTAAATGCTTCATACTAATGTAAACTGCAGATCATGGTTGCTCCCCACATCAGTGTTGTACTTGAACGATTGCGAAAAACCTCTTTGCAGATCACTGTGGTCAGATGTTCAGCTCTGTTATATATTCATTCAGCATTCTGTTTGCCAACACACTGCTGTGCTAATTATTATGATTTTCATTATTCACTTTTCGTGGATGAACCCTCTTGCCCAGAGGAGAGATTTCCCTGCAGAAACATTTGATGGAAACAAGAGTGAACTCTTCAGACGATGCCTGTGCACAGGATACTTCACCAATGTTGCCAGAAGGTACTACCAAGGAACATTTGAAATTATCTGTATTTAACTCCTTTGGTAATTAGAGATTATTGCTGATTTTGAATAATGTTTGGTTCATTTTTTTTTCTATCCTACATAGATCTGTGGGAAAGGTATTTTGCACAATGGATGGCCATGGATCCATGGTTCACATTCATCCGTCATCATCGGTAAATCTATCCATGAATTCACTTCTTTTTTTTTTTTTTAAATCAAAATGATAAAACACAGTTTTTGTAGAAGACAAATGATGTTTGGAAACAAAATTGTCGTGCTACTTTCTCCTCTGATCATGATTCCTTCTTGCTCCAAGCTGTTTGACCAGGAGGCAGAGCTGAACTGGGTCATCTTCCACGATGTGCTGGTGACTTCCCGGGTTTACATCAGGACTGTGTGTCCTATTCGATATGAGTGGGTGAAGGACTTGTTACCCAAACTCCATGAGGTAGACGTCTACGAACTGAGCAGCGTGGCAAGAGAAGAAGTCACCGACAAAGAGATGATGAAATGGGAGACCAGGGAAGCAGCTAAAAGACAACCAGGTTTTCTGTATAATTTGATAAAATATTTATTTGATGTTATTCAACTAAGTGGTTAATGTTAACTGGTCTCTGATCTCTGGTATGGCCATGCATCAAATGATCAAAAATGAAAGAGTCCGACTAAAGCACAGGGTGGATTAAAAGCCCATTTGGCCTTGAAGCTCTTAAGTATTATACTGGGTGAATGAATGGATTAGCTGTGCCATGCTTTATAATAAACCAACAGATTACTTCTGTTCTTTGCGGGTTTTTTTTTTTTTTTGCAGAGGTTTCTACTGAGGATGTTGCAAAGAAGCTGGAGAGGCGAAACAACGAAGCAGCTGTCAGCGATGCTCGAGCGCGCTACCTGCAACGAAAGCAACAAAGACGACAACAAAAAGCCCTTTGACAGAAAGCACTTGCTTTGAAGGACTTGATTTACACAATGTGTTACAAAGGGATATTTTGCTAACGACACCTGAATAATAAACTTTAGTCTCATGTATAACATTACCTCTCCCTTTGGTTATTCCCTCTTTTGCACGCAATGCTGAAACAGTAGCTTGTTTTATGAATCATTGACAAGGTTAAAGAAGATGGGCGCTTTATTCTCCTGTAACAGCGAGTGGACTAAGAGAAAGTTGCTTGTTCACAGAGGAGGTGGGAACCCTGGTCTGAGAGGAGGAGGACCCCTTGAATTTCGGGGCACTTTTTTCGCACTGCCTGTCTCTCGGACGGCTTGTAATCCAGCTGTGCACCGCTGGGCGAGGTTAAGGTTGCAGTGCAGTACTTGGTGTACTTTCTCACCGACGGTTCAGGTGCAGTGGACCCTTTCTGGCCTCGTACGTCACTTCCTCCTGTGTCTGCGGGGCTGGTGTAGCGTCTGGCCGGGACGGAGCTTCCACGCTAAGCGGGCGTCTTTCCACATTAAATCCGAAAAAGAGGCGAGTTTGTTTTTTGGTTTGTTTTTGTTGTTTTTTTTTTTGGGGAGGTTTTGTTTTTTGTTTTTTTTTTTATTTTTTTCTTAATCCGCCCGGGATTTGGAAATAATTTCTGTCGTGTTCGACGCAAGTCTCCGTCGGGTCGAGAGCCCGGTGGACTTTATTCTCCGGCCGGTTTGCGCACGCTTCAGTGAGCCACTGCAGCAGCGGTGACCAACGGACCGAGCACCACCACCGCCTCCTCCACCTCCTCCTCCACCTCCTCCTCCTCCTCCACCACCTCCTCCTCCTCCACCACCACGCCGCCGCCGTGAGAGAAGAAAACAAGCTCGCAGCGAGCAGTCGGCTAAAGCTGTGTGATCATTGACAGAGTTCAATACACACAAGCTACGAGTCGCGGCCGGCGGGAGCCGTGTGCGCTGCACCCCCGGGCCTCTTCGACCGCCGACGGCTGGGAAGGTTCTTTTGTCCCCGAAGTCGAGGTAAGTAAAAGCCGGGGTGTCGAGAAGTAGCGCCAGTGGCTAACTGGTGTGCTAACTAGCCGTTAGCTTTGGGGGGGTATTTTGGCTAGCTGCCCCGTTCGGTCGTAACGCGGTCACGGTCGGTCGTCCTGGCCGCCGTCCGGGAAGCCGCTCGGCCGAGCCGGCCCCCGTCCGTGGCCGTGGCGGGTCGGTGGGCCACCGTGGGGCGACCGCGGAGCAGCTCGCCGACCCGTCCGGCGCTCGGAAGGCGGCGTCGGTTAAGCTAGCGGCTACGCCGAGGGGACGAGGATGTGGTAACGTTACGGCGATGTTTACGTTAGGCTGCCCGGGATCGTGTCGGATACGGCGGGGGGGAGGATTTCACAGACATCGATTGCATTTAGTTTAATCCAACCGATTTATCCTCAGGGTGTCGATATTTACCGTATCTGTCCTTTTATTCCTCAATCGGTGCACGTTAGCCGCGCACCTCGCCGCTCTGCTGGATGGTGCTGTTACTCACGTCCTGTTTGTAAAGACAAACTGGTTTGTGATGTGCGGTGAAAAGTTGTGCATCGTATTTATTATCTCCAGGAGCAGCCACGTATTATTCCGGCCGTTTAAGCAAATAGGTGTTTGGCTATGAACAATCCTCGGCTGCACCTCCAATGACCATTATAGACTCTGAAGCCGAGAGATGCCTTGACTTTTTCTTTTTGTTTAATTTTGTAAACAAAGCAGTTCAAACAGCCCCAGTGTTCTGGTTACTGTATCCACTGTAATATTCCCCCCATCGCTTCCACTGAACCACTGCGAAATTCTGTTAAACCTATTATCTAACATAAGCTGTTGATTCAGGGCTGACCCTGGATCGCCAAAGCCTCTTCTCAAACATTCAGCAAGAGCTGTGGGAGGTTGTTACATCTGACAAAGAGCTTTGCTGCCATTTTTCTAATAGTTAGATCAGTGGCACTGATCCCACAATTTAATGGTCTTTACCTGGCATCGCTATAACACCAGGATCTACTAGGAAGCACAGATAGATGTCAGGAAGAGTTGCACGAGACAATAGAAGGACCTTGAGTTGTAAAGCAAGCCTGTGGTCACGGTAGTCATTATACCAGTCCCAGTTTGGATGTGACTGTCAGACTTATCAGATGGTCAGTTATAAGGGTTGAGCAGATGTGCAGATTTCAGCAGTTTTCTTTGTGTTGGAGTTGTGTTTCAGGGCAACAGAGTGCCTCCGAAGGAGAGGTATTTATTCAAGCGCAGTGCTGTAGTGACAACACTCTGATAGGCATCAAGAGCAATACACAGAAAGTTTCCTTTGTTATGAGAAATCAGTTTCACTTCATGTGTTTACCTCCACCTCCCTAGCTTTAGTTTTACTTCCTTTAGGCCCTGTGTTTTTCCACATTTATTTTTCAGTGTTCCTCCACATCCAAAAAGGAAAGTGTTTAAAAAAAAAAAAAATAAATAAATAAATAACCAAGGCCGTTCATCATTATTATGTTGTTATTTATTTATTTATTTATTTATTTTTTATTTTTTTATTTAAAGCAAGAAATTGGATTGTAAATAGCCAGAATTCACATGGCTGCTTTGCTCACACTTTTGCAAGTTAACAGGGGATTTTAGTTTTTAACAGAGTAAAAGTGCATTCATATATTAAGTATTCACTATCATTTTTGCTTTTTTTAAATTTATTTATCTTTTTTCTGATGTGGGTGGTACACAGCCCCTCTCACAATAGTTAATGTTGATGGTCTTAGTGTGTGTTTTTTTTTTCTTTTTTATGGACAACCTGAGACCCATTTTATATCCGGAATTAACAGTGTCTCTTTCTGTTCCCTTCCTCTAGGTATTATATTGGTGTTTTTTGTATCTTAGCCATTGTCAGGCACTCGACCAAAAGGAACGGTTTGCACAATTTCCACTAGCTTGTCTGCAGCCCCCTCCCAACCCAGACAGTCTTCTGCCCCAGCATGAATGAAGTCAGTGTTGTGAGAGAGGGATGGCTCCACAAGAGAGGTAAGAGGACACCTTGTGTTCCATCATCTGAGTCTACATTGAAGTGATAGTCCATCCAAATTCTTCCTTTTGAGTAGTAAATACTCCCTCCTGTAGGCTTATAAGATATCTGTCAAGTTTGTAGCTTCTTCATTTATTGAGATGGAAGTGTTCAGTTTACCTCCACCTGTCTGTGTTTTCAAGGTGAATACATTAAAACCTGGCGGCCTCGTTACTTCATCTTAAAAAGTGATGGCTCCTTCATCGGCTACAAAGAGAAGCCTGAGGTTTCCAGTGACCACAGCCTCTCGCCGCTCAACAACTTCTCTGTTGCTGGTCAGTTTTCATTTAAGTGCCAGAATAAACTCTGAGAAGTGTTTGAAGGTTTTCTTGCTGTTGCCGTCGGTTCCCCCGTGTTAGCTGATGTGTCTGTGTTTTGCAGAATGCCAGCTGATGAAGACAGAGCGCCCCAAGCCCAACACATTTGTCATTCGTTGCCTGCAGTGGACCTCAGTTATCGAGCGCACCTTCCACGTAGACAGCAACGAGGAGAGGTAAAATAAAAAAAACATTCATTCCAAGGGTTTTATTTTAAGTGATTTTTTTTCTTTCCCAGTTGTAGAAGGATCCTTGGTTAAAATGTGAGAGAGCTACCTGTAGTAGGCTCAGAACAGTACATCTGAAATTTCTCTTTACATGCACAACCAGCTTCTGTCCGCACTACAGGACTATTCTTATTAAATTGCTCTCATTTTCATTTTTTTCAGTTTCTTTTGACGCACGCCTGAACAAGTTTAAAGTAGGGAATTGATCACAGTTTATGCAAGCTTTGTGTTTCTCAAAGGCAAGCCATTTGTTTTGCACTTCAGCTGAGAACTCAGTCAAATCATGTATCACATGCTTCTTGTTTGAGCACAGCATAAACATAAATCACCCTCCCAAAATTATTTCTAGAGTGAAATACATTTTAGTGTGTCGTTAGTTTGGGCAAGTTTGAATGATCAAATCTTGCTTTAAGGACTAAAGGACACAAGGAACATTTTCTCAAATTCAGAGACAAAGGGCCTAAATGGGCCATTGTTCACTACAGGCAATGAAATTCATTTTAGTTTGTGAGATTAGGAAAGACCATCATCCTCAAAATAGAATTCGGTGCCAGATTAGACCTGATTATTCGCCCCTAACCCAAGCAATCGTCATTGAATTTTGTTTACATAGGCTCTGCCAAGTACCAAATCCCAGCATCCCCCAGCTGAATAGTACAGATTATCCTCTACCTTCTAAACTTAGCTTGCTGTTTTTCCTTTAAGATATATTTTTCGGAAAAGATACACCATCTGTTTGAAGACAAAGAAGGCACAATTTGATAACATTTTGTATCTTTTGGCAAACTGTTTGCCATTTCATATTCTTAGAGAATAAATTCAGAGTAATGTAGATATGGCACTGGCCAAATTTGATAAGGGTAATGTGTGTTTTTTGTTCTGGGTCAGGGAGGAATGGATGCGATCAATCCAGGCAGTGGCAAATAGCCTGAAGAGTCAGCAGCAGGACGAGGAGCCCATGGAGATCAAATTTGGCTCTCCGAGTGACAGCAGCGGCACAGAGGAGATGGAGTTTGCTGTGTCCAAATCCCACACAAAAGTGGTCAGTATTTGCACAAGCAGTGCCTGGCAGCTGAGTGTTTGCTGTGTTTGTCCAGCTAAGCTCATCTTTATTGAGCAAGTTGTTCAAACTTTAAGCCTCTTTCTCAAAGCTTTTCTGGTGAAGCAACCTTTAAATGAGTGGAGGGTTGCTTTTGAGAATATATTTTGTGCAGTGCTGATTCACTTCAAGTGATTTTGTAGTGTTCCCGTTATATGGACGTAGTTAGTCGACTGCTGACTTTGTCGTTCGGTGCAAAATGTATGTGTAGATGCAATAAAGAAGTACAGTTTGTGGTTCTTCAGATTTTGATCCCTTATGATAAAAGTTCTTCTACCTTAATGGACCTATCCTTATTTGAAGGATTTTCTGTTCTACAATATATAAGATATTATTCAAACTTTGATCAGTCTCTTGCTGCTGCAAGTGCAAATTGAAAGGCTCAGTACTCGAATTTGTGTAGAAATATTTATAGCTATTTCAGTATGTTACATCATGCAATGTCTCATATGTCAGGATACAGAAGATGTAGCGCACAAATATCAGCAGTGGGGACAATACAGTGGGAGAAAGGGACTCATCAAAATGCTATTCCTGTACATTTCAAAACCAGGCAGTTATATGATAATTTTATATTGCATAATGAGTCTCATGAAAACTCAAGGATGTAACATTCATGATGTTTTTATGAAAAGCTGGGTCTAAGCTAACTCTGGTGTGAGCACACTAGCTGTTGTATACATCTTTGTCATGGCTTATCTTTGATAATTGTTCCAACAGACCATGAGTGATTTTGACTACCTGAAGCTGCTGGGCAAAGGGACATTTGGTAAAGTGATCCTGGTGAAGGAGAAGGCCACAGGGATGTACTACGCCATGAAAATCCTCCGCAAAGAAGTCATCATTGCTAAAGTCAGTGTTGATCAGGAAGTGCAAATGAAATCTTCACTTTAGACTATGTTAGGACAGCTATACATAGGTATGTGATCTTGCTCTCATGGAATGCTCTGATTGTGTGTGTGTGTGTGTGTGTGTGTGTGTGTGTGTGTGTGTGTGTGTGTGTGTGTGTGACTCCAGGAAGAGGTGGCACACACAGTTACAGAGAGCAGAGTTCTCCAAAATACACGGCACCCTTTTCTAACGGTAAGTTACCGGTGCCTATATCGTAATAAAGGGTACATATATTCAGTGCAATGCAGTCAACAATTTTTTGTTCCTTGTTCTTTCTCGACAGACACTAAAATATGCATTTCAAACACATGACCGGCTCTGCTTTGTGATGGAATATGCAAATGGAGGAGAAGTAAGTTTTCCTCTTTTACATCTTGCCTAGAGTTGTGTCTGATGCATTACCTGTGTATGACCATTTAGAAGATGGGTAATTGTAGCAAAGATGATATAAATAAACAGCACATTGTGCTACATCGATATAAGGTTTTAAATCCAACTGCTTTTTGGAAGCATCCAAATCAGGTCAAATTGTGGGCTGAAAGTGGGATTTTATGTTGCATCAAACAGTTGCTGAAAGAACTGACATCAAAACAGTTTGAACTTTATTGTTACACTAATACATTGTAGGGATTGCTTTGGTTACTGCATGCACGGGGCTAATTGTTAATCCAACAATTCAGATTGAAAAGCTATTTTGTAAATGACATGCATACAGAAATGTTGAAAGGGCACACTTTGAAAACTGACTATAAAGAATAACTAAGAAACAAATCTGCTTAAGGGATTTAATGGAAAACAAGTATCTCAAGGAACATGAGGAATTTGTTTTGTCCCTCAGTCCTGTTTACATTTTTTATTCTTTTCCAGCTCTTCTTTCATTTATCACGAGACAGGGTCTTCACAGAAGACAGAGCACGATTCTATGGTGCAGAAATAGTGTCAGCACTGGAGTACCTACACTCACGCAATGTAGTTTACAGGGATTTAAAGGTAAGTTGTCTGCTTGCTCTGACTGTACAGTATTATTACAGCCGTCCACTGCTTTGACTCTAATTTAAATCTTTGTCTGTTCAGCTGGAGAACCTCATGTTAGACAAGGACGGCCACATCAAGATAACAGACTTTGGGTTATGTAAAGAGGGGATCACAGATGGTGCCACCATGAAAACCTTCTGTGGAACCCCGGAGTACCTGGCACCAGAGGTAACTCCACAGTGGCTGCAGACCTTGAAGTTAAAATGATTTGTGACCAGGACTGTGTGAAGAAGCACTGATGCCACAGGGCTGGATGAGCACATAATGGAAACTAGTTTTAGGTGTTGATTAGGATGTCTGATAGGGGAATAATTTAAGTTTTTGAACAACTTTGATGACTTCATCGTTGGTAATTTTGTGGAAAGCAGTAAAGTCAGTTACTCAGCTGGAGATCCTATAATGTAATGAATCTAAAACTGGTATGTAAAATCAAATTTTTTTCTGATCACGTCTACAGAGCTATTTTTCTTCACTTTACCACAGGGTGATAAATTCTTTAAATATCTGCCTTGTCAGGTGCTGGAGGACAATGACTATGGACGAGCAGTGGACTGGTGGGGACTGGGTGTGGTCATGTATGAGATGATGTGTGGTCGGTTACCCTTCTATAACCAGGACCACGAGCGCCTCTTTGAGCTCATCCTCATGGAGGAAATCCGCTTCCCCAAGAACCTGGCTCCCGAGGCCAAGGCCCTGCTTGCTGGCCTGCTGAAAAAGGATCCTAAACAAAGGTATGTGTGTGAACTGCAATAACCAAGGACCAACAGTGAATAGGTGAGAACTGGAGACATTGTAATTGGGATAAAAGTAAGCACATGATAATGGAACAATGGTGTCCCTTACAAAGATGGATGTTTGTCCAGATAAAAATTAAAACATTGCTTTTGACAGACATTTGATGTTTTTCGAAGGGTTTGTTTTGTTTTTTTTGTTTTTTTAATTTTGTAAGCATTCCGCTTATTTAGCCATGTTAAGATACACAGAAAAGCTTTTCCATGCTTTTCTGTGCCTGACCTATACTGGACTTTTATGGCAGATATTCGTATTTTAAAATAAATTCGAAACACAATCCAGTGGGGGGTTTCTTTGTTTGTTTGTTTTTTGAAGGATTCATTAAATTTGGTTATTAAAAGAGATGTGACTAAAATATGTACTTTGTGGGACATTTTTCAATCGACAGTGCTCTCTGGTGCAATGGTATCACTGGGGATTACGGTGCAAATTACATCAAACATGTCCTTGCTAATTCGCTGGGCTCTTATTGTGCAATAAACACTGCATGCTATTTATATTCTGTTTCAGTGTACAAACATGACTGTTCTATCGAACGTCTGCCTCCTGAAGATGCAGCAGTACAGCTTGAGAAAAAACATTTTCTTCTATTGATTTTACGGCACGTCAGTTGTACTTGATTAGTTTTCTGAATCTTGCACTGTGCCCAGGGTCACCATGTATTCCGTAATAAATTAAGTAACACCGTTATTTAAGCCACTGTTCCCTCTTGATTAGTTTTTCTACAGCATAATGGCCACACAAGTACGTAATTGATTGTTGTTTTGGTCAAACCCCAGTGTTTTTGATAACAGTGAAACAGCTTCTAATATTAGCACATTGAGTTCTCCCTGCAGGCTTACTAACATGTGCACCTGTAAGTGGTAGGGAAATGAAAAATAAATTTGTCTAGAAATTGGTAAATACAAGTCAAGAGGAGAAAAAACACAACCTAAATGCTTGTTGTTGCATTTCTGATGACAGGGTTTGCACATTTATGTGTGTAAAGAAAAGGTGGGTGATGAGTGGGTGATAATCATAGTGTTTTTGTTTTGTTTACAGGCTCGGAGGTGGACCGGATGATGCCAAAGACGTGATGAGCCATAAGTTCTTCACCTCCATCAACTGGCAGGATGTCACTGAAAAAAAGGTGAGAGACATGGAGGGGAAAAAAGGATCTAAAACGAGGTGTTCTGAGAGTAAAAATGACTACTTTTCTTCTTCCCCTTAGCTTATTCCACCCTTCAAGCCCCAGGTAACATCAGAGACAGACACGCGTTACTTCGATGATGAGTTCACAGCA
The DNA here is from genome assembly GCA_016859345.1 of Istiophorus platypterus. NCBI lineage: Eukaryota > Metazoa > Chordata > Actinopteri > Istiophoriformes > Istiophoridae > Istiophorus > Istiophorus platypterus. The sequence goes on from CM029116.1 coordinate 20,563,855, forward strand.
CAAACCATTACAATAACCCCTCCAGACAAGTGTAAGTAAATCTGCTCCTGAATATCATTACTTGTGCTATAATATTTTATATATGTGTTTCTAAAGAACAATGATTCTTCCTGTCTGTTTTGAACTTTTGAATGTTATTTTTCCTCTCTCTCCTGTTGTGCATACTCCAGATGACAGTTTAGATGCAGAGGATTCAGATCAGCGTACGCACTTCCCTCAGTTTTCCTACTCTGCCAGCGTACGGGAATGAGCACTCAGACTCTTGAACATGCAGGCAGGCTACCACACAATCACAATCCCACATACACACTCGCACTGCTGGGGAACCCGCACGACACCAAGAAAAACTGGCACAAGACACATTTTCATTGGTCTTTAATGCACACAAACACACACAGACACCCACATACACCGTCTGGCAGATCAGAAAAGACACAGATCATATTGTATGAAATGAACACACAGGCTGTGAATGAGTGACCTCAGCAGGTTTGTGTGTATAGATTGGCAGCTTCATCGCTGTACGTCCTCTCAGGATTGGCTTTAGGCCTCCCTGCAGGACCTCTGCTGCACTACACTGGGCACCACATCAAAGCCTTGATACTTTGAAAACCAGGTTATGCCAGCAAGTACCACCTCTTTACCAGCTGTACCCATGCTACACAAACACACACACACACCAACACCAACCAACCCATGCATAGACTGCATATATATATATATCTATACACACACACACACACACACACACACACCCAAACGTACTTGATAGAATTTTAAAGTATAATCAAAATTAGGAAAATGGAAAAGATTTTGGGAAAAAGAAATTTTTATTTCATCAGTTGTTACGGTTTTAAATGTTAAGCCATATTTCTGCATTCTTTTGTGATTTTATTTTATTATTTTTTATTCTTATTAATAATTTTTGTTATTTTTTTTCCTCTATTTTTTTTTAACAAGTGCTCTTTCTGGAACTTGCTGTTACAAATCAGTTGTGGGACTGTTCCCACAGTAGGGTGAAATGGGGAGGAGGGGAGGGCGAGGAGGGTTGCCATTTCTGTGTTTGCACTGCATGTGTGTATATGAGTGGATGCGTGAATGTATGCGTGTGTGCATATGAGTGCAGGAGAATGTATGAACAACCATTTTTGATTCTCAACCACCCATTTGTGTCTGATTTTATGCATGTATTTGAAAACTCAGAACTATTGCTGGAATTTGACGAGGAGACACTACACGACACATTCAATGGCCTTTTTAAAGGGAACAAGCATGTAATTTATGATTGCTTTGACCAGCTTGGCACTAAATTGACTCAGTCAGGATTAGAAACTGGGATCTCATGCATGGCTAAATCTTTTGCTTTAAATGCTGCATTAATTTATCTCAAAGTGATGCAGCAGTCAGGCTCTTTGGAGTCCATGTTGCTGTGTCCAGACTGACTGACCAACCAACTAGCTGCTGGAAGGAGGTGTAACAGTAAGTTTTCAATAAGGCCAGTCGCATTAGGTGTTAATGACAGGAATAATAGAAGGAAAGAGGAAAATAAGACTGTACGCTTCACAACAGTTTTTTCCCAAACCTGTATAGAGAGACCAAGGTAGATGAACTCAGCCATTTGCTGTCCTCTGTCCAGTAATTCCCACTCCCTGGCTGAGGAGTTAGGCACCAATCTTTTGTTCATTTTCTATTTTTAATATCAGTGTAAGTGTTTAAAATATTTTTTAAATAAGCCTTTGAATGTTCCTGTATTTAAAGAATGAATAAGTTCAATCATTGTTTAGTCTTTATAATGAGGCCAAAAACTGACTGACATGGTGGATTTTTAACACTTCAAATGATTCCACATTTGATGTTTAGCGTCTTTGGTTTGTGTTTTCTTTAATGCTGTGTCAAAGCACTTAAATCCTTGTACATTGTATGTCTGGAGCAACCGTCTGCAGGTTTACGATCCAACCAAACACTGCATGAGCTTGTCGACCAACCTTCAACCTGCAGAGAGCGGGAACTAATCAAAACATCAGCTGATGTATTATGTAGTTGAAATAAAAACCTGTGTGCTTTGAGTCATGACAGCACAATGATCAAGAGATGTTCTGGACAGCGTATTTAAATGTGCGAACATTGTCATAAGCATTTTTTTTAATTCCATGTTGCTGGAAGAGATGATGGTTGCTCTTTGAGCTCCACTAAAGGAACATCAAAACCATTTTGTTTGTCATTGTTTTTTTAATTTTGTTTTGTTTTTTCTTCTCCTTTTTTGTCCATCTATTTTTCAAATTTTGGAAGAAACATTGTTTTGTTTAAGTATACATTATATAATATATATTAAAAGTTTTTAAACTGCTTTCTTTTTGATTAAGTTCTTTATTTCAAGGGGTCTCCATTAGAGGAGTGCTCATTTAGCTAAGATGCTAACTATCAGTAATTTGATTTTAAATGGACAGTTAATTTCTAGTTTTCATTATCACTCCCCTTAAGAAAAAACAATAATTCACTGTTTATAATTAGCATAATCAGGTATATATTAAGAGTATTTAAGGGTAAAAAAAAAGGTTTAATCACTCTTGTTAAAACTAAAGGAACCCTAACCCTAAGGAAGTAAATAAACTTTTTACAAACGTACTTATTCAGAACACATTTTAAAGTTGTTCTGTTTTTAAAATTGTTACTTTTTCAGACAGTACTTGAACAAAGTAGATAAGACCTATGCTTTGCTATGTTCCGCACTGTTGAGAAGAATGAAGTTAACTTTTAACCACCATTCTCTGCAGAGCATTGACTCCACCGCCATTTTTCAAGGTCTTGCTAAAACATCTATCAGCTTGCACTGGGATCCCCCACATGTCACATGTGAATTTGTTTTGGTTTAAGTTTGTGTGAGTGACAGAGGGTGACTGAGATGTTTGAGTGAATGTAGTAACACGAGGTGACACAGAAAAGCAGCAGGTTTTGATTCATTGGTGAGCAGCAGCTGGCCCCAGTTCCTGCAGATGTTAATGTGATCAGAGGCTTTGATTTAAAGTTCACAACTCCAGCACCTCTTCTCACTGGCTCAGGCACAGCCATCATACTCTAGCCTACTGTCCTGCTTTGGAAACAGCCGGACCAAATATCAGAACCACTGCACTGATGGACACCACTGTGGATTTGCCTTCATTGCAATCATGGCCATAAGGGGGTGCTGCTGGACTTTTTTAATATTGGTTGTGAAGCCATACACTGAACCTCGCTGCTGACTACGCTTTAAGCAATGCTTCACAGCTTAACATGCTAAACATGCAAATTAATACCCCTGACCTCTCCTGTAGGCATACACAGGCACAACAAGTGCCTCCTCACTATTGTGTAAATACCAAAAAAAAAAAAAAAAAGGCTTGCTGGTGAATGCAGCATTAGTAGATGGGGGAAGCTTGTAGCTTTGTAGTTCTTGATTTGCAGCTTCACTATGGTTACATTGCTTCTGTGTATTTGAATGTGATCAACAGTCACGAATGTCACACCTGATGCTGGTGTAACAAGATTTTCTTTTGCTTGTTGCTGTTAGCTGAGGCTCAGTGGACAATGGAGAAAAAAAGCAATCTTTAAGGGGAGGACCTTGTCCTGGTAGACATTTTCGGCCCCCCTTTGCAAGACTTTGCAATGTAACGGGTGATACCTGCTACAATATGGTAGCTTATAACATTTGCAATTATAATGTGCCAGTAAACATTTTTACTGAATAAAGCTGCGTGTGTCTCTTGTGTTAATCTCTTGTAAAAGCTTTACATATTATGATCATGTTTTGTTTTATTAATCTTGTCCAAAAAGGTAAAACTCTCTCTTAAAATTTCCTCTTGTTACATAATTTATTATATATTTACATGGTTCTGTTTCCCTCAAATATGTAAATGAGGGAGGTCAAATCAATCCACCACACCAAAACATAAATGAAAGTTAGTCATTTATCGCAGGGTTTATTAATCACACTGACACATACTGCATGAGAACAAATACATTTCATCCTAAAACAGCACATAAACAGTTAGGTTTTTGCTTGAAATATCGAAAAAAAAAAACAAAAAGTTGTTATTTTATGGTGCGTGTCCAAATATTTCACACTGATCCATGACATTTAACCCTGAAATATCCACTTCAAGGCTAAAGAAAACCCAAAACTTAAGACAAACTTAAAGAAAAACATTAAAAATGACGATCACATTGGTTTAATCTTCCAAGCGTCCACCGGAAGTCCCCGTGCCTACCTGTCTAGCGGTGTCCCAGCCCAATCAGCGCGGCCCACCTGTCTTTAATAGCGGCCGCCCGGGCGCCATGGCCGCGGTCTCTGCTCCGGGCCTCCGCCGACACCCTCGGATAAGTAGCTGCAGCGGCCGGCGCGGGAACTCCGTCTGCGGCTGTAGGCATGGCCAGGACCGGTTTCTCCGACTCCAAGCCTCTGCTGGACTTACACAAGAGGGTGAGCATCGGAGCGGGGCGCTCAGCGGAACAGTCTTAATCACATCTTCTAGGGGAAATAAAAAAAAAAGATATCGAGCGGTGTGTCGGGGGAAATAAACAGGAGGAAAATCCTCAATTCAACCGTCCCCTGGTTGACCTGTGCTCCTTCAGGTCGAGTTAAAGTATTACAACAAGAAAAGCTTCGCCTTCTGGATCTCGTGCCTCCTCCATCTCTGTGTTGTCAGGAAAGTAATTGCCTTTACCAGCTGTGAAGGAGTCTGATTAGATGGCTAAGAGTAGGCCCTTGAGTCTTTATGACCAGAGGTGTATCACTATTTGATCAAGTTTCTGTCTTGGCATTACTGTCCTCTGTCTGGTCATGAACTAGTTATCATACTGCAGCTGCTTAAAGTTTGTTAAAGACATTAGGGATATAACATTCTCCAAAGTATATTTTAGCAGGGTTTTTTTTCCACACTCAGTTGTGGGCATATGCCATCAGTGAAGACTTTCCTTTTGTCCCTGCAGGCGGATGAGAGGCGAGCCCCGTTGAGAACTTGGGCTAATGCCTGTGGGCCTATAGATCGGTGGCAGCCGGTAGAAGTGGAGGAGTCCAGGATGGCCCCTTTCAAAATGGAGCCAGAACGCAGATGGGTGCGCCCTCTGCCCTGCCTGTCCCCTTCACCCAAATCATAGCACAGGGTCTTTCTCTTAGTTCTTGTTTTAACGTCTTTTCCCAGCATACGAGTCTTACGTGATGACTAAGTGGTTAGAAGAATAATGTCAGGATGTGAAGGGGTCGCCGGTTATAGTAACAGAAGCTAATCTCATTTTTGCACTGATGTATGTATAAGGTGTTGCCTGTTTGCAGGAAAGGAGGTTATCATTGCAAACCAGTGAAGGCATCATCATGGGATTCCATGAGGACAGCCAGACACTCTCAGCTGGTAGTGTAATCAATACCGAAAGGTTTTTTCAAATTTTGTCATTTTGCTTGAGGACAATTAGGGTTTCTTAGCTATGTTTTTGTTTTTTTTCTTTTTCTTCTAGTGGTCTAAATGTTTAGCATGAACACTCCATGATAGTTTTGTTTAAAAATAGGAAAAAAGTAATCTGCTCGTATGCTGTGACATTATCTTGTCCTCACTTTCATCCTGTTGTAGATGTAGATGGTTGTGTGGAGCAGCCTGTGCTTCTTTACTCTCATGGGCTGCAGGGTCTTCATAGCCTACAGGCGCTGGTGCCCAGCTTGCTGCGTCATGAAGTAGAGATAGCACTGGAGAAACTGGGCCTCATATGGGACGGGACATACGCCTGGGACATGTTTTTGGATATGATGGTGAGACTTCATGAACAGAGGTCACCAAACTGATTCATGTACAAGTGTGCTTCTCATATTTTCTCTTAAAGGAAGGAACATTATCCCTAAACAAACACTGCACACAGACCTCATCATTGACTGTGCAAGAGGGAAAACCTAGAAGACTGGAACAAACACTTATTGCAAAGTAGCTCTCTAATAATTTAGTGTGTGGCTCCTGTTTTTCCATTTTCACCCTGCAGAGAACTCAAACACTGAACTCTTTTCCCAACGCCGAGTTGCCGCGGCATTTCACAGATGCCACCCGAGCTGTCCTGGTAGACTGGCTCATTCAAGTTCACGTGAGTCTCACTGTTCATGTTTCTTCCTCAAAACAAACTTGTTTAAATATTTAGTTACTTTAAGGAATAATGCTTATTATTGGGCTCTGTTAGATGGTCTGTCAGGGAAATTAAGAACACATCCATGGTCCTTTCAGAATGAGGCTACATTAAAGGACTGGTGTGACATAAAAAATATCTGGTTGGGGTTAGAAATACATTGAGATATTTACGCTCAGCTTAAAATCGATGAAGAATTCACCTTTTACCGAAAGTTGGGCGAAAAGATCAACTTTAATGTCTTTATGGTAAATATGACGGCAGGTAGCTTAGCTTAGCACAAACACGGGAAACAGGGGGAAACAGCTAGCCTGCCTCCATTCAATTAAAAAAAAAAAAAAAATCAGCGCACTTAAAGCTTAGCAATTAACAATTATTTCATTTGTTTTAATACTTACAAAACCAATGTGTAAAATCAGTTTTATGGGGGTTATGTACCCTATTTATTTCTTGGCGAGGCACAGTGGCTTCCTAATGCAAACCACAAAATGAGCTAGAAGCTCTTAGACACTCTTTCCCGTTATTTTTCAACCCTGAATATCCTGTTTATTTCCTACCAGGAGATGATGCATTTCCAGGAAGAGACCCTCTATCTGGCCATACACCTCCTCAACTGCTCCTTGCGTCAAATCAAGGTGACCACTGCCAATCTGCAGCTCCTCGGCATGGTTTGCCTCTTCCTTGCTGCAAAAAAAGAGGAGTGTCTCCTCCCTGAGGTATGGCTAGTTCAGCTCTCCACCCACCAATAAAGTTAGTGTCTAAAACGGCTTGATTGTGTGCGGCGTCTGCTAGACACTGTGACAAAAAAGTGGACAGCTGTGAATACTCAGAGAAAATGAATTGATAAATGGGAGACGGATCATGCTTCATACGTGATATTATCTATCGATCTATCTATCTCAATAATTTTATTTTTTTTTTCCCCCCTACTTGTGCTGCTTCTTCCAGGTGTCTGGACTCTGCTACTTGATGGACCACACCTACACCAAACATCAGCTGCTGCGAATGGAGCGCAAAGTCCTCTGTGGGCTTAAGTTTGATTTGTCCTACTGTCCCCCTCTGCATTTTCTCCTGCTTCTTGCCTCCATTGCTCGCTGCAGTGCTAAGGTAGCTTGTCGCCTGGTATTCTTTGTCCAAATTCCAATTCCTGCCCTTCTTTTTCCCCTTTGAATACTTTTTAATAGAGGTATCCTCAGCACAAGTGTCAGTGAGGTCTGAGGTTTCACCCCAGCCTGTCGCTTGCGCCACCAGGTGGTATGGATGGCTCGCTATCTGCTGGAGCTGTCTCTCCTGGAGGGCCAGTGTGTGGTGTTTCTGCCTGTGCAGCTGGCAGGAGCCGCCCTCTATTTGTCCCGCCAGGTCCTGCAGGAGCCCTCGACCCCGGAAGGCGAAGCTGCCTGGTGTCTGGCCTCCAGCGTGCATGTCGGCAGGTGTGTATCTGAAATCACAAGATGCAGTCTCCGTCCAACCATCTTGGATCACATGCCATTGATTGATGACCTTTTGTCCTTGCTATCAGTTTGACATCCGTATGCTTTTTGGTTTTCAGTGAGACAGTCCTGCTGAGGATCATGCACATTCTGGCAAATGCTGCAGCCAAGGCCCACACCCGAGAGACCTGTGCTACTTTTATCAAATTCTCCTCCCCAGAGACTATGCATGTCAGCAGGCACCCGGGTCTAAAAAATGTCTCTGCTCTGCTGGGCATCTGCATTTGAAGGCTTCCAGTTAGGGATATTGTCCCGGTATAGCTTGAGGACTTGACTCCTGCCTGGTCCAAGCCTCACGTTCCAGAGGAAATATCGTGGAAACGGGTGAGGAAGAAGTGTGAAAGATTTAATGTCAAACATTGTTTGACAAAGAATTGCATGCACTTAGCATGCATGGGATTTAGCCAACATAAAGACACACCTGTTTTATGATCTTATCTTGCAGCCAATTTTGAAAATATTTGAATTGTACCGATGTGTCCTTGTCTTGTCATTTGTCGAGAGGATGTGGGCTGTCTAATTATTTCAGAGGTGAAGTTTTAATGTAAAAATAAAGCGTCTGCTGCAAAGTATCATGTTTCAGCTATTTATTGTGCACAAATTAATGAAATTAATTAAAGCATTCATTAATGAATATTCATATTAATGTATGCATATTCATTAATAATTAATGTCGATGCATTTCCACCGCTCTGACGGGCTCTTACTACAGGAAAGCAGGGGCCACCTCCTGCTCACATGGGCAAGCATGTTGACACAGCTGATTGGCTCAAAGGAGTCACTTATTAAAAAAGTGGGTCAGCTGCTGCAGCACCACTTCACATGAAGAGCATTTTCAATGAACAGACTGAAAAGCACAGCCCCTTCTCTAAAACGAGCCTTCCGTAGCGTTGGTCCTGCTCTTGTGTGTAAAACGAGCTCTCATCCATGTGCGGATTTTTTTTTATTTATTTTGTGAAGGCAGGCTTTCATTCCAACCAGCAGCCGACCAGTCTGCTCTGATCCCAGCCGAGGTGTGACCGTCCGACCGCGGGCCAGCTGCTGTGTGGAGTAAACCCCTCCAGCTCCACCGGACGCCCTGCGGACCGGGTCCATTTTGCACGTCTCGGCCTCGGGTGGGTTTTTTTTCGCCGGGTCCGTCTCCGTCCCGAACGTGTCTCCGGCCCCCGGCGCACCTGTCCGCTCCACCGCTGCTGGGGTTTCCGCTACTACCGCAGCCTGGCCGAAAAGCACGTGCGCCAACTTCTGATTGGCCGTCGTAGCCGTCTCGCGGACCAATGGGCGCCTAGTTCACGGGCCGTCCGTCTTTATTGTGTCGGGTAGGTGGTCCGACAGGCGGCTCTGGGTTCACCCGAGGTAATGCAGTCGCACGCTTTCCGACCCCGGGTTTGACAGTGTTTATCGCGGGGCCGCTCCGGGCCGCTTCAGGGCGCTTTTGCTCCTTTTGATAGGATCTAAAGTCACATCTTTTCGCCGAGGTTCTCTCACACTCTTTCTTTTTGACATTTCGTCGTATTGTCATAAAGGCGGCGTCGAGCAAACCGGAAACAGCGACCAGGACGTCAAAACAAAAGGCGCGCGAGTGGCCACCGTTGGATGAAACCTTCAGGTAAGGACCGCCTGAGCAAATAATAATAATAATAATAATAATAATAATAATAATAATAAATCAATATGAGGACGCCGAATCGCGTTGATAATTGTCGGGTGTGTTGGCGTTAAGTCCATCATCCGTTTGCTCGTTTGTACCTGTGCGTTTTAAAACTCCCCCCAGCCGGATTAAGCCGCTTCTTACTTCAGCGGCCTTGACGGTCGTTGTCAAAAAGCTCAGCCCGTTTTTTCCCCCCCGTACTCTCATCACTCGGCGTTATTCGACAAACACGACAATTAAACGCTAAATTTTTGTTTTGTTTTTTTTTTGCTGTAATTTCGGCAGACGACAGTCGAAACATGCTCCCGTTTCCTCCCGCTAGCGGACGGTCGGCGACCGAAAAACTCAAAGAGTAAAGAGGGAAGCGACCTTTTAATTTGAAATAACTGGCCGTTGCACATTCGGAGGTGAGTTTTCCACCGAGAAAAGGAGCAATAATAAATAAAACGGCTTTAAAAACACGTTCTTCTCATTGAGCCTCGACTCTTTTCTAACTTTCTCTTTGTTCTCTTTGGCCGTCGGCGCTTCCAGGGCGCAGACTCCCGTGATTGTCTTGATTTATGTATTTGTGGAGACCGTGGTCGGTGGAAGGGGCCGATTCAAAGTTGAGTCTTACATAACGCGGGGGTGGCGTCTGTTTCAGCTGTGCTGCCTTCAGGGAACCGCTCCCCAATGCAAAACACCGGCATTTTTTGGGGGGGCTGTTAAAGTAAAATCCGCTTTGACTTGACTTCACACTGCGTTTACATCGCTCATGGTACAACTCAATGTTACTTTCTTGTGGCTCATCTTCCCTACTCCTCGTCCGGGATAATAACTCACAATAAACAGCACAGGTGATTTCATGTGTGGTCATTTATCAATAAATCAGCCTCTAGTTCTCGTTTTTTCTGCTTTTGGATCTGTATTTTGACAACACATTACATTGGTGGCACCCAACGTCCCGGAGAGGACACGGGAACACACACACAAATATCACAGAAACAGCAAAAAATATATATATATATATACCTTTATATAATTCAAATTGTATGTATCTGCTGGTGAGGAGTGCTGTACCTACATGCATCATAAGAAAATCGCCTGTCACTTTTTATTTACATCCAATCATGACTCTTTATAGATATTCGTAGGGAAATAGGGTCCTGTCAAATAACCTCGACCATGTGTAGACAGATTAATATTTAATCCTGTTCTATCAACCTTAACAACCCTGTACTGATGTTAATATGAGTTAGATAAGTTAAAACCTCATTACATATTCACTTGTTCATTTCTAAAGCCCCTCTCTTAGCATTTCTTTCAGTTCTTTCAGTTGCCACTGACAGACGAATTGTGAGGAAACATTTTTTTCTCTCAGTGTATTACATGTTGAACGCCATTTTGGCTGCTGCGGCTTCAGGATTTATAGTTGTCATGCTGGTGTGTATGAGAGAGAAAACACAGCCTCCTCATTAACTTGGACAAGCTGCAACAGTCTTGTAAAAACATGAATTTACTCTCCGCTCAATGTCTCTGCCTCTTAGTTTGCATTACTGCATTTTATATGCGTAAACTTTACCATTTACTTCGGTGTCGACCCTCACTTGTAAGTTGATTTGGATAAAAGCATCTAACAAATGAGTAAATGTAATATAATGTACTATTACAGACTAGTAGGCTAAGTATGACACCTTTTAGAGATCTTTTTTTTTCCCAAGTAACTCCAAGTGACAAATCTAGTGGCTTTTTTAACAAACCTTTGCTACTTTTCATCGACAGGAGTTTCCAGTATTACTCCGCGAGTACAAGCACAGCTGTTGTCTTTAACTTATATGTAGGCTGAGTTTGGCTTGGAAGTGACTGCTGGTTAACATGTGGTCTTAACGGGCTGCGTTACAGTCACTGCTTCATACCTGTTCCTATGTCTGACAATCAAAATAAAAAAAACATGTAAATGAGAACAGCTTCATTGAGAATTTGGCTGAATTATACTGTATATGTGAGCAAAGAAAGTAAAAGAGAAGCAAACAGTTAAAGGGCTATCCGGCCATTTTTGAAAATGAAACTGGTGCTGCTGAAAAAGTTTCTCATTATCCTCATCTAAGGCATTTCAGTCTTCACCATTGTGAAGAATTAAAAAAAAATCTAATAATTTGTAGAAATATAAGTTTTGATCGCTTTGCCTTTAAAGCATTAAAAAAAATCTATACTAATGGCCATAAGGGGCTGGAATTTATCTTAACATGCAGTGGGTGATAGGCAAGCTACAGCATGGGCAGGTCTACAGGCCTATCACAGGCTGAAATTATGTTTTTATGCTGTTTTTTTTTTTTGGCATTCAGAGACAGTCTTAATATCATGTATTTTCTCACTAGGGTCCAATATGCCAAATTCCAAAAAGAATACTGAAGATAAGAGCAACAATACAACTCTGTTGGCCTTACGCGATGCTAAAGACCTAGATGACTCTAGTGGAAGAGGCTCCAACTGCAGCTCCGAAAAAGACTCTGGCTACTCTGGTGAGTTAAAGTAAATATGGCTGAAATATAACAGTTTACCAAGTCTGAATCTCTACAGCTGTTTCCTATAGACGCTCATATACAACGATCAGCAACAACATCAAAACCAGTTACTGTTTATATATGTGTGTGTGTGTGTGTGTGTGTGTGTGTGTGTGTGTATATATATATGTGTGTATATATATATATATATATATATATGTATATATATATATATATATATATATATATATATATATATATATATATATATATATATATATGTATATGTATATATATATATATATATATATATATATATATATATATATATATATATATATATATATATATATATATATATATATATATATATATATGCATGCGCTATCTTGTGCCTGTGACATAATTTGGAGCTGGAGACTGCGCACTAGTGATGGGGGGTCGGGCTGTGGTAGGTCCTGCCCTACTCAATCAATCCAGGAATCAGTATATGATAAACCTATATTACAACATGTATGCAGAATATCATTTTGTACAGGTGTGCCCCAAAATCAGTAATTATGATGGGAGTGGAAATATGAATATATGAAAGCATATCTGTCTCTTGCCTCATCCCCTTTTCAAACTTAAAGTAAACGTTTGAATTTTTTTGCCATGAGGTGATATCATATAGCAAAATGGCATGAAAAAAATGCAACAGTATCACCACCAACTTATGTCACATCATCTCATATATCCCTCTAAGCATGGTTTACTCTGTGTCAGTCAGCATTTCTCAGTTCGCTTTGTTCCCTCTTCCTCCGCAGATGGCTCTGACTGGCAGCAGACAGATGCAGAGGACCAGCATAGCCACAAAAGCCAGTCCAAAAGCGGTGATTGTGCAGAAACGTCACAGCAAGGTCAAAACCAAGGACGTAGGCAAGGAATTCCTGGGAATCCTACCCTGATACAGGCAGGCAATGAGCTCCCACCCATCTACACAATCAACAACATGGTACTAAAGCAGGTAAGGCACACGTAGGTGTAGATGGTGATGTAGGAAATGGCACACTCCACACCCTACTCTTGTGCTTAGAATGTTTTTAGAAGAATGTATGTAGAAAAAAATAGGAATTAAAATACACCCAGAGCCACTATACAACAAGAGCTGAGCTGAAGCTGCCGAATGTCAGAGATATCTTGATTGTTTTTGATTTGTTCTTATTTTCTAACTTTCCTAGTTGAGGCAAAAACTTTTTTAGATATGTATTTTGATACTAACGAACACATTTGCTAGTCATTGTTCATCTGCTAGAGAGGAGCAAGAGTAACCGTAGTTTTGTATACATTAACTACATCCTTATAATGTACAGTCACTCATGCCCTTGCTAAAGATATCTCCCCTTGGGTGCTTATTTATTTTTCTGTGACTTGTACCTGTTTTCTTCTGTCTCGCCATTCCATCAGCTGGACCCGATCCGAAGAAGAAGTCAGCTGCTCTTGAGAGATAAAAGCAAGGGGACCAGCAGTTCAGGTGCTCCCCAGATGATTCTTTTCCAACAGCGTAGCTTGTTGCCGACCACCCTACAGCTCCACAAGCCCTCATCTCAGAAGTCCAACATTACAGGGAAGAAAATAAATGGCACATACCTACCTATTTTCAACTCCTACCCCCGCATTGCACCACACCCCAGCAAGAAGCCGCCTGATAAATCATCAACAAATGACGAATCCCAGAATCTTAGCAAAAGGGTTTGCACTGAACAAAAGAGTGATAACACAACTGCGATCTGGACTCTACCTTCACAGCACCTTTATAAGCAACCCAAATTAGCAGTCTCAGCCTCTGGGCAGCAATTTTCCTCTTCAACCAGAGATGTTCTACCCTCCTCCAGTTCCCCTACTGCTTCCTCGAGACCAAGCTCCCCCTCTGTGTCCAGCCACACCACGTCCTTCTCCTTCCTCGCAACCAGAGGACTTCACACAAACACTAACTCCAGTACTCGCCACCGCCGTTTCCTCAACACAGTAGAAATCCTCAGACAGTCAGGTTTGTTGGACATTACAATGCGCACTAAAGAGCTGCTGCGCCAGAGCAATGCCACCGAGCAGGAGATTGCTCAACTGCGCCAGCATGCAGAGCTACTGTTTCAAGCTGCCAGTAACCCCAGCTGCAGCCTTAATCGTGTCAGGGCCTGGGAACAACTGCACAAAGCCATGGCCGAGTCCAGCAGCTATCCCAACCTCAGACTCCTGCAGAATTTACAGATCCCGTCTAATCCAGATGCTGCTTGTCAACTGGAGAGTATTGCCACAGTTGACGCTAACAGGCCAGTAGCTGCTGAGAACTCAGATGTGCCACGATCTCAGCTTCTCACCGCCGTACATTACCCAAGCCAGCTGGGTCCTGTATCGCAGCAATCTCAGTCAGAACAAAGCAGGAGGCTCGAGGCTGGAGGAAAAACCTCAGAAAAAGTCACCTTCATGCCTCCTGACAGTTCTACCGGTTAGCACAATCTGCAGTGCCTTCAGAGGAGAGCGAATACTCAGGGCCAACCAGTGGAGAACCAGCAGAATTTCTCTTCAGGTCAATAGAAATTCATAGATGACTTGATTTTAGTACTTATTGTACATGATGCTGTTTTGTTTACAGTTGCTTAAATCCCCTCCCCAGAGTTAAAGGTAAAGTAAGAGATTTTAATCGAATACAATTTTTGTCAAATTCAGTGAATGTCTCCTCATGGTCCACTAGCCGTCCGTTCTGTGTTCCTATACAGCCCTGGCTCTGTAAATGCTATATAAACAACAATTCAGGGAGGAAGGGGGGGGCGAGAAATACAGTAATACCAGTGCCTGCTAATATGCTACACAACAGAAAGACAGAGGATGAACAAGAAACAGCGTGAGAGGAGAATGTCTGACAAGAAAAAGTTGAAAAAGAAGGGCTACAATTGGGCGAGGGGGAAGACACACGTTAACGCCTGTGGGGCTTTCCAGCAGTGGAGACTGCACAGTCAGACGGGGAAAGAAATCCACCCCGGTAAAGAGACTGATGGGGCCAGTAAAGTCTTTAAAAACTTTATGGATGTTTTGATGGTGCATCTGCCCACCAGCATGACAGCCCACTCAAGAGCCAGTCCAACTATGGTGAAAACGCCACCAAAAGTTGAAAAGCATGAAAATAGATGTGGAGGTTTTGTGTGATATCAGTTTTGCTAAGTTTAAGAGAGCCAATAGGTCAGTATTGATTTGTCCTGCCTGCTAATGTTTGCGATAGATAATCCCAACTGGTTTGTTAGCAAGCAGATATAACATTTGTGGTTCCAGTTATGTTAAATTATTTGTCAACAGGCATTTAGCTTATTTGCTTATCAGTTTGCTTTTACACACACACACACACACACACACACACACACACACACACACACACACACACATAATTGTATATGTGTGTCTATATCTATATTATAGCCATTAAGACCTAAAACACAAGTTTGGATTTATGCATAAATGCAAAGCCAGGTAATGTTACCTTCTTGTTAGCTTCGGGTGATGTGTTTGTTTGCATATTGTTTGTTTCATTTTTTTTTTTATAATTATAAGATTTGTCTTTCAGCTATGAGAGAGACTATCCACTTCCACACCATATGATAAACCCTGGATCTCACTGTTGTGTCATTGCCATAGCAATGTGCAACCATGAGTTTGGGGGGAGGAGCTTCTGAGGGACCACTGAAGTCAGGGGTTTCTTTCCTATGCTGCTGAGTTCAAAATATCACCAGTCTTTCTCCAGAAGTGCTTAAAGATTTTCACATATATTAATTAAGTGCAATTTATTCCAGCGGCACCATCTTATATTACCACTGTGATATACTTGCTGTCACACAAGGCTAACTTAATTCAGGGAAAATATGTATAAATCTATCTCCTGATAGATAAATGTCGAAATGATGCTTTGTGGTTTTTCCGGGTTTTTTGTTTTTTTTTTTTTTTTACAACTTCTTTCATCTGAGAGAGAGACATTAAGCGGTCACGCAGATTTTTGCCTTTAAGCCAAACATAGTTGAATAAAAGGCTCCCAGAAACAATGGCACTTTAAGGACACCAGAGGCGCTGCTGGCACAACTGGGAGCTTAATACCGCAGAGAAAATCCCTCTGTAATGTCGCTGGACTGCTGCAAGGACTTGAAATGCCTCTTTTTAACTTGATGTTTTTTGCTTTACCAAGGCACATCATCATCAGAGGTTATTAAGCTCATTTATTTCACTGAAGTCTTTATGCATTTCACATATGCAGCACATGTCTTGTGATAATGGAAGCATTCAACTATGGACTGTATGAATTCAACTAGGCATCTCCAAGATAATTGGTTAAACCATTTCCTCTCATGTAGCAGCTTTGTTGTCCAATTTCACTTTGATGATAGTCTTTTCTTACAAGGTCAACTGTTTTGTTCATATATGGAGCAGAGTTTGACATTGTTTATGTATAAAATTATGTTGTGGTATGTTTATGATTTTTCCTACATCTCTTTGTGCTTTTGTATATGACATACAGGACTGCCAGCAATAGACACATTTCTGAAATTTAAGGTGGTTTATGCAGTATGTTTTTCATAATACCATGGTATTTAAATAAAACAATATATAAAAATTTGGCTTTTTCAGTGCATCATATGAATCTTTTCAAATTGCATATGATGGTGAAACATTTCTACAGTGAGTTTACATAACCTCAAATTAATCTACCTGCTGGCATGGTAACTGAAAGACACACCAAGGTTGTGATGCACATGTGTGAAGTACCTGTATGTGTTTTACTGACTTGTTTTTGTTTTTTTTTTTTTTTTACAACTTCTTTCATCTGAGAGAGAGACATTAAGCGGTCACGCAGATTTTTGCCTTTAAGCCAAACATAGTTGAATAAAAGGCTCCCAGAAACAATGGCACTTTAAGGACACCAGAGGCGCTGCTGGCACAACTGGGAGCTTAATACCGCAGAGAAAATCCCTCTGTAATGTCGCTGGACTGCTGCAAGGACTTGAAATGCCTCTTTTTAACTTGATGTTTTTTGCTTTACCAAGGCACATCATCATCAGAGGTTATTAAGCTCATTTATTTCACTGAAGTCTTTATGCATTTCACATATGCAGCACATGTCTTGTGATAATGGAAGCATTCAACTATGGACTGTATGAATTCAACTAGGCATCTCCAAGATAATTGGTTAAACCATTTCCTCTCATGTAGCAGCTTTGTTGTCCAATTTCACTTTGATGATAGTCTTTTCTTACAAGGTCAACTGTTTTGTTCATATATGGAGCAGAGTTTGACATTGTTTATGTATAAAATTATGTTGTGGTATGTTTATGATTTTTCCTACATCTCTTTGTGCTTTTGTATATGACATACAGGACTGCCAGCAATAGACACATTTCTGAAATTTAAGGTGGTTTATGCAGTATGTTTTTCATAATACCATGGTATTTAAATAAAACAATATATAAAAATTTGGCTTTTTCAGTGCATCATATGAATCTTTTCAAATTGCATATGATGGTGAAACATTTCTACAGTGAGTTTACATAACCTCAAATTAATCTACCTGCTGGCATGGTAACTGAAAGACACACCAAGGTTGTGATGCACATGTGTGAAGTACCTGTATGTGTTTTACTGACTTGTTTTTGTTTTTTTTTTTTTTTACCTACTGTAAAAGAATGATTTTGTTATTAAAATAAGTATGTCGTCACAGAGACTGTTTTTCATGAGATATTTCTCCTCCAATGTCTTATATGTATGTATTTTTAGAATCTCTTGAAATGGCAGCAGCATTTTGAAAAGATAACATTAATTTATTTTACAATTATGTGAATTTAAATACATCCTTTAGTGTACATTTTACATTGGAGCTTTTTTTTACTCTTAATTTCAGTTCAAAATAGGGATCAGATGGTGATTGTGGCATAGCTGAGAAGACTGACACGTTTTCTGCCAAAAGTATAATTTTAAAACTCTTTTTTTATGTTAAACATATAGTTAGTTCTCTTTCATTCAGAGTTGGATATTGAAGGAGGAAACCAACGAGCACAGACATTTATTGATAATCATTTCCAAAACACTTGCAGTAATTAAAAAAAAACAAAACAAAACGTGATTTTTATCTTTCCACTACAATATTCATGATCAGCACAATTAAGCTAAAATACATAGCACTAGTTTAGCTCATATTTGACCTTTGGATTCTAGACTTGCTGAGGAGAGTTAGAGGAAGTAATATTGCAATCAGTAACCAGTCCATTCAGTGCCAGATCTCACTTGTTGGACTCATAAATGCAGTTGCCAAAAGAGTTTGGGGTCAGATAACCTTGTGTATCAGGTAATGGAACGTTGCAGTTCTCTTGTTTGCTGCAGGTCAGCATTTCTCTTTCGGTCAGCGAGCACTCAGGGTCAGGCTTGCACAGTTGATGGAAACGCTAAAAAAGAAATAGAGATAGATATTTGCTGCCCAGTAATTTTCAACAGCACATCCAAACTTTGCATTGACCTGGTGCAAATATGTAAAATGAAATACAGTGAAATGCATTGTGAGGAGTTGGTGGCATGATATGGGTTTATTGCATTGTTGCCATGGTGAATCAGTGTTGACACAAAAATCACTCAGTAATAATTAAAGTTATACTTCGGGTGAGACGGAGATTTTAAAATTAACAAACATTTTGAACTTTTAAAGGTCTTCCCTCCTACATCATTATAATAATAATTTAAAAAATGACAGACTCCTGGACTTAAATCTATAGGACTTATCTATAGAATCTATTTGAGTCATTGTGCCAAGCTTCTTTAGGCCTATTTAAGCATAGAAGAATATACAATACTCAAAAGTTTTGAATTAGTTAATGTTTTTCAGAAGGAATTTAAGAGGAAAGGGAATCATGAAACACATTAACTAAGCCTTGCTCTCTGTTTCATATGGTCTTAAATAGCAGAAATGACTCATGTCCACAGTCAGTTAATGCAGTTTTTCTGATCATGTTAGAATTGCCCAGTTGTTATGAAACCTGTCCATTACATAAAGGACCTCATAAAATTCTGATCAAAATTGGAGAATTAATGATTTAGGATTACTCATACACAGTGCCATTATCAGAATCTATAACACAGTTGTCCCACCTGACTGAGAGTTCCAGCTCCAGTTCCCAACTTATATAACGCCACTCCTGGCACAAGCAGGATGGAGGACAGGGCCAGTATCCAGCCTATCACGTATGCCCAGGTTGGGTATGCATACCAGCGATTATAGATCAGAGGCTGGTACTTAACCAAAGAACATATAAAAGAGCCCTGAGAAAACAATAAGAAGCGACACGACACTCAGCTGTTATTTTTGTAGATATATTCAGGATAAAGCCCAAGGTTTTGAGGATGTTTATAATGCACATATGCAACACTGAAAGCCTGTCTCACCAGTGAGACCAGCGGTGTGAGGTAGAGCCAGCAGATTTTGAAGAATGGGTTGGCATGCACACCCGTCATATCCTTTATGATGCTACACAACCGCTCGGCCCCTTGATGGGAGATGAGGTTGAGATAAACAGCATCGATAACCAGAAGAGACCAAATGTTTGTGAGTGACTTGGTGAAATTTAAATGGGAACAGTTTTCTTGAGTCTGAGAAAACAGCTTTATAAGCTTCTCTGCGGCTCTTTAGCTTTATCTTTATTTTTTTAATCTCACCTTCAGAATCTCCCTACTTTATTGAAGTCTGGTACTAAATGCTCGAGTACCCTTTAAAGGAATTTGTTTTAATCCGTACAAAAAAACAACAATTTGCAATTTTACAGGGGGTTAGCCAAAACAAGTTTCCAGGTAACCCTAAGAGTCTCTACAAGATTACTCGAGACACAAGAGATATAATGGGATAAAACAGGAACTACTCCTTTAAAACAGCATTCCTACCTACCAAATATCCAACCTAGTGCCAGGGTTTCAAACACGCAGAGAAAGAGGATGCAAGCTCCATTACAAGCGTAGTATTCAAACATCTGGAACACATACATCCCTCCCTGGAAACAGCAGCACAGACATTTATTCGACATTTTACTGTGGATTTCCACCTCAAGTGTATGGAAGCCTATTTGAGCCAATTTTTAATGTTACTATCATAATGCATCATATCATGTCATGTGTTGTTATAAGAAAAATGTCATAATAACCTGAAAGCATCTTCTTATGATGATGATTAAACGATTAAGCAAAGTCATGACATAGGAACTGCTATGCTGTGGCAGCAATACACCACCATATTAGAATAATACATAACTAATGCAGTTATAAGACTAAGTACTGACCTCAGTGATCATGACAAGCTGAGAAAAGAAGCATGTGAGGCAGAAGAAGAGGAGGAAACATTCCCGTCGGCCTACTCTTCGCAACACAGTAGGAAACATATCTGTGATGGATGTCGTCGCCACCTCCATGGCGACAAACTGAACAGAGAACAGACAAGACAGAATTTCCAAGCAGATTTCCAAATAGAAATATGTTCTCCCAAAGAGAGTCCATCTTACTTGTGTGTCCAGACCCAAGAGAATGAGCATGACAAAGAAACAGATGGACCACAGTTGAGGCAGAGGCATCATGGCTACAGCCTGAGGATACGCAATGAATGCCAGGCCAGGACCTGGAAAACAACATCAGAACGGATGCTAGTCTTGTCTTCCATTAGCTGCCTTTGGGCAACTTACTGGAAACCAAAAAGCAGTTTAAGACACATCAAGAAGGACCACATGATAAATAGGAGAAACATGGCAAATCAGTGCAGCACAGGAGGTCTCCTCATGTATGCATCTTGATGTTAGATCAAGAAGACTGAAACTGAGTGTCTACTGATGGTTGAGGGAAGGCCCTGTAGCTTGTGCTGATATGGAACATTCCTGATTGTGTTTGTAATTTAAATATTTGGAGAGGGAGAGCAGGAGAGTTGGGATTGAGGCGACATGAGCATAGTTGATCATGAGGACATGAGTGAAAATGCATGCCTGAGCAAAACTTTATCTTAAGTCACCAGCCAGTGTCAGCTGCGATGCCTGGATGTGCCAAGGGTGCAAACTGCCCAGCTCCAAACAAGTGTCCTGCTGCATGCCAGAGCAGGAATGCATGCAATGTGAAAAGAGGTTACGGTCAGCTGTGTCCACTTACACTGGCCTGAAGCTGAGTAACCGTTACTGTGCTACTGTGTCTTTGGTTTTCCTGAAGAAAAGCAAAGATTTTATCCATCTTAGACCAGTTCTAGAAGAAGTATTTGGTTCCTTTAATAAAATGAGAGTATGAAAACAGAAAAATAAAAAATGTTCCATTTCAAGTAAAAGTTCCAAATTCAGAGTCCTACTAAAGTAAAAATAGAGAAGTGTTAATGGAAAAATGTATTCAAAGTGTTTTGCTTGTCTCATTCACGGGCCAAATACTTGAGAACCACTGGTTTAATCTCAACAGTGTGTTGTATTTGTTTATGGTATTTTAAATGTTTTTTTGTGTAATTTAACCAGCAATTTAAAATGTCAAATTAACGTAGAATAAAAAGTGAAATATTTTGGTCTAAAATGTAGTGAAGTGGAAGTTTGAAGGAAGATAAAGATTACTGTTAGTCTACACCTCAGAGTGGAGGCCTCTTCTACAGGGCCACAGCATGTTACCATACTGATGCTCTGTAACAAGAGCTTGCATCTTTGTGAATATCTCCGATGGCCTGCATTACCCGACTCAGCCACATCTGCAATGGGAACGCCCTGCTCATGAGACATGAACCCCAGCATCGAGAAGACCACGAACCCGGCCACAACGCTGGTAGCACTGTTCAGCAAACACAGCCGCAGACAGTCTCTGCGACACACGAAAAACCACAAATGCTCTTTGAATTCATAGCACGTAGTTTATCATTTTTAACAAGCTTTAAAACTGATGTCAGAACTTTACTTACTTATAGCAGTTGTTGTTGTAAGTGTTGTAGCTGGCAAGCGTAGCTAAGTTGCCCACACCCAGACTGTAAGAGAAGAAGATCTGAGCCCCTGCCTCCATCCACACCTGTTCCAACACAGCAAAGGTTAGTGCATTCGTCCATTCACGCTGTTACAATATATCTATTGGCTCCTACCTGGGGGTCTGTGAGTCGTGAGGGTTCAGGCAAAAGATAAAAGAGCACTCCCTCTAGAGCACCAGGAAGAGTGAGTCCACGGATCAAAAGAACTAACAACATCACGTAGGGGAAGGTGGCGGTAAAATAAACCACCTGGTAAAAAAAGGCAGATATGACATTTATAGATATACTGTATAATGTTTACCTCAGTTTAGGGCTTATATAAATACCTTTCCTGTAGATTTGACCCCTTTCCAGACACAAAAGTAGCAGATGACCCACATGGCAATTAGACACAACAGCACCTCCCACCTAATGCTGCCTATCTCCTCAATCCCCCCTGAAATAGCCAGCACTCGTCGTCTAAGGGGAAAAAAATAAAGACGCACAAAACATTATGTTGATTATTGTTTTATCTTACATAAAAGGCCAACTAATTAGGTATTTGGAACATGAAACATAGCCTTGAGGTTTCGCTTGTCGATGATAGACATACTCCCAGAATTCTGTGGCAGCCGAGGTTGAGTTAGTCCCATTGGTCCGTTGGTCAGTGTTATTTCTTGGTGTTGAAAAGGCAACACAGTCAACTTAAAAGATAGTTAGAAAAAAATACTCAGACAGTAATTCATATAATTTAAAAACAGTTTGTCAGAGTTTTGACTTTGCCTGTAACAGTGAAATAAATCGCACAAAACTGTCAACTTTTATAGCAGTTTTTATTCCATGGTTTTGCTCCATCATTTCATGCAGGGGAAATGTTTCTTAATCCATCTGTGTGGTTCAAAAACAGATGGACAGTTCTTAAAAAAATTTCTCATTTTATTATTATTTTCACAAAAAATGTCAGAGGGAGACAAATTTTTTTATTATTGCATGTGAATTGGGCCACTTCAAAGTTGTTTGAGACTGTTTTCTGTAACTAAAGACCATCTCAAATAAACAATCCTTCCTGTACTTCATAACAACCTTTGTTCGTTCTAATGATAGAGTTATCTGGCAAATATGGTGGACAACATGTCTCCATGTCAGGTATAATTGTCATGGAAATTTATACTGAGATATCTGTTTATATTTATAAAAGCTGTAGCTGCCCAGATGATTTATGGTTACCCACTTGATTGTTATAAAACATGAAATCCCTTTTGACCCCATTAAAATTCACTAAAGTGCTGACATGTGATATTATACCATCAGTAAATCATGCATATATTTTTATGTCCTGTGTTATATAATTCAACCTTGATTCATTTGACAATATCCATTTTACCTGTGTTCCAGTAGTTGTTGCAGCTGGTCCAAGGGAGCTGGGAGCTGAAGGACAACACCAGGTAAAGCAAAGCCCAGGACAGAAGAATGATGTAGGTCATACAGGAATAGAGGAGGATCAGCAGGCCACCGTAGCCGATACCTGTACGGCCAGACACGCGTTACAGAATCCTGACTTCCTCCATTCACTCAATATCCAAACTCCTTACTGTTAAGGTTCATGGGAACCTCACAGACCATATCTACTACTAAAACTGCTTGCTCACTTTAAGGGACAAATTTATCTCAAAAGATAACTAAATATAACAATAAAGCCAAATTAACTAACAAAAAAAAAGTGAAAAATAATTACAAATTTACAATCTCACCATTTACAATCAAAATGCCGACCTCCTAAGTAACAGGAATTCAGATCACCCCAGCAGCCGAAGTCTTTCTTTCTTATTAAGGGCTTTAAAATTTATACACAGTCTATTCATTACAAATACATGTTAAGAGTTGATTGACTCTCATAAAAGCTTTACAAATTTTTTAAAAATTTATTTTGCAGCCAGAACAGAATTTGAAAATATGGCAATATAAAATTAAATCAAGAAGTCTTCAGAAGTTGCCAGTTTTTTAAAATGTTTCCTGTAATGTCTAAATAAATCTATTCATTTAACACTTTCTTTTAAAAAATTAATTAGCCATGCAAAGGAGGTTTTGTTTTCACCAGTATCTGTTTGTTGGTTTATTTGTCCAACTTCAGACAAAAAGTGCAAATCATTAAAGCCACTTTACATTTTCAAATGTATTTTATCCATACCAGTATACCTATTCTCTCTGAATTCTTCGATATATTACAGTTTGATAGACAGTATATCTATAAGAGGGTTCCTTTAAAATAACACCTAAAATAATAATAAAAAAAAACTCCCACTTCCCTTGTTGAAATATCGGGGGGGGGGTAGCTTGGAATAAGGGTCAGAGTGACTTTGTATTTGTCAGTTTGTCAATGTTTGCCTTGTGTTGTTGAAAATTTTTCTTATGGTCTCACTTGGAACTACAACAGGATATTTGTGTTTTACAGTATGTGTTGTTTACTTTTAGCTTCAGAGTGGGTAATGTTTTACTACCGCAGACATCCCTTCTTAGAGAGATTGTCAGATGAAACACTGAACTACCTTAACTTAAGAAAGAACCTTGTCCACAGTAAGAACTTGGGTAACTAGATGTTTTCCGGACACAGCCCCAATTTTTTGTGGCCTGTCACCGACTGGAGATGTCGCTGGAAATGGGTATGAAGACTAATGGAGATAGAAGGGGGAAGTTAAAGAAATGATTGCAGAGACTGCCAATTTATTATTCTAGCAATGCATTATAAAAAAGTCAACCAAAGATTTTTGTCTACTAGCATATTATTTATCATTAAAGGTTGGAAAGGAAGGAGAAGAGAGTGAGAGGGAAAAATTAGGGAATAAAAAGTGAAGCAAGGAGAGCAAAGAATGAAGTAGGAAAGGATGAAAGGGAAGGAAACAAGTGAAAAAAGAGTTAGACAGAAGAAATATTTGGAGGAGAGGAAAAAGTTAAGTCTTTGTTTGGTTCATTTTATCAATCGGCCTTCAACCATAGCTTGTCACAGTACAGCTGTTACAATGGTCAAGTTACATGAAACTTGAACTGTAGTACTTTTTTATTTTATAGATGAGAACATTGGATATTTTAAATGTCCCCAGTTTTAATTTCGGAAATCTGGTCACCTTATTAAATACCATAGGTAAATAATGAAACCAACAGCTACTCCTGTCAGTCATCATTTGAACATTTTTGGTTTGTAGAATAGATAAGGATTTTTTTTTTTTTTGCCTTGTTCTACTACAATAGGGACCGTTTACCTTCTGCCAGTGGGCATAACTTTCTCCAGCAGGTGATGCCGCCCTCCTGGGTGTACTGGCCCATGGTGGTCTCCAGCAGGAACAGGGGTACAGCGCAGGTCACAAAAAAAACCAGATATGGCACCAGGAATGCACCTGAATTTACAAAATACACAGCAGTGCATTCCTGTACTACACTTGAAGGGAAACAAGTAGTGAGCATCATATTTGCTTACCCCCTCCATTTTTGTAGCAGAGGTAAGGAAACCTCCACACGTTGCCCAAGCCGACAACATTTCCCGCCACAGCCAAGAGGAACTCAACCTTATTGCCCCAGTGTCCTCTCTCCTCCAACTCTTCCCTCTTGCTTTGTGTTGCACATTCTTTATTCAACATGCTCAAAAACTCAGTCTGAACCTGATCCTCCTCCTGACCTCTATACTTTGTGTCTAGGTTTTCTCTGCCTTTTGTATTCACTTCTATTTTTATGTCATGTAATGAGCAACTGCCTTACCCGTTAATCAGTTCTAAGCGGAAATGGACATTAAGTCTTGGTTGCGCAAAGATTTCAATCCCCAAAAAATAAACAATCAGAAAAGTCCAAGGTTCTTGTTTACACAACTTATATTATTATTCATTCAAATATTTACTTTACTCTTTAAATTGAATTCTGCAAGGAAAGGCTAAAAGCTTCTTTTTAATTAGGAATCATATACATTTTTAAAATGTATATGAATAGGAGTAATTCATATCATCCTATTACTAGACACAGTTTATTTGGCCTTTCGGCATGTGAAAATATTATCCTAATTTCACACAGAAGATCTTATGATGCACGTTTACTTGAGCAATAAGTTGTCTCAAAGCTAATTCACACTCTTTTTATGAGCTACTCAATATTGTTCCAAATGGTTAGGTCTCTATATATCCTGTAAATTTTTTTTGTGAAGAATGTTAATGTTTTTATTGCAGTTTTGATTAAAGCTATTTTTACCATATACTTGTGAATAATTTATGTTGTGGGTGCGAGGTACATATTTTGTCTTCGGTAATTAGCCCTGGGAGACCGTATCTCTCAGACTGGACGCAAATGAGAGTTGATCATCTCTATTTACGGCAATGTCCAACATTTCTTCACACTACTTTATGTATTTATGTAATTCCCCATTATTACCTGGTGGAAAAGCTGGTGTCTGAATCAATCAGTCCATGGCAGGTTTGTATTCTGTGTGATCTTAAATGTTAAAGATGAGGGAGGCAGAGCGGAGAGGGTTCAAGTGCAAAAAAAAAAATCAAGTGATTGATGGTAACAGACAAATTATTCATTTTTTATTCAGTGTACTTTCCTTGAGAATTACAGTGGCGAACACTTAATATCAGTGATCTCAAAAGACACATTTCTTTTAATTTGAGCACACCTATAGTTTTCAAACTTTATCATCTAAAAAAAAGAAAAGCCTTATATCATCTTTGATTAACTCCTTATCTGGAACACTGGGATCCAGTGATCATCACATAGATTTGACCTGCAAAACTCTTGTAATCATATCAAGCTAAAGCATAGAGGAGAGCACAGCAGGCCTGCGAGCAAAATAAAGAAGCCTGAGAGTGTAATCCGCCCAGTTCCATTGGTTTCCCTGCTCCTGTCCCTTTGCTGCCTCTGCTGGCCAGGCGATAGATGGCAGCGCCTCATGTTTCCAGCTGTATCCCACACCTGCAGCTCTGCCTGAGCAGAGCAGCAGCTGGATGTGTACGTCACCCACAGTGGCTGAGATGATTCCAGGACCCATTCAGACACATTCAAAGGGGAGTCTCCTTTCTCTAATCTGACCTTGTGGTGGTGAAGGCGGTGGGGGCCTCCCCTGGTTGTCTTGTCCCTGTGTGTCTCTTGCGGTTCAGGGCCGGGCTGGGCATCTCCCATGCTGTCCTCGGTAGATGGGGGGCTGAGGAATAAAGTCAGAATGCCTTCACCCTTCTGTAGCTGGACGGCAGCAAGGCCGGAGCGCCCTCTGTCGGACACGACCAGAGATACACTCCAGCTAGAGTCATTGCAAATGGAAGGGCAGATGGTCTGCTGCCCTCCTGCGGGGGAGCAGGATGGTGGGGACAGGTCAGGATCCTACAGGAAAAAGAGGAAATGATGTTGGAGTGATGACCAGTGTATGAGATATATTAATGATCTGCACAAAGACAAAAACACAGGAGACTTGTGCATAAAGTAATAAAAGTGGAGTATATCCTGTTAGTTTTCAGGTAATGCTCACCGGGGGAACAACAGTCAAGTAGGCAACTGCGTAATTTGAGTCTGTAGAGTCAAGAGCATGCACAGTGAGTGTAAGAGAGACCGTAGCACCAGCCTGAGCCGTGGCAGGAGTGTGGAGATTCACCTGATCGTGGAAAGACCCTTGTTGTGCAACGTGGAACCTGAGGGACAAAAACTCAAACTTTAAAATCAAACTTTAAAATCAAAATTTTGTTCATAAATATATGCCAGAAAACAAATATTATATGCTGATAACTGTAAAACTGAAAATTCCCTGAAAATTATTTTACTTTTAAGACAACAGTTCTCAAATGGTAATGAATGTTCTTTAATAATATTTATATCAGGATTGTTACATCAAGTTTCCTGTTTCCAGCTCCGGTTTGATCAGCTGACTGACAAGCCTGTGGGCTGAGCCTGCATAGGCTGATCCTTTGTTTAGCTCTCTCCCCCCTTCCTGCTGCAGCAGCACCTTTGTGGTGCTTGGTATGTGCTTTTAATTTATTCATTTATTTATCTATTTCAATAAAAACCTTTCATGTCGTAAACTTCTCCCCTGGTGTTGTCTTTGAGCCATTCCTAACACTGTACATGGCTGCAGAGAAACTACCTGAGGAAACTAAATGGTAAGATAGGTGCCCTGCTGCTGCGTGGCTGAGCAAGATTTTTTTTTCTGTTGTACCTGTGAGGTCCTCTCTTATCAAGATATCCACAGTCGTCAGCCATGCTCAGACTGAAGAGTCGGGCTGGGCCGTGGTTCAGGATTTCAAAGTCCACCACTGCACTGTGACCAGGTACCAGACGAGGGACAGACAACATCTGAGGTACAAAATATGAAACTGTATGAATCAGAATTTCCATCATCACAAAGTTGTATGGAAAGTTGGTCGAGGAAAGTCAAATGACTGACCCCAAACAGTTAAGTTCCAGGCCATAAAATAAAAAAAGGAAAACCTAAAGATGTAAAAAATACTCCACAGACATAAGGGGAAGTGCAGAGTTGGATGATAATTCTCTGTTGGTAATAAAAATGTGAATTATTGCAGATTTGAATTTATGGTACCTCGCTTAAGAACACTGAGTTTGTTTGACAAAATAGAGAAATTAACACCCATAAAGCTATTTAATAGCTGAATAAGAATATTGAACTATTTGTTAGCAGCAATAGCGAATTTTAAATTCTGTCCAACATCACAATGAAGGACAGCCCCCATGTCTTGTTCAGCATTGCTGTTGATTACCTGTATCTGAACATGAGTGGGCTGCACCATCTCTGTGGAAACCCTCTCCAGCTTGTTTCCTCTGCTGTCTTGGCCTATAAGTCCAACACAGAAAGGAACGCTGGGGACAGGGTCCACCCATCCCACCAGCTCGTCCACAGAGTAGGACGACGACGAAGAGGATGAGGAGGAGGAGGAGGAGGAGTTCAGCTTCACCTGCTGCAGGGTCTCCCCTTGAGCTCCCAGCAGCGTCACGTGACTGAAAGATGCTTCCTCGTCTGGATCCAGGCCTGTAACAGCCAGCACCAGGAAGGCAGGGACACCTGGGAAATCAAATGAAGTACGGAGTGGTTTTGCTAAATGGCAGGCGCATTCCTGGGTATGAGACTTACTGAACACCTTCACTGATACATCACTATTTATATATCAATCCCTTACCTGCTAGAGGACTACCCTCCACCCTGCCCAGACCTGGATGCGTCTCATTGGTTACAGTGGCAAAGTAATATAGGAAATCTACACTGCTGTCCCCTGGTGGTGCAGATAAAAAATACAATTTGTTTTCCACGTCTCATCACTTAAGTGCAGTCACATAATATCTGATAATTATGTGTTGGTGGATTTGCTCAATGTCCAACTCGTTTTTTCTTTACCTATTACATTGAATGTGAGGTGACCATCACTCTTGGCGTTGACTTTCCACTGGCCTGGCAGTATAGGAGGAAGCAGGCTGATGCGGTACAGACCCTCGAAGCGCTCCAACTCTGCCAAAGGGCCTTGCTCCCTCAGCAGGGACTGGCTTTGGTCTGACAAGGAGAGGAAGATGAACAACTGGGCTTATTTTATTATCAAATGTAAAGAAGAATAGTGGGAATGGAACATTTTATTAGTAAGCACAAAAATGCAGTTTACAGACAGTAGTTCCCAGAATAACTAATGCTGCCTAGACTTAGCTTCCATCAGCAGCTAATATTTGGATGGTGTATAACTTTGCGCTTCAACGACCTGAAGGATTCGTGAGGATGCAATCCATCAGGATGCCGGTGACATGCAGGGTGACCTTTTTTACCGAGCTGTCAACTCTGAAGGAATGAGAGAACATCAGCTCCTGGGCACTCTCCACATGGAGTAGGGTCACCTGGGGGAGGAAGGAGAAGAAATGCACTTGATATATCTGAATGATGAATGCCTGTATCCATCTCAAAGAGGTCTAAAGTGCCTATAGTCAATATTTAGTTATAGTTCATTTTATTCAGAAAATAAAAATGGATCACACAACAACTTGTGTGTGAAAGGAGCTGTTTGTCACAGGTTTTATCGAACCCAAGTAAAAATAATTACAAAACTCTGCAGTTACCATCAGTTCTGAAGCGCTGTGTGATGAATAACAAGGTCGGAGAGCAGGGGAAAAAAACATATCTCTGCAAAAGTGTGTATTTTTCCACATTTTCCTCTAATCTTTGTTTTGTAACTACAGTCTTTGCCTTAAAACTGTTTTGATTTACTTCAGCTTAGTTTGTAAAATGTTGATCTCCATCAAAACATCTAAGTGTTGTACCTTGTCAGCAGCTGTGTTATCCTCCACTATAGTGGAGACCTTGTGGATGTCAGAGTTGGTGGTGAATATAGTCAATCCTCCTGACAGGGAAGACAGGGAAGAGTAGAGAGAGAAACGATCAGGTGACAGAAGTTCCCTTTTCCTCCTCTTTCTCCTCCTCCTCCATCTGATCCCTGTCATGTAGTAGGGGTCTTCAGTCAAGAGAAATGTCACCTGTGGAAAAACGAGATCACCGCAATGGTTGAGCCGGAACAAACGTGCTAAAATACAACTTGTTTGATTGCCGGCATCACAGTTTCTGTTCACAAATGATACACAGCATGTAAGAAACACAAATTCATTACAGAAACAAAATCCAATTTAAATGCAATTTATACAATGCTGTTCCTCTTCCTTGAAGTAATATATTCAGAATCTGCAAACGCAGATAACATCCTCCTGATCAGTAAATTGGAATTGTTAATTTCATCAGATAATCCCAGTAATCTGAAGTTTTATCCCAGTAAAATATTGGTTTAGCATCTACACTACCATGTTAAAAAAGAGGCTCATACATTTGAACTGCATGTATACAATACAGAAGATAATTTAGCTTCTAAAAATAATCTTTAAATTTAAAACCCACCTTGCTCTGTTTCTCAAGTGCGAGTGCCTTCACCGCATCGAACAAGTGGGCATCTTTAGGGGAGGCATCAGTGAATACAAAGATCTCTGACAGGGGTGGACTGTGAGTGAGGGCCAGCTGTAAACACAGCAAAATGGGAAATTAGCTGCCACACCTGCTTGCAGCCCACACACCATACACATGTTAGCACCTACCTGCTGGCTTTACCTTGAGTGTTACAAAAGGTACAGCCTCCGATTTTACCTGAATGGCAGAAAGACACATCTCTGGTTCGTCTCCTCCTCCCAGCGCCGTCAGGTTCTCCATGTACTGCATAAACTGGTTTGGGTCAGCGGTCTCATACACTGGTCCTACGCCTGCAGAGTACAGTAGAACAGTAATAATAGATGGTAAGCTACAGCTGATGGCTTTTTGAGCAGAAATAACAGCACATCTATCAGAATGTTAACCATCAATTTCAACTTTTGAAAGCTTTTAAGTTTAATTTAATTGTTAAGACAAAATTCAAGGGACCTTACACCTTCTGGAATAGTTCAACATTTTGGAAAACACATCTATTTTCTCTCTTGACAAGAGTTGGATGAGAAGATTGATACCACTCTCATTGCTGTAGGTAAATACGAAGCTGCCATTTGCAGCTGGTTAGTTTAGCTTAGCAGAAAGACAGGAAACAGGGAAACAGCTGGTCCCGCTCTGTGCAAAAGTAACAAAACCCATCACCTCAAAAGTCAACAAGCTAAAAATTTTATATGCTGTAAAAAAAAAGAAAGAAAAAAAGCCAAAGTGTGAGAACATGGATGATCCACCATTTCATGTAACTCCGGGAAGTTACTGCAGTTTTGTTACCTTTGGCCGGAGGCAGACTCGCTGTTTCTCTCTGTTTCCAGTGATTAAGCTAAAATAAGATAAGCTTAGCTAAGATAAGCTAGACTTAGCTTCATATAAGCAATGCATTATGTGCACTTACCTACTATTCGAGCCACTACTTTAAGATGCACTACATGGCTAAAAGTATGTGGACAGCCAATTGTCATGCTAATATTCCAAATCGAAAAGAACCGGCTTGCAGTCAACGTTCATCCATAGATTGTGTGACCAGGCTGAGGTCAGGACTCTGCAGACCAGAAAGGTTCTCTGACACCAAACTCATCTCTCTATGGACCAGGACTTGTGCATGTGGGCCTTTTCATGTTAAAGCAGAAAAGGGCTTTACACAGACTGCTACCACAGTGTTCAACAGCAGAGCATGAGATGGCGAGAGTTTGGTTGGAGAATGGAGTCTGTTATTCTAGTAGTGGCAGCTTGGTAAAATCACTTCTTTCTGACACCACAACTGCAATTTTTTTTTCATTTTCAAACTTGTGGTCTATAGCAAGTGACATCCCTGGAGACAATTCATGTGCTCTAGATGCGCGAAAGGCTTTATACACTTTAATATGCCTGTAAATCCG
This sequence comes from Istiophorus platypterus, assembly GCA_016859345.1. Lineage (NCBI taxonomy): Eukaryota > Metazoa > Chordata > Actinopteri > Istiophoriformes > Istiophoridae > Istiophorus > Istiophorus platypterus. The sequence continues at coordinate 20,595,967 of CM029116.1, forward strand.
TAGTGTTCTGTGGTATCCGGATACTTGTTCCCATAATAGACCGACTTTCTGTCCCATACCAGTCAGTCAAACACCAAAAATTCATTATCATTATAGTTAATCAACATCGAATAAAAATCGGGACAAAGCAGTAACTATTAGGGTAAAAAATAAAACAGCTCGTGGATAAATGATAAAAGATTATCACATCGTAACAAAGCAATAAAAGGGGGTTTCACAGAAGTGATTCAAAAAGTTAAAATATAGATTTAGCTCAGCTCTTCGGGTAGATGTCTCCAGCTCTGTACAGTACTGTTCTCATTCCAGACTGTGACAGACATCTGTACCCTCACCTGGGTCATGGAAGGGCACAAGCAGAAAGGTGCCAGACTGCCTGAGGCTGTGGGTCCGGCTCCGGATGATGGAGTGAGCCCGGAGGCGAGCAGCAGTGATCTCCTCGAACATGCTGCCGGTGGTGTCCATGACAAATACCAATGCAGGCGGCTGCTTTGCACTGAAAAGCCTGTCGAAGGACATTTGGAAAGAAAATGAAGGCATACCACATACGCTCTGAAATTTTTAACATGATATTTTTGGGAAACTGCTGGCCTACAGATATTATTCAGTGTTTTCTGTTCAGACGACTATAACAGTAGTTGAAAGTTACCGGAGGAAGGCTTTGTGACCCACGGTGTCTCTGAGGTCTCTAAGCACAGTCAGGGTGGCCTCAGTTGCCAAAGTGGCAGCTTCCACGTGGAGGTAATGGTGTGGAGAGTAGAGAGGTGAGGTGCTGTCTTTGTTGATGCCCCCTTTAGCCCCCATTAAGCGGCTACTGTCCAGAATGCCTCCGTGACTACATTTACCTGAAAATCAAAAAGCCATTAGAACATTCCATTAGAAAATGCTTTTGATTTGAATTTACTTGATCCTTTCTTTTTATGCTTCCCGCTGACGTTGGACTAACATACCCTGAGGTTTTGGAAAGGCAGTGCTGAAGTAGCCAGTGGTGAGAAGCTGGGAGTGTTGCTGTGCGTTTGTCAGGAGGTTGTTTCGACAGGTGGCACTAAAGCACTCCATACAGGTCGGGGTGTCCTCTGTGGACAGAACGAGTTCGGGTTTACTGCAGCAGTATGACCTCTTTCAAAAAAAGCGATATTTTGCTATCATCATTGTTTGGGTTTTCACACATCGAGTTGAAGGCCTTTTCTTAAATATCAAGTTCACGATGTGAGGATTTGGTACAGTAGTCACAGAGTGAATGCCTACTTTTCTGAGTTAAAATGTGTTTTAAAAGGCTTCAGATCACTTTTCATGTTCAAGGTCAATTACTGTGGTAGTTCGAGGTAATGGATGGCATTTTAAGTTCTACAATCAAACATAACTAAAAACACCACCACCACCACAACAACAACAACAACAACAACAACAGCAACAACAACAACAACAACAACAATAATATCATGGCACTGGTCATTGTTACGCATTGTGTTGGAAGAAAATTTGGTTTTGGTCAAATTTGCCCATATAGATTTTACTCAGTTATACTGACTATGAAACACGTTAGAGGTCAAAGCACAAACACTATGGTGTGATAAAAACAATTATTCTACCATGGTACAAAAGCATACCAATACATAGCAGTGTGATATATCACATATGCCTCCATGCAAATTGCAAATTTGCTGTGATATTGATTATAAATACAGTGGCATGGTATCTAAATAATGGCATGGCATTAATGGAAAACGGCTGATTATCATTAATTGATTATCAAAATAGATGCCAATTGATTTTCTTTCAATCAACAAGTTGATTAATTAGCCAATCATTGTAGTTCCAACTTAGAATGCTGGATTTATTTTGAACGTTTGTGCAAATGGATGTCATCAAAGTTTTGGAGCATAATGCTTTATCGATTATTTTTTGTGTTTCTCTTAAGGGATGATTATTTTTTTTAACCTAAAAAGTAAGTATTCAGAGACTGATCTCATTTTATTTAAGGCTATACCATATAGCCTTTTCACCTAAAAGTGAATATTGTTACCATTATAGAGTAGGCTTCAAGTATTGAACTCTTCAGACCTCAACTATCCACTAGTTCTGTTTTCCTGCCTCTGCCCTTCACCTGATCAGCCACTTGCCTGCAGACTTGTTTTTCATTGTTTTTTATCCTCAGTATATACACTTTGTTTATACAGTTTACACTGTTTTAGTTGTCCTAATGCCTGTGTTTCTATTCATGGTGGTTGAAAAAGCCACATTGCTGCCTCTCCCCTGACAAACTACCGACCTCTCATCTACTTTGTTGAGATTTAAGCTTAAAGTCAGGCTGCCTTTCCTGTATGTCTGCTCTTTGGTCCACAATCTGGCTGCCAGCAAAATGAAAAATGTCAAAAGATTTTACTGTAACAAGCATCCAGAGGAGAAATTAAAACATTACAGTTATAATATACGTCATCTCTTTTATTTTGATAAACTTGATACACTGCAGGAGATAAAAATGCCTGGATTACACCCTATAAAAATACCTATAATGAGCATGACTCTAACTGTGGTACTACACAGCAATACTAGTTGGCACATCAGGAATTTATATACAGCAACTGTTGAAAAAGGCCCCAAATTCTATTAACTAAACAAATTCCTGTTTGTGTACAAACTTATATCTAAATCTGGAGCACAAAAAATATATTGATTATAAGGAACACAAATGGAAAAGCCCTGTGTCCCTTAGAGGTGAAATTTAGATAATTATGAGGATATTAATCCCAATTCACAATCAACAACATTCGGCAAACCTATGCAGTCAAATAAAACATAGAAAACCTTGCTAATGTGCAAAGCACTGAACTGTGATCCAGTTATGAAACTTCAGTAAATAATTTTGTTAAAAGATCCTATATAATATCATTACGACTATTCAAAGCTCATAACCAATAATAATGGATCATCGTCTAGCCTCAGATTCAGATTTTGATGTGATAAAGTGAGCAGTAGTGTCATCACAGATGTGATGATATGGGTTACCTCTGGCCACAGGGATGGCAGGCTCCTCGGGCTGCAGCAGGTGGAGGTATATGGAGAACTGGCCCATCTCCACCCAGTTACTGTGGCTATAGAAGTCCTGGCATAACACACGTTTGAAATACAAAGCCTTATACAAGGAGAATATCTACAGCCAAATTCCCCAGTGAACCTGTCCCATCTCTCTTTGATAACAGATGAGCATTGAACAACATAAGTCATGTGTTACAAATTGTTTTCCCTTTGCATTGAAAACCGCTAACATATGTATGTACGAGCCCCCCAGCAGATTATTCTTTAATTGTAAAACAGTATTTTTTAGAAATAATACAGTTTAATTACCATTGTGATTTATTATATAATTTGTAATTTATTACCCAATTATTTTTGTTGTCTGTGTCCTAATTACAGTGCTGTTGTGTACCTGCAGGATGTGAAATAGCTGGCCCAAGCTGTGACGAGCACTTTGGTACTCTCTGGCCCTTACTGAGAGCAGAGTCTGAGCCCACAGCTGCCGTAACATCACCATGGCGCTCTCCACATGCTCCGAATCGAAGTGGTACACTGGGTTGGACTTGGTGGAGGTCTGGAAGTCAGTGGCAGCGTTGGACTTCACCACCTCTCCCACAGCTCTCCAGAAGCCACGGCCTAGTCTCGTCTGGGAGGGATACAGGCCGATTTTTTAATATCACTGGAATGAAATGTAGCGCTATGCTCAATATCACATGGATAATGTCAGTGTTTTTCAATACACTAAAGCTTCATTAATTCCTTTGTGCAAGACGTAGACGTAGGTCTTCGATAAAACCACGTTTTATAATGAATGTGCAGCAGATATCCTGACCGCAAACATCACCTCACCCGTTCCTCCGCATGGTTCCCCTGGTGTTTCTTGGTGCTCTTCAGAGTCTCCAGGGTCACATTGAGAATTGCCTGCTCTGTGATGTACTGGTGCGTGTGTGAGCCCCAGGACAGCGTTAACACTCGAGACCAAAAGTTGGGGAGGAAGCCCATGCATGGTAAAGCCAAGAGGAGGAGGTAAGCCAGAAGAAACCAGTACTTTTGCTTCTCACTCCCTTCCCAGATTCTTCCTCTGCCCATTGACATTATGTCCTGGAGATAGGCCGAGTAGGTCACACCTGTATAAAGTCAAAAATAACTATGCAGTCGTTTTTTTCAATCATTTGCAATACAAAATACTCTCCTGTATCCAACTGGATGGCTTTCAATAAGCATGCTACATGGCCTAGACCTCAATAGATGCTAAAATGTCTGTAGAGTTGATCAGTGGTATTGCAAAGCAATTACTTTCACTTCACACCAAGTCATTTGATCCACTGTTCACAGAGAAATATTCCCTGGCATATAGCTTAAATAAATCTAATTTCACCAATTTAGTTTTTTTGTCAATGTTTTATTTGTTATTTTTGAAGCTGTTGCTGTTCCCGTTAAAGAGACCTGTTGAAAATATTGATCAAATATCATAAATCCTTCAGCTGAGCTGAACCAACATTATATACAGCAACTGTTGAAAAAGGCCCCAAATTCTATTAACTAAACAAATTCCTGTTTGTGTACAAACTTATATCTAAATCTGGAGCACAAAAAATATATTGATTATAAGGAACACAAATGGAAAAGCCCTGTGTCCCTTAGAGGTGAAATTTAGATAATTATGAGGATATTAATCCCAATTCACAATCAACAACATTCGGCAAACCTATGCAGTCAAATAAAACATAGAAAACCTTGCTAATGTGCAAAGCACTGAACTGTGATCCAGTTATGAAACTTCAGTAAATAATTTTGTTAAAAGATCCTATATAATATCATTACGACTATTCAAAGCTCATAACCAATAATAATGGATCATCGTCTAGCCTCAGATTCAGATTTTGATGTGATAAAGTGAGCAGTAGTGTCATCACAGATGTGATGATATGGGTTACCTCTGGCCACAGGGATGGCAGGCTCCTCGGGCTGCAGCAGGTGGAGGTATATGGAGAACTGGCCCATCTCCACCCAGTTACTGTGGCTATAGAAGTCCTGGCATAACACACGTTTGAAATACAAAGCCTTATACAAGGAGAATATCTACAGCCAAATTCCCCAGTGAACCTGTCCCATCTCTCTTTGATAACAGATGAGCATTGAACAACATAAGTCATGTGTTACAAATTGTTTTCCCTTTGCATTGAAAACCGCTAACATATGTATGTACGAGCCCCCCAGCAGATTATTCTTTAATTGTAAAACAGTATTTTTTAGAAATAATACAGTTTAATTACCATTGTGATTTATTATATAATTTGTAATTTATTACCCAATTATTTTTGTTGTCTGTGTCCTAATTACAGTGCTGTTGTGTACCTGCAGGATGTGAAATAGCTGGCCCAAGCTGTGACGAGCACTTTGGTACTCTCTGGCCCTTACTGAGAGCAGAGTCTGAGCCCACAGCTGCCGTAACATCACCATGGCGCTCTCCACATGCTCCGAATCGAAGTGGTACACTGGGTTGGACTTGGTGGAGGTCTGGAAGTCAGTGGCAGCGTTGGACTTCACCACCTCTCCCACAGCTCTCCAGAAGCCACGGCCTAGTCTCGTCTGGGAGGGATACAGGCCGATTTTTTAATATCACTGGAATGAAATGTAGCGCTATGCTCAATATCACATGGATAATGTCAGTGTTTTTCAATACACTAAAGCTTCATTAATTCCTTTGTGCAAGACGTAGACGTAGGTCTTCGATAAAACCACGTTTTATAATGAATGTGCAGCAGATATCCTGACCGCAAACATCACCTCACCCGTTCCTCCGCATGGTTCCCCTGGTGTTTCTTGGTGCTCTTCAGAGTCTCCAGGGTCACATTGAGAATTGCCTGCTCTGTGATGTACTGGTGCGTGTGTGAGCCCCAGGACAGCGTTAACACTCGAGACCAAAAGTTGGGGAGGAAGCCCATGCATGGTAAAGCCAAGAGGAGGAGGTAAGCCAGAAGAAACCAGTACTTTTGCTTCTCACTCCCTTCCCAGATTCTTCCTCTGCCCATTGACATTATGTCCTGGAGATAGGCCGAGTAGGTCACACCTGTATAAAGTCAAAAATAACTATGCAGTCGTTTTTTTCAATCATTTGCAATACAAAATACTCTCCTGTATCCAACTGGATGGCTTTCAATAAGCATGCTACATGGCCTAGACCTCAATAGATGCTAAAATGTCTGTAGAGTTGATCAGTGGTATTGCAAAGCAATTACTTTCACTTCACACCAAGTCATTTGATCCACTGTTCACAGAGAAATATTCCCTGGCATATAGCTTAAATAAATCTAATTTCACCAATTTAGTTTTTTTGTCAATGTTTTATTTGTTATTTTTGAAGCTGTTGCTGTTCCCGTTAAAGAGACCTGTTGAAAATATTGATCAAATATCATAAATCCTTCAGCTGAGCTGAACCAACATTGCTAAAAGAGGTTTTTTTTAAGGATTAATGGCTTTGTCACGTAAAATGCAATTTCTGTTTGCTAAATGGGTGGATATGAATCGACCCAACCCCTATTGTTCGGTAACATTTTTTGCTGATTTCTATCAGTGTGTGCCGGTGATTCATGTGTCCTTTTCTGTCATCTCCCACTCCTTAAACCTCCTCTCACATTTTTCTCAGCTTTGTCTTTACAGAGGATCCTATTGTTCCTTGTCCACTTTATTCAGATACAATACTTTGGTTTTGTTCTCATAGTCAGTGCTTTCATAGGGGAGACACTGAAACAAAGCAAGAGGCCCATAAACAACTGCTCCCTCCACTCTGACAGCTTCCATTCAGCAACTCAGTATTAATTGATTGGCGTGGTCTCTTAATTGAGAACACTAAGTCTCCCCCTTTCACTCATTTTGCAGGAATGATACAATATCTGATACTTGAACAATGACTGTTAATGACATTTTCTGTTTCTTAAACAACTTTAACTCATGCAACTTGTTTAATGCACACTTTAAGTAACTTATCATCATCTTAAGCTTAGTTTGTCCATCAACAGACTGATGCATATAAGCACAGTATATTAACTAGATCATAGCTTTGCACCAAACTTTCCTCTTCATCATAGTGCAATAGTGCCAACTAAATGTGTGTGTACAAATTAGTGAATTCGGTAATGTTTGTTTTTTAATCGTGGTTTGTATATTATGAGGCAACTACAAAAATTTCCTTAAAATTGTAGATATAATCTAAGAATTTCTACACAAAATAAAAATGTTCTTACCTCAGTTCATCCTATCAGAGTCTTGCTCAGACGAATATGCAGCAGAGATGTCAAAGTCACAGTTCACTGCAGTGCTGCACATTTACATGCATATAACAGCGTAGATCACCACAATGTGTAACCAGGGTTATCACAGCATTCTTGATTGCCTAACAAAATTATTGAGTCTTCACATTTGTTTGTCCTTGGGCTCTAGTCTCTAGCAGGCCCCTCAGTAATAAAAACTACAACCAAGAAATTAATGGAAGAAGCACTTTGTTGAGATAAGATGAGAGTCAAATTGATGCTGTCCGCTTTTGGATGTGTTTCTTAGTGAGGGAGCACACCATGAGGCAGAAGATATCCCGTCATAGCCCCCCTGCAGCTATGTTCCCCTCCTTACCCCCCATTATTGCACGGTGCATTGATTCACCACAATGGGGCTGCATATATTACCCGCCAGGGTGTTCAACTTAGGTCTACCCCAGCTCCCCCCACCCCTCCGCGCCTTCTCTCTCTTCATCACTCTCGCTTTTCACAACAGCACCAAATAACACTGCTTTTCACTGCTGCAAACACTGCAACCCCTTCATCTCTCCCTAGTTACCCACATTTTTAATGGCAATGCAAAGAGGGGCTTCAGTTGCTAGCCAACGCTAGGGACAGTGTTGAACTTCCATTTGTGGGACTGAATTTGCTAAAGGGGAGATAAACTGAATAAATGGGTTATTTTTTCAGCCTTGGTCTTCTGTTGTTTTAGGGATTTGAATGTGTCTCAACTACCTTTTAAGGGATAATCTATTTTTTTCAGAGCAAAAATAATTTTATCCTAAGTTAGATGAGGGGTGAAAGAGAAACAAAGAGAGCATCTGTCTTTTTGCTGGTCTCACCCAGTGATAGCTATGAACAACATTAACTCCAAATTAGTGAACAATGTGAGCTTTTTTTTACAGTTGTATGGGCTGGACTGTTTATGCCAGTACGGGGCTGATGCCACCAGCTCATGAATGCTTGCAAGTTACACTCAAACCACATCAGACAATGGAAAATACAGGTCATATGACAATTTGTCCTGCACACTTACCCCGCTGGGCGTAGGTTTACACACTATCCTTTTTTTGTTGACATGATGTAAGATTATTTACAAAAGTTAAATGAAGTTGGGTGTGTACATAGTGTACAGTGTGTTTTGTACAGTAATGCCCTGGGCATGAAAGCTTGGTCACATTCTGAGCCTCTCCCACAACAGCAGTGCAGAAGCAGTGAATCAGCGGTTCTTTGGTAAACATTAGTCAGCCTCTTTGTGTCAGAGTGATTTTTTGTAAAATAAATACGTTAATAATTAAGGAGAACATGTTTTAATTTTCTACATTTTCTTGAAAACTATCACAGTCATCAACGTGGGGCTCAGTTAGTCAGTGATTTTTATTTTATTTTATTTTATTTTATTTTATTTTTGTGGACTGCTGTGAGCAAGCATCCAAGGATCCAGAAAATGAATCTAAAACTTCTCCCTACTGATGAAATGCCACTGAAATTTCTCAGAAATAACTCAGTCCATCATTTCATTCATGTGTCCAAATTCCGAGAATGAAATCTCTCCTCTCTATTTATTCATAAGCGTCCAAAATTCCGATTTATTTCGATTTTCTGCCCATTATATTGGTATATTATCGTTTATGGGGCACTGAAGGGCCGAACCTTCTGCAGACTCCAGATTTTAGCTTGAAATAACTTGAAATAACTAGACATTCACAAAATGTGATTTTAATCAACTAGTGAGGAGCCAGTGGGCGAGTTTGGGAAGAGGTGAGCTGTAGATAAATAAAGAAAAGTAACAGGTAACTCCATCTGTTGTTACATGACGCGTGAGCAGCAGGTGGGTCTCGGGTTTTACTGGATATACTGAGTCAGAGGTCTGACACCACCCCTCCGCAGCTGTCAGGCGTTTATTGTGTGAGCTGTAAGACTTATTACGAATTTTAAAAATAAAGTGTATCCTGCTCCATTCTAGCAGAGGAGGTGGACTTCTTGGATTTCCACTGAAGGAGCACTCAAAAATGTTATTTCTTTCCCCTCGGGTCGAGTCTCGCAGCACCGCAGGGGCAGGGGCAGTCGGGTCAATGGTTTTCCGGGACGGGACTCTAACTGCGCACGCAGTGAAATCGAGCGCACCCGGGAGGAGGCGTTGCCGTCTCCTCTTCCTCCTCCGGCTCCATCGTGAGAGAAAGCGCCTCCTCTGCTTCGCTGAGGCTCAGTCTGTCCCACCACAGTCGCGGGAGGGAGCCGACGTCCAACTGTCCCCGACGCCGGACGCTGTGGATCCGAGGTGAGTCCTCGTCCGCGGGGTGTGGCGCACCAGCCCGGTCCACCGTGACGCACCGCTCGCCGGAGGCTCCCCGGCCGTCCGACACGCGGGGGAGACCCTCCGACTAATGCGTGGAGTTGTTGTCACGCCGGGTTTTTGCTCTTATGCAAGATTTTTTGCGGTGTGTCGCTGTAACATTGTTAAATCACGGCTGAGCGGAGCGCTGGTTGCCGCCCACAGGCGGACTGTGTTTTTGTTTTGATTTGTGACTTCCCGTCACGATGTGCCGATAACTGAAAAATGCAGAAATGTTTTGTTTGGTTCCCTCTGCAGCCCCCAGACGGGCGGCTGACTAAATAAACAAAAACAAAAATCAAAAACAAATAAAGGAACTGGGATGCGATTACCAGGAAGTACGTAGGCACACGGTAGTTACAGAGAACAAGTGGTCGCAAGGGATTTACCGCTTCATTCCTTCTTTTCTCTCCTTTTTTCTTTGATTTTTATACTTAAGAAAGAAGAAGGTGCCTTAGTTAAGGTTGTCACACCTAGTCCTCATGGCATGCTGACAACCATTATGGTTATTAAGTATGTTAGATCACATTCAAGTGAAATACAATAGATATATTAACTTTTTACTAACTGCAGAGAACCCACAGTGCACTGTATCTGTCATTACCATTGGTCCCTTCCCCAGAAAGTCCTCACATGTCCTTGTTAATTGTTGTACAGGTACGATGGATTGCTGTGGTCTGATAACCGCCCAGATGGAACCAGGTACAAAGCTGTTAGAAACCAGACGGATGAAAATGACTGATTTCCAACACACACCTGTTGTACACATGTAAACTTCGAAAGTAAAGGCTTGTACGGTTGTACTGGCATTCAGGCTCACAGAGGTGTTTTTAACTTGGTGAACGGGTACAGCTTTAATGTGGCTAAAACTGAATGAAACCTTAAGACGGGACCATTTTAAAATGTCTTTACAGACCAGCACAGCTCTCCTCACATTTTCCTCATGCTCATCGTATTTCTCTTTGTTTCTCTGCCAGTTCCTCTGAAGAGCGTTGAGGTGGAGCTGGAGGTGAGGGACCATGTTGCTACGGTGGTCTCCACTCTGAACTACGAGAACAAGGAGGACAAACCGATAGAAGCTGTGTTTGTCTTCCCTCTGCCTGGAGATGCTGCTGTCTGTCACTTCAGTGCTAAGATTGGACAGACACAGATTGTAGCTGAGGTGAAGGAGAAGCAGGAGGTGAGCTGGACAGTAGAGGCTTACTCACTCTAATGGATTTGACACAGCAAATGCAGTGAATGTTTCTTCCTTGATCTGTCTTCGCCCCAGGCCCGGGAGGAGTATGATGATGCGCTGAGTTCCGGTCAGCAGGCCTTCTTACTGGAAGAGGCTATAGATAGTCCAGATATTTTCTCTCTGAGTGTGGGCAGTCTTCATCCAGGAGAGAGCGCCTCTCTCAGGCTGGAGTATGTCACTGAGCTGGCTCTGCAGGCTGATGACGGGCTGAGATTTTGTCTGCCGGCCGTGCTCAACCCTCGCTACAAACCTCAGGGTAAGAAATCTAGCCAGCGCGTTTTGATTTAGTGAACGCCAAACCGTCCACACACTGATGGAAGTCAAAAACTGCTGCGTAACACAACTTTACATAGGGTAGGAAAACCAGCCATGGATGGGAATGTTGCCTTTGTGTTACTTGTTTAAAATCAATAAAGGTCTAGTATTTGATAGCCCTGCCGGAACTATTGGAATTGCACTTTACCTTCTCAAGTGGCCCTGAGTCATTCAGAGTCATACACGAACCAGAGGAGTTCAGTGTGTAATATATCTTTAGTGACGCCATTTCTAACCTGCCTGATCTTTTTGCAGGTAGTGATGGTGCCAGTGTTCAGGTGACTTCTCTTCCGGCCTCTCTGGTGCCCTACACTCTGTCTTTTTCTGCCCGAGTGTCCTCATCTCGTCCAATCTATAAAGTAGAGTCCAACTGTTCCCTGGACCCTCTCCAGTACCTCGGCACAGAGCAGACCCAGGCCACGGTAGGTAGACTGCTAGCGTGTCTGCTGCGTGAGGCTGTTATGATATTTATGAGTGGGTTTTGTTAACTGCAGGTCAAGTTGGCTGCAGGACACAAGTTTGACAGGGATGTCGAGCTGCTGATTTATTACAAAGACCCCCACCAGCCCACTGCTGTGGTGGAGGCAGGACAAGCCTCTGCCAAGCCTGGTGAGTGAAAATTAGTGAAGTTGTTACTTTGCATAAAAGAGGTTCATTATCCTTTTTCTCCACCTAAGTTCCATGTGTTGGAATAATTAATGTATGTTTCAGGCACTATGATGGGTGATCCAGTAGTGATGCTGAGCCTCTACCCTGAATTCCCCCAGTCTGCATTGTCTTCACTTGCCTCATGTGGAGAGTTTGTGTTCTTACTTGATCGATCTGGGAGTATGGATTTTTCTATGGGTACCAGCAGTCTTCAGACTCGCATCGGCAGCGCCAGGGTATTTGTTATGTGTTAATTCTGTCACAAAACCATTCATAGCGTCTGTCGCACGTTAACCTTCACTGCCTTCTCTCTGCCTCCTTCAGGATACTCTACTGCTCCTGTTGAAGAGCTTACCAATGGGCTGCTATTTCAACATCTACAGTTTCGGGTCCAACTATCAACACATATTCCCGTGAGTGACTTAGTCCACAAAAATGTGTTTCCGTTTTTGATGTCACTGTTTGTACATGCCCATGTGCATTGGCCCATGGTGAGGTGAACATCGGTGTTTTGGAATTTTGCTGAACCCTACAAAATGCTGACGTTTAGGGGAAGTTGGAGGTATACTTTTTCATTTGGTCTGAGAAAGTGAATTCTGAATTGCGGTGTAGAAGTTGGTAGCACCACACAACCACCAACCACCTGACCTCCTTCATGTGTGTGTTTCTGATGGCAGAAAGAGTGTGGAGTACAGTGAGAAGACATTGGAAGAGGCTCTGAGGAAAGTTGAAGAGATGGCCGCTGATCTGGGAGGAACAGAAATCCTTGAGGCCCTCAAGCACATTTACAGCCAGCCCTGCATTCCCAACCAACCTAGACAGGTAATACATGCACACATATCCACTTACTGTATATACAACACACACGCACGCAAACACACCAAAAATGCCAACAACACCATCAAAGTCATCAACAAGAATCTGTTTTTGTGACAGAGCTATGATGCCCGATAGTTTGGTAATTTCCTGACCTTAAAATTTGATAATAGCAAGATAATAGTGGATTCTTTACAGATAGTGGGCTCTGTTGAGGTTGTGTGAGGTTCGTGGTAGAGCGAGTGGCTTCAGCACTGTTGATGGGATGCCATCAGACCCAGGGGCCTTGCCTGCTTTTCCGCAGCTCAGCTGTCACCATAAGTTGTCCTGCGTGAAGAGTGCAGGGTGTGATGATTCCAGGACAGGAACTTTCAACAGCTCTTCACACAGAGTAGCAGAGTTAAGGGTGTGGAAACCGTGATAGAAAGGGTTCGGCTCTTTGTCAAAAGTGACAACGTCCCTCATTGTGGAGAGGGTGGGTCTTGACTCACCCTCAGTCATACCATTTAACTGATGCCTGTTGTGTGCCTAGTGCTTTACTTGCTGTTCACTTGCTGAACATGCTGTGTGGATCCAGTGTTTCAGTGGAGCACACGAAGTGCTTGACATCTGGCATACTCAGAGCAAACAATGGACCAGAAGGAGATCAGGCTTAGCAATTCTTAACCAGTCAGTAAGAAAATGCCTTGATTGATTTACTCAGTAGCTCCTGCTGTTTTCTCACAGTTGAACAAGAACATTCTTGAACGAACCGGTTTGTTTGAAGCTCATTCTTAACATACCTTTGTTGTTCCTCATAATTTTCTGTTGAATTCTCTCCCGTCCCACTCAGAAACCTACATAAATGCCTGTTAGCACATGCTGCATGTTTCTGGGTGGGACATTATGTACGTTATATGTGAACTCTCCTCCTTAGCTATTTGTCTTTACTGATGGTGAGGTGTGCAACACCAAAGAAGTCATAAATCTGGTGAAGAAGAATTCAGGTTCCCACAGGTAAAACCACAAAACACATGCTCACAGTAAGTCCTATAGTCTAGTGCTGTCTGTGTTACAAACAAAACTACTGTGTTGTAGATGTTTCTCTTTTGGGATCGGGGAAGGGGCCAGCTCTGCTCTTATCAATGGATTGGCCAAGGAAGGAGGAGGTCACGCTCAGTTCATCACAGGGGCGGACAGGATGCAACCCAAGGTAAAACAAGTAAAACACAGGAAAAAAAAAATCAATTAAAATGCAACAACAACATTTTTTTTTTTTTTTTTGCACAGAGGCATGAATATAAATCGTCAAGTAACACTTTGTAAAACGTTTCTATATATTTTCTTCGAACCAGGTGATGCAGTCTCTGCGATTTGCTCTGGGGCCAGCGGTGGTGGACATCTCAGTCGATTGGGATTTGCCAAAGGGAGTGTCTGTCACCAGTCTCTCTCCACCAATCACAACACTTTTCCATGGTCAGAGGTCACTGATTTATGCCCAGCTCACTGGACAGGTAGGAGCAGCACCAGCTCATAGTGAAATACCTCTCTGGCTAGATTTTTCAGGTTTGAAACATATGAGTATCAGTATTTTTTTTTTAATGTAATCATGAAGATAAGATTGTTTTGTAAATCTGTCAATGCTTGTCAGAGTTCAGAGGCAGCAGAGGGCTGTATGACAGTGAAGTACACCCTGGCAGGTCGTCCCTCTCAGCACCAGCTTCACTTCAGTCTCAAACCTGCAGAGGACATGGGGTAAAACAGTTTTGGATTGAACAGAACAGAATTACTTTAAATTAGATGCTTACCTTACAGTACTGAGTTTATTTTAGCTGTATGTGTAAAGTTTAAACATTATACCCTAGCCTCAGCATCATAAGATTGTCATGTTAGTATACCGACAGTAGTATTTACCTCAAAGTACTCATAGTGTAGTTGTAACCTCAACATTTCTTAATTTACTTCTAATGTCCACATATTGAAATGGTGTTTGTATTTGTGTCCTCATATACCTTTAACAGGACTGTCTACACACAGATCTCAATTTTGCATTCATAGAAATGTAAGGTGAGCTCCTTCTGTGTTTCCTGTCTGCAGATTAACAGTCCACAGGTTGGGTGCTCGGACTCTGATTCGCTCCCTGGAGATGGAGGAGAGTGACGATGAGGGAAAACAAGATGGAGGACTGAAGAAGAAGGTGGTGGAGCTCAGTGTCCAGTCAGGAGTGAGCAGTTCTTTCACTGCCTTCATAGCTGTCAATAAAGGCGACAGCAAGCCGATTAAAGGACCTCTGGCGCGCAGAGATGTTCCAGCAGTCAGTGAGTGTTTTTCCAATAGCAAATGACAAACTTAAACGTTACCACCCACAGCTGATCATAACTGCCACAATGATGAGCCAAGACATTTTGACCACCCCTGCCTGATTTGCTCTTTGTCTCCCATGTTGCCATCCATCCAGTGTGTTGATAGTCCCTCCTCGGGTCAGTGTTGGTAGGTACTCACCACTACTGACTGGGAGCACCGTGAGCCCATATCTAGGTGCTCTGACCCAGTCGTTTGCCCATAATGATTTAGCTCTTGTCAAACTCTTTGGTCTTTACACCTGCTAAGTCTCCTGCATCCAACACATTGACCACAAGACCTGACTGTTCACTTACCGTCTAATATATCCCAGACCAGACATGCACTGTTGTTAAAAGATCATCAATGTTATTTGCTTTATCCGTGAGTGGTTGTGATGTTTTGGCTCATTGGTGTAGTGCTTTTTTAATATAATGCAACATGCCCACATTTTAACAGGACTAATTTGATATTTTCTTCTCCTATTTGCATATTTACTGAGTATTAGATGAAAAGTTTAATACAGAATGGCACAAAAGCCCCATCAAACTACAACTGAACAGACAGCTATATGAATGCTATTGATATTCTTATCCATCTCTAAGTAAGCAAATAAGCATATTAGCCAGGATGTCAAAATATTCCTTTAACTACTGGTATGTCAGTGCAAGCATTGGTCCAGGTAAAAAGAATCTGCACAGAATTTGACAAAAAACTTGAGAACTTGTATGAACAAAATGTGTCCTAGCAAAATTATGACCGTCATTTAACCACCATCTTTCTTTTTATCAATACTGATGCGTTTTTTGTAGATCTTTCTGTCCTGGAGGTCTGTCTCATGAGTGAAAAATTCATTGGTGAATGTCTAAATCCAATGAGCCCAAAAATATGAGAGGACTACCTCTGAGTTATTCAAGAAAAAGCAAGAAGTTAGATAAGTTACACAAAGAAACTAGAGTTATGCAGGTGTCTTCAGGCTGTGCCCTGAGCTTCATTCAATATAGTTAATATCTGGGATATTGTACAGTAAATTAATGAGTGAACTGATCTTCTTATCTAACTCTCTGCAAATAAGCAAATGCCTATTTGCCAAAATGTCAAAATAACTACTGGTGTATCTGTGAATAGGGGCAAGCAGGTATCTATTAGGATAAAAAGAATCTGCACAGTATTTTACAAAAACCTGAGGCTTTTTGTGAACTATTTGTGCCCTAGCACAATCAGTTATAACTTTATTTTCTGCTAATGACCTTGTTCTCATCTCTTTTTATCTATAGTGATGTATGCAAGGGCTCAGGCTTGCTGTCTTTCTCTTGACATAAATGGTGAGTAAAAAGTTCACTGGCTTTTTATAATAACTTCTTTTTACATTATTAAATATTTTTTTCTCATAAATATATTTTTTGACTTAGTAGCTACACTTTTACTTTACTGAATCAAAGCATAAATGATGCAGGTCAGCATTTAGGTTCTAAAACTCAAAGCCCTTGCAAACTAACTAAAGCTGACAAAAGCTGGGCTGTTGTTATCTTTTGGACAGTTTCACTGTTAAAAACAATTCAGATTGAGCCCTGAAATATGAATTAGCATGCACACTCAAGCCAGATGGATGAATTTTTATGTTTTCAGATTGCAGTTACATGCTATTGAGGAGCAAGTGTGACACTACCTCTGAGTTATTCCAGGAAAAGCAAGACGTTACAAAAACACACAAAAAAGTTTTCTGTACAGCACATAGGTACGACTTTTAAAACAGACTTCACGCTTTCTCTGAAAGAAGCTGGAGTTAAGCAGGTTTCTTCAAGTTGTGCCCTGAGCTCCATTAAATACAATCAACATCTGGGATGCTATACAGTAAATTAATGAGTTGCAACTCTGGATTACCAGTCAGACAGGGTCTGAGAAACAATGATTAAATCTAGGCAGGGTCTCAGGGGGTGAGGTAAGCGCCTAGTGCTGAACATGAACAGGTCAGGTCTCTTTCTGCCGAGTGTACAGGTGAGGCAATCCCGGGTCAGACACAAAGCACCTCAGGGCAGCAAGATGCAGCACATATTAAGTCCACTGCACAGGTTAATATGCAATAAGGAACCTCTTAATTTTGATTGGAGCCATAAAACGTTTGAATAGGCTTTTGCTGTTCTAACAGTGCTTTTCTTCTGAAGATGATATAGGGTGTTGCCCAAATGAAGAGTACGATGACTGTGCTCAGGAGAGCATTGAACAAGGTATCTGTTTTGTTTCAAGGGTGAACACGCTTCACAGAACTTACATGTTCTGATTTTTTATATATGTATGATATAAAAAGATCAAAGACAGTTCAAAGAGTAATTTGTAATTTTCAAATTGTGGGTTTGTCAGACATTTGCAGATTCTTTTGAAATTGAAGTATATTGAATATATGACTTAGATTTTGTGTGGTTAACAGGGCATCATGTAATATGTTTTACTGTCATCTAGAAAGTTTCTTGACATCCTATTTGCAGTCTGCTGTATCTACATATTTGTACCAAATCAGCAAAAATGAAAAGTATTATGTACAAGGATAATTTTATCCATGCAATGTTTAAAATTCTTTTTTGCAGGAGCTGTGTATGATGAGTCTGAAATCACCATGATCAAGCAGCCACCCAGAGACCCCTTGCTGCAGTTGGTCTCACTCCAGAAGGCGTCTGGCTGCTGGGTGCAAGATCCAGCTCTGGCTGCTGCCCTGGGAAAGTCCAGTGAGGAGCTGGAGAAAACAAAGCCTGCATCAGTGGGTTAATTTAAAAATAATAACACAAATTAATAATGAGAGTTATTTTACAATACATTTCATCACAGGGCTTATAATGATGTCCATATTTAAAAAAAAGATTTGATGAAGGGCTTCATATAAAACACTCTATGACAAAATAAATGTAATCTGAAAAGAAGGAACAAAAAAGTGCAAAGCTAGATACAATCAGTGGAAATGAATCTGTAGAAGAATTTGACGAGATTGTGATTAACAGCACTAGAAGCTAATCATCCCTTGTTGTAGCAAAGAGGGTAATAGTGGTCAAAACTGTAGTAACACCAGTATGTTTGAATTTTGTGTAAATTAGGTCAACCAGGAAGTGTGGGCGACCATTCTGGCTCTGATCTGGCTTCATGGTTTCAAGATGGAAGCTAAGGAGGAGTGGGAGCTTCTGGCTATGAAGGCTGTGTCATGGCTCTCAGCTCAAAATGGTAATAGCCATGATAATAAGTTCTTATCTGTTGTTCTTAACATTGTGTAATGTTTAGAATCAGCCGTTTGCCTATAGTCAGCCTTGTTTCTTTTGTGTTTTTATTCAGCACCATGTGTGGCAGAGTGTGTGGAAGCTGGAAATAGACTGCTGGGTTGTGAGATGCAGAAAGATGTCCTGGGGCTCTTAGGTTTTCATTAAACTGGCTCCTCCTTCAAGAGAAGAAACCTTTATATCATCAACTTTGCACTTCAGTCATTGCACCACTTGCATTTAAGTATGTAGTTGTTTGATGTGTAAATGACTTGGCTTTGCACTATTTTATGAAATAAAAAGTGTAAATTGTGTGAGGACATGTAACAGCCCTGCTATATACTGTGCATGAAAAAACTGTGTGAAACAGGATTTAAAATGATGGCTTTTACGATTATGTGTTTAATTAAATTCAAAATTTAATCCATTGTCTTTGTGCATGTAAAATACCTTGTCATTAAATTTTTGCTTATTATGTTGTTTAAAATCAGTGCTATGAAGTTGACTGGCGACGTATGTGTCAAGGACACTGAGCCCTGTAGTTTATTATAAGCATTCATAAAGTAAAGAGAGGTAGAAATTTTGACTTGACAATGACGTTAACATACTTGACATCCTTTTCTCACCATTATTGATAATAGAAGTTTGTTATGAATATTTCACATACAAACCAAACAGTCCTTTAACTCTATATACTGATACTGTATGAAAACTAGAATTACTAACTTGTGGCCATATACCTCCACCAACCAGTCAAACTGCAGTTTACATCCATGTTCTGCCAGACTCTCAGAAAATATGTAGTGAAGATTTTTACAGAACTTGAAGAAAGATTCAGTATCCAGCCAAATGTGAAATACGGTCACGATCTCCCCTTTTGTTTGAGTTATGGCATTGAGTAATGGCTGAGAAAGGGTTTTTGTCAAACATGATGATGTGGCAGGGAAGTTGAACTTTGACCTTTTGGATATTAAATGCCATCACTTCTTCATTTTATCCAATAGACATTTGTGTGAAATTTTGTTATTATTGTTGCATGAATTCTTGGATGGAGTCACAGTGATTTTGACCTTTGACCTTTGACCAAATTCAATCAAAATCCAATTCCATCAAATCCAAGTGAATCTTTGTGCCAAATTTGAAGTAATTCGTTGTCTGGTTGTTGTGTGCATTTTCAGCACACGTGGTATCAGACAAATTAAGATGTTTTCTTCATTTGTTTGCACTTTGCCAATTTGCATGTGTTTTCCTAAGTTGCAGTATGTTGACCTCCCTCAGCCACCTTACATAATGCCTCCTTCCACAGCTTTCCCCGGCATGAAGGCATAAAAATATCAGCTTGCTGTGCACTATATGAACCACATATGCAGGCACCAGCAGTCAACTATTTGTAACTTTATATTGACTAACCCCCCCTTGAAACCATCTTTCTTCCCTTTGTTCATCTTACTTCACCTTAACCTGGTCTTTCACTATCACCTAGTGGAAAGGTACCAACTTCATAAGGCGTTTACCTCATTTCTCCCTGTAGTTCACATGTCTCGAAAATGAAAAGGTTCCTTTATAGTCTAGTTATTCAACAAAATTACCAGCATTCTGTTAAAAGTAATGAGGCCTAAGATGAACCTGCAGCTTGTCTTAAGTCATCCAAGTAGTTAGACAAATGGGACCAGTGCCTTTTCTACAGCATGGTCAATAACAACAGCAACAGCATTCCTGACTTGATTTTTCTCCTTCATTCAGTTTTTCTCTTTTTCTTCCATGTTCTGTCTGTAGCTGTCACTGGTTATGGGGAATGTTTGGCCATGCTTGTTAGGAGGCAAGCTTTTGCATACACGCCGGTTGCGGTCCAGTGACAGGCCATTATTGGCTTCACTGGGAGACAGAAACACCAAACATGATCATTGGATCCATTAGATGACACATTTGGATCCATCCAGTACTTAAACGTCGGCCTTTTAATCATGTTTTGCACCCACTTATAGACATTAACACTGCATTTACATTGTGTTTTTAATAAAGGTTTTAGTGATGGGCGATAAATGAAAGCTTCTTTTACACGACGTGAATCATTTTGCCATTCGGCTTGCTATGGCAGTTCTATCGTGGGGTCTTTGGGGTCCTCTGTCTCTCACCTTCCATAGTTAAGGGTTGCCGCTCTGTGCTCAGGTCACTAGAGAGTCAGGAGCAGCTTCTGAATTAGAAAATATAAAGTTTTAACCACCTCTCTCTTCCTCCCTTTGCACTTTTCGCCTCAATACCTGTTTGTTCTCAGGCCTTTCGTGCTACCGTTCCTACATGACTGTGACACAGGCATAAATCGGGTGAGACATTAAAGTCAGAGAGTCACTGGCATTGATGAGGACTCATCAAGATTCAGAGCTCATAGAGAAATTCATTTGTGCCTCTCAGTCGCTGCAAGTGTTTCTCTTCAGTGAGAAGATATAATATTGTGTCTTCTTGATACATAGTTAACACTGAAATCTCTTTGGGAAAACTTGAGATAAATGTTTTTTTAATCTACCCTGTAGAATTTAATGTGTGGTGAAGCAATTACAGAATATTTGTCTACAGAAAGTGAAAGAAATAGGAATATAATGAGAGTATATTACTCTAGGGAAATCAGTAAAAATTAGTGGTATATTTAAACAATAAGAGTGATTTGCTCATCCTGTAATTTCGAGAGTCCTTCCAGTGTTGATTATTTTGGACAACTCTAAGTAGACACCATATCAATTCATATCAATGCATTAACAAGTCATGCAAAGGCTTAAAAGTTGTTTTTGATTAAAAGGAATATGTAAACATACTGCAGGTGTTAGACAAATGTGTCTGAGTAAAGTTTAAGAGAAAATTTTGGATCAGGCAAAAAGCTGATTCTCTCCCAAAACAGACACATACAATTGCATTCCTTGCAAATAATATTTTGAACACATACCCTTGTACCATCCACCCACATTAATCAATTGATAATCAGTATCTTAACGAAAAGGAAAGTCAATTCAGCATCAAAAAGACATTTCAGTTGTTTTCAGGCCTGAACTTTATAAAGATCAAATTTTATTTTGATCAAATTCCTGGTCAAAAAGTCATTTTTGTAGAATTTACATTCAGTTTTGTTTTTAACAAAAGTATTTTCAAGTATTTAAATTTATTTATTTAGGAATCATCTGGCACACTGTCTGAGGTAGTCAGTGCTAACTCAGTAAAAAAAAAAATAAAAAAAAACATAGTTAACTATATTTCTAGAACTAAGTATGTTTTTGAGGTTGACCCACATATGGAACTAAAATAGTAGGATATTTTAGCCCCCTTTGCATCGATTTTGATCATTCTGTTTTTGATTTTTCCTACAAAAGGAATATTTATTGGAGTTCTTGAGCTCTTATGAAAGTACTAGACACATAAAAGAATGGAACAGACTAGATGGTTTAAGAGGATGTGGTTTTTGAATGGAATACACATCTATTCTGACTGATGGTTTATCTCTGAATGGTGGTTTATATATGAAGTCGCAAATCCTAAATCGACTGCACTTATTCTTTTTCGATTCTTTATTAATCCCCAAAGCACTTCACACTACACACCACATTCACCCTCTCGCATGCACAATCATGCATCGCATTCACACACATACTGATGGCACAGCCACAGTAAATTAGGAATTGGACACATGGACTCAAGGAGCTGGGGACTGTGCCGTCTGGGCTCAGTTGTTTACTTCAGTCTGTCCATTAGGGGGGGAAGGAGTTAAACCCTCTGGTTGGTGGATGACCTGATCTGAGCATCCTGAGCAGCCGCCCCCACTACTATGTGTTCAGACAGAAACCTTCAACATTATGATAATCAAGCTCTAAGTTAATAGCACACTACATGTAGTATTTTTTGTGAGTGTCACCAAGTAAAGAAAATATTGTGGCCCATGGATGGGGTGGTTTATTTACAGAAAAGGCTAAACTGAAGTCCTTGAGATATGATACAACCTGTAAACTCAGGCAGAGGCATGTGCCTCTAGCTCACACCCTGACAAAGACTCAAACGTGTTGCTTGTTTCTAACGCTCACACAGACATTTTTAGGCATGTGGGGCACTTGTTACTATTGCAGACAGCCTGCAACAGTGACAACCACTGCTGCCGACCACTGACCTCAGCTCCTCCAAATTAGAGCATGTGAATACTGCTTTTTAAGTAGCGGATTATTGAATGCTGTTCCTTCCCAGGTTTTGCACTCTGTATCCAAAAAGTTAGATGTGTGTTCAGTTCATCAGAGACGCATTTGAAGTGCACAATGTTTCTGACTTAAACAAAAGACTATATACACACGTAACCACTTCCGATGTTAACATTAGTCTTGCATCAACAGTAGTGTTGGTCACAGGAGGCCATTACAGCCAATCTTATTCGAACCTTTGGCAGACCTCCAACCAGCACTTTCTAAGCTGGTTTCCAAGGAAACCTAGCCAGCAGGACCAATTAGACCTGGAAAAGCATCTCCGACTACCAAGCTGCCTGGAGATTAGAGGAAAAGAAAACACATCCTCTAAACCAACACAACAAATGAAAGGACGATGCTCTGATCTGTTGCTCTGACTATGTATATATATATATATATATATATATATATATATATATATATATATATATATATATATATATACACACTGTATGTGTTTATGTGGACTGAGACCCAGAGACAGCGGCTTTGCATGAGCATGCACCCGTGGGCTCAGTTGTGTTTACTTCAGTCGGTCCGTCAGGGGGGAAAGGATTTAAATACACCTGCTATCTTTCCTCCCCACCCTCTGTTTATCTCTCTTTAAAGCTGCTGTTTGTCTATGTGTGTTTTGAGAGCCACGGGCAGGAAACCAGATCAATAAAAAATAGTTTAGAGAGCTTGATTCTTTTTTCTGTTTAGGCCATCAGGGGATGACTGTGGCTTCTGAGCCGCACACCCATCACAAGCTGTGTGTGTGTGTGTGTGTGTGTGTGTGTGTGTGTGTGTGTGTGTGTGATTGAACTGATAGCCTTTGTACTTCAATGGAGGATCTACTTTATTGAATAACTGACACCTGTGGACCCGTGGTGTTTGTTGGTTATTGGATGTATGTTTGTGTCGCTGCCTCTATATCTGAGATGAAATGTGCGTCACATATAAAAAAAAAAAAAAACTGTGACTTTTATTTTAAACCCTTTAAACACATAGCTGTGAGGTAAGAACTGGGTTTTATTCACTCTGCCTGTAGTCATACTAGTGTGCTGTAAGTGAAGACTGTAATCGAAAGTTTTGACGTTTGTTTCACCTGGTAAAAACAACCAATGTAATAGAAATGTGTTAATTTTTGTGAAAACAATGTTAACGTATGCCAGAACCAGAAAACAGATAAGAACCAACCTGCAGTAACTGCTCACTGGTTTTGATTTGCTGCTGAGGCTCTACGCTCAGGCTTGGTAAATCCCTGGGCTCCGTAGAAGCTGTCATCCCATTTATATCACATTCACATTATCTTGTTTAGATTATAATTATGCAGCTGTTCTCTTTAGGCTCTGGTTGTAATTCCCACTTGGAGATATTGGGAATATCTGACAGCCACAGTGTCTCCAGACTGGTGAAAATAGGTGTGATCAAACCGGTGGCAAAATGACTGTGAAGCCTCCATCACTAGTATCTCAATAAAATCCAAGTAGTACAAATAAGCCAAGCTATTTGGTTTTACTTGTCAGTGAAGGACTTCAAATATATAACATGGAAGAGGTTAATAATCAAGTCTATATTAATTACGTGAATTCAATGCATAAACACTACCACACTGAAATAACAGGAGGTTTTCCTTTTCTTTCGATTTACCATTTTTATGTAACCTTACTCATTTTCCCTAGTGGCTGCATGTGAAAAATAATCACTTTGATAAATAGACGTCATGGTCATTCAATTCGTTTTTTCCACATAAGTAAATGAGGTACTAAATCCAGTTTAGAAAACAAAACCCAGCCCAAATAAGTCCCGAAGAAGGTAACGAACTAGCTTAGCAGGTCTAAGTAGCTTTTTACTCTGGTGGAATACAAGTGATTTGGTGTGGTCAAGATAATCCACATTTAAATCACATAATTTAAAGTGTTAAATCACATCAATATCAATACCAGTATCAAGGATTAATCCATGAACTATAACTGTAAAGGATAATGGAAAGTTTATTCTTTAAAACAACACATTTTGTCTGTAGATGCTGTATTTTCCTGCTGAATTCTGTTCATACAAAAGCAGAGTGCAGTATCTCCTGCTTTAAAAGTTGTTCTTTAGCCACCACAGCCTTATGTGTTATGGAGACGCCCCCCTTCGACCCCGCTGCCTCAGTCACTGCCCTCCGCTTTGGTGGCGCAGGTCAAGACCTGGAATTAGATTTTCCGATTTCCCGTTTCATACAAAGCAAATGACGTTGTAGTAAAGCAGCGGGATGCAGCTGCCAGCGCTAATGACGAGCAGAGAGCTGGTCCTGCCTTGGGTCCTGGTTTTTTAACTTTTTTAACGGTGCCCTCCATCCTCCCTCCCGCTCCTCCCTTATTTATTCCCCCTTTCTTCAGACTACCTGCTCACGTGTAATCTGTTGCCTTTTCTCCCCGATGTGGCCTGAATTTCTTTTTTGTCTCTCTTGTCCTCCCTCACACTTAAAAGGCTTTAAAGGAGTTTAGACGTCGCCCTCTCCATGGTAACACCATCCCCCGTTCTCTCTCCCTCTCTCTCTCTCTCACACACACACATTTTCTCACTGTCTCTCAAGTCATAATTTTGCCCTACCCTGTGCTTTATCCCTGCACCCTCCCCCTATATGCACCCCCTCTCCTGTTGGCTCTCTTTCTCTCTCACATACATTCACTCACCCTCTCCTGCTTTGGCAGCTGGACTACTGCTGATGCTGCACCATCCTCTGACTGAGAGATGTTCACTCCAGCTTGTAAAGGGTCGGCAGGGGAGCCGAGGTAAGGCTTTCACACTTTCATTTCCTCAGGAGCAGATACCCATCAGAAATGCTGCTGCTGCTGCTGCTGCCGCCACTGGCTGCCGACAACATCAAGCTGGAAGCCAAGTAACTGATGGGAAGAGCGTGGGCATGTGTGAAAGTTGATTTATGTGAGAACTCTCCAGCTGGGGTAGGGTGCCTGTGCAAGTTGCAGATTAGGAATGACACTTCTGATCTTCGTGCACTCACAATCAAGAGAAGTGGAAATTGATTTCAGAGGTTCTTTATCCTTTCTGTTTTTCAAACCTGAGGAAAATATTGTTGTCTGTGTACATATTTATTTTTTGTCATGTAGAGTAGTTGTATGTGTGCGTCGTGCGTGTGTTTTTAGTTAGTGCGAGGGAGCCGGTGGAAGCCTGGTGGCATGCAAATTGTCTTTCTTGTAATGCTTCGGTTTTTGCTGCTACATTCTCGTTCCCTATATGAGACCATGTAATGCTTATACGTATGTGGGTATATGTGTGTGTCTGCTTGTGTGCATTTGATTATGTGGGGGTTGGAAGCATGAAGATAGGGTTCATCATATGTGAGTGGCTGGATGAAGAATAATATTAAATATTCAAATTGAACGCAAACCACTTTCCTGCTCCAAGAGCTAATTGAAAGCAGGCAAGAGATACACTACCACTGATAGTCTAAAATATACACAGACACCCACACACACAAATACACACACAAGCGTGCATATTATTTTTGCAGTATTAGACAAGAACATGACGAAAATGTCCCTGTGAATAACATGTGAAATATGTTCTGAAGCGTGTGTGAGCCAAAGGGTAAATGTCTTAATGCATGCATGCATTATGAATTTTCCAGCCCGTGTGTATGTGTGTGCGTCTGCCAGTGAGCATTCATTCATGTTCATGAGCACATACATTACATGGTGAGTGTGTGTAACGTGTAGAAGCAAAAGTCCCCCTGAGGAAATGTGGTCCCTACTGCATGCAGTGCAGAGGGAGAAGCGGTGGGAGGCTGAGAGATTTTATTTGATTCTCGAGTCTGTTTCCCCAGAGAAAGCACTGTGCTCAGCCTTTGGAGCTGCGCCTTCGGCTCAGCCTTTGGAGCTGTGCCTTCGGCTCAGCCTTTGGAGCTGTGCCTTCGGCTCAGCCTTTGGAGCTGTGCCTTCGGCTCAGCCTTTGGAGCTGCGCCTTCGGCTCAGCCTTTGGAGCTGTGCCTTCGGCTCAGCCTTTGGAGCTGTGCCTTCGGCTCAGCCTTTGGAGCTGCGCCTTCGGCTCAGCCTTTGGAGCTGTGCCTTCGGCTCAGCCTTTGGAGCTGTGCCTTCGGCTCAGCCTTTGGAGCTGCGCCTTCGGCTCAGCCTTTGGAGCTGTGCCTTCGGCTCAGCCTTTGGAGCTGTGCCTTCGGCTCAGCCTTTGGAGCTGTGCCTTCGGCTCAGCCTTTGGAGCTGTGCCTTCGGCTCAGCCTTTGGAGCTGTGCCTTCGGCTCAGCCTTTGGAGCTGTGCCTTCGGCTCAGCCTTTGGAGCTGCGCCTTCGGCTCAGCCTTTGGAGCTGTGCCTTCGGCTCAGCCTTTGGAGCTGTGCCTTCGGCTCAGCCTTTGGAGCTGTGCCTTCGGCTCAGCCTTTGGAGCTGTGCCTTCGGCTCAGCCTTTGGAGCTGCGCCTTCGGCTCAGCCTTTGGAGCTGTGCCTTCGGCTCAGCCTTTGGAGCTGTGCCTTCGGCTCAGCCTTTGGAGCTGTGCCTTCGGCTCAGCCTTTGGAGCTGTGCCTTCGGCTCAGCCTTTGGAGCTGTGCCTTCGGCTCAGCCTTTGGAGCTGCGCCTTCGGCTCAGCCTTTGGAGCTGTGCCTTCGGCTCAGCCTTTGGAGCTGTGCCTTCGGCTCAGCCTTTGGAGCTGTGCCTTCGGCTCAGCCTTTGGAGCTGTGCCTTCGGCTCAGCCTTTGGAGCTGTGCCTTCGGCTCAGCCTTTGGAGCTGTGCCTTCGGCTCAGCCTTTGGAGCTGCGCCTTCGGCTCAGCCTTTGGAGCTGTGCCTTCGGCTCAGCCTTTGGAGCTGTGCCTTCGGCTCAGCCTTTGGAGCTGTGCCTTCGGCTCAGCCTTTGGAGCTGTGCCTTCGGCTCAGCCTTTGGAGCTGTGCCTTCGGCTCAGCCTTTGGAGCTGCGCCTTCGGCTCAGCCTTTGGAGCTGTGCCTTCGGCTCAGCCTTTGGAGCTGTGCCTTCGGCTCAGCCTTTGGAGCTGTGCCTTCGGCTCAGCCTTTGGAGCTGTGCCTTCGGCTCAGCCTTTGGAGCTGTGCCTTCGGCTCAGCCTTTGGAGCTGTGCCTTCGGCTCAGCCTTTGGAGCTGTGCCTTCGGCTCAGCCTTTGGAGCTGTGCCTTCGGCTCAGCCTTTGGAGCTGTGCCTTCGGCTCAGCCTTTGGAGCTGTGCCTTCGGCTCAGCCTTTGGAGCTGTGCCTTCGGCTCAGCCTTTGGAGCTGCGCCTTCGGCTCAGCCTTTGGAGCTGTGCCTTCGGCTCAGCCTTTGGAGCTGTGCCTTCGGCTCAGCCTTTGGAGCTGCGCCTTCGGCTCAGCCTTTGGAGCTGTGCCTTCGGCTCAGCCTTTGGAGCTGTGCCTTCGGCTCAGCCTTTGGAGCTGTGCCTTCGGCTCAGCCTTTGGAGCTGTGCCTTCGGCTCAGCCTTTGGAGCTGTGCCTTCGGCTCAGCCTTTGGTACACACACAAGCGTGCATATTATTTTTGCAGTATTAGACAAGAACATGACGAAAATGTCCCTGTGAATAACATGTGAAATATGTTCTGAAGCGTGTGTGAGCCAAAGGGTAAATGTCTTAATGCATGCATGCATTATGAATTTTCCAGCCCGTGTGTATGTGTGTGCGTCTGCCAGTGAGCATTCATTCATGTTCATGAGCACATACATTACATGGTGAGTGTGTGTAACGTGTAGAAGCAAAAGTCCCCCTGAGGAAATGTGGTCCCTACTGCATGCAGTGCAGAGGGAGAAGCGGTGGGAGGCTGAGAGATTTTATTTGATTCTCGAGTCTGTTTCCCCAGAGAAAGCACTGTGCTCAGGGTAATAACAGACATTTAAAATCTTTCAGGACATCTAGCAAGACATTCATGTTTTCATGAAGTCCTTTACTGTTGAGAAAGGCAAATATCTACTAGCATCAGACAAAGAAATGTGAATTACCTTAGGTATTTCCGCAGATGAAAACTAATGAGGTGTAAGATATCACTTACTGAGGCTCATTTTAAAGATATTCCTCTGAGATAAGTCCCTTAACCCTACACACTATCAATGGCACATGTATAGCGTTGTTTTAGAACTATGTAATAATTTGATGTGTGTCCAATTTAGCTTAATTATTTGCTAATAGACCAGTTTCCATGGCACTCACAGAGCGGTGCACAATCTGTAAATGTTTTTGCTGTACCACACAGACATCTTTTCAATATATTTGCGTCATTTCGTCGATGACGCCGTCATTATCTGTCGGGAGATGTGCTTCATGTGGAGCTGCGCCTTCGGCTCAGCCTTTGGAGCTGTCTGTAATTACTGACTTTAGAGTATTTGTTTTGCCCTCGGAGCTTCTAAATTATACTCATGTCAACCAAAAAAGCAAAAAACAGACTATTGACAAAGGAGCCTCAGACTAAGAGGCTTGACAAATCGCAGTTCCCCAGTGTCGAGCGGACAGCCGGTCAGTCCTGTCGTCAGCTATGTGTACCCGCTGCTCTCCGCTGCTCAAAAAAGATGGTGGCTAACCTGTGTCTCTCAGGTGGAGTGAATTCAGGCTGTGTCCCACTTTCTTAAATGTGTACAAGCATGACCACAAATGTGCACTCGCACATACTGCCCATGCATGCGTCCTTATGAACATTTATGCTCAGCACTGTCGACACTGCTGCAAAGACAGCGGATAAACAGATCTTCACAGGCAGGGAGGCACTTTCTTTTTTTTTGTTCCTTATCATCTTTTAATGTGAATCTTTATTGCATTTATATTTACCTGTTTCCCTCTCTTTATTTTTACTTTGAGTTTTTTCTTTCATATTGCCGACGCTCTCTGTCTTTCATCTCTATCGTGAGTTAAGTAGTCCACTTGAGTACTGATGAAAGTCAAATACCGCTCAAAGAAATCGGCCCTAACACCTAACCCCTCCATTCCTCCTCCCTTCGCTTATAATTAACCATCTTCCATTATCTACCTCAGTCTATCAACACTTCTCACTCTCCTGTATTCACCTCTTCCTCCTTTCTCTCTTGCACCACCATCTCTGTCACCTATGCTCCTCTGATCAGTGATTCTCATCTCCGGTCACGTCACTGGTTGTATGTCATTACGCATACTTTTCCAAACCATTGTTTCTCATCAGATCCATAATCTTTTTCTTCTCCCTTCGGCTTGAATTGATTCCAAACCAAATCTGTCTTTTTCTCCATTCTTTCACCTACTTTGTCGATGTGATCAATGCAAACTTTGATACGGTGACGCAAGTCACCACGGCTCAAGCAGGGATTTGCTTTAAACTTCCACAACTTATGTTTGTATTTGCGTGTTTCTATTAAACGGTAAACAAACTGTGTGTAGTAAATGCTGTGTTTTCTTAATACACTTGATTAAATTGTTCTGAGTGTTTGCATTTGCCCCTGTGGGGCTTTCTCAGTGTGCCTGTGGGAACTTGTGTCGCTCTTTATAACCCCCCCCCCCCCGAACTGCAGTGAAGGGGAAGTACGTGAATTAAATGGATGTTTTTCTCTGATCAATGTCGTCTGGAGGAGTGAACAATGAGAAGGAGGGGGGCTGAAGGCACCGTAGAGGGATTGACTATAGGAGGCGCAGGGTCTGTATGTGGGTGTGAGCGTGTGCATTTGTGTGTTTGTGTTTGTGTGTGCGTGTGCACATGTTACTTGTTAATTTGTGTGCATGAACGTGCGTACATGTCAGCATGTGTGAGTGCGTGAGTGCGTGTCTGCAGGCCTATGTGCATGGGTGCGTGAGTAGAGTACGCACAGTATCTATCCGTGATCGTCAACAATTCCGTGTACGGATGTGTGCACTCATTTGTGTGTGTGATCTGGAGGAGTGGGTGTATGGGCGGGCTTGATGCCACTCTCAGTAAAACCCACCAACAGAGAGAAGAACTATGAGGTGAGGCGGGGAGGATGTGGGCTGGGAAATAAAAATAGAATGCCAACAAGAGGTCGGTTTAGCGAAGAGTGAAATATTGAGAATAATGAAAGATGAGAAAATGTAAGACATAAGAGGGACGGAAGAAAATGAAAACCAGGAACAAGCTAAGGGCATGAAAAAGGAGAAGAGGAAAAAGCTGCCTGCGTATTGTTGTGCTCTTTCCTTTACTCAAGGGAGACTAACAGCTCCCATGTTCTAAAAGCATGGGTTGATTAGAAGAGGACTGCTTAATCACTGTTCTTGTAAACAATTCATTTCATTCATTCAGTTGATTCTGTCAGCCAGTAAAGTACAAAACTCCTTTATTAGCCACATCTGTGTTGCCCACGGTGCAGTACCACACAGATGCAACAATATGACAAAAGAGTACAAACCTCTCCTTAAATAACCGTACAACGGTGAATGAAATTTTACACAAATTTGCAGTTATGGACAGCGACTAATTCACTTCAGCACAGATACTCTACTGAAGTACAATTTTGAGATGCTTGTACTTTACTTAAGTATTTCTACCCCGCTTCATACAAAACATGTGATCATCTTATTATATATAATACACTGCCATAGGTTAAACTAACCAATAGGATATAAGGTACGCATTTAGGATCAGTGAGTGCAATTTTAATTTTAATGCTCATTTAGAATTTTAAACTTTAATTTTATAATTGCAAAAAACTTCAGAGCTCATGTCTATTGCATCATTGTAAACATAATACCCTTGATTTGAATTTGGCATGTATCTCTTACTCCTATTCCTGTCACACTTAGTTTGCTGAGGTTTTAAATACAGAAAAAGGTTCTACTTTTCTATCGATTCTTTTCTCCTGTTGAAGTTAGCATTTTAACTAGCAGGCCCCAGCCCAGCTCTCAGTCCAGTCCGCCCCCTGTTCAACATGAGAGGATGATGAAGTGGAGTTACCCGGAGGGCGTATTCTAAAATTTTTGTTTTTTATAATCAGCCCCCATTTATCCTGTGAATGTTTGTTTTTTCACCAACAAAATACCATGACGAGACAAGCTGGCCCCAAGCTAGCAGCTAAGACACTGCTTTTTGCCGTCACATTAAATTTTGTCATGTGTAAGTCAGAAATCTTATTAAGATTGATCAGGTTTGTAGGGAAACCGTGTGTGTGTAAATTCAGTTTGTCTCACCACACGTTGTGCGCACCCTTGAGGCCTCACAAAGAATGAAGTGCAAAGTGAATCCTTACAATATATTTTTTTTTAAATAAAAATCTCAGTTTTTACAGAGAACAAGAGCTTCACATAAACCGTGCCTCTGTGTTTGTGCATACAATATGTGTTTTCATGTTTTTGTGCGCATTTTTATTTGTGCATGTGAGTGATCCAGTGTGAGTCATTTTTGTTTTACTATGTTCAGATTATCATAAAGATAATATGCTGTACTTTCTTGAAAATCACAATTATGCGATTAGTTTAAGATATCATGTTTTTTCATGAGTTAGCAATAGAGTTGCGGTATCTTATAATCACTGAAATTTTTAGATTAATTTTCATTTAATTAAACACACATAGTGGTATCGACCTTTGCTCGCGAGGATAATCAAATATATCTGTGCTGTCATCCGTTACTTGCCTCAGTAGGTAAACAGTTCAAGGGACAGATACAAGAACCTTTGTCTCATGATGAGATAATGATCTTAATTTAACTTGAATAAAATGCAGCTGCTGTCATTGTAATTATGTCAAACTTTTATGCACGCATCCTAAAAAAGCAGACCCTGACTGTGAAGTCAACAGAAATATTTATCAAAATTAATTAAGTGCTGATCTCCAGAAAATGTGTCCTTTACCAGTCTGTATGTAGGTGGCAAGAAAGCACAGAAATGATAAGAAATGTGGCAATAGTGTTTCGCCGTCGGTCAGCATGCAGGCGTGGTGCCTCTTTACTTCGAGTATGTGAGCATCTGTGTGTGTGTTATTATAGATGGTGGTGGATGCAGTTGAGACAGGAGCCATCAGCATCAGCCCTGTCTCTAAATCAACAACCCTCCTGGAAAACCTCATATGGCCAAATAACCTCTTAGGGACACAGGAGGGAGAGATGGATAAAGGGAAAGAAAGAGGTCTGTCACGTCTGTCTATATTGCCCCTGGGGAATTCATCTAATGACTTAATATCTTATTACATGGTGTGGAGGGTGGTGGTGGTGGTGGTGGTGGGGGGTGATGCAGAGGAGGGAACTAAAGTAATGAAGATGGAAACATCACGTTTCTTGTAGAGTCTCAGTGCCGATTGACAACAGGAAGAAAGTTAGTGAGGATGAGATGAGGGACTGAAACACAATAAACAAAGCTTGTTTGATGGGCGAGAGCAAAAAAATTTGATCAACAACTCACAGTTTTCTTCCACTTTACTGGTAGTGGTATAAGAACATGTAGATAATTTTTGTTTTATGTACAAAGGTTTTGAAATCCTCCTTGAACATTTACAGAAAACTTAACCTGAGCAACTGTCTATATCCACCTTCAGGGTTAGTGTTGACTTAAAGGATACATATTCATCAAAGAGCGAATAACAGTGACACGATTACTTCTACCGTGCAATTTGGTGGAGGAACCCTGAAATAGATTCTGGCTTTGTGAAACTTCAGATATTGAATTAGTGTTATGCACATGATGCAAAACAGTCAGTGTGCCCTTTTAGCTTATAGCGTTTAATGTAAAGTCACAGCTTCATTTTGCCCTGGAACAATTTTTCTGTCACTCTCACCTCTCCCTCCCGCCTACGCACACACGTCTGTGAAAGTGCAAAGTGACACATCCTTTTCGTCCTCCCGTTCTCCCACCAAAACCGCATCACGATCAATCAATCAACAATCAAAGTTGTTTCAGCAATAACACAGAGACAGAGGAGTCTTAGGAAAAAGGCATTTACCCGGGCCGACATATACAGAAGATGTGACATCTGACACTGGTTACTAAGGACATTTTTGAAATGACAAGTGACACAGGGACCCATTACACAAATTGGCCCCGAGTCTACCTACAAAGGAACACCTGCTTTAATAACCTAATTAAGCTATAAAATCACATAATGCACCTTGTTGGCATAACATGTGACACATGCAATCAGTGTGTATTAGTCTGTATCAGAGTACAAAAAAGCAAAACTTGACATTAAGCTGCTAGCTGGGAGTCAAAGTGCTAATAACCATATTACAGTTCAGTAATGCTAACAAATGAATTCTGTTTTGCAGTTAAAATGCTCTTGGTAGTGTATCAGTAGAAAAAATACTGTGATGATGTGGTGAGATGTGAGGTCGCCCAGCCGACCTATTAACTTTCTGGGTTAACATAAAATGCAGTGGTGTTGTTAAGACAAGATTCACATTTTAGGACCAAGTTGATGTACTGTACACAAACCACAGAGGAGAAAGGAGGACGGGAGTTTGACTCTTTCCAGAAAGCAACAAATTTCTCAAGTCCTAATGTTCTCTTTAAAAGTTACTGAAAAATTGAACCTGCTCCAGTATCTCTGCTCAAAAGATTAGCAGCAACAATAGGAAAAACTGCATATGGTATAGCATGTATACATACAGGCATTAGCAGGTTAAACTGATAAATTACTGTGCAAGTGCATTACGAGGTCACACAACATTAAACAAGCGAAATGTGGTCACCTCTTTTGGATGTGATGGCAAAAAATTAAAGCAAGAGGCAAAGTGAAAGCAATAAGTTACTTTATCTCTATAGTATCATGATGCTACAATGTATTAAGGCCAAGTTTATTTTGAAAAAAAAAAAGAATATGGTCTGTAATTCTCTGAATTGAGTATCTGCTTTAAACTTTGACTACATTGAGTCACCAACATTGTGATGTCCTTTTAAGCTTGATGTAGTTTTTGTGTCGAGTGAGAAAAATTGATTTGTCAAAAACAAGGTTTAGACATTTTTGATTAATGCAGCAGTCTTGAGTATTGCTTTCCAGCTTTTGAGAATCCCAGGGGCTTTCTATTTGATTGATATGGAGACTGTGTAACCTGAACAACAATGGCTCAAAATAGCAAAAGAATGAATATGGCAGAGTCAAAGGAAGCCATGAAGCATTCTATCCATTTTCTAGAAGGCTTTATTTCTCTGATCCTGGCCACATACTGAAGAAAACACACAAGAAAAGAGAACTGGAAAACAAGTTCCTAATTTTATTTTAAAAAATATTTCTATAAACCCTGATGAATAGATTTTTTTTTAGGCCACCTGGGGGCAACAGGACAAGCTGCAAACACATTAACAGCTTTTAAGCTGATACAGTGAACATTGTCTATTTTCACATCAAGCAGACAAGAGTATTATTCATTTGAAGTCCTGACCAATATATTCTTTCCTTTTAACTCTGTTTTGGTCTCATTGATTCTTGAGGGAAACATCTTTTGCTGCTAAATGCTCACTGTGTTTACCAGCTGTTTATGTATGACGTTTGGTTCTTGGCCTGTAGTGTACAGAAGGTTTATCAGCTTCCCTTAAGGTTAAGTACAGATGCTCACTATAGCCAAAAACTAAACCACATTTTTAAAGCGTCACAAGCTTCCTCCATTTTGATCTCATTGTTTAAAAATAAAATGCAACACCTAATATTCATTCATATCTGCTACAGGGTCAGAATATCTGTTATCTTCTCTGGATTCTCATCAGTTTCACACTTGTTAACTGACTAATAATATTATGAAACACGTTTTTCTTAATTTCTTAATTTCTTAATTTTGCTTGTATACTTTCTGTGAACCACTAGAGGGAGAGTTAGTCTGCACTCAGAACTGTCACTGTCAGATGAAGCTTTTTTGAAGAGCAGTTTCAGTTGTCTATTCTATTCTATTCTATCCTTTATGTCCTCTGATTATTATTATTGGCAATGCCATGTCATTTGTGTGTGTGTGCGTGCTCCGGTGTCTGTCCTAGACTACTTTTGGGGAAAAATTTCAGACTAAAGATGAGTTAAGTGAGGACAGCTTGTCCCAATGGGGACAAAAGTCATGTGCCCAAGTGGGAAAAGGCTGATTTTTGAGTCATTGGTTTAGGTTAGGATATTGTTGGGGTTGGGTAAGTAGTGGTTATGGTTAGGGTTAGGGTAGGTCTCCAGGAAATGAACGCAAGTATATATAATTTCCCCAAATTGGACCAAGGTCAACGGGTCTGCATGTGTGTGTGTATCTTTGTATGTTTGTATGTGTGTGTCCAGCGGAGTATCTTATTGCTTTTGATGAGGGTGATCTCATCTTGTGAGAGATAGCGAGAGCACATCCGGTCATTTTCTCATCAGAGAGTCAGAGCACATTGATAATATTTTCATTGTGAAATCCTTAGACATGTCTTAATCATTCCCAACTGGCTTCCTAAGTGCTTGTTTGGTTTCTTGGACTCTTTAAGTACTTTTTGAAACGATTGTAAATCAAATCAAGACTCTCCTCAGAAAGAAAGAACATGTGACCTCAGGTTCAATTTGAAAATGAAACCTATAATTTCCTCTGGAAATTATTCTATTTTTTTTTAGTTTATTTTATCCTGTGGAATCAAGCTTATTATTTGCCTTTAAACTCCATTTTACACAGGCAGTAAAAATAGCGCATGACAATCATGCAGTCTCGTATAAAGGCACTGAAAATAACTATGTATGCAAGTAAAAACCACCTTTGTCCAACTTTGCATATTGGGCAACTGCCCCAGGGCCCCCAGAGTAGCAGGTTCACTGCATGTCAGTAGTTTTTGTTAATTTGATCAATTGGAAATATATCATGAATTTGCACCAAACATACATTCAATATAGCAGTGGTTTGGATTTTTTGCCCCTAACAACTTATTCTGGCTAAATTGAATTATATTTTATATAAGAAATGAATGAAACAAATTCTAAATCAACAAATTGAATATAGAACAATCATATATTCTGAAGCACTGAAACATAAAATATCCCATGAGCTCTCTTGAAATGGCTTGAGATTCACTACATAACCTGTATGTTAGCACTGAACGTTAATTCTGAGAGTGAGACTTGTCATCTCTAGAGCAAGGAGGAAGGACACTCCCTTTGGTCACTACAGGGGAGGTTTCTGTGTGCATGCCACATTTTGACTGCACAGCTGTTAACCTCTTCCCCTGCTTTTCAGTTGCTGGCATATTTTCCATTCCACACAGACGCCTGTGATGCATTTTGGATAGATATGATGATTAATGCCTCTGAAAACTTAAGCTTCAAGCAAAACATTTGAAACATTTGGCTTTAAACATGATCTCAGCATCAGGCTACTGTGTAAGTGGGAACTGTGAGGAGACATCAGCAGACTCAATGGGGGACACACAGCGCAGGAAGCGACCAAATTTCCTGGCGGTGGGCATGAGGGCAGACCAGTTGTAATGATCAAGATGATTCAAGAGTCCAAATGCTGCTGCATCTGCAGAACAGCTCTTTGTATGAGTGAATATGTGTGTGGGAAACAAAGACAGAGGGTCAGATGGGAGATTGTGGTCCCGCCCACCTTGCTCCACCCCCTGCAGACATGTGCGTATACCTCAGTGTACCTGTTTGTGTTCCGTGTGTCAGATAGTGTGTGTGCATGTGTTTAACAAGCTGTGAAAGCCAAAGAGCAAGCAGTGTTTCAGGAAAGTAGATTCAGGAGAGTAGTGCGCTGGTCAAGTGGCTACATAGGTGACAGCAGCTCTGTTAGGCAGGTGGGGAAGAAGTGAATGAGACAAAGGAGAAGATAAAAAGGGCAAATAGAGACGAGAACAGAGAGAGAGAGAGAGAGAGAGAGAGGGACAGGGGGCAGAGAGATTGGGCGAGAGAGTCTGACAAAGTGCAACAGTGCATAGCATAGAGAGAAAGAGGGAGAGAAAGAGACTGACAGCAGAGCTTACACTTCCCAGAGGAGCCAGCCCGAGAGCGAGAGTCTGCTGAGGAGTTCAGTCTGACAAAATGCTGAGGAGGAGAAGAAGCTTGTCATTTGGTGGATTTGGATGGTATGTCCCTTTTTTTATTGGCTGCTAATCTGTGTGTCTCTGACAGAATGAAGGCGCATAATTGTGCCCATTATGATTATGGTTGTACAGTGAGTTGATGCACTTGATATACTGCATATTTTGCAGCCAAAATGTTTACTTGCTGGTGTTATGGGTTTTTGTGTGTGTTGGCGTGTGTTGCAGAACTTTTTATCTCAAGAGGAAGGATGGGTGGAGGGCTCAGGCGGCTCCTCTATGTCACACCTCTGACACTTTTTTGACAGCTCTTCTGTTGGTGTGTGTATTTATATACGTGTGTGTGTGTGTGTGTGTGTGTGTGCGTGATTGAGTCAAAGTACAGTTTCACCCTGTGCTGTCTCCATTCAGAATGGGCTTACAATCAACTGTCTGTTTTGTCTCCGCTTGCAGCTTGTTGTTGTTGAAATTGTCCAGTTAGGGCTCTATGGAAACAGCTCTTACTTATGTTCTCCTGCTCGACTGGTCGAGAAAAAGTTCCCATGATGCAGCGTCGGTGAAGCTGCCAGGGAGCCCGTTTAGCACTGAATGCGCTGACCAATCAGATGGAGTGTTTTTGTGCTGGCTCCCCTGCTGGTAGTTGCTCTGACACTGAAGCGCTGCTTCACAGCACTTAACCTTCCCAGCTGGGCTGAGGCAGCGCGTTCTGCCAGACAGGCTTGAAAAACCTGAAAGGGACGGAGTGGAGGAGCAGTATATTACATGTAAAGGGGTATATGAGGGACTGTTCTCTATTACAGTGATAAAAATACAGCAATCATATTTTCTGAAAAACAGATGATTACTACATCTGATACATTAATCATGAAGAATACGACTCGACCAGTGAACAGCTGTATGATATCTTCTGCGGCAGCAGCACAATAAACAGGGTTGCAGACATACATATTACAATTTGAAATAAAAAAAAAGAGTAAATTACAGAAACTTAAAAAAATCGAAAATATTCATCAAATATGCATCAAAAGTTGTCAACACTGGGGGTCAAACAGGGGCTATATGATTCAAACAAAAACATCTACAGCCAGATATGACTGGCTCCAAGTCATTTAAGATACCTTAAATGCATCCAGTGAGACAAGCTTTCTTAGACTCTGAGATTCAGGAACATTTCAACTGATTCCAGGCACCGGTTGCAGCACACTTTCAAGTCAGGATATCAAAATCTCTGTTGTTTCAGTTTTGTCCACACTTTGTAAGTCCTCCAGCTATATTGAAGTGCAATACTAAATTGCTGGAGTAGCACATTTCATAGCTCAGCTCAGCAACTGTTTTGAATGTTGTGTGACCTGAGAATAAAACATTCAACATCCACAGCTTCAGTGCAAGATGAAAGAGGTGATGATTGTAGTTTCTCTTTTAAAGAACAAGTAATGGACTCGATGATATAACTGGGAAAAATCTCTATCACGTCAAAAAAATGCACAAGACTGTTTCCAAAACAAATACCTTTTTGTTCAAGAATGATCAAGAATCATAGTGTCATTGCATCAAATTCCTGAAACAATTCCTGAAACAATGAGAATTATCTAATTGGCACGAGTTTTTCTTCTTAAAAATGCATTGGCTAAATATGAGATGAGAGACTTTTAAAGCAGGATTCTTTTTGCTGTGTATCAGATCTGCCGTCACACTAATCCAAATTTAACTTAAAGTAAAAGCAGAGCTTGTCAAGTTGATTAATATTCAGTGTTTATTGGCTTTAACAGATTACATTATGTATGCAGTCAAGACAGATCAGACACAGTGTGAAGGGACCATATGTTGTATCTATCTTCCTTATACTGAACTCAGTGATCTTAAATGAGAAAAAAAAGGAGTGTATAGGTAAACCCTGGACCATAATATGTTGTTATCCCACATCAGCTGGGTTTGAGGATGAGTCCTAATATTTCATTGTCATCTTTCCTTAATCGTCATTTATACCACCACCCATAAGCAAAATGGTGCCCTGCTATGTTACTGCTTCCAAGAATACTCAAATTTTCAGTGTGCTAATTGTTTGGACATTTTTTAAAATGTGAGGATACCTCACATTGTAGCTACAGTGTGTCTGGTCTTTGTGAAATTTGAACATTTTTATATTTGTGGTTACCCCATGGACAAATATGGATGCACAGATGGCTTGTTAAGATGGTAGGCTGTTTGAGCACCTGTGCATAGATGCATGAGCAAATGTAAAACCAAATGTAGAGCTGAGTATGAGGAGATAGGTCGATCCAGAACATTTGTCATGCTATTTGGATTGGAAAAATTATCTTCTCATATGAAAGAAAGACCACATTATATATACTACAAAATACTCAGTTGCATCTGCAGTAAAATTTGTTGCAATCTTTTCCCCAGATAGGCCAATTATAGCAATCCCTTCATAAGATGTGGGGTGTATAAAGCTTACACATGATAGTATGATCTGTTGGATGACTCAGGAATAAGGTGGGTGGTTTATCTTCTTAACTGCTTAGAGATAATCCTGCGAAAGCACAGACTAAAACTACATAACAATATGAAAGGCGGTAACATTTGTTGTGGTGCAGCATCAGATATTAGTTAGGGTGTACGGTGTCACAGCAGCACCCACTGGGAACCATGGCACTTGATTGTTTTAAATTTAAAAAATACATCATGCGAAAATTTTTGAAATGAGCTGCAGCTCATTATGAATCTGTCCCAGTACAAAACCTCAGTCCTCTGTACTCGGTGCTGTTTTCATCTGTTGACACTGCTGAAATGCTGCGCTATGGTTGATATTGCATCAGAAACCCAGAAAACATTCAAAGTTTATTCAAAACATCTAAGTTGGGTGCTGGTGTGGTAAAAATCGTGTTCCTATTTGTGTGCACATTTAATTTCTGTGTCTGCTATGAATGTGCCTATTTGCAGGAAATAAATCATCCACGGTTCTGCACGGTTAAGTTGCCAAATTAACATGTAGAAAAAAATAATGCCATAACATCTTTCTTGGTGAGGTATGTGTGAGAATGCTTTAAACCAGCACTGAACATGCACAAAAACACGCGCACACACACACACACACACACACACCACACACACACACACACACACACACAAACACACACACACACACACACACACACACGCACACACACACACATGCACACTCACACATGTGCAACTACACACTTGCAAATGAGGTAAAAACCCTTAATATGTTTGTTATTACTGTTTCCCTTAAACAAAAATGTAATGTACATCACAGATCATCTACCATTATTAACAGTAAACAGCAACTAAACTGAAAAGTTGTGAATATCATCTGCTCTGATTTTCCATGTTTTTAGTATGAACAGTATGTATTGGAGCATGAATAAAGCCCTCATAAACACTAAGACCTCTCACAACCGGTCTGGGCAGCTAGAAGAGAGGTCATAAAGTACGCTTTACTGACTTCAGACAGACACCGATCATACTGTGGACTAACTGCACTTCTGGTTGTATCTGCCCTGTGTGAATTTAAGATACTTTATGGAAACTGGTGCAGTTATTTTTGGCCTGTATGAGTCAGTTAGCTTGGTTGCACAAAGCACAAAATACTCAAAACTGACTATTTTACACAGCATTAAAATGTTGGCAGTCCTGTTTAAAATTCATGCAAGTTTGTGGGTTTGTGTCTCATGCTCACAACATGCATACAATAACACAAACACACTCACACACACACACACACACACACACACACACACACACACACACACACACACACACACACACACAGACACACATATATATATATATATATAGTTCATGTGGTATACCCCCCTCCTACATTTAAGCAAATGTCAATATGATGGAGAAGCAATCAGACATTGAATGAAAATTCTTTGAATTGCCACAGCCCCCTGGGGACCTGTTAAACCATGCAGAGATAAAATCATGCACCTTATGCCTCACCATCTTGAATTATATTTCTTCTGGTGTTCATGTCCTCATTACTGTAAAACAAGAGCACTTGGAGCAAAGAATGTAATTGTTGCTTTTGAAAAATCTGTATCAGAGATGTTATCAATTATACCTCTCTATCTTTATGTGTGTGTCTTTGTCCCTCTCTAATTCCTCTCCAGGATTGACAAGTGTACGTTGGCTGCGCTGAAAACTCGGTGAGTTCTTCTTTAACTCCAAGTTTGGGGCATCTGTCTTCTGCTTCTAATTTTTTGAATTTTCTTTTACCCACTGTTGATACCCAGTGTTGTAGTTTGTCTGGCGAGGCCCTAACTTGTGTAAATGTGCTTGTGGAGAAAATTCCTGGGCAGCACTGATGTGTAGCGGTTCACAAATGCAGACTGATACTGAGGCTTTGCCCTAATGTGGTAACTTAAAAGGTGCTTGCGACCTGGACCCTATTATTTTCTAACATGTCTGATTCTGAGTGAAACCTCAACAATGGATTTACTGTTAAACTGTGGACATTTTACACAAATGTCACACATGTAGAAATCAATTACTCTCTAAGCAAGTCTTTTTCAATTGAGAGTCCAAGTGAAAAACTATCTAAATTCATTCCTTTTTCCTGCAGTTTTGATGCTGTCTTAGCCATTGCTTCATTACTTCCTTGTTTACTGTACACCTGTATATAAGAATCAAGGTTTTCAAAGCCCTGGGGCAAAGTACTCAACTTCTTACAGTTTTAGTGGAGACTGTTGGTTGTTGGTGAAGACTGTATTTGTGTTGTGGCTCCCAGGTGTGACTTGGGTTTCCTTTGAGAGTGAAGCAGCAGTTTCTGCATGACCCACTTGTTTTTGTGAAATTTCTATGCTTTGCACTCAAGTCAACATGGGTCATGAAGAGGTGAGGGCATATGACTTTTTCTGACACTGTTCCGCCTTGAAGGCTACATCTAGGCAGCCCTAACCCTGTGACTGGTGAAGTTTGGTTGGGGCTGTATGCAGCCGCACAGGAAGATCTGCAGAAAAACCTCAGGATTCAGAAACTACCCACCCACTTCTGCATTTTTGGAGAGAGAGAGAGAAAGTAGATAAAATAATTATATTAACAAAGCAAAAAATGAATAACTATATATTTCAATTTGCATGTAAATAGCATTTGAATATATGAATTAATAATAATAACAGCCAAGGCCGGAACGTACAGTGTTCTTATAGTTAGACATAATATGCTAATTTCATGGTGAGTATAAATGTATATGAATAAGTAGCCTCCAAGTTTTCTTTTCTAGTTGAAGAACTCCATACTTCGTTGTGTACCCTCCCCTGCTGAAACAAAAACAATCCTTTTTTTCATAACAGAACCCACCACTGGATAGACTTCCTGGATAGTCACTTTCTACTATGACACGGTGTTAAAGCCTACATTGTCAGGATGAGACTGGAGGCAGCTGGAGACTTTTTACTATCCCATTGATTCCCTTTGTTTTTTCCTCTACAAACAGATACACGTTAGGCATTTATAGTATTCCTGCTTTTGCTCATTGTTAAAGCACTGGCCTCAGAGTTGTAGATGGTGTCAGTACATTGTAAATGTGGCATCCTACTGCTCCAAAAATAGTGAGGACTGGTCAAATGCAAAGGACTAATATTCCCACAGGTATTGATAAAATATATTTTAGCCTAATTAAATTACATAATAGCCTTTCACAACTGGTTTATGCACGGTTGCAGCAAGAGTTTTTAATTTATGTTGTTTTTACCGTGAGTGGTCAAATTTGACCAGTTTTCATTCTCTATCTCATAACCTGTCGTAGCTAGAGTATACTCTCTGAAAATCTAAGCTACCCTGTGTTACTTCAAGACTTGCTTTGTTGTTGATGCCATTGCTGTCTTTGTTATAATTTGGAGCTTCTTTTATGTTTCATAGCTGTAAGAGGAGAAGCTCGGTAGAAATGATAACAAACGTGGACTGGAGTTGTGACTGGGTCGTACAAGTCACACGAAAAAAAAGGGAAAACAAATTGAGTAATGATCGTTTGAGATATATGTAACAGCCATTGGGTCAAATGAATTCTCGATGGAAGTGGAGAGTTAATGTGAATGTAATTCCCTCATACCGTACCGTACCGGCTTCATGGGATGTTCTTCGAGGATATTATGTGTGAGGACCAGTGAACCCCAGTAATGGAGGTTGCCGTAGTGATGAGAAGTGAAGAGCTTCTGCATGTGTGTTTGTCTGGGTGTCCATTTATATTAACTCTATCTGTATGTGCACCCCTAACTCCATTCTATCTAATACACACATGCACACAACCGAAGCAACAGTAACCTCTGCCCAAGAACGCACTGCTTTACAGTATGAGTCTGTCAGTGTATGAGTCCCAGTCCCAGTTATGCTCTAAAACTGTTTAGACCTTCTGAGTTTCCCTTTTGTCTTAAGTTGGGTGTTGGTCTGTTCTCAAAAGACTTAACTCTGCCTGTGCAGTATCAGAGCCACAACTGTAATTTTAAAATACTTTCATTAAAAAATGCCATTAAAAAAAATCCCATCTTATCAAGTCATGTTGTCTAAAATCCAGTTGTTAAAAATCTGCCCGTGCAGTACAATAATCTCCTACTCTTTCCAATAGAGGCCAACTTGTTTCAAGAATTTTTAAGAAAGCAGTGTCTGTGTCCTAAGACAGAGATGAAAAAGGCAAATGACTCAATGAGAAAGGAGATTTTTTGCAGTGTAGCTAAATATAGTTGGTAACAGCCTTTCTACAAGGTTTTATTCTGAGTTAATTAAGCTGGTAGCAGCTCATCTTACATTGCGAATTGATTTTTACCCTTGTAAACAAGTGAAGATGACTAACAATATACGAAGATTCAGGATGAGTTTTATTTTTGATGTTGTAAACTGGCTCTGATCTATCAAGTGCTTAGTATGAAAGAAAAATTGGTCACTGGGATTTCTGTTGGTCATAGTCTTTGTTCAATCTCAAACACTATGATAATCTAAGACAGGATGATAAGATACTAAACAAGGCAGGATTGGAGTACGCTTTGTTTCA
Organism: Istiophorus platypterus; assembly: GCA_016859345.1. Lineage (NCBI taxonomy): Eukaryota > Metazoa > Chordata > Actinopteri > Istiophoriformes > Istiophoridae > Istiophorus > Istiophorus platypterus. The sequence continues at coordinate 20,640,268 of CM029116.1, forward strand.
GACATAAGCCTTAGTGAAAAAAAGAATATTACGATTAGTGTGAATTATGTAAAAGACTTGTCTGTTTTTCTCTCTCACACACAAACACACACTCACGCACACACCACGAACCCCTTCAGTGTCTCCTTCAGTCTCTGGCCAGGTGTCATTAGACCATAGACCCTTGAGAGGCTCTCAATGTGAAGGAGTGAGTCGTGACTCCTGCTTGAGCTGCTGCCCTGCACTGATGCCGAATGACATAGACTTGTGTGTGTTACGTGTGCATGTGTGTGTGTGTGTTGGATGTGTGTTGAAAGCTTCTGCGCACAGGAAAATACTATAGATCGGTAATTATACTTTCCTGAGATTCACAGAAAAACATTAAGAAAGTAACAGATATATCAATAACAGATAAGCGGAACGCCAAGGGAAGAGAAACATCAGATGGATGGCTCACTTCAAAGATTGCAACCGCAGGGCAGGAGATGTGAAGATGTGTGCTTTTTATTCATCTCTCACTCTAACTTTCTCTCCCTCCTTCGCCTCCTCTCTTCTCTCACCTCTGTCATTAATCCCCAGGGCTCCTCTGCCTCTCTCTGAGCTCTCTGCCTCCGCTGCACACACAACACGTCGTCGGTATCTGCATAATCAAATCTGTCTGTCAGTGTAGCCTAATTGTGTGTGCGTGTGTGAGAACAAGCACATGCATCTGTTTTGTCTTGAAGTGGTGCTGATGGTTAATGAATATCATGAGTGGACAAACAGGGACAATAGAGGAGAGAGAGGACGAAACACAAGGGGAGAGGAGAGAGGTTGCACCTGATCAGTCTCTTGATACAGTGTGACGATGCCCCGCAAACTGTGGTGAGTAACCGCTGCTTGTCTCGTGTGTATTTCTTACATCGTCTGCATACCTGTAAATACATGATGAAATAGATGAGTAACTTTCCAAGTGGAGATATACATCATGCACGATCATTATAGAGCAGATTAAAACTCAAAAAGTAATGTGATCTGATTGCTATTGATATAATACTATAAGTTTTGGAGTGTATTATTTTTTTGCAACACATATACCTCTACCAACATTTACTGTTTTTTTTTAATTGGATTTTGATGTCACATGCTTTAATGCAATATTAAGACTGTCTTAATTTCTTGTAGAAATTGAGTGGCTAAATATTGAACTGGTTTTGCTGTTTCAAAATGTGAAATTGATAGGGAGAGCTACCTATCCTGCTCTATTTGAGGTTACATGGCATTAGTTGCTCTATTGATTATCTAAATCCTCTTAGAGGTGATTACATTGCATTGAGCAATCTTTCGTACCACATAGGTTATTTAGTTATTTTGTTGTTTTGTCACATGTTACGTGCGTCACCCCCCCAGTGAGGTACTGTTAACACACTTGTGTCGAGAACTCTCGTTTTTACAGGAAGTAATGGGGAACTAAATGGTGAAGATGTGTGAGTTTTGTTTTTTTTTTCTTTTTTTTTCTTTTTCTGAAATGGCTGACATGCTCATTTCTCAGCGTATTTGATTCCTTAATCATGGCAGGAGAGGAGAAGGGTAGAAGGGTACAGTAAAGCAAAGTGGACAACAGGAGAGCCAACTTGAGTAGAATGGAGTATAACAGTATAGGAGCAGAGGGTAATAAATCACAGCGCTGGTGTGTGTTGCATCTGTTACTTCAGGATATTTGATGGCTCCGATCATAAAGCTCATTCAGAACTGTTTATTATTTTTATATGTGTGAGGAGGACACATAGGATGAGTATAATGGCATCAGTCTGAAGAACTGATGAATCTGTTTCTACAAGGAAAGCTAACAAACCTCTGTGTTCCGGGCTAGTTCCCATGTTTACTTACGAGAGCTGCTTGCTTCTACTGTCTTTCCACAGTGTATTTACTAGAACAAATATTTCAGATTGTAGTGCTGGCTGGATTTACGTTTACGTTTCAGCGACTGTCTGGCTGCCTCTTCCTCCCCAGTGTTGTTAATATGCATGTGCGAGTGTGTCTGTGCGAGAGTCAGCAGCCCATTGCTGTAATTAGGTGCTGATACTTGTCATACATTATGTCTGTCCTCCCCTGCCCCTCCTCTACACCTCGTGTCTGCCATTCTCTGCTCAGTTCAAACAGAGCAGCTGCTTGCATCTGAGCGCGCTTTCCTCTCAGAAACATGGTTCGCAGCATGTGGGTCCACAGGCACCTATGGTGTTCACCCCTCTGCTTTTCAAGGGGAAGGCCGCAGCCAGCACACATTTTGCTGGATGATGCTGACTTGAAGTCTAATTTACCATGTAATTCACCATTTTACTGCTATAAGAACCACTTTTTAGGACTATGTCAGCGCTGTTACATGTGCCGTGAGAGATAGGTTGAATAAGTTACCCCCCCCCCCAGTTAAACTGTTGTATGGACTGACAGTTGGGATGAATGACAAGAATGAGGATGAGATTGAACAAGGGCTCTGGAGAAAATAGGTTTAGAGAAAATATGAAAGATGCCCTCTTTAAAAAGAGTAGAAGAGCATGATCAGAGGAGGTGCCTTTTTCTTAAAAAAAGAAGTACCCTCCCTTTACCTTTGTCTAGCCTATTTTTTTGAGGGCCAGGTATAAATGTTATCTGTCTGCCAGCATCATGGAAAAGAATAAATGGGCTGCTGCTATTTCTGGAGCCTGGCATTTACTCTATCTCCTGCTACCCCTTTTATATTGCAGGGAACGACGGTTAGTTGTGACCGCCGAACAAACACAAGACTGAATGTCTGCTGGTATCATATTGACTTTAGGTGATGGCTTGTTAAAGCTCAGGGCTTTGCTCTGTAGCACAAAGAGAAGAAGCGATCAGTGATTAGTCACAGCTTGGCTGTATGCAACCATAATGAGCTGTCAGCTTTATTGTGTTTTGTTTATCGGAAGCAATTGTTGATTTAGCGTACACAGTTACAGTCAGTTACCGAACCTGATATAAGCCTACAGGCAGTGGCAGAGAGAGAAAGTAGAGTAGCACTGATGGAGGACAGAATTTCAGCCTCAGGTTTTACCTAATACACAACCACCCTGGGTGAGTGTCAAGGTTAATTACGGATCTGAGGTTCAGTGTTACCACAAACACAAATGTAAAAACCTTGTGGTAGACTGAACTGGTTCACCCATTCGAGCACAGTTTTAGTTCATGTTTTTAACCAATGCAACCCTGTGGGTGTTAGTGTGTGTGTGTGTGAAAGAAGAAGGTAGAGAAACCAAGAAAACAAGGTCACAGAAATATTTGTAAAAATACAATGTGGGAAGTGGTGGAACTCCACCCATTCTCACGGGCTCAGGAGAGGATGTTACACTTCCTCTCCTCTGGCACCTCCAATTACAACTAAGTTGCATACAGATATCATTTACTTTTTTAAAAACATACATTTGATATTTCTCTATCTTCTCTTTTTCAATTGAAATGATGGTTAACTTTGAGATTATGCCCGAGTACAATAGGGTAACTATATCTGCATCAATATAAATGATCTCAAATCAACTTTTCCTTGGTTGATTTTGGTGAAAGTCTTTGTTTCAGGTCATGAAGGTATCTCTTGTAATATTTTCTCTTTTTTTTTTCTCACAAAAATCTGAATAATTCCACAGTGAAACCAACAAATTTTCAGCTGTTTGTACTGTGACCACGAGAGGGAGCTAGCTGTATGTGTTTGTCTCTAATTGCCTCTCAGAGGAAAGACTCAGAGCACCGGTGAGGTGCAGAAAGATGGTCACTGGAGGGAGGCATTGCTCTATTTTCATGCTTGCTAAAATAGTGTCAAGCTCTGACCCAACTGTTAACATGTCCACCTGTTGAAGTTGATACTGGGTGTAGCTCCGCATTATGCAACCAATGTCTTTGTTTTAGCTACTATTTAAAGTAATAGAAAGGAGCTGCACTTTGATCCACTGAGATAATAGTTCAGTGATCATTAGAAGCAAATTTGAAGTCCTGTTTTATTTAAATTGTGCTTGTGTCTTGACCACTCATAATTTAATTCTGTCACATAAAAGCAAGGTGGAGAAACCAGCCACAGCTCTGCATATAGGCCACTGCATCCTTACATAGACATACATTATGTGAAACTGACTAGGCTTATGTTTATAGGTTTCCGATGCTTGACAAATGCACTGGGTTGTCTCTAGTCATACTGTATGTAGTGGCCTATAGGGAGCCAAGGCGGTTGCCATGGCAACAAGAACTGATGATCCTCTAAGGGACGGTCCAGTATGGTTCATTACCATGGTGAAAGGCCCTGATTATCTCTCCTTGCAGCCAGATGTCATTGCCAGTGCATCAAAACATGACCAGTGGAAAGATAATCTGACTTACAATGCTTGTGGTTACCCATAGCAACCACAGTGCATTTGTAAAGATTGTATGTGTGTGTGTGTGTGCGTGTGTGTGTGTGTGTGTGTGTGTGTGTGTGTGTGTGTGTGTGTGTGTGTGTGTGGTTTTATGTGTGTGTTTGCATGTCTAAAGGAACTTGAGGATAAGATATATAGGAAGGGGCATAACATGACTGGTTACATGACACTTAAAGTATGTTGTATCCTTTGTAATAACCCAGAACTCTCCACTATCTGTATGTTGGGAAGTTTCATTTCATTCATGTACTAACATGCTTTTATTAAAAGGGATTAACGGAGTGCCTAGAGGTATACATCTATGGTGACGAGAGACAGACTCACTTACAGAATGGCTGAGGACAAAGCAGGGACAGGAGCTTCTGCTCAGAACAAGGCTAAATCAGGTTTTATTGTGGGGAAGTGGAGATTGCACTGAGGTACTGAGGAGAGAGATAAGGGAGGACTTATTTTTTGATGGGAGGAGTTGATTGGTAGAAGTAGTAGGCTTAGGTCTTAGGTGAAAAAACCTTTTTAGGTGTCTGTCGATTCTGGTCTTGATGAGGCAGAACCAGTGGCCGGATTAAAGTTTTCTGATGAGGCAGTGAGCCGTGTGAGATGGGTGCGCCAGTATCCGACTGGCCTGCTTCCTGGGTCTTACATCACCCAGAAGACACATGGGCCCCATTCCCTGGCGTGTGAGCCACCAGGGCTGCATGACGTCTTTTAGCCTGTGTTTTTAATGGGCAGAGAATGCAGGGTACCACACAGTGATGGTGGAGGTGAGGACACTCTCTCTGCAAACTTTCGTAGAGATGATCGTCTTCCAGGGCAGTCTGAGGAGGGACAACCTCTGATGAGCACACTTGATATTACTGGATGAGTGCATCTCCCATTTCAGGTCACTGGTGATGGTGGTACCCAGAAAGAGCCTCCACCACCTTTTCAGCGACATTGTTGAGTAGTTGGGGATGTGAGGGTGGATGTTCCCATAAGTCCATGACTATCTTTTTCTTTTGTCATCAATTAAGCAGAGATGAAACTTTACAAGTGGCAGTGGATACAATATGCAGGCTCTTTGCTCAGACATGTTCGCCAGCTAGTCATTAACTGCATCTGTCGGCTATTTGAAAGATGCCTTCTGAAAATGGCGCAGGAGTAGTGAGACTGAACCAAAACAATAAAGTTCATGGTCTTAAACCAGAGGGAAAATACAGAGTCAGTGGTTATAATGCTCACTATAAGTAACCTCTCTCACATATATGTAGTCATTTCTTACATTGTTGATACACAGTAAATATGTTGAATCTAGTAGTTCTAGCAGCTGTGTGTCTTGTATGTAGCTTTTGTTGCTTCGTGTTGTTTTTATATAATTTTGTTTCTTTCATTCTTTGACCTCGTAAAATCTGACCACAGATGAAAATTAGCCTGAATGCTATCAGCCTTTCTGTTGATCAGTGGCCAAAAATAAAAACTTAACTACAGAAAAACACCTGATTTTTGTCTCTTTTCTCTCGGCTTCTAAAATATGTATTGCCAGTAGTGTCACTGCATTTGTGCTGTGCTTATTAAGCTTCAGTCCTGCCACTCTAAAGTCCCCTCTTAGACAACCAGCTGCCTCTTTGCTTTTGACAAATATTTACTTCTTTTCTTCTCCCTGATGCTCCACACGCACTCAGACACACAGAGTAGCTGATAAGTGAACCATCTGTCCTGAGTGCTGGATGTTAAGGGCTCATAAAACAGACCCTCACCTATTTAGAGGAAGACGGCTGCCTGAGCAGCAGGCTGAGGGCAACGGGTGGAGAGCATGCAGACTCTCCCTTCTGCACACACACACACACACACACACACACACACACACACACACACACACAAACACACACACACACACACACACACACACACAGACATTCACGCAGTTACACACATGCCCACCCACATGAACATTCATATCCACGGAGGATGTAGGAGGTGAGAGGATCGGAGGGTCTACCTGTTTTTGTTCTGTCAATTTCTTCACCTCCACCAACCTCACTGTCTTTCTTTGAGGGTAAGATATATAGAGATTGATTTTCAAACCTGCAAACTGATTCTACAGTTCCATATTTCTATAGCACTGCAAAGTACACTTCTGACAACTTTGTTCTACACTCCTGGGGCTGTTAATCAGAACTATTTACACTGCTCACAGAAAGCCTGTGTTCCTCAATTTATTATTTATATATTAGATATTGGCGAATATTAAATCAACAATAAATAAACTCAAACATAGAAAAACAGGACTGAAATCAAATTGGATCTACAATGTTCTTCTTATCTTAGTTTCAATTGTTGTGAGCCTCTTTGAAAAGAAGGAAATTAACTTTTCTGCTATTTCTTAACTAAACCAGGAAAGAAGATAATGAATAATTATGAGGAAGTCAAATTGGGAATAATATATTTTACATGATAAAAATGCAATCTGACATTCAAAGGGCAGCTTTTCTTTTTCATTGGCTACTCTAATGTCATCACCAATAATTAAAAAGATATCATTATGACCTTACTGGGTAAGTAATTCATCATATTATAACTAATGATGTTTGCAGTCTACTTTTTTTTTACTGATGTTTTATGCAGAACAGTGGATCTTGATGTGTGTCGCGTGCATCTTTTCTCTGTCACGATAATCTCTACTGTGTCTCTCGGAGTCTTTGCCAAAACTAACGGGCCCTGGCAGTGTTGCCGTTGGAAACCACATAAGAGGATGTTGTAAGTTACGCTCTGCGATTGCTGCTATTACTGTTTGGTACACAAACACTTGACATAAGCTAGTGGCAAATTATAGCCTCCTTAGCATCTAAAAGACACAAGGGTTATACCATAGGGAGTACAAATATGAGAAAGGAAGTGAATGGCATGGAGAGAGACTTGTGGTTTGGAGGAAGCACAGAAGGATTAAGGGTTATTGAAGAGAGCAAGGAGACAATAATAGACCAGGGGAGACAGATCCTTTGCTGAGTTTATACACAACAGCACTGCTTTTCACACCACACAGCAGAGATGCTCTCAACAAAGAGAGAAGAGGGTCAAGATGGGGGAGAAGAAATAAGAACAAGGGAGGAGGGGGGGTCAAAAAGACATGGATTTCCTCTTGGGAAAACTGGGCCAAGGAGGAGAGAAAGAGGGCAAAGGAAGGAGGACAAAGAGGGTCAGAGGAAGAACTGGGAGTTTTGAAAGAAAACCCTTCATTCTCAAACATCCACATTAAAGCTGTAGACAGATGGTGGAGTTTTTGGCAGCTGATGTTCTTGTCCATCATTTGATTCAGAAACCGTTTTAGAGCTTTCCATCAAACTATCCATTGTTTTTCTGTTTACCTGTCTAAATCTCATGGCTGAAATCACTTTCTTAGTGGCGCATCTTACTCTTGTTGCAGGTCAAAGTTGAATCTATAACAAAGCTGCCTTTGGCTCCTCTTCAGCTCTGTGTTTCAAATGCATAGTAATAAATAAACACACACACGCTCTCCCTCTCAGCACATCCATTTTGTATGTACATCAGACGCAGGGAACAAGGCCCCGTTTCACTCGAGCAGAGCTGAGTTCAAATCCAATTTTCTTTCAAAGGAATAATTCATCTCCATATGAGAAACCTGCAGATGCGGCCAGAGCTTGTCCTTGCCTGTTTGGCCCGTACATTTTCGCTAACAGCTAAAATATGAATGGCTTGTCTTGATAGAGAATGGCAATTTAGCCCTGGTCACCTCAAGACCAAATTGCATGCTGCCGAGGTTAAAAATCGAAATGTAGAGGGAGATGTGCACCATTCTGCAAAAGTGACAGCTACCGTTTCAAAATTATTGATTGAAAAAACAGTAGGTAGTTAGGTACTGTTTGGAGAGGTTAAAAAAAAGACACCACCCTCCAAATTCTTTTGATATAGAGTATCACTACTTCAGCCACTATTGGACAGTTACTGTTTGGGGAAGGGGTTTAGTGAGTGGTCAGTATTATGCATTATCACATAACATACAGCAGAACGTACAGTGATGGGCAGCACTACATAATGCTTATTATTGTATTCTGCATCTGCCATGGCTACTATCTCCTCCCTTTTCTTTATACAGTATTGTACTGAATTTTGTCTGTTCTTGCACTTGCGACCTCTATTTCTGTCTCTCAAGATGCATATTTAAATGCATGCGGCTGAGGGTCAACCAGTTGTCAGTCGATATCCTAGTGAACCAAAGAAACTGAGAAAGCAGGAAATTGATTTACTTCTCTGATATGACGCATGATATTGTGGCCCCAAAGGTAAGAGAGAGACAATAAAGGAATAAAAGAAGAGGAGAAACATTGACCCAAATAATGTATGAAAGACCTGAACAGAAAGTAAGAGAGAGTAATTTACAGAACGAGGTATAGTTGCAAACATATTGTATAGTTTTTCTGGTGTGGCATTTGATCTTACATCTACAAAACATTTTCAGGAGCAGAAGAGTAAAGTTTAATTTTGCCTGCTTATGTTTTTACACTTCCATCTGTCAGAAATCCATTTGCAGTAATTTCAGCAATCAGTGACACAAATAGGAAAATGTAGGGTACATATATTTGTGTGTGAGTGAAAGAAAGACAAAATATCACCTAAAGCCAATTTACCAAAACATCATGAGTAGAGATATAAAATACTGCTCTACAATAGCTCGGTATGTGAAGAAAGTAATTGTCTGATGACATTTCTGTCGCGGTGAAATAGCAACAGTGAGAAAATGGCCAGTCAAGGCCAGTGTGCTTGGTGTTTAACAAAGGGCTGTCTATGATTTGATTTGTAATCAGCTCTTAAAAGGAACAAACATATCTCCTGTTCATCATCCGTGGATCACTCATAACTCATTTCTCTGTTTCAATTCCTGCCTGTTACCATTCGCTTGCATTATTTCTGCTCATTTGCTTACTTGTTCCTCTAATTTCCATGCTCAGTCTCACAATCTCCCTAACCATCCTCCTTTTTCTTTGTCTTTATTCCTGGTCTGTTGGAGTTTGCACCAAGTCTTGTCACTTTTAACTTCTACATTTCTTTTCAAACCCTTGTTTGAGACAGTCATTTCTTGCCATACATAGGACTCAGGAAGCCAGAGGGCCCTGCAGTCACGTACTTGCTTCTTGCAAACCAAGTATTAATCCATAACTGGCTTCTGGTACTGAGTCTCTAAAAGACATTCTCTCAGTCTCTGTGTAAGACAGACGACCTGTGCAAGGTTTTCTCTGCCTCTGACCCAATGCATGCTGGGATAGCCTCCAGCTCCAGCAACCCTGAAAGGATAAGTGGTCTCAAAAATGGATGGATAGAAGGATGGATGGGAACATATCGTCTCCCTCCTCCCTAACCTCCCTCCATTTCCTCAATCTCAGATGTTTATAAGACCGGACAGGTGCAGGCTGGCGTTTCACCACACAGCTGTTACGGATTCAATTATGTCAAATCAGTGATTTTCCAAGAAGAGACGAGTGACTGCATGATGAGGTTTGGGGTTCAGGGTCAATTGGGCATAGATTTTTTTTGTTTAGTTGTTTTTTGTTCTCTAACTTTTACAATTCCCTTTAAAGCCCTTGAAAACATGGTTTAAATCTTGACTCTTTCTCTATTATATATACACAGTTTCATTTCTGAATAAGCAACACTCAAAGATCAAGTGTGGGAAACAAAACAACAAAAAAAACAACAGGCATTATTTATGAAAAGTTTAACACTCAGAAAAAGGCTTCATCAGGCCCATGTGGGTCCAGTGGGTGTATCATCAACTTCTTCACTTTTAGCATTAATGAATGAATCCCAGATTTGCAGCTTTATCCTGTATAAATTCCATCCTCTCTCCTTGATGCTGAGAGTATCCAGTCGTGGTGTTGTGTGCCAGCTGTCTGGGTTGTCTGTGTCACAGCCTGTCTGGAGACTAGACACCAGTAGTCCTGCTGATGGATCATCCATCAGACACCACTTTGGATGCTCTGGGGGTAAGAGAGCAGTTTGTAATAGCTGTCTGGACTGTGGGGTGTGTGTGCGTGTGTGTGTGTGCATGTGTGTGGGCGCGTGCATGTGTGTGTGTGTGTGCGTGTATGTGTGTGTGTGGGGGGTCCTTGAAAAGGCCCGGTTCTCCTCTGCATCTTTCGTTCTGCTCTGAATCTCACAGGGCTGCTCATCGGTCCAGCTGGTACTTTTTCATAAATCTCACAAACGCACACACACACAAACACACACTCCCAAAGACAGTTTTATCAGTATTTCCTCTTTAGTTTATCACCCATATATCCCACAGCTGGGGCCCGGGGGAAGTAAACTGCCTTTTGTGTGTGCATATGTCTGGATACATACATTCGTTACAGCCATATTGCAGCTCAAATTTTCCCGAGCATGTGTATAGTTCTTTATATCGGATTTTACTGCTAATATCATTTAAGGCTATCAAACAGCCTCTGAGAAAATTGAGTCACACAAACAATCGTGTCTCTGTCCTCTATGTAATGACTGTGATAAGCATTGATTCATCTTTCAGAATTGAATTACTGAAGTCTTAATGTCTCCTGCATATATAAATGTTCAGTTGGAGAAGATGTGAAAAATAGTCGACCCATCAAATTCAAGCTCTGTAATATTAATGAGTCACAACACTTGAAGCATTCAAGCTCAAATTAAGGTAATAACAAAACAATTTCATATAAATTACATTAGCTACACTCTATTTCCCATTTAAATAGGACAGCTGTGATCAATCTTACAATCTGTTGAGAAAAGCTTTTATACTTATTGCTTTAAACACCAGGTGGCTGATGCATGTTACTTTTATCAGCAGAAGCAGCGTTAAAAAGACAAAAAGGGTAGATAGGATGAGTAAGTGAGGTTCCTTCCTTATGTAACACAAATTCTAGCCAAATTTACAGAAAGCCAGCAAAAGAAAATGAGAATTAATGTGCATCTCTGAGTATAGTTAGTGGCGCATTTCCTTTTAGGTGTGGACAAAAACACAGAATTCATTTATAGGACCAGGTTCATTCGATATCCCAATGAACAATGGAATTGGCTCATCTGAATGGAATGTATGGAGATATTATTCATGTTACTAATTACATTTGTGGTTTCTCTGCTATAGTGAATAGTGTTGGAGATGCATGATTGACAAGTGATCTCTGGAAAGTGCAGTTAAAAAGAAGAACACAAAAATGACCTTTTCACACTGCAGTAATTTCAACAGGTTCTTGTATGCCATGTATTCTGATCATATCCAAAAACAAAAATGTTCATACCCTCTCTGAATAGCCACAATGGTAGAGGAGGTGAAACACGCTCCTTCCCTGATTGTTCTCCAAGAACGTTAATCTTTTAAATGCCTTTGTGTTGGTAATGAAATGACTTATACTCAATCTCTCCTTAAAGGCAACTATGGTGTTTTACACAGTTTTAAAACAAAAAGTGAAAGAGGAAGTTGGAAGATTGGGGGAAAAAAAGAAAAAAAGATAGAAGTTCCTAATGCATGAGGCTGGTCGGATGCCGTCTCATGCAATGGGCACTGGGTCACTTTCAGACTTTGTCATATGAAACTCAAATTTGTCTTCAGGTTCAGTATTGTGTGAAGCAGCTAACGGCTGAGTAGCTCGTATTCTATCTGTGTGTGTGAGAGAGTCAACCATCTTACAGTTCACACATTCTGTCCTTCTCTTCCTTCTCCATCTGTTGCCTCTTGACAAACACATGGTGTCTTGTTTAGTCGACTCAGCAAGGCCTCCGGATCCGTGGGCTACATGTATAGTCACATGCACACACATAAACACACACTCCACCATCGCTCATGTATTGTTGTGCGTGGGACTCCATGCTATAGGGAGAAAGAACAGGTTTACGATAACGGAGAGAATGAGACATACAGTTGCATCAAGGGACAAAGAATTTATAAGAAAGGTAAGAAAAGAAAGGCCAAAAATAAGATGGCAGCCCTAAGGAATGGTATAGGAGGGAGGGCACTGCTGTCCATTCACTTGAGGCTATTGGCAGGTTTGTTCTGTGTGTCCTGAAATTCAGCCAGTGTTATCTTCGTCCGGAGATGACATGGAAGGAAGAGGCAACAGAATGGAGGAGGATAAAAGACTGTGAGCAGAGGAGAAGGATGATAAGAATAAACAGACATAAATACTGTTAATTATGAGCAGAGAGAAATGAAGAAACGCAGGCTCACAGAAAAACCGAGAGGCAGATGAATGAGTGCTTTTGAATAGTTAAGTACTTCGGTTCAGCATGTGTGTAGAGCGACAGGGTGAGTCTTGGCTTCAGCACATGATAAATGTCACATTTCAGTGCCAGTCTACTGGCTGTCACAGGGAGGCAAGTGACATGCAGATGTCTAGGATCACAATTTTTTTAATAAATGGCTACGAATGCTGGAGAAAGTACCACTCATAGCACAGGCAGCAGTTCAATAGTGCCTACGGACGTTTCATCCATTTGTACTAGTATACAGGTTCTTCTTTCTTCAGGAAGTTCTGCACAAATCCTAATCTGTATCACATGAAGCTAAAATACAATCCCATCCAAAATCCATCTTTTGAGTATCAAAATCTCTCCCTATGTAGACTTGAAGCCAGGGTAAAATGTTTGTAATTTATTCTTTCATGAAAAACATACACTAACCAGCCATATATACTTTCTACACAACAAGAATACCAGTAACTGGTTTTCAAGAAAAAGAAGTTAAACTACATTTGCATTCATTTGGAGCCGGGTTTCTGGCTATATGATGAATTCAAGGCCAATGTTAACTCTCCTTTTAACCTTGTCTTAAGTCTCTAACAACTGTCTGTTGGCTGTTTGGTGTGAGTATTCACAAAGATGGTATGGCCATATAAGGCGTTGTGATAATGATACACACACGTACACATATGCAAGCGCACACACACAGACACACACACACACACACACGCATATGTGTACGTGTGTATCGTTATCACAACGCCTTATAAGGCCATACCATCTTTGTGAATACTCACACCAAACAGCCAACAGACAGTTGTTAGACTTAAAACAAGGTTAAAAGGAGAGTTAACATTGGCCTTGAATTCATCATATAGCCAGAAACCCGGCTCCAAATGAATGCAAATGTTGTTTAACTTCTCATGTGAGGCAAACAAAAACAATTAATGCAGGTTTATTCTTCAGTCTTTCTGTAACTATTTCTGTTTCCATGTCGCACAATGACCATCCTCTGAATTTGAATTTTTGATCTGAATTTTTGACCATCCTCAAAATTCAGATGAAACTACAAGCCCTTGCAACACATTAAGTATTCAGGGGGACAATGGAGTGGATTATGCCACCATAGTATCAGCTTGAGAAATTTTAATAATCTTTTTTATGGCAGCTCCCCATGAACCTCAACACTTAAGAAAATCTGCTTTTACATTTGTTTTCATTAGTTTTGTGACAGCAGTTCTTAGCCAGTCAAATCAAGTGCAGAGATTTCTTTTGGGTCTATTAACACTAGACTAAGGTCTTACTTTGAAGCTGTAAAACATTCAACGTGTTGTCACGACCCTCTAAAGTTGCTATATGTAGGTTTTGATGATATGGTGGTGAGGATGGTCACTTGACATGAGTTTCTTGAAAACCAGTTACTGGTATTCTTGTTGTGTAGAAAGTATATATGGCTGGTTAGTGTATGTTTTTCATGAAAGAATAAATTACAAACATTTTACCCTGGCTTCAAGTCTACATAGGGAGAGATTTTGATACTCAAAGGATGGATTTTGGATGGGATTGTATTTTAGCTTCATGTGATACAGATTAGGATTTGTGCAGAACTTCCTGAAGAAAGAAGAACCTGTATACTAGTACAAATGGATGAAACGTCCGTAGGCACTATTGAACTGCTGCCTGTGCTATGAGTGGTACTTTCTCCAGCATTCATAGCCATTTATTAAAAAAATTGTGATCCTAGACATCTGCATGTCACTTGCCTGCCTGTGACAGCCAGTAGACTGGCACTGAAATGTGACATTTATCATGTGCTGAAGCCAAGACTCACCCTGTCGCTCTACACACATGCTGAACCGAAGTACTTAACTATTCAAAAGCACTCATTCATCTGCCTCTCGGTTTTTCTGTGAGCCTGCGTTTCTTCATTTCTCTCTGCTCATAATTAACAGTATTTATGTCTGTTTACTCTTATCATCCTTCTCCTCTGCTCACAGTCTTTGCACACACACACACACACACACACACTACAGTCAGTTTGTGATGCACTGATTGCAGTAGTTGTGGTAACATGGGGTTATGTGACATGCTGGAGTGCACATTGTGCAATATACTCATGCAACATGTTGTCCACTGTAGTCAGCTGGTCAACACTCATGCAACATGTTTTCTTCCAGACAACATCATGCCTCCATCATTCACACTTGATCAACACTTGAATCTTTCTCTAGACCTGTATGTATGTGTGAACCTGTACCTTACGTCTGACTATGTGCTGAAACTGTCCAGGTTAAGTCCAGTGAAGAGGGCAGCGAGAAAGAAGAGAACAAATAGGAATTTGTGTTAGGTGGCCAGACAGGTAGTGTCCGGTAACCTTAGTAAAAAACCACTGCACAAACCTTGTAGTGACTGATATACAGTAACTGCATAAACAGAGAAATTAGTCATTTTTCTTGTTGTTTTTCTTCACTGTTGCTCATTTTTTCCCCCCTTGTATCATGTAATTTATGTTCTTGCATCCATGTATCTGGATTTACTTTTTTCCCAACCAACCACAGCTCAGGTTTATTTGAAAAATCCTATATCAAATAGAGGATTGCAATCGGCTTAAAGCTCTCTGAGAACAAGGAAAAAAGCACCAAGAAAACCCTTAGAATACATAATGAAACAAACCTCAGGGGAGGAACTTTGAAGCAAGATCCCCCTTAATCGGGTGTCTGGGGCAACTGGCAAAAAAAAAAAAAAAAAAGCAAAGTTTGGCATCCAGGGCTTTAATAATAAAACAGCCATAAGCGAAATATTATCCTTGATGAAATCTAAGACCTCTCAGGGTCTCACACATTCTTTTCAAAGCCAATAAACAAAATCCTCAGTAACTATGTTGCTTTTAATTAAGAACCTTGACATTTGAACAGAACTACACTGATTTGAGGCCCAAATCTTCATTTGCAATGGCTTAATAAAACACATTATCACACTACTGTAAAATCAGTTACTCAGACTGCACTGTTACTGTAAACGGTGCTTCTAGAAATCATCCTCAAATGACAATCATTAGGATTTTAGTATTTGAGGAGGAATACTACCTAAGGGGAACTCAGATAAAATTGTCTATCACAGATAGATTTAACTATTTGACTTGTATTCACTCACTGTATCATGAGTGAAGGTCCCGTTACTTTATAATCTTGACACGGTTTATGCATTTTCAGGAGAAGGTGATGTGCATGGAAGAGTTAGAGTGTTGTACATGTGATTGATGAGTGAAGCTACACAAAAGCAGTAACTCACTCAGCCGTGAGAAAATACATTACGTCTGTGAGACTGACATGCACAGACATTGCTGTACCGTAATCATTTTTGTCTAAACACATTACACTGTTACCATGTAATGTGAAGACCAGTGTGGAGGTGGACTGGCTGCCTCTTTCATACGTTTCTGTTTCTTTCCGTTGGTTTAGGGTGTGTCTTCTATTGCTGGTGTGTCTTCTATTGCTGGCAGTTGTTGTCATGATCAGTCTTTACCACTGTAATGAGCAGCACCAATGTCCTTTAACAAGACACAGAGCACTCTTCTGTGTTTGGGTGCACGTTTGCCTGTTTTTACATCTGGGTGTGGTTATTATATTTTACGTGTGCATTTCTTGTATAAGAGCAATTTCCCTGCCTCAGTGCAGCATTGGAGTACTAACTCACTTCAGTTAGCTTCCCTGACAGCTTGCCGCAGTAAATTTATCTTAAAGTAATAATCCACCACCTTCTGCGGTTTGTTTTGCTGCTCTGTTGCTGATATGGTAATAGTGATTCACAAAGCCTTGACATTTAAAAACAGCTGTCAAGTTGGTCTGGGAAAATCCTCTATCACACAGATGGTGATTCATTTCGTGTTCCCTGCAGAGGAAATGGGTAGTTAGCTGGCATGGCTGGACAGACACATGAGAGAGCCACCCAGAGAAAGTCAAATCATATTAACAGAAAAGAAAAAGGCAGAAGAAATAGCTAAATTGGACAGAGGACACCAAGCCTGTTTAAAGGGAAAATGACTAAACATTGCTCTCCTCTCTTTTTCTGTATTAATCAGCTGAGGGTTATTATTATTATTTTATTTATGTAGAAATTAATTTTTCACCCAAAATATTGAAACAATCTACAAAAACAAAAATAATGGATGGGAAAGGACTTGGTCAAATGACAACAGTCATTACCTTGGGTCATAGACTGAAGAAAAAAGGGTTGGTGGGAATTAATGTGTATTTAAAAAAAATAATCCAAAGTAGAGAAAGGCAATTTGTAATGTAAAAGAATAACACTAGTAAATTTCAATGTGTTTTGTGATTTTCTACAATTCTCCTGAAAAGACTCAAACCAACAATGTGTTAGATTATGTGTCAATATTTTCTTAGTTCTGGGACACAAATATATATATGCTGCACTGTAGTTTAAGGCAAAGTTTACTCAAACAGGGTCAGTAAAGGACATTTTGTTGGGGATTATCTTCAGTGACGGATTAAGTAACATTTTGTGCTCTAGAGAGTATTTAGAACAGCAGGTCATGTGGATCGAATCAAATAAACTACAGTTCCCATGTTCACAGCATTAAAGAACCATATCATCATGTAACAGTGTTACTCATCAA
Organism: Istiophorus platypterus; assembly: GCA_016859345.1. Classification (NCBI taxonomy): domain Eukaryota; kingdom Metazoa; phylum Chordata; class Actinopteri; order Istiophoriformes; family Istiophoridae; genus Istiophorus; species Istiophorus platypterus. The sequence goes on from CM029116.1 coordinate 20,657,476, forward strand.
TATGTCTTCAACAGATTATGGACAACATTTGAGCTCTATGACACAGAAAAATAAGATAATTCAGGCTTTGGATACACAGACAATACTTGTTAGTATGATAAATTCATTGTGGGATTTTAGTCTTTACAAGGGAATTGTTGACAATTAAAAAAAAAATAAAGGATATGACTAGATTAAAAAAATACTGTCATCTGTTATGAGGATGGAAAAGAAGCAGAGGTTAGATGAAAAAATTAAACAGACAAAACAGAAAGAGAGGTTAAGAGATATAGTATGCTGACAGATGAAGACAACAACTACTAGAAGTCAAGAAGAGAAGAGGTGCTGTTACAAAGGAGAGAGGATGACAGCTCTGAAGCAGCTAGAAAGATGTGAGAGCCAACAAAATGGCACCTTATATGCTTTAAAAAATAAATGCAAATGATTATTTTCCCGTGAAAATCCAGGCCAAGTCTCTATGTCTCTACAGCACTGAGAGTTGCAGTCTAAACCAAATTAGCATCTGGAGGACAAACATATAATTGTATTTTTCAGTAACAGAGAAGATCAGTGGTAAATGAAACCAAACATATTATAGTAGGTAAATTACATATCAACAACTGAAAGTCTCACTAAATTAACATTACTATCAACAGACCAAGGGAGGAATAACTTTCACCAGCTGGTGCTGACATGACGAACAGAACCTCGACCTCAGTTTTTAATAAACCTGTCATATAAAAAAAACAAAACATACCAAAGGACAAAACAAGGAAAATTATCTTGAAGTCTGGCCCAGCAAAGGAATATTCAATAGCAATAATAGCATTTAATTGACTATTGTGTATATACACTCAGAGCAAACAGTCTTACTTTATACAAGGGACTGACAGTCTGTGTAGAGATGGAGTTAAACCAAACTGCACTTTAAAACACTTGAAAGGGATTTTTTCTCCCAACATAATCAGAGTCTACACCACATTTTGTACCACATCAAACACGTGTAACCTCCAGAAGAGGCGTTCTGGTTCACATAGCACATTCTGTACAACAGGCTACGACCTGATGTGAGATAACAAGCGATGACATTTCATTGTATTTACTTTCTGGGCTCATCATTTGATTTATATGACAACATGACATTTCAGAGTTAATCTCTTATTTATGGCACGTTTGCCATTTTCGATCTGAACTTCGGTGTTTCTTCATAAACACCAGAAACGTCCTCCTGCTTGGACCGTTGATGTTTACTTCCCTGCAAAGTGGAGCTCAATATGTAGAGACACTGTGCATATCTGAAGAAACTCACACCCACACACTTTCACTTAGACACATATTATTGACAACGGAAAAGGGATTTCACATATAAGTGTCGAGATGAGTTGTCATTCTGTTTTTACGGCCGTACTGTGTACTGTGGAGCGGTGGCTTGGAAAAAAAAACGGGACTGAACTGGAGAGAAAGGTGGGGAGAGGGAGTATGTGTGTGTGTGTGTGTGTGTGTGTGTGTGTGTGTGTGTGTGTGTGTGTGTGCGTGTCCGTGTGTGTTGGGGCTGGTGCAGTTACTCAGCAGCAGTTGTGAAGGTCATTTTCTCTAGCGGCCTTCAGTTGAGTCAAGCATTTTGTGTGCACGTTTGTGTGTGTCTGGAGGCAAGTATGTTGCCATGTGTGTAAAGATTAGACCTATTATAAGGACGGCCACGCTGTACTCTTGTTTAACATGAGGCTAATTTCAGAATTGAGCATGTGATTTGTGTGTGTATGTGTCCTGTAATAGATTGAGCTGGAAAGCGAGGTGACGCTGGTGGACTGGCATCTGTTTGTTTGGGAGACACTTGAGAAGCTGTGAAGTGACAGGAAAGGCTGCTTGGCACCACTGAGGATCACGCAAGTGTGTGCCTGCATGTCTGTGTATGCATCAGAGAGAGACAGGGGAAGGTTTGTACATCTGAAACAGGTGTTCAACCATCATTTTCTTTTCACTTGAATTTTGAAAACCAATATGCAAATTTGTGTTAAGTTTCCATCTATTTTTCAGCAACAAGCGACCACTCAATTCTATATCTATATTCTATAATTCTAAAATGATTTTATATGCTGATTCCAGTGTTTTAGCCTCACTATGTCAAAACTGGACTATTTTTCTACCACACGCATTGATTAAAAACAATATGAAACAGAAATTTCTCTTTGGCTTCTGGTCAAACTTAACTGAGGGTTGCTGGCAGGTATGTATAGGGAAGGGTCCTCCTGACCTTGTTTTAATAAACATCAAACAATCATTTTAAAATTGAAAATGAAAACAGATGAAGAGCTTGCCTCAAATGCATTAAGTCATTTTGTTTTAGTTGTATATATGTGCTCACACACTAAGCCTCATTTATGTATTCATTCTCCATCCGCTGGTACATGTGATTGTAAAATCACATCATATCTGCTCTGAATGTTGATTCATGCACAGGGGTGTGGTTGTACAACTCAGGGTGTCGCACAGGGACAATGTCACACCTGTGGGAGTGTGTCTGTGTGTGAGTGTGTGTGTGTGTGTGTGTGCGTGCGTGTGTGTTTAAGTTGAGGAGGTAGTAAGGGGTAGGTGGTGGTGGTGGTGGTGGTGGTGGTGGGGGGGGGGGTATTTAGAGAGAGTGAGTAGTGTTTGTGCGGCTGAAAGTAAATAGATGCGGCTGTCTCGTTTCCCCCCGATGACGTACAATAGGACCCCAGTGAAATGGTTGAGTCTGCAGGTGTAAGAGGAAAAATGTTTGTTTGTACGTGTTATATGTGCTTTAACAATCTATCTCCAGGGGACACTTGATAGTTTGGTTGAGTTTGTTTGCCTCCACACTGGAGTTGGGAAAATCCTCAGGTGGTTTTGGGCAAAGGAGCCAAGATCGCATGTTGTGTCCCTGACAAATCTCAAACCCGCGGTTTGGCAGCATATCTCAAGAAACCGCATTTACCAAAAATCAACTGAGTAATTTCTCGGGTGCGCCTCAAGGGGGACACGGTCTTGGGGGTCTTTCAGGCAAATCCTATGGCAGCTCTCCAGTTGCTATGGCGCTAATCACATACAGGAAGAGCAATGCATGAGGGGAGAAAGAGGAACTTAGATTTAATTGTTGTGTTTGTTGTTGCTGTTCCCATGGCTTAATCCATTTCCTGGCTGCTGTTGGACAATTACTGAGGCATCTCATCTACTCAGTGTCTTTGTCTGTTGTCTTGAATGATGCATTTCACTAATTATCTTCTGTACAAGGAGTGTGAGACAGTCCATTTCTGCTATCGAACAGCATTCACCCCTTTATAATGAGCTGTACCAAATGTGCATTCTGATTCACTGTATTTTTTTCTGCTGAATCAGGCTTTTATGTTGCTTTTTTATGTCTGTGTCCTTCTCTGTCTACAGAGAGTTTTATCTTCGCTGCCACATGAAACACTCATAATTCACATGGCTATTTTTACCCCAAACTTTATATTTTGTATTGTTTCATTTTCCAAAGAAATATGAAAAAAAAAATCAAACATGCACTCATTATAGAAATGAGGAGATGAATGAAGAAAAGCCTGACAGTAAACCTGTTTAATGTGACGGATGAAATTCCATAGCTTTATACCATTTCCAATAGTGCTGAAAAGCTTCCCATTTTCCAGTCTTTACTGTAATGAGTGAAACTGCAGTTTGTGTTCTATGGGGAAACATTGTATATACATATATTTAAAACTTTAAAGGTTATGTATGTTAGTGAAACAGGGCTTAATACAACAGTTCAACATTTTGGGATATACGTTTATTTAATTTCTTGCTGACTTTTAGATGAGAACATTGATCCCACTGGTACTAAAAACAAAATCCATCTTTAGGCATCTCTAAAGATATCAATTCCCAAGATATCAAACAATTTCAACCAGACCAGAGACATAATGAACACATGATAGAACAAAATAGATAAACTATCACAAGTAAATGATTAACTTGTTTGGCACAAGGAAGAAAATGGGTTAAGATACAATGGAGAAAAATAAAATGCTACCAGGGTGAATTCAGCTAGCTGGTCAATTAGTCAATTATTCATCCTTTCATTCATTCATTCATTCAGTCACTCCCTCACTCAGTCAGTCCATCAGTTGGTTAGCCATGTACAAGGAAGAAGAAGAAGGTGTGGTCAAAGATGGAAACAGAACGCTTTAGATCAATATTCTCAGGGAAGATGTCTGCTTTAGCCCTGTTTACTGAGCTGTAAGGTAACCGAAGTGGAAACTAACTCTGCTTGGAGCTGGAGAGAATCACTAGCATTGTAGACTATATATTCCTTATAAAAACAAAAAGCAATGCACACAGTATATTAGTGGGAAGAATAAAAATAGAGGTTAATTTGAGTAAAGATTTGGCAGAATGGGATATTAGGAGGCACGAAATAAGAAATGCACCATAAAAAATGTGTCATGTATTTCCATGTGTGCCTGTGCAAAAAAGGGAGCATGTGAAATGTGTTACAATTATAATTTCATTTGGTTTCATTTAATCTACTTTCATTTTATGAGGTTACATTTTAATTCCAATGTCCTTGGCAACAGCACAGCAGGCAATAGGCTGATAAGCCTGTTTGAATTGAGATTTTACAAGAAGGGTATGGGGTTAGCAGGAGTGGGTAGGTGTGACTGTTCATGCATGTGCCTAGAAATGAAATCATAAAATCAAGCACTGATAGAACAAGGTCAGGGAGATTAATATAAAATTATTAACAAGGTAGAAACAAGGGCAGGGAGAGGTAGAGGGAGGCATACATTAGAGGAGGAGGAGGAGGTCATACTTTGCACAAACTCCAGCCTATCAGACGAAGGAAGGCGGGGCTCGGCAGACAGGAAGGGGGGAGCAGAGGAGCAGCAGACACAGAGGGAGAAGAAGCAGAGCATGCTAGAGGCGGAGGGAGAGGTGGGAATATAGAGGTAGGTAGAAAGAGAGAGATGCACTGCCACAGTGAGTGTGTCTGCGAGGCTGTGTGTAGCGCAGTTCTTCATCCTCTCGTCAGGGACCATGATGTGTTATGGAGCTGCGATGTACAGATTCACTGCAGGAGCAGGGGATGCAGATAGAAGTTCACCTTGAACTGGAGTCCAACAGTGCCACTCCGGACCTTTGGGATTACAACAAGCGCTCATTGATCCTACAAGCAAGAACGACAGAGATTTGATCGGATCTGACAACCTGCCAAATCTAAAGTGGCTGCAGAATCTCAAACTTTTTGACTTAATTCAAAACATCTGACAGACTGACTCTAAACAACCAGCCTGGGGCCCGAATTTAAACAGGCTCTTGATTTGGCTGAAACTTGGCCTGCTGATTTCGAACCTGACAGCAAACAGATCCAAGACTCTGGCACCAACAGCTCACACTGGAGCCCCGCAAAGCCACGACCAAGCAGGCCCTGCAGCCCAGGAACCCTGGAGGCAGCCTGACCTTGGACCGGCTTTCACCTGAACCCGTCCTGGCACCAGCAGAAACGTCAAGCATGTCTCAGACAGGAGGACGGTTCCACAATAAAAAGGCCGGCATTCGGGCTGCCGTGATCCTGATCGGACTACTGCACAAGTCTCGCAAAGCCAAGGAGAAGGAGAGGGAGAAAGAGGAGAGTGAAGGGTGGGTGAAATTTGTCTCATCATGTCGTGTGATGAGGCAGGAATGCTGGGTGGATAATGTATGGCTAAGGGACAAGCAGACAGTCTGCAGTGCAGTGTTGAGCTGGGATTGTAAGAAAACTTTATTAGCTTGTAATGCCTTTGTTATTCCACAGGCGCAGGGCACTCTGAACACTTTGTGGTTCACTGAGTCTGCAACCGCAGTTTTATTATAGGTCCTTTTTATTAGAGCGTGCTCTGCTGTGCAAATGTGTGTGTCTTGTTGACCACACGTGTGTGTATCTGGGTCAGTGGAAAAGACAGATGGAAAAGAGGCAGAAAGGTATTGTGAACAGAGGTGAACAGAGGTGTGCTCTGAATGCTTTTGAAGAGCAGGCGAGAGGGATTGGCAGAACATTGGACAGAGGCAAAGCTGCGGTATACATGGAAAAAAACCAAAGGGAGAGTGAGAAGCACTGAGAGATGGGGAGAATAAAAAAGGGAAAGCTTCGTAGCAAAGGTGGTCCTCTCGTCTCTCCATGTCTTTCTCTGCCAGGGTCTTGACAGGTTTCAAGGTACACGTGATTGTTGATGACTGTAATGCCGATTCAACAGATTCATTTCTTCAGCGCAAGGATAGAGTGAGCACACATTCATAGGTTGGTGAACTGGCAGAGAGTTCAGTAGGTGAGCTGCAAACTACAGTAGATCACAGAACACGGTAACATCTGTTACTGCCCTATACCTGCACTAAACAGCAGTAAATATGATACTCAAGCATGCAAGGAAACTGTTTTTTCTATTTACAGGTAAAACTGTTGAGGACTATAAGTGTGAATGCCTTTCAGACTGACTGTTGCTACCTTACTTCTTCAGATATTACCTCTCCAAATGCACCTGTAAGGGCAATTTCCCTGCATGCTGTGTTCTAGCCAGATTATCTTACATTACCTGAGCTGAGTGCACTCAATAAGACCCCCTGGGAATATTCCACCTGGTAACAAACTGTGTATGAGGTTGGATGGTGTGAGACTACCATCATCTCCCCCACTAAGCCTCCCCCTGATAGACCTGCTTTGGCCAAGCTAACATTAGCAGCCGCGAATGTCCGTACAGTTAAACTGACAACCGAGCGGAGGATCGCAGACTGAGTTTGCCTATTCAGTGTTATTGTGGCAAAAGATTTTTACAGTGTGATCTGGGTTAGGTGCGTGTGCAAGCACACGTGCATGCGTGTGTGCATGTGTATGTGTGACAGATTTTATGGGAATGACTTGTCCAATTAGGGACAAAAGCTGTGAAAAAGCTGATTTTGGTTCAGTGGTTGAGGTCAGAGCCAGTCCCAGGAAATAAATGTAAATCTGTGTAATGTCCCTAAGAGTCACCGAGGTAAACGCTTGTGTGCATGCACTGAATGCACTTAGCTACTCTGTTCTATCAGCCCGGACCAAAATAGGCTGAATCAAAATAGACCGTAACTCACTTTGCAAATGCTGATAAGTTTATCTGAGCTCCGGGTGTTTAGTTGTTGTGTGTGTGTGTGTGTGTGTGTGTGTGTGTGTGTGTGTGTGTGTGAGTGTGTGTGTGTATGATAGTGTAAAATTAACCCTCAGAGGCAAGACTGAATGACTAACCATGTAAATTGGGCAACTGCCCCAGACTTTATGGGGCCCCTAAGGTCTGCTGGTTCATTGAGTGACAGTTGGTTTGTAGCTATTTGATTAATTGTAATATAAGTTTGCCTCTAAAACCAGTGTCAATTGATAAGGATTAGGACCTGTAATATTACCTAATCTTTAAGGCTTGAAGCCAAACCTTAATTATTTTACTTGATACTACATTTACATTGTGTATATTCCCAAATAAATAAACCTTTAATTAGATTATAGTAAAGTAAAGACACAGCACAAGTGCTTTTCTAGCAAATGAAAACTTGTTGATTTCTGTGCCCTGGGCAAAATGTGTACTTGACAGCACCACTGCACATACATGATGAGTACAAGGATGAGAGGGGGGCCCAAAATGGTATTTTTACACCAGGGCCCTCTAGTGGATGCCTGCTATGTCTTTGAAGGCATCAATACTGCACTGTCACACAGATACACACAAAGATGCACATAACACACTCTTTTTATTAACAGGAACACTTTTTGCCATAGGAGGTCTGTCACATGCTTGCCATGTGATTTATAAGATCGCTTCTGCACATTATTATCTCATGTCAGTTGATATGAAACAGCACAATCATGTCTGGACAGCAGAAATAGCCAGAAGCACTGCTACAATAATGTTCTACTGCTATCATTTCTGTCGCTGTGGCTGTGTCACATGATGATCCGGTTACAGTTGCTGACAATTACAAGGTGTCCTTTTCTAAGTAGTGGTTGTTAAGATTATGACTGCACTCCTTTCCCACTTCTACCACTACTGCCATCCATCACAGCAGGATAATCCATGTCCTGAAGGCTGGCTTATTATAACAATGAATGTAAGAGGAAGTAAATTACTGTCTGATTGCTATTAATAGAGCCCAGAGTTTATAACTACTTAATAATAGGGAAGTTTGCATAGACTGCTAGAGAAAGAGTGTTTTTTTATTGGGCTTGTTGCAGAGGAAGTTTTCTTATTTACCACAATACAGTGAACACACACCAGAGCACATGCAAACATACAGGCATGTGTTCTTGCTTCTTGCCTGTATCTTCTCTCTCATTCTTTATTTCTGCTGTGATAGAGCCATACTGTATATTTACCTTCCATTAAGTTGAACATCATGAGGTCTGCTGCTTGCACCTGAATGTTTGCATTACCCCCGATGCATCAATGTCCGCGAAAGCTTATTTATCTTCAGCTGCAGACCTGTTTTGTGTGCATGTGTGCTTGAGTGTGTGTCTGTCTTTGTGTGTGTGTGCATGTGTGGCTATTTGTGCATGGGCTGTGTTTAGCCTGTGCTGTAAAAGCCAGTTCTCATGCAACAAGTGTCTATCTGGTTACGGCTACATTTCCCTGTCGGTCTGTGGTGGTGCAAGTAGTGTGTTTGTGCGTGTGTGCGTGTATGAGTCTTTTTTAGAGGCCTGTGCAGGGGAGTGGATGGTGGGGGGCTGTTAGGGCAAGTCTCCAGGATATTAATGCAAGTCTATGGAATTTCCCCAAGAGAGATGAAAGTAAATGTGGTAGTGTGTGTTTTTGTGTGTGTTTGTGTGTGCGTGTGCACGTGTGTGTGTGTGTGTGTGTATGTGTGGTTAAGAGCAGAAAAGCAAGAGACAGACTCAATTATTCTGCCAGAGTGTTCTTTATACCTAATCGATAGTCACAGTATGAGGTTTCTATTTCACGAGTTGACTTGTCGCTTGCTGCAATGAATAGTCTTTAATATCACAGTTGAAAATATGAAAAATCTAACAACATGACATATTACATGTATTTTGAAGGGCATGAGCCCTAGTATGAATTCAGTGCAAATTCAACAAAGTTTTGAGACAAAACATGCATCTGTTTTGCAAACAACAATATATGATGAGCATTTTATGCCCAGACTGGCCTGGTGATATAGCCTTTCCTGTTGATAATGGGGAGAGTCGCAGTAACCAGAAACATCAAGCAGATGCTTCATTATAGAAGCCCAAATCAATTCTGTGTGCTAAAAGGCTTTACAGGAAAAGGTTGTTGCCTGTTCATTAACAGCAAATGAGTGTAAATTAATAGTTTAATTCAGTGTTACATAATAAACACATTAATGAATATACATACTGTGTTTCGCCTTGTTTGGCCCTCCTCTCTTTTCCTCATGCTTCAACGGTATAAAGGCTTAGGTTATGATAGGATGTGAAAATCTGAAAAAAAAAAAGCCTCATCTACAATCCAACACTTTCAAGGATATATATTAATTGTGGATTCTGCTTTTACATGATCAAAAAAATCTCCTTAGTGTTTAGTTAGCCTGGCTCATCCCAGTTGACATCGCAGACCTCCTTTCATGCTTCTTTATCAGCGTTTCACATTGTTGCCATGGTCATTGTGGTTTTCTTTTTTCAGCCATGAAAACCTCTGGGCAAACCTTTCAAAGGGGGCGGCCACTGAATACAAGGCTGTCTGATGCCAAGTTTCATGAACAGTTGTTCATGAAAGTTCAGTATCAAAAAAGCTAGAGCTTAAAGGATTTGGACCCCTAAATTGCTCATACAGCTGCGATGGCCATGAATACTTCCACCAGCATTTATATAAAGAGAACCTTGATTTTAACATAAAGAATTGGATTTTGAACAAATTTATTCGCTTAAAAAGTTTGAGTTACGTGAGAAAATCAGCTAGAAGCTGCCGTAGGTGGAGCTGGTTACCAGGCTAGCTGTTTCCCCCTCTCTGTATGCTAAACTAGGTTATAAGGTGTCTGCCACATACCTATGATAATAAACATGTCCAGATTTAACAACTTGAATAATAACACAGTGAAAGCTTTATCAAAAGCACCTAAATGTGACGTGCAGACAACCACACTCCTTCTAATGTGCACTATTCCTTTAACCAGCAGATCACAGAGACTGAGACAGTGACACAGTGAAAGTCGTCCTCTGCTGCTGCAATAACTTGTTATTAGGAGAGAGGAAGTCGAGCAAGTGGAACACAATGAAAACTGTGGCACTGCCCTTGACAAGAAACTGTATTTTAAAGTGAAGTGAGATTCTCAAAGAGAAGCAGCATCTTTTCATCCTGAGAAAATTGAACTTAAATGTTTTTTTCCTGCTTTCATGTCTGTCTTATATAAGGTTTATAGAAACAGTCTAACAGACAGCTGTTGTCTGACATGTAAATACTACACAGCAACAAAAGAGGCTTGTTAATGTGACAAGAGACAGAAGTTGGGGTGAGCTCAGCAAGCAGGTCCATAGATTGTTCTGCACAGGGAGTTTGAGCTCTTGCCTTCAGGTTCGTGCTACAGAGTGCCTGCTACGAGCAGAAAAGGCCTGAGGGTTGTCTTTTCACATCAATGTTAAACTATGTTCTGAACATGGAAAACCACATACACATTAATAGTTGGCATCTTGGCCCCCATTTGCATTGTAATATTTGAGTTTCCACATGTGTATTTGCACTTTATCCCACCTCAAATATGATATGATCTCAGTTTTTATTCCAATATAGTTTGTTTTGTCTTTTTTTATAGTCTTAGCATTTTCTGTGATTGTCCCTGTTGTCTGATTTGTTTTGTTTTGGTGTTTTAAACCCTTTCTGCATTTGTCCAGTTGGACTCCAAAGATTGCTTTTATTTGACAGTTTTGCTAGTATCACCAAAGCTGGGGTCCCTGAAGAGAAAATCTCATCAACAGTATTTTGTGTTCTATTACATACTGGATCTGTTTGAGGGTCCTTAATATGAAGATGTTCAGGAGCTTCTGTCCCAGGGTATAACAGCAGAAATGTAAATGATAAGACACAAACTGACTGTTGCTTCCCTCGAAAGAGCATGGTACATTTGTACAACAGTCCCGCACAGCGATGGTGAAACTTGTCGTTGTTAAATTGACCAGCTCAGGATTAGACCATCTCATACATACCATACACCATCCTGTCATGAAGCCTTTGTAACTGTGTCCCTGCAGTAGGCATGTGTTAGGTGTGTTTCTGGAACTGAACAACTGATGAAATAAATTACACTAGCAGCTGGTCTAACAGCTAAAAAACCATCAGGAATAACCTGCCTGGCTTCCTCTGACACACTGAGTCATTCAGAAACACTGCGGCCCGCCAGGCTGCAGTCCAGAGGAAAATAACACGAACACACAAACCCATACACACAATACAAAGCAAACTCTGTAATTTTTACTTCGATAATTACTTCAACATCGACAATTTTGGAGAAAGGCACAGCTTGACAGACCTTTTGCCTCTAGTTATGGTTATTATGCTGTGATTGGACAATCACCGTTCCTTCAGTTGTGTGAGGTAAAATGTATATTTCCCTCTTCATGTCAGAATTATGTAATCAAAACTTTTCATTTTCATGGGATCTTTTTTTTGTCTATTTTGACTTTTGCCTATTACTCTGCAGAAAGAAAAAAATGGAGACTCTCTGTGGGTAAACCTTATTCCCAGATGATGTTTTTCATTGTAGCAGATGGAAGCTTCTAAACAGTTGCACTTGTAGGAAGGGAAAACCTTGTTATACAGATTAACTACAGGCGTCGTTTTAAAGTGTAGTCGTTCATGTAGCTTTTCTTGGATACCTTACACAGTTTTTCCTCGTCCTGTAAAACCCTTCCCTCCTCTAGCTGTCAAACCCTCCTCCTGCTGGTTTACACAACTCACTGAGTCACTCGTATTTCCATTCCATCTCCCCCTGCTTTTCCTTCTCTACCCTCATTTACTCCCTCTCATGTGTTTTACTCCTTTCGCTATTATGAGTCACAGAGGACCAGTAGTATAGGCTCTCTCTCTCTCTCTCTCTCTCTCTCACACACACACACACACACACACACACACACACACACACACACACACACACAAAACATGTACACATTTGATTGCACTTGAACTCACATGTTTCTTTGCTGTATGTTTGTACAAACATGTGTGTTTTACGGGAATGTATGTGACTGTCAGCCTTCTCTTGGGGTGTAATGGATGAGATGGTATTGTCTCTAACAAGTGTCAAGAGGCCCAACCAAGACAGCCCTATTTACCCAGCTCTGCACTGGGGACTCAGAGTGCTATTTTTAGTCTGCAGCGATTCATTTATTCTCTCTCTCCATACCTCGCACTGCGGCCTTCTCTCTTTCAGCGATCCGTCTGACATCCATTCATTCAGCGCCGCTCCCTGTCTGTCTTCGGATCTCTGTCCTTTTTCTCCAGGACCTTTCTTCTTTGGTGTGGTTATCAGCTGGTCTGAAGTGGTGGAGCTGGCTGAGAAGAGAAGTATTCAGTGTCATCTGACAGATGCTTAACTCCATCTTTTTTCCTTTGACTCAATCCAGTGAGAGTGGGCAAGATTGGGGAATGATAAAGAGGAAGTGGGCCCCAGAAAATGAATAGGATTAGATGGGATTTATGTCATTTCCACTGATATGACAGAGAGAATGGTGATGTGAGGCAGCTATGCTTTTCACTGCAATGCAGCACTGTACCAAAGGACAAAAAGCTCCTTAAATCAAAAGTTTTGAATAGATACCTAATGCAGACTTTTAAACCTACTGAATCCAGAAAGACAATGTTCACTCCCACAAATGTATACTTAAATGGTTATTAACACTTTATCACCAGTGTCCAGCATCAATAATGATGCAAGAACCAGTTTAAGATAAGATTCATTTTTTGTCATTTGAAAATGCTCTTGACATGTTAAAAGTGTTTGAGTGTTGCAAATGGGAAAAAAAATGAAAGGGAGAGTGGCAAGTTTTCCCAGAAGAACATCTTGGTAAGAAAAGACATTAACTAAAAGGAGCATCTACATGACACCAATCACCAGTGTTATTCAGATTGAGTGGAAATTCAGGTATTTATTTGATCAGAAGGCTCCATGTTTTTTCATCTACGAATACATCGGTCTACCAACTGCAAATTGACTGTCACACTGTTGGGCTATCCAAATAAAGTGTGATTACACTGCATAAAGTACAAACACAGACAAAGAAGCATACATGATTCCGGCCTTGCCCTTTATCAATGTCTCCCTTCTGTTGGGAAGCAAACATGTGTAAAGTCCATCAAAGGTCTCCTGGCAACATTTGAGGCAGAAAACAACACTGACATTTGAAAAGTAAGACAAACGCTCCTGTACATAACATAACCTTTAACTAGCTTGTACTGTTTTATTTTTGGGGTAAATCCAGTGTCCAAGGTACAATGTGTGTGTGTGTGTGTGTGTGTGTGTGTGTGTGTGTGTGTGTGTGTGTGTGTGTGTGTGTGTGTGTGTGTGTGTGTCTGAACCATTGGAGTATCATTCAGGATTACTACAGTATAATTAACCTGGTTTCTCTGGAAGGAACAAAATGACACATGGTCATAGCTTCCTTGGGTGGGACTGTGTGCGCCTGGAGAGGGTGAGACCTTCACTGGTGTCAGTTTAGTCATAAACTTGGATTAATTACAGAAAGAAAGCAGAAGGAAAGAGCAAAAGGGAAAATAGACAGAAAATGAGAAGAATAAGAAAGATGAAGCATTAGAGAGGATTGATTCATACTTTTATTCCCCAAGTACGTTGAACCTGGCTTGATACATGTTCAGGCTGAGTCTCTTTAGCTGATTAGGTGGCATGAGTGATAAGAGGCCTGCATACTATCAAAGATAAGAGACGAAACATTTCTCATCATTTCTGTAACTTTAACTTTATTTCAAGGGTCAGATTTTTTTATATAAGGAAACTATTGACAGATCACGTTGGCAGTCCCTTCCTCTCAGCATACTCTGGCCTTTCACACGTGTGTCCTATGAAAAACATTTTGCAGGGCAAATTGAAAATGTATAATGTATATGTTGGGGGACAAAAATTTCCTTTACTATTATTACAAATTTATTTAAAAAAAACACTTACAGTGAATTATCAAAGTTTTATCAGCTGCGGTTATGGAGCAATCACAAAAACATGCACTCTTTATGATTGTGTGTCTTAAAATGGCAATGACAGTTTACTTCTTTAAATAAAAGGAAACAGAATGGGAGAGTGCACACAAAGCACTTCAGGGTCACTTAGCTTGTGTGTTTGCACGTGTGTTCTCGTTAATGTGGCTCTCAGTCCGTCACATAAAGAAGCTGTGGGAGCGATAATGACAATGTGCGTGTTTAGGTGTGTGTGCCTGTGGGCTGTTTGTTGTTTCTTGAAGCTTGTATAATGCAGGGTCTCCTGGGACTCCAAAGATGAACTGTGTGATTTAAACTAAATTAAACTTCCTAGAAATCCTCAAATCTAGCAACTGGCTATTGATATGATAATTTTTCAGAGTTCCAAATTGATAATTGGTATATTTTTTTGAATCAGTGAATTGGCTATCTTTCCCTTTTTAAGGGTGTTGCTCTGAGGCAGATTTAATAATTAACTCCTATTACTTACTATAATTATTAACTATTTCTCATATGCATTAGACGATAAGCTGTTGAACCTGCAAAATACCATACAATAATGTGTTGAAACAAGTCTGAAGTGCGTCAATACCTGCACCAAAGCACAGACGCAAACATATGCAACGATGCACAAACCCAAAATCAATTTCCTTTCTTCTACTTCATCAGCAGAACAGCTAAATGAAATTGTCATTTGCTCCCCACTTCTTTGTACCTGCCAGCTTTGCAGCTGAAAGATCAATTATATTTTGTACCTATTTATAAATTAATTTCTAAAAGTAGCAGCATGACTTCTCACCAGAGACATGCTGTCCCCCTCCCCTTCGACAACCTTCTTCTTACTGATAATGAGAGCGTTTCAGGTTGTGTGGCTGGACTTATCTCCTGCCCGCTGTCATCTTTGTATCTATTCGTATCACAGCAAGAGAAAGAGGGCGAGGTCTGACATTCCCACAGGAAACAGCCGGTGACTTTGAGCACAGTTGCCTCCTAATTATTGCTCTCCTGACCTCTGCACATAGCTGCACATATCTGGGATGCCTGTCCCGTCCTGTTGGACAGCTGACTCATACGTCCATTTCTTGCTTCAATGTGGAGTGGACTTTGTAACAATGGACTGATAGTAGATAGCACAGGAGGAAATAGAGGACAAATTGATATTAATTTGAATATCTTTTAATGCTTAAATGGCATAAAAATATGTGACAGCACTATGATGTACTTATTGTCTTCAATCCTAGTTTGGCCAGAATCACCCCTAAACAAGACTAAGGCTGTGTCTGAAATCCCTCCTTCGTTCTCTCATTCACTACTCCCTGTATAGTGTTTGTATAAAATATATATTCATAGGTATTATCAATTAATTCCACATAAAGTCTTTAAAGCTCATAGCCTGTTTTAAGTTTTTTGATAAACAGTATTTTTCTTTCTTTCTTATCTACTTTTGGCCAAATGAGCGCAGGCTCTGAGGCCCAGTGGATCAGGGTTGCTGGGCCATAGCCTCAGTTTGAAGTTCACCTTTGTCCCCGGAAAGTCAATCAAATGACTACATAGAGACACACAATAACCAAAGAGAAACAAACAACTACAAAGGGACAAAATATGGCAACAAAGAGGAACAAATGTCTACAAAAAGACTAAAAATGATTGGAAAAAAACACAAACAAAAAAATCTACAAGTAGACTGTGTTTGTTTTGATTGTTGTCAGTCTGTGGATCTTGCTCCTATGCAGCAGGCGTAGGGGGTTCTGAACAGGTCACCCAGGGGCCCATTGTCTCATAATCCATCCTTGACACATATTGAAGATTTCTGACACTATTCATTATAATTTTGCACAGTCGCTGACAGGTGTAGCATTACACAAAAGGAATTTTACCATCTATAAAATTTTCATGAGCTGTTGATATTATATTTGTCCATAGTCCCGAGCACTGTAACCTCCCATAGCGTTGGAAGTGAAACACCTCTGCTCTTTCCTGCTTTGGACAGGAAACCGCTCATTTTGCTCATTTGCTCAAGAGTCAATCCCCAGCACCATTCATTAAATACTTGTTATACCTAGATGTGTTTATACTCTCCTAAGTTAATTAGCTTCGGGTATATTAAGCAACAGGCATTGCCTTCTTCTCTACATGCCTCTGGTAACATCGGTTAAAGTGCTAATCAGAGCTGCAGCTGTCAGGTCTAATATCTGATACTGCTGTGCGACTTGATTTTTTTATTCTCAGTCTACTTTAATACACATCCAAGTTGATGGGTCCTACACTCCACAGCGGGCTACCTTATTTTCCTTGCCCTTCACGCTATCCATCTCTTTGCAGCCCTCATCTTTCTCCCTCTCTCTGTCTCCAGTTACTCTTGTATTAACTCCATTAGAGAAACCATCAGTTTGTAACTGGTCAAGCAGCATGAGGATCAGGCTCCTTATTAAGTTTCATAACAAAAATTAGGGCCAGCTGGAAACAGCAGTGCACAGAAAGGCCCTGGAAGAGGCTTTGTACCTGCGACCTGCAGTTCACCCAGTCTGTCCTTTATTTTCATGCTCAATTTCTATCACCCTGTTTTCCTGTTTTCATCCTCCCATTCTCTCCTACTATGTTCTGTCCATTGTTGCATGTGCATTGTTTGCTCCGTCTCTCTCATTCACACACTTTCTTTCACTCTTTCCCTCTCTGCATCCATGCCTGTGTCTCACATCCTGCTGTCCTAATCTTTTCTCAAGTGTATAATCAATGCATTAAGTAATGATGTTTTTTCAGTCGCTCCCTTTATCTGTCTCTCTCTCCCTCTCTCACAAACACACATACACACAAATTACCGGCATCATTAGATAAGCATGATGATGGTGTGGATGTAATTACTGTTGAATCAACCATAATTAGCACCAGGCAAATGCAAACAGGATTACAGACATGCTGCTGTAAAAGAAAGGTACATCTTGTACGACTTTGGGTGTAGATGTAGGGTATGATCTGCCCTGTTATTGCCCAGCAGGTTTACATCCACTTAATCCTAGCTCCAGTTGACAGGGGCTCTAGTTGAGTTACACTTTAGTCATTTACTGATGGAGAGATTCATCCAACAAAAAGAATTTCCTAAAATCCTTTAAAAGAGCAAATTTTTTAGTTGTGGACGAATACATTTTTCAGAGGTGACTTAACTGTTCTTGGCTGAATGCTGAGTCAGAGGAAGTGACTCAAACCAACGCAACTACTGTACAGTCCTCGCAGCCAGTCTTTAGTGTGTACTAGAATAATGTAATTGTGTGGTAGCCTCTTCACTTTGGTTCACTGGGAAATTTCTGCCCAGTGATGTTTGTACCAGCTCAGAGCTAGAGGATTAATTTCAGTTTGACTTTGTGATTTCTTTTCACAGCCCAGGTGCTTGCTTCTTAAAAAACCAACATCGAAGGCATCAAGAGAGCAGCCCGATATGAAATTTGATGAAAAAATCGGAGCCTAACCAATATATATTGATCGGCCAGTGCATCAGCCTATTGGCCTATTTTAGATGTATCAATATGTATATGTTGTCCAATATGTGCTAAACTTTGTTTTACAGGACATAATGCACAAAAATCTGCTCGATTTGACGATGCTCTAATAAAAATCCCCTCCTTTGTATAGCCTCAACTGCATATCTCATCTAATTCTTTCAACACTTCGCTCTCCTGATTCACTTCCTCCGTGACCTCTTCCTCCTAAATTGTTTCTTTGCTTACTCCCTCCTGCTGTCCCAGTATGTGCTCTCTCCATCCCTTCCCCCATGCCTGGAGGGGTGGGGTCAGTCGCTGTGACGTAGCTATTTTTTCATCACCACAGAACAATCCAGGCTGCAATGACAGCAGCTCCTCGTCTTCTCCTCTCTTGTTTTCTCTCATGGACACACACAATTTTCCTGGGCATACTGCATCTCTGTGTGTGCTGGTGTGAGTGAGTGTTTAAGACAGGGAGAGGGAGGTCATCTTTGTACCAATACAGGCCAGCTGTAGCGAGACGCAGCAGGGATCTGCCCCAGGGGCAGTAGTCTGAACAAGCTTTTCCTTTTTACAGGTCAGTGTCACACAGTATCCTCTTTACCTGCAGTCTGATGACAACAAAGAGGAAAAAAATTGAACAATATCCAGCAATTACATGTTTTCCCTCTTTTTTTTCAGTCTCGTAAATTCTCCCAGACTGTCCTGGCTCATGGTGCACATTCAAACATTGTCCATCCTTGGCTACTGTGTGTTAACATACTGCAGCATTACATGCACAGCGGGAGACAGTGCTGCATTGTGTGAGTGCTGAGCGTGTGGAAAGAACCGGCCAGTACAAGCTTTTTGTCTGCAGCGAGGACTGAGGAATAGGGCAGAACAGCATTTGGGTTTACCCTGAAATGACTGTTGGCAACTGGTGTGTCAGTAAAAATTTGGAGTGAATGTCAACATCATAGAGCGTTGCTGATTAACTTCAACAGAAGAAAGGAGCAGAAATGTGTGTTTTTTTTTTACCTCCCATGGCTCAAGATCACTATTTCACATATTTGTGGTCTGTGCTATGTGTGTGTCTCTGCTGCTCACAACCACTACACAGCTACATGAGAGAATAGTGAGCGAACTACTATGATTCCAGCTTATGTCTTCTTCTACTGACTTCTTTGTAAACTTTTTTGATTTTAATCAAACATTGAGCATGAGACTTTATAAATAATAAATAATAATAAGGGTTTTATCAGAATATATTGCAGGTTCCTGGGGCTAAGCTCACCTCCTGCTGTCTCGCAGTGACAGTTCAGCCTTTAACATCTGGGATCATTAATGTGCTCTCATGCCTCTGAGTGCCTTGCAAACATGCTGCACACAGAAAGAGCATAAATGAGCAGAAGAGGCTTCTAGCACCAAATGACTTCTCTTACAGTCTCCTTGACGGCTCGTGGGACTCCACTGAGCCATCTGATACTTCAATGTGTATTTTAGCTCTCTCACTTACAATAAAACCGTAAGATAAAGCTACGAATAAAATTTAAAACAACAATCCACTGTTTAGTAAATTTATGGCTCTTGGTTTAAAACTATATTACTGGATATAAAATACACTGACGCTGAAAATGAAAAACAAAACACAGATTCACCACTACATGATGTGGTAAAACAGCATGATGCTAAAACCATATGTGATCCTGTAGCCATAATACTGGCGATATTTTTAGGAAAATTCGGAATTAGACAATGTATTTTGAATAGCAACAGATTTCATCAGTCTGTTTTCCTTTGTAGTTGAGCTACCTGCTCCATTATGCACAGTTAGCCATCCAGTTTGCTGTTGAGTTAGCCTCACATTAGCCAGCTAAATTAGGCTTGACAATTTAGCACTTATGAGCAGTTAATTTATGTCCCATTTGTAATGGAAGCTTTGTGTGTGTACATCTGTTTGTGTATGAGTGCGTCTGTGTGTGTGTGTGTGTGTGTGTGTGTTTGTGTCTTTCTGTCAGTCTGTCCGTCTGTGTTTTTCTTCCAGACAACAATGCTGGTTGTTCAAAGTTTGATAATAGGTCACATATATTAGTTTTATAATTTATTCAAGAGAATTGTAGAAATATTTAGGTTACCTTTAAGTTCCCATTGTTTCTCTCATTTGTATTAGAAGACAAATGTAGGAATTATGAATTGAAATGAGACATCTCAGTCAAGCAACATCTGTAGGCAGCACAGCTGGATATCCAGTTTGTATAGAGTGATTCCAAGAAGCAAAAGGCGTCACGCTAATTAAACCAAAACAGATGCTGGATCATATTTGAACATCAGGTCAGAAGCTGTTCTCACCGTATTCTAGTAAAATTAATTACTGTGTCCGAGGGGGAAAAGTGTCCTTTATCCACACACTTAAAGTAAATAAGGGAAGGTTAGTGCATCCGCCTCGTGAGGATAGCTGACCTCTGATAAAATCTGGAACATTTTGGTGGTCATGAACATCAATAACTCAACCTTGTTTATTCCTCTTCCCTCCAGGAAACAGGAGCTGCTGAACATCTCCAACGTCCCTCTGGGAGAATGTCCCCCGTCTCCACCCCGCACTGCGCCTCCCAGCATGAAGGTAGGACACACACGCATTAATGTGCATGTGCACAGGTTCAGTATAATGAACCAATCATATCAACACACAAACACACACACACATACACAGACGTACACACAAACATTTAGAAAGACATCTATTTACTGACTTGTCTTTGACACATTTTGCCCTTTAGACCTTTAGGCCTGTTAGAAAATAAATGGATTTTGATTATCTTCATTGATGAGCCACTTCAGCCAGCAAAGCATTTAAGAGACAGAGGCAAACTGCAGTGTAACAACAACCTGAAGTTCACAATATGACATACTTTACATAAGACCATTTAAAAGGGAAGTAAGGTCTTTACAGATGACACTGCTTTATCTTACAACATTTAAATGGTGTATAATCCATGGTACATTTTTTGGTTATGCACTAATTGCTCTATATTCTCATAGCCTGCATTTTTAATGTCCAAATGTATTTTATTAAATTATTAAAAACACACAAGTTGGTCGCCTTGCATGATTTTTTTGCTTTGCACTATCTTGTCATTAAGGAAAATCAAAATTGAAGTTGCGTAAGTTTCTGTCCTAGTAAGATTCTCCGTAATCAATTTTCAACACAGTGCCGTAAACACAGCTCCATCACTGTGTAAATTGTAAACCACTCGTCTCAGTTTTGCTGTGACAGCTCCTCCACAAGGAAATCCTTTTTTCAGTGATATAAATTTTTGGATATAGATATTTTTTTGGAGTTGTCTCTGTAGGCAGGGGTAAATGGAGCCCAAGATGCAAAGCTCATGCAAGAAATGGACTGAGCTCTTGGGCATTGTCATATTATAGTTTTGGCTTTAAGATTTTAATTAAAATTTGTTCAGCATATAAGGCCCTAACGTAATTTTCATGGTACCGAGCTTCCTTGTTTTTATTTATCTGCATTAAGCTACTATTAATTCCAGTTCTACTATGATTGGATTCTTTAGATTGGATTTCATCTTTCTCACAAAGGGTTGTGTTATTAAAAATGAAGTGCAGTTAAATTATCCCATGATGTAAATGGATTCATGATCAGCTACAGTAGGAAAAGCTTGGAAGGTTTGCCGTAACGATGATAGTATCCTGACAAAAAATTGTGAAGTTCAGTCAAACTGTGTCCTAAAAGGAAACTCTGACCAAAGCTGTGACTTGGTAAATGGGAAACAATATCAGAGGAAAACCAAACTGAATATGAAAACGAATGAAATCCACCAGACTGTAGAGGGCCGTCTTTCGCAGGTGTTGTTTCACTGAGGCATGTAGTAACATAGCTTACTGCACATATAGAGAAAACGTTTTGTTATTTGCTATGTATTAGATTATAAAGTGTGATGTTTTCAGACATTCATTTCTTACACCTTTGCACTTTGTACTACAGCTGAGGAATTTTTTATTTTTCAG
Source organism: Istiophorus platypterus (assembly GCA_016859345.1). Classification (NCBI taxonomy): domain Eukaryota; kingdom Metazoa; phylum Chordata; class Actinopteri; order Istiophoriformes; family Istiophoridae; genus Istiophorus; species Istiophorus platypterus. The sequence goes on from CM029116.1 coordinate 20,679,092, forward strand.
CCACCATGATGCAAGAGAGGATAGGTTTTGCAGGAAGGCAGATTAGCAGGATGATATGCAAGAAAAAGATGATATCTCCTGAAAAAGGAGCCCCTTTCTGTAGTATGTCATCTTGAACTAAGCCATCATCGACTCTGCTGAGGACAACACAGGGGGAGATAACACTTAGAGGAGGAGAGGAATACAAGGATAAAGTTTGCTCATAGTAAGAAACACGTAGCAAGAGCTGGTTGACTGAAGTTGTGGTCAGGACAAGACATTTTCTCTCATAATCTATTAGAGAAAATATGATATATGAGAGAATTATAGATCAAGAATTAAGACGTCAGTTCCCTTTTCAGTGTGAGGCAAATGTCTAGTAAATATCGATCGCCATCCCACAACTGGAGCTAGAGCAGTCTAATGGTCAGATATTCATGATCAGAGGGACAATGGTAAAGAGGTCATGAAATTTCCTATAATCACAGTTGACATCATGTGTAGAACAAAGCACAGATGATTCTGTATCTTAAAAAATGAAACATTTAAGTGATGCACTATGCACAATACTATCAAAGCCTTATTACTAGGTAGGATGACTTTCTCTGAATATTACATATTCAGAAAAAGTCTCCACTGGTTGTAGTTTCATTAACACTTTTCATACACAACCATTTTGTCACCAATTTCACTCTGCTCCTCTGTTTTAGTTGCTAGATAGTGCACAGCTCATAAATATAAAAGAATTTCCATCTGACTGCACAGACTACATGTCGTTGCTACACAACATGGTTATTGCCCTTCAAACAAAGTGGCCATAAACAGTAGCAACCTAAGAGGACCTTTAGGGCAGGAAGTCAGGCTCAAAGGTTGAGTAACAATGATGTTACAGTCATATATAATAGCACTGCTGAGAAGTAATAACATAGGGTTGCTCATGTACTGTACTTAAGTACAAATTGATTTTGAGGTACTTTTTCTTAACTTGAGTTTTCATCTGCTTTATTTTTTTACTACACTATACCTTATTTTTTACACCAATCCATGTATTTAATAAATAAAGTTACTAATTACCCTGACGATTCAGATTAATAATACAATACCTCAGGAATTCGAGTTTGGTTATAGGCAGTGTGTATATGTGTGTGTGTGTGTGTGTGTGTGTGTGTGTGTGTGTGTGTGTTTGTGTGCGTGTGTGTGGGTGTGTTGCATGTATTATGCACACCTCATTCTGTGATCTTACACTTTTACACTCATAGGGACTCACATTTTGAATAATCAGTCAACCTTTAAAGACACTACTGCTGAGACAGCAAAACGAATGCAGTTAGACAGCTCTTGGCACACAAGGTTGATCTGCAGAGTGTGTGTGTGTGTGTGTCCGTGTGTACGTGTGTTTGTGTGTGTTTGTGTGTGTGTGTTTGTGTGTGTGTGTATATGTGTAGATATATACAAACCGGATTGACCTGTTCTGTTTAGACAAAAGATTTACTTTAAAGGTGAAATAGGCATTGACACCGAGTGAGAAGTAAGTCCTCATCTACTGTAGAGCGGAGATATAAGAAGAAGACACAGACACAAAGGGCTCAGATGTTTTAGATGATGTTGATATGGTAAGTCTGTATTTTGACTCAAAAACCAGACAGTCTGTTACTGAAAATGTATATATTTTTCAGCTGAAAATGGTTGTTTTACTGTGTAAGTTTACCTGCATATAAATTCTCTACTTCCTATTCATCACATCTCAGCGGCATGATGATTGTGTGTAAATGCCACACGATGGCTACTATCTAATGAACTTCACAGTAATATAATTAGTTTAAAAAAGCTGTATGTCCTGTACCGAGATGACTGAAAAAACCTAGATGACACAAAGGTTTTTGGCAGTTTTCAGCATGAGACTAGGTCCCTCTATTTGCATTGTTTATTTTCGAAAATTCTTATCCGATTTTCCAACTTAGCATCCCTCCCCCAGTGCAAGTAAAATAACTGTCAATGCTGTGACTGAATTGGTGACCTAGAGATTCGTTTGTGTTTAATTCTTTTTTTGATAAAGTTAAAATCTATCATATTTCCTTGATCCTCAAGATAGCATAATAAGGCATCATCACTGCCATTAACATGCAGCTGAATATGTTCATTCTGTTCATTAATTTTCATGAATATCTATGACTTCTAGCAGCCACCGAGTGGTTCAGTCAGTCAGACGGGTAGCTGATATAATCTGCCTGCAGTCTGTGGTTGCCTGAGCAGGTTGCCATGGGAGATAAGAAGCTAAAAGAAAAAAAAAGAAAGAAAGGGTAAAGGAATCAAAGATGAGAATGGGACAGGAAAGATTTTATTAGAGGGTAAAGAAAGAAGAGAGAAGAATTTAGCAGAATGAAACACTTAGGTAGAGGAGACAAAGTGTTTGGACAGCAAAGTGTCAAATAGATGTCCTTTTTCAGATTGACAGCAAAGCAAAAAAGACAGATTGGTGTATCTTGTCTCCTTGCTGTTGTCTGGTCATTGTTGGGGATATAGTTGATGATTGAACACACTGTCAGCTGCACAGTCAAACACTGCCAGGACCAGGTGCATCAGTGTGTCTTTGAGGATGTTTTATGATGTGTTAAACAGAGAAGGAAAAAGCTGAGGCTGCAAATAGTGCTTTTTAGGAATGCAGTGCATCTCTTTTAGTATTGCACACAAACACAAATGCACGTGCACACACACGTGCATCAAATGCATACATATCATACCAACAAGTGCAGCACATGTTGACTGCCAAAGTTGCTATGTAAATAGACACTGACAACTGTGCTTATTGTTGGTGTAGCAGTCTGGTGTTGACTCCACTGATCCAGCCACAGCAGTGTGTCATTTTACAACACCTTTAACTGGTTGATATTAATATTAATATTAATATTAATCATTGATAAACTCTGTGTAAGTGTGTGTGAGTTGTGTGTGTCATTTTGTTTGCAGTGGGAGTAGTGATGAGAAATTTAGAGAAAAATTTTCACTCACCAAGGCGCAGATAAAAAGTTTAGAGAGTGAGTATTAGTAGTGCTGTGAAGTAGTAATCATTTAGAGTTTTTTAACTGTTAGAAAAAGACTGTAAAACACCAGTTAAAAACCTTTCCGGACTCCTCTGGTTAAAGAGCTACAGTTCATCGGTAAGGCAGTTATTTCCCAGTTTCTCTTGCTTGGTTTTTCATGTAGCTACTGAGTGTGCAGAGCCCTTATTGATACATTAATAAGAGTGGTAGTCCAAGTTAGTGTGTGGTGTTCGTTGTCAAATTCGTTTTAAGTATGTCATAGTTGATTGGTTTTATGAGTCAAACTGGTTCCTTTTAATTCAATTGGTAATATTGTATGTACTGTGTAGGAGCAATTCAGTTCAATTCATCAATTCACTTTGATTTTCATGGTGCCAAATCTTACCAGAGGTTATCTCATGGTACTTCTCATATAGGTCTTTATAGTTATATTTAGAGAGACCCAACATTCCACAGTCCACATGAATATTGAAATCACCTACAATAATTACTTTATCTGTACTGATGACTAAGGTTGAAAATTCAGATAAAAACTCTGTGCTCATGGTCCAGGAGCATGGTATGAATTAATAAATAGAACAGGCTTTAAGGTTTTCCAGGTTGGGTGTGTAAGACTAAAAATCAGCTTATTTTAGTTTTGGGGTTGATTAACAGGCGTGAGTTGAAGATAACTGCAGCTCCACCTCCTCAGCTGGGGCCTCCGGGAATATGAGTATTTACATTGGGGGGGGTGGATTTACTTAGGCTATTTAACATGACACAGCCAGGTCTCAGTGAGACAAAATATATCAATATGATGATCTGATACTAGATCATATATTAATACGGCTGTGGATGTGAGCAATCTAATGTTTAAGAGTCTGCATTTGATTATCTTATTTAATTCTGTATTTGCGGTCATTATTTTTATTCGGTTTTTCAGTATAACTCCTCCTCTGTTCAGTTTTCAGTTTTCATTTTGATGGTTGGGGGACAGACTCAGTCTCTATTGGGTTTTGGGGGGTGGCTGCTGTAATGGAGGCTCAGAGAAGCGTGTAGCACCGCAGCTCTTCCTCCTGGTCTCAACTCTGGGTTGTCATGGTTCTGGTCTGTTAATAACCTCAGCCAGATTCCTAGATACGAGAGCCGCTCCATCCAAAGTGGGATGTATATGCCGACTCTCCTAACCAGACTGAATCTTCCCAAAAAAGTCCTCCAATTATCTGGGACTGAAAGAGCATCAGAGCTGTTGTAGATTGTGCACAATGGGAATTTTTTTTTTACTGTAAGTTTAATTTGGTGACAGGAACTGACATCTCCCTTTGTGTGAGAGAGTGCATTTGTGTGTGCACACTGACTAGTATAGCCTGCAGTTCCCTGCTCACACTGAGTTTACACGTTATACGTGTGCCAAAATCAGAGCACAAACACACAAAGCACGTAGACCATTATCATCCTCACAGCTTGTTTTTGTGACAAGGCGGAAGCTTGAGACATGGAGGTGTGAATGCATTCAAGGAAGCCTTTGTCTCTGCTGGTATGTGTGTTTGTTGCACTCTGAGGAAGTTGTTTCTTATCAGTGTGTGTACATGTGGGTGTGAGCGCCTGTTGGAAAAGTCTCTGCCCTGCCCTCTTGACACAGCAAAGTTTATACTGTGGAAGAGAGCCATACACACTCAGCAAGATCTGCAGCTGTCAACACCAATATAACCAATGTAAGACCTTGAAATTCAGACATTTCAGTTTCGCATTGAGTCTCAAAAAACTTGTATACGGAAATTAAAGGGCGATGATTATGGTGTGGTACTGACTAAATATGTGTTTGCTGTCAGTAGATATTGATGTTCCAAAAGTCAAAGTTTAGCATTGTTACACACGGTTTTACATGTTCTAAAAATCTTCTGTCTCTCTTTCAGTCTGCAGAGTTCTTCGATATGCTGGAGAGGATGCAGGTATGAAATTCTCATACTTTCTAGATACTATGAATTCCTGTGAATCCAGCTTCCTTCTCTACCATAACCCCTTTATTGCTTCCCTTTTTTCACCATCTCCATTTCCCTGTGTCTTTTCCTGCTCTTTGACAAATAGCACTATTGAGCAATAAATGTATATTAGTGGTGTAGCAGCATGTTTGTGCTTTCAGATTTTTACACAGGGTAAAACTTTGAACAGAGCATGAACATACACTGAGATGGTGTCTGTTCTCTCTTTTTCCCCAATCAAAACTTATGGGCATGTTCAGGCCAGAGAGGAATAGCTCTGGAAAGATTGGGCATGGCAAAGCTATCTTCTCCTTCTCAGTATGGAATACAATGATTTTTTTTCTTAACAAAGTCTTTATGTGTGTGTCTGTGTGTGTGTGTGTGTGTGTGTGTGTGTGTGTGTGTGTGTGTGTGTGTGTGTGTGTGTGTGTGTGTGACCATTTTCTGCCCTCCATGAACCCCTAAGGGTGCAGACTTTTAGAAGTTCTAAGAGAGATTGGGATGTAAAGAAGGAGAGGAGGAGAAAGAAGGTGGGAAATGACAGGCACAGAAAAGGCCGAGGTGTCAAAGGAAGATAGAAAGCTTGGGAAAAGTACTTTTTGCAGGTTGTTTGGGGCTGGAATAATAATTCATGGTTCCTGATGAGATCTCCAAAAAGTTTGAATTAGGTAGTAACAGAAAATGATTATAAGTTAAGTACAGAACGAGCTTTTCATTAACACAGCCAATTAGATTTGTTTTGTATGGATACTAACTATAGTTCAGTAGGTCTGTAGTGAGTAGTCACTGCAAGGAAAGAGTAAGGAAAAGTTAGTGGCAACACTTTAGTTTTTTGAGCACGCCTATGTACCATTTAAAAGCAAAATAATATGCAATAAATGGATTATTACACACCATTATGTAATTGTAAGCAGATGTAAGTGTTCATGAATGTATTTGTCGGCAACTATAACTCCTCCTGTGGACACCCATTGGTGGATGTTGAGATTATAAATGACAATATAGTAAAACAAAATTTTAGTGGTATGAAATATGACTATAGGAAATACTGTAATTGTTGACAACAACATTGAAGTGTGTTATAAACAATTAAATGTTTGTATAATTCTTATAAAGAGTAGGGGGACTTGACATGTTACCAAGTTCGCTTTATACAGCATGCAATGAGCACAGCACATTAAACTACCCAAAAAAGGAAAGTGAAGAAGCTTCCCACAACAAAATGTCTTATTTCAAGTCATTTGTTCCCTGAAAGATAAATAAGCTGATATTCTTTTTTGTGTAATTGTCAACAAATTTCATGAAAAGGTCAAAACCCACAATGAACTGATCTGCTACCTACCTATGCTGCCAAAGTGAGGTATAGTTTGTTCCTCTTTGCTTAAGACCTGAGCTGCACTGTTGCACTGATTGACAAGTTCCCCGATTAAGATAAACAATGGCAATGCAGTTGGTTTTGAGAAAATCCCAGTGGGGCAACAAGTTTGTAGTAAACCACTGCTGGAAACAGTTCCCCCATAAATACACAATTTACCCCTTTTGAGCAATATTTGCTAAAAAAAATAATAATGATAATTATAACAAATACAGTATATGAGTATATATATGAGACCCATTTTAAAAGATTTACATCTTCACCGTGAATGAATAGGTTTGGGTCTATGTGTGGGGAATTTGTAAAGTAGTGAGAGATGGATCAACACATTGTTGGTATTGGTCTTTACATGAGATTTTGTCACAAAACAAAAGTTATAGAATAAGAACAGCCTTATCCATTGATTTTGAATCATGATTTCCCCTAAGTGACACAGAGTGCTAAAATGAGAAGGGTAGGAAAATGCAGCTTGAGGTGAGAGAGCATTGAGCCTGACTACAGACATCAGTAGAGTTATTTGGAAAGTGTGACTTGCGGATGGCAGCCAGTCAATGCAGCCTGGTGATCAAAGAGTCTCACCCACACACACATTGAATGTGCGCACCTCATCCGTCTTTTCTGAACCTCAGCCTGCATCGACCTGCTCTCTTGAGCTCTGCCACCTATAACTCCGCATTTGGAACCGAGTGTGCTCTGAGTGTAATCTGGGTGGTGCTGATGAGGGTCAACTTTTTGATCCCCATCCTTTCTTCTTCTACCTCTCCTAACCTCACCACTTCCCCCTCTCCTTCCTTCCTTCTCCTCGCCCCTTTCTTCGTCTTTGTCTCTCTATCTATGACTGAAAATTGAAGCCACTTAGGAACATCTTTGTGATCAGTCTTGCATTGTGGACAATGACTCCCCTGTGACTGTAACAGCTGCTCCATCAATATCCACTCAAACAGACATGCACCACCACAGACAAGACTGAGAAGTGTGTATGTGCACTTGTGTGTGTGTGTGTGTGTGTGTGTGTGTGTGTGTGGGGGTCCATTAGTCTGTACTTGTATTGCTCAAATGAATTCTGTTCTTTTCTTGGAATGATTGCCGGCATTAGGACTGATGGTACTGGTGTGTCAGTCAGCGCTCATGCGTTTATTTCCTTACTATGATGCTCAGTCATGTAGATGAGCTGTTCCACTGGGCCTGTACCCTTAATTGGCCAATTTACTCTGTGTCTACCAGGTTGGTTTCTCATATCTGCGTATGTATACAAAACACTGCAGACGGAAAAAGGCCTCAGCCTGTATGTCAGTGCTGCTGTATCCCAAAAAACGGTAATAACAAGTGGGGAAAGGAACATGTCTGGCAGTTGGATTCAGAGAGAGAGAGAGAGAGAGATGATTACTAAGCAACTGTATTACCTGTGTGTGTGTCTGTGTTTTTGCGTGTGCATGTGTGTTTGTGTGTGTGTGTGTGTGTGTGTGTGTGTGTGTGTGTGTGTGTGTGCGCGTGTGTGTATGCATGTGTGTGTGCGTGTGTGCTTGTAGGAAAGTGCATGAGCATGTATGACTCATTCAGCTGATATCAGGTAACAGAGACAATGAGCTCGGAAAACAAATTGAGTGCCTTGTTCTGGGAGTTTTTAAATGCAGGAAGAAAACAGAACTTGCCCTTTTGACCCATATGTTTTTCCGTCCTCATGCTGCGTACGGACACTAATAAGGTCCCTAAAGCTGAAGAGACCAAAAAATGGAAGGTGTGACCAGGCACACTTTTTTGTATCTTGTCTGTTGATCTCATCAGTCTGTGTCTCTATGTCCTCCATTTCTCTGCATGTTTTCCTTCACCACTGCTTCGTCATGCCTCCCGTTAGTCTCTGTGGCTGTTCTTGTCTCATCTGTCCATTTGTAAAGGACTCTGAATACCCCTGTGTACACTTTTCAGATTTTTCTTGGGCAAATATATCAATAGCCTCCTGATTTGATCGATTATAAACTGAATGAACTCCCACCATCAATTGATCCTTTCCGGTCTGCCAGAATCCTTACTCCTGCCACTGCAGAATATAAATGACCAGCCGTCCGTATCCCTGTGCACTCGGGGGTGCAGACGGGCCACAGCAGTGTTTAGAGGTCATACACTGGAGCAATGCTGTGCTAGCAGACTGCCAAAAGACTACAGGCTCATTACAGCTCTGAGCCCCAGGGGCTGCTGAATCAAAACTACTCTGACATCATCAGGAGGTGACACACCCTCACTGACGTTTGCTGATGACTCTACATTTCGGACTGTTGCATCATCTGAGAGTCCACTGGGCATAATAAATTGTGTTACTCGTTTGTTCATATGTTTGTGGCTTTGCTTGCAACTGCATTGCTTTGTTGAAAGTGAGTGAAGTTCACTTATGTTAAAATGAGTCTTTTTAACCGTCTATGTGTCCTCTGTTTAACAGGATGACTATATCCCCTACCCAAGGATAGAAGATGTGAGTTATGTCTCACACACATTATACTAATAACACACCTTTACACCCTCCCCATATATAACCATTAGCGAGGAGTGCTTTCTTAAAGCCTTGAGGTCCTCCAAAGTCACATTTCTTATCATTTTACCCTCTGTCTCATGATTATCAAGTTTGATTTATGAAGATGCAGTTCAGAAGGACTTTGTCTGTCTCAGAGCAATTACCTTTTATTACATTTTGGCTTTTGTCTGCCTCCCTTCGGCCCTCCTGCCCAAGGTCCTGGAGAAGGGTGGTCCATACCCCCAGGTAATCCTGCCACAGTTTGGGGGTTACTGGATTGAGGACGCGGAGGCACCGGCAGGGACCCCCTCCTCCTCGGAGTCTAGTTTCTGTGAGGAAGAGGACAGGGAAGAGGGCATGAGCCCCGGTGGGGGACACAGTTACCGACTGGAGTGTAACAGCACAGCCCGTGCCTACCGCAAACACTTCTTAGGCAAGGTTAGTGTGTGATTTTGTGTGAATTAATGTCATATTCACTGTCTATTTCGCAGGGGAAGACTGTTGTTGTGTGTGACCTAAAATCACTCTCACACCCTCTTTTCTACACTCATACGTCTAGGAACACATGAACTACTACTGCACTGGCAGCAGCATAGGCAACCTCATCATGTCTCTGAAGCACGAGGAGGCCGAGGGACAGGAGTTCTTACGCATCATGCTAAGGTACAGTTAAAGAAATGCAGAGTCAGTAGTAGTGTCTCATGAAAAGTTAGGGCATCAAATCCAACCTACTAAAAGACCAACGGACCGACATTTCCATCCGTAGAGCCACATTGGAAGCGTGGCTAGAAGTACAAATAAAACAGGCATGCCCAGACTCTGCCTATCTGTAAAAAGTGTTGGGTGCTGCTCCGTATGCTTTTTGTCACGATTAACTCTGGCCAGATTTGTGGTGCTGCAGTGGACAACTTTCCTGCCATTATCACAGGTAGTGACATGTACATTAACATGTGACAAAAACAATGAAGTAATGCTATGTTTTTGCTTATCCCCTGTGGGCACTGCAGGGGCGACTGTAGCCAGGCCATAGCTGATTTCCTCTTTGACAGCTGACAATGATGATATTAGTAATATTGCCAATAGCGCTGCACTTGGTATTAATCAGCCAATAACCAGTTGCTGTCTTTTTTCTGTCTAATGAAGACTAAACTCAGCATGATCATAGATATTTCTTAAATTTCACTTTGTCAGTGGATTACATAGAAACAAAGCGTTACCTGAAACCTTAAGAAATCTCTATGATGGAAAACAAAATCTCTGAATCCTGTTGCAGATCGAGGACCAAAACTGTCCATGACAGAATCTCTTTAGCAGGCATCAACCAGCTGCCCAGTGTACCTCAGATTGCCAAGGTGAGATACAACTCAAACGTAGATGATATGTAATGGAGGCCATTCTCCATGGATTTCCTGCCCTTCCCATACACACACAACATCTAATGGCAGTGAAAATTGCTTGATATAGGAGGCTGGCTCACTCTGAGCTTGAATCCCATACTTGAATCAATTCACAACACAACTTGATGATTTTTAACTTTTTCAGCACATAGAAATATCGTACAACACAAGACAAAATGTTGCCGTAAATCAGTGAAGTGGAGGTAATAGAGGAAACAGAATGGAACAAAACAGGTCTTGGCACATAGAAGTTGCAAATACAAGTAAAAGAGGACAAACCAATAAAGTGTGAAAAGTCATCAAGTCCACAAAAGTAGTTGTAGTTGTAATATTTACTAGTTGGGTTTCCTTCTTTTATCAACATTTAAAATGAAACCAAACATCCCTTGCTAATTGTAAGTCCTTGTGATTAGAGACTCAGAAGAGGCAATGTCATTAACTTTTAACATTCAGCAAAATCAGGCTTTGTCTGCCTCCTTTTATTACAGAAATCACACCTTGATCCAAAGCCTGCCGTTAAAGTCCATGCTTGTTTACCAGTGGTAGGAGAGACCTGTCTCCTAATACACACAGCTTGGAAGATTAAGGGAATGGGCTCTGCAAACACTCTCCAACACTTTTGATAGCTTGTTTCCAAAAGAGATACCAATCATTCCCATATTAAATGAAAAGAAGTAGCTGCTCCCCCTTAACTCTTTTAACAGTAATTATCATCCATGAGTCCCATTTTGCACTTAATGATTTTCAGCCTCACATGTGATTGAATTATCCAGTCAGGGACGGATAGAAGGGTATTATTACGACTTTTAGACAACAAGAAATATACACGATGATGAGATTTCTCTTCTATAGTACAGTTCAGTTATAGTGAGTCTCTTTTTTTCTTTCAGCTTCTGTGTGACGATGCCACGGGGCTGAAGTTCAACCCAGTCCTGTACCCTCGGGTGAGTGTAGACCCAAACCCCCACCTCGTGACCTCATCGTAACCAGCCGGACACCGGTTCATCTAGCCAGTTATACTGTACCTTTATTAATCAAGATGACATGAGTTACCTTTTCTTCTCTCCGTCTGCTTATGTTAAGAGACAAACGGGTTGTATGGTTGAAAGTGCAGATGCTGTATTCATTACTGTCTGTCACAACTTTATATCATCAAGACCTGGGGAATTTTTTCATATATTAACTGATGCTCCCTTAACATTACACACCACCACCAGCTTTGTTTACTTTTCAGCCTCCTCTGACTCTAAATCCAAATAAATAGCAGACAGCTTATCACATTTTACCCCTCATAAGCCCACTACTTCTCTGACACCTTCCTTGGTCAGTAAGTATATTATTCAAAAACAACTATTAACACAAGGCTACAACAACTTTCTAAAATGGATAAGATGGATCTGTTTCTGCTCCTGTGAGCCTGGTGGAGGCGTATGATGGAGCATGTTTTCAGCCTGTGCCTCAGGGATGGAAAAAAACCATCTGTGCCTTAGCCTGCAAGAGGCAGCGACAGGATCGCTGCCCTCGCTGGGGGCCGTAACAGTTTGTCACATGCCTTACCTAACAAGGCTCCAATAAACCTGCCCGGGAGACATTTTGGAGAGGAGGAAAACATGTTTTCCTAACTACCAACAGAAAGTGTGTAACAATTTGAAAGAGATGAGTAACTTTGGGGCGTTCGTAAGAGATATTTGTTTTGTTTGTGTACAGGGATCCCAGTTGATAGTGGCTTATGACGAGCATGAGGTGAACAACACCTTCAAATTTGGGGTCATCTACCAGAAGTTCAGGCAGGTGAGCGATTTTAATGACTTGGTGTGCTCCGGTTAACCTCACATGCACCATCCGGTCTTATACACCGTTTCATCTCTTGTATCTTTTCTCTTGTTTTCTTTTCTTCCACCATTTTCGTTCCGATTCCTCTCAGACGTCAGAGGAAGAGTTGTTCGGGAACAACGAGGAGACACCAGCTTTCAAGGAGTTTCTCAGTATGCTGGGCGACAACATCGAACTTCAGGACTTTAAAGGGTAATAGTAGGAGTAGAATTCAATTGAAAAGGAGAAAAGAAGCAGGGTAAAGTTCAATAGGATGAAAATACTAAAATTAGAATGCACTGCAACAGAGCAGAATAGCAGGGTTTAATTACTTTAACTCTGGAGCAATTTGTCCCGCTGTTTCGGCCTCAGCATGCAATCGGGTTAAAGTGCCTAGAGAGAAAGATCCTAGAAACAAATGTGCCACACAGTCAGGTAATCGGAGCTTTGTATACTGTATTTATGTCTTGCAGGCTTTTTCTATTGTGCTACACTTGTTGCCTTTACTCTAAGGGAGGCTTTGAATTGTAGCTGTCACCATACAGCAAGCTGCACAGCCCTTTTGGGTGGCACTGGAGCGTGATAAGAACAAAAGGCAAACTGATGTAAACTGATGTTTAAGATACATGAAATAATATCATATGTATCCTTCTGAGTGAAGGCTTGAGACCACACAGAGAACATGACACATGTGCTCGGATATTCTGACAGGTTTCGTGGTGGGCTGGACGTGTCCCACGGACAGACGGGGTCTGAGTCTGTCTACACTGTCTTCAGAAAGAGAGAGATTATGTTCCATGTGTCAACCAAGCTTCCATTCACTGAGGGAGACGCCCAGCAGGTACAAGACTATAACAGCGGATTCATTGTTGGATTTAGCTGCTTTGGCTCAAATGTATCAATACTAAATGGGGAAGGTGGGGTTATTGACAGTTTGTTATGCTAAACTGTTATTACGAATGCTGTGTTTAAATTTGAAATAAATTTGAAATAAATTATGAATGAAATAAATTAAATTATTTGGTGTGAAGCCGCTAAAATCCCACTTAGAACCCATTACATACCTCTTGGATTGCGTCGTTTATGTTTCATAGAAAACTTGAAAATTCTGCTCTTGTTTTGAAAAAATCCAATGAGCAACATAACCCAAACAAAATCTGCTTAACTACTAATGAATCTCCTCTGTCTCCTAAGCTTCAGAGGAAAAGGCACGTAGGAAATGACATTGTGGCCGCAGTCTTCCAGGAAGAGCCCACGCCGTTTGTTCCAGACATGATCGCGTCCAACTTCCTGCATGCTTACGTGCTGGTGCAGGCTGAGAACCCGTGTACAGAGCACACAACATACAAGGTACAGACCAGACCAGTGCGAGGAAATGACAGCACCTCTGCAGAAGGGAGCGCTGTAATAACTGTGAATGAGTAAATCCAACAAGCGTGCTTGAAACTGCCGGTGGTCCCAGTCAGCTGGGTACTCAGCAGAAAAATCCACACGACTGGATATATATGATATAATCTTACTGGATAAAGACAGATACAAGAAAGTTCATGATGAATCACTCCACATCTGCAATCTGTCCTCAAGTGTCCCTCCGAATTTGTTTCACCCTTCCAGCTTGAAACTTGAGCCCTCCTCAAAAAAAAAAAAAAGAACGTTGACAATGTGCGACTGTCATTTATTTGATTTGAACAGGTGTCTGTCACGGCGAGGGAGGATGTACCCTCCTTTGGACCCCCTCTCCCGAACCCGGCGGTCTTCAAGAAGGTGAGGGACAGAATTAAGTCTTAGTCTGTAGCAGTACTTCAAGTCAGAGATGAGTCATGAGTCTGAAGACTTTAGACTCGACTTGATCAATTCAGAAATTATTTGCAGTAACACTAGTGACTCGTGACTGCAGGAATATTTTGAGATACGTGTACTTTATGTTAGTATTTACATTTTATTCTATTTTATACTCCACTACCAGTATACTTGTAGTACCTTGTCACATTCCATTTGGCAATGAGATGTTAATAGTTTCACCAAAGTATGATTTTACCCTCTAAACTTCTCACATTGTTGCAATTTAACTTTTTGAAGTCAAAAGAGGTCAAAGACCAAATTTTTCACAAAAAAAAGCAAAGATCAGAGAAAATAAAAATAAAAATTGGTTGGGAACAACTGGACTAAACTAGCTAACTATACAGAACCGTTGGAACTGGTTCACCTCAAGCAACAACGAACAACATTAAAATTGTAAAATTTCACATGCAATAGTCTGCAAATTATAAGGACATTTTCCAACAAAACAATAATATCAACTTCCATTTTTATACTTCTACAACATAGATTTTTACATCTGGTCAGAGTACCTCTTCCACCACTGCTTGTATGTGTTTAAAATTTATCTAAAGCAAAAGTTAGACTTTACACATGTGTATGGTAAAAAAAAAAAAAACTTTAACTCTCCTCATCATCTTGCATTTTGACATTACCCAGAATGAGTTAAATGATTTCAGATATTTTTCACAAAGGGAAAATGTCTTTGGAAAGAAAATCTGACTCAAAGGCTTAATAGAGGATTCAGTTACATATTGTGACATGATTTGCAGCATATTAGGACAAACAGAGAGGATTTGTGGCAGACAGTATTTTAAATCAGTGAGGCTGATACTCAGGATCAGACACAGTGTGCTGCAAAACTGTAATCTGTATGCTGCTGATAAAGGTCACCTTTTCCTTGCCTCATCACTGCCCCCAAACTCCTCTGGTTCATTATCTAACTCTACGCCTTTCTCCCTCTCTCTTATTCTCTCTTACCAGGGTCCTGAGTTTCGAGACTTCCTGCTGACGAAGCTGATCAATGCTGAAAATGCCTGCTACAAATCCGACAAATTCGCCAAACTAGAGGTGATACGCACTTACTCAGCCACGCTGAAACATTGCAGGATGCTTTTCATTCACCGTTCAGCTAAATTCATAATCACCACCATAATCGCTATCCCGATGATGTGCTAAATGAGAGTTCATGTGTGTGAATTGATTCCAGGGGCGAACGCGAGCTGCCCTGCTGGACAACCTCCACGATGAGCTGCACAGACAGAGCCAGGCCACGCTGGGTCTGGGCCAGGTGGGAGAGGAGGATAAGCTGGAGAACGGGGGACACGGGGGTCTGCTGGAGTCCTTCAAGGTGATCAGGAACCTGGGCAAAAGTTTAAGTGACAAAGTGTAACCTTCTCTCAGCTCTGTGACATTTAATTAATCACCATCGTTACAGCACAAGAGTGTGAAGTTTTCTCACTTGTAGGTAAATGTCACAAGTCTGCAAGATGTAGTTGCTGCCGCTTTTTCTGCATCTGAAGATTTTGATCTCATACTCCAACTGTGTGTGTGCATTTAGACAAGTGGACTTGTGTGTGAATACATGTGATCATATATATGTTTCAAACAGTCCCTTTCTCTCTGCAGATTTTTCTTCTTTCCCTCCATTTTCTCTTATTTGCCATCTAACACTTTTGCTCTCATCACTCACTCTCTCTTTACAATCTTGTCTACAACTGAGGGGGAATTGATAACTACAGTGTGTGAGAGTTGACTCTGGTACTGATGTGACTATTTGATTCTCCTACTCTTCACAGGCTCTCCGGACAGCAACGTTGCATTTTCTGCAGTCATTCCCAGGGGGTGCTGTTCTCATTGCTCTCATGGCACTTACTGTGTATTACCTGTCTGCATTACTGTAAATTCAAAGGAGTATTATAGTATGATCAATAAACACTTGTTTTGTGGGATGTTTCTTGTGTTTATACTTTGAATGACTATAAGTACTCAGTACTATATCTGCAGGAGCTTGCTGAATTAAAAAGACAAATCATGTTAAAATGTTAGATATCTATTTAAATTTGACTGTCTAGAATTTATTGTGGACTCAAGAAAAATGTTATGATTATTGTAATCAATGAACTAAATGAATATCAAGGTGTTAAAATACTAGGCTTAGTGCTATAGCTGTTAGTCTCGCCACCAACTCATTTGGGTTCTTTCTTGGAGAACAGTGTCCTCTTGTGGTGACATGGTCCAATAGTATCTATGATCATATTTCTAACCTATATAAGAAAATTACTTAAAAGTCCCGTATTTCACTGTCACTCATTCCCTTCTCTTCTTCTCACATATACTTGAGTTGTCACTAACTGTTCCCTTGTCACTCTCCTTCTTTCCTTTTCCTCTGTGCTCCTCTTTCTCCTCCTCTCCCTCATCCACTCCATCTCTGTCTCTTCTCCTTCCTCCAGAGAGCCATGCGTGTCAGGAGCCACTCCATGGAGACCATGGTGGGGTCTCACCGTCACAGAAGCCCCGGGGTAGGAGGCGGAGTCCCGGCCAGCCTTAGCGGAGGGGGGCTGCCACAAAGCACCAGCGAATGCACAAAGAGCACCTTCACTGTGAGTAAAATAGAGGAAGGGAGTCAGAGGGTAATGAGAGATGGATGGGAAAGATGGATTACTGGATAACTTGACCTTTTCTTTAAAACCCTGACCGGTGTCACCGTATATTTTCATTCCCTTGAGCCTCTATCACATTGAATGACATCAGGGTCTCTATCCGAATCTTTCTGTATGTCTAGAACCCATGTTTTTACCTTAATGGATAGGTTCAAATTTATCCAGCTGTCTCCTCCAGGATACTCACGTGCTAAGATGTATGCTGAAAAAGTTATTGGTAGCTGTAATAATACCTCCTGTCCATACTGGCTGTGAAGAGGTTGGTTCTTAGTGTAAAACTTTGCCCCCCATCATTTATATTAGTCAAATCAAGAGGGTAGATCCCAAATTTACAGTCTTTTAGGTGCAAAATTGCCTCCAAGTGTTTCCAGTGATTCCTTGTTGAACTGTGGTGGAGGGGTAGTAACATTATTAACATGAAACCTTTCAGCTGAACTTTGAATGCATTTCTGCACAGAACAAAGATTTTGTCTCCAATCTTTTACATCGGAATTGCATTAGGAGGGATTTCTTCAGTCTGTATGGACATCAGGAATGATCACAACCAACAATAACTCTTTTCAGTTTACAGATGGACATGTCAGTATTGTTTTAAGAATCATTCACGGAGAGTTTGTCACTTTTTTTGGAAATAGTGGAAACCTCATCCTTTTATTTGTGATCTTCAGCCTCCTGTGTTGTCAGCCAAATCTCCTCTGAAGAGCCCAGTAAAACGGCGCTCAGGCCTCTTCCCTCGTCTCCACTCCAGCTCAGAAACCTCCTCGGACAAACACATACGCAGGTGGGTCGCACTGTTTAAACTCGTGATTCTAATGATTGTGTTACCGGAGAGACACCAAAGTTGTCTGTGTTTTTGCGCAGGTGGCCGAAGCTCCAGAGGGTTTCGATGATGTCTTCACTAATGTCTTTCCTTTATCTGCAGCGACCAAAAGCCTGCAGATATCTGCCCACTGTCCCAAGAAATGAGGTCAGAGACATCATCCAATCCCAGCTCACCTGAGATTTGCCCCAGCAAAGAGAGGTGAGACAAAAGCTGTTTTTCATGGAGATCGTCTCAAAGTCTTCTATATTCTCTAGAGGGAGAACATGAAAGTCAAACTGAGTAAAGCCATTTTTGGTCTGTGTTCTATAAATGGGCTCAGTCGTTTTAAATCTATATCTAGTAAATCTCATCATTAGAGAGCCATGCTTCATCCATAGTTCTCACATCAAAGTCTCCCGGAGAGGATCTGATTTTCTGCTTCTCTCTTGCCCTCTGTTTTCCTCCACAGGCCATTTATCAAGCTGAAGGAGTGCGGCAGCGGCAGGCCGAACATATCTCGTTCTTCATCCAGCACCAGCAGCTTCAGCAGCACAACAGGGGAAACAGAAACTCTGGAAGAGCTGGAGACGGTGAGAACGACACTCAGTTGTCAAAGATAACGAGAAGAAAACGTGTTCGGTTCTGCATCGTCTCAGTGAGCTTGTCTTTACAAGAGAAAAAAGAGGAACCGCGTTGCGTGTTTGGTTAGAGTTGGAGAGGGCGAAACGCATTCTTATAGACGAGTCAAGTTATTGTTAGTGTTAAAGCTTTCACAGAGGAAATAGTCTGTAATTACCAAGAGCTGTCCAATAGAAAGTGTTGTATGTCAGCACATTGATTATAATGATTTCAGTTCCTCCCACCTGCTTTAGGTCAGTTGACACGCTTGTAAATGTATTTTTATCGTCTGTGATAAAAGCTGCCAGATCGTTGACACTCTCTGCGTTTACCTCTGGCTCAGCGTGTGCAGTTTCACAGTGTTGTTAATACTGTTAAGGTCATTATTGAAGGCCAGAGAAAATAGTTCAATCATAGTAATAGTTAAAGTAAAGATGCATGATGCAGCGGTTAAGTGCACCAGTGATCAGCAGAATGGGAAATACGATACATTAAATTTTAAATTTTACGAAGGCATCTATTCATTCCCTCAATACATTTTGATGGGTTTATAGGAGTATTTCAATCAACCTTTGGCTAAGCTAAGCTAATAGGCTACTTGTTGTACAGCTATAAAGATAAATAGGTATATTTCTCAAATGTCTAAAATGCTTTAAAAAATCTTATAGTAGATTTGCATCATAGAAATTTATAACAGCCTAAAAAGTTTAACCTATATTATGCAAATAATTTAATATATAAGTAAACCAAGTTGTTATGTCTTTCCCTGTGGAGCAAACCTTTCCACTCCACCTCCAGCTCAACATACAGTGACTCTGACTTTGCTGGCAGGAAGGTTAATGTTGACCTCGTCAAAATATTCACTGAGCCCCTTCTTTTCTTTTCCTCCTCCACCTCTTCCTCTGTGTTATGCCTGTGCCTTTCTCTGCTCTCTCTTTCCCTCAGGTTAGCCACCACTCTATAGCCTCCTCATCTGCCTTTAGCCCTTCCCTCAGTGTCGACAGTCAGGGATCAGGTACCCCTGTCATTATGTGCCGCAGTCCAACAGGTAAACTTCCACTCTTATGCACAGACACACAGAGAGTAATTCAGATCTTACACTTAACACTTTTTAAGAGAATGACCTGCCTGAGAAGAGAGATTTTTCTCTTACCTCGAATGAGCATTTCTTTCCTTATGTGTGCCTCTCCTGCTTCTGGCTTTTGTAGATGGGAAAAACATGACATCACCGAGGTCAAACTTGAAGTTTCGCTTTGACAAAATGAGCCACTCATCTACAACTGTAAGTCCTAAATTTGAAGCGTGTGTGTGTTTATCACAGAGTCCTGAAGTGTGTTTCCTGTCACCAAGTTTAGCAGTCTCAACTTGTTAAACCAGAAACTCCACAAATGTTACATTAACAGTATTAGTGGAGCGTGCTGGGAGCAATAACCCAAAGTCCCCTGTGTGTGTTTTTGTGATAAATTCACTTTCCATCTTACAGACATCTCATTATCTCCAGATCCTGAAACAGTGGAGCAGGTGTTGGCGTCAGATTGATAGATTCATGCCGTCAGTGAACGCTCTCCTCTAACTAGCCTCTCTCTTTACTCTTCTCTCTTTCAGTCCGAGTAGCTTTGTGGAATGGAAAAAAAACAGACTTGCACAACAAAGGGACAGCACAGGCTGATGGATCTGCCAAAAAAATCACCACAAAAACCATATAATCACTGTAGAACCACTTCCCTAATGCCAAGGATAATCTGACAAGATTACCAACTGCATCAAAGGCCCCACACACTATAAACTAACTGATAATACTGTGAGTGTGTAGGGAGAAGAAACAGCCGTTGGATTTCTCTTTAACCAACCTTAACCTACAGAATTTAGTCAATGTTACAAGTTGCTGCATCACAGTTGTTAATTGTTCCCATCATAAGTAAGTCCGGGCATTGCTGTAATACTGTGGGTGTAGGCCAAGCTAGACTCTGCCTCAGCTTCTTCTCAAGCATCTTTTGTATGATAGAAAGATAAAATGGTCCAAACAAGTGGTAACATGAGATTCTGGCTGGATTGTTACTCTGTCTATGGTTAACTGCTGAGAGATCTGTGGAAAGGAGTTCTTTAAGAATTGTCAGACATCAAGATGTTCTTTTTGCCTTTGCCCTTGACTGGTACGTCTCTCTAAAGTTCCTCTTTTGCCTAAAAAAAGGATATAGATGCACACATGCACCAGAACTACATGTACTGTAGACATACAGTAGCAAAGCCTTGGAGGTTGCAACAATGCAGGATGTGAACTTGTTTGCCTATAAAAACGCTTTTCTAGGGAACGTCTTTGATTTAAAATAAAAAAAAAAAAGCTTTTGTAACCGAGCTAGCTGCTGCATTGTGTCCACTGCACTGTAAACACAGCTTTGTTGAAATTTAGTTGATACCTGTGACAGCATTTCTATATCTGGAAGGGTTACTTCAAATCCCTCAATTCAAGTGCTTGGTTAGTGAAAATTAGCTCACTCGGGGCACAGTGGGAGACACTGCCAACGCATTTTGCCATAAGCTTATTTTAGCCAAAGCTGCGCCTTACAATCTATCAAAAGCCCATTTCACCACTGATGTTCTCTCTCGCTTCCTTTCTCCCCGTCTGTCTCTGTCTCTCACTGTGTGAGAGGACGAGAATCTTCTTGACCTGGCTACAGCACAATTGTGGGTAGCCAGTCTAGCTCCACATTTGCTGAAAATAGATGTTGCACTTACTGAAAACATTTCACCTTCTGATACCTCCCATTGAAGCTTGATAGCTCTGTTGATCTGTGTTTATGTTTGGTGGAACCTAGGAGCAGGAAAATCTCCAAAGTTTTTAAGTTTCCCACCACATGAGCTGATGAAAATGACTTGAAAAAGAGGCTTCAGGTTAAAAAAAAAACAACCTCTGAACCACGTTTGGCAAAAACACTGAATGTGAACTTGGAGCTTTTTTGTACTTTTTTTGTGATTTTTTGCTTTATTAGTTGTTATTACAAAGTCTCTTAGATGCAAATTGCAAAGCCAGTCGCTTACAAGCACAACAGGACAATAGGTCTAATCTAGTCCTCAACTATACTATACAATTAGCCTAGAGCTGCACAAAATGGAGTTAGCAGGGCAAATTGGGAGTGTCTTAATCAAGAAAAAGCTTAAAGACACACAGGTGTGTTTCCCATGTGACCAAACTGGTAGGTCTTTGGAAGAATGTCTACATTCTTGTACTGTGTAGTGAACCATTCCTCTTGCTGAGATAATGGCTAAATAGTTTGTGAAGTTCTGTCACACCAAAAAAATGCAAGGTTTAAATGCTCAGGTCACCCGAATTACAAAATTGTAATTTAGATGACTTTTACTTGCAAGAAAGCTGTTTTCAAGGAATTTGCTAAAAAAAAAATAACCTTTCTGATACAATTTGACTAGAAGCAGAAGTGATGACTAAGAAACACTGTTCTCAGTTAGCATAGACCAGTTATTACCTCGAGTAAGGGAAGCGGGAACAGAAGTCCTCCAAACAAAGATGGAAAGTTCAGATGTCATTTAGTTTGTAGCAAGTATTGCCTGAGCGCCCTGCAGCCTTTTCTCTGTTAATACGCTTAATTTATTAAAATGATAACTTCTTTTGCATTGATGTCATGGAAATATGTAAGTGCAAACTATACTAATTAATAAGGTAAAATGATTAAAAGAAATATATTAATTTAAAAGATGTCTAAACAATTATATGTATATTTGGTTATGTAATGTGCAATTGAGAATTTATTCTAAAATAAAATGTTGTATTTTGTGTCAAATGTTTTTCTCTTCTTTTACAATCTCACACAACACTTGCAAGCTTACAACTGGATACAGGCGTATTTCAACCCATATTTTGATATTTTATGTACATGAGCAAGTCTTTTTTTTCTCTGCAGCCCTTCAGCGTGGTTCAGCTGGTATGCTACAATATATTCTCATTGTCTGCTCCACATGCTGTCTCATATGCTTAGTATAGAGGCCTTGACAGAAAACTACAAAAATACACTGCTGCTTCTTTTTGTTTATTATTTTTTCTTCCGCTTTCAGGAGTGTTCACAATATCCAGGTAAAATCTCAGGCTCAAGAATGACAAATAGTCAGCTTTCTGTCAGAAGATGCAGCCCTGCATGACATGAACTCATTGAATCTACATCATATGTTTTCTTAAAATGTCAAGAAATGAGCAGTGTCCCACATAAAGTTAGATATAATTTACTCCCAACAGACAACTCTTCACCTCCAGTCTGCTTTGAACGCATCAGGAAAATTTTACGGCTGAATAAAGAGTGGCCTGGTCAGGCTCTCTCGGGGCTCCATTTTGCCTCAGTGTGTCCTTGGAAATGTCTGCATACACCACCTGTAAAGTCATTAATAAAGAAAGGGTCATATGACCAACTCAAGGACACGCAAAAGGCATATTGTCTTGAAAGAGGACATTCACCCACCTCAGTCTTCTGCTGGGACTTGGTGGGTAATGCTGTAAAAGGGAAAAAAAAATTGACAATACACTAAACAGAGCAGTTTAATAAGTCTTTGTCAGCATTGCATGCTATGAGAGTAAGAATACGAGATACCTTTATGGGAGGAAGCACTACGCTTCTTTGGAACTAGACGGTGGGGTGGAGGCTGTGGGGCCAGGTGTGGTTGGTCTTGGTAAACAACTACATGTTCAGGCTGTGTTCCAGGAGATGACTGAGGCTTGACCCTTGGACTCAGACAATAAGCTATTCCCAGAATGATCGGAAGACAAAGAAAAACAACTGCACAGACCAAAATCTGATGCAAAAAATTCCTTGGAGAGGGGACAACTGCAAATGGAAGAAGAAAACAACTAAATAAACTCTTTTGAGAAAATACTCAACAATAATAATAATAATAATATTCATGCAATATTTATTGGACTCCCATTCTAATTCACAAAGATATGCATTATGTCAACATGTATGATTCTATATACCTGCAGTGATGTTCACATAAATCAGATGTCCCTGAGCAATGTCACCATTACCCCATGTAACCCTGCATCCATAGAAGCCTTCATCGGGTTGAATGATTCTCAGCAAATTCAAATCAAGGCGGGTTTCATTTGCTGAGAGTATCATATTAGTCACATGGTGCCTGTCAGAGTTTTTACTGATGTACTTTTCATCTGTTGAATTTCTCCACATCCAGTTTCCTGTCCAGTTTTCTCCACAGTGCTGGATCACACAGGACAGGGACAGACTTCCCCCTTCTGGCACATAAAATATCTCCCGGGTTGCTATAACAAACTTGTTGCATTCCTCAGCATGGAGAGCTGAAAAAGGGAAATCTCTTTTTACCTCATTATAGTGAAACAAGAAACTGTGGGAACTGACAAAGGGTTACGTTGTCATTTTGTACAAGAGTGAATGTTACTGGTTTAAAATACAATGTTATCTTCAAGTTAACATCAAAAGACAGTGTGAAATCCAAAAATTCAAGTAATTAAGATAATTATGTACTTATACTGGTTCATATAATCAACTTTTTTTTTCCTCCTGAATTCAGAATCAGACTGTTTAGTAGCCAGATAATTTCCATATCCACTGCACAAATTGAATGAAAAAGAGATTTTTATGAGAGTGTGACAAAAATATATATATATAAATTTCAAGTACAAAACATTTACAACTACTTGAGCATAACAGTGATTACCATAGGTTGTATTTGAACAAAAAAAAATACTGTAAATTAGAGTAAGAATGTACAAAAACTCTCAAATTTTCAATAATACACTACAATAGAAACTTATTTTGAAATACATTACACACTGTGAGTTACCTTCGCTACAAGTACTTCATGTGAGACTTTTTAGCCTTAGCAAATGTAGGTTTGCTCAATGTAGCAAATGTAGCATAATGTATGGAAGGGATCTCCCTAGTCTGCATTGAGAATTTTAATATAACTTTAGATTTACATGAGCTAAAACATGTTACTTACCGACTGAAAGTGTGACGAGACAGCTGATGGCACTGAGGAGATAGTCATACATGTCTAACAATGACAGTGCTGGTTCACGACAGGACTGTTCTACTTCTTCAGCACAGTTTATGTGTCTATGCCATGGCTTGACTGGGAGGCTGTAAGAACTTGTTATTGAGGCTCCGTTGGCACATTCTCTCTCACACTCTTTTCTGTTTCCTGTAATTTGACAGGTTTCTCTAATACTGCTGCTGCCCTCATAAAGGAAGCGATCCACTAGTCCTCACCCCTGCATGCACACACAAGCCACAGGGCTCACATACCAAATTACAGGAGAGCAATGACTTCACACGTGGGAATATAAACTTTCCAAAAGGAAAGAGGCCACTGAGCAGCAATACACTGTGTACATTCCCAGCCATGAATGGCAACATGATTTTCAGTAAACCTTCAAAATTAAGGCTTCTTACTTTTAAAGAGAAAAATAATTAGCCAATTTTTGGGCCTTTAGAATGTAAAAAAAAAAAAAAACCTTAATCACAACATTTTGATGTTATTTTTAATATTACCTTCATGAACTGTCAACCTAGAGCTTTGAATTACTCACACATAGTGTGGTTTCATTTTGTAAAATGGGGGCCGCCCTTTATCTTTTTCCTTTTCTTCCCTCTCACGTGATTTGCTGGAATTGCAGGGGAAGTCAGAACAGCCATGGCCTCTGGGCTGCACTGCAAAATTAAACAGCTGTAAAAATCTGTTATCAGAGTCACCTCATTCTGTTTATGTTAGGCAAAATAGTTTAATAGCATTTTTTTAGCTAAGATCTAGCAACAGGGTTATATTTCACAATGCAATTTGCGATCTAATGTTGCTGCTTCTCAGCAGTTTCAGTAGTCCAGATTCCAATTCAATCCACAGAGGAAAAAAAAAACAGTCTCTCTCTTTGCTTAGTGGGAATAAATGTGAATTATATTCAAAAGCAAGCACTAAATATTCACCATGGTTGGTTGCCTTCCATGGATAGGACCCCTGATGTATTTTTTCTCCAGTAACATAAAGTATTATTAAGTATTATTATTACTTGTCTAGCCATGTATATGTGAGAAGCTGTCAGAAAAAAAAAAAACCCATAAAAACTGAGAAAAGAATTTAGAATCAATACATATAAAAATATGTGTTGCTAAGCCTTTTTTTTTTTTAACCAAAACGCACTATTGTTTAGGCTTAGAATCATTTTACAAAGATATAAAAATAAAGGTTTTGCACCTATTTAACTCCAACTTGGGTCTCAGGCAAATTAGGATTAATGAACGTAAAGAATATGTAAGCGCTTTCCTAAAACCCTTTAAAAACAAACAAAAAAAAAACAAAAAAAGTACTTAAATACTTAAAATTTATAAATAAATAACCGAGAACCAGAGTTTTGCTTTAGGACACGGGGAAACGGGGCGGGGTGTGAAACAGAAATAACTCACAAACTCCGCCCCGCCGCCACGTCAAAAAGACCGACCGCGTGTCTATAAACGAGCGCACCCCGCGATCGCACTTCGCCGACCGTCGCTGAGTGAGATAAACAAAGAGCCGGCGGCTTTTCGGGAAAACAGGCGACGCTCCTCAAGCTCCCCGGGAACATGGAAACAGGTAGGCCGGCCGCCGCTGCCCCCCGGGCCCGGTCGAGGGGTTTCCCGTCCTCCGCAGCCTGAGCGCGGCGTGTGTTTGGGAGCTGGGGGATGACAGCTGAGCGAGCTAACGGGCTAAGTTAGCATGCACCGCGTTAGCATGCCCGGTCCGCTCTGCGGGACCCCGCCGTTTGTTTTTTCCTCGGGTGGGTTGACATTTTTCATCCGCGACAAGGCGACAGGCGGCATCCGGGCGGTGGACGCGGACAGCTGACACACGCCCGCACACACCCGCACACACGCCCGCACACACCCGCACGCACACCCGCACGTCCGTCGTGAGCTAGTGTCCGCTCCAAGACGAGCGCAGGTTAGCATTCGCAGCTAGCTAGTCAAGAATAATAGTCGGAAATGCCGGGAGCTGTCAAACACCCGGGGGTTGGTAGAGATTGATTCAAGCGGGGCGATCGTCGGGAAGCGCCGTCTCGTCCACGCCACACCGGCCTTTTTTAATGACTTTTAACGCTGTCGCTGTCTTAAGTGAACCTTTAGCCAGCCGAGCCAAGCGGACGGGGTTTTCTTTTTTTTTTTCCCTTTTCGAGTTTACCGTGGGTGAGCTCGGGTTTTATGACCCTTCTTCCCTGGTCTCCGGTGAGGTGGTTATTCGTTAACTAACCGTCCTCTTCCGTGAAGCACATTGTCACGTTTGGTATTAGAGGGAGGACCGTGGGGGTGTCACGATGCCACACTGTGGTTTCTGTCATTTACCGTGGACGTCCGCTGCGCCCCCGCTCCTTGCGGGCTTCGTGCCGACCGCAGTCCGGCCCCTTCGCACTCAAGAACAGCGACGGGCGTAATAAAGTGCTTTGCTTGAGTCAAAGCCAGTTGTATAACCAGTGAGGTGTAAATTTGCATGTCACCTTGTACTTTGCCTCTCAGCCACGTAAACTACTATGATGTCTCTTCTCACTTGTTGTAATGTGTGCGGCCAGCTCACTATCTGACCCCTTCCTGAAGCTCAGGTGCTCTAGTACCTGTGCTCCAACAGACTCCCCGTCTGTCCTGCGTTGTGTCCGTGTGAGGGGCTGTCAGCTTGGAGCTATCGGCTGATATAGACCGAACATTTATATCTTATTATTGCCCCTTCATTGTCTATCCGTACTCGTCAGTGTCAAAACAACATCATGCAAAACCCCACACATGCCTGCCCTCAAAATATTCTCTGCCTTAGGCCCGCACCTGCTTTTTTTTTTTCCTGATGATAAGGGCATGACAGTTAATGAAGTTTGACACCGTCCTAATCTTTGGCAGTGAGTACATTTCAGCTTTGTGTCAATGGAAAATAACAGAATGCAGCTGAGAGAGAGAGAGAGAGGGGTCGAACTCCAGGGAGCATGCATGACTGGGCAATGTCCCTCTCATTGTTTAATTGCTTTTCACTATTATTTGATGGAATTACAAACCGCACACCAGTGCCAGTTTGATTCTGTCAAAGAGTGTGTGCGGCCCTCCTTCCCCTCCAGTGGGACTACACAAGCTTTCCAGTGTGCTCCTCTCTCAGATGAAGCCAGATGAGTGACGCAAGCCCTGAGCTCTCTAGGGCCACTTGTAGCACTACTTGAAAGCATTCTTGATTTCTTCCATGTTTGCTGCTGCTTTCCCTCCCTTCGCTAAGTTTTTCTTTCAGGCTTTATCAGAACAAATCTTGATTGTGTTCAGTATCGTTAACAGATTATTCTCTGTTATAATCTCTGCATGGATAGGGGAAAAACAGCTGCAGTATTCAATAAATGATGTGCTTTGAGTTTATAACCATTGATCTTTTATTTTCCAGGCATTATCGTAACATCTGAGTGCATTACTGTTCATAAATTAGATCTTAAGAGGGCATTGTATATGCCTAAAGTGTACAAATGAGTCACGGGAATTAGGGTAGAGGAAATTCCTGCTCTAATGTGTAGACGTCTGTCTGACTGTCTCGCGGTGAAAGTCCTTTTATTACAAGTTAACACACAGTCACGTACACCTGTCCTAGTTAGAAGGAGAACCAGTATAAATTTTTTTTAGATAAAACTTTTAATCTGAAAAACAACTGAAAGAAAAACAAGATCTAATGAACACTAGATCTCTTCTAAAAAAGTCACTTGTTTAATGATCTTATTTGCATACACAAACTATTTTTTGCTTTTAACTGTAAAGATTTTCTTGATATGAGCTATTCTGTAATTTGTAAAGATTTTGATTGTTTTATCACACAACAGGATTTCAATTTGCATGTAGATAACCTGGAGAATAGCTAAGGAACTAAATGCACTACTTGCATGATAGTCACTTAACACAGCATGTACAGGGGCCAACTCACTCTAGTGGTCATATCATGGACCATGTCACTCTCAAAGGCTCTCATTTTCTCTGCAAACGTCAGGGGCTTGGCCTTCTATGATCATTTCGGTGTCTCTATGTTTCCATGCACACAGAACAGATCTATGTTTTAAAAAAGAACCATAAGTCATTACATAGATGCTCTCTTTGAGTAGCAACTTTCAAGAGCCCCAAGTGAACCGTAAGTTTCTGCAGATGATCTGTTGAATAACTTAAATTCAAAAATGATAAATATTGTGGATTCCATTGCTTCAGTAAAAGTTAAGACAGTTCCAATGAAACTGAAAGTATCATGGAAACAAGTTCCAATTGTTAATCTCCTGAAAGCACAGTGTAGGAAGACCGAAAGAAAATTGCACAATTACAAATTCAAGATCCACTATGAAGTCCGTAAGGGGATTCTTAACACATTTAATACTGATATCCTTAGAAGAAAAAATGCAAATTAACCAAATTTTGTGTAATCAATATTTAATAACCCCCCCCAAAAAATGCTTTCATGTAGAGAAAATGAAAAAAAAAAACAGTCATAAAATGTACGCTTGACGCAATGATTTGAACCCTTCAAATAAAATAAAAATTAAAAAAAAAATAAGCATCAACTTGTGCTTAATTCTCAGCGTTCACATAACCTGAATTAACCAATGAATGATGGTTTTACTTAATAAAACGGGGCTGATTTGTTTCCAGTTTCTTTTTCACAATTGCGAAGACTAGAGAGATGTCTGAGAGCATCAGAAATGTTTTTATAAAAAAACAATTCCAAAATCTTGAAATCCCTGTTTCTACAGTCTTAATGTCATCAAAAGCTTCACTGTCGTAAAACTGTTAAGACACCTCCAGGAGGAGGTTTTAAGAAGGATCATTGACAAAAATCTGCGATGGTTGATGTGGATTGTGGAAAACATCATACGAGACATCTAAAGAGCTTCAGGCTGAACTTGAGTTGTGCTATCAGCCCTGACTTTACACCGCACACTAAACCGAGTACAGCTCCATTAGTGAAGGCTGAGGAGACACCACCATTTAAAGAGAGGCACAAAAAGGTAAAACTAATGTTTACAATAACTTTCGTAGATAAACCACACTTTTTTTGGGATCATTTTCTGTGGATAGATGAAACTAAAGGAGAGCTCTTTAGGAACACACTGCATCAGTTTGTTTATAAGTGACGAAATGACGCAAAAGAGGAAAAGAAAACTTTACCTACAGTAAAACACGCTGGAGGTCCTGTCATGCTGTGGGGCTGCTTTACTGCCTCTGGAACTGGAGGCATCAAATGTATCAAAGGATGAAACCAGAAGATTACCAAGGCATTTTAGAGCGAAATGTGTTTCCCAGTGTAAGAAAACTATGTCTGAGGTGAAGATCTTGGGTCTTTCAGCAAGACAACGACCCAAAGCAAACATCCAGTAGCACAAAAAAAGGTTGAAAAGGAAAAGACAGACTGTTTTGAACTGGTCAGCAATGAGTCTTGACATAAATCCTCCTAAAAACCTTTTGGAGAGAGCTGAAATCTGCCATTGCAGAAACATCCCCTGCAAACTCAAGAGTTTTAACATATAGCAATGGAAGAGTGGCAGAAACCACTAGCAGACAGGTGCTAGAAACTTCTAGATGGTTACAAGACACATTTAGAGTCTGTCATTGCTGTCAAAGGTTCTGCAACCAAATACGAGTGAAGAGTGCCAATAAATGTGTCCAAGGAACATTTTGTGTTTGTATTATTTCCCTATTAAGCAAGTTTTGTTTTTTTTTTATTTTCTTTTTTTCATGAGTCAAAGTAACCTTAGACATAGTAGCTTGATTATACAAAATTATTTAATTGGCATTTATGTAAGAAGATAATCTCAACTCTGTACTTAAAATTTAGGGGTCTCAGTACTTTCAACCAGGAATGTATGCATAGCAGAATGCACCTTTTCTCTGTCATCAATATAAATACAAACATTACATGTGTACTATTTGCAGCTGTTGAAGTTAACTAACACCCCTTCACAGTTGGCACCTGAACTTCTATCTTTTAAAGAGCGTGCAATTAGTGTCCATCCTTTTCAAATGTAAAATTGATAAAATAGGACAAAACATTTTGTCTCATTCACTAACAGATCAACATTTTGAATTACTATCAACAAAGAGAGGGGAATCCACAGTTAAAATCCTTCAGTTGCAATCTCAGTATTAAAAACCATATGAAAGCAATAACTAAGTTGGCTTGTGACCATCTCAAAAACATAGTCGAACTGTGGCATTATGTCAAAAAATGATTTAGAAAAACTCATTGATGCTTTTATATGCAGCAGGCTTGACTACTGTGATGGCTTTTTGACAGCCCTTCCTAAAAACAGACCATCAAACCAGCTTTAGCTTCTACAAAATGCAGCTTCTAGAGTCCTTAAGTATCGCAATAACGTGGCCAGTTATTTTGGTTCCTTTAAGTCGCCACACTGACTGCCTTTTTATAAATCATTACATGGTCAGGACCAAAATACCCCTCATACATTTCAGTTTTACACACGTGACCACTCAGATCAAAGGTTAGAACTCTATTAGGACTTCCTACTGTCAGAACTAAACATGGCGAAGTAGCTTTTGGCTGCCCTCCTGTTCAGCTCTGGAACCAACTTCCTCATAGTATCAAAGGTGCTCCACTTGTGGCAAGAATCAAGTCTAGACTTGATTATTCTCAGACGCCGTTAACTAATTGAATGTACTCTACTTTCTCTTGAGGAATGTACTAATTTTTTCGTTTTTTTCTCTTATTTTTATCAGCATTTATTGTCCTTCTATTTGCTTATTTGTAAAGCTATTTTAAATTGCCAATATATATGAATTGTGCTATATAAATAAATTTGCCTTGCTGTATTTGTGCTTGCTTTCCTGCCCTCTCTCTTTCACATTCATTCCGCTATTTCCTCTGCCTGTCTTTTATTTTTCATTGCATCCCTCACTCTCTACCTCTCCTTTCTTGCTCCAGCAGGTCTGAGTCAGGAGAAGGTAGCCACCTTCCTTAAGCGGCTGCGGGCCGAGCCACGCTACCTGTTGGCCCAGAATGTGTCAACGTGCATCGACCCGTTGGAGGTTTGTCTGCACCGGCAGACTGTCCAGGATACTGTACACATCTTCCAGCACTCTGTTCCCACAGAGGGCAAGCCCATCACCAACCAGAAAAACTCAGGTAGGACATAATGTAGTACAGAAAATGAAACTCCAATAATATTTCCCGACTGCAATTATGCATCACAAATAAAGGATATGCATACTCTCACTTTTTATACTGAGTTGCACAGTTTGTTCTGTGGCAGAGTTATGTTGCATAAGTGATTTCCATACAGATTGTGAGTGTGGAAGACCAGCAATATCAGTAGATATCAAAGTTTGCAGCTTCTGTCTTATTCGTTAAAATGTTGAAAGAACAGAATATGCATTAAGTGGAATATATATGATGAGTGTTATTATATATTCTTATAAGTACAGGTGCTTGTCTGACACACTCCGAGTCCCACATGAACCATTTTTTTGTGAAATTTGGTTGCTGCAGCTTTTAAAAAAAATATACCAACTACACTTAATTCTCTGTTTGCACATCTTTTGTCATCACCATTTTGTAAAACATTAGAATTTTCTCTTTTATTTGCAAGGAGTTACCATGAAATTATTATATGGATGGGTCAGATCAGTTGCCGGAAAGAAAATCAGTTCCTCACTAAAATTACCAAATGGCCATTTTTCAAAATTCCCTCTGCAATTTCGTCTGTTTGGTCCTTTTACCTGTCTTTTGGCGGAACACTGATTTTGTTATGTGGAATCCATTATGTCCTGGCAGATGTAGTGTAGGCATAAATGTTGGTCCTATCTCAAATAAACTAAACGTATCAAAATGTGGTTTTTAGATGGATGCACTTTGAGCGTCTTGAAGACAACCCATGTTGACCAAGTTCTAAGGCAAACTGTAGGTTTGAAACTGATGAATGTATCCCCCTTTATCAACAGCCATTGGTTTGCATTGATTTCAGCATGGTATGAAATAAACCTTTCAGCGATATGACACATTTTTTACGTAGGGCCATTCAACACCCTTATCATTCTAAATTACTGTAGCAAGCTTTGGAGGACTTCCAAATGCACTTGTTAGCCTTGTCACAATGATGACACAGTGAGTGTTAGACCAGCAAATCAGATTCACCTCTAGAAGTTCTTAAGTCAGGTAAAACCCTGTTGTTCGGTGAAGGGATCTAATGAACAAGCGACTCTAGCCTTTCAGGTTTAGGAGTGCTAGTGACTGTGTAAAGATGCCTTTGTGCCTGTGAACACAAGCAACTTTACTGTAACAGACATGTACTAAGTCTCTGTTAACCTGCATGTTTCCCAAAATCAGTCTTTGTCTTCTTTTTATCACTTAGGGAGATGTTGGATCTTCTCGTGCCTCAACGTCATGCGACTTCCCTTCATGAAGAAGTTTAACATAGAGGAGTTTGAGTTCAGTCAGTCTTATCTTTTTTTCTGGGACAAGGTAAGATATCGAAGCACCAATCTCTTTTGTCTCCTTGAGGGCTTAGAGATATACTCTATATTCCTCCACTGTAGATTTTTCTTTTAATCTAAACTTGCTGCGGTTTTTAGTTATGAGTATTATAACATTTGGATGAACGGATGTTTTTGTCGTTTTG
The DNA here is from genome assembly GCA_016859345.1 of Istiophorus platypterus. Taxonomy (NCBI): domain Eukaryota; kingdom Metazoa; phylum Chordata; class Actinopteri; order Istiophoriformes; family Istiophoridae; genus Istiophorus; species Istiophorus platypterus. Next base: position 20,711,699 of record CM029116.1, read on the forward strand.
TCAGGACACTGTGTGTGTGCAAGCATTTGCACTAGTACAGTGTTATTATGTGGCGCTCTACTAGTATATACACAATGTCCCACTAAAACTCTCCTTTGTGTGTTATGGTCAGTGCTCTTCCTGGGACAACGTCACAGTGACAGCTCTTAGCAGTTTTTATCTCTCTGGCCTTGTGTCTTTTTTTTTCTTCCTCGTGTTTAGACAGACGTTGGTGGCACAGTGATAACGCATTTTCATTGTGACAGGTGCCAGCCATGGAGACCAATACCAAAAATGTAACCTCAATTCTAAACAAGGAAGTAGTAAATGTCAACTAAGAATATCCTGTCCCCCTCTCAGCCACTCAGCAATTAGATCAGTTCAAAGGTGTAGAGTTGTAAGTCATTCAGACCTCTAAATGGTAGACATTGAGATGATTGAAATTTGATGTGTCCCTTCAAGCTGTTTTTATAGTGGGGTTTTTTTTTTCACAGTGCTGCATGTACAAAGTCCTTTTTAAATTATCTGGCCAAATACTTGATGGCTGTGTTTATTATCTGAGAACGATAGAGGCTGAAGTCTCACAATAGTGAAGTCTCTCAAGTTCTGACTTTTGTGACTTAGGTCTAACTCAAGTCCCAGTTTCAAGTTTCATGTCTGCAGTACAAACAATAAAGAAAATTGTTAATTACTAGATGGTAGCCCTTCTCAGTTTTTTCCCTGTTTTTACCCACCAATCCTCTTGTCATGTTTGTTCTCTTTTGTACAGGTTGAGCGTTGCTACTACTTCCTTCAAGCCTGCGTGGAGACAGCACAGAGGAGGGAGCCAGTGGACGGACGCCTAGTACAATTCTTGGTCTCCAATCCAACCAATGACGGAGGACAGTGGGACATGCTGGTCAATCTCATTGGTTAGCTGTCGTTATGATAAATAATCACTTCAACGCAAAATAGATTTTGAATGACTGACTTGTAATTTGTGCACTCACCATGGTAGTTGGTTATCAGGAAAATTGAGTATACTTACTCTAAATATGTAAATCTTCTAACAGAAGAAACATGGTGGAACATGAGAGTTGTGAGACTGAGTTAAAAATATTGTTTTATACTGTCTCATCTTCAGAAAAATATGGTGTCATTCCAAAGAAATGCTTTCCAGAGTCACACAGCTCAGAGGCCTCACGCAGAATGAATGACATCCTCAATCATAAGGTGCCTTTTCACTTTTCCTGATGTTCAAGCTAATCCAAACAAGTTCACATACCAGTGAGTCATGTATTCAGTGAAGCTTCGCTGACTGTTGTTTCTGTCTCACTGTGTTTTACAGCTGAGAGAATACTGCCTAAGACTGAGGAACATGGTGGCAAGTGATGCTACTAAAGCTGAACTGTCTTCTGCTATGGACTCCATGATTGAGGAGGTGAGACTGAAAGGGCACACACAGCCGTTTCACTTACAATATTTTATTTTGCGCATTTTTGCATGACAGGAACTTTGCCAGGCATGAAGAAACTTTTTGCCTGGAGGAATAAGGGATGAGTTCATGTATGGTAAATCCCAGCATCCTGAAAGTCCTTGCTCTGAGGGTAGTACTTTTCAAAGGTTAAGGAACTATCAGGGTAGAGTTTGTAGTCCTGAAAATCGCTGATTGATCAAATGCAGTCCTTGTGCCTGCTACAACTTTGTAAAGCTTCAATAACAAATTAAGGAAGCAATGGGTGACTCTAGTATCTATACTAGAATGAGGGATCAACATTTCTTGTAGTGTTTATTCCCAATTATCATTACACTTTCACAGCTCTGCAGTTGACTTTCTTGCCAGGTTTGTTTCATGGCGGGTGAGCACTAAAGCAGAAATAAGTAACCAAAAAAACACTTAACAGATTGTACTTTGGAGACGGGTCTTATGTAGTTTATTTGTCTCCTTTTCACTGATTCACTACAACTATTTAAACATCAGATTTGCTCCATTGTGAATATAACGAACTACAGGATGGCTCTGTGTTGTTTTCTCCGAGTGACAATTGCATCTCAAATGCTGCTGTCATTTTGATCGGTCGTTGATCTAATTCACTTAATCTTGACTCATGTCTCCTCTCATAGAACATCTCTGAGTTTAGTTCTTAGGCTAGTTCCTATTTTGAATAAAAATGCGAGTTATACAATATAATGATGGAGTATTTCTCCTTTTTTTAAGAAGCACTTGTACATTCAGATTGCTGTGCATTTATATTGAATAAATTGCATAAAACCTTATACTGTACATCTTGTTCAACTTGGTTACAGTGTTCCATTTTTACCAGAAGGGGGAGCTGTCAAATAATAGTTGACTGAAGAGCGCAATGTCACAGCTGTAGTTGGGTCCATAATGGGTTATGGTTAGATTTATTGGAGCTTCAAGGTAGTGTGGTAAAGCTTTGCGTGACTTTTTGACATTTTGGTTTGGTGCCAGTGATCAACAGCCCAACCTGGGGGGAACATTCAGTGCAAGAAATTAGACAGAACTTAGACAGAACTTTAAAAATCTTTACCTTAACCCAATATCCTTATTTATAACCCCTATTTATGATGGTGGTAATAATAATAATAATAATAATAATAATAATAATAATAATAATAATAATAATAATAATAATAATAATAATAATAATAATAATAATAATAATAATAATAATATAATTTATATAGTAAAAATTGTGTGTGTAGTTTAATAGAACGGTTAGTCAGTCATGTTGACTACACATTTATGTAACAGCAACACTGTCTTGCAGGATTAAAACCCCTGACTGGTAACTGGTTTTAATGTTGTGGCTGATTTGTGTATGCAGTGCTTTCAGAAAGTGTTCGAACTCCTTCATTATTTTTTTTTCAAATTTTCTTACTTTGCAGCCTTATGCTGAAATCGTATAAATAATTTTTTCCCTCATCAATCTAAATTCAGTAGCCCATAATGATAAAGCAAAAACAGAATTTTAGAAAGTTTTTCAGATTGATTAGAAGAAAAACTGAATTATTACATTGACATAAGTACTCAGACCCTTCTTATGACCTGCAAAATTTAGCTCAGATGCCTCCTATTTCTCGATCATCTTTTGCAATGTTTTTCCACCTTCGTTAGAGTCAAACTGTGGTAAAATAAATTGACTGGACATGACTTGGAAAGACACACACCTGTCTATATAAGGTCTCTTGGCTGACAATGCATATCAGAGCAAAAACCAGGCCATGAGTTTGCAGGGAACCTCCTGCAGAGCTCAAAAACAGGATTGTGAAACAGAGCAGGAGCAGGCTACAAAAACTTCCTACTGCATTGGAGTTTCCGGCATTGGTCTAAATTAATTCTCACATGGAAGAGCTTTGGTATAACCAGGAGTCTCAGTTGCTCAGTTTGGCACCTGCACACTGTCCCAGATGTCAAAGTTAAAGATAATGATCTTGTTTATGGAACAGTCACACACAGCATCTTACGCTGGACAGGGAAGATAAATTCACCTCCAAAACAAAAATACAACGTAATAAATTCTAAAAACAAAGGTAAACATGTAGCTGTAAACATCCAAATTCTCACAAAATTCACAAATTCAGTGTTGAATTTTGTGGTCAGGGCAGGTAACACTGTAGGTGTGTATTCATATGAGCCTTTATTCCTTCTTCCTCTTTGAATGTATAAAAGTCAGTCAGTCAATCAGCCCCCTATTGAGATGATTGCACACAGTGCAGGTGTCTGGTTAAGCAGCCTTTGTTGTCAGCTGTTGGTTATATTTTGCTGCTGGCTAGTCGCTTGTTTAAACAGTCGCCTACATCTCACACGCGCTTGATGGATGCTCAGCTATCACCACACACACACACACACACAAACTTGTACACACACAAACATATGTTGTGCAACAGCAAAGACGGCTCCCACTGCACTGCATGACAGTGTAGGGGGCGGAGGGTTGTCAGTATGTTTGTTTGTCCACCTGGAAGTGGTTTGTTTTATGAAACACCACTCTGTCACGGGTGGTGGTAATGGAGGATTCAGTCATGTCAAAAGAACGACAGCATAAAGAGAGCCAAATTGTTCAAAGATATAGTTGCAACACACATTTGACCTGCATCATTCAAAAAAACCACGTTTCATAATGGGACACCTACCTTAGTACAAAAAAGCTAATGGCTAACATTTTTATCGACCTCAAATCCCATTTATTATTCTATTTCCAATTTGTCAAATCCTAGCTACTGAAGTCATGAATCAAAGAAATACAAATTCATTTTTTTGTTTGTTTTTGTTTTATTTTTTTAATCTTTTCATGGTTTTTGACCCTGTTATGACCTCAGAATTGTCATGCATGCACATAGGTAGGGTATGTTTTTGTATTGTCTATACAAAAGTAACATTCAATTGGATCTCATATCTCATACTTTATAGTAAAAAAAAAAAAAAAAAAAAAAAAAGATTAAGCTTATCTGTATTAAAAACTTGCTAAAAAAACTATATCAGATCCGGTTCAACATTAGAATTATGACCAATATATCAGCTATAAATTATAGATGATTCATTTGATATTCTACACACAAAAGCATCTGTTTCCTCTGCAGGAGGCATCACAGTTGCACTGAATTGAGCCGACTGCATCAAGCTTTTTAAACTTAGATGCATGCTTTTTTTTATCATGAATTTTTGACAGATTAACAAACAAAATAAGATATTTGAAGGTATGTTTTTCATTTTATTAGGATAATGAATTGATCAATTGACCAAATATCCAATAGAATTGCTGATAATGAGAACAACTGTATAAAGTATCGCTAAAGACAGTCAACAACATTTCCCATAACCCTATATACCCAGCATAATGCCACACAGGTTCCTGATCCCAGGAATGAAATATGATTTCCTATTGTATCATAAAAGTAAAGTAATTCCAAAGTACGGTAGTGTATGCTGTTCCTGTTTTTTTTGAAAACCAGGAGAATTTTAAACCCATATCATTCGATCAAAATACTTTAAATCAAAAATGATAAATGCCAGAATTAATTCGTAATTGCATCATTCTTTACTCAAATGTGTTACACTGACTGTAAGCTGTGTGGTCCTAAACCAGTGACATGAAATTTGTTTTGTTAGAGTTGGATTTGCCTCCAACTTAAACAACACTGTCTCACGTTAACTCTTTAAATTAGGACTGGAGTGATAAACTTCTGCTGACTGATGGGCCAAGGGCTTGTCAGTTTTGTTGTAGTTGTGGTTAGTAGTAATTTGGTTACGCAGTATTTTTCTTCTGTAGCCTAGCGCTTCTAGGAGCTGTTTGTCCAGATTAGGTTTACAAAATAACAAACGTGATTTCATAGACAACTTCTTTGCTTTCCATGTGTACATGTTCTCATGGCCAAAGCTGTGTTTGTGGACATGCCATCATGCTGTCCATGTGTGTTTATAGGCTTACGTAGTTGGTTTTCTTGGACTTTTACAAGTGGGAAAGTAGTGTGTCTTCCACATTGTTCACGTGCATTTGCATCTATGCGTGCACTTGTGTTTCTCAGGATCAAAGTGCCATGTCAGTCCTACTTTGGTGTTTGTGGAGGTGATGCTGTCCACCCTTCCTACGTGGCGGCTGTGATTGTACCCTGGTCTTCATCACACCAGCCACACACACACTCCCATGACAGGCAACCAGGGTAAACTTCTCTGCTTCCACTTACTCTATTTGGGGTGCGCTTGATTTAAATGAATCCCTTTCTTGTCAAGAATCTGTTCTTTTTGTTAACCCTGGGCAGGCAGATTTGTTGAAATCAAGCACATCACATTTGTCTAAAAACCTTATTACTAAAAACTTAACCTGCACCTGCAGTAAGAATCAGTAAAGTAGTCCAGTGCACTATGAGTTTCCCTTTATAGACCCTGTTACATTGACAGTATCCGTACGCTGCATTATTGGAGCAGAGTGGATTAGTTTAAGTTTCAAAGCCAGTCTTCCTCTTTCATGCTATATCTGGTGTATGTCGCAGGCCGTCTACTATCCCTTACATGGACAAGTTGGCAGCCACACACACACACACACACACAAATTAAGGTGCATGCAGTACTTTACACACATAAAACCCACACAAACAGTATCCCATCCCATAACTGTAGCCATTCCATGCTCCATTGCGTAATGGAATCAGAAACACCATGTGCAGCTCTTGGCTCTCAACACACAGAGTGTGATTCTTGAGACAAGTCTAATTTATGAGACAGCCATCAACTCACAGAAGGACTTTCTAGCTGTAGCTCAGAGGCTCGGCACTACTGGCTGTTGGCTCGGTTGATTTGTTGCTCGATTATGGTTGGATTACTGCTTATGTGTCATTGTTAAGGGCTGAAAGGATAGGCTTGCCAGTTGTCAAATCACGAAATCTCTTTGCACCAATTTTGGAGTTCAACAATGACCACATGTGTTGCTTGTTTACAAAACATATGAGTTTAATCAAAACCTTGCTCATTTTTATCCAAACTGTTCGCATGGTGTCATTTGCTTATGCTCACAAGTCCAGCTTCTAGACAATAGTTATATATTTAGTTCAGAGCAGCAATTAGACCATTCCTCAATTCCTCAATTTGGCATCACCAGGTTGAGAGCCAGACCCTAATTATGGCTGTAATGACTTGGTCCACATTATTTAACAGTGTTGTGTTGAATTTGTACTAAGAGCTAAAAGTAAATTAATTGCATCTCTTTCACTACAAAAGTCAATTCCATTAAACGTTTAATGCTCTAATTTAATTATCAAATATATAAACTAAATGTGAAAAATGGATTCATCCACATCATTAAGAATACTGAACAGGTAAAAGCCATATATTACAATTATTAAATCAAGCTATATTAATAAAACAGGATGGAGTTGGTAGCAGCTGCATACATTGTTTATTTAAACCAGTAGGTTGACCCTGTCTCATGACTAAACCTGGTTCAAAAGCAAATGAAGCTGCTCTTTCAGTTTTCTTCTACATGTCAGCAGATACAAATGATTTTAAAATGCATTTACACAAATAAAGTAAACAAGTGAATGCCAAAATCTTTTTTTTTTTTTTTTTATTGATGTCTTTTGCTTTTTAAAAATTTTAAAGCACTGAGGTGTTAGGAAGACTTTATCCAAACTTAGAAGCAAGATTACTATTTCATTTCTATCTTTTACAGTTTCAGAAACAAACAAATGTTTGGCCCCCCTGCATGGTCAGTACTTAGTACCACCCTCTGTGGCGAGAATAACAGCTTTTTGTAGTGAATGAGCCTCTTTCATTTCTTGTTCGGTGGATTTTGCCTGTTCTTCCGTGCAGAAGGATTCTAGTTCTGTTCTGTTCTTGGGCTGTTTTTCATGCACTACTCTTTTAAAGTCTATCCTTCTGATGCTGAATTTGTGGTCAGGATGCAGGAAATGTTACATTCTGATATAACATTTCCTGCACACTCAAACCTTCTAAACCTTCCGGAAACCTTCCTGAAGGTCTTTTAGAGTCAAACAGGGGTTTTGATTTGCCTTACCAGTGGTTCTACGAGCAGCTCCCTCTGAAACAACTTGACCTCCAATGTTCCTGTTTAAGGCCATTTCTTGATTACATTACAAACTCAGGACAAGGCTACTTGAAAACACTTTGCTATCTTTTTACAGCCTTCTCCTGGTTTGTGGACATCAATTATTTTAATTATCAGAGAGCTAGCCAGCTGCTTAGAGGAGCCCATGGCTGCTGATTGTTGGGACAAGGCTCAAAGAGTCAGAGTATTTATAGAGCATTTAAATTTGCATCACTTAGCTTTTCGTAATGATAACCGTAAACAAGCCATCACCCAAAAAAAGGTGAAAAGTTATCTGTGAGCTTTTTCACTCTAAATTTGTACGAAACAAAATAAGGCACCAATTTTTGTTGAAAAGAATGATTCACATTTAATTTTAGGCCTTTTGGAGACCAGTCCATCTTCTACTCTCCTATCTATTCATAGTAACAGAAATTTTGACCAGGGTTGTCCAAACTTTTTCACACCCTTAACATGTCTATATAGTGAATTGTAGTGCCATTGGCTTGCATCGCATAAGACTAATAAACATCTTGAGGTATGTCAGTCAGTCAACACTAGAGCACAGATGCTATCAAGTATGAACGATGGTTAGCCCTGATATTATGCAGCAGGTGGGCTTATTGTTTATAGCAAGACATGCAAAGTTGCTGTGTCACAGGAGTGAGACAGATCTGAGGTGGAGATGCATTTGACATTGCAGTCCAAACATGAGTCAAGTCCTGTAGATAAAAGGAATAACGCCTGTTGATGAGAGCTAGAAATCTACCCATTGTTTTTGGGCTGGAATCTTCTATATTTTCTGTTTTGAAAATACAAAAATGATAAATTTGCTGACTGCAAAGTATAGTCATGAGAATTTTTGGTACTCCCAGTGTTTTGTGAAAGGGTTACTGTGTATTGAGCTTAAAGTCAAATTAGATGAAGACTAAGAAACTGGGCACATCCACAAATCAATTTGATATGAGAGAAATATCACGTTGGGATGGTTTTTTCTAATTTAACCAGCCAAAACACAGATCACAGATTGAACTCTGTTTTGTATGAGGCACTTGCAGTAGGTTACTCTTTTTATTATCATACTGTATAGGTTAGGCTCCCTATTCTTCCCCTTCTCTGTTCCTCTCTCACCTTTTCCCTTCTCCACCGTCACTCATGTGTATCTGTCATTGAGATGGCAGGTGTTTCAATATTGATCCTGCTCTAATGTCACTTTGGCTGAGTTCTGTCTGTCAGCCGAGCCTTTTCCTCACATCTACTTTTCCTTGCCTTGTCAGGAGAGCGGCAGTGGTCAGGCGGTTGAACTGTCTGGAAGGGAGATGCTTACTGTATGCCTCAGGGCATCTGAGAGAAGAATTGTAAAGTGAGTGGAAAGGTTTAAAGTTACCAGGGAGAGCAAAGTTGTTCTTGGAAGGAATAGGGAGAAATGAAGAGAAAAAGGCGGGGTCATGGGGTAGTAGAGATGTCTTGTGAAGGTGCTGAGGGCATCTGGGCAAACACAGACCAGACAAGGGGATGGACACCTTGGCATGTCGTCTCAAACACAAGTCAGTCTAAACAAAGGGGGGGGGGGTGAACAGATGCCTTTGTTGACTCGGCACATGTGTGTATTTTTGTGTGTCTGTGCTTTTGTGACTCTTACGCACTCCTATGAAGAAGAAGGAGATTGTTTGTTTGTGTAAGCCTGAATTTATGCGTTTTTACATTCGTCTCAGTGCAAGCATGTGCCTGGGTATGATAGCAGTGAGAATAGAGGGCTCTGTATCTGCTAACCCAAAAGTGAGAATGTTAACCTTCTGTAGCGGCATTTAAAATGTGTTGACAAAGCATGGAAAACTGATGCCATGGCTGGTATATTTCGGGGCCAAAATTGATCCCCCTGTCCGCTCTACATCCACCCAGACAGAAGTTTCATTTTGGATATGAGTAGAAGTAGTCAATCAAAACAGTGTGTTAAATTCTGTTTGACATTGGTCTTTTTCTGACACCCATAGTGGAAGCGGTCGGTGGGATAACTCACCATTCATCCACACAATCAGAACAATACTCCAGATGTAGTACAAACTGTGCTATAGACCAACTGCAAGTGTGTGTCTGCCTTTTGTCAAAACAATGTATCACTGTCTAATTGTACTTTATCTTTTATCTGAAACCCAACAATGGACCGTGCTTAATCTTGACTTATTTTCCCCTTTTAATCATAGGGAAAGCATCTGCTGAGTCTTTCAAGACAAGAGCAGAGGATGGGAGAGGTGAAAAGCAAAAGGGGGAAATTCCTGAGATAACTACTGTATATCGGAGGTTAGAACGGCCAGATTGACAGATGGCTCAGTCCAAACAACCCGCTTTAGTCCACAGGAACTTAGTCTGAACTTAAGCGCTGCAGGAAGACACACATGGAGGAAGGGGGGGTGTAGGGTGCAAACGGGGAAATTGAAGGATATGAAAAGAATGGAAGGGAGGGAGGCAATGTAGAGAGGAAAAAGAGGGGAAAGTGTAGGGAAAGTTGAGAGAGGCTGATGCACTGAGGGATGAGTGTATGCAGGGACATGGAGGGAGTTGGAGGGATTTGATGAGCACACTTTGAGCACGAGTGGTAAATTGCCTTTGCAAACTTCTCAACAACTTCCTTAAAGACAAGGAAGAACAAATACTGCTCAGTGTGACTCATGGTTGTTCCCTTTTCTACAGTAGACAAGATGAAGGGTTAGAGTAGGCACTAACACAAATTTGTGTGTGGCTGTGTGTATGTGTCAAACAAATGTCCTATAGTGTTACTGCTGCTACAGACTGGAGCTTTAATAATCTAGTCTGTAGCCACAGTACAGTGTCCCTGCACATACATGTGCCATCACATCAGAGCTGGCTTTCTGATTTTTCTTGTTTTTTTTGTTTTTTTTTTGATAATGATTTAGTGGATTGTTGTTTGACGTTGATATTTGTCTTTTGCTTTTGATATAAGAACTTACTGTTTGGGAAGGTGAAAATAAGCTTGACATGGATTTGTTTGGCATCAAACCCAGATTTATAATTTTTGAAAGCAATTTTTTAAAAAATATTTTTATGTCAAACTTTGTGGTGTTGTGCAGGTGTTCCGAGTGGCCAGTGTTTGTCTAGGCAGCCCTCCTGAGACCATCTGTTGGGAGTACAGGGACAAGGACAAGAACTTTCATCGCATGGGACCCCTCACGCCCCAGGAGTTTTACAGGGAGCATGTCAAACCCCTGTACAATATTCAGGACAAAGTATGTGGGCCCTCACACACACACAAGATTGTCGATAAAGCTTGTCGTTAGTCACTAATGTGTAGAACCATTGTTTCTAAGTTCTGTTTCTGAGTTTGTGTTGTAACTCCATGTTCTCAGATCTGCCTCGTGAACGACCCCCGACCCCAGAACCCATATGGCAGGTTGTACAGTGTTGAGTTCCTGGGTAACATGGTTGGGGGCCGCAGCACTCTGTACAATAACCAGCCCATCCAGTTGCTTAAAAAGGCTTCGGCAGAGTCCATCAAGGAGGGAGAGGTTTGTAGGAACAAAGTGGTGTAATTGTTGACACAAGTGTGCGAATTTGTGCATTTGGACCTTATAAATTTGAACTTGGCTACTGATTTTCTCCTAGGCGGTGTGGTTTGGTTGTGACGTCGGGAAACACTTCCACGGCAAGCTGGGGATTAACGACATGAATGTGTGAGTATAAAGACACCTAGTGCATGTATTTATGAGACTGAATAATTACGCACATGCAGTTATTACAGGTACGAAGATTCCAAACACCAATAAAATATTGACCACTGAATTGTGGTATGTCATCAATGGCATTCAGTATATTTTAATATGGCAAAATGTTTCTACTTGACTCTCCAAAAGGTTTAAACGGAAGTTATTTTCAAAGCTATTAAAAATATAGTTTAGATATTAAAATAAATAAGTTTTGCATTGCTAACATGGCTTTAGTTTCTTTATTTGTTAAATAATTATAGTGTAGGGCTAGGATGCAGAAAAATTTTGGATCTCTGCAACGGCTTTCATGCTTCAGTGTCCATCAGGAAAGGTGTGTATTCTGGGCAAGAAGTAGTAGTAGAAAAATTATTCAATTACAAAAATACTTTGAGGACAATCGGACAAGTAAATAAGACAACATAATACTCAGTTTATACATTTAATATTCAGCGTTTGTCAACGCTGTAACTATACTAAACCCTACAACTCTGGCATGCATGAGATGGCTGAAAACCAACCAGCTCAACACCCATCTAAATGTTGAGTCCCTATCTTAAAATCGGTAGCAGTGCACTGTCCCACTTGTTTTTGGCACTGTTGTGCCGCATTCTTGTCTGTGCCATTTCAATGGCAGGGTTCATATTACTGAACCAGACCTCATCTGCTTTCATGAGGTGTCAGTTCCTCCACAGGGGAAACGTTGCTTGTCTTTGCCCTTCAGGTGCAGCAGCATCTGTGTCTTGAGATGCTGGCGCCAGAATTAAATTTGCCCACTGAACCAAACCTGCATGGTGCCAAGCGTCTAGTACCATCCCTGTTGACGCTCCTCTTTCAGAAAGATCTCTTCTTGTGCCTGTAGATTCCGATCATATTCGGAATAGGGCCTGAGACTTAATGGAGCTTTTTTCTACAGTCATGCTAAAGAAAGAAATGAAAAAGAGAGCTCTCTTTTAGCCCATGCAGAAACCCGGGCTTACAAAGGCTGCAGTTATGGCTTTTTATGGTTATCACACCTCTTCCCCTGATCCTGCCAAAAAGAAATTGGAGCTATATTTAAGGATTGTTGGGAAGTTATCAAAACACTGATGTTTATTTTATGTGTATGTCTGTGTGTGTAGGTTCAACCATGAGCTTGTGTTTGGAGTTTCAGTGAAGAACCTTTCAAAGGCAGAGCGACTGATATATGGAGATTCTCTCATGACCCATGCTATGATCCTCACAGCTGTCACAGACAAGGTACGCTCGCTGTAGCAGACCAACAAGAGTACACACATCCAGAATTTCCCAGGGCTTATTGCTACAAAGCCCTGCTGCATGTTTACACTTCTTAAATTGACTGCAGTTTTTCATAATTCTGTCAATTTTCCCCTTTTTGTAAGTAACCCCAGCTGTCAGGACACTTTCTTTCCTCTTGTCTCTGTTCCTCACTCTTATCTCTCCTGTCGGTCTCCATTTCTCTCTCTCAGGAAGGGAAAGAAGGCTATGAAAAGTGGAGGGTGGAAAACTCCTGGGGTGATGACCGTGGGAACAAAGGTAACACATAGTACATCACAACACTACTTTTGGTCCTTTGCTTTAGGGTGTCTTTTTTTTTCTTTCAATTTAGCATTTAAGGAATCACCAGCAAAATGTTTTTTGCTGGTATGCCGGAGAAATAGGCAGGTTTTCTTTTCTTTTTTTTTTTTCTTCTTTTTTATGAAACTGATTAATAGCTGACAACAAAAGAGTTTCTTTCCCCTGGATCTGGTCCTAAAATCATATCTACTTACTTTTGAAACAAAGTTCTCCTACCTCTCATCTCTCTTTCACATCTTTCTCACAACATGGTGTCTTATGACGAACGATCATCTTCCTGTTTGTGTCTATTGAATTATGAGCAGAATTAGATTTAGAGTCCCCTGTGTTGCTACTTTATGAACTTGTAATTGGCTTTGTCCTGTTTCATAAAGACTCACAGACATATACACAGGCACAGCAGCCCCCATTGTTTTTGTTTTTGTTTTTTTTTTTTTTTTTGGTTGGTTGGTTGTTTTTTTTTTTTTTTTTTTTAATTGTATATTTTTTTAGCTCAAAGCCTCTCAGCCCAGTTGCATGATAAAATATTTGCAGAATATGATAGTGAACCACTGTAGCTGGCTGGATAACTGCTATCATTGGCGAGCGAGTAACTTACTAGCACCAGTCACCTTACCTTACCAAGTTCTTTGTATTTTCTCTGTACTCTGCTGATTACTTTCCCCCTGGCATTTTGTTCTCAGTACTTGTTATCGTTTCATCCAAAAAAGGGGTTTAATGAATACTGTAAAAAAGGCAAGCTAACAAGCTTTGTAGCTGTTAGCGAGACCATTAGGTTGGTTGTTAGCTTGGATGCTAACATCACACAGCTTTCACAATTTATTCACAAAATGGATATTCACCATTGACTTCATAACTGTCTACTAAACCGTGAACATGAAATGAAAAGACAATAAAGTTGATGGTTCGACACAGCTAACAAGCACCGAGAGTTGTGACGATTTTGGATTCTCTGTCCGTTCAAAGGTTGCCACTGTCAGGAAAGATAGTCAAAACATGAAAATATATATTTTTTTAAAAAGGGTCAATTTATTTAACTCAGCAAGAAAATCTAATCGCAATGAATTGCCGTTGTAGAGTGATTATATTGACTAGTAACTTATGAATCTTAGATTTTTTTTTGGTGGTCAGTTCTTGTTTGTTTTTTGTTTTTTTTTTTTAATTGTATATTTTTTTAGCTCAAAGCCTCTCAGCCCAGTTGCATGATAAAATATTTGCAGAATATGATAGTGAACCACTGTAGCTGGCTGGATAACTGCTATCATTGGCGAGCGAGTAACTTACTAGCACCAGTCACCTTACCTTACCAAGTTCTTTGTATTTTCTCTGTACTCTGCTGATTACTTTCCCCCTGGCATTTTGTTCTCAGTACTTGTTATCGTTTCATCCAAAAAAGGGGTTTAATGAATACTGTAAAAAAGGCAAGCTAACAAGCTTTGTAGCTGTTAGCGAGACCATTAGGTTGGTTGTTAGCTTGGATGCTAACATCACACAGCTTTCACAATTTATTCACAAAATGGATATTCACCATTGACTTCATAACTGTCTACTAAACCGTGAACATGAAATGAAAAGACAATAAAGTTGATGGTTCGACACAGCTAACAAGCACCGAGAGTTGTGACGATTTTGGATTCTCTGTCCGTTCAAAGGTTGCCACTGTCAGGAAAGATAGTCAAAACATGAAAATATATATTTTTTTAAAAAGGGTCAATTTATTTAACTCAGCAAGAAAATCTAATCGCAATGAATTGCCGTTGTAGAGTGATTATATTGACTAGTAACTTATGAATCTTAGATTTTTTTTTGGTGGTCAGTTCTTGTTTGTTTTTTGTTTTTTTTTTTAATACCAAAAATTCAAACAAATTTAGCAAACTTATGTCAGCCTTGGGCAAACTACCAGTCAGTCATTTTGCCTTCCACAGCACAGCAGGTACTCTACACCACTGCCCCAGACATAACTGTCTGCTGTTGTTATTCCTTCTGTCCTTTCATCTCTGTTTCTCATCTTCCTCTGACCTTCTCTGCCTCCCCTCTCCATCTCTGGGGTTGACATTCCACTGCAAATTATAGGAGAGTATTTCAGGTCAGTCGTGCATCATGTGGTAACACACATACACAGTACAGCATATGCACACAGGCAGACTCACACATTCTCACAATATGTGCTCGAACCCACAAACCGTAGTGACTGTTGGGAAAACATGTGAAAACCCCTCAAATCAAATGTATTTCACGCATATCTTATTCCATAAACACCAGCAGATGGGGAAGGCCAGGGCCCCCAGCCTGTCTGCTGCCAAATTAATAAAGTTATTGAGAACAAAAGTTTGAGAAGTTCACTTGGGAATCTAGGGGATTTGCTTATATGACAAAAGCTGAGGGGGAATAGAGGTGCAAGTGGAGAAAAGGAAAGAGAGCATACAGGAGAAAGGAGAGAGATAAAACAGAAATAAAGATGTAGTGTAGATAGAGATCATTTGGAAAGAGGGAAAAACAAAGGCAAGTATATGTAGAGATTATTTTGGAAGGTTCACAAAGGAGAATTCGGAAGAATAGTGGTAATAGCCAAGGGATTAGAGGGAGAGAGTGGAGTGTGTTTATAAGGTTTAGCTTAACGTCTCCCTTCAGGCCTTTTAATATTCCTCCTAACCCTGAAGGAGTCTCTCATGAGAGGTTTAACTTTCAGTTTCCTCCATCTTTTAGCCCTCACACAGCCGCTGTTATGAGTCCACTCATTCAACAACTCGTACTTTTTACAATATTTTAGACTATTATAGACAAATGTTTGGCAACACGCCCTGAGGATTTTATTTTATTTTGATAGGACATTAGCCTGAGGTTGATTCCTTAATGTTTTTCATGAGCTCTGAATGAGTGGACATGAGTTCGACATTGATAGAGAGAAACTGTTATTTATCAAGACTTTGATGTGAATGTGGATGGAATCATTCCTATACCTATGTACCATGAAATAAATAAAAATTATTTCACAGATATGTCCTGCATGAATTAAGTTAAGCTAGTAAAATCATACACACTGCATTCAGCGAGTATTCAGACCCCTTCACAGTTACGTTGCAGCTATATGCTAAAATTGTATAATTTCATTTTTTCCCTCATGAATCTACACTCAGTAGCCCATATTAACAGAGTTTTCTCGGATTCCATTTCTCTGGATCATCTTTGAGAAGTTTCTATACCTTTACAATTATGGTAAATTCAAATGATTGGACATTATTAGGAAAGGCACACTCCTGTCTATATAAGGTCTCACAGCTGACAATAAATATCAGAGCAAAAACAAGCCTTGAGGTTGAAGGAACTGCCTGCAGAGCTCAGAGACAGGATAGTGTCGGGGCACAGATCTGGGGAAGGCTACAAATGAACTCTACTGACATGAAGCGTCCCAAGAGCATAGTGGCCTGCGTAATTCTTACATGGAAGAGCTTTAGAACAACCAGGATCCTCCCTGGAGGGTGGAGAAGGGTCTTTGTAAGAGAAGTGACCAAGAACCCAATGGTCACTCTGGCTGAGCTCCAGAGATTCTGTGTGGGGATGGGAGAAACTTCCAGCAGGACTGTCACTGAAGCACTCCGTCATTCTAGGCCTAATGGCAATAAAGATTCACAGACTGCGAGAAACAAGATTCTCAGGCTTGATGAAACCAAGATTGAAGTGTTTGGCCTCAATTCTCAGCTTCCTGTCTGGAGGAAAATGGGCATCGCTCATCGCCTGCTCAGTACCATCCCAGCGATGAGAATGGTGGCAACATCATGGTTGGGGTGTTTTTCAGTGGTGGGGACAGAGAGACCGGTTTAAGCTTGAGGGAAAGCTGAATGGAGCAAAGAACAGAGATATCCTTTCTAATTCGTTTTTCATCATGTTGTTTTGGGGTATTGAATGTAGATTGATGAGGAATAAATAGATTTAAATGTATTTAATATAAGGCTGCAGCATAAAACTTTAGAGTTGTAAGGCATTTCCAACCACTGCTGTGGTGCAAATATTGATAGAAACTATTATTATTATTATTATTATTATTATTATTATTATTATTATTATTATTATTATTATTATTGAAACTGATAGCATTTACATAAATAGTTTGTGGCACTGATTCTTTGGTCGGGTGCCACTAAGCTATTGCAGAAGAAGGGTCACAAAGACGAAAAATTAAAATAGCTTCAGTCAGACCTCAACCTCACCTTGTCATTTTTTCTTTTTGTTGATAAACCAACTTTAACCACCTCAATCAGGGTTTTTTTTTTAAAAAAAAAAAAGGTTTGCAATATTCTTATTTTATACCAGATTGCTCACATTCCCATTCCTAATTTCATAATGCAGAAATTGTCCGTTTTGAGGATGCTGCTGAAGTTGAAATGCAAGATGGCCGCTCCACACCCTTTTAGCTAACACTGCATCCATCTGCTCTGAGACAGGACAGTCTGCCAATCCCTAAAAACAAATAATGACACCCAAAATTCACACACACACACATATACACCACCATGCCACCCAGCAAGCAGGTTCCAGGAAGCTCACATCAGCACACACACAGACACCACAGTGAGAACCAGGCAATTTACCACCTAAGATTTGTGTACTTGGAAGAACATGCATACACAACACACACACTTGCATGCCATCACCGATACATTGTTTGGAACTGTGGCACGTTCTTGCGGTCACGCTGATGTCTTCGATAAGTCAGCTTGACAGTTGGTGCTGTCATGCTCTTGTTTGCTCGGCTCTGAACTTGAGAAAGGGAAAAGACAAAACCAAGTGTGTGGTGGCATCGGGGGAAGCAAAAGAGTAAAATAACTTGAATTCACTCCACGATCTGGTTGTACAAACTTAGGCATTACAAACTCCTCCAGGTCTCATCCAGCTTCCAGTATGCAGTTTAGTGCGGTTTGGTTCTAGTTTCACATAACCATTAGGTTTTGTCATCTTATGTAGGACGCACGCACACACACACACACACACACACACACACACACACACACACACACACCCCCAACACCCCTTTCATTTCAATTAATCATTTCAGCATGGGGCTACATCCTCTTCCAAAAAGAGATTAGGCTGTTCTGACACATCTTCCATCGGTGGAAGTTCAAGGCACACTTTCATAACCAACCCGGACCTGGCCACATTGAGCTTGCATGCATGCGCGCACACACACAAACACACACACAAACACACACACACACACACTCTAACATACACACTTGCACCGGGAGGGAGATACAGACAGTGTTTAGTTTTATCAGGGTGAGTCTGCAGGGGTGATAGGAGTGTTGAATGCAAACTGAAACTGCAGGGTGGGGGAGTATGAACCGTAAGGAACTGGATCTTTCTCACCCTCCACCCTTCTGGCTGTTAGACAATAGACTTTTTAGTGATAAAGAGCACTTTTAAGCATTTAAAAATGTGCACATAATCATGTTTGACATTTCTGTTGAATTGTTTTTAGCAACGCTCCCTATTCCTCCCCTTTCAGTGAGTCACTATAATTGGTTGAATTAACAACATAAAATTCTCTTCAATCATATATTTCTCTCTAAAAAAAAAAAATGTGTTGTGATTAATGCTTTCTGTGTACAGAGAGATAAACTAAGGTCCTTCTTCTTACCCTCAAATCCATCTATTCTAGCAAAGACCTGTTTAAAGGATGGCGCACCCTCATTTTTGAAGAAAAAACAGCATCTAATGGCTCTACACTCGATTATGTTCAGATTTTAAACATTACCACTCAGTTTTCCAATTTATAAAAGTGGGTAACTGAGAGACAGGCCGGGTTTTGTTTATATAGACTGGCAGGTTTATTCATTATATTGATAACGATATATGCATATCCAGAACTTTTTTTTTTGTTCTGTTTTTTTTTAATCAAACATCATTGTAATGCAGTCACAGACCAGCTCCAAGTATGCATTAAGGAGGGGAAAAACGTCAAAGCTAAGTCCCAAATAAAGTTGTATTTCAAATAAACACATTTAAGTATTTACAAAAGCTTGACAGATGAGGAGCATCAATCTGCATCTTTACTGTAAGAAGTATTTGTCAGAGGGATATGCAGTATGTGTGACTGTAAAAATGTCAAACACGCCCCATCCCAGACATTGGGTGCCCAGGAGAGAGAAATGGCACTTAGAGAGGGGTTGTCTCAACAGGTGTCACCACATTGGGCTCAAAACAATAGATTTATGAAGAGGACTAAATCCAGCACTGCCAATCAGCCTAGTTTAGTTTTTGACAAAAAATGTAATATTTTTCATCTTAGGCCTCATTACATTTTTTTTTACATTTTTTTTACTTTTAATCTTACTTTTGTTGTGATACAAAAATTGTCAATGACCTTTTTATTTTTTTTTGGGGGGGAGGGTTGTCATATTTCATTGAAAAATTAACACCAGTTCTGGCATTCTTCACTTAAATGCTCTGTAGACAGATTTTCAGCATTAAAATTAATTGTTGTTGGATCTGTAAGAGAACAGATTACATAGCATTACCTAGCCCTGATCCAGAACTGTGTACAATTTATCATAGTCCTGCATGGCTGTCACCTGAAAACTGGACAATTCAGTCACAGATCATCTCATGAAACTACTTATGGGAACAATGGCTTGTCTGTTTCTGAAGAAACCTTTCTCTTTTTCTCTTAAATCATATATTTGTTACTTTGCAGCCATCTAACAGTGTTTTCTCTTAACTTAGAAGTTGCTAAGAAGATTTCTTAGAATCCAGTGTGGTTGTATTTTCAACATTTTCCTCATATCAGATTTCATGAGTGAATCTTTGACTTTAAATGAGTGGGGATATAGCTATACAGAACTCTTATACGTGATGTGTGGTCCTACATCAGAGCTAAATATTGCTTAAAGCATCTCCTTGTTGCAAGTCCCATTTACTTATTTCTGATGAATATATTGACTGACTGTCATTTTCTTTACTCCCTTTTCTGTCAATGTTATCACAATTCCTATGACGTGTGATTTGCAAATGTTTCACTTTGAATCAGTCACATAAGACTCCCATTACCTAATGTGAGGCATAAAAAACTACAACTAAAAAAGAAATAAGCCAGACTATGATAAAGTTTTTTTTTTTTTCTGTAACATCAGTGTTCTGCTCAACCATCACTTACGATGAAAACAAATCTAATCAGACTTTTACAAACGATATCTTCTCTTCCCTGTCTGCTTCCCTAGGTTACCTGATCATGACGGATGATTGGTTCTCAGAGTATGTGTACGAGGTGGTGGTAGACAAGAGGTTCCTGCCCCATGATATCCTCGAAGTGATGCAACAGGAGCCCACTATACTTCCTGCCTGGGACCCGATGGGAGCCCTGGCGTAACAGAAATCCAGGTTTTAGCCCCAAGATCTGGTCTTTTTGACTCCGCCCTTTTCGTCGGCTGCTTTTACCTCGGCTGCTTTTACCTCTCCAATATTTTCCCGATGTCTCCTTCCAAAACAACTTCTTCTTCTAGACAAAATAATAAAGATTTTGTTTTCTTTTTTACTGGACTGCCTGTGTCTTTGTTGTCATTTCTTCAAGAAAATAGAAACTTTACACTGTTACATCTTTTGTAAGTCTAGTTTTTTAGGGATGGTAAAATGAATATAAGGCACTGAAACTGTGCCTTTAGCATTTAAAAGTTAAATTGGGTTTGTTGCATCCTAAACACCATTTTAATATGGAGAGAAGACAGCATCACAAACAGGCAAAGGATTTAAGAGCGGGACTGCAATCTGAGCGGTGGGTATTCAGTAGACTGTGTACTGGCTAATACTGTAAAAGCCAGTCAAGACTGGTGTTTTATGCCTATAAATCTGTGTGGTCTGCAGATTTATTTATATTTCTTAGATTAGATTGAAGTTCATGGCTCACACTCTTGCCCACAGCTTTTTTGCCATGTTAACCTCTTGGAGGTGGGCAAGACCATGATTTACTATTTATCCTTCTTAGAATAATATTTACACAGTTCCCAGTAACATACAATCTTCCCATAACTTCCTCTCTCTGCAAACAACAAAAGGTCAAGCAGAGAAGCATCATAGGTGTGCATGTGTACGAATAAATCGTGTGGGCGTGTGCATCCACATATTTGTTATTATATCCTTGGCCTGTATCCCCCTGATTGGGTATCTAGGAATGTTAACGGCAGGAAATGGTCATTCTTCAACAATATTCCTTCATTCCAACACGGAGTAGCCACAATGCTGTGCCAGGCAGAAATCCAAATTCTTCCTGTGCAGACTCTGAAATCATTCCTCAGTCACATTCAAACTCTCCCTGCTTTGAAACACTACAGCCACTGAGAATGGCCTCCGACCACCCAGCAGTTGGTCTGTCCTGCTAAATTATTTCTGTTCACCCTCTGCACTGTGGTTGTTAGAGTAGAAAGTGCCCTATCAGCATTATTGGCTGAGGGTAGACTGGAGACCAGGGACATGATGGCTTTTATTTTGAAAGGAGTTTGTGGTTTGGTGATTTGGCCTTATTTCACTGCAGGTTCCATAACTCATAGACTTATATAACTTCCCTGTCATACTGCAATGTGTGTTAGGAATGAATTGACTTTAGAATAATCAAAAAACAAACATGAAAACAGATTTTACGCCCACTCTATTAACCACAACCTCCTACCCACCATCCCGCATTTTCTTCTTATTTACTCATCTTGTCCTCCGTTCATTATCTCCTCTGTACCTGGCACTCCATTTTCTTTGCCTTTATCCACAGCTTAACTGTCTTCTTCTACTTTCTCCCAGTTTACATCCATCTATTCCATTCACATACGTACATAAATAGCTGCAGATGGACTTGTGCCACTCTTCTCAGTTTATTCAAACACAGCCCAGAGAATTCAACATGTGAATTATAGGGACGATTGAGTAGTTTGGAAAGATGTACTTGCTACAGAAATAAGATAGTCTTGCGAAATTAAACTGCTGACAGTTCTTAATTTGATTAATCACAGGCCGAACAGTTCAGAAATCTTCCCTCAGAGGAATGGCATTTTCTTTTAATGGTTAGATAGAGGACAGCATGACTTGTAAATCTCAGCTGGTAAAGCACCAGTTTGACAATATATTCAAGTGGAACTGAGATATGACTTCTTATTGGAACCTTTCACCGTTGTGAAATCATATAGTTATGTTCTGTTGATCATAAGACGATGTGGGTATAAAGGTGTAGATTGATCGACAGATTTATATTAAAGTTGTTACAGAGAGAGTAACCACAATTTCCATGAAAACACTGAAATACTGTACCAGTTTTGAATGTTTGATAAAAGACATTCAAAAATGAACAATACTCTGTGTGTGTGTGTGTGTGCACAACAGTGGTACTGAATGCACTGTGCAGGTAAAAATTACAAATATGAAGCACTAAGTGGATTAAAATTGTATTTAGTGTGAGTTAATGGAGTGTAACCTGAAGTTTATTTGCCCTGTATTAAGACGATTTGCGGGTTTTGTGAGCAGAATGTCTTATGTTACTTAAGGTAAAACTGGGCTAGAGTGATTTTTCTTGTTAATAAATAATTGGATGTGTCAGGGTGGACTAGTCCGCTGTGATGTCTTATCCTGAACAAACCATGATTCTTCAGTCTGCGATATCATTTGAGAATAGACAGTGAATGGTGAAAAGGCAGCCTATCAGGACGGAACCTCCATTGGTCCACAGATCTCTACCAGGGGTTTATGTTGCACACTTTATTTAGGAAATAGGAAAGAAGTTCAAGACTGTAAATGGGCACTTTCCTGGGAATAAGTCAAGGTTTGCATAATTTTCTTAAACATAATATATTATGTATATTCATAACGTCTTTTATCACCAAACTGGTTTGGTCATTCAAATGCACCAAAGCATGATGTTTGCTTTGTTCCGTGGTGTTAATTTTGATGTAGTAAAGGTGCTGAATTTCCCGACAACTCTTCAACGAGGTGTCACGTCGAGCCCTTATTATTTCACCAGTCAGTAGACTCTCCTACAGCAGCATCAAGATTCTGCATCTACGGTGTGAAGGTAGCACGAACATTGCAACCTATCGCTGCTTTTTTTTTTTGTTTCAGTTTAGAAGCTTTGCGGAGGTGTACCGTTTTTAGACTTTTATTGTGAAGCACTTAAAGGAAGTAATATCTCAGTGCATCAGTTCGTGCACCGTGCTTTTCTTCTCAGCACTTACTTTTTCACGAGACCAATTAGATTACACATAAAAAACATATGAGTATTATGATATTCAAACCACATGCACTGTTATTTTTAATAAGTGCATCTTTGGAGACATTAAAAGTGATCTTCGCTTGGCAGATGTTGGTGACCAGGTGTCCAGGGCTGTAAATGTCTGAGTTTGAATCAGATTTAACCCCTGCCTGGTATTCCTGAAGGTGTAATCTGCACGTTGTATGTTAAAACAGTGTAGACTTACTGTTTTAAAAGCTTACACAGCGTTTTCACATCTTGCCTCTCTTGAGGGAAGCCTGCGAAGGCTTATCGTGGATATAATTTAAGTTATGGGATGCAGATCAAAGCAGGATCGTGAACTTGTGACCCTGTCCTCCCTGGCTTACAGGTTCTGACGTCAAAATTGAGTCTTATGATAGTCCCCCCTGTCCAGCTGTTTGTGTTTGACTGGAGAAATTAGCCTACCGTGAAACCATACAGGACTGTTCGTCACACACCTGGTCTCGTTCTTCTCTTCTGTTTCCATTTTTTTCCTTCTCTTTTCCCCTCTTCAGTTGTGTGTGTGTGTGTGTGTGTGTATGTGCATTCCTTGTGTGGATTTGTGTGTGCTGCAATGAGGATTAACCCAGTACTTCAGCTGATGCTGATTGGAATGACGCTCAACACTCACACAGAAGCTGGCTTTTAACAAGAATTGGAGACTGGACCCTTTGTATGTGTGTGAGTAGGTGAGATAGAAGGAAAGAGGACGCTGATTATAATATAACAACATGATGGGAACTGTGCTGTCTGTCCTTGTCCTGGCTGCCCTCCTTGAACCCTGCCACTGTACCTGGCATGGTGCCCTTTGGCCCAGTCAGCTGCAGGAGCAGGTAAATGGGTTGGTTAGACCAGGACACAGACAGGCCGGGACTTAAATAATCTGTCTCTCACACTCACACACTCTTCCCAATGTTCACATTTAACCGTTGCATTAATAACCTCATTTATGTATCTGTGTTCCTCTCCTACTCCTCCTCGCCCCTCTTATGAATATGCATCAAGAAGTCTTGGATTAGGGGCAAGGATCCTTTTCTAAAGCTCAGCGTGTGTGTGTTTGGGCGACAGTGTGTGCATGAGCGCGAGCAAGCACGCCCCAGTGTGTGTGTTTGTGTCTTAAGCCAGGCAGAGCAGAATACGGCCCACTGTAAGCCAAGGCATGTGTTATTTGTCTGAGTGGGTTTAGTCCGCGCTGATAGGCGACGTCTTGGACTGTCGATCAACAGAAGCTGCGTGGACTACGCAGCCTGTCCTGCTAAAAATATCAAGGTAAGACCCACGCTGCCTGTCTTTTTTCAACCCATAATGTCATTACCAGCGGGATCATCATTTACAATCACTGCTGAGTTCTGGGCTATAAATCTGTACTGATGGCCCTTCTCTGTGAGACATCAACATACGTAGTACATGGGTGTCAGCCAGGGTCCAGTGACATAATCTATGATTTAAAGTTTCTCTTTGAGTTTTCTCATATCAGTCATTTATCCTCATCTGTTTTATGACCTCTAGGAATTTGGAATTTGATTTATGATATCCTGTCAGATTTGGCAAACAAATTAGAAAATTTCCAGCTATTTAGATCATTTAATCAGGTAAATTATATGATTTAATGGATAATTTGGAATGTGTCATATGCACAAATAAAAGACAAAATCCAAATGATTTCACACAAGGACTAAATGACATCTGTAGTTACTATGATTTTGGGAAACTGTTCAATGCCCTTTCTTTATTTAGTGAAGGAATTAAAGGAGTGTCTCATTTTTATCTATACTTCAATTATTTAATTGAAGGATAATTTTGGTCAAACTCAGAAATCTATCAGGAAAGGAAATACTGACTTACAAACAGCCAGGTTGTTTAATCCTATTAGATCTATGGGAATATTTACAGTACAAAGCCTAGGCCCTAAGAATCATTTTCAGATAACTAGTGAGGGGGTCATGTTTGCAGCTTAAAGTGGCCTGACAAACATCTTGCCAGCACAGCATTTCACTGTGTACAGTGTCACTCCCTCTTTAAGGAATCACATCTTGTCATTAGTTTGGGGTTAGCAAAACGCAGAATGCATTTCAACATCATGTGACACCAAAGAACAATACCATTTTTATTTCTTGCCCTCTTAATTATTGTTTTCATTTTCAACAATAGTGTTTTGTAAAAAAAGAAAGAATGAGGACACAGGGCATTTTATGTCACATTGCCTGGCATGCTTTTTAAGAAATAGGATGTCTTGCATAAAGAAATGCTCTGAAATTTTAATATATTTGCCCTTCTGATATCTAATCAAGTGTTAAAGTTAGGAATGTTTGGAAAACCTTTGTTCTGTAAAGAATACTACAGCACTATGATAGACTAGCAGTCTATGATAGCCTAGAGTTTCACGTCCGTGGCAGCTCACTGAGTCTTTTTTTTCCTACTGACAACCACTTTATAAAGAAAATAGGGTTTTTTTGCAATTTATTAGCTAGATCACAGTAGAGATGACAAGCATCTTGACTACTATTCCACCAGGTGCCTTCAAACTTTAGCTTACATTTTTTCCTTTAATTCCTCACCCATTAAATGCAGCAATAAGCATATTTTTAATTTTATCCAAAACATCCTTCAAGCCTTTGTCACGGTCTATATCTGAATAATACATATTTCCCAAGTGCTCATGGCCTGCAAATGAAGTTGGCAAGATACAAGATTGGGAAGTGACCCATATCTCCACATTTTTCTGCCTGATCATATTCAGCATTGCTCAAAGTCCTCAAGGTATTTACACATGTTCAGTTATGTTGTCAGTTTGACAAGAGGACCCCAGCAAGCTGTTATTAATAATTTCCCTGCAAGTTGACAATTCTTCATTGTGCTTGTGGATGATCTTTTCTGCTTAATGTATCCTCTCTTGCCTCACAGATTACAGCTTGTAGCATTATTGGATTATTTGGATTGCAATTTCATATTTGAATAAAAACATAGAAGAGATTAGAGGTAATGACTGGTATGAAGGAGTATGTCATAGTAATGTTCTCTCCAGTTGTAGAGAAATTAATGATGATGAAAAATGACATTACGTTGAGACAAATCAAGGCAGGGGTTAGTTAATTTGAAGCAGTGAGATCCCTGTCTGTAAGATAAATAGTAGAAACATGATACAACAAAAACTAAATTAATAATGGTAAACCACAGTAACCATGACATAACAAAGCAGCAATAAAGCTCAAAGTTTAATACGCTGTAGAAAGTCCTTTGCTTACATTATCACATTGTCTGAGCATATCTGTTGCATATGACAGTATGACATTGTTTGTGTATTTCAGAGCTGTCTTGGGTACATGATCAGGCTGATACATAGATTTCACACAGTTATAGTAGAAGCTAAAGGACCATAAACAAACAGTTCCCACACTTACATTTCCCAACTTCACATGCAAATACGACATGGCAAATGAAAGTAAATTTTCTCCTTCAGGGCAGGTAAATGTGTGTTTCTTGATAATTTGCCACTAATTTGTCTGCTTATCAGGCTGCGCCTCAATCTGACACATCTAAAAGCCAAAAGGTTTTTTTTTCTCTTGGGAGTAGTTTCCTCTTAAAGAATTACAAGATCCACTGACTAGTTAAGTGTTGTTTGTGCAGATATGGTGGGAAGTGTAGAGGCTTTCAGCCTAACAACTAATGCATTAAACCCCCCCACCCCACCCCACATCTGCCCGCACTGTTTATTTTTCATTGAGCGAGGACATGATGTCAAGTTGGCATGGGAAACTATAGCCTACACTTGTGGAGCACAGTAGAATCCCTATGGAGCAAATAACAAGAAAATGTGTGTTTCTCATGGCAATTTTCCATGTGTGTATGTGTATGTGTGTGTGTATTTGTGTGTTTGTGTGTGCATTCAGGCAGCCTATTGGGGTTCAAATGAAAGCACATTAATGCTGGAAAAAAACAGGCAATTTCTTCCATAATTACAGGAACTTCTGTTAATAGGCATGTGTAATATGCTGTAATTATGTTTATGGCAAAAACTATACACTATATGTATGTAAATTGCCTCGTTCAAACTAGTATGTGCTGTCCACAATTTACTCAAAAATACAGATAAAGACTAAATAGTGTAATAAGATAAACACAACCATCATTTATATGGTTTTATTAGTTTAGAAAGATACTCGGGATTTTAAATGTGAAAATATTTTGTGGACCTAATAATAAGCACTAATAATAATACCTCCCAGGAGGGTAAGTTATGATCTTTCAGGAATCTAGCATTTGCTCGGCACTTCAGTGGGGCAGATTTCTGTTGACAAAGAGGCTTGGAGGATGGTCATTCTTAAAGACTGATTCCTGAAAGGATAGAGAATTTCAGAACAGTTTCGGCCTGGAACTTTTTTTTTTGCCAGATCCTCATGTTATTTTTTTAAGCAATTGGATACTTATATACTAATACTAGTATATTTAATAAACTATTAGCAAAGCAGAGCACTGTTGAAAATGCATCATTCAATTAACTAATCAGTCAAACTAGCTCAATTTGAACTAATCAAATGTAATTCAAATTGTGCTTTATGAGCAATTGACAAGATGCGGGATTGTAAGAATGGAGCCTGAAGCACATCAAAACAACCACAGATAAAATAAAACTGTAAAAACTGTAAAAACAAAATTATGAAAAGATACATAAAATAAATTGAATGATAATAAAACAGCAAAATGTTGATAAGATAAAAAGAATAAAATTGATAATAAATATGATAGTAAATGAAATAAGTGTAAATCCTAAAACCATAAAATTATAAAACACTATTTGAAAGCCAAATTAAATAGATGGGCTTTTAGTTGTAAAATATCTTCAGCTCCTCTCAGATCCCCTGTTCATCATGGCTGAAAGAAGCATCTGCATTGGTTTTTTTTTGGGGGGGGGGGGTCTGAGGGGCCCTCATGTTTCAAAAACCTAAAGCATTTCTGAGAGGTCAGCAAATATTAAGGCATAAATGTCGCCCAGTAAGAAACTGCAGTAAAGAAATCCTAAACAGAGTTTGGGGAAATTTTGAAACAGTTTTGTCAACCAGAGAGCTGGGATAAGACTCAAAAAATCATCTATTGATGATATTCACATAGATAGATACAATGAAAGACGGACAGACAGACAGATTTCGCACATTTTTCAGTCTTGTTGCTTTTCTCTTTCCAGTGTCCAGTCCTCTATTCGGTATTTAAAATGAAATCAGAAAAGGAAATGATTAATAGTGCTGAAAATCTACATCTTTCAAAAGTCAAAAATGATCCATGAAACCCCAGAGACCTGCAAAAACAGACTCTGTTAAGCACATTATTTTTACTCAACCATTCCCGGGATCTATACCCCAGACTGTAGGGTGTCGGGCCACATTTAAAAGTGAGGAGGTTACAAAAGCTGACTCAGAGCCCAGAGCTTTAAGAGTTGTTTTAGTGTGAAAGATACACTGAGCAGGCGCCGTTTTGGGATCTCACGAGCTGACCTTTCAATATCACTATGAAATATGCTTTAATTCCTCATTTCATAAATGACAACAAGGATTGCTCTAATTAAACCATGCAATTGCAGTTATACTTTATGTAACATGAGTATGCGTGAGAAAGTGTGCGAGTGTGTACTGTGTGTGCATGTGTTTGTCTGGACTTTGGTCTGTCTGTGAACTGAGCTTAAAATACCATACGCACAGGACTGCTTTTAATTTTTTTTCCCTTCTTTTTTATTTCTTGATTTTCTTCAAAATTGCACATTGATTTAAGAAAAAAAAGCAGGAAGTCTCTCAACAAACCTTTTACGCCACAATGTGACTGTTTGTAGAATTCTGACCAGCGGCTGGCTCACTTTTTTAACATAGGATGTAGAGTACATTAAATGGAGCGAAACTAGCTTTTAATACCAAAGTTCTATAATCACATTTAAACCCACAGTAGTTAGCTTGTAAATTGTTCAAATAATGTATTTGCAGAAATTGGTTGTTTTCTTTTAAATGTTATTTAATAATATACCTTATCCTTGGATAAATTGAATGCAGGTTCTGAATAAGTTAACTACTGGTTCGAAATGGAACAGGACTGAAAAATTAGGGGACACGGGGGTCATAGTAGTATAAGCCTAATATCTTCTTAGCAGGTGTTCAGGATGACATGAGGAAAGAACTCAATAAGTAGAGGAGAAAAAACGGGAGGAGGGATGAGAGCAATGTGAAAGTGATGTGAGATAAGGAGAGAAATGGAAAAAGGGAGAGCGTGAGAGCTCCAGCAAGGCTTTACCAGGCAGGGTTTGAGTGTATGTGTGCGTGAGTGTGTGTGAGTGTGTACTGTGTGTGCATGTGTTTGTCTGGACTTTGGTCTGTCTGTGAACTGAGCTTAAAATACCATACGCACAGGACTGCTTTTAATTTTTTTTCCCTTCTTTTTTATTTCTTGATTTTCTTCAAAATTGCACATTGATTTAAGAAAAAAAAGCAGGAAGTCTCTCAACAAACCTTTTACGCCACAATGTGACTGTTTGTAGAATTCTGACCAGCGGCTGGCTCACTTTTTTAACATAGGATGTAGAGTACATTAAATGGAGCGAAACTAGCTTTTAATACCAAAGTTCTATAATCACATTTAAACCCACAGTAGTTAGCTTGTAAATTGTTCAAATAATGTATTTGCAGAAATTGGTTGTTTTCTTTTAAATGTTATTTAATAATATACCTTATCCTTGGATAAATTGAATGCAGGTTCTGAATAAGTTAACTACTGGTTCGAAATGGAACAGGACTGAAAAATTAGGGGACACGGGGGTCATAGTAGTATAAGCCTAATATCTTCTTAGCAGGTGTTCAGGATGACATGAGGAAAGAACTCAATAAGTAGAGGAGAAAAAACGGGAGGAGGGATGAGAGCAATGTGAAAGTGATGTGAGATAAGGAGAGAAATGGAAAAAGGGAGAGCGTGAGAGCTCCAGCAAGGCTTTACCAGGCAGGGTTTGAGTGTATGTGTGCGTGAGTGTGTGTGAGTGTGTGCACAAGACAGACGGTAGCAAGAAGCACCCTGACACGGAGCCCCACATTGCCATACATCCACTCAAGGATAGGAGTTCCCCTGTCTGCAGTGTGTCTGCTTTAATGATAGTTAGGCCATGACCATACGGTACCGGAGCTGTTCAACAGCTCATTATTGCTCTTTGATTTGTTACTATATCAAAACAAACTTCAAACTCTGCCTGTCTGTGCTTGCTTAAGGTTCCTCCTGTAGCCTCTGTCTGAGTGCATGCATCCATCGCTCATCTCATTCACCACTGCATACTTTATGTCTGTTTGGCTGTGTGTCTCTGGACGCAGTACGGGTGCATGTGGGTGTGCGGGTGCAAGTCAGCGAGAGAGGGACAACAAGGGAGGGGGGGAGAGAGAGAGGGAGAGAAAAAGAAAGGAGAGAGGTTTGAGAGCACAACGGACAAACAGTGTGTCGTGATGTGCTAGTGCACGCTGGTTCTCTGGCAAGTTTTTGCAATGCTGCGGGATTCTTGAAGTTTTCTGCCAAAGTTACTGCTGCTGCTCTTTGTGCATCTTTTAACCGTTTATTCTCTTTTACAATCTCCAAAGGTAATGTATGCATTTGAGTTAGGATAAAATAAAACATGTGTCTTTACTTTGCTGTTCATCTTTAGGTTAATTGCTTCAAAAGCATCAGTGGGGAAACTTACCATTTAAACTGAAGCTTAAGTTTAAGCAGATTTTACTAAGATAAGAGTTGGCTTAAAAGAGTGCCTACATTATTAATGTGGGTAATTTGTTTTTTAATGTCTCGTTATATTTTCCATGCATGTCCTCTTTCAGTCTATCTTTGCAGAAATCTTGATCTTATCATCTTTCTTTATTAAAGTCTGCTTGGTGGAAATGTTAAAGATAAAAGAAAATTGTTTTTTATATCCTGTAATGATTAATGACTTAAAGTTTACACCACAGTATCACTCTGTAGTGTTGGTTTTTGAAGAACAGAACATGGGAAAAAATTTTCCAACTTTATTTGAATTATATACATATCTTCTTTGTTTATTTCTTTTCAGCCGGTGATTGTTTCTGTACATGCGGCTCAGATTTAATATTTCATCAAGCCTTTCATCACTGTTTGCTTTTCTTGACCTTCTATTGTGAGGCAGTGTGACAGACGATACAAAGCTTGCTTTACAGGTAACTTTTAGCTAACTGTAATTAAGAGGATAACATTTTTCAGTCACATCATTCTCCTTCACCCTCACATTTCAAGTAGAAATGGTGGGATTTCTGTCAAGTTTAAGCTTCCAAAGCTTCTTAACTTTTCTTGCCATAAGATAAGCGGCGTGCTCTATTTATTGATTGTGAGGATTCAGATGGAAATAAAGTCATCGTTTTGATGAAGAACTTGCTGATTGCTTTAATCGGTAATGAAAAGTGTGATTTGTAGGAAAAAGAACTTTTTTTTTTATTTGAAGGTTAGGCGGTGTTTCTTTTCTGTCCAGAGTCCAGGTACATGACAGGGTCTTGGTTGTGTGGTAGTCAGATGTTAGTATGGAATGAATGTCGTGCTCTGTAAAATTGCTGGACACTCGTTCTTAATTAAGATAATGACATTCCATGGAAATTGAGTCTTCCTACATTATGGCATCCATTACTAATTGAGTTAACACAACATACAATCTAATCCACTCTTAAACGGCTCACTCAGCTTGACCTATTACTCATGTGATTGCAATTAATTTGTACATTGACTCTTTGTAAATTTTATATTTAAAAATTGAATAGCTATATTGTATGCAAAATTTTTACTCCGATTATTTGAATAGCACTATGTTTGCTCTGACTCATTAATCTACAAAATGGACAAGGTCTACTCATTCAGGGCATTGACATAGAAAATCATTTGATGCACTGATGCTGACAGAGATGTAGATGTACAACCTTATAAAAATAAACCTTTATTCAGATATCTTAGCAAATATCTTGGCAAAAATCTTAGTATATCAAGAAATAGGAATTTATTATTTAATAAAAAAATTAAGGATATATATGTCTCTCCATACTGTCTACAGATACAAGTCATCTAAAACATTTGAAATAGTGCATCTATGTCTGATTTTACACAAATACTGTATGTACACTTTAGAAAGTTCTGTAAGAACTAAATTTTAAAAAGTAATGATCTGGTTTTAAATCTGTAGGTAAAATAATTCACTTTTTTTCTGCTTTTTTTTCTATTGTCTGCTTAGTGCATGACACATCCAAAAAACTAAGGGAGAACCCATTAAGCATATTTAACTGCTCTTGAATCATTTACTTTGGTATTTTGAATTTTTTTTTTTGTCAGTGCTTACGGCAGCATTTAAAGTGACAGGCTTTTTTAACATATGCCCACATTTCTACTCTAGTTTTCTGTCTTCAGAAGTTGTTTTTTTTTTGTATTTCCAGACTTTAAAAATACTGCTGGTGTTTGTATATATTCTCTAATTTCTCCCTATTATACAGCTTATATCAGATAAACATCGAAACAGGTTGTGCAGCTAACAGATAGCGTGGAATGAGAAACATGAGGAGAGATTACTTAAATCAGCATGTCCCAGCATAATCCTCGTAATTTGTACCTCTTGAAATGAGATATATATTCATTGTATTTTTTCTGCAGTGTCTGTTTTACCCACATTAAAATTAAGACTTTAATCATAAAAAAAGTGTAGGTAAAATATACAGGACATGCCCTAATACTGTGTTTCATTATTATTTTTCACTGTTATAATTCAAACAATAATAGTATCGAGAATTACAGAAAAGTCTCAATATATATAATTACTATAAGTTTACTGAAAAGTCTTTTAAAATTGCCAAACTCTTTTCCTGTGACTTATCTGTTTATTTCCTTTGTGTGTTGCAGTTTGTGCCATCACTGAGTGTTACAGAGGATGAACTGTTCGTGGATACGATCCAAGATTCTTGTAACTTTCCTTCTGGACACATCCCGTTCAAACACATCTCTCTTTTCCTACACCATCCTCTCAGTGTCCTAGCTGCTATTCCCTCTTGCTCAACACACTCTTACACATTTCAGTTCTCTCCCACATACACACACCTCCCCTTATTCTGGCCCCATTTACTACTTTTAGCTCAGTAATCCTGTTGCCTTTCTCATCTACCTGTCCAAGAAGGACAGCCTTTGTTTTTCCTTCACTTGTCCTACACCATCATTGCACAATTCCCTTACTTTCCTAACCCCTCTGTTCCCCTAATGGGCACCATATCAGACAGCAGTGTCATATTCCCTTCATCATCACTGACAATCTCTCTCCACCCCTAACTTCCTCGCCAACACCAACCTCAACACAACCCAATGGAGACAAAAGATATGATGATGACGAGCATGTTGACAATGGACAAGGGGGAGAATGATGGAGAGTGGGACAAAGGGAGAGAGGAGGTGGCGGGAGAAGAGGAGGGGACACAGCAGGAAAATGGTAGACTGATGTTGGCTGATGGTCTTGCAGAGAGAGGACCCAAGAGCCTGACCTCGGGCTCTGGCCAGCAGGTGTCCAATGGCTTCACTGCATCCAACCCTCAGAGCCCCAGGGAGGGACCAGGGACTGCAGCTTGCTCCGGGGGTTCATCCTCTGGTCCTGGGGGTGGCTCGGGGTCCTCGGTGCCGCTGGGAGGTCTCAGGACTCTGGTGGTCCAACAAACTAGCTTGGAGAGGCCCAGGGAAACCTGGAGCAAGAAGATGGACTTCTTGCTGTCTGTAATCGGCTACGCTGTGGACCTGGGAAATGTCTGGCGCTTCCCCTACATCTGCTACCAGAATGGAGGAGGTGAGGAGGCAAAAGATGTTTGAATGAGATAGAATGCGGAGAAGTGGAGAGGGAGATAAGGAGCAGGAAGGATTGGAGAAAAGGGTACATGAGATCCCATCCTGGAGTAAACAGGATTTCAAGTTGTAATGCACTGTAATTCATAATATATGTAACAGCCAAGGTAAGTCATTCTAATGCCCTGTAACTTTTTTCATCGTTAAGTATGTATAGTATGTATAGATGGAAGTCTGTCTGGTACATCATCAGTACCGCAAAATAAACAACCTATAAGGGATGCTACAGTTAATACTTGTTTATGAATAGCATTTGATTTAGCTTATTTCAAGGCAAGCGTATGTTTTCACAAGGTCTATGTGGTTCGCCTGTACACTGTTTATTACACAATCCACACTTAGCAGCAAACAGGGCCTCCCTCTCTATTTTATTGAATTTGCTATAATAAAATCTTGCAATTTCCTGTGTTCTGTGTATGTCGCATAGAGCGAGGTAGAGATGGCGACTGGGAGACACTTGATAGAGGCAACAGTATTAATTGTGGTTTTTATGAGAACGCCTTCAGTCTCTTTCTCCTTGCTTAATAACCTGTCTCCCAAGCAGCTGCTCAATCAACCCTTATCTTTGCTTTCATGTCACAAAGAGACACAGGCACACATGCACACCCTGGGCCATCTGCATACATAAATCGACACATGCACAAAAAATAAGTTGATAATCTGATCAAAAAAAAAAAAAGAAAGAAAGAAAAAAGAAAGACAGAGATGTGTTATCAAGCTCTGCACGTTAGGCCGGAGAGTCCTAAGATCTGGCTGCTGTCCTGTGGCACCTCTTTTCTTCAGTGTTTGGTCTTCTAAATCTCTTTTCATCACTTTTGTACTGTCCTTACTTAGCAGTAATAAAGCCGACGTCGCAGTTGTATGGATTCAATGAAGAATTTAAACTAAATTACCCTCTTACTGTGAGTTTCCAATGAGCACAATGAATGCAGACTCATATGAAACTGGGAAAACAATGCCTTGTTGTTTTTGAATGGACTAGGGTTATGTAAATGCTAAGGTATTAACAAAATCTAATGATTTTTACAGAGTGCTTTTTAATGTTCTGGGATCTTATTACTGAGGAGACTACTGAGATTACAGATGGAGTGTGAACGAGCAGCATTTCCCATGAATGTGATTGACCTTTTAATGTTCTACCATAACTTTATTTTATTTTTCCCCTTTTTCTCTTTTCAAAATGTTTTCATCTTCCCCCAACCCATCCCCACATTTTCTGTCCCTCTCCACCCACTCTTCTCTTACCTACACCTCCATTTCCCACTCTTAATATCCCTCTCCCCACATTCCTCCACGTCTCTGTCCAGGTGCCTTTTTGCTGCCCTACCTGTTGATGGCAGTGTTTGGAGGTGTGCCTCTCTTCTACATGGAGCTGGCTCTTGGCCAGTTCCACCGAAGTGGTTGCATCTCCATCTGGAAACACATCTGCCCCATCTTCAAAGGTGTGTGTGTGTGTGTGTGTGGGGGGGGGGGTAGATTAGATTTAAAAAAAAGGGAGTGACCGTGAGAGAATAGTTTTTAGTAACAGGAAAATTGGCAGTAGAAGAGCAAATAAAACGAGGACGGGCTGTGTCAAGCTGTCACAGTCTGAGAGACAGCTCGTTTAACCTTCTTGTCCCCCCTTAGTACAGTTCCCTTGAATCTGTTGCTTCATGTACATCTAGTGAGATTTACTGAGTCTCTGTTATGGAAATTGTCACATTTCCATGCCAAATGCCAGAGGCTCCGAAATTTGATGTTGTTGTTCGGAAATGTCACCAACATACCCAATAGCAACTTGAATTAGCTTGAAAACACCACTGATGTCTTTGCAAGTTCTGGAGAGTGATTGACTGGTGTCACATACTCCGCGCAATGTTTTAAAATAAAATGTACATGTGTGTACATAGTTCAAGATTATCATTTTTTTGTACAATCCTCTTTTGCACTCATCCAGGGATCGGCTTCGCCATCTGCATTATAGCCCTCTACATAGCCTTCTACTACAACACCATCATGGCCTGGGCCTTGTACTACCTGCTGTCATCATTTCGGCCCACCCTGCCCTGGACCACCTGCACCAACAGCTGGAACACAGTGAACTGTAACCGCTACATGTCCACCGACCACAACGTGTCGTGGTCCAACTCCTCCATTTCCCCCGCCGAGGAGTTCTATACGTAAGTGCATGTAAGTCGGATGTAGATGTGTATGGGGAGAGATACACAGGAGGGAGATGTCAAGCGAAGAAGGGAGGATGACGTCCAGTGAGCAATTGCAGGGTCAGCTCCGGTGCTTAAGAGCTCTGACAGATCTTCCACCAGCCCTCTCCAGAATCCACTTGCATCACGGATTGTGAAGACATTACAGGGAGGATAGCATTTCAGAAAAGGAGTCACTGTTCTGTTCTGAGATGGTCAGAAGTACAAGAGCGATACAGAACTGATCATACACATAAAAACTGAGGAACTGTACCAGTGAAACACGTGTGGAATGGTTGATATCAGATGGACATAGATACAAATTCAGCTAACATATTACAAAACTATTATAACTATTAATTTTAAAGTGTAGATATTTAGGGGACAGTTTAGTCCGTCAACCCTTGGTGTATGTACGTATGTATGTATTGTTAAATCATACCATAAAAAGTAATAAGTGAAATTCTTAACTATTAACTTTGTTGTGAAGCAAACATGTTCTGAAGATGCAAATTTTTTGTTTCAGCTTTCACTTCTGCTGACTAATGGACACTACTTACAAATAAATTAAACTCAGTTAACTTTAAATTAGCTTCCCAAAATATAAATGCCCCTTTAGTTAAAGGAGTATGTTGAGGTTGAGAGAGCAAGTTATTATTACCAAATGTTATTCAAAGTTTTAAGCAATCTTTAACATGATACATACACAGTGATTTACTCCAGTAGTAGGACCCAAAAAAGAGGGGGGTTGTCAGTACATTCACAAACATGTCTTTCGGTGTCATTTAAAACCCGAGGTCTGTCAGAGCAGTGTCATTCTTATTCCTGCCTGCATTTTTCTTATCAGCTCCTCACTACACTGTGTCTATGTGTGTTCAATGACACAGATTCAGGGTTAATCCGTAGCAGACATTATTTTTTGTATTTTTTGTATTTTCCAGTTTAGAAGTAACAATTCCACAACTCAGTCTGGCGCCAGGATTTCTTGTTTTTCTCACTTTTCTGTCAGTTATTATTATGTTCCACATTCTTCTCCTTCCCTTTGCCTTTCCTATTTCTATGCTCTTTTTCCTTCCCCTGCTCTCTCTCTCCTTGATCCCCATCTCCCATTATCCCTTGTCCTCTACTCTAATGTCATCTCCCTATATTTTTGTCCATGCACCTCGACTCCCAATCTACACATCCCCCCTTCTTTGTCTCCTCATGCCAGTCGCCAGGTGTTGCAGGTCCACCTCTCCCCAGGCCTGCACCAGCTGGGCTCTGTCAGCTGGCAGCTGGCCCTCTGCCTGCTCTTCATCTTCACCATCGTCTACTTCAGCATCTGGAAAGGAGTCAAGACGTCTGGAAAGGTAACTGAAGGGGCGCCTGCATGGCTGATTGGGGTGTCAGTTAGAGTGGATGGATGGATGGATTGATAAAGGCAGAGAGGCTGACAGAAGAGCAGTTGTTCTCCTGCCCTCTCTTCACCCTCATTATCATGCATCATCATGGGTAGAAAAGTTGGTTAGAAAGGCAGTCGTAGTTAAAGGGTTTGTGGTTCAAACCTCAACGATCAAACCTGAAACGACCAGGCAGGCCTCAAGTACCAGACTAGCCAGGGGAAAGTAGAAAATTTTTCCTTTTTTTATGTAGAAGTAACATTTGTCACATATCATACCCCTCTTTATAGCCAGTCATGTAAATGTAAACTTCAATTGCAGACTCTCTATAATGAATTAATACATTGTAAAATAGTCATGATTCAGACGATGCACACTTAATTCATCTGTAGTTCCCAAAACCATTGTCACTTAGCTTTTTCCTAGAAAATTCCTGTGGCTCATAAAAAAGAAATGTCTTTTATGTTGTAAAAAGTGGTCATTAACAGAGAAGTTCATCTATTTATTCTCTGAATTAGGTAGTTTGGGTGACTGCCACATTTCCCTACCTGGTCCTTCTGGTCTTACTCATCCGTGGGGCCACATTGCCAGGGGCCTGGAGGGGTGTCGTCTTCTATCTCAAGCCAGATTGGGAGAAACTGCTGAGCACTACAGTGAGTCATTACTTGTAGTCCAGCAGGTTATTCTTTGGTTTTGACATGGACTTTCTGGTACATGGTCTTAACACACATTTTTCCTCACCCTGGTCTGTTTCTCTTTTCCTTCCCCGATGTCTTAATCCACATTTCTGTGTATCTCCTCATAATACACCATCATCACCCTTTCTCATCAAGGTGTGGATTGATGCAGCGGCTCAGATCTTCTTCTCTCTGGGTCCAGGATTTGGTGTACTCCTCGCCTTTGCCAGCTACAACCCATTTCACAACAACTGCTACAAGTGAGAATGTTTTATTCATGCTGAACATTTTTGTTATATTGTTCATACATCAATGAAACCTGTCTTCATAAGGAAATAAATGCTACTATAGCTCATCAGATATATTGATTTTCATCAATGTTTTATGGATTCAGTTTTGAGATATCTACACAGGTATATCCATCCCCTAGTATAATCAGCCATTGCAGTGGCTCACAGATTATGTTTTATGTCATCCTGTCAACAAAACCTTTACTTTCTCTCTCTCCCTCACAGAGATGCATTGGTCACCAGCTCTGTGAACTGCCTGACCAGCTTTCTATCTGGCTTTGTCATCTTTACCGTGCTGGGATACATGGCTGAGATGAGGCATCAGGATGTGGATGCTGTGGCCAAGGATGCTGGTAGGAGACTACACCAGAACACAATGAATAAGAGCTTGTTTACCCAACCTCACATTGTTAGTAAAATGCAAATCCCAGATTTAACTCAAGTAATTTTTACCTGGAGAGGAAGGAGAATGATGCATGCCAACTATCTGTAGGTGGATGTTTTGGCATCATATAAGTACCAGTGCTTATCATTGAATACCATTTTAGGTTTACAGAAGTACAGTTGTAAAGATGAACTCAACATGATTGTCGTTTCTGTCTCAACCAGGCCCCAGTCTGCTGTTCATCATTTACGCAGAAGCCATAGCAAACATGCCTGCCGCCACTTTCTTTGCCATTATCTTTTTCCTCATGATCATCATGTTGGGTCTGGACAGCACGGTTAGTGTGTTAATTACTCATCTCTATGCAAAAGTTAAGATACCCTAGTCAGTGTTCTGTTTGCTAAATGTTCTTTGTGTCCTCATGTGTTCCTTGTTGTAAGCTACCTGTTTCACTTGTTACCTAGTGCCCTGCTTTTGTGTGCTATCTCTAACCTAGAAACAGAGGTTTCATATTTGCCATGTTATACAGGCAAATTCTTTGTGCTATTTGACCTTAACGTGGCCATTGTGTCCATTTCGCCATAAAGGTATTGGGTATTATTTGTCCTCACTGTTACATTTGGAATAACAGTCAATGAAAAAAAAACAACGTGATAGGACTTTCATATCACTGTCCCCCTAGGCCTGTGTTTATCTGCTTTGATGCAACCAGCTGGAGAGACCTGTAAGGCTCTTATCACATACTGATAATCTGTGTGGAAACAGCCCTGGGGCTGCTATGCTGCTCGATTTTATAACTGAGGATATTACTACAAAAAGGTGTTGTGTATGTGGAGTAATGCTGGATCATCTTAATATTTTGTCTCTTAAGTTTTAAACAGCTTAGGACGTTTCCCATAGCTTCCATTAAACAGCCAATTAGCAACACCTTGATACCACTTAACGTGTAGAAGAGAAATTACCCATACAGTATATGTCATCAAGATAAGTGGCCTTTTCAACAGCCTTAATGCTGCCTTTAGGGTTTTCTTTGCTTCTTCTTTTCTCATCCTCTACCTCTCTCTCTTCTAGTCTGCACCCTCTGATGATTTTTCCTTTGTATTTCTCTCTCTCCCTCTCCTCCTCACTGTCCTCTCTCCAGTTTGCAGGGTTGGAGGGGGTGATCACGGCTATGCTAGATGAGTTCCCTAATTTTCTGGCTAAGAGGCGCGAGTGGGCTGTCTTCGGCCTGGTGTGCGTTTGCTACCTTGGGGCTCTCTCCACACTCACATATGTAAGACAACCACAACCACAGTACACACAGGTTACTATCAAATAGCATCCATCAAAAAAAAAACGTCCTCAATCAATTTAGATTTGAAAGTTCCTCTAATATTACAGGTAAATCAATAATTTATCCCACCTGACTCTCCATGATTAAATTGCTCAATTATAATCTGCTATTAATGAGAGACATTTACTCCAGACTTAATTTAATGCCCTCAAGTTCCATTCAAAGATATCATAAACCAATAAAACAGCTCATACTGTTGTCCAAAGTATCTTCAGTGTTAATACTCCATTTAAAGTAATATCATGGATCACATTCATTGGCTGAATTCACATTAAATCAGCCTGAATAATCTGTCGATCTCCAACCATCATTATAGTAAGGTAGTCACTAACATGCGTCCCTGCTCCATCAGACACTCACAACATGCTAGCCTGATTGTCGTCTTAGACATTGTCAGTGAAGCCTGTTGTATGAGTCTTTTGTAAACAGCTTTTCTAAGTTTTCTCCGCTCCATCTCGTCCTGGTCCCTGTGTCAGGGAGGAGCGTTTGTGGTGAAGCTGTTCGAGGAGTACGCTACAGGCCCTGCAGTCATCACCGTGGTGCTGCTCGAAGTCATCGCCGTTTCCTGGTTCTACGGTAAGCTGTGGGAGGGATATTGAATGTGATGATGGTGGTAATTTGTCATCCTATTATAGATCACCAAATGCATTTACATGCACATTAGTATCCAGGCTATACGTTTTATCTTATTCAGGATATGACCTTTATATTGAACTTGAGGAATCTGCTTATTCTTATCCCTGTGTAAAAGATCATAATAGTTTTCAGGTCTCTGATCCTTTGTGTGCAGGCTCCTCCGTATCTTTGTAGTTTCAGTCATAGACATAGACAGAAGTGAAAAGTAATGACAATGTTACTTCCGATATTTGTAGTGATTTTGTGTGTGTGCGTGCGTGTCTGTGTGTGTGTGTGTGTCTGTGTTCCAGGCACCAACCGTTTCTGTAATGACATTCAGGTCATGCTTGGTTTCTACCCGGGTTGTTTCTGGAGGGTCTGCTGGGTGGCCATTTGCCCCTGCTTTCTGCTGGTGAGGCTCATGGACAGTATTTACTTGCAAACACTCACTGGAAAGAGCACCGGGAATAGAGAAGTTAGAGCAGCTGTCATTTAGTTATTAGATTTCAGGACAACAGGTCATATTTACCGTGATGTTTGATCCCTGTCATATGTGCTTTTGTTCCCATTCCCATGTCCAGTTCATCATCATCAGCTTCCTGGCCTTCCCTCCAGAGGTCAGGTTGTTCAACTACCACTACCCGCAGTGGACCACCGTCCTGGGCTACTGCATCGGAGTGTCCTCGTTCATCTGTGTGCCTGCTTACATGGTCTACCATCTGCTCAGTTCCAAGGGCACATTCAAACAGGTACAGGTCTTTTCCTCCATTCTCTTCCCTTCCTTTCTGAAGTCCATCGTCTTTATGGTTTCCTTGCTGCTCCCTAAACGTTCTTTTGCTCTGTCCTTCTCTTTCTTACCTTTGATCTCTCAATGACACTTCTCCAGCAACAGGGATTGCCTCTGTTCCCTTCTTTTTCATACACTGCCAGGGTCTACCTTCCCCTGTGAAGACATGACTAGAAATCAGGATCAAAGGAGCAGGGAGGAGGCACAGGCCAGAGATTAGCAAGAAAAATCCATGACAACTTCCAGGCTCCATAGATTTTACACGTGCATACATGTAGGGCATTGCTTGATGACACACACATACACACACCTAATACTTGTCAGTCACCCATACAGACACATACATCCACATTCTTCAATGAATGTGAACTGTCATGTCATCAGATTCGCGGATAAAGGACTAAAGGAACCCATGCCATCCACTGCACTTTAGC